>OZ053299.1:31852335-34252335 GCA_964056655.1 Arabis hirsuta
TATAGGAGTCACCCCAATTTCTCTTATAGGAGTACGAATGTTGAGAACCCATATAACTAAGTTTTTCCGCAGCAAACCGGCCCCTAGAACCCGAAACCTCAGGATCAAACTTTCCAGAAGACCTACCCTCAGAATTTTCAATGAAAGACATTCCTCCCTGTTCAAGGTCAGAAACCGCAATTCTCTAACTTTCACGCTCCTGCGAGCTTTGAAAGTACTTCTCAAGATGAGTTGAAAGGTATGATGCAGCAGCTGATGGCTAATCAACAGAAATCTGCCACTAAGATCAACACGAAGGTAGATGCTATGTATTCGAACCTTAACGGTCGGCTTGAAGCAGTTTGCAACCACGTGAAGAAGCTCGACACCCAGGTTGCTCAGACGGCTGATGCAATCAAGAGGCCACAAGGAGTGTTGCCTGGTAAAACGGATGCAAACCCCAGAGAGTTTGTGAACGCAATAGAATTGAGGAGTGAAGAGTTCTACCATCAGTCGTAAGGGCAGAGGCTGAATACTACCCAGAAGGAGCACCTGCTCCAGCAGAAGGAGCACCTGCTCTAGAAACAGAAAAAGATGAAGAAGTTGCTGGATCAACTTCTAAGGTAATACGTCTGAATGAGATTGTTGATAGGGTTCAGTCTTGTGTCTACAAACCGCCTGTCCCCTACCCAGTACCTCCAAGGAAATCACAGAAGAATTTAGAGGAGGCGAAGTGCAAGGAAATGCTACAAGATTTGACGGTTAAGCTAACATTGGCGGATGCGATTCAGATGATGCCATCCATGAAGAAGTACGTCAAAGGTTTGGTTACTAGAAATGTTTCTTCAGAGCAGAGCGCCATGATAATATCTAAGAATTGTAGTGTTGTGCTACAAAATAAGGTGATTAAAAAGCAAGAGGACCCAGGGAAGTTTGTTTTATCTGTGGAGATTAGTCCTATGCGATTTGCTTGCTCTCTTTGCGACTTAGGTTCGAATGTAAACCTCATGCCCTATTCGGTCGCGAGAAAGCTTGGGTACACGAAATTCAAACCAACACGGATTTCGTTGGTGTTTGCTGATAGATCAATAAAGCTACCTGTGGGAATTTTGGAGGATTTGCATGTCAGGATTGGGAACACCTTGATTACAGTGGATTTTGTAGTGCTGGAACTTGATGATGAACCAAAGTATCCCTTGATTTTGGGACTCCTTTCTTGCGCATAGCTGGTGCGATTATAGATGTAAGGAATGGAACAATCGGTCTCCACCTGGGAGACATTATTATGGAGTTTGAGATGGATCGAATGCTGAAGAAGCTGACCATTGATGGGCAAACCTTTGCCATCGAGGATAATCTCGAAATCTCAGATGGAGAGATTGAAGAGATTCTGGCCGATGATCCATTGGATGTTGCGTTGACAAAAGTTGAGGGTGAACACGGGTATTTGAGTGAAGATACTATTGGGTTCGCAAGGATGTTGGATTCTGGTCAGATGGAAAAATCAACATAATTTTTTAGACTTGAAACAGAAGGAGCGGACGGAGCACATGCTCCTGCTCTTGGGAATTATGTTGACAGTTCGTGGAGCGAGCTGAAAGCTCCCAAACTTGAGCTCAAAACCTTACCAGCTGGGCTAAGGTATGCGTTTCTTGGCCCTAACTCAACATACCTGGTTATCATAAATGCTGAACTGAATAATGTGGAAACTGCCTTACTTTTATGCGAACTTAGGAAGTATAGGAAGGCTTTAGGTTACTCGCTAGATGACATCCCTGGAATCTCGCTTGAACTTTGTATGCATAGGATACATTTAGAGGATGAATCTAGAATTTCTGTAGAACACCAAAGAGGGTTGAATCCGAATCTAAAAGATGTTGTTAAGAAAGAAATAATGAAACTCTTAGAAGCTGGCGTTATTTATGCAATCTCTGATAGTAATTGGGTCAGTCATGTTCATGTAGTGCCTAAAAAGGGCGGAATCACTGTGATCGCCAATGATAGGAATGAATTGATACCCACTAGGACTGTAACAGGACATAGAATGTGCATCGATTATAGAAAGTTAAACGCAACGACTAGGAAGGATCATTTTCCCTTACCATTCATTGATCAAATGCTGGAAAGATTAACAAACCACCCTTACTACTGCTTTTAGATGGTTATTCAGGTTTCTTTCAGATTTCCATTCACCCAGATGATCAGGAAAATACGACCTTCATGTGTCCCTATGGCACTTTTGCGTACTACAGAATGCCATTTGGATTATGCAATGCCCCTGCGACTTTTCAAAGGTGAATGATGTCCAATTTTACTGATTTTATTGAACACATAATGGAAGTTTTTATGAATGATTTCTCCATGTATAAGCTCTTTTTCCGTGTGTTTGTCAAATCTTTGCAGGGTTTTGCAACGTTGTGAAGAGAAACATTTAGTGTTGAACTGGGAGAAGTGCCATTTCATGGTTAGGGATGGTATAGTTTTGGGTCTTCGCATATCCGAGAACAGTATAGAGGTTGACCGAGCAAAGGTTGAGGTGATGATGAGTTTGCAACCGCCGGATTCAGTCAGAGGAATACGAAGTTTTCTAGGTCATGCTGGGTTTTACAGAAGTTTCATCAAGGATTTTTTAAAGATAGCGAGACCGCTCACGCAACTCTTGTGTAAGGAGACCAAATTTGAGTTTGATGGAGCTTGCCTTGAGGCTTTTCACACTATAAAGGGGGCCTTGGTGAGTGCGCCCATCGTTCAACCACTGGATTGGGATCTACCGTTTGAAGTAATGACGGATGCGAGTGATTACGCTATAGGGACAGTTTTGGGGCAAAAGAAAGACAAAAATCTCAACGTGATCTATTACGCTAGTCGTACTTTGGATGAGGCTCAGTGCAGATACACTACGACCGAGAAAGAGCTGCTGGCAGTGGTGTTCGCCTTTGAGAAATTCATATCGTATCTTGTCGGTTCGAAGGTGATTGTGCATACCGACCACCCAACTTTAAAGTATTTGCTCACCAAGAAGGATGCTAAACCGAGGCTTTTGAGATGGATTCTTCTGCTCCAAGAGTTTGATCTACAAATTGTTGACAAGAAAGGGACTGAGAACGGAGTTGCTGATCATCTATCTCGCATGACAATTGATGATGAGGTACCTCTTGATGACACACTTCCTGATGAACATGTTTATGCGGTTAGATCAATGTGGTCCAGACCCTTTACCATTAAGGAGGTCCGTTCATATGGAGTCGTGGTGTTACTGGACGCCAAAGGCAACGAGTTTGTGGTCAACGGTCAGAGGCTTAAGTTGTACCTTGCTGAGATGAACGAAGCCAAAGGAGGATTCATCCCCTTAGGCGATGCACAAAAAGCCTAAATGGCTAATCAAGTCAAGCTAAAGACTTTAACCAAGCGCTTGGTGGGAGGCAACCCGCCGGTTTTTCCAAAAAAAAAAATGTCTGTGGAATATACAAGGCAGATCGATCGATCCTTTCAGCTAGATCGATCGATCTTTTCAGCTAGATTGATCGATCCATGATGATGAGATCAAAAGCAATTCCAGCGGTCAACCTCATGATCAATCTGCACGTCGATCCAATTCCCAGAAGGAGCAACTGCTCTCCATGGTAAAAATCACAAACAATTTTATTTTATGTTTTTTCTTATGATTTATTTTCTTTCACTCTCTCTTTTCTTATTCTCACACCGAGACGGTGTGAAGTAAGTCTGGGGGGAGTTGCTACTAATGACGTTTATTTTGGTTGTTTTATATTTTCTTATGTCTTATTGAGTCTAGTTTTTCTTTTGTTTTATTGAGTCAAAACTTTGTAGGGAATTAGGACCTTATCTTATGATGATGTTTGAACTATTTGTGTTTAACTTTCTCTCTAGTGACCATTTCTATAGAGTGTGGGTATAAGAAACAGCTGAACACTTCAATACACTATCTTCCAGGTTTCATATTGCCCGAAAATTCTTTTCGCTACTAGCACTAGATTAGGGAAACGAATCATATTCAGGATTCCTTATTCCTTTTATCACTCTTGTTGTTCCTGAATAGCTAGCTCATTTTTAGTTAGTACCCTCCTTAACCCTTACCTCTTTTCAAGCCCCTTGCATTCTTGTTACTTCATTGTTATATGTGCACCAAATGCGCAAAAGGGCCGGAGAGAATTGGGTCGACACTGCCTTTAAATCACTAATTCTGAAGAACAAGAGCACCTGCTCCTATTTCCAGAAGATGGTTTTACAACGAGTTGGAACAATAATCCACGAAGGAGGAATGGCATTGATGAGCTCCACTTGGGTATGTACAACAACTCTGATATTTTCGTGCTTGAGAGACATACACTTGTAATCAAAACCCTCTTCAACATCACTTATCTAAAAAAAAAAAAAAATGATGAAGAGTGGTAAATTTGTAAAATTGGAAATGTCTCTCTGCACAGCGAGTATACCCAAGGTGCACGATGGCTCGATGAGATGTTGGAGAGATATGAAGAAGAAAGAGTGGTTTAGAGAATATGGAATATCAACAGACCTATTCTCTCTTGCAATTTTGTGCGATATCCTGCATCCTCTACGAAACATCGGGTAACCCTTAAACACTTTAAACACTTTTAACTCCACCTCTAAATGGTCTTAACCCTTTAGCGTCGTCTACCCTAAATGGTGCCTTTAGTGAGACCCTCACACAACTTTGAATGCATTGAGTTTGTGTTTGGGAAATGAGATTAGGTTGAGAAATATGTTGAAGAGTTTTGGTAAAGCTTTGCTACTCGTAATCTGGATTATGTGGTTTGCAGATTAAAAGTTATTAACTCGGTTCACTGAGGATAAGAGAGTTCCCGCGTTTTCAAACCTTTCTCCTTCACTTGGTCTTGAATTTGTTTGAGGACAAACAAAGATCTAAGTCTGGGGGAATTGATATAATGCGTTTTTGGCGCATTCTAACCTTTGTTTTGTAGGTTTTTATCGAGTCTTTCATTATATTTTGAGTCATTTTAGGTCTAAAAACAGCTGGAATGGAGGATTAGAACTTGCAATGGGACTTGGCAAAAAGAGAAGGAAACTGGATCTTTTTGAAGATTCTGAAGATAAGGAACACCTGCTCCCGATCGACCGACCTGCTCCCCAGAAGATCCAGTTTTAAAATTTTTCATTAAACCTATTTTTACCACCTATGGTTTCCCTAATCAATCCCAGCCGCCCCAGACCCCTTTATAAAATAATTTTTTATCCCTTTTCATGAACGAGGCAGAAAATAACAGAGTAAACACGTGAGAGAGAGATTGGATACATTGTTTTGAGTTTTTGTGAGATTGGAAGATTGTCTTCCATCATTTGGAGAAGATTTCTAAACTCTTTACTTTTTTCATTAATCTATCTATGAATTCTCTTATCTCACTTGCTGTGTTTCGATCCATCATGATTGAGTAGTTCTCTAAGTTAGGTTAAGGATTCGATGGGATTATGGATTCGCGAACTAAGCATATATAGGATTTGAAATACATTTGATATCTCCATCTATTGTTGTTCTTATTGCCTAAACTAGCTTGATCACCTAGCCTTTGATTTTAGGTTTAATTTACTCATCAAAAGTGTTGTGAATTGCTTGAATTAACATAGATGGGCGATTCGTCCTTAGCCAACGACAGTTGAAGTTAAGGCGACTTTTGAACAAATTGATCCTAATCTTTAATGTTCATCATTCTTTGTAATCTCAAACGACAGTTTAGGGTGCTAGATTGATTGATGAAGTTGTAGACGCCACGATAGTGGGTCCTCTTAATTTTATGGTTGAGTTCTAGATTGGATCCTAATTGATAACCTGAATAATTGCTTGGTTCTTGATGATCTAATCCCTGAGATACTTTCCCTTGACCTAACGCTTTTCATAATTTGTTTACACCGAATTTACATTTATTTGCTTGATAAATCATGACAACTTTAAACTACTTTGATTGCTTAGCTAAATTTGTATCCCATAGGATTAGAGTGTATTGCTGGTCCCTTGAACGAACCTACCTATTCTACATTGAATTAGTGATTCTAGGTTTCATCTAAAATCGAGAAAAACCCTTTCATCAGATATCCATGATCGGTAATGCTCTTAATTGTTCATTATGGGAGTCGAAACTCGAACAATATAATTTGTCTTATGGTTTGAGGAATACAGATTTCTAAGTGCGAATCACGAAAAGCAAATAATAAGAAAATGGATTTTCTTATTGATGTTTCTGCGAATCAATGTTTACAAGTGTATGCGAAATACTGCCCTCCCTCTTCTATGAGGGTTAACAAATATATATATAGCCTTTCTCCGCGGCTAGGGCTTCTGTTAAAGAGATAAAAATGCCATCCTGATTCTGCGGGATTCTCTTGCCGTGGAGTTGGTTACATGTTGTGGGCCTCTTTTCTATGGCTCATTCCTATGGCTCGATCCGCTGCTTGCTATTATCATCTCGTGGATTTAGTTCATGGTTTAGCCGCGGGCCGGGTTGAACCAAAACGTGAGGTTTTTCCGCGGGCTACCTGTTAAGAATTTTCTGCGAAACACCTGTTAACAGGTTCCCGCGGGAACCCTGTCAACAGTTTTTCTCATACTTAGCCAATTTTTGGGGATTGAATTATAAGGGGTGGATTTTGACCCCTACATTCATTTTGCGTGATTGTTGGATATTCCAACCTTTGTAGATGCTTCAATATAAAATCACTTAATTGATAATGATTAGATTGGGTTCATATATTTTCTATCATATTTTTTTTTGTCACAAAACAATACACTCCTGGATCAACCAAACACAGTTGAATCTGAGAACCAATATGGTGTAGACGTGTTCACGTAAGAGAAGACTTTGTTTCTAGTTCGAGCGGTCCGGACCACTATGTTGGCCTTTTCGTTGCGTTCCCTGGGGCAATACTGTAAAGTAAAGTCAGGGAACCACGCTCGAAGTGTCTTGAAATCCTCCAACTCAGTTCGGAAACGTGGCCATTTGTCCGGGTCGAGTACCATTGCAGCTAGCTCCTGTGAGCCCGTGGCGGACAGCGCACAATACCGTTTTTTCCGACGCAGGCACTGGAGGGCCCATAATAAACTATGTAGTTTGATGTGCAGGGGAGAGGTCCCCCTAATTATCCCTCGGAGTCCTAACAAATCAATTTCCCCATCTTGTAGTTGAAGCGTCCAACCAATCCCACTCGTGGGGTTTCCCTCCTTCCATGATCCATCAACGAAGCAAGTGAAAATGGCTCGTGGCAGCGTCAAAGCTGTAGGTATCCCTACCTCGGTTCTATCAGTCGTTTCCTCAGTTGCTAAGAACCAGGCGATCGCTTCCTTTCTAGCGAGTTCTAGGATGTCCAGGGGTGACCAGTCCACGTTATTAAAAACTTTATAGTTATGGGCTTTCCAAAGGTACCAAATGATCCAGGGGAAACACTTGACGTACTCCTCAAACTCCTTTCGGTCAGGTACCCGGGAAAAAAGAAAATCAAAATTGCACCAGAGACTCTGACGGGAAAGCCGAATTGTGGTGCGGGATTTGTGACATAGCCCAGCATTGTCTAGCCGAGGGACATGTAAAAAGGACATGGTTGATGGTTTCATCCACATCACCAACTTCGGGCAATAGCGGTCCTGTTGTGGATGTCAAAACGCTAGATGTTCATTAACCGCTACAGCTCCCGAAAGAGCTTGCCATAGGAAGTGCCAGATTTTATTCATAGTCTTAAGAGGGTTCAAAGATGGTAGTTGCGTTACAAAACAAAGCTCCTCCTCCATCTTGTTCCGGGCCACTACATACCCTGAACATACCGTGTAAATACCAGAATTCATGAAGTGCCAACAGTATCCATCCGGCGTACCCCCACAAGATAGGACCATGGACATGATTATCGGGATATCCGTTGGGTCTGCATATCGGTGCAATGCACGAGTGTTCCATGTGTGGGTGTCTTCGTCAATTAAGTCGATAACCCTCAGGTTCAGGTTTGGTGAATTACCTGTTGTCCCTCCTTGTACTCCCCTGGCTGGCCGGGGTACCGCATCTGGAATCCACTTATCTGTTCAAACCCATGTCGTAGCCCCATTACCTATGGTGCACCGCATCCCGTAATCGATTAAGGGTTCCGCACTCCATAAGCTTCGCCAACCATAGGACGGACGAGATGCCTTCTTGGCGTGAAAAGGATGAGAATATCGAAAATACTTCCCTTTGAGGACCCGCGCAACTAGAAAGTGTGGGTATTGGTGGAGTCGTCAGAGTTGTTTGGCCAATAAGGCCTGGTTAAACTCTTCGAAAGACTTGAAACCAATACCCCCTTCATTTTTAGGGAGACACATTTTCTGCCAAACAATCCAGTGCATACCTTTTGAGTTATGCGTACTACTCCACCAGAAATCAGCTATCGCACTCGCCAGCTTACGGTGTAAGCTTTTGGGCAGCATGAAGTTGGACATCACATATGTTGGAAGGGCTTGCGCTAAGGACTTAATCATAACCTCCTTACCTCCTTTGGAAAGGAGTTTGGCTGACTACCCATTGGTACGACGATGAAGCCGTTCTTGAATATAAGCAAAAATCTGCGCTTTAGACCCTTGTAATTGTTCCGGGATACCCAGGTATTTTCCCGCTCCTCCCTCCGTGGGGATATTTAGCCTTATTTTAATTTCCGTACGTAGATCCCTGGGAACATTTTTACCAAAAGTAATCGCCGATTTGTCAAAATTGATGGATTGGCTCGACGCATTCCCTTATATTCGAAGGACTTCTAGAATATTCTCACATTGCTGCGTCGTGGTTTTGCAAAAAAATAAACTGTCATCAGCAAATTTACATTTTCTATCATATTTTATATTTACATTTACTTTTAAAATGTGATTCATAAGTTCATAACACAAATTACTCATGTAAAGACACATATGATATATCATGGTTTTTACCCGTTTTCGACCATGATATAAGTCCTTTTCATAGAGTCTTTTTGGTATTTTTCGAGTCTTTTTTAGTCTTTGTAGGTTAAAAGACGATTGAAGTTTAATGGGAGCTTTTAGAGCATTTTGGAGCATCGAGAAAATAAGAGCCGAAGTGATCAAGTCGGAGTCGAGTTTTCAAGGATGTGTCGATCGACACGACCTTGTGTGTCGATCGACATACCCGTCTAACGCGAGAAGACTTCCAATTTCGAAGAAATTCCGGTTTTGCCCAAAAAGCCCAGAAGTTTACAGAAAGCCCAATCCGAATTTTAGACCTTATATATAATTTTTCCTTAAGCTTTTATGTTTTGAATCCAGTTTTTAATTGAGACTTGAGAGAGAAGAGCTTTAGGAGAGATTTCGGGACTTCCAGACCTTCAGATTTTGAACCTTTGTATCACTTACTCTATCTCTTTTATGCAATTTATTTCATTCATAATGTTTACTGCATCTATGTCTGAGTAATTTGCTTGTTAGTTCACTTACAGTGATGTTCAGCTGTTGGGCATTTTCTTCAGAGTTATTGATTGGAGGTAAAATCGAGGCCCTGATCTGATCTGAATGGTAAAATCGAGGCCCTAAATCTCCATGTGAAGAAGCTAGACACCCAAGTTGCTCAAACCGCAGAGAATGTTAGAAGGCAAGAAGGTTTTCTCCCAGCCAAGATGGAAACAAACCCGAGATTACACGTCAACGCTATCACTTTGGGGAGTGAAAAAGAGGTTGAAGAAGATGAGTTTTACGTTCCAGACCTCGTGTCGATCGACACGGAAGGCTTGTGTCGATCGACAGAGGTCGAAAATCGCAAAACTGGAGTTTACGCAATCGGTGATTTTTCTCCCAAGGTCGACACATCCTCGACACAGGCATGTCGATCGACACAGCCCCTCTGTGTTGATAGACACGGGTCCCAGTTCTGCCCAGACGCGTCGAAACCTTCAGTTCAAGCAGAGGAAAGGGTCTACAAGCCCTAGATTCCATACCACGGGCTATTAGTGTCAAAACACCAGAGGAGAAAGAGAGACATGTTCAACCACAGCTGAGGAAGTTACAAAAGATACTGAATCCAGGAATGTTCGTTGTTCCTTGTTCGACCAAAGGTATGGAATTTAAGAATTCTCTTTGTGACACTGGAGCTAATGTGAATGTCATGTCTCAATCTGTTGCAAAGAAGCTGGGGATTAAGGATCTGCAACCTTCAAAGATGTCTCTCGAGCTGGCCGACTTTTCTTCAACATTTTCGAAAGGGTCCATTCCTGACTTGATGCTTCAAGTAGGCGATTGTCTGGTTCCGGTGGATTTTCACATTATGGAGACGGAGAATGACAGCGAGAGACCATTAATTCTTGGGTCATCATTCCTTGCCACTATGGGTGCAATTGTGGATTTTCCTAATCAGAGAATCTCCTTCTCTAAGATCAACAAAGATGTCTTCTACCCTGCAGTTCGTGTCAAAGAGAATTCTTGTATGACCGTTACAAGTGGCAGATAGCGGAGTTCAGACCTTGGAAATAACACGAAGAAGATCCCATGTGCCCACATTTAACTTCACCCTCAATGAGATCTGATGGAGACTTGACTGCACCCAAAGTGAAGCGCAAAAAGACTTTCAAACCTTTCTCCAAGTTCAGAATCATCATCCCCTTAGAGTTAAGTGAGAAAGGAGAGGTAGTTGTTCAAGAGATGCTGCAAAACACCATTAAGCTTTTCCCTGGTGTTGTACCTTGGATGTATGGAGCTAGAGAGCGATCAAATGCAAGGTTATCAACAGATGAGGGAGGCATAAGACCCCTCAAAGATCCACCAAAAGCCTGGGCCTGAAACAGTCAATCTAATGACTGAAAACAAGCGCTTAGTGGGAGGCAACCCAGTGGTAAGTCTACTTATTTTCGTTTTATTTTCCTTTTGTTTACTAACTTTTAGTTTTAGTCTAAGTGTTTCAGGTTTATTTCATTCAAAAAAAAAATGTGACGCCGAGACGAGGAAACAACAGCGTGTCGATCGACACACCTACTCGTGTCGATCGATACACCCTGCAACAGGTAAGTTCTCGTTCTTTTCAATTAATTTTTCTTTTTCTTTTCTTTCACCAATTGCAGGCTTGATAACACTGGGGACAGTGTTGTTTAAGTCTTGGGGAGGTAGTTACTAACTTTGTATTTGTTTTTGAGAGTCAGTCCAAAACGTTTTATTGAGTCAAAATAGTCAATTAGAAACGATGACCCTTCTTTTGGTTTAGTGGATTGTCTCTTTCAGTTGTGTGACCATTCTTCCAGGATCAAATTCAAAGGCAGACTAATGAAAAATCCTAAGGCTGACCAGTTAACTAGAAAGGTCTGTTACTTCCAGCATAATCCGTCCAGGGTTCGAGCTAATTATGCGGTCTCCTCGGTGATTGGTGTTCATAGAGCTTGACTCCTAATTCATACCTGACAAGTGCAACTTTTAGTGAAAGTAATGGTACTCCTCTCCCTTGTTCTTAAAAAAATATATATATATATATATATGATGATGATTGGGGTGAAATGATAGTTCTTGAGTATAAGATGAGGAAATAAAATTCCAGTGAGTCAATACTCAAGAAATGATCACCCGGAACTCAAATGCAGCAGTCTAAGTCTCTTAGAACGGATGTAGAGGATGAGTGATCTCACGACCCTGTCTCCTCACAAGGAACAACAGTAGTGAAAACACTACTTTTGGGTCTCAGCAGTATATAAAAAAAATGTAGAGAATCGAATAAGTCTGGGGGAGAGAAAGAGTACCAAAGGTTGTATGGTTCACTAGTCATGGTATAGTATGGGAATGAGTCTAAAAAGTTCTTGGCATTGAGATCTGGGACGAGACCCAGCAATGAGGACTAGCGGGTTATGTTGAGAAGTCGTGGATGAATTTGGGAGGCTGCGAATGTCTATGGAGAAGTACATGGTGGTCTGTTTTGAATTGGTTCTGCATTATGTGGCTTACTAGTTGAAAGGGTTTGGTCCGGTACTCCAAGGGAATGTAAGTTTCTGCATTTTCAAACCTCTTTCACATTCTTAGTGTATGTTTTGCTTAAGGACAAGCAAATGCTAAGTCTGGGAGAGTTGTTATATCATGGTTTTTACCCGTTTTCGACCATGATATAAGTCCTTTTCATAGAGTATTTTTGGTATTTTTCGAGTCTTTTTTAGTCTTTGTAGGTTAAAAGACGATTGGAGCTTAATGGGAGCTTTTGGAGCATTTTGGAGCATCGAGAAAATAAGAGCCGAAGTGATCAAGTTGGAGTCGATTTTTCAAAGCTGTGTCGATCGACACGACCTTATGTGTCGATCGACATGCCCGTCTAACGCGAGAAGACTTCAAATTTTGAAAAAATTCCGGTTTTGCCCAAAAAGCCCAGAAGTTTAGAGAAAGTCCAATCCGAATTTTAGACCTTATATGTAGTTTTTTCTTAGGCTTTTATGTTTTGAATCCAGTTTTTAATTGAGACTTGAGAGAGAAGAGCTTTAGGAGAGATTTCGGGACTTCCAGACCTTCAGATTTTGAACCATTGTATCACTTACTCTATCTCTTTTACGCAATTTATTTCATTCATAATGTTTACTGCATCTATGTCTGAGTATTTTGCTTGTTAGGTTTAGGATAATTCTATGGTTTGTTGAGAAATCGTTAGGATTGAAACCCTGTTAGGATTTATCTTTATGTTCTTCATCTAGATTGATATAACTCTGATTTTAGGACTGATCAACTGAAATTGGATATCCTAGGTTGCTTTAATAGATGCGAAAGTATTATTAACAACCGGACATAATCTTACATGAACAAAATTATCTATTTGCAAAGACATTTAGCTTAGTAATTTTGTGAACAATTGAACCCGAACTTAATGTTTGTCTTTATTTACTAAATTTGCAAAGAAATTTGGAATTTAGGAATTTAGTCATAGATAATCTCTTCAACGAAAGTTGATTGGTTTTATATTCGTGTTTGAGTTCTAGAACCGCGCTTAACAAATACTAACCGTTTATATCCTCGTGTCGATCGACACGGACATATATATCGATCGACACAGACGTATTTCGATTCTTTCCTGCGAATTACCCATAGCCTAACCTTTGTTCAATTGATTACTAGAACCCTTATCATCATTCACTTTGTTTACGTTTGCTGTTTATTTTACATTCATCACTATTTACTTAGCATAATTTGAACTCTTTAATCGATTGTATGTTTAGATTCTCTGTGGATTCGATCCCTAAGTACTACTACAATCTCTTAATTTGAGAGAGTAGCTCAGGTCAAATTTGAGCATAACAAATTTTGGCGCCGTTGCCGGGGAGTCAAAATCACCATTCGATTTTTGATTTTAGAATTTTGTCTAAGTTTTTTATTTTTTGTTATATTACTTACTAGTTCTTTTCTCTTTGTCTTGCGTGTTTCAGGTTTATGCTTGATCTTCATCACTAATCTTGATATTCAGACTTGCTAAATCAGCTACAAGCTTTAGGAACCCATCTAGATTGTCTTCTATGCTCTTGTGTTCCTCTATTCTGAAACTAGCAAACTTTTGCTTCATGTAAATTCGATTAGGCAGTGTCTTGATTTGATATTCTGTCTCAAGAGCCTTCCACATAGCCAGCGCTGTAGGGTCCATCATGACTTTTCTTAAAATCAGATCTGACAGACTTAGGCTAATCAAGTTCCTAACTTGCAACTCCTTCTCTTGCTCTAGAGGATCTGGTTTTGTTATAATATGTTCTTTAACTTCTTTCTTTTCTGTTGCAGGACTCTCCGTTGAAACAGACAAAGGTTTCTGCGTCAAAAGAACTTCTTCTGTAGAAAGAGGTTTCTCCTTTAGAACAGAACCCAAACCAACGATCTCAAGTTGACATAGCATCTTGTATTTCCAAAGACCAAAATCTTCTTTACCATCGAATTTTTTAATCTCGAATTTTCCTGAAGTTGGCTCCATGATAAACTGATGTTATCTTTGTTTTCTTTGTTTCAGGAATCAACCTTGTTGTAGCAATCTTGTAAAACATGTAATGATTTCCAAGCTTCACGCTAACCTAGCTGGAATCAAGGAATCAGTGATTCCAACTCCACCTAAAACTGAAAAGAACCTTCTTCCTTATGTTTTGTGAAACTTTTATCTTCGATCTCTCTGTTCCTCTTAACCTTAGCTCTGATACCACTGTAGAGAAATCAACCTAGGTTCTTAACTCTTGTATCGAATCTAAAACACACAAGCAATTATGAAAACTCTCCAAGCCGGAGAGAAAACCTTTATTAGAATCGAAAGAGAATACAAGCCTCGCACTAGATGCGTGTTCTAGGAATTTGTGATAATCTAAATTACAGAAGATAAAAGTGTATATATAGGCATAGCTCAAGTGTTGTTACTTGTAGAGAATGGAAAACCATCAACCGACTTCCTTAATACCTTGTACAAATTTTCCATTCTTCAATTGGTTTTGTATAATTGCCATTAATCCAATTGTTGTAACGCCCGTGAACCAAAAAGTGGATTTTGGTTGGGTGTGTCGATCGACACAGGCGTGTTTGTCGATCAACACGTGTGTTTGACTTGTGTAAAGTCGAATTTCGGACGGGTGTCGATCGACACAGATGGTGTGTGTCGATCGACACGAGTTGGAATTGGACCGACCGGGTTGGTTCCGATTGTCCGGTTTGGTGGGCCAGTTTAGGGAGAACCCTAGGTTTGATATAAAACGCTATCAGATGCGTTTTTGTTCCTTTTTGGCCGATTTTTTTAGAGAGAAAACAGAGAGTTTGAGGAGAGAATCAGAAATCAAGAAGTTGTGGGTGATTTTGGGAGTTGTCTTTAGAGGGATTGTGCTTGAGGCTTGAGGAACGAGAAGGGAACCTTGTTGTGGCGATTTCGGATCTGTGGAGTCGGAATCAGAGGCTGTTTCGGGCTGTTCTTCGTCGTTCTTCATCGTTCTTCGTCTTTCAAACCAAAATCAAGGTGAGTGCGTGACCGTAGGCTTACATAAGTGTAAGGAATGGGTAAAATGCGATTGCTTGGTGGTTTTCGTGTGTTTTGTGATTGAAACTGTGTAGGAGACTTGATGAATCGCAACGGATTTGAGCCATGAGAGGATAGGCTCGATTCTGGGTTTTGCGATGTCGTGTCAATCGACACCGGGGTGGTGTGTCGATCGACATGGGGCATCCTGTCGATCGACACCATGGTGGTGTGTCGATCGACACGGGAGAGTCTGTCGATCGACATCTAGAGGTTGTGTCGATCGACACAGAGTCCTTGTTTGGGTTCGTATTTGCTTGTTTCGTGAATGCTTGTGTATGATCATCCTGGTATTGTATTCATTGTTTATGTTTATGTATAAATAGCCTGTAGACGGGATGACCGCGTCGCTGAGTATTTGTGATAATACTCACACAACTCTTTTTGCAATGTGTTGCAGGTAAAGAAAAAATGTGATCGTGGAATCATGGTCGGGAAGAGGAGATGATTTAGAGTCTCGCTTGTCTGGTTGTATTGCTTAGAATTTCTAGGTTGCTAGTGAATTCTGATTATTGAGTATCGGATTACTGTTATTGGATTGATTCTGAAATTGGTTGATTGAATATTGTTCATTGATAAGTATGGGATTATTGATGATGTGGTGTTATTGTTAATTGTTGTTATTCTGCGTTGCTTGTATTGGCCCAATTGAGGATTAGTATCTGTGAAGATAGTAATCTGAAGGGAAAAATTTTAAATTTTTAGGTCGGGTCGTTTCATTTTGATATTAGAGCCCTTATGGTTCTATGGCAGGTGCTATTGATTGATTGAGTGATAATTGATTGATTGTTGTGTGGGTATGGAGTCCTAGATCATCTCTTCCGAGCCTTCAATGAGATTCCACGGTAAGTGTTTGTTTGATTTCCTGTTGTTCTAGTACTTAGTAATCTGCTGGTGAGTGCAAAGTGATGGCTAGAGGTGCTAGAGGCAGAGGTCGTGGGGGCCGTGCAGGCCGAGGTGGTCGTGGTGGGCGTGGGCGAGGACTGCAGGTTGAGTCTGATGCCGCGAGTGTGGCCCAGGAGACCACGCAGAAGCAGGAGGCAGACTCGTAGGCGTTTCAGGAGGGGTTTGTGGGTGAGACTGCTACGGGTGCCAGCATGAGGACTGGTGGGGCCAGTGTGGGTCCTGAAGTAGCTGGTGGTGCGGGGGGCCCGGGTGGGGGTGCTCCCGTAGGTGTGGCCTAAGACCAAGATGATCGTTTGGCGGGTTTGCTGCAGTTGATTCTGGAGCGGTTACCAGGTGGGGTACCGGCTTCGGGTCAGGCTCTGGGAGTTCAGCCAGGTGGGGCTGGTGTGCAGCCAATAGTGGCTGGGGTTCAGCCAGGAGTGGATGGTGTGCAGCCGGGTACGGCAGTTGCAGAGGAGCTTCCATCCTACCTGAGGATGATGGAGCAGTTGCAGAGGATTGGCACCGGGTTTTTCTCGGGTGGTGCCAAGCCGGAGGAGACCGATGAGTGGCAGCGGAGATTAGAGCGAAACTTTCGTTCTATCAGGTTAGAGCGAAACTTTTGATCCGAGTGGACCTAGCGGTTCATTTTCTGGATGGTGACGCGCATCTCTGGTGGAAAGGCGTCGAGGCTAGGAGAGTGCAGGCCGAGATGGTCTGGGAGGATTTCTTGGCTGAGTTTAATGCCAAGTATTTCCTACAGGAGGCGATGAACCGGATGGAGTCGAGGTTTCTGAACCTGACTCAGGGGGATCGGACTGTGAGGGAGTTCGATTTGGAGTTCAGTCGACTCCTGGTGCATGCTGGTAGGAGCATGGAGGGCGAGCAGGCCCAGGTGAGGAGGTTCCTTGGGGGACTTCGAGCTGAGTTGAGGACTCGCTACAGGGCGAGTAAGTTCGCCACGAGGGCGGAGCTGGTTGAGACTGCTGCGGCGATTGAGGAAGACCTCAGAGAGCAGGTTGTGGTGGTTAGTCCACCGGTGCAGCAGCAGCAGTAGAGGAGATCTCAGCAGCAGGCGGTTTCAGGCCGGGGCGGCAAGCCTGCGCAGGGTGTGCTATCACTGCAGGGAGAAGGGGCATATCAAGCCCAGGTGCCCTAAGCTGCAGTAGATGGCGGTAGCGGCGGTGCAGCCATTGGCGGTCCAGCCCTTGGCACAGATTGCGGTGGCGCAGCGAGTGTTCACGTCGGCAGAGGCGAGCGGCTCTAGCGCCAAATCGATCACATGTAAATTCCAGACTTGATCTTTTAATTTTAAATTTCTTGAGTTGTTTGATTTTGGTCTGTTTGGAAAATTGTGAGTCTGCGTTAGAGTGTCGGGTCTTAAAGCACATGGGGTTTGTGCAGGGACCTTAGTTGTGGGCGGATGTGAGTCCCACGTGTTATTTGATTTGAGAGCTACGAATAGCTTCATTACTCCGGAGTGTGCGGAAGGCAGTGGGATCTGGAGCGATTCCGGAGAGCAGACGGGAGTAGTTAAGGTTGTTGGTGGCAAGTCGTTAGCTACTTTCGGGCGGGCTCGTGGTGTGGACGTTCTTGTGGCGGGAGAGTCGATGCTAGCAGATCTGGTTATTAGCCCAGTGGAGTTGTACGATGTCATCCTGGGTATAGATTAGTTGGATCGGTACAGGGTCCATTTGGATTGTCATCGAGGGCGTGTGGTATTCGAGCAGGAGACATGAAGGTTGGTGTATCAGGGAGTGAGACCGACTTCTGGAGTCTCGTGATTTCAGCAAAATAGGCCGAACAGTTGATTAAGAAGGGATGTGAGGTGTATCTGGCGACGATAGTGATGCCGGAGATTGTTGGAGAGGTTGCAGTTAGGGATATTCGGGTTGTTCGGGATTTCCAGGATGTGTTTCAGTCGTTGTTGGGATTGCCACCGTCGCGGTCGGATCTATTTACGATTGAGTTGGAGCCTGGGATGACTCCTATATCCAAGGCGCCTTACCGTATGGCTCTAGCAAAGATGGCAGAGCTGAACAAGCAGCTAGATGATCTGTTGGGTCAGGGTTTCATCTAGCCTAGTGTTTCACCGTGGGGAGCACTGGTGTTGTTCTTGAAGAAGAAGGATGGGAGTTTTCGGTTGTGTATCGATTACTGGGGACTTAACCGAGTCACTGTGAAGAACAGGTATCCTCTGCCACGCATTGATAAGTTGTTGGATCAGTTGCGAGGGGCTACTTGGTTCTCCAAGATTGATTTGGCTTCGGGTTACCATCAGATTCCGATTGATGAGGCGGATGTTCGGAAGACGACATTCAGGATGAGGTACAGGCATTATGAGTTTATAATGATGTCGTTCGGGTTGATGAATGCGCCAGCAGCGTTCATGCAGTTGATGAACGGGGTATTCCAGGAGTATCTGGATGTGTTCATGATCATCTTCATAGATGCTATCCTGGTATATTCGAGGAGTCCGGAAGAGCACGAGATGCATTTGAGGTTGGTTCTGGAGAAGCTGCGGGAGCAGAAGCTGTATGCGAAGTTAAGTAAGTGCAGTTTCTGGCAGCGAAAGATGAGCTTTCTTGGCCACGTTGTGTCTGTAGAGGGAGTTTCTGTAAATCCGGCTAAGATTGAGGCTATCAGAGGTTGGCCTAGACCGAGGAGTGCCATCGAGATCAAGAGTTTTCTTGGGTTGGCGGGTTATTACCGGAGGTTCGTCAAGGGGTTTGCGAGTATGGCACAGTCGATGACGAAGCTGACAGGGAAGGATGTTCCATTTGTGTGGTCTTCAGCTTGTGAGGAGAGTTTCGGGAAGCTGAAGGAGATGCTGACTAGTACACCAGTTTTAACGTTACCCAAGCCGGGTGAGCCGTATGTGGTGTATATTGATGCGTCAGGAGTTGGTCTGGGATGTGTGTTGATGTAGCAGGGGAAGGTTATTGCTTATGCTTCGAGGCAGTTAAGGAAGCATGAGTGCAATTACCCTACCCATGATCTGGAGTTGGCTGCGGTGATTTTTGCACTTAAGATTTGGAGGTGTTATCTGTATGGCGGGAAGGTGCAGGTATTCACAGACCACAAAAGTCTGAAGTATTTCTTCACTCAGCCAGAATTGAACCAGAGACTGAGACGCTGGATGGAGTTAGTTGCGGACTATGACCTGGAGATTGGGTACCATCCGGGTAAGGCTAACCTGGTTGCAGATGCGTTGAGTCGGAAGAGAGTATCTTCAGATCAGGAGCGCGATATGGAGGCTCTAGTGGGCGAGATCAGTACGTTGAGGTTATGTGTGATTTCACAGGAGCCGTTGGGGTTAGAGGCAGCTAACCAGGCAGACTTGTTGAGCAGGATTCGAGTTACTCAGAAGAAGGATCAGGGTTTGATTGATGCTTTTCAGGCGGTCGGTTCAGAGTATATGGTCTCAGTGAGTGGGATGATACTGGTGAACGGGCGGGTTTGTGTACCTAAGGATGAGGATCTGAGGCATGAGATCCTGAGGGAGGCTCATAAGAGCATGTTATCGATTCATCCGAGAGCGAACAAGATGTACCGTGACCTGAAGCGGTATTATCACTGGGTCGGGATAAAGAGGGATGTAGCTAGCTGGGTTGCAGCGTGCAACGTGTGTCAACTTGTGAAGGCTGAGCATCAGGTTCCAAGTGGTATGTTGTAGAGTTTGCCCATTCCAGAGTGGAAGTGGGATATGATTACATGGATTTCATGACGGGGTTACCGGTGTCACGAACTTTTGATGCTATTTAGGTTGTTGTGGATCGTCTGACCAAGTCAGCATATTTTCTGGCCATCAAGAAGACTGATGGAGCGCCAATTTTGGCTAGAAAGTATGTGCGAAAGATTGTGAGGCTGCACGGTGTGCTAGCGAGTATTGTGTCAGACCGAGATCCGAGATTTACCTCAGAGTTCTGGAGGGCGTTTCAGGCTGAGATGGGCACTAAGGTGCATATGAGCACAGCGTATCATCCTCAGACAGATGGGCAGTCAGAGAGGATGATTCAGACATTAGAGGATCTGTTGAGGATGTGTGTGCTGGATTATGGTGGTCATTGGGCGGATCATCTGAACCTGGTGGAGTTTGCGTACAACAACAATTACCAGGCGAGTATTGGGATGGCTCCATATGAGGCTCTGTATGGGAGGCCGTGTAGGACACCATTATGCTTGACTCAAGTGGGGAAGAGGAGCATGTATGGTGCGGATTTTGTTCAGGAGACGATGGAGAAGATTCGTGTCTTGAAGCTGAACATGAGAGAGGCTCAGGATCGGCAGAAGAGTTACGCCGATAGGAGACGTAAGGAGCTGGAGTTTGAGCTGGGAGATCGGGTGTATCTCAAGGCAGCGATGTTGAGGAGTCCTAATAAATCTATTTCGGAGAACAAGCTGAGTCCGATGTTTATGGGTCCGTTCAAGGTGGTGGAGCGGGTCGGACTGGTGGCGTATCAGTTGGAGTTACCTCAAAGCATGAAGGCTTTCCCAAGGTCTTCCTGTTTCGATGCTGCGGAAGTGTCTACATGAGTTTGAGGAGGTGTTGGCTAGGATTCTAGAGAATCTTCAGCCCAACATGATTTTGGTGGCAAGGCCTGTGAGGATTCTCGAAAAGAGGGTCAAGGTGCTGCGCCGGAAGAGTATACCTTTGGTGAGAGTCGTGTGGGACTGTGACGGTATTGAGGAGGAGAATTGGGAACTAGAGGCGTCGATGAAGAAGAAGTTCTCGAAGTGGTTCAAGAAGCAAGCGGTGGCTTGAGTTTTCTTTTCTGGTTTTCAGAGTCTGTATTAGCATGTTGCTATGTTGTTGTTATGTATTTCGTTTGTTGTTGTAACGAGTATACATTTTGGAGATTTAATAAGATGATTTTGCCTTATTAAATGTGTGTAAGACGTGTGTTCTTATGGGATGACTGGAGATGTCATGGATTGTGATGACTAGTAGGTCATGTGGAGGTCTAGCTGTAGAAGTTCTATGTGAGTTAGAGCTTGCCTATCGGCTAGGATGGCTAGGAATAGAAGTTCTATGCGGCTTTGAGCTTGTTCATGTTCCAGGAGTGGCTGGAAATGAGATCGTTCATGTTCCAGGAATGGCTAGAAATGAGATCGTTAATGTTCCAAGAGTGGCTGGAAATGAGATCGCTCATGTTCTAGGAGTGGCTAGAAATGAGATAGTACATGTTCCAGGAGTGGCTGGAAATGGAAGCTCTATGCGCGTTAGTACCTGTCTATTTCCTAGGGAGAGTCTGGAAAAAAGGTTTTATGTGAGTTAGAATTATCTTTTCCAGGGACTCTGTGAAAGGTGATTTCAGTCTAAGGGTTGGGTTGTTTGGGTTGGGTTGTTTCGGATGACCACGAGAGGTGATTTCAGTCGACAGGTGCCTAAGATGCACATTACAGAGTGATTGCCCCAGGGGATAGTGGGTATCCTGGGTATACTTGAGGGGATAGTGATGTTCTCTCTGGGGGAAAGTGGTTCCCTTGCATATACTTTGAGGGGCTGAAACCTCTCCAGGGGATGTGTGATTCCTCTGCAGCCGAGCTTGACGGACTGTGTGTCCTGAGAGTAAGAGGGACTGACGCATACCGAGAACTAGATGGACGGGGATCCTGAAGGTGGAGGGGGTATTATATACTTCGAGAGCTCAAAGGGTGAAATCCTGAGAGCGGAGTGTTGTATATAGATATGAGTATGAGCAATAGTATCTGTAATGTGGTTGTAAGCATGAGAGTGGATAAACTTCGGAGATCAGGAGTGGATCTCAGGTGGTGCTGACCGGGTTGGAGTCGGGATTGCAGCCGTGGGAGACGGTGCAATAGGGCTAGTATGAGCCTAGTAGAGCTCAGGGATCAGGTGTGATCTCGAGTAGTGCTGACCGAGGGTCAGGAGAGTGGATGTGAATGTCGAGTCTAAGGTTTTTGCTGACGTTAGAACTTCGTTCGGATAACCTGGTAATAGATGTAGCGCCGTTGGTCGTACATGTTCTTGTTTGATTGTTGTGCGATCATTTGGTCCAATTTGGGGTCAACGGTTGGTCGTGCATGTTCTTATTTGATTGTTGGGCGATTAATCGGACAGCCCAAATCCGAACCAGGGGGCGTTGCATTGTTGATGTTCCCGGGGGAATCTTGTCGGATTTTAGGCGGGGGTATTAACCTTAGTGAGACGGAGTCGCGTTATTCGAGGTCGAATCCGTGTTAGTGGGGGAGAATTGTAACGCCCGTGAACCAAAAAGTGGATTTTGGTTGGGTGTGTCGATCGACACAGGCGTGTTTGTCGATCGACACGTGTATTTGACTTGTGTGAAGTCGAATTTTGGATTAGTGTCGATTGACACAGATGGTGTGTGTCGATCGACACGAGTTAGAATGGACCGACTGGGTTGGTTCCAATTGTCCGGTTTGGTGGGCCGGTTTAGGGAGAACCCTAGGGTTGATATAAAACGCTATCAGACGCGTTTTTGTTCCTTTTTGGTCGATTTTTTTAGAGAGAAAACAGAGAGTTTGAGGAGAGAATCAGAAATCAAGAAGTTGTGGGTGATTTTGGGAGTTGTCTTTAGGGGGATTGTGCTTGAGGCTTGAGGAACGAGAAGGGAACCTTGTTGTGGCGATTTTGAATCTGTGGAGTCGGAATCAGAGGCTGTTTCGGGCTGTTCTTCGTCGTTCTTCATCGTTCTTCGTCTTTCAAACCAAAATCGAGGTGAGTGCGTGACCGTAGGCTTACATAAGTGTAAGGAATGCGTAGAATGCGATTGCTTGGTGGTTTTCGTGTGTTTTGTGATTGAAATTGTGTAGGAGACTTGATGAATCGCAACGGATTCGAGCCATGAAAGGATAGGCTCGATTTTGGATTTTGCGATGTCGTGTCGATCGACACCGAGGTGGTGTGTCGATCGACATGGGGCATCCTGTCGATCGACACCATGGTGGTGTGTCGATCGACATGGGGGAGTCTGTCGATCGACACCTAGAGGTTGTGTCGATCGACATAGAGTCCCTGTTTGGGTTTGTATTTGCTTGTTTCGTGAATGCTTGTGTATGCTCATCCTGGTATTGTATTCATTGTTTATGTTTATGTATAAATAGCCTGTAGACGGGATGACCGCGTCGCTGAGTATTTGTGATAATACTCACACAACTCTTTTTGCAATGTGTTGCAGGTAAAAAAATATGTGATCGTGGAATCATGGACGGGAAGAGGAGATGATTTAGAGTCTCGCTTGTCTGGTTGTATTGCTTAGAATTGCTAGGTTGCTAGTGAATTCTGATTATTGAGTATCGGATTATTGTTATTGGATTGATTCTGAAATTGGTTGATTGAATATTGTTCATTGATAAGTATGGGATTATTGATGATGTGGTGTTATTGTTAATTGTTGTTATTCTGCGTTGTTTGTATTTGCCCAATTGAGGATTAGTATCTGTGAAGATAGTAATTTGTAGGGAAAATTTTTAAATTTTTGGGTCGGATCGTTTCAATTGTCTTCTGATTTTCTAGGCCCAAACCCGAAGCCCAATTTTTTGGCCCAAGAGTCACAAGAAATCACATTCTCCACCTTGAATCTTTGACCAAAACCGTCGACATCTTCTCCATCCCTTCGTTTCTCTTTCTCTGATTCTTTGTGACCATCGACAAGTCTCCAGCGACATCGCCGCTCCTCTTCGCCGTCGTTAGTTCCTCGACGCCGTCATCATCAAAACCCTAGGTAACATTAGCTTAGATAAAATCTCCTATCCCTAACCTAATCTCTTTCTCAAACATTTGATTTTGAGAAACCCTAAAATTTTTTATTCTCTTGTTTCGGCTTCTATGATGAATTCAACGACGTCCTTTGAGTCTTCACGACTTTCCGGTGATAAAGTCTTCTGCTGCACCTTAACGCAATCTCCAAAATCAGACCCGTGAGTTTAGCTTAAGTAATCTCCTTTGCTATTGCTCCTTTTATTAACCTGAAGTCAATCAGTTTAGCTTCTAGAAAGCTTCTGACTTCTGAAATTCTCACTATTCTTCGTTTGAATTTCCAACCCTTGATATAAACAGTTCCTAGCTACATCCGTGTCTCCTCCAGGTAACCAACATTCTAATTTTGACATTAACCCATGAATGATTTTTCCAAGCTTTTATCAAAGCTTATCTTCCACAAAACTTCCAAACTAGTATTCCTGGATTTTTTTTTTTTCAGATTCCATAGATGAAACCCATCTATAATCATCTTTATTCAAAGGTAATCTTCTTAACTAAAATTCATATCTTCGAAACTTTAACAAACTCCTGTCGAACCATCAGTTAACTTTTCCCAAAACTGATATTTTTCTTTTGGTCTTTTCCGCGAGGTGAACAATCGACAGTTTTGTCACATGCAACCATAGAGTCTTTTCTCTAAGGGAGTACCTTGAGGATCTCCATACATGTCTCAAACTTCTGTCCAGGTACACACTTAGTTAGGAAATCTGCACGATTGACTGATGTGTGAATTTTATGAACCGTAACATCACCATCTTCAATAACATCTCTCATAAAATGTAGTCTAGTGTCTATATGCTTGGTTCGTTCATGGAATCCTCCATTTTTGGCCAAGTGTATAGCACTTTGTGAATCTGAAAATACCTTAACATCATCCTGCTCAAAACCTAGTTCACTTACAAAACCCTTTAACCACAGAGCTTCTTTGAAGGCTTCTGCTAGGGCCATGTATTCTGATTTTGTAGTTGATAACAATGTGTTGGAGTCCTGATCTCCAGGTTATTGTATTCCCGCCTACTTGAAAAACATAGCCAGTAACTGATCTTCTTCTGTCAAGATCAGTTGTGTAGTCTCAATCGCAAAATCCTTGTACCTTAAAATCTTGATCTTTGGTAAACGTTAGACTGATATCCAATGCTCCTTTTAGATATCTCATTATCCACTTAACAACCTCCCAATGTTGTCTTCCTGGTTTGCTCATAAATCTACTAACTAAACCCACTGCAAAACACAAATCTGGTCTTGATCCGACCATGGCATACATTAGGCTTCCAACAGCACACGCATAGGGAACTTCACTCATTTGATTCCTTTCTATGAGCTCTTCTTCATATGTTAAGCTTCGCATCTTGAATTGTGATCCAATAGGAGTAACCACTGGCTTACTTTCAAACATGTTGAAAGTTCTTAGTACTTGCTGTAAGTACTTCTCTTGTGACAATTTAAGCGTCTCTACCTTCCAATCTCTTATAATATCCATACCTAATATTCTTGAAGCAGCTCCTAAGTGTTTCATCTCAAACTCCTCCTTTATGCTATCTTTCAATCTTTGAATCTCCTTAGAAACCTTTGATGCTATCAACATGTCAACAACATAAATTAGGAGATAGACCATATTAGATAAATTTGATCCTTTGATGTAAACACAAGGATCATATAAACTTCTCTGGAACCCTTGTTCTTTCATGAAACCGTCAAACCTCTTGTTCCACTGTCTTGGTGATTGTTTTAATCCATATAAGGATTTTATTAAAAGACAAACCTTATCTTCTTTTCCTTTCACAACAAATCCTTCTAGTTGTGCCATGAAGATTTCCTCATCTAATGCTCCATACAAGAAAGCTGTTTTCACATCTAGCTGCTCCAAATCCATGTCTTGATTTGTGACTAAAGACAGCATAATTCTAATTGATACGTGCTTCACAACCGGAGCAAAAACTTCTGTGTAGTTAATCCATTCTACTTGTGAAAACCCTTGTGCTACTAGTCGAGCCTTATGTCTAGGATTCTCAACTCCTGGAATTCCTTCTTTCAATTTGAATACCCATTTGCAGCCTATTACTTTCTTGTTTTCTGGTTTATCCACCAAGATCCAAGTCTGATTTCTGATAAAATAATCCATCTTTTCCTCTGAGGCGCCTGTCCATAACTCCTTATCTTTGCTTCCTATAGCTTATTTAAAGGATTTTGGTTCATCCATGTTTATGTCCTCTAAACTAGCTAAAGCATAAGCTACACACTCATAGTCATCATACTTTGAAGGAAACTTAGTTTTTCTTTTGACTTTGTCCCTTGCAATTATGCAACTCTTCACATCTTCACGCTGTTTTGGTTCTGTTACATGTTCTTCTTCATTTTCTGAACTTGAAGAAACATTTTTCGAGTTATCAGATGTTGGAGAAACTCCACCTTGAACTGTATCTTCAGTTTCAGTAATTTCAGCTTCTGTAGCTTCATTAGAAGGCCCTTGAATAAGTACTGGATTGAAAGTCACTCTCTTAGACTTCTTCTTCTTCCCACTGATTTCCTTTATGTCTTTAAACATCTATTCTTCATGAAATATCATGTTTCTGCTAACTGTACATCTCAACTCATCTGGTAGCCAAATTCGGTATCCTTTTGTTCCTTGTGGATACCCCATAAAAACGCCTTTTACTGCTCTCGGAATGGTTTTGGCTTGAGTTACATGAACATATGTTGTGCAACCAAAACTCTTTAGATGACTCAAATCTGGTTTTCTGTTGGACCAGATTTCTTCTGGTAATTTGAAGTTAATAGCTGCCCTTGGTGATCTATTAATCAAATAGACAGCCGTTGAAGTAGCTTCTGCCCAAAACTTTTGTTCTTGACCAGCCTCCATTAACATACACCGCACTTTATCCATAATGGTTCTATTTATGCGTTCTGAAACACCATTCTGTTGGGGAGTATACACACACGTTATGTGCCTCTTGATTCCAGCTTCTTTGTACAACGTATCAAACTATGTATTGCAAAATTCCAATCCGTTGTCGGTTCTCAAACACTTCACCTTCTTTCCAGTCTCTGTCTCAACACTTGCTTTCCATTCTTTGAACTTCTGGAAAACTTCATCTTTTGATTTTAAGAAATAGATCCACACTTTTCTTGAAAAATCATCTATGAATGTAACAAAGTATTGACATTATGCTAGACTTAGAACTACCGATGGTGATCCCCACAAATCTGAATGTATGTATTCCAGAACCTCTTTAAATGCATGTTTACCCTTTGGAAAGCTTAACTTGTGTGCTTTCCCCAAAACACAATTCTCACAGAATTCCAAAGTCTTCACATCTTTCTCACTAAGATATCCTTCCTTGACTAGAATGTTCACGTTATTTAGACTCATGTGTCCAAGTCTAGAGTGCCACCTCTTAGTAAGATCAATATCTGACCCTGTTATAGCAGCTTCACCGTTCATCACAGCTCCTTGTAAGTAGTATAAGCCATCACAATACTTACCAGAAATAACCTTCTGATTTCCTTTGTAAAACTGAACTCTGAAATCTTTGCCTTCATAACTGCATCTCTCCTTCAGTAGTATAAACCATAGGAAATAAGGTTTCTACCCATTGTTGGCATGTACCTTACATTAGTGAGAATCACACTAGAACCATCATCGTTCATGATTCTAACCTTTCCAACACCTTTGATTTCACTAAATGTATTATTGCCCATGAGGACCATTCCTCCTTCTACTTCCTCAAGATCAAATAAAACATCTTTATTTGGAGTGATGTGGAATGTACATCCAGAGTCAAACACCCATTCTGTCTGGACATTGCTTCTTAAAGTGTCCTTCTTTTCCACAAATCCAGCATTCCGTAGAAAACTTTGGCTTAGCTTTTGGTCTTTGTCTACTCTTACACCTGCCTTTCCATGTCTTGTCATCCCGCTTCTCCGCTCTGCCCCTAGTGCATGCAAACAGCCCTTCTGCGTTGCCTTTAGCCTTGTTAAGTAGACTTTTCTCCTTTAACTCAAGTTCCTTTGAGTAGGCAGAACTTGTCACGTCCCTGACAGTAAGTGTGTCATTTCCGCTGCCATATTTGAGAGTGTCTACTAATGACTCATATTGTCTAGGTAGGCTTAACAACATCTGGATTGCTTGATCTTCATCACTAATCTTGATATTCAGACTTGCTAAATCAGCTACAAGCTTTAGGAACCCATCTAGATTGTCTTCTATGCTCTAGTGTTCCTCTATTCTGAAACTAGCAAACTTTTGCTTCATGTAAATCCGATTAGGCAGTGTCTTGGTTTGATATTCTGTCTCAAGAGCCTTCCACATAGCCAGCGCTGTAGGGTCCATCATGACTTTCCTTAAAATCAGATCTGACAGACTTAGGCTAATCAAGTTCTTAACTCGCAACTCCTTCTCTTGCTCTAGAGGATCTGGTTTTGTTATAATCTGTTCTTTAACTTCTTTCTTTTCTGTTGCAGGAATCTCCGTTGAAACAGACAAAGGTTTCTGCGTCGAAAGAACTTCTTCTGTAGAAAGAGGTTTCTCCTTTAGAACAGAACCCAAACCAACGATCTCAAGTTGACATAGCATCTTGTATTTCCAAAGACCAAAATCTTCTTTACCATCGAATTTTTTAATCTCGAATTTTCCTGAAGTTGGCTCCATGATAAAATGATGTTATCTTTGTTTTCTTTGTTTCAGGAATCAACCTTGTTGTAGCAGTCTTGCAAAACATGTAATGATTTCCAAGCTTCACGCTAACCTAGCTGGAATCAAGGAATCAGTGATTCCAACTCCACCTAAAACAGATAAGAACCTTCTTCCTTATGTTTTGTGAAACTTTTATCTCCGATCTCTTTGTTCCTCTTAATCTTAGCTCTGATACCACTGTAGAGAAATCAACCTAGGCGTTTAACTCTTGTATCGAATGTAAAACACACAAGCAATTATGAAAATTCTCCAAGCCGGAGAGAAAACCTTTATTAGAATCGAAAGAGAATACAAGCCTCGCACTAGATGCGTGTTCTAAGAATTTGTGATAATCTAAATTACAGAAGATAAAAGTGTATATATAGGCATAGCTCAAGTGTTGTTACTTGTAGAGAATGGAAAACCATCAACCGACTTCCTTAATACATTTTACAACTTTTCCTTTCTTCAATTGGTTTTGTATAATTGCCATTAATTCAATTGTCTTCTGATTTTCCAGGCCCAAACCCGAAGCCCAATTTTTTGGCCCAAGAGTTACAAGAAATCACATTGGGCTTCTCAAAATAGAGTTTCAAATTTTTTTTTGTTTACCTTTTCTCCATGGTTCCTTAGTAATAGAACATATCAACGAGATTTGAAAATTCATTCCATATTGTCTTTTAACTTTAGCCATTTATATATGTTGATCGATTTTGGATTGTTTTCGCGAGATCTAAAAAAACATGCCTACTGTTTTGTTTCACTAACCTAGCTAGCTCTTTCCATTCCACTTATCAGCTTAATCATTTTTGTTTTTTTTTGTTTTTGGTTTATAAACCGCATGCATCACTAATCATAATAAAAGATACTGATCGCGCATTTAAAGACTGGTTTTTCCCTTCGTTTGGCTCTTTATTTTTTAAACAGTGTTTCATATTCTTCATTTTAATTCACTATATGTATATTCTTTTTTTTTGGTCAACTCTTTTCCTGATTTTTTTGAATATCATAAATCATTATTCGTTACATGCTCGGTACAATGGTTCTACATCTTTAACTTTAAAATATTTACCATTAATACTTACAGTCGACTTATTTTGCAACTGATCACACCAAAACGAATGTGTAAAAATAAATTTTCATATTTTTCAATTGCTTCTTCTTCTAGATACATATTTTCTTATGGGTTGATTTAGGCATGATAATGAGTTATCATAACCGTTTGTATCGCTTGTTGAATTTTTTCGGTCAAGTGTTTTTACTTGTCCAGTGTGTAAATTAATGTGCCTCTTGGACAAGTGATGAAGATTTGTGAAATGCTAAGTCCATATATGGAGGAAGAAAGAGAGAAATGAGAAAACATAGTTGATCAAAGTATCAAAATATAGTAGCACTCTAAAGAAAATATCCAAAAGTGACTAGCAAAAGCAAAATTGTAGTAGCAAATTAACCAGATACCAAAACACTTGTGCAAAGTTGTATTGCTTTTGATCAAAGTTTCCAAAATGTTATTGGAAGTGGGGAAAGTTTTAATAAAGTCTGATACCAGTCTTAGGTGGTGGCTTTGCTGCTTCTCTTCTTCAATCTCTTCTTTAATCTCTTTTTCGAAAGGGCAGTCTTGAGGGTAGCCTTTTAGAATCGAGTCATTCGACGTAATGGTGGACACTTCTTCAACTTCCCCAAGTTCTTCAGGATACAAACAAACCTTAACCATACATCTTGCAAGACCGAATACCAATAGAAATCTCCGGCAACTTGAAGATCTAAAATCATCATTGAACCATTCAATTAGGTCTTCCTTCTCGATTGAAAATAATTCCAATGTTTTTTTAAAGTAGAAATCATCATAGTGCCTGAAAACCAACAAGTTAGTGACTATACAATCAAGCAGACATAACAAACTCAACAAATGTGTACTTACTTTTGCATCACAATTTCCTTCCATATTGTAATCTCAATGTCGTATTGGAGTGTGGAAATCACACTCTTTTTGAAGTCATCAATTTTTTTAACACTTATATGTTCCTATAATATATAAACAAGCAAGATTTGTCAAATTGATAAACAAATCGCACAAAACACTACTAGAAACAAAGTATTTACAAGCTTACCAACATCTTCCCAAAACGGTTTGTAAAATGGTAGATTCTTTTCGCCAAGTAATAGGAGTTGATGAACATCTTCAAGTTAAGACTAATGAGTTCACTAGTCTTGATATTAATCGTTGTGCCACAAGTCTTCTTCTGTTTACTTCATTTTTATTGGGTTTATGCTTCTTTAGTGATTGTTGTTTAAAATTTATATAGTTATTGTTGTTAGTAAAACTAAATCAGACAATTTTTGTGCAATAAACATGTTGTATTACCCAATGACACATGTGATTTGTGGACTTTATCGTTATAAATGGAAATCAAATGAAATACAAGATTTCATGAAACATCTTCATCTAGAAAATATGACAATGATTTTACTGTCAAAGTCATCAAACAAGTCAACTTCAATAGGTACTAGGATATGTTCATACTCTTATATCTTGATGAAATCTATTTCATGCTCCTATGTTTCTATGAAATGTTCTTACTTTTTGCTTTCGTCTTTTCTTCTCTTATCAGATGTCTATATGGAATAGCTAATTCCACTGGAATTAATAAAAAAAATGGAGTAATACTCCTAATGTTCATGAGTCTTTACTTTTCTCTAAAAACTCATTTACTTATTATGTCTAACAACCAAGAGAATCAGTTGATCATGATTCTTCTGTCACTACACTTGTGGACACGCCTTCGATGAAGATATATCACAAAGTTGAGGGAGGGATGTCCCATGCAAACTTTTGCTTTCATCTTAAGGTTGGAGATGAGGTGAAGGAGCACCTTATGGCCAAGCTCTTTATAGAACTTCTGAAAGATGATTTAAACGAACTCATCTACCAGGTGAGTCATTCTTGAATCTTTCGTCTTTTATTGTTATCTTTGATATAATAAGATATGTAGTTACATCAATCTTTGTATGTTCAATCTTTATATGTAGGATGCGGAATGTAGTTATGCTACTTTTATATCATTATGATAGACTTGCAGTGCCTTTCGCTTATGTTTAGAAGAAGCAGAGGACATCTGGTCGCAAGGCTCAAAAAATAGAGAGGAAACAAGCTATGGAAAGTGGCTAAGAAAGCCTCTGAAGGATCCAGTAGGTTCTATAGCTCGTGCTGAGAGGATCAATATATATCTAAATAATGGTCAGCCTTAGGAAGTCGTATATTAAGAGTAAGATGTCATTTAATGGAAGAAGCTATGTATTTAAACAAGAGAACCCATTAGGGTAGAAATTATAACAAACATCTATCTCTCTCGCCTCCTTTCCTTATTCTCTTCTCGTCTTCACTCATTCTTCCTTTCTTCTCTCTAATATGAATCAATCTTCTATCCGATAGATCTTGAATCTATCATTGGTATCAAAGCTATGGCTCCAAAAACCGACCCAACTGTTGTCGTAGATTCCAGCGAAAAGGAGAAGCTCAAAGCGCACAACCTTATTCTTAAGGAGCTTCAAAAAGCGACACAAGCGACAAATCAAAGGATGGATAAGTCAGACGAGGATATGCGATGGGTGAAGGACGCTTTAACCAAGCTACCCCAAGAGAGACAAGTTGTAGGAGAGGTCAGTCCTATTGTAAGCCCTAAACGACCCTCATCGAGTCAGATCCAGACACCGACGAGTCCAGTTAAGGCGATTGGAAAGCGGAGGTTGTTACCGCTGCTAGCGCTTGCGATCCCTATTAGGTCCATGGAGAATCCAACGCCACTGCGCCTGGAAGATCAGAAGGTGATTTCACATAACCCTAAGCTTAATTCACCTGTTAAGAAGATCGAGATACCGTATTATGATGGACAGAACCCAGATAATTGGACTTACCGAGCATATAGATGTTTTATGGTGAACCAAGCTCCAGAAGAGGAAAAACTTGGGCAAGCTTTGGCGAGTATGGACGGATGTGCTATGACATGGTTAAGAATGACCCAGGATCGAGAAGACTTGTGTGATTGGAAGAATTTTAAAGACAAGCTGAAGAAGAGATTCAAACCCACTAGAGAAGGAACCATCATCAGTCAGATGTTGAAGCTTCGGCAAATCGGGTCTGTGAATGAATATCGTGAAAGGTTTGAAGAGCTGTCTGCAGAAGTCCCCCATGTAACCACTGACGTATTGGAAGCAATTTTTCTTTAAGGAAAGAAGGAGAGTCTCAAAGAACAAGTTGTTAGGTATAGACCATCAGGAATGGATGATATTGTTAATACAACCAAGTTGATTGAAGAGCAAGAGATCGAGAAAGGGAACTACAATACCAGAAACTTTCAATGCATTAACTTGGCCCCTGTTCTCAGCAGTGTGAACCGGTCACAAAGTCTCAGTCCACGCAAGGTTAATGAGATCAGTCCTGCTAGAAAGTTTTTTAATGCAGGTAAAGGAATTCCTTGTTGATATTGTGGAGAGAGATATTATGCAGGCCATAAGTGCAAGAGTCAACAACGTTTCAAATATCTAGAAGTGGTAGAAAGGGCTGAACAAGAAGGTACAACAGAGACATTTAACGAGGATAATGACATGGCTGAGCAAGGTGAAGAACAAGAGTTAGTAACTCTTTCATTGCACTCTATGGTGAGCATAACGGACGAGAGATCAATGAGGATGAAAGGACGGATGAGTGAGACTGAGGTAATTGTTTAGATTGATTCGGGAGCAATGAGTAATTTTATCTCTGCAGATTTAGTGAAGGCAAAGGGATTTGCTGTGACAGAGACAAAATGTTTTGGGGTGTCGGAGGAAATGGACAAGTCATAGGAGGTAAAGGGAAGTGTTCTGGTTTAACCCTGTCAATACAAGGGATCAAGATAATGGAGGAATTCTTGTTATTCGAGTTGGGTACAACAGATGTGGTGCTTGGTTACTCGTGGCTGGTAACCTTAAGTGAAACAAGAATTAATTGGGGATTGCATAGGTTGAGTTTTAAGGTTGGCAACTAGATAGTGACGCTGGTAGGAGATCCAAACCTCATCATAATGCAAGTATCCCTCAACATAATGGAGAAAGTGCTTCAAAGGGGAGAATTAGCGTATCTGCTGGAGTTAACGGAGTTGTTTGAAGGAAATTTATCGGAGAAACCAGAGCCTATAAAGTCAGAAATATAGAGGTTATTGAGGAAGTATGACACTGTCTTTTAGATGCCGCAAAGGCTGCCTCCTTCGAGAATGCGGGTGTGACGACCGCGAACCAAAGATTGTGACTTTTGGTAGTGTGCGTCGATCGACGCAAGGTTAAATTAAACTGGTTGGTTCGATTTAAGTTGTCGGTTTGTGGGTCGGTTTAAGAGAAATCCTTAGGGTTTTCCTATAAATAGAGGGTGGCCGCGTTTTTGAGGGGTTTGAGAGTTACAAAGATTTTTAGAAAGTTCCAGAGAGTTTTTCAGAGAGTTTGTGAGAAGGAAAATTGTTTGGGAGGTTCTCGAGATCGTTGCTGGTGCTTGTTCTTCGCGAATCAACATGGAATTTCAGATCTTTGGGGAGTGTTCTTCTTGTTCTTCATGCTTTCATCCTTTTTATCTTTTTCCTTTCAGATCTAAGGTTAGCATAACCATGACTTATTTGGATAAAGGGATTGATAGGATGCATTTGATTGCTGTTATTTGATGGATTTCGTGTGATTTTGAGTGGATTTGTGTGCATGGATCGATGTGATGCGATCTGGGATCGAACCATAAGAAGATAGGTTCGATCCTAGGTTCTGTAACGTTGCGACGATCGACGCAGTTTCTCTCTGTCGATCGACAGAGGGTACTTGTGTCGATCGACGCATGACTTGTTGAGCAAACTTATGTTTGTTTAATCATGCTTTGCCTTGTTGATTGTTCATCCTACTATTAAGTTGTTTTTTTATGCATGTGTGTATAGCCAAGTAGATGGGATGACTGTCTCATTGAGTATTTGTGATAATACTCACGTATCTCTTATAACCATGTAATACAGGTAAAGGCAATGTGTGATCGTGGAATCGTGGCCGGGAATAGGAGATGATCTAGAGGCTCGATTAATTGCTCATTATTATTAGAATCGCTAGGGTGTTAGTGATTCTGAAAGTGTGTTGGATTACTATTTGGTTTGTGTTGCTGAATTGGTTGTTGAATTTGGAATTGGAGTTGGTTTAGTTTCAATAAAGTATGTAATTTATTGGATGTTGTGATTGGTTAATTGTTGTATTGTTTCCGCGTATTGTGTGTTTGACCATTGAGGATTATTATTTGTGATAATAATTATCTGAATATGGAAAAATTTTAAATTTTTACGGTTTGGATCGTTTCATTTTGATATCAGAACCCTTATGGTTCTAGGACGGGTGCATTTGATTGATTATGTAGTCGATTGATTGTTGTGTGGATTTGAAGTTCTAGATCATCTTCACCAAGCCTTCTATGAGATTCCACAGTAAGTGTTGTTTGACTTTTTTGTTTTTTTAGTATTTTTAATGTTATGCTTGGTAGTGCAGAGAGATGTCTAGAGGAAATAGAGGCATAGGTCCTGGGGGCCGTGGAGGCCGAGGTGGTCATGGGCATGGGTGCGGACTCGAGAGTAAGTCTATTGCCTCGAGTGTGGTTTAGGAGACCACGCGGGAGCAGGTGGCTGATTCGCAGGCGTATCAGGAGGGGTCCGTGGGTGTGGCCACTGTGAGTGCCAGTGTGAAGACTGGTGGGATAGGTGTAGGTCCCGGTGCAGCGGGCCCAAGTGGGGATGCTGCTGCAGGTGGAGCCCAGGATCAAGATGATCGTCTGGCGGGTCCGCTACAATTGATCTGGGAGCAGTTGCCAGGTGGTGTGTCGGCTCAGGGTTAGGCTCCGGGAGTGCAGCCAGGTGTAGTTGTGTGCAGCCGGGTATGGCTAGGGTGCAGCCGGGTATGGTTGGAATGCAGCTGGGTATGGCTGGGGTTCAGCCAAGTATGGCTGGTATGCAGTCGGGTGCGGCTGGTATATAGCCAGGTGTGGCTGGGGTTCAGCCGAGTATGGCGGTTGCTGAGGAGCTCCTATCCTACTTTAGGATGATGGAGCAGATGCACAGGATTGGCACCGGGTTCTTCTCGGGTAGTGCCAAACCTTAGGATGCAGATTTGTGGAGGAGTAGATTGTAGCGAAATTTTCAATTTTTCATGTGTCCAGTGGGATACCAGGTAGACTTGGCAGTACATTACCTTGATGGTGATGCACATCTCTGGTGGCAAGGTGTGGTGGCTAGGAGAGCTCAGGCGGGTATGGCCTAGGAAGACTTTGTGATTGAGTTCAACGCAAAGTACTTTTCGCAAGAGGCGGTGGATCGCATAGAGTTGCGATTCTTGGAATTGACTCAGGGTGATCGGTCAGTCCAGGAGTTCGACGAAGAGTTTGGTCGGCTTCTGGTTCAAGCTGGGAGAGATTTGGAGGGCGAGCAGACCTAGGTGAAGAGGTTTTTAAGGGGTCTTCGACCAGATTTGAGGACTCGCTGTAGAGCAAGCAGGTTCGCCACGAGGGCGGAGCTGGTTGAGACAGCTGCTGCGATAGAGGATGACCTGAAGAAGCAGACTGTGGTGGTTAGTCCACCGGTGCAGCAGCAGAGGAGGTCGCAATAGCAAGTGGGTCAGAGAAATGGCGGCAAGCCTGCGCAGTGACAGAAGAGAAAGTGGGAGAGCACTTCAGGGGTCGGTCAGGGTGATTCGGGAAGCTTTGGTTGTGGGAACACGGATCATCGGGTGGCAAGCTATCCGAAGAGGATCGAGGCTCTGGACACGCAGGTCGAGGCTCGGGATTAGCGGGGGTGCTTTTACTGCAGAGAGTCGGAGCATATCAAGCCTAAGTGGCCTAGACTGCAGCCGATGGCAGTGGCTGCAGTGCAGCCGGTGGCTCAAATTGCAACGAATTTGTGCAGGGTTATAGGCTGTTTTAGGTAATTTCAGAACTTGACTTTTAGTCTGTTTTAGAATTTGTGAGTCTATGCTAGAATGTTAGGGTTATAGGCACATGGGATTTGTGCAGGGACCTTAGTAGTGGGCGGGTGTGAGTCCCATGTTTTGTTTGATTCTGGAGCGACGAATTGCTTCATTACTCCGGAGTGGGTCAGGAGTAGTTAAGGTTGCGGGTGGCAAGTTTTTGGCTACTTTCGGGTAGGCTCGAGGTGTGGATATTTTGGTGGCGGGCGAGTTGATGCCAGTAGATTTGATTATTAGTCCGGTGGAGCTGCACAATATCATCCTGGGTATGGATTGGCTAGATCGGTACAGAGTCCATCTGGATTATCATCGAGGATGAGTTGTGTTTGAGCGAGAGGCGGGGAGGTTGGTTTATCAGGGAGTGAGGTCGACTTCCGGAAGTCTCGTAATTTCGGTGATTCAGGCTGAGCAGCTGATTGAGAAGGGTTGTGAGGCGTATTTTACGATGATTGTGATGCTAGAGTCTGTTGGAGAGGTTGCAGTTGGGGATATTCGAGTTGTTCAGGACTTTCAAGATGTTTTCCAGTCATTGCAGGGATTACCGCCATCTAGGTCGAATCCTTTTACGATTGAGTTGGAGCCTGGGACGACTCTAATATCTAAGGCACCTTACCGTATGGCTTTAGCAGAGATGGCAGAGCTGAAGAAGCAGCTGGATGATCTTTTGGGGAAAAGATTTATCCGGCCTAGTGTTTCACTGTGAGGAGCATCGGTGTTGTTTGTGAAGAAGAATGATAGGAGTTTCCGGTTATGCATCGATTACCAGGTGATGTGGGTCAATGTTTTAACCACTAAATATAACTGCAAGTGCATAGCAATCACGGTAGTATTTAGGGATCGAATCCATAGAGACCTCGTATTTGTACTACAAACTTTTTAGGAATAAAATCAAGCTAAAACAAGAAATATGGTTTTGGTTTTTAGAGGGAATAGGACACGAAAATAACTAAGTAAAATTATGATTGGAATTCAAAGTAAACAAACGTTAGGCAAATAGATCAATCGCAGAGATTCATGGATCATTAAACAACATATCGAATTATAGGGACCTTTTAGAAAGATGTGTTCTAGAACTCAAATCACGGATGTATAATCCTCCCACTGTCGTGGCTTAGATTACTATGTTTTAACTTCCTAATAGACTCAACTATCGCAAGTTATTACAAGAAGAAAACACGCAGTAAGTTCAAGATTCAATTGTTCACTAAACTCCTTAAGTAACCTTTCGAATTGTTAAGACGCCTAGCTCATCAAATACTAGTTCAGACAATATAACAAGCTTTTGGAGAGTATATCAATCTAAAATCAGATGCTAGTTGATCAGAAAAGCAATCATGCATTAAGAGCAAATAAAGATGAAGAACGTAATAGATTATCCCTAATTCATTCGATAAAAGTTAACAATTCATGAACTCTTTGATCTTTCTACAACTTAACAAATAAAACTACTCAAACATGGTGCACGAAAAAAAAAAGATAGATGATGAATTCATAATAGATAAACTTGAATTAAAGAGTAAAGGGTAAAAGGAATCTTCTCTATATCGAGATACAAAGCGAATTCATCCACCGGATTGCTCTAGAATCCAAATCTAATGAAGAACACTAAGAGAACTCGTGGTGGCTGCTCCTATCTGTTAAACTACTCTAAATATTTTGGCACACTCCTAACAAGAGGCTAAAAACAAGTATATATAGGCTTAGGGTCTTCCTAGGGTTTAGTTTAGGACAAAACAGACTTTTTACGTCAAAACTGAGGCAATACCGGTCACGGGTACCGATCCAATTTTGTGACCGGTACTGGGGGTTAAATGTCCTCTCTCGTGTGTTGAAAATGGCTGGAATATCGGTCCATGGTGCAGACCGGTATTTGGCCCGAAATTGAACTCGCTTCAGCTTCGAGGCAGTTCAACATGTTCTTAGTAATTCGGGTGTATCTTTCTACTCACAGCTCCAATTGAGATGATTCAAACTTCATTGTAAAGCTGACTCAAATATCTATCTTCACACAAAGTTTCATCACATTCCAAATCGATTCGATCCTCCGTTCACTGCTGAACTTCTGGCGTATACGTTCTGTCCAATTTAGTAGAATGTTGTATCTTGCGAATTCTTGGTTCTTGATAGTGTCTTTGGCTTATGAAAGTTGCTGTGGTTTGATTTACACCTAATTTGACTCTTTTTGTTCATTTTTCCTTGAATTCTCTGTTAAGACTCTAAAACTACAAATACTAGGAAAACTACCTCTAAAGACGTAATACCGTAGATAAATGCATAGAAAATATAGTAAAATAGATAATAAAATAGGTAAAATATGGGACATATCAACTTTCCTAGACTTAAACCTTGCTTGTCCTCAAGCAAAATTCAAGAATAGAAAAGAGGTTTTGAAAACGCAGAAACTTACCTCCTTTGGAATACCGGACCGACCCTTCCAACTAGTAAACCACATAATGCATAACCAACTCAAAATCAGACCACCATGTAATTCTCCATAGACATTCGCAGCCTCCCTAATTCATCCACGACTTCTCAACATAACCCGCTAGTCATCATTGTTGGGTCTCGTCCCAGATCTCAATGCCAAGAACCTTCTAGACTCATTCCCATATTAGACCATGACTAGTGAACCATAAGAAATTTTGGTATTCTTTTTCTCCCCCAAACTTATTAGATTTTTTACCTTTTTTTTTTTTAGTAGAATGTTGAGATTCTAAAACAGTGCTTTCACTACTGTTGTTCCTTGTGAGGAGACAGGGTCGTGAGATCGCTCGTCCTCTACATTCGTTCTAAGGGACTCAGACTGCCGCTTTTGAGCTCCGGGTGATCATCTCTTGGGTACTGACTCACTGGATTTTTATTTCCTCATCTTATACTCAAGAACTATCATATCACCCAAATTATATATATTTTTTAGAACAAGGGAGAGGGTACCATTACTTTCAACAAAGATTTCACCTGTCAGGTATGAATGAGGAGTCAAGCTTTATAAACATCAATCACCGAGGAGACCGCATAATTAGCTCGAATTGACGGATTATGCTGGAAGTAACAAATGTCTCTAGTTAACTGGTCAGCCTTTGGATTTTTCATTAGTCTGACTCTGAAATCGATCCTCGAAAAATGGTCACTAATCTGAAAAAAACAATCCACTAAACCAAAAGAAGGGTCATCATTTCCAACCGACTATTTTGACTCAATAAAACGTTATTAGAAAATAATTTTTGAAAAATTCTTTTAAAAACATAAAAACCAATAACGAACAAACGTGTTAGTAAACAACAATCCCCCCAAACTTAAATTACACCGTCTCCGGTGTAAAAGAAATCAAATTAAGGGAGTAATGTTGGAAATAAAAATAAAATTGAAATTAGAAAAGTTAGAGAATAGAACGAAGTTACCGTTTGTAGACAAAAAAGTCTTGAAGATCGAAAAATGTTCTATTTTCGGTTGGTATGAAACATCTTTGGATTCGGCTATCTCCAGGGGTGAATGGGCACTCCTAAAAGCTTTTCCTTATGTCCTCAGAAACAGTTCATCTCAAGGTTTCATTGGCTGGTTCCTCATCGTTTGAAAATCGGCTCACGGTATAGTGATTTTGGTCACTGGAAGAAGCTCATGGGCCATCTTTCAAACCTTGAAGTTTTTCTCGAGCCATATTGAAAATTCACCGAGTTATAAGGTATTTTAAAGCTCGTGGTGAAGTTTGAACACTTTTGCTCGTACGGTTATGCGTATGGTCCTTGAATGGGGCGATTCGACTCGCCGGAAGAGTATTATCGAGCCATCTGCAAAATAGTAGAGAAATTCTCGAGCCAAATTTAAAATCTATCATAAAACATACTTTTTTAATTCACGTGGTGAAGTTTGAAGGCTTTTGCTCCAGTGGATAGGTAAATATCCCATAAAAATGCTCCACGTGGTTTGTTTGTAAGCTGAGATCGAGAAAATCTTAGGATTGTCGCGAGCAATATGAGATCTTCTTTGATTCTAAGCATATGGTATTCCGCACGAATCATAACCAGGCTAGGTGTATCCAATTACTTCTCTTTTCTCACACATCTCCTTTGAATGGCGGATAATGCTTAAGACGATTGGAAGTGTGCACATCACAACAAAATATCTTGAATCAAATCGTGCTTTAGTACAAAATATCCTTGCAAAAACACCTAAAATCACTTGTTAAATTCGTCTTGGATCTTGATCGGTCAAGAGGTATATTGAAGTCTAGCTCCAAGATTTCATAAGATAGACCATAAAAAAAAGAAATTAAATCCTAATGAAGAATCCAATTTGATAAAAATGGCCTAATACAAGTGAAATAGTGAAAAAATGAGGAATACTTTGTTAAGATGTGAAATTCATTCATAAACTAAATTAATCTAACCAAAAATTTCAATATTAAAAATGCAAAAGTTCATAAATCAATAAATCCATCAAAATTTAATTTAATGAATTATATAGATGAAGAATGATAATTTATGAAAATGCAAAATTAAAAATAAAATTTGATTAAAATTTTGAATTTAAAACCTATTTTTGAATAAATAAAAGAGAAAAAGAAAAACTTACCTTTTTATAGACCATGGTTAGGTGGGTGGTTGGTCGAGCCAGGTGGTCCGTGGATAAGGTGGTGCATGACTGTGGGACGCGGGTAGGGCTGGCATGGTGATGGTACGTTGAAAGGGACGAGGAAAGGAGGTGAGGGAAGGATGGGACGCGGCAAGTAACGGTCGTGACACCGGTTGGCGTACTCGTCCGTTGTTGGGACCTCTAGGACGTGAGGCATGGACTGAGCGAGGACGGGATGGGTGTGGGATGCATGATGAACTGGGCAAGGACGCAGCACGAGTTGATCAAGGACGTGACACATGTTGCAGATCCGGGGCAATACCGATCAAAGTATCGGTCGGTGATCCCGACCGGTATTTGGATGCATGGGACGCGTCTCAAAGATTTTGGTCGCGGGGCACTTTTGATCAAACACTGGTCGCGGTATTTGACCGGTATTGTGACCGGTATTAGGGTCACTCATGTCGCGGGTCGATCGGGGCGCGATACCGGTCCGAATATCGGTCGGCGTGGTTGACCGGTATTGTGTCGCAATCCATGCGATTTTGAACAAGATTTTTCTTCGGATAATACACATCGGAATTGAGATCCGAAAGATGCTACGGACTCTTGAGAACGATATATTTCCAACAGTATGAAGATTATCTCCTCATTCCTTGTAGTTCGTCTTGAAAACAAGTTTGAAGTTCACTCGTTGCAGCTTCGTATCCTTTTTCTTCAGTCTTGGGAAATTTGTCATAACTTTCAGACCGTAATACCAAATTACATTCTGCTTTTTTCTGTAGCTTTGTATGACTGCCTACTATATTCTCACCAAATTTAAGATTTTTCTGGGTTGATCTGATAATTATTTGGTGCCTTGAACCAGAACGGGGCTTGTTCTATCTCCTTCTCTTCTTCCTTTTCCAAAATCAACTTTTTTTTTTTTGTATTTTTATAACTTTTTGTAAAAACCTGAAAATTCATGATTAGAAAAACCAATAAGTAATAAAACTTTAAAAATTAAAACCATGATTAAATTTTGAAATTAAAGACTCTAGAAAAATAAAACCAAATATGGGTTGTCTCCCATAAAGCGCTTGTTTTAAGTCTTTAGCTCGACTCTTTTTCCTTTTAAGCATAGGATGGCTCCACTAAAGGAATTGGGACTCCTTTAGCTTCTCTACACTCTGGACCGCATGGTTTGAGCTTCCATCTATTAGCATCTTGATAGCCTTCATGAAGAACCATTGCTTCGGGAAAAAGTTTTATTGTATTGTTGACTTTTTCTTGGATGAATTCTTCACCTTTCTCCTTTAAATCCGTGGGGATAATTATTCTGAACATGGAGAAAAGTTTTGATGACATTTTAAGCTTCTGTTGTGCATGAACGAGTTCATATTTCAATTCCTTAGGTGCCAAAATTGATTTTGCAACACTTGGGGTCTTTTCGCCTTTTGGTATTGTCGGTTTGACAACATCCTTATGTATGGTCGGAGGGGCTGGATTTTCCACGTCTTGGACCTCCTTTATGGCACCACCTGTATCAATTTGGAAGTTGTTATTAGTAGATATAGTCATACAAAAAGAACTCTTACCTTGTAATGCCGGATAGAACACTCCTTTGTTAAGGTTAGAGAAAGAGATTTGGTGATTTGTAGAATCCACAAGTGCTCCAACGAGTTCTAGGAATGGTGAACCAAGAATCAAAGGCTTGTGAGGATCATCTTTCATCTCCAAAACGTGGAAGCTTGTTCTAATATCATAATCTCCAAGTTGCACGACTAGATTTGAGACGAAACCATGTGAGATTGTAGAAGAAGCATCTCTAAACGACATTGGACATTTGCAAGGCTTTAACTCATTAATCCCTAACTTCTTTGCTATTCCTTTAGATATGATGTTAACATCAGCTCCTCCGTCACACAAAGAATCCTTGAACTTAATTCCATTGATGGAACAAGGAACAAGAAACTTTCCAATTTTGTCGATTTTCTCGAGTGGCTTTGTCTTAAGCTCTTCTTTATCGGTTCTCTTTGATTCTCGTGGGTAGGGTTCTGGTCCTGGAGCTATACTAAACTTGACAGCCTCTTGGAGTGGCTTAGGGTTAGGCACGGCCTTGCTTTCATCAGCAGAAAAAACGTTGCAAAACGTTTTTACTTGAGCTCCGGCTTATTTCTTCAAGGGTTCACTTGGTCGAGCGACTTCAACATGTAACTTGTTCACATGGCCAGCTGGAAACTCATACTTATTGCTAAAATCATTGGGGATTGTAGCTAACTTGTAATCAAACTCTTTATTGATTTTCCTTTGGCTTTCTAGAAATTGTTGATGTCGAGCTTGAACCATACTTTCTTGTTGATCCCTTGATGTCATAGCTTGAGACTCTTGTGGAAGCATGAACCGTTGTTGTTGATGGATTCGCGGTTCTTTATAGTAACCTTGAGACACGTCTTCTTGAGGATAGAATTGGTTTTGAAAGTTCCCAAAATCTTGATTAAAGTTTTCATAACCGTAGTTCTGTTTTTTTTCACCAAAGTTGTTCATCTTCTTTTGTCTCTTGGATGAAAATTTTTCTACGAAATCTTGACTCGAGTAAGCTCTATTGCTAGGGACGTCCTCACAAATGTGCATACTCCTCTTTTTTCTCTCAAAAGTCTCATGATGAAGCTCCTGAACAAGGTTCTTCAACTCTAAAATTTCAGTCCCCGAACTTGTGTTGATTGCTTGGGATGTCTCTTCATAGTTTGAGTGATAATTTCTATCACTAAAAGCCAAGTTCTCTATGAACGTCCTTGCTTGAGCTAATGATGTTGTCATGAAGTTTCCATTGCTTGCAACATCTAGATAACGCTTGCACTCACGCGTAAGGCCTTCGTAGAATATGCTCCATAATCTAGTTTCTTTGAAACCATGTTGTGGACAGTCTCTAATATACACCTTGTTGAAAGTTATAGATCTTGTCCCTAAGTTGCTTCGCTATTTGCCTAGTGAAAAACCTCTCAAGAAAAACTTCCTTGAATTTCATCCAAGAGGTGATAGAATGAGAAGGAAGTGACTTCTTCCATCTAAGTGCTTTGTCCGCCAATGACTGAGTGAATAGCTTGCATCTTATGTAATCCTCATCAACTCCACTAATGAGGCTCATTAGTTCTTCAAATGCATCTAGATGATCCAAAAGATTTTCATGAGCAAGACCGCAAAACAGATTCTCCTTTACTAATGCAATAAATTGAGGTTTTATTGCATAGTTTAGCTTTTGTGGTGGTTGAGGACATATTGGATTTTGGTTCATGAAGAGGGTTGATGATGAGTGGGTGTCTCCCATGGTCTCATGGTTAGGCGCCAGCCGTTCCATGTCAAAATCATGACGAAATTTGTCAAAACCTTGCTCTAACCCAAACGGTTGATCTTGGATTCTCTTGAGAGCTTGGTGTCCGAATTGGGCTTCTCCAAATGGTTGATGAGGTTGTAGTGGTTGCTGGTTATGAACTAGGATCGCCATACTTGCTCGAACAACCTCCTTGAAACAATCAAAAACAAAGAAAAACAAAAACTAGATTAGCAAAGTAAAAGAAAAGTATTTTAGACTAGATTTTAGTCCAAAGCTTGTAGACAAAATATCAAAGGTCCCCGGCAACGGTGCCAAAAACTTGATGTGGGTCAAAATTTTAACCACTAAATATAACTGCAAGTGCACAGCAATCACGGTAGTATTTAGGGATTGAATCCACAGAGACTTCGTATTTGTACTACAAACTTTTTAGGAATAAAATCAAGCTAAAACAAGAAATATGGTTTTGGTTTTTAGAGGGAATAGGGCACGAAAATAACTAAGTAAAATTATGATTGGAATTCAAAGTAAACAAACGTTAGGCAAATAGATCAATCGCAGAGATTCATGGATCATTAAACAACATATCGAATTATAGGGACCTTTTAGAAAGATGTGTTCTAGAACTCAAATCACGGATGTATAATCCTCCCACTGTCGTGGCTTAGATTACTATGTTTTAACTTCCTAATAGACTCAACTATCGCAGGTTATTACAAGAAGAAAACACGCAGTAAGTTCAAGATTCAATTGTTCACTAAACTCCTTAACTAACCTTTCGAATTGTTAAGACGCCTAGCTCATCAAATACTAGTTCAGACAATATAACAAGCTTTTGGAGAGTATATCAATCTAAAATCAGATGCTAGTTGATCAGAAAAGCAATCATGCATTAAGAGCAAATAAAGATGAAGAACGTAATAGATTATCCCTAATTCATTCGATAGAAGTTAACAATTCATGAACTCTTTGATCTTTCTACAACCTAACAAATAAAACTACTCAAACATGGTGCACGAAAAAAAAAAGATAGATGATGAATTCATAATAGATAAACTTGAATTAAAGAGTAAAGGGTAAAAGGAATCTTCTCTATATCGAGATACAAAGCGAATTCATCCACCGGATTGCTCTAGAATCCAAATCTAATGAAGAACACCAAGAGAACTCGTGGTGGCTGCTCCTATCTGTTAAACTACTCTAAATATTTTGGCACACTCCTAACAAGAGGCTAAAAACAAGTATATATAGGCTTAGGGTCTTCCTAGGGTTTAGTTTAGGACAAAACAGACTTTTTACGTCAAAACTGAGGCAATACCGGTCACGGGTACCGGTCCAATTTTGTGACCGGTACTGGGGGTTAAATGTCCTCTCTCGTGTGTTGAAAATGGCTGGAATATCGGTCCATGGTGCAGACCGGTATTTGGCCCGAAATTGAACTCGCTTCAGCTTCGAGGCAGTTCAACATGTTCTTAGTAATTCGGGTGTATCTTTCTACTCACAGCTCCAATTGAGATGATTCAAACTTCATTGTAAAGCTGACTCAAAGATCTATCTTCACACAAAGTTTCATCACATTCCAAATCGATTCGATCCTCCGTTCACTGCTGAACTTCTGGCGTATACGTTCTGTCCAATTTGGTAGAATGTTGTATCTTGCGAATTCTTGGTTCTTGATAGTGTCTTTGGCTTATGAAAATTGTTGTGGTTTGATTTACACCTAATTTGACTCTTTTTGATCATTTTTCCTTGAATTCCCTGTTAAGATTCTAAAACTACAAATACGAGGAAAACTACCTCTAAAGAAGTAATACCGTAGATAAATGCATAGAAAATATAGTAAAATAGATAATAAAATAGGTAAAATATGGGACATATCACCAGGTACTTAACCAAGTCACTATGAAGAACAAGTATCCTTTACCGTGGATTGATGAGTTGTTGGATCAGTCGCGGGGGGCTACTTGGTTCTCCAAGATCGATTGGGCTTCAGGTTACCATCAGATTCCTATCGACGAGGGAGATGTGAAGAAGACGACTTCCAGGACGAGGTATGGGCATTATGAGTTCATGGTGATGTCTTTCGGGTTGACGAATGCACAAGCAACATTCATGAGGCTGATGAACGGAGTATTCCAGGAGTATCTGGATGAGTTTGTGATCAACTTTATCGATGATATTCTGGTGTATTCGAGGAGTCATGAGGAGCATGAGGTTCATTTGAGAGTTGTTCTGGAGAAGCTGCGGAAGCAGAAGCTGTATGCGAAGTTGAGTAAGTGCAGTTTTTGGCAGCGAGAGATGAGTTTTCATTGGCCATGTGGTGTCTGCAGAGGGAGTTTCTGTGACTCCGGCTAAGATTGAGGCTATTAGAAGGTAGCCTAGAGCGATGAATACCACCGAGATCCAGAGTTTTCTTTGGTTGGTGGGTTTCTATAGGAGGTTCATCAAGGGTTTTGCGAGTATGGCGCAGTCGATGACGAAGCTGACGGGGAAAGATGTCTCTTTTGTGTGGTCTTCAACTTGCGAGGAGAGTTTCGGGAAGCTGAAAGAGATGTTAATTAGTACACCAGTGTTGGCGTTGCTGGATCCAGGCATGCCTTACGTGGTGTATACCGATGCTTCAGGAGTTGGTCAGGTTTGTGTGCTAATGTAGCAAGGAAAGGTTATTGCATATGCTTCGAGACAGTTGAGGAAGCATGAGTGCAACTACCCTACCCATGACTTGGAGTGGGCTGCGGTGATTTTCGCTCTAAAGATTTGGAGATCCTATCTTTATAGGGGGAATGTGCAGGTGTTCACAGACCATAAAAGTCTCAAGTAATTCTTTACTCAGCCAGATCTGAACCAGAGACAGAGGCACTGGATGGAATTGGTAGCAGATTATGATCTGGAGATTAGGTACCATCCGGATAAGGCTAATCTGGTTGCAGACGCGTTGAGTAGGAAGAGAGTTGCTTCGGCTCAGGAGTGGGATATGGAGGTTTTGGTGAGTGAGATTGGCACTTTGAGATTGTGCGTTATCTCACAGGAGCCATTGGGGTTAGAGACAGCTAACGAGGCAGATTTATTGAGCAGGATTCAAGTAGCTCACGAGAAGGATCAAGGGTTAATTTATGCTTCTAATGTTGCAGAATCTGAGTATCTGGTCTCTGTGAATGGGACAATACTTGTGAACGGACGAGTTTGTGTACCCAAGGGTGATGATCTGAGGAAAGAGATTCTGAGGGAGGCTCATTCGAACATGTTGTCGATTTATCCGGGAGCGATCAAGATGTACTGGAACTTGAAGCGGTATTATCACTAGGTCGGGATGAAGAGAGATGTCACTAACTGGGTTGTAGCGTGCAACGTGTGCCAGTTAGTTAAGACTGAGCATCAGGTTCCGAGCGGGTTGTTGCAGAGTTTACCCATTCTAGAGTGGAAGTGGGACATGATTACCATGGACTCTGTGACAGGGATGCCGGTTTCACGGACGTATAATGCTATTTGGATGATTGTGGATCTTCTGACAAAGTCAGCATATTTTTTTGCCATCAAAAAGACCGATAGAACAGCGGTGTCAGCTAAGAAGTATGTGCGGGAGATAGTGAGGCTACACGGGGTGTCAGCGAGTATCGTGTCAGATAGGGATCCGAGATTTACCTCAAATTTTTGGAGGGCATTCCAGGCTGAGATGGGCACTAGGGTGCATTTGAGCACAGCTTATCATCTTCAGACGGATGGGCAGTCTGAGAGGACGATTCAGACCCTTGAGGATTTACTGAGGATGTGTGTGCTGGATTATGGTGGTCATTGGGCGGATCACCTGAACCTGGTAGAGTTTGCATATAACAATAGCTACCAGGTGAGTATTGGGATGGATCCATATGAGGCTCTGTATGGGAGGCCATATCGTAAACCATTATGCTATACTCAAGTGGCGGAGAGGAGCATGTTTGGTACAGAGTTTTTTCAGGAGACGATGGAGAAGATCCCTGTCTTAAGGCTAAACATGAGGGAGGCTCAAGATTGACAGAAGAGTTATGCCGATAAGAGGAAAAAAGAGCTAGAGTTTGAGCTGGGAGATCTGGTGTATCTCAAGGCAGCGATGTTGAGGGGTCCTAACAGATCCATTTCAGAGAATAAGCTAAGTCCGAGGTTTATGGGTCCGTTCAAGGTTGTGGAACGGGTTGGACCAGTATATTATCGGTTGAAGTTACCTCAGAATATGAAAGTTTTTCATAAGTTCTTTCATTTGTCGATGCTACGAATGTTTCTACATGAGTCTGAGGAGGTGTTGGTTAGGATTCCGGAGGAGCCTAACATGACATTGGAGGCGAGACCTGTGAGGATGCTCGAGAGAAGAGTCAAGGTTCTGCGCCGAAAGAGGATACCGTTGGTGAGAGTCGTGTGGGACTGTGACGGTGTCGAGGAGGAGACTTGGGAACCAGAAGCGAAGATGAAGGCAAAGTTCTCGAAGAGGTTCGAGAAGCAAGTTGAGGCTTGAGTTGTCTTTTTCTTGTTTTCAGTGTATGTGATAGCATGTGGCTATGAGTTGTTTATGTATTTTTCGTTTGGTGATGTAACGATTATACATTGTTGAGATTTAATAAGATGGGTTTTTCTTATTGAATGTGTTGATAAGACGCGAGTTCTTATGGTATGACTGGTGGGGTCATGAGTTATGATGACTGGTAGGGTCATGCTTTACGATGACTGGTAGGGTCATGTGTTATGATGACTGGTGGGGTCATGTGGAGGTCTAGAGATATGATATGTCCCATATTTTACCACTTTTACTATCTATTTTATCAAGCAAAACGGAGCAAAAAAGACCAAAAGAGGTGTAAACCAAGCTACAGCAACTTTCATAAACCAAAGACATCATCAAGACCAAAGAATTCACAAGGTACCACAATCTACCAAGTTGGACAGAACATATGCCAGAAGTTTAGCAGTAAACGGAGGGACGAATCAACTTGGAATTGGATGAAAATTAGTCAGAGAATAGATATTTGAGTCAGCTTTACAATGAAGTTTGAATCATATCATTTGGAGCTGTGAGCAGAAAGATACACCCGAATTACTAAGCACATGTCAAACTGTCTCGAAGCTGAAGCGAGTCCAATTTCGGACCAAATAACGGCCTGCACCGTGGACCGATATTCCAGCCAATTTTCAGCACATGAGAGAGGTCATTTAGCCCCCAGTGCCGGTCACGAATTTGGGCCGATACCCATGACCAATATTTGAGCAGTTTCGACGTAAAAAGTCCGTTTTGTTCTAAACGAAGCCCTAGAAGACCCTAAACTTATATATACTTGTTTTTAGCCTCTTTAGGAGGATAAGCATCAATAAGCAGCCAAGAGGGCACGACTAGGGAGCCCTAGGCAGCCGCCTATCTCTTCTTTAAACACTAAACACGTTTTCATCTTTGTTCTTCATTGGATTTGGATTTTAGGAAGAGATCTCACTTTGTACTTTGATATAGAGAAGATTTCTTATCTCTTACTCTTTAAATTCAGTTTATCTATGATGATTCGTGCCTATCCTTGTTGCTTTGTTGTTACTTCAATCATGTCTGAGTAAATTACTTGTTAGGTTTTAGGCATTCAAAAATTCCATGTTTATGCATAATTGAATATCGAACTTTGTTAGGGTTTATCTAGTGGATTCTTCACCTCTATTCAATCGTAATGCTGTTTGCTTTTTTGGCCATCTTGCGAACTGATCTTAGGTTGATATACTCTCCAAGAGCTTGTTATATTGCCTGAACTAATATTTGGTGAGTAATGCGTCATAACAATTCGAAAGGTTAGTTATGGAGTAGTACGAACAATCAAACTTACACTTAAAGCATGTTTTCACCTTATAATAACTTGCGATAGTTGAGTCTATTAGGGTAGAAAACGTAGATGGTTAGTTACGTCACGATAGTGGGATGACCTTACATTAGTGATTTGAGTTCTAGAACGATCTTTAAAACTCGATATCTTTATGTGTTTCATGAGTCTCTGCGAATTGTCTAATGCCTAACGCTTTTCTCTTATTGATTTATCCTTGTTTTTACATTCTTTGCTTTATAATTGCTATTCATAAAACCACAAAACCAAAATCATATTTTGTCTTAGCTTAATTTGCATCACATAAATTCGTAGCGTATCATCTCTAGTCTCTGTGGATCGACCCTTAAGTACTACTGCGTTTGCCTGTGCACTTGCAGCTTTATCTAGGGTTATAAATTTAAAGCTTGAATAACCCACGACATCAAGATAGAAGTTTTATGTGAGTTAGAACTTGTCTATCGGCTAGATTGCTAGAAATGGAAGTTCTATGTGAGTTAGAGCTTGTCCATGCCAAGGAGGAGTATCTAGGAATGGAAGTTATATGTGAGTTAGCACTTGTCTATTCTCTAGATGGCGTTGGAAAATAGAGGTTTTATATGATTTAGAACCTGTCTATTTCCTAGGGAGAGTCTGGAAACAGAGGTCTTATGTGAGTTAGGACTTGACTTTTTCCAAGGACTATGGTGGAAACACCCTAGTGATTGGGTTGTTTCGGATGGCCTAGTGATTGGTCTGAGGTGATATTTCGGGATATGAAATGTCAGGATGGACCACAGGAAGTGATTTTGGTCGACTGGTGCTTATGATGCACGTTACAGAGTTGATTTCTCCAGGGAATAGTTGGTTCCCTGCATATACTTTGAGGGGCAGGGATCTCTCCAGGGGATGTTGGATTCTCCTGCATGCCGATAGCCTGACGAACTATGTGTCCCAAGGGTGGGAGGGGCATGAAGCATACCAAGAGCCTGATGGACAGCGGTCCTGATGGTGGAAAGGGTACAATATACATCGAGAGCTCAAAGAGTAACGACCCTGAGAGTGGGAGGGGTGTATATAGATATGAGTATGAGCAATAACGTCTGGATGTGATATGTTAGTTTGAGACTAGATGAGCTTCAGGGATCAAGAGTTGATCTTAGGTGGTGCTGACCGGGTTGGTCAGGATTGTAGCCGTAGTGAGACGGTGTGATGTGATTCTAGTATGAGACTAGATGAGCTTCAGGAATCAGGAGTGGATCTCACGTGGTGATGACCAGGTTAGTCAGGATTGTAGCCGTAGTAAGACGGTGTGATGTGATTCTAGTATGAGACTAGATGAGCTTCAGAGATCGGGAATGATCTCAGGTGGTGCTGAACGGGATTGGTCAAGAGTAAAGCCGTAGTGAGACGGTGTTACGTGAGCGTAGATATGAGGTTAGAGGAGTCTTAGAGATCAGGAGTTGATCTCGGGTGGTTCTGGCCGGGTTTGGGTCAGGAGTGTGGCTGTAGTGGTACGGTGTTGAGTGATTCAAGGTCGAATCCGTGTTAGTAGGGGCGAGTTGTAACGACCGCAAACCAAAGATTATGATTTTTGGTCATGCGTCGATCGACGCAAGGTTAAATTGAACCGGTTGGTTCGATTTAAATTGTCGGTTTGCGGACTGGTTTAAGAGAAAACCCTAGGGCTTTCCTGTAAATAGAGGGTGGCCGCGTTTTTTAGGGGTTTGAGAGTTCCAGAGATTTCTAGAAAGTTCCATAGAGTTTAAGAGAAGGAGAATCGTTTGAGAGGTTCTAGAGATCGTTGCTGGTGCTTGTTCTTCGCGAATCAAGAGGGGATTTCGGATCTTTGGGGAGTGTTCTTCTTATTCTTCGTGCTTTCATCCTTTTTATCTTTTTTCTTTCCAGATCTAAGGTGAGTGTGTGACCATGGCTTATCTGGGTAAAAGGATTGATAGGATGCTTATGATTGCTGTTATTTTGTGGATTTCGTGAGGTTTTGAGTGGATTTGTGTGCAGGGATCGATGTGATGCGATGAGAAGATAGGTTCCATCCTGGGTTCTGGGATGTTGCGTCGATCGACACAGGGTGCTTGTGTCGATCGACTCATGGCTTGTTGAGCGAACTTGTGTTTGTTTGTTCGTGCTTCGCCTTGTTGATTGTTCATCCTGGTATTGTGTCATTTTCTTATGCTTGTGTGTATAGCCATGTAGATAGGATGACCGTCTCACAGAGTATTTGTGATAATAATCACGCATCTCTTATAACCGTGTGATGTAGGTAAAGGCAAGGTGTGATCGTGGAATCGTGGCCGGAAAGAGGAGATGATCTAGAGACTCGATTAATTGCTCGTTATTATTAGAATTGCTAGGGTGTTAGTAATTCTAGAACTGTGTTGGATTGTTATTTGGTCTGTGTTGCTGAATTGATTGTTGAATTTGGAATTAGAGTTGGTTTATTTTCAATAAAGTATGGGATTTATTGGATGTTGTGATTGGTTAATTGTTGTATTGTTTCTGCGTATTCTGTGTTTAATCGTTGAGGATTAGTATTTGTGATAATAATAATCTGAATCTGGGAAAATTTTAAATTTTTACGGGTTGGGTCATTTCAGCGAGAGCATGCCATCACACTTAAAAAGGGAGCCTATGCGGTGAACATCAGACCCTATGGATACTCCTATACGCAGAAAAAGAGACTGAAAAGCTGGTAAGAGAGATGCTATAAGCAAAGATCATTAGACCCAGCATTAGTCCCTTTTCAAACTCGGCTTTGTTAGTAAGGAAGAAAGATGGAGGCTGGAGATTCTGTGTCGATTACAGGGACCGCGAACCAAATTTAGAGATTTTGGTGCGTGCATCGATCGACACAAGGAGTGTGTGTTGATCGACGCAAGGTGGAATTAAACCGGTTGGTTCGATTTTAATTGTCAGATTACGGGTCGGTTAAAGCGAAACCCTAGGGCTTCCCTATAAAAGGGAGGTTGGCCGCGTTTTGGTAGATTTTTAGAGTTCCAGAAGTTCTAGTGAGTTTCCACAAAGTTTTGAGAGAAGATTTGAGAGGAAAGGAGAATCATTGTTGATTTCTTCCTGTTCTTGATCCTAAAAGCTCGGATTGTGTGGGGGAGGCTCTGGATAGGTGATTTGGTGCTCATCCTTCGCGAAGGAGGAAAGGATTTTGGATTGGAGATCTGATTTCGAGGGTTCTTTGCGTTCCTCGTAGTTTCATTCCTTTTTCCTTCCAGAACCAAGGTGAGTGTGTGACCATGGCTTATCTAGGTAAAAGAATTGATAGGATGCGATTGATTGTGTTGTTTGGATGGATGTCGTGCTTGTGTTGGTGAATTTTGTGCAGGAGATCTATGTGTTGCATTCTGGAATCGATCCATGAGAGGATAGGTTCGATTCCTGGACTCTGCGATGGTGCGTCGATCGACACACGAGCGGTGCATCGATCGACACATGAGCGGTGCGTCGATCGACACACGAGCAGTGCATCAATCGACATCGGGGTTGTGTGTCGATCGACACATGACCTGTTGTGCTGTTCTCTTTTGATTGTTTGTGTTATGCATTGTTGTTCGCTCATCTTGGTATTGTATCTTTTGCTTATGTCTGTGTGTATAGCCAAGGTGGACATGAAGGAGTTTTGAAGACTACTTCATCAGTTCAAAAGGTTGTCTCAGGAAGTATTTTGGAAAGGGATGCATAAGGATGTTGTTGCTTTCATCTCTCACTGCCAGGTTTGTCAGACTACTAAATACTCTACTCTCTCCCCAGCCGGTCTTATTTCTCCTTTGCTGATTCCAGAAATATTTGGTCAAATATCAATCATGATTTCATTGAGGGATTACCGGTTTTGAAGTGATTTGAAGTTATCTTGGTCGTTGTTGACCGACTGAGTAAATATGAAAACTTTATTCCTATTAAACATCCCTACAAAGCTGAAATAGTTATGGAGGCATACATCAAAGAGGTACTTCGTCTTCATGGGTTTCCAGAAACAATGGTTTCAGATTTGGATACATCCTTCCTCAGTAGCTTCTGGACAGAACTGTTTAAGACTCATGGAACAAAGCTCCAGAGAAGTTCAGCCTATCACCCGCAAACAGACAGTCAAATGGAAGTTCTTAACCGCTGTCTAGAAATGTACTTGCGATGTTTTGTAGGTACCAAACCAACATCATGGGTTAGATGGCTTCCATGGGCAAAATATTGGTACAACGCCTCCTACTATTCAGCCATCAAAATGACTCCTTTCAAAGCGGTATATGGTAGGGAAGCTCCTAAGTTGCTGCGTTATGGAAACATACAGATTGCTAATGCTTATGTGGAAGATTTGCTTGGAGAAAGAGACAATCTATTTGTTGGAATTGCGTAGCAACGTTTTGAGGTATGTCTTTGTATTACTAATACATAGTCTATCATAGTTTATTTGTATAAACTTAACAAAATATGTCTTTGTATTACTAATACATAGTTTATTTAAATATTCTTAACAAAGTTTGTATTTCAGATTGTTAAAGAGAACATAGAGCTAAATTTATCTAACAATGAGATAAATATCTAACAATGAGTTAAATATTTTTAAACAATCCAACAAGGTGCTCTAGCAATTTTTGACCTCATCTTGCACAAATGAGAAGACTTTGGTAGAATTAAAGTCCATTACTTTTGTGGATCTCACAAAGATCTATTCCTATATTACAATCTAAGGTATATGATTTATCATCTTTTCTCTATAGTATATGATCTACTGTGTAATAGATTTTGTTGTTTATATTTTTTTTACTAAAACTATAGGTAGATTAGGTTTTTGCAGGGAAACGTTGAAGGGATATGCTTTGGCGATAATTATGAACATGAAGCAATGGAAATCGTAAATCTTTTGAATGAGCAAGCACCTCCAACATCCAAAAAAATTGAGAGGGAGAGGAAGCATATGTCATGTTTCTCTTTGGAGAAACTCAGTATAGATATCAACTTTAAAAACAACTTGCTAAGATAATATGTTTGTTCTCTCCCATTGACACAATTATCAATAAAAATTTGTCCAGTTCCTTTTCTACCATGAATGAATGCTTTGTTTTGTTTGTAGGTGTATTTACAAGTTATGTAAAAAGGCAAAGAACATGTGGAAGTGGCGAAGTTGTGTCTTGTCTGTCACATTATGAAGGGCATGTTAAGCATCATCTCAAATCTATTTTAAGTGAATTCTCACTCATGCTGTCAAATTTTTCATGTCTAGGACACATGAGGGGATTGGTTATAATATTGAATGTCTCTTTTATTCAGTTTCTGGATGAATACACTTTACATTCATGTCGTTTCTCCCAAATACAATCCCTATTACTTGGCGAAAAAATCTGTTGTTTTACAAACCGTTTTGGGAAGATATTGGTAATCTTGAATATACTTTGTTTCTAGTAGTTTTCTTTACGGTTTGTTTATCAATATGAAAAATCAGACTTGTTCATATATTATAGGAACGTATGAGTGTTGAAACATTTGACGACTTCAAAAAAAGTGTGATTTCCACACTCCCATACGACAGTGGAATTACAATCTGGAAGCAAATTGTGATGCAAAGGTAATTACACATTTGTTGATTTTGTTATGTTTGCTTAGATTGAACTGTCATTAACTTGTTGGTTTTCAGGCACTATGATGATTTCTACTTTAAAGAAACATTGGAAGTATATTCAATCGAGAAGAAAGACCTAATTAAATGGTTCAAGGAGCATTTTAGATCTTCAAATTGCTGGAGACTTTCTATTGGTATTTGTTCTTGCAAAATGTATGGTTTAAAGTTTGTTCGTATCTTGATGAACATTAGGAAGTTGAAGAAGTGTCTACCATTGAAGAAGTGTCCACCATTACGTCAAAAGACTCAATTCTACAAGGTTGCCCTCAAGGCTGCCTTTTTGAAGAAGAGATTGAAGAAGAGAAGCAGCAATGCAACCACCTAAGACTGGTATCCGACTTTATTAAAATTTTCCCCACTTCTAATAACATTATTGGAACTTTTGATCAAAAGAAATACATCTTTGCACAAGTGTTTTGGTATATAGTTACTTTGCTACTACCATTTTGTTTTTGTTATTCACTTTTGGATATTTTTTTTAGAGTGTTACTAATTTACTATTATTTGACATTTTGATCAACTATGTTTTTCCATTTTTCTCTTTCTCCCTCCATATATGAACTTAGCATTTCGTAAATCTTCATCACATCTTGAATTTTTTGAAGGTACCTTGGTTAGATATTTTTCTTCTTTTACTTGTGCTCTACGTTGGTTCTGTTATACGTTGAGTGTATTGTTGCCTTCGATTGGTTTGTTTTACCCATACTTGTGGTCTTAATATCCCGTTATCTGCATAGTTATTTTTGAGAGTAATAAGTACCAATATCCGACAAACAATTGTTTCTCTCTTCTCTTTGTCTAAGATGATATGTTTAGTTTTCTATCATATGGATAGGAGCTAAACCATTAATTTGTTTGTGTTCAATGGATCAATAATGTTTTATGATTAAATACATTCCTTAATAAACACTAAACCCTAAATTCTAAACATTGAAGTTTTCTGGTTTTAATTTTGATTTGTTCTATATAATATCGATGTGGATAGGTGATAGTAGAAAGAGAAATCATTCATTCTAAAATGCTCGAAAAATATATTAAGTGGATTGATCCAAGTCCTTTATATATTAGTACAAACTAGATTTTTGAGCCGCGTCAAACGTTGGATTAGAATATTTTAAAATAAAAGTCATATTTTTTAGTAATATATGGGAAAAATTAGAAACAACAAACATCAAATGGTATATCCATACAGATAAATATATTTTATCTTACAAAATTTAATCTGCATAACACTTAGATTGAATGTAAATGTTTTTAATGTAAATCAAATACTTTTGAGATTATGAGTTCTCTCAAATTTATTTGAGCTCACCAAAACCCAAAAAAATATTGCGTTAGTATGTAAATCTTCTTAAATCAAAAATCAAAAAAATAACAAAAAGTAAAAATGATGATTTTTAAAATTCAAGTATTAATGTTTGATTTGTGAAGTTATATGTCTATAATAAAAACGCAACTTTAATTAGATTAATATTGATACAATCAACAATATAAAATAATTGTATGATCAATCACATGTGGTACCCAAATGGACATAAATACAATTTTATAAAGTAATTGACATCAATGAATAATTCATCGTTAAAATATTATGTTATATAACGTTTAAAATATTAAAATGTTATACTTTAGTCGGATTTAAATTAGTAACATAGGTATTTGTGAGTTTTAGGTTGACAAAAAAAATTGTGAGTTCATGTTAAAAAATAATGTAAATATGTAGAGATTTCCAACATTGTATATAGATTTATTGAAATATTTTGATTGCTTAATTTAATTAATGTGTTCTTTAAAATCTTCATTGAGTGACACATATAATTTTTTTACTTAGAAGGGGTTATAGGTAGATGGATTATTAAAGATTTTTAGAGTTTGTAGATTCTATTATTATTGGTTAATGGATTCTTAAATTTTTAAGAAAATCCATTGTTATTGGTTTGAAGATGTTTACATTCCTTTTAAAATCCCTTGTTATTCAAAAAGTCTATGTTTCATTGATTCTTTAATTTTATTAAAATCTAATGTTATTGGGCGATGGAATCTCTACAATTATACTCGTACAATAAAATTTACAAAACACCATAGATATCCATAAGATATTTGACATCTATATCAACGAAAAACACACATACATAACACAAACAAAATAGCTATTCATGATTGTATCAGAGAAGCTTAATTTTTTCAATATATATATTTTTTTGTCAACAATCACCATTATATTAAATAAAATTGTTGGCGATTGGATGGTTTCCCTGACGGCCCACCCCAAACAAGAATGTCTGACTTACATAGAAAAATACATAACCTCGTGCTCGAGCTCCCTTTGCAAGGGACGGCCCAGACATTACTAAAACGTGGGATATGAACTAAACTAAAAGATACAAAATATTGTCTAAGCATATTGAACCAGTCAAGCTCCGCATTAAAAGATGGCCAATCAAGTGGATGCGTGGTCATAAAAATCAAGCTTCCATAGTTCGTCTCAATCCTCATTGAGTATAGTCTCTTCTCACTTAGAAACTCCATCGCCCAAAACAGCACGTCGAACTTAGCATGCAGTGTTGTGATACTTTGTCTACATCCTCTCATGCCGAAAGTAAAGAGGCTCGTATAGTCTCTTAGGCACCATCCTAATCCACTGACCGCACCATGATCAATCCAAAATGCATCGATCTGGCATATCGAGATTTAAGAGTCCCGGGGAGATAAATCATGTGACTCACCTTGTTGACGTAGATCTTCTGTTACTTCTTTCTCTTCTCTTTGATTAGCGATACTCCAACTCTCTGCCTCGATGGTCGCTGTCTGGAGAGTATACCGTGGAATTTTATCCTTGACACTTTTCGTGTCGGGGTTTGTGATATCTGCAAGCTATGCGCATGATCCGACCAAGATTAATAATATTGATATGCTCAATACGCGAAACCACGGAATCGGCAGGCATAGGATCAGTTAAGAAACCGGCCAACCAAAATTAGCATAATATCAAAACAAAGGAAAAGAACTCTGCTTGAATATCAAAACCCAGATTTTAAAGATAAAATAACTAATCTCAAATTGTAATTTCTATTTAACAAAACTATTTCATAACCTTGATTTAGCCAAATACAAAAATGAACATATAATAAAATATAGGGCATATAATAGAGAAAATGAAAATCTTACTTCTATTAAAAAAAGCTATGTTCACGTATTATGGTTATATAAAAGAAAGATAAGCATGTTTAAAATTAATTCGATAAAATTGGAAAATATATTATTTAGATACTTTTATCGAATAATGTAAAAAATAATATTACCTTATATAGGAGAAGAATTTAATACAAATCCATATCAATTTATGACAATCAATAACAATCTATAGAAATATTTAGTATTTTCTTAATTACTTCCTCCGTTTCAAAATAATTGTCATTCTAGAGTTTTTCATACAAATTAAGAAAACATATTAAAAATCTATTTACCCTTAATTAATACAATGTTTTATTTGATATGATTAATTAATAAGCTTAAAAGTATGGATAAAAAATAGAAAAATTGGTCATAAATGTGCATTGAAATTTCATAATGACAAGTAATACTCCTTCTATATCATATTACTTGATGTTTAAGGTTTCTACACACAAATTAAGAAATCATATAATTTTCTTTTTTGTCAATATAAAACATGTTCTATCATCAATTCCAAAAAAATTCAACCAATAAAAAAAAACAATCTGCAGAATTCAAAAAGTCAAAAGCTTCAAAAACACAATTAATTTTACATTGAAAACATTATCTAATGTAAAACACAAAAAATCTCTAAAAGATCATCTATCGTGATACGAAAAGAGTATAAAACAAAAAATTAAGATTAGAATAACAACTATTTTGAAGCTGAGAGAATAAATAGAAGATTTCTTCCTATTTCTGATGTAAGATATTTATCTTCACATAAAAAGTCAAATGACAAAATGTAATAGAAGATTTTTCATTAACATTTAACTTTTCTTTTCAGATTTCTCAATGTTCTTTTTTTATAAATCTGAGTTTTTTAATTTTCGACAGGATCGACCCCTATCCAAGAACTCTCGGGTTTAGAGATTCCAAGAGCAGAGGAAGATGGAACAAAGTTGAATTTCTTAAGTGGAATTTAGGTAAGCAATGCAATTTATCAGAAATTCAATGTAATAGTTGAATTTCTTCTTTGACCTCGTATTCCTCTACCTAACTGATTTTCAATGCCAATGAAATTGGTCAGACCTAACTCTATTAAATACCGTTGACCAAAAACTCAATGCAAAATATATTTCTTCTGAAGTAAAAACTAACATTCATGTTTGTATTTTGTTTTTTAATCTCATTCTTGTTTGGATCTTTTAATTTAATATTTTCGGAACAGTGATGTTACATTTTAGAACAGTGATGTCACATTTTAATTTAATATTTTCATGTTCGTTCATTAATGCACAATACAGTCTTGGCGGTACTACATGATTGAATTTACAAAAAACGAGATTCAAATTTATCGAATAAGATAAAACAAAATGGTTTGTAATTTTTTTTGTCAACAACTTATACCATTAATACGGTTTAAAATTAAAATTCAAACAACAATCCGTCTTTAAATTTAAAGCATGTGGAATATACAAGATGTAGAAAAATAAATGGCTCGCTATTCCTCATAAATTCTTCAAAATGTATTGAAAATAAATGTCAATTCGCCGATGTAGACAAAATGGTTGTTTTGTGAGATGTTACCCATGGATAATATGGTATCTATGGAATGCCCGTAATGGTAAAGTCTTTAGAAACATAGAGTGGTCTCCTCTAGATGTCATGGACCTGGCCAGAAAAAAGGCTTCAGCCTAGTTTTTAGCAAATGCGAGGCGGGTATCTTTAGCATGTAGAACACGGCTTTCTCCTGCCCTGGTGCTGCCAGGGGCCGTCTTCACATGTTTCATTGATGGATCCTGGAAGGAGGGAGATTCCACGAGTGGGATGGGTTTTACACTTCAACTGCAAGATAGGGAGATTGATCTACTTGGACTACGGGGGATGCGCAGGGGATGTTCACCGCTGCACGCCGAACTGCTTAGTTTACTATGGGCCTTACAGAGTCTGCGTCGGAAAAGACGGTATTGCGAGCTGTTCGTCACAGATTCCCAGGAATTAGCTGCAATGGTACAGGATCCGGAGAATTGGCCGCGGTTCAGAACTGAGTTGGACGAGTATATGGCACTTAGAGCGTGGTTCTCCGACTTTACTCTACAGTATTGCCCCAGGGAACAGAATGAGAAGGCCGATATACTGGCCCGATCCGCTCGAATTCGTAACTTAATTTTATCCTTTGTTGGCACTTCTACCCCACATTGGTTCCCTGACACGACTATGTTCGGTTAACCAAGGTGTAGTGTGCGTTTGTGACAAAAACAAAAAAAAGACAAAATGGTTGTTTGTAAAATTTTAGTTATTTTTAACCATAGAAGATACGGTAAAAATAAGTTAAGTTAAAGAAAATATGTAACTGAAAAATCTTTTTGTATCTAAGAAAATTGAACAAGAATCTCCTAACAATAAAATAACCTAAAAACATTATTTTGTATATGGATTGTTTGTTTCTAAAATGTTAAACTTAAATCTATTGATAAAATATACGTTTACATTTTCAAGAATTTAAAACATTATGGTTTTTTTTTTGCTACTAAAATTTCAACTCAGTATAAAAAATAACAATGTGTGCATAAGAAATTTACGAAGATATTTTTTTTTCTCCATGCTTCATTTCTTATTTTTATTAGCCCTTCTCATTATTTTCTATTTTTTTACGCATTTTTAGTCTCATTTAGTAGCATTTTAGAATTTTAGTATGTAAACACACTTAAATGTAGGGTACCTTCGAAGCGGTTAAAAAAAAAATGTATTACCCTTTGAATTTTTTCATGTGCTAGAGTTTGAGTATTGAGTGGAGATGGGACTGAGAAGAGCATGGAACTTGAAGATGAAGGCTTTGGAGCAAACTATTGATCGTTGAACCGACAGAAGTAGCTGATAAAGAGGACAAGGAGAATATTATTGGTCACTCTACCGCTGTGACCAACCGATAAAGCTATACATAGAGAGTTTGTAGAATTGTATCGCTCACTTGATTGATATAACCAACCGATGGATTCTTTCATTTCTTTTATTTTGTGATCTGATTTTTTTTTGTTCCAAGTCGATCCAGTCCATTTTGTAAACTCTTTTTTTGGTCAAAAGTTTTTCATTTCATTAAACCGGGGTAAAACCGAGGTAGACCGATACATTGTGAAGAGTTGATTTTGCTAAACCATCAGCAATCAGATTTCTATCTTTTTGAACAAACACAAAGTCGATGATTCCTAAGTCGGTAGAGAAAAAGGAGATGTCGTGGAGAATCTCATAGATCTCTCGGTGTTGGGTCTTCGTTTTGATGATGTTGATGAGCGATGGAAAGTCCGATGAGATCTGGAATCAGTGCAGTCCCTTGTCAGTTGCAAACATCAGAGCCTCTCGAATCGCCATTGCTTGTGCCATTAACGGTGAGGTGATATGTGATCTTGTTGTAGATTCATTGGCAATGAATGGACCTTCAGTATCTCAGAAAGCCCAACTTGATCGTTTTGTGGATCGTTTCCTCACTTGTGACTATACGGTTGTTGAAGATTAGGTTGTTTCGCGATAACCATAAGCTCTTGCAAATCTAAGGGAGAAGTGGTCCAGAGCTGATCCCAGTAGGAGGTAAGCAGATGAGCTTTTTTTATAAGAGCAGTCCTGAAGCCATGTCCCGAATCGCATGAGGGTTAATAATGTTACAGAAAGTCGCTAGGCTCCAGACTTGTTTAGCAAATTTGCAGTGGAAGAACATGTGTGATGCAGTTTCAAAGGCTCTGCATCTTGCACAACATGATTGATGATTTAGGCCTCTAGTTGCAAGCTGCTCACCGATTGGTAGTGCACCACTGATGACCTTCCATAAGATATTGCATATTTCTGATTTCCAAGTGAAATAGGGGTCCATGTCTCTGGTATGGTTTGGTGTGACTGAATCCTCAGTTAACTTATGGTAGCCAGATTTTGCTTGGTGTTGTCCTGAAGAAGTACCAAGCCAAGCAAAACATCTTCTGCCCTAAGTATGTTTGGTTTCAGACAGAAGATGTCCTGCCCAAGACCCGGTAAAGTATTCTTTATTTTTTCCTATTTTGTAAACTCTATAAATAATTTTTAGGTAAACAAAACTCCTGAGTTGTGGAAGCTAATCTAGTCCAATGGTTTATACTTCTACATCCGGAGGTCTAGAGTTCGAATCCCAAATGATGCGATTTATTAACAAATATACAGATTAATAAATGCAAGTTTACATGAGATCTCCAGCGTTGTAAAATTAGACCCGTTCACCGTGATTCCACGCAATAAAGGTAGAAAGTGTCCACCATGAATATGGAGCAGGAAGTATTGTTTGTCGTGTATCTAATAGGGTCGGAGTGAATTATCCGTGGTACAATAGTCTGTAACAATTCTCATAATGTGTAATAAAATATAATAAATTCAGACGTTTAAAAAAAAACTCTTAAGTTTTTCCTACTTTTCCTTCTAGGGAAAAGATCTTCCTGAAATTCGTTTTGGATCTTTCAAATTTTCTTTAATTAACTAATTAGTATATCTTTCTATTAATCTGAAAACTTGATTGATGTTGGCATATATATATATATCTCGTTTAATGAAAAAACGTCTATTATAATATAGTATCAAAGTTCAATTTTTTCACCACACGTTTTAGAATATATATATAGAAATTTTTTTGTGGTGCTAGAGACGTGATTGATTGATGTTGACATATATAGTTGTCCTATATAGTTTATGATCTTTAACGTAGATCAAAGTAGAATCGTTTGGTATGAATTAAAACGGTATACTTGTCTGTTATAGAATTATCTATGTAATATTTTTCATAATTTATAATAAAATAATAATAAAAATATAATGTTAAACAAAAATATGATTTATGATTTTTTTTTTCTTAGCACCAAATCTTCAAACATTATTAAAATAATAATAAAAATATGATTTCGTTTAGTTAGTAAAAGATTTTGGGTTATAGACATTCAAACATTATTAACGTGAGATTATGTGTTTATGATTTGAGAATTATATCCCACGACGAAAGCAAATAAAATCTTTAAATGATATATAAGAAATATGAATTAAGTTAGTAATTTTTAATTGGTTTCCAGTTACAAACCTATGAAACTTAGCATATGTAGTATCATAACTCGATCACACTCTCTAATCCAAAACAAAAATCGATTTGATCTTAATTTGATCCCTTCTAAATAGGCCCGACTCAAATTAGTCACGTTTATCTATATCAAAATAGTGACATAAGTGGATAGAAGAGCCATCATGTAATGAGAATTTTTTACACGATGTACGTATATATATGACCCTTAATTTTTAAAAAATGTAGATAAACAAAAGGGAAATTGGATTGAACCACCAAAAAAAATCTATAATAAAAAACCTAACTATTTAATTTAAATATAATGGACATAGTTATGTGATGTTATATAGGCTAATTTTTGTTAGTTTACTAATTATTAAAAAAAAAATTTAGCTAGTGAGCAGATTAACCCTAAACAAAAATTGGGTTCAATACAAAAATAAATCAATTAAATTCACTTTTTGTTAGAAGTGAACCAACCGACCCGTTTTTTTTTTTTTAAATAATATTGGACTCGAATTAGTATTCCCATAAATACTAATTCTCAATATTCAATCAAGACAACCAACACAACCAGCGGAAACCAACACAATTCAATCAACGAAATATCTAATTAAACAATTCAATAAAACAATCCAATGACCACATAAACCATTCCAACATAACCAGTTCAACAATCCAGAATCTACTAGCAACCTAGCAATACTAACAGTCCATAAATCAAGCAACCGAGACTCTAGATCATCTCCTCTTCCCGGTCATGATTCCACGATCACACTTTGTCTCTACCTGCATCATATGGTTAAAAAAGATGCGTGAGTATTATCATAAATACCTAGTGAGACGGTCATCCCATCTACTTGGTTATACACACAGGCATAAGCAAAAGATACAATACCAGGATGAGCAAACAACAACACAACACGAACAATCAAACGAGAAACAGCACAACAACACGTGCGTCGATCAACGCCCAACCCCGATGTCGATCGATGCACTGCTCATGTGTCAATCGACGCACAGCTCGTGTGTCGATCGACGCACCGATGCAGTGTCCAGGAATCGAACCTACCCTCTCATGGATCGATTCCAGAACGCATCACATAGATCTCCTGCACAAAATCCACTAATACAAGCACAAAAAAATATATAACACACAATCAATCGCATCCGATCAATTTCTTTACCCATATAAGTCATGGTCACGCAGTCACCTCGCTACCGAAAAGGGAAAATGATGAAAACGATGAAGAACGCGTAGAACACAACACCCAGATCTCCAAATCCGAATTCTCGTTCTTCCTTCGCGAAATACACAGATCAAATCCACCTCCCGAGCCTCACAGCCACACTCACAAGCTTTCAAGATCAAGAACGCGAAAAAATCAACAATGATTCTTCACTCCTCTCTGAAAACTCTCTGGAAACTCTCTGGAACTCTCCAAAAACGACCAACCACGCGGTCCCCATCCTTTATATAGGGGAAACCCTAGGGTTTTCTCCAAAACCGGTCCACAAACCGATGACTCAAATCGAACCAACTAGTTCAACTTAACCTTGTGTCGATCGATGCACGCACCAAAATCTCAATTTTTGGTTCGTGGTCGTTACAAGCAGAATATCTCGAGCTTAAATGATTCTTGCATGTAGACTTTTCTTTCTACTCTCTAGTCTTTTAGAGAGAGAGAGAGAGAGAGAGATCTTTCACGGTTTCTTTGGATTTCATATTCCGACCAAATTCGGATCTTCGCCAAAGTTCTTCGTTGTTTTATTTTTTGGTGGCGGTTTTCGGTTTAGTCGTCGGTATCATACCCAGGTGTCTTTTTCCTTAGCTTAGCTTCTTCTACGTTTCTTTTGTTTGTTTGTTTCTTTTCCTTGTGCAGATTAAATGACTTTCTTCTTTGCTCTTCAATCTAATCTTTGTTTTTGCATGTGAAAGTCGATAAATCCGAGTAACCTTTCTCTGTTTCATTTTCTTCCTCCATCTTTTTCCCAAAATTTTTTTCTATGAAGGAGTAAATTTTATCTTTGCTCTTCCTTTCATTGATATGGATTTAGGCGGTGGGGTGAAATTTACTTTGTTAAAAGAAAGTGTACGGATGATTTATCTTTGAAAAAGAGGAGGAAGATTCAATCAGTTTGGTTGCTAGTTCAGATCTCTACATAGAAAGTCGGGTGGTGATCGAAAGTGCGTGATGAAGCTTGACGGTGGACGGCGGTAAAGATTTGAGAAGACAGGTCTTTTGGTGTGCGAAAGAAAATCAATCAATGTGTAAAAAAAGAAATACCAAATAATTTCAAGCTTATTCGTTTATGTGGGTCCAAATTGTTTTAGAATTTTAAAATAATATTTTGATTTATACGTTGTAATGAATGTACTTGGGCTTTTTAAAATAAAATGTGTTTGCCGAAAAAGAAAAAAAAACATCCATGCATAGGAAATTTGAAAATATGATGGGACAACTGCAAAAATATCATTTTTTGTGTGTTTATTTAAAAAAAAATTAACTAAGAATTTTTGAGACCCTAAATCTAGCAATAATAAACTCTAAAAAAATGTTTGACTTTTTACAAACCTTAAATCCTCAAAACTAAACCTTTATATAACATTGTTTACCCAAATATAAATAATATATTAAATAAATAATTTTAAAAAATGACATTTCTGCAAAAAAAAAATTAAAACATGGTATTTTTGAATAGTAAAATTTTAAAAGCAGCATTTCTTAAAGATTCTCAAATATGATTTAGAGCATTACTAACTATTATTAAAATTAGAGTAGGAGGATTTGAACCATGATTTAAACAACTGTGTCATCATAATTTGGTTATTTATCTTTACTTTGTTCTGAATTTTTTTCCATAAACCTTTGACTAAATCTGTAAAAAAATTAAAACCAAAGTCATGTGCAAAAAAAAAAAGATAAAACGAGACCATAGTGTTTTTTTTTTCTTCTAAAAAAGAGACCTAAGTGTTATATTGGCGACATCATGTATATTGTAGGAATGGGACTTGATAGTCTAACCAAAAACCTGATCCTAGTAGGAGTGGACTGGATTGTTCAGTATAGATGACTCAATTGAAATGGTCCATACTCGACAAATTTCGACCTGTGGATGTCTAAGTTTTTTTTTTTCTTTTTCTTTTTTACATTTTCGTTATAAGAAATTTGTAACTCTTCTTGTTACTAATCACAAACGCATTTTGAGAATTTAAAATTTTTCTAGATTAAGATTATTATCACCACAAATAATAATCTTCAACGGTCAACACACAATACGCGAAACAATACAACAATTAACCAATCACAACATCTAATAAATCCCATATTTTATTGAATCTAAACCAACTCTAATTCCAAATTCAACAACCAGTTCAATAAACCAATCAACAATCCAACACAGTTCCAGAATTACTAACACCCTAGCAATTCTAACAACAACGAGCAAACAGCCACTAGATCATCTCCTCTTTCCGGCCACAATTCCACGATCACACGTTGCCTTTACCTGCATCACATGGTTATAAGAGATGCATGAGTATTATCACAAATACTCAGTGAGACGGTCATCCCATCTACTAGGCTATACACACAGACATAAGAAAGAGATACAATACCAGGATGAAGAATCAACAACGCACAACATGAACAATCAAACAAGAATCGCAGAACTGCACATGCGTCGATCGACACAACCACCATGTGTCGATCGTTGCACATTGTGACGATCGACAAAGAGCAACTGCGTCGATCGACGCAACATCACATAACCCAGAATCAAACCTATCCTCTCATGGTTTAATTCTAGATCGCATCACAATCGATCTCGTGCACAAATCCACTCAAACCCACACGAAATCCACCAAATAACAACAAACAATCGCATCCTATCAATCCATTTACCCAGATAAGCCATGGTCACGCACTCACCTCAGATCTGGAAGGAAAAAGGATGAAAAAGATGAAAAGCACGTAGAACAAGAAGAACACTCCCCAAAGATCTGAAATCCTCTCTTGATTCGCGAATAACAAGCACCAGCAACGATCTCCAAAACCTCCCAAACGATTCTCCTTCTCTCAAACTCTCTGAAAAACTCTCTGGAACTTTCTGGAAATCTCTGCAACTCTAAAAGCCCTAAAAAACGCGGCCGCCCTCTATTTATAAAGAAGCCCTTGGGTTTTCCCTTAAACCGACCCGCAAATCGACAACTTAAATCGAACCAACCGGTTCAATTTACTATTGTGTCGATCGACGCACACCACCTGCGTCGATCGACGTACGACCAAAAATCATAATTTTTGGTTCGCGGTCTTTACAACTCTCCCCCACTAATGCGGATTCGACCTCAAATCATGCAATACCGTCTCCCTACGGTCAGCACACCTGATATCAAGACTCTGGCCCAAACCGGCCAGCTCTACTGATATCAATACTCCTGGCCCACCCGACCAGCACCCCCCTTGAGATCAAAATCTGATCCCAGAAACTCAACTAATCTCATACTAGAATCACATCACACCGCCTCACTGTGGCTTCAATCCTGACCAACCCGGTCAGCACCACCTGAGATCCACTCCCGATCCCTGAATCCAGACGTTATTGCTCATAACTCATACTCATAACTCATATACATATACATCATATCCACTCTCAAGATCGTCACCCCTTGAGCTAACGGTATGCAGGGAACCCACTAGACCCTGGAGAGGATCACCATCCCTTAAAGTATATGTAGGGAACCCACCGTCTCCTAGAGAGAACCACCATCTCTCGAGTATATGCAGGGAACCAACTATCCCCTGGAGAGAACCACCATCCCTCAAGTATATGCAGGGAACCCACTATCCCCTGCTGAGAACCACCATCCCTCAAGTATATGCAGGGAACCCACTATCCCCTGGAGCAATAACTCTGCGACGTTCATCATAAGCACCTGTCGATCAGAATCGCCTCTCATGGCTCCATCATGACATTCCCTAACTCGAAATGTCATCTCATCCATGACCAATCACTAGGTCATCCGAAACAACCCCCACTAGGTGTTTCCATCAGAGTCCCTGGAAAAAGACAAAGTTCTAACTCACATAAAACCTCTTTTCCCAATCTCCCCCTAGGAAATAGACAGGTTCTAACTCACATAAAACCTCTATTCCCCAACGCCATCTAGAGAATAGACAAGTCCTAACTCACATAGAACTTTCATTCCTAGATACTCTTCCTAGAACATGGACAAGCTCTAACTCACGTAAAACTTCTATTTCTAGCCATCACATAATGCATAACCCCACCAGTCATCATACCACATGACCCCACCAGTCATCATAACCCCACCAGTCACCATAACACATGACCCCACCAGTCATCATAACACATGACCCCACCAGTCATCATACCACATGACCCACCAGTCATCATACCACATGACCCCACCAGTCATCACACCACATGACCCCACCAGTCATACTATAAGAACTCGCATCTTATAAACATATGTAATAAGAAAACTCATCTTATTAAATCACCAAAACTGTATAATCGTTACATCTCAAACAAAAAATACATCAATAACGCATAGCCACATGCTATCACAGACAGTAAAAACCAGAAAAAACAATCAAGCCTCCACTTCCTACTCGAACCACTTCGAGAACTTTGCCTTTATCCTCGCTTCTGGTTCCCAAGTCTCCTCCTCGACACCGTCACAGTCCCACACGACTCTCACTAATGGTATCCTCTTCCGGCCCAGAACCTTGACTCTTCTCTCAAGAATCCTCACAGGTCTCGCTTCCAATGTCATGTGGGGCTGAAGATCCTCCAAAATCCTAGCCAACACCTCCTCAGACTCATGTAGACACTTCCGTAACATCGACACATGGAAGACCTTATGAAAAGCCTTCATACTCTTAGGTAACTCTAACCGATAAGCCACTGGTCTAACCCGTTCCACAACCTTGAACGGACCCATAAACCTCAGAACCCGCACCTTGGCCTAGGTCGGCCAAGGTAAAACTCTGCGAGAAGCCATACCAAACGCAAACAGTTTTGGCCGAAGATAAGGATAAGCTGGTCGGTGACAAAGCAGCCTGCTTGCTTGATGACCAAGCTTGCCTCAGCCGCGGGTAGGTCACAGGATGGCCTGTGTCAGGGTTGCGTCGGGTCGTACTAACCACACGCTAGCGTGTGTCGGCCACACGCCTGGTCAAGCGCACCTCACTGCCATGTGTCGTAACCTAGGCAGTGCTTGGTGGAACGGCCTGGGCAGGTGGCCGCGACCTGTCCAGCTGCTTCACCTACTTACCCGCGCCTATAAATAGGGCGACCCAACCTGGTAAGCAGGACACGAGAAAACCCTGCCTTGTATCGACCCGAGCAGTTTACGACCATTCCAATCACCATCAATCCGCGACCATTCCGACCGATCAGTCCGAACGTATCAGGTCACCGCGAGCTTTACCGCATAGTTTTAGGAGGATTTTGGATAAGTATTCGTAGACCGAAACCTTTCTTTCCCGACTTGTTTCCTCATTTTGTTCATGTTGCTAACTTTAGTTTCTTGATCAAATGGCCGGAACCATGTTGGAACGTGGGTTCAGTGTTTGTTAGGCTTCTATGTAACGAGAATTCCACGGGCAAGTCTTGGTCCGTTCTGATACAGTCTAGGTAAGATCGTGAGCTTGGTTCTTAGGTTTTTCCTTAAGATCATGAAGTCGTAACCTTATAACCAAGTCGATCTATTTGTGCAGTGTTCTAGTCCGAGTTAAAGAAAGCGAGAGTAGGAAACTTTGGGGCAAAACCACGAACATTCACCAAGTTAAGGTGAGTCTCGGTGCTGCGTGTTGTGTGTTTATTTAATAATCAAGTGAGGTTCATGACTGCGTGATTGATAAAATTGCTAAGTGTTGTTTAAAACCTTAGCATGTGAAAATACTAAGTGAAACGTTGACACATATTTATGAGTACATACAACTTAATGGTTGGTAAAACTTATAAATTATGATCGCGGTAAGACGTTCCCTTAAGGCCGTGGCTTGACTAGTACGTTGAGTACTAGTATAAGTACACGAAGACACGGAGAGACGGGATTGCTGCCTAGGGTCGTGTACTGCATGACGATGCAAAATTTCTGGTGCGGATCCTTATTCATATAAGGCCATTGGAAAGGTGAAGGATCTGAAGTCCTTAGCCTTTGTGGTTTCGGGCTGAAAGATACCTTGTGATTAAACGTGATGGAAACCGGTCTACGCGAAAGGCCTTGTTGAAATATAACGTTAATGTATAATCTATCATACTTATTGAATTAGAAGTGCATATTTGCGTGTAATTTTTATTTTGGGTTTGGTTGGGAATTTATTGATTGATAGGGGAAACTCCGACTCACTGAGCAATTAGTGCTCACGACTCTACTTGTGTTGCAGGTGACCATTAGCGGGTAGACCACCGGGGGCCAAAGGAACGTTAGGAAACCAGGATAGATTTTCTTGCTTTTTGTAAATGAATAATGTTTATTATGTACATACGGTTTTTGGAGTAATAGACTCAATGTTGTATATTTCTTTGTAACACATTCAAAGCTTAAGTATAATTATATAAAAATGAGTTTGAATAAATCGGGTTTCATGTGATATCAGTCTTTGACCGGATGAACTAACCATCGGGTATGTCTCGGGTTGGCAAGCCTTGAGATGTAATCGATCGGAACCCATCCGGGTTCCGAAAACCTCTGATCGGTTGTTTTGGTGTTCATCAGTAGCGTCTTCGGTCTATAAATGATCGGAGGCGTTATAAGAAGTGGTATCAGAGTATAGTTTCTACGATGCTTGAATGGGACTTGGTTTTCAACTAATTTATCAAATCAAATGTGTCGCAAAAAGCAATTAGGATAACTTGGTTATGTTCCTTTGCTTTAATATAAGTTGGGTTAAGATTACCTGATCCTTGGATGCAAATGGTATCGCCACCGCGTCGGCTTCATCCACGGTACCAGCGTATTCATGCAGGGCCACCGAGGCCTATGAGGGGGGGGGCATCCATGGGGACCACCTCCTAGACATGGACAACCTGATTATCGATATCCTGAGCGTTATAATGGTCATCCTCCACCACCATCTGATAACGACTCATATAGTTCCGTAGAAATCGATCCTTCAGAGGGATCATCGGAGGAACAATTTTGAGAAGATACGGCCAAGAACTCTCCTCACTCGACACCCGAGATAGGACTAAGGGATATTAGTGACCTCGGACCTGAGGGATCACGACACGCAGGAGGGTTATCTATTGAGTCGTCAGAATCGATGGAATCATGGTCTACAGAGGTTTATAGACGAAAGGATACTAGTTATGGAGGACCCAGTAGGTCCGGTTATGAAGGATACTTATCATCGGGAAGCCCATCAGTGAGTTATTATGGTCATACCGAGGAACCGAAAGAACTAGAGGATCGTCTTCGAGTCTATAGAGACTTTCCGGATCTTCCCAGAGCTGGTCCAAGTGGGGCTCGACCTGAGCCGTGGAGCACCGAGGACCATCTAATGGATTTAGTTCATGAACTAGTTGGCCGGCTTGGGAATCAGCAGCAACAAGGGCCGAGAGTACGATCGAGAGATCCACCACCCTCTCCACCCATCTTTCTCAAGATGGTAACGATGATGAAGAACCTAGGTACGAGACGGTTCTTTGGAGGTACTGATCCTTTTGAGGGACGCCTGGTTGCAACACATAGAGAGGAACTTTGATGCAACACGTTGTCCGGATAGCTTTAAGAGAGATGTAGTTGTACATTATTTGATGAAGGATGCAGTAAACTGGTGGAGTAGTGTTAGGAACCACTAAGAAGTTGTGGACCCAACATGGGTCGATTTTCAAAAAGTTCGAGCGGAAGTATTACCCACCACAGGCAAAGGATCGTATGGAGAAGCAATTCCAAGAATTGATCCAGGGAGACCGCAACGTGCGGGACTACGAAGCTGAGTTTACTCGGCTAAGGCGGTATGCACACTATGGTCCAGACGGAGTCTATAGCTAATAGGAAGTTCTCCGTCTGCTAAGTTTATAGCTAATAGGAAGTTCTCTGTCTACTAAACTCGAATAGACTCTGGTAGTCTATAGCTAATAGGAAGTTCTTGCGAGGACTCAGACCGGAGATTATGAGTCGGTTATTAGCTATAGACTACCAGAGTCTATTCGAGTTAGTAGAGAGAGAAGTAAATGTGGAAGAAGGAATTGAGATTGAACAGGCATTTTATGCTAGACAGTCATCACAGCCACGAGTTCAAGGTCCAGGGCCTAGGAACCAGGTGGACCGAGGACAAACGTCAGGCCGAGGACAGAGACCAAACCAACCAAGTGGTCGAGGCTGAGGTAGAGGGAACCAGGCAGGTCGAGGGACTCCTACAATGGAATCCTTGCCCGAATTTTATAAGTGCGGCCGACGAGGCCATTATTCTCGAGCATGCCCCAACAACAGACAGTCTTGGCCAGTGCCGGACCATATTACTTGTTTTACGTGTGGAGAAAAAGGACATTATGCGTCTGCTTGTCCGGTAACGCACCCACCGGGGCAAACTTCACAACCACCGATGATACGCGCCATGGAAGTGCAACTAGCCATTGAACCGCCACCAAAGTGGCAAGCTATTATGGGACGCGTATTTTCCTTAGATAAACCTGAAACTTCTAGACCTTCTAAAGGTCTCATTTCAAGTAAATGAGGGTTTTCACTTATGTGAATGTTTGTGTGTTAAACCCATTGTAGTACTTGGTTAATGATGGATATATAAATATAAGTTTTATAACAAAAATCTCTTTAAGCATACTTAGGAACATTACGTGTTGGTGGTGTTCCCACACACGTCTTGGTTGACTCAGGAGCAATACATAGTTTTGTGACTCCTGAGGTCGCTCTGAGATTTGAAGGAATCTTTACGATAGTATAGGTTTGTGTGCCCATCCTAACACCTGGTGACCAAATCCTATATGCCACTAGTTGTTATATAGGAATTCCTATTATAGTTGAGAGATATACATTCCTAGCAAACCTTTTAGTTACCCCGTTAGAGTATTCCGAAGTTATTCTAGGAATGGACTGGTTATCCTCGAACATGGCTCATCTAGATTGTGGACGAGGAAGAATCACTTTCGAAGAATTTGATAACACTTCCATAACGTATCAGGGAATAAAACCCAGTTCTAGAATATCCTTTGTGACAGCCTTAAGAGCGGAGAAAGCCTTGATAGAGGGAGAAGTATACCTAGTAACTTTGACCATCGTGGGAGGAGACTTAGAAGGAGAACTAAGACTCGAGAAAATCCCAGTAGTTGGTGAATTTTGTGATGTGTTCAAACCCTTGGAAGGGTTACCTCCCTCACGAAATGATCCTTTCACTATTACATTAGAACCGGGAGCGGTTTCGATAGCTAAGGCACCATATCGGATGGCGCCAACAGAGTTAGCGGAGTTAAAGAAGCAATTAGCAGATCTTATGGAGAAAGGATTTATCCGTCCAAGTTCATCATCATGGGGAGCTCCATTTTTATTCGTGAAGAAAAAAGATGGAAGTATGCGGCTATGTATATATTATCGAGGGATCAATAATGTCACAATCAAGGACAAATATCCGTTGTCGAGAATTGATGAGTTGCTAGATCAGTTGAAAGGAGCAAGTTGGTTTTCAAAGATTGACTTAGCATCCGGCTACCATCAAATCCCTATCACTGCAACAGACATAATAAAGACTGCATTCAGGACCCGTTATGGCCACTACGAATTTATAGTCATGTCGTTCGGGTTAACTAACGCGCTAGCAGCATTCATGTGGTTAATGAATAACACTTTCCGAGACTACTTAGATGAGTTTGTCATCATTTTTATTGATGACATTCTAATCTACTCAAAAAAATAGCATGAAGAACACTTAAGGAAAGTGTTAGAGCGCTTAAGGAGTCTTAGACTTTTTGCTAAGTATAGCAAATGTAGTTTTTGGAAGAGGGAGATAGGATTTTTGGGACACCGAGTATCGGAACAAGGAGTTTCAGTTGATCCAGAAAAGATTGTTGCAATCCGAGAATGGCCACAACCTAGCAATGCCACCGAAGTTCGTAGTTTCCTTGGATTAGCCAGATACTACCAGAAATTTGTGAAGGGATTTTCCACCTTAGCCAAACCATTAACTCGTTTAACGGGGAAGAGCATAACCTTTGAATGGGATGAAGAAGCAGAGAGGACATTCAATCAGTTAAAAGAAGCCTTGACCACTGCACCAATCTTAACATTACCAAAGCCGAACCAACCGTACATAGTTTACATCGATGCATGTGGGGTGGGACTAGGATGTGTGTTGATGCAAGGTAAAAAAGTCATTGCCTATGCATCACGACAGTTAAGGAAGCATGAGGAGAATTATCCCACACATGACCTAGAAATGGCAGTCGTCGTATTTGCCCTTAAGATATGGAGATCCTATCTTTACGGAAAAAGGTGCAATGAACGATCACAAAAGCCTTAAGTATTTATTCACTCAACCCTACCTGAACCTCAGACAAAGGAGATGGATGGAATTCATTGCAGACTACGATTTGGACATCGTGTACCATCCGGGTAAGGCGAATGTAGTAGCAGATGCATTAAGTCGCCGTAAAGTCAGTGTTGATGTGGAAAAAGACCTAATGACCCTAACCAAAGAATTTAAAAAGATAAGTCTAGCAGCATTAGAAGAAGAAGTTAGTGAGCTGCTAGGTCTACAAATAGTGAACCAAGCAAGTTTACTCCAACGCATTCGACGAGAACAGAAGGAAGATGTGAAATTAAAGAAAATCATGGAGGAACTTAACATTCAAGGAGAACCAAATCCGAGTGGATACCATTTGGCCGGAGATGGAACGTTACTTCTTAATAAGAGGATAACGGTGCCAAAAGGACAAGGCCTCCGGGATGAAATCCTAAGGATGGCGCATCACTCTTTACTTAGCATACATCCAGGTAGCACTAAGATGTATCGAGACATCCATCAGTACTACCATTGGCCGGGACTAAAATGCTTAGTTGCAAAGTGGGTAGCGCAGTGTCAAACCTATCAGCAGGTTAAGATAGAACATCAAGTACCAGCAGGGTTGTTGCAAAGCCTGCCCATCCCAGAATGGAAATGGGATGCAGTTGCTATGGGATCCCAGGAAGGGGGAATGATACGATATGGGTGGTTATAGACCGCTTAACCAAGAGTGCCCACTTTGTGCCTACAAATATTAAGGACAATGTGGAGGTTTTAGCAGATTTCTATCTAAAAGAGATAGTGAAATTGCATGGAGTACCAGCAAGTATCGTCTCAGACCATGATCCAAGATTCACAGCTTGATTGTGGCGGGTTTTTCAAAGAGCTTTGGGAACGGATTTGCTTATGAGTACGGCTTTTCATCCTGAGACCGACGGGCAGTCAGAAAGGACTATAAGAACTCTAGAAGACCTACTCCGAATGTGTGTATTGGATTGGGGTGGAAGTTGGGAAACTCACCTACCTTTAGTGGAATTCGCATACAATAACAGCTATCATGCTACTATTGGTATGTCACCCTATGAAGCATTATATGGACGGCCTTGTCGTACCCCTATTTGTTGGACAGAAGTTGGGGAATGAAAGGAATTCGGACCCGAGATAGTGGACGAGACGACAGATAAGATTAATCTGGTACGGAAGAATATGAGAAAGGCCCAAGACCGACAAAAGAAGTACGTTGATCAGAATCGAAGGGAAATTGTTTTTAGAGTCGGTGAGTGGGTAATGTTGAAAGTGGAAGCTCAAAAAGGGAAGGATAGATTTGGGAAGCCAAGTAAACTGGCCACCCGGTTTACAGGACCTTACCGCATCATAGAAAGAATAGGAGAAGTAGCCTATAAACTAGACCTTCCCTCGGACATGGGACAACATCCGGTATTTCACGTATCAATACTACGTAGACATGTCTGTGACCCTAATGCAATAGAACCAGAACGAATAAAGGATCTCCGACCCAATCTTACGTATCCTCAGGTAGCACTAAGGATAGGTCAGAGACGGATTAGAAGATTAAAGAATAGGGAGATCGTACAAGTTCAAGTATTTTGGGAAAAACAACATCGTGAAGCTGTAACTTGGGAGGATGAAGAGAAGTTCCAAAAATATCAACCGGAACTATTCCTATAACCATTAGAAATTTAAGGAGCCGAACCGTCAAACCCGTGAGAATTCGGGACGAATTCTTCTAAGGGGGGGAGAATGTAATGACTCGCACCTTGGCCTAGGCCGGCAAAGGTAAAACTCTGCGAGAAGCTGAACCAAATGCAAACAGTTTTGGCCGAAGACAAGGATAAGCTGGTCGGTGACAAAGCAGCCTGCTTGCTTGATGACCGAGGATGGCCTGTGTAAGGGTTATGCCGGGTCGTACTCACCACACGCTAGCGTGTGTCGGCCACACGCTAGCGTGTGTCGGCCACACGCCTGGTCAAGCGCACCTCACTACCACGTGTCGCAATCTAGGCAGTGCTTGGTGGAACGGCTTGGGCAGGTGGCCACGACCTGTCCAGCTGCTTCACCTACTTACCCGCGCCTATAAATAGGGCGACCCGACCTGGTAAGCAGGACACGAGAAAACCCTACCTTGTATCGACCCGAGCAGTTTACGACCATTCCGATCACCATCAATCCGCGACCATTCTGACCGATCAGTTCGAAATCAGCTCACCGCGAGCTTTACCGCGTAGTTTTGGGAGGATTTAGGGTAAGCATTCCTAGACTGAAACCTTTCTTTCCCAATTTGTTTCCTCGTTCTGATCGTGTTGCTAACTTTAGTTTCTTGATCAAATGGTCGGAACCATGTTGGAACGTGGGTTCAGTGTTCGTTAGGCTTCCATGTAACGAGAATTCCACGGGCAAGTCTTGGTCCGTTCTGATACGGTCTAGGTAAAATTGTGAGCTTGGTTCTTAGGTTTTTCCTTAAGAACATGAAGTCGTAACCTTATAACCAAGTCGATCTATTTGTGCAGTGTTCTAGTCCGAGTTAAGGAAAGCGAGAGTAGGAAACTTTGGGGCAAAACTGCAAACATTCACCAAGTTAAGGTGAGTCTCGGTGATGCGTGTTGTGTGTTGCATTTTTATTTAATAATGAAGTGAGGTTCATGACTGCGCGATTGATAAAATTGCTAAGTGTTGTTTAAAACCTTAGCATGTAAAAATACTAAGTGAAACGTTGACACATATTTATGAGTACATACAACTTAATGGTTGGTAAAACTTATAAATTATGATCGCGGTAAGACGTTTCCTTGAGGCCATGGCTTGACTAGTACGTTGAGTACTAGTATAAGTATACGGAGAGATGGGATTGCAGCCTAGGGTCGTGTACTGCATGACGATGCAAAATTTCTGGTGCGGATTCTTATTCATATAAGGCCATTGGAACAGTGAAGGATCTGAAGTCCTTAGCCTTTGTGGTTTCGGGCTGAAAGATACCTTGTGATTAAACGTGATGGGAACCAGTCTACGCGAAAGGCCTTGTTGAAATATAACATTAATGTATAATCTATCATACTTATTGAATTAGAAGTGCATATTTGCGTGTGATTGTTATTTTGGGTTTGGTTGGGAATTTATTGAATGATAGGGGAAACCTCGACTCACTGAGCAATTAGTGCTTACGACTCTACTTGTGTTGCAGGTGACCATTATTGGGTAGACCACCGGGGGCCAAAGGAACGTTAGGAAACCAGGATAGATTTCCTTGCTTTTTGTAAATGAATAATGTTTATTATGTACATACGGTTTTTGGAGTAATAGAGTCAACGTTGTATATTTCTTTGTAACACATTCAAAGCTTAAGTATAATTATATAAAAACGAGTTTGAATAAATCTGGTTTTATGTGATATCAGTCTTTGTCCAGACGAACTAACCATCGGGTATGTCTCGGGTTGGCAAGCCTTGAGATGTAATCGATGGGGATGAATACCTAGAAGTCTTGTCTAAGGAACCCGGATGGATTCCGGGAACCTCTGATCGGACGTTTAGGTGTTCATCAGTAGCTTGTTCGGTCTATAAATGATCGGGGGCGTTACAGATCTGTTAGGACCCCTGAACATCGCTGCCTTGAGATACACCAGATCTCCCAACTCAAACTCTAGCTATTTCCTCCTCTTATCGGCATAACTCTTCTGCCAATCCTGAGCCTCCCTCATATTCAGCCTCAAGACACGGATCTTCTCCATCGTCTCCTAAACAAAATCTGCACAAAACATGCTCCTCACCCCCACTTGAGTCCAGAATAATGGTTTACGACATGGCCTCCCATACAGAGCCTCATATGGAGCCATCCCAATACTCGCCTGGTAGCTATTGTTATACACAAACTCTACCAGGTTCAGGTGATCCGCCCAATGACCACCGTAATCCAGCACACATATCCTCAGCAAATCCTCAAGTGTCTGAATCGTTCTTTAAGACTGCCGATCCGTCTGAAGATGATATGTTGTACTCATATGCATTTTAGTGCTTTCATCTCAGCCTAGAATGCTCTCTAGAACTCCGAAATAAACCTTGGATCCTTGTCTGACACGATAGTTGCTGGCATCCAGTGCAGCCTCATTATCTCCCGCACATACTTCTAGCCCACACCGCCGCTCCGTTGGTCTTCTTGATGGTAAAAAAATGAGCTGACTTGGTCAGACGATCCACAATCACCCATATAGCATCATACGTCCGTGAAACCGGCAACCCTGTCACAAAGTCCATGGTAATCATGTCCCACTTCCACTCCAGAATGGGTAAACTCTGCAACAACCTGCTCGGAACCTAATGCTCAACCTTCACTAACTAGCACACGTTGCACATTGCAACCTAGTTAGCGATCCAGTGATAATACTGCTTTAGATCTCGGTACATCTTGGTCACTCTCGGATGAACTGATAATATGCTCGCATGAGCCTCTCTCAGGATCTCCTGCCTCAGATCCTTATCCTTGGGTACACAAACCCGCCCGTTCACAAGTATCGTCTCATTCGCCGAGATCAGATACTCTGAACTTGCAACCTTAGAAGCATCAATTAAACCATGATCCATCTCCTGAGCTACTCGAATCCTACTCAGCAAATATGCCTGGTTAGCTGCCTCTAACCCCAACGGCTCCTGTGAGATAACACATAACCTCAATGTGCTAATCTCGCTCACCAAGGCCTCCATATCCCGCTCCTGAGCCGAAAAACCCCTCTTTCTACTCAACGCATCTGCAACCAGATTAGCCTTACCCAGATGGTACCCAATCTCCAGTTCGTAATCTGCTACCAACTCCATTCAACGCCTCTGTCTCTGGTTCAGCTCTGGCTGAGTAAAGAAGTACTTCAGACTCTTATGGTCTATGAGCACCTGCACCTTTCCGCCATAAAGATAAGATCTCCAAATCTTTAAAACAAAAATCATCGCAGCTAACTCCAGATCGTGGGTAGGATAGTTGCACTCATGCTTCCTCAACTGCCTCGAAGCATATGCAATAACCTTTCCTTGCTGCATCAGCACATAACCCAGACCAACTCCTGAAGCATCCATATACACCACGTAAGGCTCGCCCGGATCCGGCAACGCCAACACTGGTGTACTAGTCAGCATTTCCTTCAGCTTCCCGAAACTCTCCTTGCGAGCTGAAGACCACACAAAAGGGACATCCTTCCCCGTCAGCTTCGTCATCGACTGCGCCATACTCGCAAAACCCTTGACGAACCTCCTATAGTAACCCGCTAACCCGAGAAAACTCTGGATCTCGGTGGCATTCTTCGGTCTAGACCACCCTCTGATAACCTCAATCTTAGCCGGATCCACAGAAACTCCCGCTGCGGACACCACATGGCCAAGAAAACTCTCCTCGCAAGCTGAAGACCACACAAAAGGGACATCTTTCCCGTCAGCTTTGTCATCGACTACGCCATACTCGTAAAACCCTTGACGAACCTCCTATAGTAACCCACCAACCCGAGAAAACTCTGGTTCTCAGTGGCATTCCTCGGTCTAGGCCACCCTTTGATAACCTCAGTCTTAGCCGGATCTACAGAAACTGCACTTTCTCAACTTCGCGTACAGCTTCTGCTCCCGCAGCTTCTCCAAAACCACTCTCAAATGAACCTCATGCTCCTTAAGACTCCTCGAATACACCAGAATATCATCGATAAAGATGATCACAAACTCATCCAGATACTCCTGGAATACTCTGTTAATCAGCCTCATGAACGCTGCTTGCGCATTCGTCTACCCGAAAGGCATCACCGCGAACTCATAATGCCCATACCTTGTCCTGAAAGCAGTCTTCCTAACATCTACCTCGTCGATAGGAATATGATGGTAACCCGAAGCCAAATCAATCTTGGAGAACCAAGTAGCCCCTCGCAACTGATCCAATAACTCATCAATCTGCGACAGAGGATACTTGTTCTTCACAGTGACTTGGTTAAATCCCCAGTAATTGATGCATAACCACAAACTCCCATCCTTTTTCTTCACAAACAACACCGGGGCTCTCCATGGTAAAACACTAAGTTGGATAAATCTCTTCCCCAAAAGATCATCCAGCTGCTTCTTCAGTTCTGCCATCTCCGCTGGAGCCATACGGTAAGACGCCTTGGATACGGGAGTCGTCCCAGGCTCCAACTTAATCGTAAAAGGATCCGACCGACACGGCTCTCTTCAATGACTGGAAAACATCCTTGAAGTCCTGAGCAACTCGAATATCCCTAACTGCAACCTTTCCAACAGACTTTACCCTCACAATCGTCGCCAAATACGCCTTGCAGCCCTTCTCGATCACCTGCTCGGCCTGAATTACCGAAATCATGAGACTCCCTGAAGTCGGCCTTACTCCCTGATAAACCAACCTCCCCGCCTCTCGTTCAAACACAACTCATCCCCGATGACAATCCAGATGGACCATGTACCGATCCAGCCAATCCATACCCAGAATGACATCGTACAACTCCATCGGACTAATAATCAGATCTGCTGGCATCACCTCTTCCGCCACCAGGATATCCACACCACGAGCCTACCCGAAAGTAGCCAAAGATTTTCCACCAGCAACCTTAACTACTCCCGGCAGCTCATCAGAATCGCTCCGGATTCTGCTGCCCTCTGCACATTTCGGAGTAATGAAGCGATTCGTCGCTCCATAATCAAATAAAACATGGGACTCACACCCGCCCACTACTAAGGTCCCTGCACAAATCCCATGTGCCTAAGAACCCTAACATTCTAGCATAGACTCACAGATTCCAAAACAGACTAAATTCAACAACAATAGGATTTAAAAAGTCAAGTTCTGAAAGTACATGTGATCGGTCTAGCGCTATAACCACCCGCCTCCACATAAGTAAACACCCGCGGTGCCACTGCAATCTGAGCCACCGGCTGCACTGCCGTCACCACCGTCTGCTGCAACTTGGGACACCTGGGCTTGATATACCCTGGCTCCCTGTAGTGAAAGCATACCTACGCACCCCAAGACTCACTTCTCTTCGGACAACTCGCCACCCGATGGTCCGTGCTCCCACACCCAAAGCATACCAAACCACCCTAACCGCCCTGACTCGGTCCGGAAGTGCTTCCCCACTTCCTCTTCTGTCCATGCGCAAGATTACCGCCCCTGCTCGGACCCACCTGCTGCTTCGGCCTCCTCTGCTGTTGAACCGGTGGACTATCCACCACCACAGCCTGCTCTTTCAGGTCATCCTCTATCGCAGCAGCTGTCTCAACCAGCTCCGTCCTCGTGGCGAACCTACATGCTCTACAGCGAGTCCTCAAATATGGTCGAAATCCCCTTAGGAACCTCTTCACCTGGGCCTGCTCGCCCTCCAGATCTCTACTGGCATGAACCAGAAGCTGACCGAACTCTTCGTCGAACTCCCAGACCGACCGGTCACCCTGAGTCAACTCCATGAATCGCAATTCCATCCGATCCACCAACTCCTGCGGAAAGTACTTGGCATTGAACTCAACCACAAAGTCCTCCCAGGCCATATCCGCTTGAGCTCTCCTAGCGACCACACCTCGCCACCAGAGATGTGCATCACCATCAAGGTAATGTACTATCAGGTCCACCTGGTATCTCACTGGATACTTGAGAGATTGGAAATTACGCTCCAATCTACTCCACAAATCTGCCTCCTCAGGCTTGGCACCACCCAAGAAAAACCTGGTGCCAATCTTCTGCATCTGCTCCATCATCCTAAGGTAGGATGGGAGCTCCTCAGCAACCGTCACACCCGGCTGAAACCCAGCTACACCCGGCTGCACACCAGCCACATCCTGCTACACACCACCCACACCCGGCTACACACCAGCCACACTTGGCTACACACCAGCCACACCCGGCTGCATACCAGCCACACCCGGCTGCATACCAGCCACACCCGGCTGCACACTAGCCACTCTCGGCTGCACTCCCGGATCCTAACCCAGAGCCGACACCCCTCCTGGTAACCGCTCCAGAATCATCTTTAGCAGACCCGCCAAACGATCATCTCGATCCTGGGCTCCACCTGCGACAGCACCCCAACCTGGGCCCACCGCACCACCAGTCCTCACACTTGTACTCATAGTGGCCACAATACCTCTAGCCATCTCTCTGCACTATTCAGCAGAATACTAAGAATATTAGAAAAACAGAAAAATCAAACAACACTTACCATCGAATCTCATTGAAAGCTCGGAGAAGATGATCTAGGACTCCAAACCCACACAGCAATCAATCGACTAACTCACATAATCAATCAATTGCACCCGCCCTAGAACCATAAGGGCTCTGATACAAAAATGAGACGACCTAACCCGTAAAAATTAAAATTTTCCCAGATTCAGATTATTATCATCACAAATAATAATCCTCAACGGTCAACAGCGGAACAATACAACAATTAACCAATCACAACATCCAATAAATCTCATACTTTATTGAATCTAAACTAATTCCAATTCCAAATTCAACAATCAGTTCAATAAAACAATCAACAATCCAACACAGTTCCAGAATTACTAACACCTTAGCAATTCTAACAACAACGAGCAAACAATCGAGCCACTAGATTATCTCCTCTTCCCGGCCACGATTCCACGATCACACCTTGTCTTTACCTACATCACATGGTTATAAGAGATGCGTGAGTATTATCAAAAATACTCAGTGAGACGGTCATCCCATCTACTATACTATACACACAGACATAAGAAAGAGATACAATACTAGGATGAAGAATCAACAACGCACAACATGAACAATCAAACAAGAATCGCACAACTGCACATGCGTCGATTGACACAACCAACCTGTGTCGATCGACACAACCACCATGTGTCGATCGATGCACATTGTGTCGATCGACACAGAGCAACTGCATCAATCGACGCAACTTCACAGAACCTAGAATCGAACCTATCCTCTCATGGTTCATTCTAGATCGCATCACAATCGATCCCCTGCACAAATCCACTCAACCACACGAAATCCACCAAATAACAACAAACAATCGCATCCTATCAATCCCTTTATCCAGATAAGCCATGGTCACGCACTCACCTCAACTTTGGAAGGAAAAGGATGAAAAAGGATGAAAAGCACGAAGAACAAGAAGAACACTCCCCAAAGATCCAAAATCCCTTATTGATTCGGAAAAAACAAGCACCAGCAACGATATCCAGAACCTCCCAAACAATTCTCCTTCTCTCAAACTCTCTGAAAAACTCTCTGAAACTTTTTGGAAAGCTCTAGAAATCTAAAAGCCCTCAAAAACGCCATGTGTCGATCGATGCACACTGTGTCGATCGACACAGAGCAACTGCATCGATCGACGCAACTTCACAGAACCTAGAATCGAACCTATCCTCTCATGGTTCATTCTAGATCGCATCACAATCGATCCCCTGCACAAATCCACTCAACCACACGAAATCCACCAAATAACAACAAACAATCGCATCCTATCAATCCCTTTATCCAGATAAGCCATGGTCACGCACTCACCTCAACTTTGGAAGGAAAAGGATGAAAAAGGATGAAAAGCACGAAGAACAAGAAGAACACTCCCCAAAGATCCAAAATCCCTTATTGATTCGGAAAAAACAAGCACCAGCAACGATATCCAGAACCTCCCAAACGATTCTCCTTCTCTCAAACTCTCTGAAAAACTCTCTGAAACTTTTTGGAAAGCTCTAGAAATCTAAAAGCCCTCAAAAACGCGGCCACCCTCTATTTATAGGGAAGCCTAGGGTTTTTTCTTAAACTGGCCTGTAAACCGACAACTTAAATCGAACCAACCGGTTCAATTTAACCTTGCGTCGATCGACGCACAACCAAAAATCACAATTTTTGGTTCGCAGCCGTTACAATAGTTACATATTATAATAAAAAATCATTGTTACCTATTATACGGATTTTCGAACATAGTCAACTATGCAAATCTCCAGCGGTGGCTTAGTATGAACAATATAGGCGACGATGGTGAAGAATGTAATGGAGAAGAAAAATCACCATCTTAATCGATGATTGAGGATTTTGATCTATGGAGAAGAAGGAGAAAAAAGAGATTTCGATCTATGGAGAAGAAGAAGAAGAATGATGTGAACGTGGAGGAGGAGGAGGAGGAGAACGTGAGAATGAAAAGGATGTGAACAGCAGTGGCAATAGATTTTAATTGAAGGAAAATGATGTGAACAACGGTGGCAATAGATTTTAATAGATTAGGGTTAAGGAAAAGGATTTGAATAGAGGTGGCAATAGATTTTAATAGATTAGGGTTAAAAAAATTATTTTTATTTATTTTGTTTTAAAGTAAAAAACCAAAATTCTTGGTAAATAGAAAATGCTAAAATTGGAATTTTATGTAGATTAATTGTAATTATCTAAATATGTTTTAGCCAATGTTAAATAATCAATTATAGGTAACAAACCTAATATAACAAAAGAGTGTTTGTTCTCCAATAATAAAACTTCAAATAAAACTTTAAATTTTTTGTTTTTCATTTTAATCCTTCCTATTGATCAAAATTAATAAAGATCCTAATTTTTTACAAATAGTTATAAATCATTACATTAAAATATAAAATTAAACTGTAAAATTACATATAAATAATAATAAAAATATACATAATAAAAGAGAAATTACAAATAAAATAATAAATTACTCATTAACTTTATGCTCTTAGATATGATTAATCAATGCATTAATTTGTGTAATATTTACGTTCATATAACTTTACTTTTTGTGTTATTTGATTTTGTATTAAATTTGCTTGATGTAATATTTTATTTTTATATTAAATGTGCTTGATGTAATATATCTTAAATATTTATGAGATATAAACTTGTAAGAATTAAAATGGTACAAAAATAAATTAATATAATTGTTTTTAAGATATATATAATTGTAGGGACCAAACTACAAAAAAAAAAAAAAAACCTTAAAATTTGAGATTTTAAAGTTGTTGTTGGAGAGCCAAAAACCTCAAAAATGAAGTTTTGACTTTTAAAGTTTTTGTTTGAGATGTCTTTAGAGTTTCTTCAACCCGTTAAAAGATTCATATATATCTGATATCTAATTTTGTTATGCAACTACTCAACTATCACTTTTATTATTTTATATCTAATTTTTTTATGCAACTACTCAACCCTTTTGTTATTTTATATTGGTTAAATAGAATTACATTGCCAGGAAATAATTATAGAGAAACACTATTATTATCCTTATAACCTATATTGATTAGAGAATTAGCCAGATAAAACAAAAATATATATTTTTTCAAGGGAAAATAACTAAAAGTTATATATGTTTTTAAAGTGTTTATTTGTTACTAAAATTCTAGTTTTTAAACAAGTTTTAAACAAGGGAAAAAACAATAGCTTTGAAGCAGAAAAAAATGCTAGTTTTTAAACAAGTTTTTAAATGTTCATAAGCCATAAAAATGGTATTTTTTTGAAAAAAAAATAGTAGTATTTTTGAAAAGTGGTTTCATAACAATAGTATTTCTCAAAAATTTCAAGAAAAAAAAAGCTTTAAAGTGAATTTTGAAATTAGTCTTGAAATTTTATTCGTAATTAATTTAGATTTTCTTGAGATAAATTTGGAATATCTGGTTAAATATTTTACAACCCATTTCCACGTCATTCAACTCTATGACCCACTTAGTGAGGGTCTAAAGCCAAATATAAGTGTACGCATATGTTGTTTTAAATGTATAAGCGGTTAAGTGAATCTACTCATTCGTATATAACATTTTCCAAACTGAAAACATCAGAAACATTCATTGGACCACCTTAAATGGTATCAACATTGTTGTTAACCAATCAGAACATCTACAGGTCAACAAATTTTAATTGATTTATAGTGACAAGATTTACTAAAATACGGTATATGCATACATACATGGGGAGACGTTACGGATAAATATATGCTTATTTAGGACTAAGAATGTTAGTTGAAATGACCTACCAACAGCTACAACCATGTTTCAATTCGGTTCAGTAGTATTATTTTCTTCTCTTATAACTTTCCAAACTAGAAAATTATTGTTTAATAGCTATCCTTTTATGATTAAACTATTTGTATTTTGGTACTGTCAAATTTATTGCCCAACAAAAGAGAATAATTGGTTCAAGACTTTACAATTTTTAAGTGGAAAAAGGAATAGATAGAGACTGATTTTATGATTAATTAATCTATCCAGGAGACAACGAAGAAGACCTCCCTAGGCAACACCAATCGTATTAAGATGGTAAAAGACTAATATCAAATGATACAAAAGGTAATCACATCTTTGTTCATTTGTACCGGTGTCCATAGTTTTAGACATTGGGTAGCTATGCAAACCAAGTGGTTTTAGTCCAAACTGCTATTATGGATACGGAAACATCTAATTGTTTATCTTATACTCGAAACAAAACTGTTTTGGTATCGTTAATATGTCATTAAAAATAATTTTCCTCACTTAATTTTTTGGTGCAAAAAATTCTATTAGCTTCTCTTCATATTTCATCTTTCAAATTTCGTCTACGATGAAATCTTTTTTAAATCAATTTTAATAAAACAAAGTGTTAAAAAAAATTTCCTAAATCCCAAAAACTAAACCCTAAATCTAAAAGAGCTAATCCAAACTTCTACAAACTTAAAAGGATATTTTGGGCTAATTGTAATTCTAGAGGTAGTTTTGAAAAGGTTTTAAAAGAGATATTAAAAAAAAAGGTATTTTTCAAAAATTCTTTTTTTTACTAAACAAACATAGAATGTATAAATGGAAAATTACTTTCAACACTCACATGTGTTCGCATATCTCCTGAAACCTTAGCTTCTTTTTTTCCTTTGATACTGGGTATGCTTTATTCAATAACCAACATAATAATTTGCTCTACTAACCTAGATCAAAAATTTCCCAAATTTTATCCGCGACTCTGTCATGTCTCGCCGATCTGCTCCGCCTGTGATTCTTTCGCCGGTGATATCTCTCCAGCTTCGACCCATGGAGAATCTCACTGAACCTCACACAACTTAGAGATTTGAGTATAATGCTTCTCCAGAACTTCAACACATGTGCAAAATGGATTGTCTAATGCCTACATCCAGTAGGGCTCACACAACTATGGAATCGTAGGTTTCTTCCCCTCTCACTTCACTACAAGTCACTGGAGTCCACATACTTCAAGTCGGAACCCCTCCGAAAAGTACTTTTTCGTCTTCTCCACCACTTAAATCGGATCTGATTTCAGAAGTCCCAAATTCCAATTCTACGCCTCAAAGAACGTGGGCTTTGCCGATTAAGATCTCAGGCATCTTTACGTCTCCAACTAGTGCACCAGATGCTGGACTCAACAAAGACAAAAACCAATTCACGGTTCTCTCAACCGAAACTAATTGGCCTTCTCTTTCTTCTGTGAAGCACACGAAGAAGCAAGTCTTAGGAATATCGCTCCAACCGGTCACTACGCCCATCATTTCTCTCAGTTAGCAACCACAAAAAGAGTCTACTCTCATTCGTAAAGCTCCAGAATATCCATGGGCGGCAAAGATGAAATCAATTCGCAACCTCCACAGGGTCACAACTCTTGTCTATCTGGATGATGGAACCCCTAAGGTATGTATTCCAAGTCATGTCCTGCTAGAGGGTTTAGAGAAGCAAAGAGAATATGTAGTAGGACAGTTCTATCGTTGATCTGGTCCATCAGGTGGACAGATTCATGCTGTAGCAACCAGATTATGGGGACGAAAGTGTCGTATTTTTTGTCGTAAGTTAAGAGAATCCTCGTTTTTTTTTCATATACCATATGAGAACACTTGTAAGTGAGTTATTCAGAGAGGTGTGTGGCATATATAGGACTGCTTGATGTTTATCTCTCCTTGGAATCCATTGGAAACCATAACATTACTGGAAATATCAACCATTTCGGTATGACTGACTCTTAAGAACATACCAAACCAGCTTTATTCCTTCAAATGTATTTGATTGGATTGCCTCAGGAATAGGAGAACCAATATTTTCTAGTAAACCTTGGCTTGATCTTACCCTAATGGGGGAAGCTAAAACTCTGGTAGAGGTTAAATTAGATAGGCCTTTTCCCCAAAGAGTAGCTCTAGAGGATATGAGTAGCTCCATCACAATGGTTGATGTAGTGTATACCTGGTTGCCTCCAAAGTGTGAGAGATGTTGCCATCTTGGCCACAAAGCTTCAAGATGTCTATGTCTGCCTCGAGCTACAAATGTAAAAGACATTGCAACTAGTCCCTTCTCTATCCCTACAACTGCTACATGTGCTGCAACAAGCTCTTTTTCTGCACCAACAACCGCTACTTGTGCTGCAACAAGCTCCTTCTCTGACTCAGCAACCGCAGTCAAGAATACAGAGCTGATTAATCTACCTTCTAGGCTTGAGATGGCTCATGTTACTGCAAAAGTTGCAGCCACAAGAATTACTAATAACTCTCCACTCAATTCTGATATTGCTACACTAGGACAAATCACTTCAATGGCTATCACAATCACAGCAAATGCTACCAACTCTGAGGCTGTTCCAGTTTCAATAGCTTCGCCAACCAAAGTCACTACTACCAACTCTGAGGCTGTTCTAGTTTCAATAGCTTCCCCAACCAAAGTCACTACCACCAACTATGAGGCTGTTCCAGTCCTCGCAAAATCTTCAGCAAGCCTTGGATGTCTAGTTTTTCTTGATGCAATTCAAGCCCCAATAACATCTGAGTTTTCTAATGAGCTCACTGATGCGTGTCAAATTATATTTTTGTACCTAAACTTAGCTAACAACACACTCTAGTTGTTGTAGCATAGCATAGGGTCGAACCACAAGGAGTTAAGAATAGCAACACTAAGAATCCAAGTATTCGAATAAGCTAAGCAATTAACACAAGTTTTAACTCGATTTAACTAAAAGATAACACATGGGTATGGTGGTTGATCCAAGGCAATTAGCTTTAAGTCAAGGTGCTTACTTTAAACAATCCTAAATTTCCATAAGTCTAGAACACTAATGAAGATCAATCCTCTCCCGAGGTAGAAACCCTTATGCAATCATGAACTAAACATCAATTCCCATTGGTTTCGTTCACTCAAACACACATTAAGCTCAAGTCTATTAACCATCTAGCAATCCTAACATCAAATCCCTTTGGTTATTCAAGCTAGAGCTATACTAAGTTTGATCAAACCTTCAATGAACACTTTCGATGCTATAGAAGGTTTAAGATCTAGATTAAGGTGATCAAATTCAATCTAGCATTAAGAACACTTAGCAAGCATAGAAGTCTAAGAATCTAACTATAAAACACCTTAACTCTTCAACTAATCACTCATGGATCATCCTAACCCATGGATTCAATATGAAACAAACTAAGCTATAACAAATATTTTTGGGGTTTTCTTTGTTGTTTTAAAAAAAATAAGAAATTCAAGAAAATGAAATGAAAGAAGATAAACAAAATAAAAACATTGGATCATGAGGTTAACTATCATAAGAATGGGTTAACAATCAACAATGATGTCAAAGGTTGAATCAAACACTATCCTAAACAATGGAATATTCATTTTTAAGGTTAGTCCACGCCAATGGTAAAAACCTCTTTCCCTAATCACATTCAAGATCCGCGGTCAAGCATTCCATCTCAATGATTAGACAAGCATTAATATTCTCCCATTTTTGTCACAAGAGTTCATAGAACCACGGTCAAGTAGCTATGTGACCCAAGCTCACAACAAGTTTAGTTCAAGTATTTCCACAAACACCTTCCGGGTATGAAAATGCCTAGAGATCTAGATTTTGAGTGGATAAGTCAAAACTAGCATTAAGAACAACTTAAGTGAAGGATCTAACAAAGATCAACCATAATTATCATCATCTAACTATCAAAGCATCCTAATCTAGCATAATTCATGATCCAACAAAGACTACATGCTAAACATGATATGAACAAAAGATATAAACATAAGAATAAAAGATAGAGGTGAAGAATCCTTCTCTAGAGTTGTATGAAGATGAAAATCCATCCAAAACATCAAAGGAGAGTTTGGATCAAAACCCAACTCAAGAGGAAGGGAAACTTTCTCCCTCAAAAATAAAAGTCTCCTCCACTCAAGAACAAAAAAAAATGAAGTCCCCCCCAATAATGAGAGTGAAAAACAGATATATATGGCTGAAAAAAGATTTTTGGCCATGAAACACGTTTTTGACCAAATAAAGTAGGAGTAGGTGGCTGATTTTTCGTCACAAAAAGTGCAGTCTTGAGGACTGGATCGATCGATCCACCCCTGGATCGATCGATCCAAACCTTTAGTAAGTGGATCGATCGATCCAGTTACTAAAGATTTTGCCCGATCGATCCTCCTCTAGCTGGATCGATCCAAGGATCCCGCGGATAAATCTGGATGATCAGATCGATCGATCCAGTTATGGATCGATCGATCCACTTGTTAAAGTTCTGCACTTGCTTCTTTTGCTCGCCAGACGGACATGTCTTCACTAAATCTTCAATAACTTTCGCAATACAGCTCCAAATGAGTTGAAACCACTTCCATTGGAAAGATAACTCAATTTCCTTTCCGCTCACAAAATATCAGATTAATCCGATCAAGTTAAGACCTTCAACAGAGATGATCTTTCAGCCGCTTTGTACTTCTCCTGCATGTGTTTTGCCCATTTGATCAATTCTTCTAGCCGCTTTGTCTCCAACTCACTCCAATGTCTCCAAAGTACCTAAAAAGGAACCAAAATGCACAAAATCCAAAGAAATGTATCCTAGACTCTAAAATGATCCTAAGTATGAAATGAGACTCAAAATGATGAAAAATATGCAAAAAATGTAAGTCTAATGACTACAAAAACTAAAGAAAATATATACTAAATATGCTAAAATATGAATGCATCAACTCCCCCGGACTTGCCTTTTGCTCGCCCTCGAGCAAACAAAGAGAACAAACCGGTGAAGAGGTTTGAAATGGAGAACTCATAGCTAAGAGATTGTTTTCCAAAGATCAAGTTGCCAATGCAAGATAATACATCTCAATGCTACAAATAAACCAACTACTCAATCAAACTTCTCATTCTCATCGCAACTTCAATGTTTTGCCTCTAAATTCAATGTCAAGTGATCAAATGTATCTTATCTACCAACTCCTTATGTTCATTAAGATTCAAAACCGTGTAGTCTTGCAAATGAGAATTCGACCTAATCCAATCGGCGGCTTGGTAAGAGAATAAGTTCAATATGAAGTGAAGTGGTGTTTTAAAACATTTTAGTGACTTCTCTCAACATATGGCACAAGTCAACACACAAAAGCAATGGAGAAGGGAAACAATTGATGCATACAAGATGTTTTCTTCCATTCTACCCACCCCATACTCTTTGTTTCACTCAAAGTCACTCTTGTTCTCTACACCAATTACTTCATTTTTCTTTCTTTTATTTCAAGGATAGAACCTAGGGAGATCTTTCTTATGCTTAGACAATTACTCTTGCTTTACTTATCTCTACTCCTTTTGATTCTCTATATATATTATTTTCATTTCTAGGAGCTTCTTTACTCCTTAGCTTAAGAGTAATGTTTCTTTTTGTTTTCTCTCCTTAGACATCCGATTTTCGTTCTCTAAACCGTTTTGGTTGCACTTCTTTCCTTTTCATCTCTCCAATTCCTCACATAAGCTCACACCCTTACTCACCCTCACCAATTCCCAAAACCGTAATATAAAACAATGAGACTCCAAAATTCTCTCAACCCACCTAGACTAGCCAATGAGACTACTCATAATGGAACAAAAGAACTTGTCGTTTCCATCTCTAAAGATTTTATGCATGAGGTGCAAATAGAAAAAGGTCTCACTCAACAAATTAATGGTGGTTTCAAAGAAAAGCTAGGTGTAATCAAGGTGTGGTACCATCCTCATTCAAATCATGTACTTGAATCGGGATGACCATTCCAACCATTAGAGAGTGGTAAAAGGGATAAAAATGGTTGAATGTGTATAAGTGAACCATGGTTAAGGTCTAAAACTCATAAGCAAGAGAATTAAAATTCAATTTATGGTCTAATAAGGTGGAGTTGGTTTCAATTCAAACAAGTAATCAACAAGACTTAGAGAATCTAGAGCGAAGAGATCAAAGATATGGAGAAGCATGCTTTTCGCGGTTTATGAAGTCTAAGAGAGCATTATCGAGACATTCACAAAGAGAGCTATGTACTAAAAATCACTATAAGGCATTTAAATCATTGTTCTCCATATGAATGATGTAACCTAAATGATCATACAAGTGTATGAAATGCAACTAAATGAAAAGGAAAATCTTTTTGTATTTTTCGAAATTTTTCAAATTTTTATGGTTTTTGAAGGTTTTATCATTTACAATGCAATGCATGAGACTCAAAGATAAAAACAAAACAAACTCAAATGAGCATTAGCGACTATCCTCCTGACTCCCCCAGACTTAATTCTCACCGTCTCGGTGAGAAACAAATTCAAGGAAGAAGGACAACACACAAAGAAGAAAAATACGAAATAAAAATGGTATTTACTAAAGGAAAATGTGGTACCTTGGAGTTAGGATTCTTGGGCTTGATCTTCTTTATTCATGCTTGTTTTGTGTCACTAGCTTGACAATGGATAGACTTGGGAGGTCCCAAGAGGCGCGTTTAACGTCGCTAGCTTGACGGAGTTTCTAAAGAAAAAAGTTAGTATCAAAAGAAAAATAAACACTTAGTCTTAATCAAGTACCAAATCCTAATGGCTATTGCTAAACTCCCCGGCAACGGCGCCAAATTTGATGCGTGTCAAATTATATTTTTGTACCTAAACTTAGCTAACAACACACTCTAGTTGTTGTAGCATAGCATAGGGTCGAACCACAAGGAGTTAAGAATAGCAACACTAAGAATCCAAGTATTCGAATAAGCTAAGCAATTAACACAAGTTTTAACTCGATTTAACTAAAAGATAACACATGGGTATGGTGGTTGATCCAAGGCAATTAGCTTTAAGTCAAGGTGCTTACTTTAAACAATCCTAAATTTCCATAAGTCTAGAACACTAATGAAGATCAATCCTCTCCCGAGGTAGAAACCCTTATGCAATCATGAACTAAACATCAATTCCCATTGGTTTCGTTCACTCAAACACACATTAAGCTCAAGTCTATTAACCATCTAGCAATCCTAACATCAAATCCCTTTGGTTATTCAAGCTAGAGCTATACTAAGTTTGATCAAACCTTCAATGAACACTTTCGATGCTATAGAAGGTTTAAGATCTAGATTAAGGTGATCAAATTCAATCTAGCATTAAGAACACTTAGCAAGCATAGAAGTCTAAGAATCTAACTATAAAACACCTTAACTCTTCAACTAATCACTCATGGATCATCCTAACCCATGGATTCAATATGAAACAAACTAAGCTATAACAAATATTTTTGGGGTTTTCTTTGTTGTTTTAAAAAAAATAAGAAATTCAAGAAAATGAAATGAAAGAAGATAAACAAAATAAAAACATTGGATCATGAGGTTAACTATCATAAGAATGGGTTAACAATCAACAATGATGTCAAAGGTTGAATCAAACACTATCCTAAACAATGGAATATTCATTTTTAAGGTTAGTCCACGCCAATGGTAAAAACCTCTTTCCCTAATCACATTCAAGATCCGCGGTCAAGCATTCCATCTCAATGATTAGACAAGCATTAATATTCTCCCATTTTTGTCACAAGAGTTCATAGAACCACGGTCAAGTAGCTATGTGACCCAAGCTCACAACAAGTTTAGTTCAAGTATTTCCACAAACACCTTCCGGGTATGAAAATGCCTAGAGATCTAGATTTTGAGTGGATAAGTCAAAACTAGCATTAAGAACAACTTAAGTGAAGGATCTAACAAAGATCAACCATAATTATCATCATCTAACTATCAAAGCATCCTAATCTAGCATAATTCATGATCCAACAAAGACTACATGCTAAACATGATATGAACAAAAGATATAAACATAAGAATAAAAGATAGAGGTGAAGAATCCTTCTCTAGAGTTGTATGAAGATGAAAATCCATCCAAAACATCAAAGGAGAGTTTGGATCAAAACCCAACTCAAGAGGAAGGGAAACTTTCTCCCTCAAAAATAAAAGTCTCCTCCACTCAAGAACAAAAAAAAATGAAGTCCCCCCCAATAATGAGAGTGAAAAACAGATATATATGGCTGAAAAAAGATTTTTGGCCATGAAACACGTTTTTGACCAAATAAAGTAGGAGTAGGTGGCTGATTTTTCGTCACAAAAAGTGCAGTCTTGAGGACTGGATCGATCGATCCACCCCTGGATCGATCGATCCAAACCTTTAGTAAGTGGATCGATCGATCCAGTTACTAAAGATTTTGCCCGATCGATCCTCCTCTAGCTGGATCGATCCAAGGATCCCGCGGATAAATCTGGATGATCAGATCGATCGATCCAGTTATGGATCGATCGATCCACTTGTTAAAGTTCTGCACTTGCTTCTTTTGCTCGCCAGACGGACATGTCTTCACTAAATCTTCAATAACTTTCGCAATACAGCTCCAAATGAGTTGAAACCACTTCCATTGGAAAGATAACTCAATTTCCTTTCCGCTCACAAAATATCAGATTAATCCGATCAAGTTAAGACCTTCAACAGAGATGATCTTTCAGCCGCTTTGTACTTCTCCTGCATGTGTTTTGCCCATTTGATCAATTCTTCTAGCCGCTTTGTCTCCAACTCACTCCAATGTCTCCAAAGTACCTAAAAAGGAACCAAAATGCACAAAATCCAAAGAAATGTATCCTAGACTCTAAAATGATCCTAAGTATGAAATGAGACTCAAAATGATGAAAAATATGCAAAAAATGTAAGTCTAATGACTACAAAAACTAAAGAAAATATATACTAAATATGCTAAAATATGAATGCATCACTCACTGTGCATAACCAAGAAATTCCTCCACCGGACTTTAACACTACCTTGAATGAGGAGGAGTTGGATGTGGAATCTATGGAAAACAATAGATTTGCCTTATTGGAATTAAGCGATGCCCCGGAAAGGGATTTGGTTCAAGACGTGGAGAGATCTCGTGGAGGAAGACTACTCAAACCAACATAAAATTTTCAAGATATGCAATGGACAATAGTTGGTGGACGCGGGAACCGTGGCCGTGGATGTCGAGGTGGTAGAGGACACACCAATTAGTCCCTAATGAAATAGTTAGTTTTCTCAATCTACTCTCTCTTTAGCTTGTATTACTCTAAATCTTGCTCAAACTCAAATGTTTGATTTATTATCTCTATTTCTCAATCTTTTCCTAAAAACTGTATGGTCCAAAAGATCATAGTTTTGTATTATTTGTTTCGCAATTTAAATTGAAAATCTTTTAGCAAAAAAAAAATAAAAACCAACATAATAAATGCGTTAATGTCACATGAAACTCAAAGAAGCTATGAAAAATTTGACATGTTCCCTCAAACATAATGGTACACTAATCATTAATTCTGTTAATAATCTATTATAGAATTATTTTTAAGTCATATCGATCTGATTATTTTCGGGTCGGATTGATTTCGGTTGGATGAGAGCATGTTTTCGGACACATATTTCATTTTAAATTCTATAAATTTCCAACTCAAAACTATTGGTAATGAATGGATTACCTTATGTCTCTTTAAATTGGTCAAAATCCCATTATATAGCCGATACGGGATAATCTACGCGGCTAACTAAAAATTTTGGTTCTATGAATCTTTTTTTCTAGTCACTCGCTCAACACTAAAGTTTCTCACTGTAGAATAGTCTAATTAATTTTTTTTTTTTTTGAAAAATCACTTTCAACTCCTATCATGATGTGATATTAATTGCGTAAATAATTAATTGCATACTTACCAATGTGTTAATCTTATAATATGAGTTTGAATTCGGTAGTATATATGGATTCTATCATTATACAATTAAAAAAATGTATATATGAGTTTCTACTGTAAAAATTGCAAATAAAATTGTAAAATGTGTTGATAATAAATCACAGGGATGCTCATGCATGCTATAATAGTAGTCGTGTACTTTCTTACAAAATTTATTGAAAAGCGTACTTATATGTGATGTCTCTCGCTCGAATTTAATACATGGTTCGATTCAGATTTATGATAGATTTTGAATGTCAGAAAATTATAAAAATTCAAGGGATTTTAATTAGTCGTATGTAGTATGCATGAGAGGAGTTAAATTTCTACCTAATCACTTTAAATTTATTGTGTTAAGTGGTCTCAGTACTTCTTCAGCGAAGGAGTTGCCATCAGCGTCATATGTGATGTCTAAGTCGGGCATTTTTCGATCATTCTCAAGCTCGAAGATTTCTTATGCTCCTCGTCTTCATAAAGTTCGTAAATTGGCTTGAATGGTAGTAAGCATTTACATATGATGGATTTGCTTCTTCTCCAGCCATATTAATCCACAACAAACAAAGACCACAACAAAATGAATGAAATTTGCTATAAAAAAAAAAAACGAATGATACTATAAAAACATAATTACAAGTATGCTATATGCTAGCCGGGCGGTCGACCACCGTATAGCGTTTGGATATATATACGGACATTTATGCAAGATATATACGGTGAATATTTCCTTAGTATATATATATATATATATATATAATATAAATATACAAGTTATATTGTAACATATAATTCATTATTAATTTATTAAATAAAAGCCACATTTATAATCAAAATAATTTAATTTTAAAAGCTATAATCGTGAAAATATATTAGATATAATTAAAAACATATATAAAGTACATGCACTAAAGAAATTATAAAAATTCTTTGAATTTTGAAAATGATAACATAAAATAGTGAGAGGAAATTATATCCAATACATATGAAAACTAGTTGCTTCGCCTACACTAATAATATTGATATTAAATGATAATTTTGACATGTTGGTCATCTCAAGTAGTTGAGACTAAACAAAGATGACACAAAAAGAAGCTCAAGTGTGAGTTTTGTTAAATATTTATTAAAAAAAATACATAACATTTATACGACCGTATAAGCCGTATAAACTTCAGTATTATTACCGTATAGTCAGTTGTATAGTTCAATCCGTATTTTACTGTATAGCAAAAGAACAATACAATCCTTCATTGTATAGCATGTATACAACATATAAATGACCGTATAGACTGTATTTTAAAACACTTACAACTATATAGCGTTTTCTTTCTTATATAGCAACAAAACTCAAAGAGACGCATGATGATATAAACCAAAACATAGATGCATAAAAAAACTAGACGGTTGTTTGTGTTATGGGTCTTTCGAACTTATTACAAAATATGAGCAAAGATAAATATACTTAAAACAAAACAAAACAAAATGAAAACATTGATTAAGAATGATGAAACTTGACCAAAATTTGGGTTTCATTTGCCCCAAACATGGCTATGAGATGATGTTAATTTCGAAGTAGAATACAAAAACTTAGCCAAGTGACTGAAAATATGCTTCTTATCTAAAAACAAATAGTTACGAACATTTTCATCTAAAATTTGGGATAAGTATCTGCAAAATCTTAAAAAGTGTGCTTAAATTTTCTGTTTTAATCTCTACGTGGAGATAAACCAAAAATATATGTTTAGTAATTAAAGGACATGAGACTTTTTGTATTAGGACTCGCGTTAAGACGAGGGTAAGTACATTAAAAAATTAATTACATAAATTTTAAATTTTGATTTATAACCTGTTGAATTACCAAAATCTTTTGAAATACTTTTTAAACGCGGGTTTTCAATCATTAGAGATCAATTTATATCTTAATTTACATGTAATAATTCATATCACGCGGACTCAACCATTATGAATATATATTAATTATATGATAGAATCATAAAAAGTAATTCAAATATTATAGAGTTATATCAGAAGAGAATGTGAATAATCTCATAAAAAACTATAAACATTTATAAATAATTTTACACATATAAATCCATGATTGATAAATGTATATCATTAATGTCATCTGTTTCTTTCTCATAGAAATCTATACTCGCCAAATTTTAAACACTCTTGGATCTTAATAATAATATATTATTATTATTATTTTAACCTATATACAATTTCATTTTATATAATTTTCTTTTTTTAACATTGACAAGTATAAGTACCATCATAGGTAGATTATTCCATTTTTTTGTGATACAATATGTTGACAAAATAAATATGCTTAGAGGTTCTTTTTTTGGTATTGTTGTGCATATCTCAAACTTTTAAATTGAGATTTTCATATACTTTTTAATTTTTTTCCAATTTATGTAATATTTTTTGTTTTATCATTCACCTTTTTTCTTATATGAAATTTCTACTTCTTTTTTTTTTTACATATTATATTCTTTTTATTTTTTTATAATTAGTTTGGACTATTGTGAATTTTCCTTTTTTTTAAATAGTTTGGATTAATAGTAATTTTCTTTTTGTCGAATTAGTTAGAACTATAAGAAAAAAATTCCTTTTTAACTCTTTAGTCACTTACTAAACAATTATTTCGTAAGCTTTTCATTTTTTTAATTATTATTTTTTATTTAATTTTAAATTTTAACATATGTCATAATCTCATCAATATTAGACACATGTCATAATCTGGTGAGTTATATTTTTGCTTATGTGTCGCATTCTCATTGTGTATCCTCTTTTATATAATAAAATGTAGATTTTAAACAAAATATATATAAATTTGACATAAATGAAATTAATTAACATCCTTAGTTGTCAAAACAAAAAAATTAGCCTATCCTTACTATTTCGTGGAAAATTTTAGGTTTGAGCATTTGGTTTTTCAACGATTTAAAAAACCTGTGTTAACATAAAAAAATTAATCTTAAAATCAAATGTGAATAAAAAAAATATACTTAAATACATTTTCTGTATATATACTTTTTTTTCTTAACAAACTTTGGTTGATTAAGTTTGGTTTGATTCAATTGCACTAAATTCAGTTTCAGTTTAGTTTATTTGTTAAGAAAACTTTCATAACCATTCAAATTAGAATATAAAACAATTTTGATACGGTTTCAATTTTAATTTTTTTTCATAGAATTTATTTTATATGGTGTTTGGTTTTATACCCAACTTTAGGAAAAAATCATGAAATACTAGTAATCTAATAACATCATTATTAAAGATGTATGATATTTTTAATTACCACGAAATTTTTTAAAGTAAACAAATTGGATTTCACACCAACAAAAAAGAAGAACGAAAGAACAATAAGAAACCAAATTACCAAAACACCGTTGTGCTTGCTCTGCCAAATTGAATCAATAAATTCATTATATATAAAAAGAAAGTAGGTTTAGAAAATTGGAATAATGGAAATTTTAATTTTGTTAGGATCTATGAATGAGAACAAAGTTAGCCTTCAATCCCAATAAAGGACTCATCTCCATGTGTATATGAGAGTGTCAACGACAAGTCTACACAAATTAAAGGCTAAGAGGTCAACAAGACCACACAACACTTCTTCTTACTATTAGTTTGCAAAGGCTGTTCGTTGGACACTTCCTTCTCTCTCTCTCCTCTTCTTCTTCTTCTGCTTCTTCTTCTCCTCTCTATAAAAACTCACATTTTCTTTTTCTTGTATACTCCAATTCAACCTCAATTTCATTAACTAACTTCAATCTCTATTTTTGATTTTTTTTTTTTCTTTACTATCTCCAATACCAATGGATAACACTGACCGTCGTCGCCGTCGTAAGCAACACAAATTCACCCACCATGACTCTGAAGGTTTTTAATTTCGTTGCCTCTCTAATATTCATTCCTTAGCTTTTGCATATTTTGTAAGCATTTTGGGCTTTAATTGTAAATTTAGTTCCTAGGATCTGATCTGACTTCCTTTGTCTAAATTCAACTCAGTTTTGAAATTTTGGTCTTGTAACTTATTTTCGAGTGGATTTGTTGAAAAACGGGTGATATGTTTGCATATTAGTACTTGAACACCTCGTGCTAACTAGAAGAAGAAGAAGAAATTAAACAAACAAACCTTAGTATTATTTTCTCGTTTTAAGGTTTCTCTTAATTTAATATTTGTTTTGACGTTGATTGGTTAAATATAATTATTTGCAGAAGTGAGCAGCAACGAATGGGAGTTTATCAATATGACTAAACAAGAGGAAGATCTCATTTTTCGAATGTATAGACTTGTCGGTGATAGGTAACAAATTTTTCTTCATTTTATCTATTTATCTCGGTCTAAAGGAAAATGATCAAGTGATAAAACAAAACTGTTTTGTTCAAGAGTTTTCATATGTTTTACGGTTGGTAAAAATATCTCATAATCATGCTATTTTATCAAATACTAGTTGACATAACAAAGATAGTATTTTTAAAAGATGTTTAGATTAATGGTATTTTCGAAAGGAATTGGGTATTTGTTCAACAAAAGAAAAACATTTCTAATTTAAATAAATTAAAATGTGTGTATATTTACAATATTACAGAAGTTATTTAGGCACGTACTAACGTTTATACAGTGTACCATGTTGTAGGGGAAGCACATGGCGTCCACTAATTTTCTTAAAAAACATTTAATTAAAGCTATCACGATCATTAAATTATCTAAGTACAAATACATACATATATCCATATATATAGAAAAGTATGAAGTTAATTTGCACTTCTTTATCGCTAAGGACTTATCTATAAATGCTTGTCTGGCTCGTGAATGGAAAGATGAACTGACAAAATAAAAATATATCTCTGTAGATTACCAATTTTTTGTAAAATTGGCACACACCAAAAAAAAAGAGCAAAATCGTAAATAAATAATGCTTTTTTCTGGTACAAGTTAAATCACTAGTATAATATCATGTAGAATAGTGTATTATAAAAATAAAATAATATTTAAATGTTGACACAAAATAAACAAATTTATTTTCGATTTTACTATCCATCGTTTTAAAAAAAAAATAATAATAGAATTCACTACCTAATAAATATTTTTGGAATAAAAAATATAATTTTGGATTTTTATTTTTTAAAGGTGGGATTTAATAGCAGGAAGAGTGCCAGGAAGAGAACCAGAAGAGATAGAGAGATATTGGATAATGAGAAACAGTGAAGGCTTTGCTGAGAGACGACGCCAACTTCATCAGTCCTCTTCTTCCTACAAAACCACCAAAGCTCACCGTCCTCGTTTTTCTATTTATCCTCCTTAATTTTTATTATATTCCTGTTTTTTTTATCTCTGCGCCACAATAAGAAAAAAACAAAATAGATGTATAGTTTGTAGTCGTATTTAGTTTGAAGAAATTATCATCTATTGTGTTTTGTTTGTTGTGTTTTTGTCGTTTATCGTAGAGGTAACCATTGGTAATCATTCAATTGTAACCATTGGTATACAATTATTGTATCGTAGATTGTTTAGGAGATTTTGTAAGAAGAAGTGCCCATTTGAAAAAAAACGGTTGAATGATAGTTATAATTGATAATAATTTTATCAGATGGTTAAAAAGTACAAATAAATTGTATAGCATTCTATACACTGAAGTAATATTTTTATTAAAAACTTTATAATTATTTACTACGACGCTATGATATTATATATATTTATATCTATACACATAAAGAACTAAAAGTATTTAGAAATTAAAAATTGAAACTCCCGTTTTCAAAATTATGAAACATTTTTTTTATCAACAAAACATTATGAAACACGGCAACTGAATGGTGGTCTAGTAGTCTTGACTTTAAAAGTTTAAGTTTAAGGTCACTAATTTAATTTTATTTGGAACGAGCGATTTACGTCTTAGATGTGGTATTATCAACGGTTGATTTCGGGTAAGATTATGGATAAAAAATATGGAACTTTCACGGTTTATCAAAATAAAAAACATTTTGAAACACCTTTATTTTCAAATTCGCATAAAACATAGTCAATAAAAGAAAGACAAAACAACGTCAGACTGATCTGATCGATTACGAACGGACGTGTTGTTTATGAAACTGACCTTTCCTTGTTGCTAGTCAAATCCATAATTTTGGATTATATGCTTTTCATTCATGGTTACGAACAATTCAAACCTATACCGTTTCGAGATATCATATGATTGGTCATTTGACATCACTAGCCCAAAGCTTTTCTCAAAAAAAAAAAAAAAAAAACAAACAAACATCACTAGCCCAATATAAATAAGAATAAATATGGACCCAAAAATGAAGTCCATGTCAAGTTCTCACAACCCATTTGTCGTTTTTTTTTTTAATAAACCGTTGAAGTTTCGAACATTTGTCTTATAATCTCTTCGGTACCCAAAGGCAGTTTTTGGATATTCTAATTTAAAAAATAACTCTCTATACCAAATTAAAGGAGTTTGAACCCGGAATACAAGGGAACCAACCCCCTTGTGTTACCACTAGGCCACCACTAAAACGTCCGTGAACCAAAAAGTGGATTTTTGGTTGGTGCGTCGATCGACACACGTGTTTTGACTTGTGAGAAATCGTGTTCTGGGCGTTGCGTCGATCGACAGAGAGGTTGTGCGTCGATCGACACAGAGTTGAATTGAACCGACAGGTTCGGTTTTTGATCGCTCGGTTTTGCAATTGGTTTAGGGAACCCTAGGGTTCTGATATAAAACGTGGGAGCCACGTTTTGTCTCTTCTTTTTGCCGAAATCAGAAGAGATTTAGGAGAGAAAGATCCTTGTTGATCCTTGTGAGTGTTTGAAGTTTTGGAGGCAAGTTCTGCTCGGGTTTTGGAGGAGACGAACGGCTGGGAATATCAAGTTGGATCGGAGTGAAACTTTGAGGGTAAGTTCTCCACTCTTTTATCTCGATATAGGAGAAAACCGTTTGTCAATCGGTTAAGTATTTGAGTTATGATCGTTTTAATGAGAGAGGTTTATGCAGCTTTGTTACTGCGATCAGTCCACTTCGAGGGAGGATTTCCGTCGAACCAGAAGGAGTCTGGAGACGATCGGCATATCGTTGTGTAGCTGGTTCTGTCTAGTTTTCAGAACAGGTTTCCGATTGTGTTTTGGAGGAGTTTTGGGGTCAGAATCAATCCGAACACCAAGGTGAGTGCGTGACCGTAAGTTTATCTGGGTAAAGGGATTGATCCCAATACATTATTTGATGATTTGATGGTTGATTCTTGTGTTATAGATGTTATGTGTTGTTTGGATGTGTTTGTAGACGGTTCCTGTGCACGGAATCGACATGTGTGCAGGTCAGAATCGGACTAGAGAGGAGAAAGTTCGATTCTGCGATTCTAGAGCATGTGTCGATCGACACAAGGTTGTGTGTCGATCGACACAAGCTATTGTTGTGTCGATCGACACAAGGCGTGTGTTGATCGATTGCCGTCAGTTTTACGTATTGATTGTTGTGTGATGATTGGTTATTGTTTGGTGTTGTGGTTTGTGTCTTATGCCTGTGTGTATAACCTGTAGACGGGATGACCGTCTCAGTGAGTATTTGTGATAATACTCACGCAACTCTTTTTGCCATGTGTTGCAGGTAAAGAGGAATTGTGAACGTGGAATCATGGCCGGAAAGAAGAGATGATCTAGAGTCTCGGTTGTGTGTTTTATATTGTCGTTAGAAGTGCTAGGGTGTTGGTAGTTCTGGAATTGGATAAATTGGTGAATTGGTTATTGATTGGTTATTGGTTTTCGCATGTTGAGATTTGACCGTTGAAAATTATTATTTGTGATAATGATAATCCGAGTTTAAATTGGAAATTTTTTAAATAAACGGGTCGGGTTGTTTCAATTTGGTATCAGAGCCCTTACGGTTCTAGGACGGGAGAACGTAGTTGATTGAGTGTGTAGTCAATTGCGTTTGTTGAATTGATTGGTTATGTGATTTAGTCAATCGATTGTTGTGTGGGTTTGAAATCCTAGATCATCTTCTCCGAGCCTTCAATGAGATTCCACGGTATGTGTTGTTTGACCTTTCTTGCTTTCTAGTATTCTTATCTTCTGCTTCTGGTACTGAAGAGAAATGGGTAGAAGTACTAGAGTTGCTAGGGGTATAAGTCGGGGAAGCCGGGGTGGTCGTGGAGGGCGTGGGCGCGGACAAGGACTTGAGAGTGAGTCTGCTGCCACGAGTGTGGCCCAGGAGACCACGCAGACCAGGTGGTTGATTCGCATACGTATCAGGAGGGATCCGTGGGTGTGGCCACTGCGAGTACCAGTGTGAGGGCTGGTGGGGATAGTGAGGGTTCCGGGGTGGCTGGCGGTGCGACGGGATCAGGTGGGGGTGCTGGCGTAGGTGTAACCAAAGATTGAGATGATAGTCTGGCGAGTCTGCTACAGTTGATCTTGGAGCGGTTACTGGGAGGGGTGCCGGCTCAGGGTCAGGCTATGGGTATGCAGCCGGGTGTGGCTGGTGTTCAGCCGGATATGGCTGGTGTTCAACCAAGTGTGGCTGGTGTGCAACCAAGTGTGGCTGGTGTGCAGCCGGGGGTGGCTGGTGTGCAGCCGGGGGTGGCTGGTGTGCAGCCAGGTATGGCTGGGGTTCAGCCGGGAGTGGTTGGTGTGCAGCCGGGTGTGGCGGTTACGGAGGAGCTCCCATCCTACCTTAGGATGATGGAGCAGATGCAGAGGATTGACACCGGGTTTTTCTCGGGTGGTGCCAAGCCTGAGGAGGCAGATTTGTGGAGGAGTAGATTTGGGAACCAGAGGCTAAGATGAAAGCAAGGTTCAGGGGATGGCTCGAGGAGCGGGCCGAGGATTGAGCTTGTTTTCATGGTTTCCAGTTTTAGATTTAGCATGTTTGCTATGTGGTTTTTGGAATTATGTATTTTGTTTGAGGATTAACGATTATTACATTTTGAGATTTAATAAGATGAATATTTCTTATGGATTAAAATTTATAAGATGTGTATTCTTATGGTTGGAGATTTATATGATGAGGATTTCCTAGGGTTGGCTTTGTGTTGTCATGAGTATGCGTGTTGAGGGTTGGAAATGGAAGTTTTATGAGGATTTAAAACTTGTCTATTTCTAAGGGTTTGAGAATAGAGGTTTTATGAGGATTTAGAACTTGTCTATTATGTGAGACCGTAGTGAAACACCTTGGGTGATTGGGTTGTTTAGAGATGACCTGAGGATTGGTCATGGATAAGATGATATTCCGGGATAGTGGAGTGTCATTTTAGAGTTGACCTGAGTATTGGTAATGGATGGGATGATATTTCGGGTAATGGGATGTCAGATTGAGACCAAATGAGGTAGTTCTAGTCAGAGATGCTATAGGCGTTAAGAATTGATTTATCTAGGGAATGATGATTTCCCAATAACTCATTTGGAGATGAGGATTTCTCCAGGAGGGATGAGGATTTCCCTGTATGTTACTGAGGGATGAGGACTTCCCTTAGTAATAGGAGATGAGGATTTCTCTAGGAGGGATGAGGACTTCCCTGAGTGTTACTGAGGGATGAGGATTTCCCTTAGTAATACTGAGAGAAAAGTATTTTTTTCTCGATGGGATGAGGATTTCCCTTTGTAATACTGCGAGATGAGTACTTCTCTGGAGGGGATGAGGATTTCCCCTGTATACTGCTAGCTCAACGGACTGTGTGTTCTGAGAGTGTCAGTGGTATGGTGCACCGATAGCTCAAAGGACATGTTCCTGAGAGTGTGAGTGGTGTGGTTATGAGATATGAGTTATGAGTTGAGAGTAATCAATGTCTGAAACGTGGCTATGTGCATAGGACTAGATGTAGACCTCAGGGATCAGGAGTGGATCTCAGGTGGTGCTGACCGGGTTTGGTCAGGATTATAGCCGTGGCGAGATAGTGCAATGTGGCTAGTATGAGACTAGTGGAGCTCGGGGATCGAGTCTAGTCTGGACGTCTAGTCTAAAGTTTTACTTACGTTGGAACCTTGGTTCAGACGACCCTGGTAAACATATGTAGCATCTTTGGTCGTGCATGTTCTTGTTTGATTGTTGCACGATCAATTGGTCCAATTTTGGGCCTACGGTTGGTCGTGCATGTTCTTGTTTGATTGTTGGGCGATCAATCGGGCAGTCCTAATCCGGATTAGGGGGTGTTGCATTGTTAGTGTTTCCGCATGAATCTGGTGGGTTTTGGACGGGAGTGTTAACCTTAGTGAGACGGTGTCACGTGATTCGAGGTCGAATCCGTGTAAGTGGAGGAGAATTGTAACGCCCGTAAACCAAAAAGTGAATTTTTGGTTGGTGTGTCGATTGACACGGGTGTGTGTGTTGATCGACAAATGTGTTTCGACTTGTGAGAAGTCGTGTTCTGGGCATTGCGTCGATCGACACAGAGGCTGTGCGTCGATCGACACAAAGTTGAATTGAACCGATAGGTTCGGTTTTTGATCGCTCGGTTTAGCGATTGGTTTAGGAAACCCTAGGGTTCTGATATAAAACGTGGGAGCCGCGTTTTGTCTCTTCTTTTGGCCGAAATCAGAAGAGATTTGGGAGAGAAGGATCCTTGTTGATCCTTGTGAATGTTTGAGGTTTTGGAGGCAAGTTTGGAGGAGACGAACGGCTGGGAAGATCAGGTCGGATCGGAGTGAAACTTTGAGGGTAAGTTCTCCACTCTTTGATCTCGATATAAGAGAAAACCGTTTGTCAATCGGTTGAGTATTTGAGGAGTTATGATCGTTTTAATGAGAGAGGTTTGTGCAGCTTCGTTACTGCGATCAGTCCACTTTGAGGGAGGATTTCCGTTGAACCAGAAGGAGTCTGGAGACAATCTGCATATCGTTATGTAGCTAGTACTGTCTAGTTTTTAGAACAGGTTTCCGATCGTGTTTAGGAGGAGTTTTGGGGTCAGAATAGATCCGAAAACCAAGGTGAGTGCGTGACCGTAAGTTTATCTGGGTAAAGGGATTGATCCCAATGCATTGTTTGATGATTTGATGGTTGATTCTTGTGTTATGGATGTTATGTGTTGTTTGGATGTGTTTGTAGACGGTTCCTGTGCAGGGAATCGACATGTATGCAGGTCAGAATCGGACCAGAGAGGAGAAAGTTCGATTCTGCAGCATGTGTCGATCGACACAAGGTTGTGTGTCGATTGACACAAGGCGTGTGTCGATCGATTGCCGTCAGTTTGACGTATTGATTGTTGTGTGATGATTGGTTATTGTTTGGTGTTGTGGTTTGTCTCTTATGCCTGTGTGTATAACCTGTAGACGGGATGACCGTCTCACTGAGTATTTGTGATAATACTCACACAACTCTTTTTGCCATGTGTTGCAGGTAAAGAGGAATTGTGATCGTGGAATCATGGCCGGAAAGAGGAGATGATCTAGAGTCTCGGTTGTGTGTTTTATATTGTCGTTAGAACTGCTAGGGTGTTGGTAGTTCTGGAATTGGATGAATTGGTTATTGATTGGTTATTGTTTTTCGCATGTTGAGATTTGACCGTTGAGGATTATCATTTGTGATAATGATAATCCGGATTTTAATTAGAATTTTTTTAAATAAACAGGTCGGGTTGTTTCAACCACACCTTAGGTACCCATTTGTAGTTAAGTCGGTATGTAGTCTTCAACATCCATCGAACCCGAGACGAGCACAAGGCTCCCCCATTAGCCACAACCCTCGAAAAGCTACAAAGGAGGAGCCATAACCCGACTATAGAATGAAATCAGAGGAGGAGGACCACCACCGAGCACCATGGCGAAGTAAATCTGAAACCCTATCATGGAGAACCACCTAGAAACACCATATCTGAAGCCGAAAAGGAAGACAAAGAATAAAAGAAGACAAGAGAGTTCTTTTTCCGATGGCGGTGAGAGCCACTGCATGTTGAAAAAGGAGATCGAAAAAAGCAAATGGCGGCTCTAGGGTTTGTGTGTTTGGGAGAGTTTTCGCCTCTTAAAGGCTCGAAGACCTTCATCCAAATAAACAAAAAATCTATAAGCATAATTATTTTGTCAAAATAGTTATAATATAAAAATGAATATCTTCTACCTATAACGGTATTTGTACTTTTTAATATTAAAAAAAATTATCAAACAAAAATTTATACAAGTTAAAAATAATAATAATATACATACTATAAAGATCCACGAGTGTTTAAAGTTTGGCGAGTATAGAACTCTGTGAGAAAAAACCAATGACATCACTCGTATACATTTATCAATCATAGATTTATAGGTGATGCTTGATAAAATTATTTAGAAAATATTTTATAAGTTTTTATGAGATTAATCATATGAAAATTATTTTTACTGATTTAACTATCATATTTGCAGTGTTTTTACGATTTTCACATATTTAATATATATATATATATATATATATATATATATATATATATATATATATATATATTCGCGATGGGTAAAATATTTTTTCACGTATATATATATATATATATATATGGGTATGCATTAAATAAATTAAGACATGAGAATTAATTAAATAAATTGATCTCTAATGATTTAAGACTCATGTTTAAATAGTATTTCAAATATTTTAGTAATTCAACAGGTTACTTATTGAAACTTAAATATTATATCAATAATTGTTAGACGCATTAAATTTTATTATAGTTCAAACTAAATTAGGAAAAAGGAAAAGGTTTAATAATCCAAACTAATTAGGGGGAAAAAATTTATAATAGTTCAGACTAATTATAAAAATAGATTAAGAAAAAAATAGAGAATATAAATCGTAAGAAATAAAAAGTAGAGAGAAAATAAAATTTTCAATTAAGAATTATAGAAAGGCAAATAGTAAAACAAAAGAAATTGTATATATTAAAAAATAAATATTAAAAAGAATATAAAATCTCAATTTAAAAGTTTAAGATGAGAACACCATACCAAAGAAAACAAAATCTATAAGCATATGTATTTTGTCAAGATAGTTATAGAATATCACAATGAAAATAAAATATTCTACCTACGACGGTATTCAATATTAGAAAAGAAAATTGTATAAATTGAAAATTTATTATTAAGACCCAAGAGTATTTAAGGTTTGGCGACTATAGATCTCTATAACAAATATACATTTATCAATCATGAATTTATATGTGATGTTTATTAAAATTATATGTTATAGTTTTTTTTTTTTTGAGATTATTCACATGAAATTTTTTTTTTTTATTTAAATTTATGATATTTGAATTGTTTTTATGATTTTATCACATAATTAATATATATTGAGAAATTTTGAGAAATACCACTTTTGAAGTGCCACTTTTCAAAAATGTCACATTTTCAAAATTTTTGCAAAAATGCCACTTTTTAAAAATTATTTATTCTTTATATTATTTATGTTTGGGTTAACTATGTTGTATTAGCGTTTAGTTTTGAGAGTTTAGGGGCTTTTAGGGGTCAAAACATTTTTTAAGATTTAGAATTTTAAGATTTAGGTTCTAAAAATTCATAATTTGTGGCATTTTTGCAAACGTACAACCTATAGTGCCATTTTTGCAAATGTAAATACCAGAAGTGACATTTTTGTAATTGTCTCATATATATTCATAATTGATAAAAAATATTTTATTTCTCTTCGTTATTAAGAATTGTGGTTTGAATTTCACTTTATACAAATTGATCTTTCATAATATAAGAGCCGTGTTTCAATATTATTTCTAAATATTTTAGTAATTTATATAGAATGTTACTAATTAAAACTTAAATATTTATATCAATAATTTTTAATATTTTTAGTTGCGTATTAACGCGGATCCTAATCTAATTAATATATAAAGATACATATTTAAAAAACAATTAAGTAGCATACTCCTGGCTGGTTTCTTTAATTTTGTAGTCAACAATTTTGAATTTCTTACATAATTACTTAAAAATCATAAATAAAAATATAGCAATTATATTCTTGTATAAAATATTTATAATACGATTTTACTTATAAAAATGTGAAAATTGTACATTTAAATTAGTTTATATATATATATATATATATATATTTTTTTTAATTCTAGAAGTTATGGCCTTAGGCCTGTAATCTCTTCGGACTATAGATAAATTTTAATCCCTTCTCCATTTTCAATAGTACTTGATGATGGAGAACTCTCTCTTTTCGATCACAGGGTTTGCCAATAGAGGTACTGGCTCCGGTTACACATATTAATATATGTGCTATGTGTACATTACACAACTTAACTTTGAAGGCAAGATAATCCATAAAAAACAATAAATTATTGAAAAATATGTTATGAATCTTTTTAAACAGTGATAGGAACCATGAGTTCTAACCAGACTAATGAGAGATCGATTCATAGGAGACAACCTACCTGATACGTGGTAAAAACGAGTTCATCACTTTTTGTGGATCCGAAAATAATATTAGACCTTTTTCATTGTAACAAAGAAATTATCTAGGATTTGGGATGCACTACGGCAAAGACAAGAAAAGAAACGGTGGGCTGATGTTGTGTAGTATAAGGGTGCAGTTCCAAAGCAAGCGTTTAACATGTGGATAACCAATATCAACTGGCTACCAACTAGACTCTTAGAGAGTCACAAGTTGTTATGATTGCTGCCTTTGCTCATCTCTTCCTGAAACCAAAGAATGCTCTCTTACCTATATTAGAGCATCCTTAAAAAATAATTAAAAACAAATTATTAGATGACTTTTGCGTTGAGTGGTTACTTGGGGAGAGCTTCTTGAAACGTCTCTACGGGACACATGTCATCAGATTAAACGTCTCTCTCTCCCTTTCTTTTCTCCTCCACACTTATCTCGCCACCTCACCACCGGAGAGAGAGTTTCCTCCAATGGATTTCCGCCGGAGACCTTCCAAATCTCCGGTCACTCCTTCCTCCGACGATTCCCCTTACCGTTTCCACAAAGATCTCACTCCTTCCTCCTCCGACAACCATCGCCGTACCACAATCTCTCCAACGAAAGCCTCCGATGCTCTTCCTCTCCCTCTCTACCTAAAGGCGACATCTTTCTCTTACTCTCCTCGATTTCTTCAAGCCCTCTACTTCTTCTTCTTATTGACTACCATCACAATCAGTTTCTGTGTAAACCCTTTTGTATTTGAATCTAGATATGGTGTTTGGACAAGTGGTGATTGGTCCTCCTGGATCAGGCAAGACAACTTACTGCAATGGCATGTCTCAGTACCTCTCTCTTATCGGAAGGTTTCATATTCTTTCTCTTTTTCTCAAATTCTTTTGTAGCTGTAATTCTGTTTATATATCGGTTGTTTCTCTGACTATAGCTTTGTATAAGAGTCACAAAGTTTCAAACTTTAGCTTATGGAAGTGTTAAATTTCAGAAATTTTGGATTACCCAATTTTTGAGTTGACTCATGTATATAATTTCTTACAATTTAGTAACTTTTTATGTGTTTTGTTATTTGCAGGAAGGTTGTTATTGTTAATCTGGATCCTGCAAACGATGCATTACCATATCCCTTTTTTTGTCAAATTGTGATAATGGTTGAAATTGGTGAATAGCTATGGAAAATTTTACGAACTTCTTGTTTCTTGACATTGATCTTTTAGGTATGATTGTGCTGTGAATATTGAAGAATTGATTAAGTTAGAAGATGTTATGGTGGAACCTTCGCTTGGTCCTAATGGAGGTGAATTTCTTTGTCAAAAATATTAAAGAATGCATCAACAATGAAGGCCAATCGAACTCTAGTTCGTGAGGAAATAATGCATCAACAATTGAAAGTTGATTTGGTTGAGCATATTTGGCAAAAATTTGGCACAACTGAAGACTAGAGTCGAGTTAATTGTGTTTTTCATCATTCTTTTATATGTTTCTATAATCCTACGTTTTTTATTTTACTATATACGATTTTATGTTTCAATTTGTTTTAATGGATTGTAATATACGTTTAAAATTTATGAAATATAATAAATTAGTGTTTTATAGAATTTTGTATATTTATATATAGTAATTTTATTTTTTTATTATTTAGAATCTCATTGAATATCACCATTGAACATACAAAAATTAAAAAAACTTAATGAGTAGCAAAGATTAAACTAGTATTAAAATTAAAACTATATTAATGTTGATGATACTCTAAGAATATCACCTTTAATGATGCTCTTACTGTCATTTGGGCCCAAGTCTTCTCAAGACTAAGTTCTCATCATCAGCTATTCTGCTCTTGGAATGAGCTTCTATCATGGATGCGACAATCGTCATCTCATGCACCATCACTACTAAGGAAGATAACAGTTCATTCGGTAATCTACCACACTTGGAAGCAGAGGAATAATGTACTGTATGACAATTAGTCCATCCCTCCTTTAACCATATTCAAGATTATTGAAAGGGAAGTGCGCCACATCATCAACTCAAGAAAACACCTAAAGCGTTGGAAAGATCTAATGCTCTTTTGGATTATAGGTGGCAACATCCAAACCTTACTCAATATTATTGTAATCTTGTTTTTAAACTATTTTGCCAAGATTACGCTTTTTTAGGTAATGCTCATGTAATACCTTAACAATTCATTTTTAAGATAATATTTACAATTTAGCAACAAAAAGAAAAAATTTATCTATTTTATCCGACTAGTTCTGGTTTTAAGTTCCGAACAATCTCATATGAATGATGAATCATATGAATAAGAAATAACACTATCGAACAATGTATTCCCGTAACCGTTTTGTAAAAAAAAAAAAAAACCATTATCGAACAATCATCGATAAAAATAAAATATATTTCGAAATCAATATATGGAACGTTGCACACATCTTTATAAAACCAATTCTATGTATCGATGTACACACTCATTAGTTTGCAGAACATCTGTTGCCCGACCACGGCATATAGAATCCTTATTTCGTTTAAAAACAAAAGATATATATATATATATATATATATATATATATATTCCTCAAAAATAAAGATGCAAGATTAGAGATACATCTGAGAAACTCATACAATATTGTTCATTCATATGCGGGTTACAGATACAATGCTCGATATAATAAAAAGTAACGTTACATGGTACGAACACGATTACTCTCTAATTCTCAACTTAAAAGGAAAGAAAAAAAAGCATTTGACGATGATGTTATATACTATATATGAAGCTGATATTAAAACGTATTTAAACCAATATATATTAGTTCTAATTCATTAAATTTATTTAAAATTTTAATAATGATATTATTCAAAATAACTCCATATCTTTGTAGTAAAGGTTTGACAATAATTAAAAGGATAATAAGGAGAGAAAGTGAGTACGTACTGGTCTCTCGTTAGGGTTTATGTGATAGGTGTATTAAATCTTCTTTTATTAGCAGAATGTTTGCTGGATTTGTTAAGCCAATTCTTCTGCACTTAGTTGGCACTCAATTCCAATCTATCAAAAGAAAAATAGAGAGACAGAGATGTAGATTATTTTCAATTAATACAATTTCTATATTTTTGGTGGCAAAATAAAATCTGACTAATTTTAAAAATTTACTATTATTTTCGCCGAAAATACCAATATGGATAAATGTTACTGTTTCAATTTTATAAAAAGTGACATTCTTCAAATTTTACACATATAGGAAAACTATATAAAAAAGCTATTATACTCCTTTTTATATACTAAATAGTTTTCTCTCCAATTAATACGCTAAAGTAATATGGTTAGATCTGAATTGTTCAAAAAAAAAAAGAATTGGAATACAAAACTAGCTAGATTATATGTGAAACAAAAGTCAAATTTGAAACGATAATTTTTATAGAACAAAGTGAGTATGACATCATTAATATATATTAAGAACGATGAGTGATATCAATCATCGTGACAAAAAAAAAAAAAAAAAAAAAAAGAGTGATATCATCTCAGTATAATTACCTATTCGTAACCTAATTACCGATACCTATAACATAAGACATCAATTAGCATGGCTAATTGATCTTTATTCTTAGGGGCAAAAAATATTTCGATAGCTTAAAACCATGGTAGTATAAACTCTTCACTGAAAATTATCGTAAACAGAAACTTTTCATTGGACAAAATCTAGAACTCCTTCCGTTTCAGTATGATTGATGATCTAAGAAAACATGGTTTCACAAAAATTATTTATTTATATTTTTTATACAATTTTTATGAAATAATGATGATGAATTGTAGTTTTTAAAATATATTAATTAATTTTATTGAATTATTATTGGGTTAAAGTTATGAAAAATTGTTTAATGCAAAAAACAATACATTTATAGTTAAATTTTAATTTATTATTTTATTATATGTGAAAACTCTAAAAATTAATTAATCTAAAACAGAAAGAGAATATAAAATTATCGGAAATAGGAACTAACTCTTGACCAATATGCAAACCACTAAATAAACTAAGCTTGATCATTGAATTTGAATAAAATGCCTGACACACTAAATAAACTAAGCTTGATCATTTGAATTTGAATAAAATGCCTGACACATTCAAATATATAAAACAATTCGAATTCAGAATTGAAGATTGAAGGTGCTCTTCAATGTCCAAAAATAATAAATGAATTTGTATATAAATATAGAAACACGTATTATTTATGCACCTTGGTTATTTTTTCTTAAAGTCAAATTTATATATTACGAGTTATTATTAAAAATATATAAAACAAAGAACAGTTTAGTTTTGTATGCTTGTGATCAATCTGACATACCCTATGTTTGTGTGCATTTATGTATATATACAATGTAGATAAGAATTACATATCCCACACTCAGGGCCGTTCCTGAGATTTTGGGGGCCCTAAACAAAAAAAAAAATTAGAAAGTTTTATAGATAAATTTTTAATTTGAGGGTTTTTTCATAAAAAAAAAAAAATTTAGGAGTCTATTTTCTATAATAAAAAATCAAAAAAATTTGGGGACCCAAGTTCAATGTTTCACTCGGCTCTCCTCAGGAACGGCCCTGCCCACACTGAATTTCTTATATTTCTATAAAGTGTGTATCAATTTTTGTGAATCTGAATGAATTATTACTTATGAGAATACCCTACCATTTCTTCCCCCCCCCCCCCCCCCCCCCCCCCACCATATATCCTATGTAAGAAAATAATTGTAGGACTTACACGTACTCATTAGGGAAAATAACAAAACCAATGAAAGTTAACTACGATGAATATTAGTTATAGTATGTACCTTGATGGTGAAAGAATTAAGCATGGTTTCGTCGACGGTGTTAATATTAACTTGAAGAATCTCGAGAGCCAAATCCTCAAGAGCAGCAATTATCTTCATAACCTGTCCCGGAATCTTATGCGACACCGTTTTGAGCAGCACGTTAGCTCCTGAGAACTTAACCTCCACGTCAGCCAAAGCTGACTTTGAGTTTGCAACGAGCTCGTTAATGACACTACTCTCATGGTTGCTACTAACTGAAGGAGAAGATGAAGATGAAGCAGGAGAGTATGGAGGTGGGTCCCCTAAGCTGCTGCAACCGGCCAATGAGCTGTAAGAGCGAAGAGGAGGCTGTGGGATGAGTGGTAGTTGCGGTGGATGGGCTCGGTATGGGCTTGTGGGTTGAGGTGTTCGAGGGCTTATGGGAGGGAGTAGGAGGTGATGGTGGATCTGATGGTGGTTGATGCGCGGGCTGAGAGGCGGTTTTCGCGGGCTTAAGACAGGCGGTGAAGGACGAGGGCTCGGGATTAGCCTTGGGCTTATGACTTCCGCGTAGGTTTTACGTTGTTTTTTGGCTTCTAAAGATTGAAGAACTTGTTGTAGCTCACTTATGTACTCCACAACTCCTCCTATGATCGATGCTTGGTCCCCCTTTTATTATGATCAAATGAAAAGAAGGTATAAGTCAACATGGACATTCTATAAATCACATTATAACATGAAAGAAAGAAAACGAAAAAGAGATGATTCGTGGGACCAAATGTCACTTTAAAATTGTCATTATTCCTAAAAAACATAGATATGCTACTTTTTGTATTTGATGTTCCTAAGAAACAATATGATAGTTAGGTATGTCAAATAGATTAGTAGTATTAATTAGTCAAACGCTACAACTTAGTACTTGACTAAGAAAATATATAAAAATACCCGTTTGACGTAGAAACAAGGCATAAGAGAACGTAAAACGGTCAAGTGCTCGTTCATTTGCTTTCTCCGGTTACGTTCCACGGTAACATGAGACATCTTTTGTTGCCCATCTTGCTTATTCTCTTCTTCTCCTTCTCCATCTTCTTCTTCTTCGTCGTCCTCGTCTTTCCCCGTTTCTAATCTTTGTTTCTTCCTCTTAGGAGATGAGGTCTCATCATCTTGATCCTTCACTAACTCTTTGGAACTTGTAGTTCCATCTTTAGGTGTAGATGCAGCGGTTGGAGATATCTCTCCGGCACCTTCAAGACTCTCTAAGATGGCGAATAGATCATCTCCGGCTAGTGAAGTGTCGACGAATTCACACTCTTCAAGAAAATCCGGTATTATCTCCTGCATCGTGACAAGAAATCTCTCTCTCTCTCTCTCTCTCTCTCTCTCTCTCTCTCTCTCTCTCTCTCTCTCTCTCTCTCTCTCTCTCTCTCTCTCTCTCTCTCTCTCTCTCTCTCTCTCTTCCCCGTTCGTTGTTTTGTCTTGTGGTTGGATTTGAAAAGCAAAACAAAATAAATGAAAGATTTAGAGAAAGAAAGAGACGCAGAAAGACATATCAAGTTGAGAGAGAGAGATAGAGATAGTGGATGCCAAAAGGAGTAAATATGAGGGTCTCGCATTCATCGAGGACTAAACTATCGCTATCAAATTTCAATTTTTATTATTGTATTTTGATAGGGTTATTTATTATGCGGTTTGTGCCGTTGGACGAAATTTGGAGAGAATCTAGGTTTTTCCGTGTCATTTATGTTATGTGTATACATATATATCTATATACTTGTGGTACGTATGTCTTATTGTATACTACTTTAGAGCATCTTTAAGGGCAATATTATTATAGGTTTCTTAAATATAGTATTTTTAATAATTTTATATTAGTTTTATGATTTATTAATTATTAAATCCTTAACAAAATAATGGACGAATGGTAATAACACATGTGGCAAAAAAGTTCTTAAAACATAAAAAAACATTTTTTTGTGCTGAAACGTTTCTCTCTCTCTTGTTTCTTTATTACTTTTTATTATTTACTGTTATTGATACTATGCAAAAACTCACTATTAAAGATGCTCTTATACTGTATTAGAGAGCTAAAGGTTGCATATATGCATGGCCGCATAGGGAAAGATGATACATAAATTCCTTAGGAAAAGATTTATATGGCTTTTTTGGGGCAGAATTTTGAATAACCACAAGCTCGGTATAATTGTTTTTTTGTACACAAACAAACACGGACATGTACGTTCTTCTTATTTAATATACGTATATATATTTGGGTTGCGAATGGTCCGACCAATTCCGGTTTGTAAGTAACCATAAACCATGTAAAAGAAAGAAGAAAATTAGTATATTTGAGAATAGTGAATTCACATTTATTTTAGCGCCCTCGCTCGTGAGACAATCAATTGAATGATATGTTGTACGTCCGGATCATTAATTCACAAAAGCTAACCTATACAAGTTTAGACGTTTTTTACGATTGATAAACCAATATCAAACATATTATCATCGTTTAGTCGATGTTATGTTCAGGTTTATATATGAAAAACTTGGGCCAAGTATGATATTTACTTTCAATAGCACAAATTCAAATATTCAAACTTTGAGTTTGGTTTTGGCTATTTTTTTTTTCAATTTTTTTGAAAAGCCTATAGGTTTATATAAATTTAGTTCGCTTTACAAGGATCCCTAATATGTTTCATCAACAGTAAATCGTAATTACTAAGTAAATGTTGGTCTAGTGGTTTTGAAAATAAGTATTCTAAGTTAATAATTTAAATTTATTTTGGAAGGATGATTTACATCTTATTCAAAGTATTATTAGTGACCGGATAACAAAAGTATCATGGACCGAAAGAACTTCCAGTTAAGGAAAAACTCTAACCCAAAATAAAATATGGATTTAATAATAGTTTAGCTAATAGTAAGAGAACGAAGTACGATATATATACACAACCATTTTGTAAGTTCATCTTTGAATTGATACAAGGAGAGAAACAAAAATTCAAAAAGTAAAAGACAAATGCTAGATCTAAGGCAATAAATACTTGATGCCATACTAGTCGTGTCTCATTTTGTCTCTTCAAAATCAAATTGCTTCTTGAGGAGCCCCTTCGTTTGAACTTTCCCTTTCAAATATTTTGAAAATTTTGTGTGTGTATATCAGTATACATATACGTAATGGTAATAATCCAATAAAATGTTTTAGAAAATAAACGAAAATTTAATAAGATGGAACCAAGACAAAACCAGGTAAACGTTAGGTTGAAGTTAATGTGTTGGCTGTCAGATATTGTTTACCTGACCATGTCTATTTAGTAACGGATCTTTCTCTTTTGTGTTTTGTTTTCAGCCCAAATTAGTAGAGATCCAAAATTAAAAGAAAACAGAATTCGATAATTGTGTAAATGCATCAGTTAAGGAAATTAATGTGTATGTTTCTTTTTAAGCAATGCCTTAAACTGATATCGAACTCTTTATTTTTCATAGATTCTATAGTGGTTATATGTATTTATATGTATATACAATGTAGAATTCGGTATCGATTTTAACCAGAACGAACCCAATGTACTACTACAAACACCACAAAATTTGGAAGATGAGATGGTTCCTGTAGTGTATATATATATGAGTAGTTTTGTACATCAAACAGTAATGTAACTTAAGCTTAATTACGCATGCATGCATGATATTAATTGGAGATATGACTCGGATCCAAGATGTTATTCAATTTCATATATATACGGATATACCCTTATATGGAGACTGTGACATGCTTTTAATATTCGTATAATTTTGTCTTATTTCTTAAATGAAAATCAACATTTCTATAACATCGTTGCTCTTGACATTACAATAACAAAAATAAAATAAAAAACGATTGACACAACGCGACGTTGATTATATTCTTCCTGCAGTCCCAATTAAGAAGTCATAGAAATAACGCAATGTTGATTATATTCTTCCTGCAGTACGTCCCATTAAGAAGTCATGAGTTGGCGTCGATAATCACTAATTAAAAACAAACCAACAAAAAACTCGAGAGACTAAAAGAATATATGAATAGTGAGTGAAATTTATGGCCCTTTTAAAATAAAAGAAAAAAAATTGATTTTCTAAGCAATTAATCAGAAAAATGAGAAAGAGAGCAAAGAGAGTTAGATTATGAATCAAAGTATCTGCAAGTTGAGCAGAAATCAGCACTTGGGAAGCAAATATAATAAAGATGGTGGGCGGCTTTCAATGATCGAACACGCCTTCTCCGTGCCCGAGATTCTACTTCTTCAATATAACCCCAACCCATCATACATGTAACATGCACCCATGTTTTCACATAGACATATATATATATATATATTATTTTTTATATACCCGATCAGATGATCCAAAATGTTCAACGCACCACCGAAGGGCCACACACTGCCTAATGCTAGGGATAAGCCGGATCGCTTGTTACCGGATTACCAGATAAACTGTTTAGACGGAAACCCAAATCCATACTTCCCACATAGAAGTGATTTTTGTTTTTAGGGAGGCTCGAACCTTGGAGGGAGTGTTGTAACACATTCCCAAGTCTCACCTATCACTAGACTACACCCATGAGGACGCACATATATATATATATATATATATATATATATATATATATATATATATAATGGATTCACATAAGCATATATATATATTTGCACCATATATTTTTGTTGCAGTGGTCATGATCTTGTTGCTGGTTGCAAATTTTTTTTCTTCAATAACATGCATTATGTAAGATTAAATTTGGATGGTGATACAGTGATTAAATACAAATGATTAGACTATGTGTATATTAGTCATGGTCTTAAGTTTTTATTTTGTAAAACGGTTATAGTAAACAAGACACTACAAGAAAACATGATATATTCCGACGGCCAAAACCGTCGGAAAGCCGTCGGAATATGGGTTATTCCGACGGCTTTCCGACGGTTTTGGTCCGTCGTTTCTATCTCGTCGGAAAAAAAAATTCCGTCGGAAATCCGTCGGAAATTCCGACGGATTTCCGACGGAAAAGGATAACTGGAATTCCGTCAGAATTCCGTCGGAAATCCGTCAGTATTTCAAATACCGACGGATTTCCGACGGGCCACATACCGACGGATTTCCGACGGTACAAATACCGACGGATTTCCGACGGTAAAAATACCGACGGATTTCCGACGGATAATTTATTTATAAAAAAAAAAATAATTTAATTAAATTTAAAGAAAATAAATTAAAATAAAATTAAATATAATTAAAAATTAGATTAAAATAAAAATAAAAATAAAAAAACAACATTTAAAATTAAGTTTCAATATTTTTAAGAAAATTAAAATATTACATATTATCTATCGGTTACGGAAGAACTCGTTCATCCGTTCTTCCATCTCCCGCATTCGTGCCATCTGCTCTTCCATATCCCGGATTCGTCCCACCTGATCTTCCATTGCCCGAACGCGTTCCACTTGTTCCTGCAAGAGCGTCTGCTGTTCCGCGTAGCGAGCTTCATCTTGTGCGCGTTGGGACTCCAACCCGGTCACCCGCTCGAGAAGCTCGGCATTCTGTGCCCTCAACGCACTATCTGCATGAATGCGGTAAGAGTTGACGGACGTGGCAGAACTGTCTTCCGGGAGGCCAAACACACGACCTCTGTGCTTAGGCGCAACCTACGAAAAAAAATCAATCAGTAAATGTTGTAAGTTGTTTATATTTAAATTTATTTAAAATTTAATTAAAATTTAATTAAAATTGACAGTGTTACTAACCTGATAGGTAAACTCGTTGATCATCTCCAGAGGAACTTCCGTGGCCGGGGGAGTTCCTTCGACGATCGGTTGGGATTGGAGGTACTCCTCACCCAGCCTCTCCACGCTCCCCACGATTTCACGAGCAATGGGATCTTGAATTTCCCCCGTCTTTCTGTTGGTGTGCGCATCTTTGACCAAGTCAAGATGTGACGGACGCACACCGGTCCTCTCCATCTGTTGGCATAGATAATGAAAGAAATATGAGAAGTGTTAGAAATATAAATTTTTGTAAAAATTATAAAATTACGTACCAGTTTCTGAACACGTGACGCTTTGCTCGTCGCACCGAGGTTATGGGTCGCCGGTCCCTTCCCCTTCCGGTCGCTCTTCCGGTTAGACGAGTTCTTTTCGGAGCTTGCTTTTGTCTCCTCCCGCTCCCAATGGGCAAGTAGTCCAGCCCATAATGTTTTGTTAACTTGCAATTTGCGCGGCACTTTTCCCTCTTTGTACCACAAGTCCTTCCATTCGTTTATCTTCAACGAATATTTCCGGGAAGCTTTTTTGTAGAACTCCCGTCGGACCCGGGAAGTCAACTGTGGGTCCCAAGTAAATTCTTGCTGAAAAAAAAAAAACGAACCCATATTAGTATTGACAATTTTAATGAAAATAAAAATCTAAATTACAAAATAGGAAAAGAAAACATACCGCAAATTGCCGAAACCAGATCTCCTGGTCTGCCACCGGCATCGAAGTAAATGTGGGATACGGGGAAGTGATCAACGAATTAGTCATTGCGTTGATCGAACTCGTAATCCCGTTTCCCGAAAATTGAAACCTAAACAATATTTAGTTAAATATTTTTTTAAGTTAATATAATCAAATACATTTTTAGTATAAAACTTACCATGTCGTGTTAGGTACCAAGTCGGGATCTAGGCGAGGCAACCTATCCCGTCCAGGTTGCGAAACAAACTCCTCAACGAACATGGCCGTGGGAGCTGAGGGCTGTGTACCTAGTGGAGGAGACGGGTCTTGGGATTCCGGAAAGCTACTATCTGGGATTTGCGACTGACTCCCTCCCCTACTGGAAGTACCGGATCCAGTAGAGTGATGAAATCGGCCATAGTCCCTACGATTTCCAAAATGTTTACATACCGTTGACATTTACTTACATATATAAATATAAATTCTGATATTAAATTTTTTATAGTAAATTGATATTTTGAGAAGTAGGGATTTTGGAATTTCGAGATTAATTTTTGGAATTTCAGGATTTCATAAATTAAGTTTTAGGGAGTTAGGGATTTTGGAAAATTGAGATTTCTCTAAATAGGTATTTAGGGATATTTGGATTATGGATTTCAGATATTAACATTTACGAATTTACAGATTTAGAAAATTTTTGGAATTTCAGATTTTTAACATTTACGAATTTTTAGATATTTACGATTTTTCCCTCATTTGGGATTTTGTAATTTAAACAAATAAAAAATTTAGTAAAATTTCAACAACTTAGAATTTTACTAATATTTTTATATTATAAATATTTATAATTTTACAAAAATAAATAATTTTATACATATTTTTCTAAATTTTATAAACCCGATAATTCCCTAAATCACAAAATTTACAAAATAAAAAAGTTTTCAAACATCCTAAACCCGTACATTTCTACATTTCTATTGATTTTTAACAACCTAAATCTAACAAATTCACAAAATTCTCTAAATTCCCTAAATCACAAAATTTACAAAATAAAAAAGTTTTCAAACATCCTAAACCCGTACATTTCTACATTTCTATTGATTTTTAACAACCTAAATCTAACAAATTCACAAAATTCTCTAAATTCCCTAAATCACAAATTTCCAAAAAAAAAACTTCGAAAAACTTACATTGGATTGATGATAATGTGATAGAGATTGAGATTGTGGATGGATATGTTGATTCCGGCGTGTTTCCGAGAGGATCGATCGAATTCCGGCGATTTTATGTTTTTTTTTCGACTTTTCGTTCTGTCATCGCGAGGAAGAAGACGGTGGTTTTTATTGCAGGTGACCGACGGATTTCCGACGGACACCGACGGATTTTCCCCCTTTTTTCGATGAGATCGAGGCTCTTAGGCGGCAAAAATTAGGGATTCCGTCGGAAATCCGTCGGAAATACCGAGGGATTTCCGACGGATTATAAACATAATTAATTAAAACCGCGTAAATTTATTATTTTTTATTAAATAATTATTTATTAAATTAAATTTTTTAATTAAATTAAATTAATTAAATCCGTCGGAAATCCGTCAAAAATACCGACGGATTTCCGACGGATTTAATAATTTTTTTTTTAAATTAAAATTTTTTAAAACGGGTTTTAAATATAAAAAATATTAGATCCGTCGGAAATCCGTCGGTATTTTTGACGGATTTCCGACAGATTTAATTAATTTAATTTAATTTTTTTATCTCTGAAATTTTTTATATTATAAAAATATTAGACCCGTCGGAAATCCATCAAAACCACCGACGGAATTCCGACGGGTGTAATATTTTTTATATCACAGATATCTGTGTTAAAAATATAAATTACAATCCGTCGGAAACTGTGAAAAATCAACCGCTTAAAAGTCCGGGTGTTGACCCGATTGCAGAGTTAATTAAAAAAATGTCCAAACATTTTTTCATAAATTATTTTAAATATATCCGAGAATTGAATAAAAGATTTACATAACGAAATTTTATAACAGAGACAAAACAAAAGGCGAAAGGAAATTTATTTATTTTACAGTTTGAAACACATATGTCTCTGTATCCGCTCCAAACTTACCATTTTTAGAACCTTAAACTTTTTTTTCCCTTTTTTTTCTTTGGCGGAGAATCTACATATCCTTTGCAAAATTCCCTTTCGATTGCATCAACATCTATATTCAAATTCGGACTTTCAGGTCTTTGGGCAAATTCATCATCATTGTACTGATCCTTATTATTCTTCGGTGTACCTTCTAAATATCCGCCGCAAACATCTCTTTTGATTGCATCAACATCTATATTTAAGTTCGGACTTTCTGGTCTCTGGGCAAATTCATAATCATAGTAGTTATCCTTACATTCATTTGAAGTACTTCCACCGTAAGTATCTGACGTTTCAATCAAGCGAGATGGTTGTACGTCTTCGAGAAGACTCTTTTTGTTTGGATATTTGTCGCACTGCGATTGCGTTTCCCACGAGACGTTTGGCAAGCACTGGCTGTCCGGCACTATTGTTGATGAAGAATCTCCGATTGAGATTGGTGAGACCGTATCAAATTCCCACGAGTAAGTGGGTATCTCTTCAGTGTGTGTGGCGCATTGGGTTTCGGTTTCCCACGAGTATTTTGGAAGTAGAAAGTGGTTTGCGACGATTTTTGAGTCTTCATTAGGAGAGTTAGAAGACATTGTTTGTGTCGTTGACAGGAATGAACGTATGAGGAACCTTATATAGAACGGAAAACCGTCGGAAATCCGTCGGAAATCCGTCTCCAACATCCGACATAATACCCCGCCAGTCCCATCGGCCGCAGATAACGCAATGGTAACCACTCAAACTTTGCCGACATCGGGAATTCCGACGGATTTCCGACGGAACTAATTCCGTCGTTATGTCGTCCGAAAATTAGGACAGCTTTTATCCCTCGCGCGGAAATCCGGCGGCAAATTTATTAAATGATTCTGGCGAATATTACCATAAAGTACATTATATTAGAGGGAACGCATAGTATGATGTATAGTACAAAACAGCTCCAAACAAACATTTATTCATAAATGTTTAATCTGTCTCTTCTGATGAACCTTCACTAGGGATGGAGTCGGAATCGTCGTCAAATTCTTCACGTAGTTCATCTTCATCCGAATGCACTAGATCATCGCCGATATGTGTGACATCAGTGACAAGGTCAATGTTATCCGTCTCCTCAACATGTGACATTTGGTTGGTTCGCGATACTTGTAGAGCATCATGTTCCGGAACTCCATATATTTTTCCTCGCGGATTAATTGGAGTTACCGTCATCCAAGGATCTGTCCTCCGCCCAACTCGAGGATATGGAATGTAGCAAACCTATTCATAAACGGTGGATGTTGTTTATATACAAGAATAACAAAACCTAACGTATAAATATAACGGAAAACCTATCAATATATTTATACCTGGTCTGCTTGAGATGCAAGGATAAATGGATCGTAATGATGTAATTTCCGGCTTGAATTTATCGAAATAACACCAAGACGGTCAATTCGAACCCCACTACCATTGGATGGATCATACCAATCGCACATAAACACAATGCACCTCAAGTCCAACATTCCTGGGTAGTGGATTTCCAAGATTTCTTTTAAAATGCCATAGTACATGGTATCACCTGATTGCGCGGAAATACCATTGTCCGAAGTTGGCCTTTGACGTCCTTCGTCACGAATTCTGAAGGAATATCCCCTAGTGCAAAATCTCGGATATGAAGTCGCGGTACTGCGTAAACCATGAGAAAACTCCACTAACCATGTCGGGAGGGTTTGACTACTTGCTAAACCTTCGGAAACCTAAAAACAATATAAGTAAGCAATCAATAACATATGAACGTAAAAAACTTATGAAATAAGAGTGAGGAGTTATATTTAACGTACAAAAAATTTCAACCACTCCGGGAATTCTTCGTCTTTTAATACAGCAAGTTCGGAATCTGTCTTATCAGCATGGTAAGTTTGTGCTATGGACATGTATATCCTGTAACATAACAATCTTTATTAGATGAAGACAAATAATTGCACAAATTTAGTATGAGAAATGGTGTACCTTTCATACTCTCCAAGTTCGTCACAATTTCTGAGGATATATGTATGCAAATGTGTGACCTCTTGTGGTGATAGTATGCGTTTCTTCCCTTTTCCACTTACGCGGCCCACTTGCGCAAACAACTCAGGTACAACCACCGGATACACTGCTTTCTCACCTCTATCATCATGTCGCGCCGGCCGTCTACCTTTAGTCCGGACATCCGAAGGAAAGTAATATTCGGCAAAGTGTGATACTTCTTCGTTTAGACTTTGTGCGACAATAGATCCCTCAACTTTGCTCAAATTTTTTACCTTTTTCTTCAGGTGGAACATGTAACGCTCGAACGGGTACATCCATCGGTATTGAACAGGGCCTCCTAATGCTGCTTCTCGTGGGAGGTGAATAGGAAGATGTTCCATAACATCAAAAAAAGACGGTGGAAATATCTTCTCAAGATTACAGAGGAGCACCGGGATGTTGGCCTCTAAAGACCGGATCCCGTCCTCTGTTAGTGTCCGTGAACATAAGTCTCGAAAGAAAGCCCCAACTCCTACAAAAGAAAAGTAATCAAGTTAGTACATATATAGTAACATTATATTAGTAATAAACTAAAGAAAATTATGAAATATACCTCCAATTGCTTGATGGATGTCTTGAGGAAGAAGATTAGAAAATGCAAATGGCAAAAGACGTTGCATCACAACATGACAATCATGACTCTTCATTCCAATAAACTTCCCTTCCGTCGAATCCACGCAATTACGCAGATTAGATGCATAGCCGTCAGGAAATTTAACAAAATTTTTAATCCATTCAAAGAAAACTTCCTTCTTACCCGCGTCTAACCGGTACGCAGGCATCGGCAATCTACCATTAGGCAAAACATGAAGGGATGCCCTTGAACAAATCAATGGCAAGTCTAATCTAGATTTCCAGTTATCTTTTGTCTTTCCTGGTACATTTAAAATGGTGTTCATGATGTTGTCAAAGAAATTCTTTTCAACATGCATGACATCTAGATTATGCCGCAGTAGATGATCTTTCCAATAAGGCAAATCCCAAAAAATACTTTTCTTATGCCAATTGTGATATTCCCCACAGCCGTCGACGGGGTGATGGCCATTACCCCCACATTCAGGAGTTCGCTCTGCACCAAAATCTCGTAACTGTTCCAATATGCTGCGACCATCTATCTCCGGAGGTGGACCAGTAAACACTGGAAAATTCTTTCTAAAATGTCTTCTAGACCGACGATATGGATGATTTGCCGGCAAAAAACACCTATGGCAATCAAACCATGAAGTTTTCCTTCCGTTCTGCAATTGGAATGCTGAAGTATTGTCTTGGCAATAAGGACATGCCAATCTCCCATGCGTTGTCCATCCAGATAACATACCGTACGCCGGAAAATCGCTTATGGTCCACATAAGAACCGCACGCATGTTGAAATTCTGCTGGATTGAAACATCAAATGCCTCAACACCATGCTCCCACAACATCTGCAACTCATAGATCAATGGTTGGAGGAATATATCGAGTGATCGTCTTGGATGATCTGGCCCAGGAACTAGAACTGAGAGAAACAGGAACTCTCGCCGCATGCACATAGAAGGAGGCAAATTGTAAGGTGTTACGATGGCCGGCCACAATGAATATTTTCTTCCATGCTTTCCAAATGGGTTGAAACCATCAGTGGATAAGCCGAGGTATACATTTCGGCGTTCGTATGCGAAATCTGGATATACCGATTGAAAGTGTTTCCACGCTTCTGCGTCAGAAGGATGCGTAATATCTCCATCTTGATTATGCTCTGCATGCCATCTCATAGCCTTAGCAGTGCGTTCTGATTGATACAGCCTCTTCAACCTCTCTGTTAATGGTAAATACCACATCCGTTTGAAAGGAATCTTCACTCTGCCACTTGTGTCTTGGAACCGTGGTTTACGGCAAAATTTACATTTTTTCCTGTTCTCATCTTCTCTCCAGTATAGCATGCAGTTGTCGATGCACACATCTATTATCTGGTAGGGCAAACCAAGACCGGCAACAAGTTTCTGGACCTCGTAGTATGATGCTGGAGAAAGATTATCCTCTGGCAAAACATCTTTCACAAACTCGGCGAATGCATCAACACATTCTTCGGACAAATTGTAATCGGTCTTCATGTTCATCATCCTACTAGCAGAAGATAACGGTGAATGCCCTTCCCTACAACCGCTGTACAGTGGTTGCTTTGATGCGTCTAACATATCAAAAAACCTTCGAGCTTCTAAATTAGGTTCTTCAACCCTATCACCCTCATAACCACCCGACTGCAAATTCTCTCTAAACGCGTCGTTAACCATCGCAACCGTACTTACCCCAACATCTACTTCCGTTGTACGTTCTTCTACGCTATCCGGAAAATAAGGTGCATTAATACTAGTACTACCATATTCGTAATTGCTTTCTCCATGTAAAAACCAAACTTTATATCCCGGCGTAAATCCATATCTATATAAGTGATTCCAAACACTATGCATCTTAACACTAATTCTATTACAGCATTTAGAACATGGACATTTGATATCCTGACCTTTTTTTGCTGCATCTTGGTTTCTGGGTAAATTCATGAACTCGCATATACCTGCAGCGTAAGCGGATGTTAATAAGTTCGAGCCCATATCCATCATTGGCTCGTCCATCCAAGACCGAAAATATGAACTCATCGCTACCAAAATTTTTTTTTTCTAAAATTGTGTTATGAAGTTCGTTACGGATGTGGGAGCTTATATAGAACGGATTTCCGTCGGAAATCCGTCGGAAATCCGTCAAAACCTCCGACATAACACCCCACCAATCCCATCGGACACCGTCCACGAAATGGTAACCACGGAAATTTGCCGACATCGACTTTCCGACGGAATTCCGACGGTTTTAGTTCCGTCGGTATGCGATGACCAATCAAACTTTTGCCGACATCGGAAAATCGGAAATCCGTCGTCATTCCGTCGGAAAGTCGTCGGAAAATTACGACAGCTCATATCCGTCGGAAATCCGTCGGAATATAGTGACGTATTTCCGACGGAATAACGACGGTTTACGTTTCCGTCGGAAATCCGTCGGAAATGTCCGACGGATTTCCGACGGATTCATTTTGGTCGGAAGTCCGTCGGTATTCCGTCGGAAATTTCCGACGGAATTTCCGACGGACGTTAATTCCGTCGGAATACTGCCTGTTTTCTTGTAGTGAGATATACTTTCAGACAATGAATAAGAGATTGATTTTGGGGCTGGACTTTTGCCAATCAGGTTTGGGATTTTGTCTATCCATCTATCTAATCGCAATTACTAAAAACGATTCCAAAAAAACTGAACGCGCTTTCTATACGTATATCTCAACCTGGCCCGTAAATAACTCACACTCAATATTGTATGTAGTGTAGTTGTGTATGTGTATCTAAATATTGATGTATGCAAACATTTTTAACTCTCTTATTTTTCTCTATATCCAATATATCAGATACATTACGTGGTCGTAGTAGAATGGAGTATCAATATATATGGTCAAGAATGTTGTCGAGACTAGAGATTTGTGTTAATGTGCTCACTTAGTCAATTCAGAGTCCATATATGAGGTATAAATCAGAAGATTAGTTTGAGTTTTTGGTAAAGGTTATTAATTTAGGTTTCGCATAAACAGAGATATTATTTTATTTTTGGTTTAAAGGTTAAGGAGGGTTTATTTGGTTCAAGGATTTTAATGGATCTGGAAATCCAAGTAAATAAACATATTTCACAAAGTAAATCTAAAAGCTTTAAAGAGAATGTTGTGAAGTTTTTGAAGATAGTGACAAAAAAGGCACTAGGAGGATTAACAACACTCGGAATAGTGAGTAAAAACAATAATCGTTTTTTGTTCTATTGTTGACTAGAATTTTAGGGTGTTTTGAGCATGTAGTTTCGCTACATCCAAGACAACAATTTAACAATTTTTGTGAAATATATTGTAAATGAACGCACATAGTGTTGTACTTGTTAACATTACGTAGTGTCGTAGAAGAAGGCATAAAGAATTAGGAGGATATTAACAACACTTGGAATCGTGAGTAAAACCAATTATCTTTTTTTCTTTTTTGTTCTATTGTTGACTAGGATTACGGTCTTCGGGCATGTAATCTCGCCAGATCCAAGATTACAATTTAAGATGTTTTGTGAAATCGTAATTAAATGAAGGCGGATAAACATTACGTAGTGTCATAGAAGAAGGCATATACGAGCTTGCATGTGTATTAGTGTGTGTGGAAACGACTCACGTAATTGTGAGTTTTGACGGTATAAGTTGCATTGGGACCAAAACACAGTTTGCCCTAAATGGCTAAATGCTACACCTACAATCCTACGATAGATTCAGACAAGGAAAAAAGCAAAACCCTAGGTTTGTAGCTTTGAAGTGGATACAGCTCTAAAACCCTAGCTTCAAGCATTAAATGTTTCTTCGATATGCTTGCATCAAGAGTCTCGCGTTGACAAGATTCTCAATTAAGAAATAAAAAACAAAAATAAAAATAAAGAAGAACCCTAATTAAAGATAAGCAAATGAACAATAATATACTATGATACAAACTAACATTAAAACCGCCAAAAAAAAAAATCAAGAAAAAAAGCAGAAACTTTGAAGAATAAAGTATAAACCATTACCCAATATTTTCACCTCGATTTAAAATTCAGTTTTTTATCTTATGAATATTACATATTTGTCTGCTTCTATGTGCTTTTATTACATCTGCATGACAAAAATTTAATTTCCTTAATTTCTGCCTGCACCCTACCTACGAATTACGTCCCTACACGCCTCTTGTCTCTGAAATTCGGCAGTCACTAGAACACGATTATATGGTGTAGTATATAACTATGTATATATCTTTCTCTGTTACAAATCAACGGTAAAATGTGAATACATACATAAATTGGCAAAGGCTTTGTACTAGAAGCAGAATCTAAGGTTTTTGAATGATGGCATTTTATTTCTATATGTTTATTTGGGTAAAAAATAAAATCGATTATAGTAGAAACAAAAAATGTAGAAGTAGCTGAAGAGGTGAATGAGATGGGTCCTACTCAAACTTTAATCACTACGACGATCTGAAATATCATTTACTCTCACCACGAAATACATGAGCCACGCTTTATTGCTCTCTCTCTCTTTCTCTCTCTCTTTTTGCATGATTACATATTATGAGTTTCATCATCTATGGAAGACAAATATCGTAGGTAATAATTGTGTTTGAAATACGAATTCTTTCCTAAAAAACAACTTGGCTCATTTTTGCTTTTTTTTTTCAATTTACAGTAATTAATATTCATTTTTTTTTTCTAAAATATAAGTTGTTTTGGAAGTTTTTATATGTTTTAAAAAATAAGTTATTTTGATAATTTTAGGTACTTTTAAACTTTATTGATTATTATGTGACCAATAGTATTTTGCGGTCACTTTTTTTATTGGTTAAACTATTTTTATTATATATATAAAATAATACTTTTTAAAAAAAAATAGTTTTTTAATATTCGCGTTTTTAGCCAAAACAACTTACATTTTAAAACGGCGGGAGTACTACGTAATAGAACGCGCTATTTTTTTATATGTTAAAACTTACTTTTAGAAAATAGTGAGTTTCGCAAAAGTAATAAGAGAGATTTAAATAGTTTTTTTTCTTTTTTTTCTTACAAAGTTTAGAAAGCTTTTAAAAAGAAACACCATATAGAGAAAATTTAAGGGAAAGAAACTATATAAGTCCATTAAACAGACTAATTACTTATTAGGGATCAATGAAAAATCTAAAACCAACTAAGCAAGCGCAAGAAGCCCACAATTCTCCTATAGTGTTTACCTCTCTTTTTATCACTCTCTATAGTTTGCATGTTTTTTTTCTTTTTTTGAAACTTTAAATTTAGTTTGCATGTTTGCAAGAAAATTCATTAAGCGTAGCTACGAACGGACCTAAAACTAATTATTATATGAATGCATGTTACGAATGCCATGCATGGTTTTGATCAAGCAAGAGATCTTCCTGGAATTTCACACTTGATTTTTAAACTCAGCTACTATTTTACATTAAGTCGACCAATACTTCAATTTGTAAGACACATTAATGACTTGAGACAGTCCATATAACAAATTTAAATAAAGGCTACGTACTATTTTGTGTGACCACCACAAATTATAGACCAAGAAATATTATTCATTCATCAATGGATGATTTGCTAAATGGAGTATTGACCAATACTCCTAAATAGTGTTTTATTTATTAAATATATTTGGATGAAGTAATAATGACGGCTTGATTTGGAGAAGAAATGGCTTTTCCCAAAAATAAGTGGGGACCCATAATATACATTTGATTGCAAATTAGATTCGAAGAGCCCACAAGTGAATGCCATGTCCCCATCTTCTTCTACATTAATGAGTGGTTATGGTTATGCACCTTTTGTGATGTGGTCCATGCATGAGCTTGATCAACTAGTTTTTTAATCTTCTATAGTAGGCAAAAACTTTAAACTTGAATTTATGTTTCAAATGATAATTTTGTAATTCTCATTCATGTTATACAAGCAAAATATACATAATATTTGGTCTCCAACGGAATTTCTGTTGTATAATCTAGTACTCGAAGTCAGAAATCCTTTTCCGCTATACACATATATCTTAATGTTACTATATGGAAAACGGTCCGCTGAAGAACTGGCGTAATTAATTTGTATCTTGTAGTGGGTTTCTATTGTAACCCCCATATAATTAAACAAACAAAAATCATTTTTAGTACAATAAAGAAAGAATATCCGTCTCAAAAAATTACGTGGATCTCGTTAGAAAAAAAAAGAAAATGTTTTTACGATCTCCAACGGTGCAAAGGATGCCACAATTGTTTAGTTTTGACCACCAAATGTCATGGACTAATGGTTAAGGGTAGAAATTGGTCTTGTTGCACTTCTAGTTTAAATTACCGGTAAAAAGAATTTCTTATACTATGTCATAAAGTATTAACAAAGACTGGTTCCAGGCTATGGGGAATCAACGCCTTGGCCCAAACCCCTCCAAATTAGCAAAAAAAAAAAAATTATAAAAGAGAAACCTAATACACTTCAACGTGTGCATCATATTCAACATCAAAGCCTCTTTTGTTTTGCTTTCATTAACATCAACCTTTTATAGTTAGTTACATGTTCATGGATATGCATATTTGTGTCTTTAATCTTTATCGACTTGTCTGATTATAATAACTCAACTTGGAATTCACGTAGAGGGTAAAAAGAAAAGCAATCTCATAGACAAAAGTACTAAGAAGTGAAATTCATCAATTTTTCACTTCGAAGAGACAAAAGTACTAAGAAGTGAAATTCAAAGAGCACAATCTCATAGAAACGCTTCAAGAATGTCTGCTTGAAATTCAAAATGTTGACCTACACAGTTACTATCTTGTCTTGTTTCCATTTAACTCTGTACTATCCAGAGGTTTCCTCTCTATTATTTACATAGAGAATCCAATGGCCACAAGCCTAGAAATTGGGCCGAAAAAAAAAAAAAACCCCTTCCTTAATATGAGCCTTACATGAGCCCATTTAGACGCTTCTTTTGAAAACGGCGTGTAGTGCGGAGATTCACAATCGTCAACGTGGCAAATCTAAACACGCGTCGAGATCTGTAGTTATACACGTGGCGCCGCTTCGTCTGTATTCGGGTTTATGAACAGTTTGTTCGTTACAGAAGAAATTAGAAAGTTGTTTTCTTCTTCTCTCCAATTAGTCTAAAAAAATTGCGTAATCTTTGGTTTTGGAAAGTTTAGGGATTTTGTACTGTTTGGTTTCAAGAAAAAAAGAAAAAAAAAGGAAATTTTGGCGAATAGCGATGAATTCTTGATTTTTCTCTCTGATTTCCAGTTTCTTCTGAATTTGAAAGCAGCGATTTTTAAAATTTCAAGGTACGTTTTAAGTTGTGTGTGTATAATTGATTTATTTTTGTATTCTAGGAATTTCGACCAGTATTATGGAGACTTGTTGATTGTAGGTTTTTAGTTTTATTTTTGTAAGAAGAAGAGGAATCTATGGAGGTAAATTCGATGGAAGATGAAACAACAATGGGGAAGAAGGAGGTGCAAAACTGTCGGTGTCTTGAATTAGAAGAAAGGGTTTCGAAAGCTGAAGATAGTTACATTGAGTTAGAAACAGAGTTGCAGAAACGGAATAAGGAGTTTGAATCACTTGAATTGAGGTTTAAGGAATTGGAATCGGACAAGTTAGTAGTGGAAGAAGAGTTGAGGAATCTGAAAGAATCTGATAAAGATTCCTTATTTGAGCAGATGATGGTGAACCGAGCATTGGAGTTTGAAAAAGAGGAGGTTGAGAAGGAATCTGAGTGTTGGAAGAGCAAGTTTGAGAAACTTGTGGAGGCGGTTCGAAAGTTAGAGGAGATGGGTGCATTTAAAGGTGTAGAATTGGAATCTGATGAGAGTGTGAAGTTTGGATTAGAGTTAGCTAGGATCAAGTTCTCTGAGAGATCACTAGGAACGGAAAAAAACGAAACTTGTAAAGTGCCTGAAGAGGCTTTGAGTAAGGATGGATTAGTGAATCATCAAAGTTCAGGTGAGAAGAATTTGACTCTAGTGAGTAGAATAATAAATAGGTTTATTCATACAAATTTCGCTTGTTTATTGGTTTTTCGGTGTGCATTATTGGATGTGAATGCTGATCGGAGTAATGTTTTCTCTATGTGATTTGTTGATTTTGATTATGTTTCATGGGTTTTTCATGTAGGCTCACTTTATATTACCACACCGGCTAAAGACTGTATCTCGGGGAGAAGCAGAGGAAACGCGTCTTCTAGCAGACGAGTAAATAAGATGTTGTCGTTTGAAGGTGATGGTAGAAAATCAGCCGATGTAGTTGAGTTATGTGATAGTGAAACAGAGGAGGGAAGCGAGAAGGAATTTCTCGCTAGGGATACTTTAGAGGAGAGAAGTGAGAAGGAATCTGACGCTAGGAACACTTTAGAGGAGAGAAGTACTGGTGAGAACTATGAAAATGAAGATGTGGAAGCTCGTGAAGATAACGCAAGCACCCCTCCTCCTGGTCCTGCTGCTCGTAATAGGAAACGGGTTATAACCAGCGATTCTGAAAATGATGATGATGAAGACAATCGTCAACGTGGCAAATCTAAACACGCGTCGAGATCTGTAGCTAGGGATACTTTAGAGGAGAGAAGCGAGAAGGAATCTGATACTATGGATACTTTAGAGGAGCGAAGTATTAGTGAGAAGTATGAAGATGATGATGTGGAAGCTTGTGAAGTTAACACAAGCACTTCTCCTCCTGGTCCTGGTGCTCGTAAGAGGAAACTGGTTATTACCAGTGATTCTGAAAATGATGATGGTGATGAAGACAACATACCGATTTCAGTACTCAAGAAACTGAAACAACAAAACCAAGAGATGTCAGATTTGGTTGATACACCAAGCACAGGACAGCGTCGTGTGTCGTCAAGACTGAGGAAACAAAGAGTTACTGAAGAAATCTCTACTTCAAGTGAACGAAATCCAACGGAGAGACTTGTGGGAATCCCGACAACCGGTAATGGTGAGGGTGACGAGACAGAAGAAGAAGAAGGGTCAGAGCGAGAGAGCGAGAGTTTGGATGGGTTTATTGTTGATGATGATAATCATGAGACTGTCAGTGAAGAGTCTGATGAAACTGGGGAGGAGTCTGATGATGGAGATACCGGTTATGCTGATGTCATGTCAAGATTGAGGAGGGACAAGAATCGAGAGAATCGGAAATGGGAGTACGAGGCAGATATGCTGGCAGATTTCGGTAAAGATCCCGAGCTTTGTATGAGAGCAGTTTGCGTTCTTTACAGGTTTCAAACAGAAGATGAAAAGGTAAGAAGATCAAGTCATCTCTGTAATGGTCGCGGTTTCAGCAAGTTTGACGCCAACAGGTATACCGTTTGTGCCATTATAACCGTTTGTGCCATTTAACGTTTTCTTGATTTGCGTTCTTGAATGATGACTAGGGGCACTCGCATAGGACGGTTTCTGACAGATAGAGAACCTGAGTGTGATTTGAAGAAATCGGTTGAAGAATTGAAAAGTTTTGATTCTAAAGCTGTTGAGACTTGCAGAGATTTAGCAGGCCGGTACTCGAAACAACTCTTCGCGATCTATAACAAGAGAGAAGTTCCATTCTTCGCTGCTCCTCCTTCTCCATGATTTGGGGAATAAGCCTAATGGTTGATATGTTAGGCCGGTTTGAGATGAACCAAAGTGTTGAACAAAAATAAATATTGGTTTTTGCTTTTTTTCTCTTTTGGGTGTAAACAATGTTTTGTGATTCGACCCACACTAACCAGTTAGACCGGTATATATGCGACCAGGTACTAATTCTTTATAGGACCGGAAAAAACCCACCAAGAACCGGTGACCCGGCAATAACCGGAAAAAAACTTTTCAATTATGTTTTCCACTTCTTTCAACAGAAAATAGTTAAAGATGATTTTTCAATTAGGTGTAATATTAAAATTACTAAAATATCTATAAACTTGAAAAAGGTTATAAAATCAAATAAACCTATGTTGACTTGAAAAATATTTTAAAATACATAAATCAATTAAATATATTTCAAATCTTTGTTAATGAGGGAATGGTTTTACCATTACAACTCACAAATTGAAATTAGAGACTAGTATAGTAACAGTAATCCTCTGGAAAAAGGGAAGATTGCATAACAAGGAAAGTAACACAGTATGGAAGAAACAGGCTGGAGATACTCTTCTCTTTTTGATCATAATCCTTCTCAGACACAGCTTAGGCACAGATCATAATTTACCGTTTCTATCGTTAAACCGCTAATAAATTAAAATTTCCTTTAATTAACAAAAGACAACGCACCAAACCAACGAGTGACTAGACATTAGAGTTTGAGACAGAGAGGATTTGTGCGTTAGCCGTCTTGGCCCCACATTCCTTGAGGCATGTCTTTACTATTTAACCAAATCTCAGCCTCCTCTGTTTTTCCACCAATCGGCATATCTTTGTTTTTTTTAATTTCTGGTGAGACTCAATAACATCAAAAAAGATTCCCTCGCCGGAATAATCACCGGAGATCAAGAAAAAGAATGGCGTCCCTGAAATTTCCCTCGGAGATTCTCGCCGTCTTCGTCATAATCTCCGTGATTCTATTGCCGATTGCTCATGCGCAACCGACTTCGCCAGCTCCCGCACCCACCAGCGATGGTGATTAACATATAAAAACTTCGAAATCCGTTTCTTTTGTTGATCAATAAATTTAACGTTACAATAACAACCAAAAAAAACTATTTTGGATTAAGAAGAAATTGAGATTGATTATTGTTTTTTTCTTTTCGATTTGGGTTTTGGCAGGAACATCGATAGATCAGGGGATAGCGTATGTTCTAATGATGGTGGCTTTGGCGTTGACTTATTTCATTCATTGACCTTCATGGATCATCAAATTTGTTCTTCCTCCACAATGGTTTTGTTTTGCTAGTGTTTGTTGTCTTCTTATTTCTTTTGAATTTTCTTATTTTCTTTCTTTTTCACTTGTGACGTGAGATTTGAAAATCAAAAGAGAGTTAGGTTCTGGACATCATGCTTTGTTCTGTTTTTGTCGGCTTGATTATTCGTGTAACCTCTTTCTCCTTGTTTAATGAAAAAGCGTAATTATAACAATTCGAGATTAGATGATAACAATTGTTAATTAGTAAGAGCAAAATGGGTAAAAACATCAAAAAAAAACTTTTAATCATCACTATCATGCTTCTGTCTTTTCAAATCCGAAGCGATATGTCATCAGTTTAATATTGTACATATAAGTCTGAAATATCTTTATTAAATTTAAATCGTAATATGAAAAGTTTTATAAAATAAATCAAAATCAAAACTTAAACCAATAATTGAATATAAAAATATCGAAGTCTAATAAATCAAAAATGTAGCATTCCTCCAAATCAGCCATTCCACTGGTTTGGATCAGAACTCCTATTTTGACTCATTACGTGAGAATGAGTAATAAAAGGGTGAGTAACAACTTACTCAGTGAAAGAAACTCAAACATGCCCACATGATACACAGTACACACAATTAATCAAGCATACGAATATACCAGATCTAAAATAGGTATGCAATGGTCAACCACAAGTAAGCATATTCATGTATACAAGCAACCCAACTCCAATTTGCATACACCAGCAAAGGCTTCATGGCCTATAATGCGCTTAGCACAACACAATAGTATATAAGCGGGATCACACACCCAATATTATATAACAAAATCGGACACCCAACATATATAAGCGCGATTGAACATCCAATATATATAACAATACAATTTATACACAGGACATACAATATCCACTTGTCACAGTCTGACACCCAAGTGTCACGATCACATTATAACGCTCGCGAACCAAAAATTGAAAATTTTGGTTGTGTGTTGATTGACACCAGGAGTGTGTCGATCGACACAAGTTTCGAATTGAACCGATTGATTTAGTTTTTGAGCGTTGGATTGCGGTTCGGGTTAAAGAAAGCCCTAGGACTCGACTATAAAAGACGAACACCCGAGTTGTGTCTCGTTTTCAGAGAAAAAACAGAGATTTTTCGTGAGGATTAAGAGCGGAGAAAGATCATTATTGATTTATTTGTATTCTTGATCCTGAAACGTGAGATTGTGATTGTGAGGCTGTAAAATCGAGTTTGATCCGTGTTTTTCGCGAAGGAAGAAGAAAATTCGGTTCTAGGGAGGTGTAGCCTCTGATTTTCGTGTGTTCTTCGTGTTCTTATCTTAATCCTTTTCGAAATCAAGGTGAGTGCGTGACCATGGCTTATCTGGATGGATAGATTGTTAAGATTCGTTGTGTTTGTGGGGATTGGATGAATGATTGGTGTGTGATTGTGTTCATGTGTGTATACGGTTTGTTTTGGTGTGTTTGTTAATGTTTTCGTTGCAAGAATCGACTTGGTGCAGGCTTGAATCAAACTAGAGAGGAGAATGTTTGATTCTTGTGACACTGCAGCCAGTGTCGATCGACACAGTGGAGGGTATCGATCGATGCCGTAGTTTTGACGTATTGTGTGTTGTTGTGATGATTGGATTTATTGTGTGTCTTAATAATTCATCGTGCATGTGTGTATAGTCGGTAGATAGAATGACCGTCTCACTAAGTATTTGTGATAATACTCACTAAGTATTTGTGATAATACTCACGCATCTCGTTTTGCCATGTGATACAGATCAAAGCCAAGTGTGATCGTGGAATCATGGCTATGAAGAGGAGGATAGTCTAGGGGCTTGTTGAGTTGTGATTTGATGTCGTTTAGAATTGCTAGTTAGGTTGTTGGTTATTCTTTGAATTGGTTATTGTTGGTTTGATGAATTGGTTATTTGAATGGTTTAGTTGAGTATTGCTTCCGCTGGTTGTTATGATTGGGTTGCTTGTTGTTGAGAATTAGTATTTATGGGAATACTAATTCGATTATGTAAAAAAAAAATGGGTCGGGTTGTTTCAGTTTGGTAACAGAGCCCTTACGGTTTTAGGGCGGGTGAATTGAATTGATTATGTGGATTTAGTTAGTTGTTGTGTGAGTTTTGGAGTCCTAGATCATCTTTTTCGAGCCTTCAATGAGATTCTACGGTAAGTGTTATGTGATTTTGTGAAATTTCTAGTATCCTTAGTTTCTGTTGTTGGTAGTATAGAGAGATGGTTAGAGGTCGGGGTCGTGGTGGTCGTGGAGGTCATGGGCGTGGTCGAGTACGAGTGGGTGAATCCACCGAGAGTGTGGCCAAGAGTTCCACGCATGAACATGTGGCAGAGTCGCATACGTTTCAGGAAGGGTATGTGGGTGTGACCAGTACGAGCGCCAGTGTGAGGATTGGTGGTACCAGTGTTGGTCCCGGTGTGGCCGACGGTACGACGGACCCAGGTGCGGGTGCTGCTGCAGGTGTAGCCTAAGGCCGAGATGATCGGTTGGCGGATCTGTTACAATTATTGTTGGAGCGGTACCATGTTAGGCTCTAGTGGTTTGACTGGTGTTGTCATGAGTTATGCGTTTTGAGGGTCTGGAAATAGAGGTTTTATGAGGATTTAAAACTTGTCTATTTCTGAGGGTCTGGGAATAGAAGTTTTATGAGGATTTAGAACTTGTCTATTCTGAGAGACCTTAGTGAAAAACCCTGGGTGATTGGATTGTTTAGAGTTGACCTGATGATTTGTCATGGATGAGATGATATTCCGGGATAGTGGAATGTCATGTTAGAGTTGACCTGAGGATTAGTCATGGATGTGATTATATTTCGAGATAGTGGAATGTCATGTTAGAGTTAGCCTGATGATTGGTCATGGATGAGATGATATTCCGGGATAGTGGAATGTCATGTTAGAGTTGACCTGAGGATTGGTCATAGATGAGATGATATTCCTGGATTGTGGAATGTCATATTAGAGGGTACCTGAGAATTAGTGATAGATGAAATGATATTCCGGGATAGTGGAATGTCATGTTAGAGTTGACCTGATGATTGGTCATGAATGAGATGACATTCCGGGATAGTGGAATGTCATATTGGGACCACGGGAGGTAGTTCTGGTCAGAGATGCTTATTAACATTTAAGAACTGATTGTTATAGGAGATGAAGATTTTCTCAAACAACCCATTGGGAGATGAAGATTTCTCCTGAGGGGATGAAAATTTACCCTGTATGTTATTGAGAGACAAGAATTTCTCTTAAGGGGATGGGGATTTCTCCTGTATACCGATAGCTTGATGGACTGGGTGTCCTGAGAGTGTGAGTGGTATGGTGCACCGATAGCTCAAAGGACGTGTTCCTGAAAGTGTGAGAGGTGTGGTTATGAGTTGGGAGTAATTAATATCTTAAACGTGGCTATAAGCATAAGACTATATGTAGATCTCAGAGGTCAGGAGTGTTGATCTCAGGTAGTGCAGGCCGGGTGGGTCATTGCTATAAAGAGAAGGATGATCTAGGGGCTTGTTGAGTTGTGATTTGATGTCGTTTAGAATTGCTGGTTAGGTTGCTGGTTATTCTTGGAATTGGTTATTGTTGGTTTGATGAATTGATTATTTGAATGGTTTAGTTGAGTATTGCTTCTGCTGGTTGTTATGATTGGGTTGCTTGTTGTTGAAAATTAGTATTTATGGAAATACTAATTCGATTATGTAAGAAAAAAGGGTCGGGTTGTTTCACACATTATACTTAACAAATCACCTTAGCATTATATCTCTTCTATAGCACCCGACAACAATCATCATCAATCATGCCACATGTACCTAGCATGCATAACTACAAGCAACATTGTATAACTATCCCAAGACATGATATAGACATAAGCAAGAAGTATTACAAGTGTTGTGCATCCGTATATCACCCCACCTTAGCCTTTCGGTTATCAAACAAGCTAGAGCAAAAAAAGCAGCCACGAAAGGGAATTAAGGTTTTTGAATCGACCTTTCCATTTAAAGAAACTTTTTTAGAAAGTTTCCACTTTTAGAAAATTCTGAATTCTTAAGCTCTTTACTTCGAGGAGATTGATTCCCTTTCCGAGACACTTTCTTTTCCGAACCTTTAAGGTTTCCCAAAAATGAAAGCTAAGTTTAAAATGTGATCCCTTATATATTAATTGAAAAGTAATTTATGAGAAAATGGTTATATGTTATCTCCACATTAACTCTTCCAAATAAAATATGACATGGCTAGAAAGAATTATGACATGACAAGAGACTATTTATTTCTTACCATTTAAAGTTTTGATTGTCATGCAAAAATCTTTGCAAATATTTATTTATGGAATTTTGTTAAACAAATACTGATCAATTTTAACTTAAAAAAATTTAAAAAAACATTTGGCTATAAAAAAAAAATCAAAAGAAAATTACTATTGTGATTGTAAATTGAAATTAAATATTAAGATTTCAAAATTCAACTATCTAATGTCATTGTCCCTTATTACATTGCTAATCAATTAATAATTTGTTATAAAGTTACACTAATAACAATAAGAGAATTTTTTAAAAATGTCACTTTTCAAGTGACACTTTTCAAAAATGTCATATTTTCAAAATCTTTGCAAAAATGCCACTTTTTCAAAAAAAAAAATCATTATATCATTTATGTTTGGGTTAACTATGTTGTATTAGAGTTTAGTTTTGAGGGTTTAAGAGGTTTTAGGAGTCAAAACAATTTTTAAGGTTTATAATTTTAAGATTTAGAATTTAAAAATCTATAATTAGTGACATTTTTGTAAATGAACACCATTAACTGGTATTTTTGCAAACGTACACACCAAAGTGGCATTTTTGCCATTGCCTCTAACAATAAACACACTTGATCATTTAAAATAATTGAGTTATATTCACAAAATATTTTTTCTCTTTAAAAAATATTAACCTATCATTAATCAACACAATTAAGTCTTTTCATCATAAAATAAAATAGTTCAAATTCAGAAAAAAAAAACAAATATTATGATCAAATTGTTTTTCAAGACAAAATAATATTATGAAAAATTTAAATTACAAAAAAAAAATCCTTTTATACGTTGAGAATGTTCTTTAAAATAATGACATCTATATATGCTTCATCCATAATCCACAAGACTAATAAAAAAAAATTTCCCCGAAATTTAGTCTTTTATCAAACGAAACTACTAATAAATACAAAATTAACTTTAATTTAATTTTAATTAATAAATCAAAAATATATTAAAAATATATATATATATATATATATATATATATGTTATCGTGATCTTAAAGAACAAGAAGATAATGAAATATTGATTAAGATATTTAAAAAAAAATATTTGGAAATAGGTAAACCTAATTATCTTTAACAAAAATATACTAAAGTATTGTATATATTCGTGTTATATACATGGTAAGACATTAGAAATTATAAATAATATTAGTTGATCAAAAAATTCTCTTAACATAATTTATATATTATATACATACATGTTTGGGGTGAAATTTGTCAAATTCATAGTTCTATTCTTATATTTATTTTTAAGATCTTATACACGTAAATTTTATTGAACCAAACATCTTTTTTCTTTTATTTATTTTCTATTTTATTGTTTGTTCTCTATTTTATTAATTTAATAAAGAATGTGTAATGACTTCATCTTTTTGAATCTTGTCTTCAACATTTGAAAAAACTTGAAAATATTTGTTTTACCAATTTCTTTATACTAATTCAAAATTTACTCCAACTCATACTCATTTTAATTATCTTTATTTTGTTTTTTTCAGAAAAATAAAAATTAAAAATAGTGGAAGAACACGAGCTATATAAAATATAACACATGAAAAGAAATTCATTTAGTAAATTAAGAGGTAGAAGATGAAGATCTAAGAGGACTATAATTTTAATCGAACATCATTGGTAATGTTTAACCATGAAACGAAGTTTTTATAATTAGTTTGATACTTAGAAAATTAGAAAATATTTCATCCGCGTATTATGAGGGGAATCATCTAGTTTGAAATAAAACCAATTTTTTTTTTTTGTGAACAAAACTAATAAGTTTGAATCAAAAATAAATTTTTAAATGATCGTTCTCTCTCTCCACAGGCGAACGTCGATAACTGATTTTGCTTAGTTTCATATAGATTTAGCTTAGTTTCATCCGTTTGTCAGTTTCATTCAGGCCCAACACTTGTTAGCAGTTTTTCTCTTCTTACACATCTCGATTAGATCTAGTAGTTTCTCTTCTTCTGCGTTTGCATTCTCGAGGTCGCATGTATCTGTTGGCGGTTCTTCGTTTCTTCTAATTTAATCATGTGTATATAAAAACTCTCCAATAAGATCCTGAATGGGATCCCAATCTTCTTTGTTCCTGAAGCGACGACATAATCAGTATCAGATATATACGACAAATCTTATTCGCGTTGTGAGGGATTTTTTTTCTTAGGCGTGCATTACCGCATCATCACAGAAATGAAGTTCCACTTGTTGACAATTAGAGATTCACTTCTTCAGTTTGGAAAAAAAACTACATCACTGTTCAATTAGTGAGAAGATCGACGGTTACATAAATTTCTCTCTCTTGTCTTCCTCTCTTGGCCTCCTTCTAAGTCTACCGGTTTAAGGATGTCAGTGGGGGACCATAGCGATGGTTCGAGATAGTTTAATGTGACTTTAGTTCATGTGTTCTCTTCAATTGGGATTAGTTCTTATGGTTATGGAAATAAATATTACCTAAAAAAGAAAATAATGTCTTAGGGTCTTCTTGTCTAATTTTCTCAAATTCAAAGATTTCTACAACAAAACATCGGCTGGTTTTCCAAATTGACGAATGGACCAATGATAAATTTAGTATTTGATGTATACCATTGTATCTAGTTACTTGCAGATATTTAGATGATATATATATATATCAAATGTTTTTAGAAATTATGTACAAAAGATTAATAAAATATCATATGTTAAAAAAAAAAAATTGTTAGGCTGCCGTATTGCTTTTAATCAAGGGTAATCAAAGACATTAGGGTTTATTCTTATTGTAAATAGGGTACCCTAATTTTAGTTTATATTTCCTATTACGAAAAAGATTGGGTTTAAGGTTAAAGCCGACATGTTCTTGAATAAATATATTGTTTGTAAAGCTTAATAAAGTGAAGTCAATTGAATAACAAATTCTACACTTATTCTTAGTTTAAATAAAAACAGTATCTTCTATTTCTAGTCAATATGTCATTTTCTTCTTCGGAGGGATCAGACCAAAAATCACTTCAGAAGACAATGATGGTTTATCTTCCATGCGATCTGGAATCGAAAATACTCTCTAGAGTTCCGACCAAGTCTTTAGTAAAATTGAAAACCACTTGCAAATGATGATACACTTTATTCAAAGATCCAAAATTCGTGAAGAAAAACCATGGTAAATCAGCAAGAGAGGTGATCTTACTAATGAATTTCAGGGTTCATTCAATTCGTGTAAATCTCCATGGAATTCACAACGGTTTTGATCCATCATTGGAGTTTATAGGTCAAGTTTGCAGTCTAAAGAACTCAATAGATTTCAAATTATTTGAAATTTTTCAGTGCGATGGTTTGATATTATGCTCCACGAAAGGAAAAACTAGACTCATTGTTTGGAACCCATGTACCGGTGAAACAAAATGGATCAAACTTAGAACTAGTTACAAGTGTATTGGTATATATGCACTTAGATACGCAAAAATCAATTCTTCTTGCCAAAGCTACAAAATCTTGAGGTTTTGCTCTTATTAAAACGAGGAGAAAGTCCGTGTCGATGAGTTTGAAATCTATGACTTTAGCTCTGATTCATGGAGGGTTCTCAATGGTTTAACTCATGACTGGTCGGTATTATCTCTTGGCGTGTCTTTGAAAGAACATGCATACTGGATTGCTTTCGATAAAGAAACCGGCTTTTTCTTGCTCGGTTTTGATTTCACAACAAAGAGATTTGAACGTTTTCCTCTTCCGTATGAGAGCTAAAATCGTGAAGATACAGCGGTTCTATCAGTTGTTAAAGACGAATGCCTATCGGTGTTATATCATAATATTAATCAATATTTACTAGTGATGAAGATATGGGTGAGTAACAAGATTGTTGATACCAAAGACTTTTTGTGACGACCACGAACCAAATTTAGGGAATTTGGTCGTGCGTCGATCGACGCAAGATGGGATTGAACCGGTTGGTTCGATTTTAGTTGTCAGTTTGCAGGTCGGTTTAAGGGAAAACCCTAGGGCTTCCCTATAAAAGGGGCTGTGGCCGCATTTTGGGGAGATTTAGAGTTCCACAGAGTTTTCAGAGAGTTTCCAAAGAGTTTTCAGAGAGGATTGAGAGAAGTGAAGAATCATTGTTGATTTCCTTCGCGTTCTTGATCCTGAAAGCTTGTGAGTGTGATTGTGAGGGCTCTGGAAGTGGATTTGATCTGTGTTCTTCGCGAAGGAAGAACGAGATTTTGGATTTGGAGATCTGGGTGTTGTGTTCTACGCGTTTTTCATCGTTTTCATCCTTTTTCTTTTCCAATAGCAAGGTGAGTTTGCGACTATGGCTTATCTGGGTAAAAGAATTGATAGGATGTGATTGATTATGGTTGTTGGTTGGATTTCGTGTCTGTTTGGGTAAGTTGCGTGCAGGGATCTTGGTGATGCGCTTTGGAATCGAACCATGAGAGGATAGATAAAGTTCTGGGTTCTGCGTCAGTGCGTCGATCGACGCAAGTGCTATGCGTCGATCGACACATGAGCATTGCATCGATCGACACATGAGCAGTGCATCGATCGACACATGAGCAGTGTGTCGATCAACGCACGGGCTGTTGTGTTGGTTCTCGTTTGATTGTTCGTGTTGTGCATTGTTGTTTGCTCATCATGGTATTGTATCTTTTGCTTATGCCTGTGTGTATGGCCAAGTAGATGGGATAACCGTCTCATTGGGTATTTATGATAATACTTACGCATCCCTTTGAACCATGTGATGCAGGTAGAGACAAAGTGTGATTGTGGAATCATGGCCGGGAAGAGGAGATGATCTAGTGTCTCGGGTGCTTGAGTATTGGATTGTTAGAATTGCTAGGGTGTTAGTGAATTCTGAGATTATTGTTGAATTGGTTTATTGGATTTGTTTGTTGAGTTAAATCGTTATTGAATTGAATTGAATATTTTATGTGATTTCCGCTAGTTGTGTGATGTTAGCTTGATTGGATATTGAGAGTTAATGTTTATGGGAACATTAATTCGAGTCCAATTTATATATAAAAAAAATCGGGTCGGGTTGTTTCAATTTGGTAACAGAGCCCTAATGGTTCTAGGGCGGGTGCACTTGATTGATTGATTATGTGAATTAGTCGATTGATTGTTGTGTGGGTTGGAGTCCTATATCATCTTCTCTGAGCCTTCAATGAGATTTCACAGTATGTGTTTTTGTGACTTTTGGTTTTCTAGTATGCTTAGTTTTCCGTTGGGTAGTGTAGAGAGATGGCTAGAAGTACTAGAGGCAGAGGTCGTGGGGCCCGTGGAGGCCGAGGTGATCGTGGTGGGTGTGGGTGCGGGCGGGGACTTGAGAGTGAGTATGTTGCCGCGAGTGTGGTTTAGGAGACCACGCAGGAGCAGGTGGCTGATTCGCAGGCGTATCAGGAGGGGTCTGTGGGTGTGGCCACTGCGAGTGCCAGTGTGAGGATTTGTGGGACTGGTGAGGATCCCGGAGTGGCTGGTAGTGCGGCGGGCAAGAGTGGGGGTGCTGCCGCAGGTGTAGTCTAGGACCGAGATGATCATCTGGCGGGTCTGCTATAGTTGATCTTGGTGCGGTTACCGGATGGGGTGTCGGCTCAGGGTCATGCTCCGGGAGTGCAGTCGGGTATGGCCGGGGTGCAGCCGGGTATGGCTGGGGTGCAACCGGGTATGGCTGGATCCGAGTAGGGCTAGGGTGCAGCCGGGTGTGGCGGTTGCGGAGGAGCTCCCATCCTATCTTAGGATGATGGAGCAGATGCAGAGGATTAGCATGGGATTTTTCTCGAGAGGTGCCAAGCTTGAGGAGGCCGATGAGTGGCGGCTGAGACTAGAGCGTAGCTTTCGCTCTATCAGGTGTCCAGAGAGATACCAAGTTGATCTGGTGGTTCATTACCTAGAGGGTGATGCGCATCTCTGGTGGAGAGGTGTTGAGGCCAGGAGGGTGCAGGCAGAGATGGACTGGGAGGACTTTTTGGTATAGTTTAATGCCAAGTATTTCTAGTAGGAGGCAGTGGATCGGTTGGAGTTGAGGTTTCTAGAGTTGACTCAGGGAGACCAGTTAGTGAAAGAGTTTGACGCAGAGTTTAGTCGACTTCTGGTTCATGTGGATAGAGGCATGGAGGACGAGCAGGCCTAGGTGAAGAGGTTCTTGAGAGAACTTTGATCGGATTTGAGGACTCGCTGTAGAGTGAGTAGGTTCGCCATGAGGGCGGAGTTGGTTGAGATTGCTGCGGTGATTGAGGATGACCCGAGGGAGCAGGTGGTGGTGGTTAGTCCACCTATTCAGAAGAGGAGGTCACAACAGCAGGTGGGTCCGAGCAAGGGCGGCAAGCCTGCGCAGGGACAGAAGAGGAAGTGGGAGTGCACTTCAAGGCCAAGTTAAAGTGGTCAGGATGGTCCGGGATGCTTTGGGTGTGGGAGCATGGATCACTGAGTGGCGAGCTATCCGAAGAAGAATGAGCCTCTGGTTTGTTTTCACTATAGAGAGCCGGGACACATCAAGCCGAGATGTCCCAAGCTGAAGCAGATGGCAGTGGCGGCAGTACAGCCGGTGGCTCAGATTGCAACGGTACCTCGGGTCTTCACTTCGGTGGAAGTGGGTGGCTCTAACGCCAGGCCGATCACAGGTAAATTTCAGAACATTACTTATTAAATTCTAATGTTGTTGAATTTAGTTTGTTTTGGAATTTGTGAGTCGGTGATAGAATGTTAGGGTTTTTTGGCACATAGGATTTGTGCAGGGACCTTAGTAGTAGGAGGTTGTGAGTCACATGTACTGTTTGATTCTGGAGCTACGAATTGCTTTATTACTCTGGAGTGTGCGGAGGGCAGCAGTATCCGGAGTGATTCCGATGAGTAGCCAGGAGTAGTAAATGTTGCTGGTGGCAAGTCTTTCGCTACTCTTGGGCAGGCTCGAGGAGTGGATATTCAGATGGCGGGTGAGTCTATGCCAGCTGATCTAATTATTAGTCCGGTGGAACTGTACGACGTCATTCTGGTTATGGATTGTTAGACCGGTACATGGTTCATCTGGATTGTCATCGGGAACGAGTTGTGTTTGAGCGAGAGGTAGGGAAGTTGGTTTATCAGGGAATAAGGCCGACTTCCGGGAGCCTCGTGATTTCAGCAATTAAGGCCGAGCAACTGATTGAGAAGGACTGCGAGGCGTACTTGGCGATGATTGTGATGCCATAATCTGTTGGAGAGGTTGCAGTTGGGGATATTCGAGTTGGTCAGGACTTTCAAGATGTTTTCCAGTCATTGCAGGGATTACCACTGTCCAGGTCTGATCCTTTCACGATTGAGTTGGAGCCTCGGACAACTTTGATATCTAAGGCGCCTTACCGTATGGCTCCAGCAGAGATGGCAGAGCTGAAGAAGCAGCTGGATGATCTTTTGGGGAAAGGATTTATCCGGTCTAGTAGTTCACCGTGGGGAGCGCCGGTGTTGTTTGTGAAGAAGAAAGATGGGGGTTTTGGTTATGCATCGATTACCAGGGACTTAACCGAGTCACTGTGAAGAACAAGTATCCTTTACCGTGGATTGATGAGTTTTTGGATGAGTTGTGAGGGGCTACTTGGTTCTCCAAGATTGATTTGGCTTCGGGTTATCATCAGATTCTGATCAATGTGGTAGATATGAGGAAGACTGCTTTCAGGATGAGGTATGGGCATTATGAGTTCGTAGTGATGCCTTTCGGGTTGACAAATGCACCAGCATGTGAGGAAGACTGCTTTTAGGACGAGGTATGGGCATTATGAGTTCGTAGTGATGCCTTTCGGGTTGACAAATGCACCAGCAGCGTTCATGAGGCTAATGAACGGGATCTTCCAGGAGTACTTGGACGAGTTCGTAATTATCTTCATTGATGATATTTTGGTGTATTCGAGGAGTCTTGAGGAGCACGAGGTTCATCTGAGAGTGGTTCTGGAGAAGCTGCGGGAGTAGAAGCTGTACGTAAAGTTGAGCAAGTGTAGCTTTTGGCAGCAAGAGATGAGCTTTTTTGGTCACGTGGTTTCTGCAAATGGGATTTCTGTAGATCTAGCAAAGATAGAAGCTATCAGAAGGTGGCCTAGACCGAGGAATGCCATTGAGATCTAGAGTTTTCTTGGGCTGGCAGGTTACTACAGGAGCTTTGTCAAGGGTTTTGCGAGTATGGCGCAGTCGATGACGAAGCTGACGGGGAAAAATATCCCTTTTGTGTGGTCTTCAGCTTGCGAAGAGAATTTCGGGAAGCTGAAAGAGGTGTTGACTAGTACACCAGTGTTGGCCTTGCCGGAGCCGGGCGAGCCATACATGGTGTATGCAGATGCTTCAAGAGTTGGTTTAGGTTGCGTGTTGATGCAGCAGGGAAAGGTAATTGCATATGCTTCGAGGTAGTTGAGGAAGCACGAGTGCAACTACCCTACCCACATTCTTGAGTTGGCTGCAGTGATTTTCGCTCTAAAAATTAGGAGACCTTATCTTTATGGCGGAAAGGTTCAGGTTTTTACAGATCAAAAGAGCCTGAAGTATTTTTTTACGCTGCTAGAGATGAACCAGAGAAAAAGGCGTTGGATGAAGTTGGTAGCAGATTACAATTTGGAGATTAGTTATTATTCAGGAAAGGCGAATCTGGTTGCAGATGCATTGAGTCGGAAGAGAGTTGCTTCGGCTGAGGAGCGGGATATAGAGGCTTTCATGAGTAAGATTAGCACTCTAAGGTTATGTGTTATTTCACAGGAGCCATTGGGGTTAGAGGCAGCTAACCATGCAAATTTGCTGAGTAGGATTCGAGTAGCTCAGGAGAAGGATTAGGGGTTGATTGATGCTTTTCTAAGGTGGCAGGTTCTGAGTATCAGGTCTCTGCGAACGGAACGATACTTGTGAACGGGCGAGTTTGTGTGCCTAAGGATGAGGATCTAAGGCAGGAGATTCCAAGAGAGGCTCATGCGAGCATGTTGTCTATTCATCCAGGAGCGACTAAGATGTACCAGGATCTGAAACGGTATTATCACTGGGTCGGTATGAAGAAGGATGTCTCTAACTGGGTGGCGGCTTGCCATGTGTGTCAGTTAGTGAAGGCTGAGCATCAAGTTCCGAGTGGTTTGTTGTAGAGTTTATCCATTCCGGAGTGAAAGTGGGAAATGATTACCATGGACTTTGTGACAGGGTTGTCAGTTTCGCGGACGTATGATGCTATTTGGCTTATTGTGGACCGTCTGACTAAGTCAGCACATTTTCTTGCCATTAAAAAGATCGATGGAGCGGCGGTGTTGGCTAAGAAGTATTTGCGTGAGATAGTGAGGCTGCACAGAGTTCCAGCGAGTATCGTGTCAGACAGAGATCTAAGATTCACTTTAGAGTTTTGGAGAGCCTTTCAAGCTGAGATGGGTACGAAGGTGCATATGGGTACTACTTATCATCCTCAGACAGATGGGCAATCTGAAAAGACGATTCATACACTCGAGGATTTATTGAGGATGTGTGTGTTAGATTATGGTGGTCATTGGGCGGATCACTTGAGCTTGGTAGAGTTTGCGTATAACAACAGCTACCAGGCGAGTATCGGTATGACTCCATATGAGGCTCTGTATGGGAGGCCATGTTGTACACCATTATGCTGGACTCAAGTAGGGAGAGGAGCCTGTTTGGTGCAGATTTTGTTGAGGAAACGACGGAGAAGATCCATGTTTTGAGGCTGAACATTAAGGAGGCTCAAGATCGGCAGAAGAGTTATGCCGATAAGAGGAGGAAAGAGTTGGAGTTCGAGCTGGGAGATCAGGTGTATCTCAAGGCTGCGATGTTGAGGGATCCTAATAGATCCATTTCATAGAATAAGCTAAGTCCAAGGTTTATGGGTCCGTTCAGGGTTGTGGAACGGATTGGACCGGTAGCTTATCGGTTGGAGTTACCTCAGAGTGTGAAGGCTTTTCATAAGGTCTTCCATGTTTTGATGCTAAGGAAGTGTCTGCATGAGTCTGAGGAGGTGTTGGCTAGGATTTCGGAGGATCTTCAGCCCAACATAACGTTAGAGGTGAAACTTGTGAGGATTCTCGAGAGGAGAGTCAAGGTGTTGCGCCGGAAGAGGATATCGTTATTGAGAATCTTGTGGGACTGTGACGGTGTTGAGAAGGAAACTTGGGAACCAGAGGCTGTGATGAAGGCAAGGTTTTCGAAGTGGTTTGAGAAGCAAGCTGAGGCTTGAGTTGTCTTTTCTGGTTTTTAGTTTCTGTGATAGCTTGTTGCTATGAGTTTTGATGTATTCTCGTTTGGTGATGTAACGATTTATACATTTTTGAGATTAATAAGATGGGTTTTTTTTTCTTATTAATAAGTTTATAAGACGTGAGTTCTTATGGTATGACTGGTGGGTCATGAGTTATGTGTTGAGATGGCTAGGAATGGAAGTTCTATGTGAGTTAGACCTTGTCCGTTTCTAGGAAGAGTCTATGAATAGAAGTTTTATGTGAGTTAGGACTTGTTTATTGCCTAGGGAGAGTCGGGAATAACAGTTTTATGTGAGTTAGAACTTGTCTATTCATGGGGAGAGTCTGAAAATAGAAGTTTTATGTGAGTTAGAACTGTCTATTTTTCTGGAAGACTCGAGTGGAGATACCCTTGTGATTGGGTTGTCTCGGGTGACATAGAGATTGGTCATGGATGTGATGATATTCCAAGATAGGGGATGTCATGATAGAACCACGGGAAGTGATTTTGGTCGACAGGTGCTTATGATGCACGTTACAAAGTTGATTGCTCCAGGGGATAGTGAGTTTTCCTGCATATACCTCGAGGGACAGGGATCTCTCCAGGGGACAGTGAGGTTCCCTGCATGCTGATAGCTTGATGGACTTTGTGTTCTGGGAATAGGAGGGGCATGGAGCATACCGATAGCCTAATGGACGGCGGTCCTGAAGGTGGGGGGGGTATGATATACACCGAGAGCTCAAAGGGTGACGATCCTGATAGTGGGAGGGGTGTATATATATATGAGTGATGAGCAATAATGATTGTAGTGTGATTGGAAGTATGAGACTAGATGAGCTTCAGGGATCGGGTGTTGATCTCGGGTGGTGCTGGCCGGGTTTTGGTCATACTTGTAACCGTAGTGAGACAGTGTTGCGTGATTCGAGATCGAATCCATGTTAGTGGGGGAGAATTATGACGACCACGAACCAAATTTAGGGATTTTGATCGTGCGTCGATCGATGCAAGGTGGGATTGAACCGGTTGGTTCGATTTTAGTTATCGGTTTGCGGGTCGATTTAAGATGAAATCCTAGGGCTTCCCTATAAAAGGGGTTGTGGCCGCATTTTGGGGAGATTTAGAGTTCCAGAGAGTTTCCAGAGAGGATTGAGAGAAGTGAACAATCATTGTTGATTTCTTCGCGTTCTTGATCCTGAAAGCTTGTGAGTGTGATTGTGAGGGCTGTGGAAGTGGATTTGATCTGTGTTCTTCGCAAAGGAAGAATGAGATTTCAGATTTAGAGATCTGGGTGTTGTGTTCTACGTGTTCTTAGTCGTTTTCATCTTTTTTCCCTTCCGATAGCAAGGTGAGTGCGCGACCATGGCTTATCTGGGTAAAAGAATTGATAGGATGTGATTGATTGTGGTTGTTGGTTGGATTTCATGTCTGTTTGGGTAAGTTGCGTGCAGGGATCCAGGTGATGTGCTCTGGAATCGAACCATGAGAGGATAGGTTTGGTTCTAGGTTCTGCGTCGGTGCGTCGATTGACGCACGGGCTGTTGTGTTGGTTCTCGTTTGATTATTCGTGTTGTGCATTGTTGTTTGCTCATCTTGGCATTATAGTTTTTGCTTATGCCTATGTGTATAGCCAAGTAGATGGGATGACCGTCTCACTGGGTATTTATGATAATACTCACGCATCTCTTTGAACCATGTGATGCAGGTAGAGACAAAGTGTGATCATGGAATCATGGCCGGGAAGAGGAGATGATCTAGTGTCTCGGGTGCTTGAGTATTGGATTGTTAGAATTGCTAGGGTGTTAGTGAATAATGAGATTGTTGTTGAATTGGTTTATTGAATTGGTTTTGTTGAGTTAATTCGTTTTTGAATTGAATTGAATATTTTATGTGATTTCCGCTGGTTGTGTGATGTTAGCTTGATTGGATATTGAAAGTTAATGTTTATGGGAATATTAATTCGAGTCCAATTTATATTAAAAAAATCGGGTTGAATTGTTTCACTTTTCGTGGAGCAACTTCTTAGTTGTGGATTTTGATAAAATTATATTACCGAGTGTGTCGAATGTGATTAGCTTCTTGTTGGACGAGGAGAATAAAGTGGCAGTGTGTTGTGATACTGACATGGTAGATGGAGACAAGACTAGAATTTACATTGTTGGAGAGGATATATGTAAAGAAGTTTATAAAGAGATTACAAAGGGAACAATGTTGAATTGGCGACTTCTCCTTAGTTATGTTCCGAGTTTGGTTCACATTAAAAAACACATATTCAAAAGACGAAAAAAAGGAAACATAAGGAGGTTAGTCAATCATTATACTACAGTAGAACCTCCATAAATCAATATTCTATAAATTAATAATCAATATAAATTAATAAATTTTTTCGATCCCGAATCGTATCAATGTAAAAATTAACAAAATTTGATAAAATAATAAAATAATGTTTATTTTGAAAATCCTATGTAAAATATAGTCCCAATCGTATAAATTAATAATCATGTATAATTATACATATATAAGTATAACTATGGCAATGTACTAAAATACGGCTTTAGTGATTTTTTTATTCTACTTATTATATAAAAAACTTTTATGATTGTTTTTCGATATCTAAAACTTGTTAAAAAATTTAGACATAATAATTGATTTTTTACACATAACTGTTTCCAAATGTATCGTAATATATGTCGTTTCAGACTTTATCATCAACATTAAGAATAATAACCATGTTTTCTTCTAATTTTTATACTTAATAACATGTATCATTTTTATATGGATAGTATAGTATGACATAACAATCATTCTATTGTGATAATTAAAAGTATAAATCATAATCTCAAGTTAATGCATATTATTATTTTAAAAAATTAAATTAAATTCTTTAATATAACATCGTTTGATTTTTAAGAGAATTATTACCTAAAATAAATATTTTTTGATAAATTAATAATTTAATTTATCAATTAATTAATATTTTTTAAATTAATTATCAATTAATTTCTTCTTTTGCTTTTGAAATTGGATCGGTGTTAGATCGTACTCAAATACTCTCTATTTGGATTCGATGCTTATATATAGAGCATAACAGAGCAATTCTCATATAGAGAAACTAAACTTCAGCACATGAGCCTTCATAATTCACAACATGTTCCTTTTGTCTTAATATAGATTGCACACAAAGATAGTTTCTTGACGCAAACCCAAGATTTTTATATTATAAGAATGCTTTGGAGATATGTTTGTCTTTATGATATGGTTTATGGTTAGAAATCTCTTTAATTGGGTTCGTGTGTGTGTGTGTGAGGTTTTACAGGTAGGAACAGGAGGGCATCTTCGTAAGAAGCGCTACCGAGATCAAAGTGAAACTCAAATTCTAAGCATGGATCTTGTGCGTCATAACTATCGGGTGTTTTTAATAAGGAGGAATCGTCAACTTAACAAATTCCTAGGTAAAGCATTCAAACGTTGTTTAAATATGGTTTATATAGTGGTTAAACCTTCTAATCGTGAGGAGATTTTCACTGAGTTTTGAAATACCCCCCCTCCCCCCCCCCCCCCTCTAAGTGGAGTGTGGAGGTTACAAACACCCAGCTTAAAAAAAAAATCTTCAAAATCTTTGCGATCCAATGCTTTCCTCAGGATGTCCGCGAGTTCAGATTTTGTAGAGACATGTTTGGTAGTGATAACTCCACGAAGAATCTCATCTCGAACAAAATGACAGTCGTTGCGAACATGTTTCGTTCGTGCATGAAAGACTGGATTTGCGGCGATATTGATGGCTGAAAGATTATTAGAGTGTAGTGAAATCGGTCCTGTGATTGCAATCCCAAGTGTTGGAAGGAGATCTCATAACCATAAGAGCTCCTGAACAATATCTGCCATTGCCCGATATTTGGCTTCCGCATATGAGCGGGAGACAACATCGTGTTTTCTGGTCTTCCAGGACAAAGGAGAACCACCGAATTTAATAAACCAACCTGTAAGAGATCGACGCGTCAACAGACATGCGGCCCAATCCGAATCACACCAAGCATAAAGTGTCAAAGGCGTGTTAGCACGAAGTAGTATACCCTGGACTATGCTTGAGATATCGAACAACTCGAAGAGCTGCCTCCCAATGAGCAGGCTTTGGATTACTCATAAACTATGACAGAATGTGAATGACATAAGACATCTCGGGACGTGTAACACCCAGATAAATCAGTCTCCCAATTAAACGACGGTAATGAGAGGGTTCAAACATAGGTTCTCCTTCAGCAAGTGCCAGCTTGTGGTTCTGTTCCAACGAGAACTAAACCGGTTTGACTCCGAGCAAAGCAGTTTCAGATATAATATCTAATGCATACTTTCTCTGGCACAAATAAATTTCTGCTGGACTACGAGCAACTTTAAGACCCAAGAAATACCGTAGAACACCAAGATCTTTCATGTGAAAGGATTCACTCAAGTATTGTTTAAAGTCCTGGATGACTATCAAAGAGCTATCGGTGATGATCAAATGGTCGACGTAAACAAGAACATGAAGGTGAATATCAGACTTCTCGAGAGTGAACAGAGAATAATCTGAATAATTTTGTTCAAAGCCGTAGTTTGTTAGCGCAATAGTGAGTTTGGCAAACCAACATCTAGGAGCTTGTTTTAGACCATATAGAGATTTGTGAAGACTACACACTTTTGTTTTATCACCAGTACAAAATCAGGGGGAATTGCATATACACTTCCTCATCAAGATCACCGTGGAGGAAAGCGTTATGCACATCCATTTGATGAACTTCCCAGTTATTAAACGTAACTTGCTGGAGAAACACTCGAATCGTCACACTTTTAGTAACCGGGGCAAAGGTTTCGCTGTAGTCTTCACCTTCGGTTTGGTTGTTGCCTAAAGCAACAAGGCAAGCCTTATGACGTTCAACCTCGCCGTCAGAGTGAAACTTGAGACGAAATACCCATTTGCACCCAAGAGCTTTCTTTTCCAGAGGCAAATCAACGACAGTCAATGTTCCAAGTTCCTGCAAAGCTTCCATTTCATCTGTAACCGCAAAACGCCAATTATCATCCTCAATAGCTTCTTTCTATGACTCAGGTTCTTTGCCAGACGTTATAGCCAAGAGAAAAATCTGGTAGTTCAAAAAAAACTGAGTACTAAACAAATATTTGTCAATCGGATATGGAGTTGTTGTAAGGAATGGTTCATGAAGAAGAGTGGTGATATAGTCAACTAGCTTTGTTGGCTTATGCCTTTTACGTAGACCACGATCCAGAGCTTCAGGCTCAGCTTTGTCATTAGAGGAAGAATCAAGTGTTAAAGAATCCGGCCAAATTTCAGATTGCCGAGGAGATTTATCGAGGATTGGAGGAGGCTCTATAGGCGTAGCATCCTCCGTAAAATGATCACTTGTCAGCAATGAGGGAGAAGTATCATCAGTAATATTAGAAGAAGATGTATTTATGATAGATACATTCGTTAATGGAGCTAGATCAACATGTAATGGAAGAGAGATGTCAAGACCTGCATCGTCAGAGTCAAAATTTCCAGAACACGATTCGATGGGAGCTGTAATCGTAGATGAGAGAGATTCTGAATGAGAAAGAGGAAACTCTATTTCGAAGAAGATAGAGATAATGCCGGTGTCGAGATTGTACACACTCTCCATCCCTTTTTTCCAAAGGGATAGCCCAAGAAAATTGATTTGTTAGTTCGACTAGCAAAATTATCTCCATTGTATTTCTGATTATGGACATAACAGAGACAACCAAAAACTCGGAGATGATTCAACGGTGGAGGTCTATTATAGAGCAACTCAAATGGTGTTTTTCCTTGAAGCAGAGCAGTAGGTGTTCTATTGATCAAATGGCCTACAACAACAGCACAATAACTCCAAAATTCAACCAGAAGACTAGCATTGAAGAGAAGAGCACGACCAACATTTAGCAGATGATGATGTTTGCGTTCTACTCTTCTGTTTTGTTGCAGTGTTCCAACACACAACATCGCATGTATAATTCCTTTTTCTTGAAAGTAGTCTTACAAACACATAAATTCGGAGCCATTATTGCTGCAAATGGTTTTGACTTGGTGAATGAATTGTCTTTCCACTAGAGCAACTAAGTTTTTAAGATGTGTTGGTGTTGATTGTTTTGAGGGTAAAAAATAAATCCATACAGCCCTTGAGAAATCATCGAGTATCGTGAGAAAGTCTTTTGATCCACAAATAAATGTTGTCCGATAAGGACCCCATAAATCACAATGAACTAACTCAAAAACTAAACTCGTTTTATTCTACTTAATGGAAAAGAATCCCTTGTTTGTTTAGCACGGATACAAACTTCACATGCTTTTGAATCAAAAACACCAGTACTTAAATCAGACAAATGCAACATATCCATGGCTTTAGAAGATGGATGCCCCAATCGACTATGCCAAAGCTCCAATGACGATGTCTCTACCTGTTGTAACATCCCGGTTTTAGGAAATATGTGGTGCATGCGGAGAGGCTTAAAAGAATTGATTTGGCTACCTATATCACCAAAGTACACTTATCTTTTCCGTCACACATCCAAAGAGAACTCTAGAGTTAAACGTGTTTGGGCTAGAGCAATTAAGGATGGGTGACCTACTGGAAAGTTATTTCCAGTACCGTGTGAGTGAGAACAAAACACAGAAAAAGATCACTGATATGTTCCATATTTTACCTATATTACTATCTATTTTACTATGTTTTCTATGCATTTATCTACGTATTACTCCTTTAGGGGTAGTTTTCCTCATATTTGTAGTTTTAGAGTCTTAACAGGGATATCAAGGAAAAAGGAGAAAAAGAGCTAAAATAGGTGTAAACTAAGCTACAGCAACTTTCATAAGCCAAAGACACCATCAAGAACCAAGAATTCACATGAAACAACATTCTACCAAATTGGACAGAATGTATACGGCAGAAGTTCAGCAGTGAACAGAGGATCAAATCGGATTATAATTGGATGAAACTTGGTTTGAAGATATATCTTTGAGTAAGCTTTACAAGGAAGTTTGAATCATCTCAATTGGAGCTGTGAGCAGGAAGATACACTCGAATTACTAAGCACATGTCAAACTGCCTTGAAGCTGAAGCGAGTCCAATTTCGGGCCAAATACCGGCCCGATATTCCAGCCAATGTCAGCACACGAGAGAGGTCATTTAACTCCCAGTACCGGTCATGATTTTGGGCCGATACCCGTGACCAACGTTGGAGCAGTTTTGACGTAAAAGACCGTTTTGTCCTAAACTAAGCCCTAAGAAGACCCTAAGCCTATATATACTTGTTTTTAGCCTCTTGTTAGGGGTGTGCCAAAATATTTAGGGTATTTTATCATAAGAAGCAGCCACCACGAGTTCTCTTGGTGTTCTTTATTAGATTTGGATTCTAGAGCAATATGGTGGATTATCTCGCTTTGTACCTCGATATAGAGAAGGATCCTCTTACCTTTACTCTTTAATTCAAGTTTATCTACTATGAATTCATCATCTATCTTGTGTTTTTCGTGCACCATGTTTGAGTAGTTTTATTTGTTAGGTTGTAGGAAGATCAAATAATTCATGAATTGTTAACTTCTATCGAATGAGTTAGGGATAATCTATTAAGTTCTTCATCTTTATTTGCTCGTAATGCTGATTGCTTTTTTGATCAACTAGCATCTGATTTTAGATTGATATACTCTCCAAAAGCTTAACAATTCGAAAGGTTAGTTAAGGAGTTTGGTGAACAATTGAATCTTGAACTTACTGCGTGTTTTCTTCTTGCAATAACCTGCGATAGTTGAGTTTATTAGGAAGTTAAAACATAGTAATATGAGCCACGACAGTGCGAGGATTATGCATCCGTGATTTGAGTTCTAGAACACATCTCTCTGAAAGGTCCCTAAAAATCGATATGTTGTTTAATGATTCATGAATCTCTGCGATTAGCCTACCCGCCTAACGTTTGTTTACTTTGAGTTCTAATCTCTTTACTTAGTTATTTTCGTGCCTTATTCTCTTTAAAAACCAAAACCATATTTCTTTGTTTTAGCTTGATTTGATTCCTATAAGTTTGTAGTACAAATACAAGCTCCATGTGGATTCGATCCCTAAATACTACCGTGATTGATGTGCACTTGCAGTTATATTTAATGGTTAAAACTTTGACCCACGTCAAGTTTTTGGCGCCGTTGCCGGGGACCTTTGATATTTTATCTACGAGCTTTGGACTAAAATCTAGTCTAAAATACTTTTCTTTTACTTTGCTAAATTAGTTTTTGTTTTTCTTTGTTTTTTATTGTTTCAAAGAGATTGGTTGAGCAAGTATGGTGGGTCTTGTTCATAACCAGTAGCCACGACAACCTCATCAACCATTTGGAGAAGCCCAATTCGGACACCAGGCTCTCAAGAGAATCCAAGACTAACCGTTTGGGTTAGAGCAAGGTTTTGACGAATTTCATCATGACTTCTGACCAAAAAGTGGATTTTGGTTGGGTGTGTCGATCAACACAGGCGTGTTTGTCGATCGACACGGGTATTTTTGACTTGTGTGAAGTTGGATTTTTTGGGACGGGTGTCGATCGACACAGGTGGTGTGTGTTGATCGGCACGGGTTGGAATTGGACTGACCGGTTTGGTTCCAATTGCCCAGTTTGGTGGGTCGATTTAGAGAAACCTTAGGGTTCGATATTTAAGGGAGGAACAGTGAGGGTTGGCCGACTTTTTCTTCCAGAAATCAGAAATCAGAAAGAAAAGGAGAATCAGAGAGTTTTCTGGTGATTTCTGGAGAAGGGTTGATCGTTCTTGAGGCTTGTGACTGCGTGGGAGGCTATTAGGAACGAGGAGGGTTCGTTGTTGGGTCAATTTCGGGGCTGGGAAGGTGAAATCAGAGGTTGTTCGGGTGTTCTTCGTGTGTTCTTCTGTTCATCCTCTTTTTCTTCCCGAATCGAGGTGAGTGCGTGACTGTAGGCTTACATAAGTGTAAAGAATGGGTAGAATGCGATTGCTTGGTGGTTTTCGTGTGTTTTGGTGATTGAAATTGTGCAGGAGACTCGATGAATCGCGACGGATTTGAGCCATGAGAGGATAGGCTCGATTCTGGGTTCTGCGATGTCGTGTCGATCGACACCAGGGTGGTGTGTCGATCGACACGGGGCATCCTGTCGATCGACACCTAGAGGTTGTGTCGATCGACACAGAGTTCCTGTTTTGGTTCGTGGTTGCTTGTTTCGTGAATGCTTATGTATGCTCATCCTGGTATTTTATTTATTGTTTATGCTTATGTATAAATAGCCAGTAGACGGGATGACCGCGTCGCTGAGTATTTATGATAATACTCACGCAACTCTTTTTGCCATGTGTTGCAGGTAAAGTGAAAATGTGATCGTGGAATCATGGCCAGGAAGAGGAGATGATCTAGGATCTCATTTGACTGGCTGTATTGTTAGAACTGCTAGGTTGCTAGTAGTGTTGGAATTTGTTAGTGTTATTGATTGGATTGAACGGTTTAGGAATTAATAAAGTATGGGATTTATTGATTGATGTTTTATGGTTGATGTTTAATTGTTCCGCGTTGCTTGTGTTGACCCAGTTGAGGTTTATTATCTGTGATGATAGTAATCCGAAGGGGAAAATTTTTAAATTTTTGGGTCGGGTCGTTTCAACTTCGACATTGAACGGCTGGTGCCTAACCATGAGACCATAGGAGACACCTTCTCATCATCAACACTTCTCATAGACCGAAACCCAATCCACCTTGCACAACAAGATGTGGAATTTGAGATTAAACCTCTCGTTATCTCCCTTGTGAAGCAAGCTCAATACTACAGCCTTCCACAAGAAAATTCATTGGATCATATTGATTCCTTTGAGGATCTATGCGGAGCAATTAACACCAATGGAGCCCTTTTTGACCACCTTAGATGTCGTCTCTTCTCTTTCTCTCTAGCGGGGGATGCGTTTCGATGGATGAAATCGCTTGCACTTCAATCGATAACATCATGGAGAGATTACAAGCAAGTTTTCCTTGAAAAGTTCTTCACCAAGAAGAAGTTAAGTGCATTAAGGAACAAGATTTCAGGTTTCCAACAAGGTCCTATTGAACCTTATCACGAATGTTTGGAACGCTACAAGGAGTATGTGAGAGATTGCCCACAACATGGTTTCGTGGAAGCTAAATTGTGGTATATTTTCTATCAAGGAGTTAATAGAGAATACAAGCGATTTCTCGACATTTGCAGTAGAGGGAACTTCATGCAACAATCCGTGAGTGAAGCAAAGATTTTAATAGACAACCTAGCCGTAAGTGATAGCATGATTGAACCAAGCTATGATGAAACCGTTAAGGCAATCAACATCGATCCTACGGAACTTAAGGAGATCAAGGTGATAGTTTCTGAAATTCTCAAGAATACGATGCAATTTAAGGCACATGAAGTGGTGACAGCCCCTCATGAAGATCTTGATCAAGATTGCATTGGAGATTTTTTGGCATGTGATATAAAGGAAGTAAGCTACATAGGCGCATGATACCAAAATCTTTGAACTAGGTCTCACGACACTCATTACGGTCCTAAGGGACGTTTTTATACTCATCAAAACGTGCCTCAAGAGACCTATACCTAGTCTAAACAACAGTTTGCTAGTGGAGTTCAACGCACACATGAGACTGGTTTTCAAGGCGTTAAATCAAAAGAAATTCGGAGGAAGAATTCGAACCTTTGATTAATGGATTTCACAATTAGCTCGAAAAATTTAGAAGAGAGATTCATACTAGGATGGCTATATTGGGACAAGACATTAACAACAAGATAGAAGAAAATTTATCTCATGTTAAGCAAATCGATCTCCAAATTGCCTATATCGCCGGTACCGTTGGGAAGCCGGATGGTTTTCTTCCTGGAAAAGTTGAGGTGAACCCAAGAAATGAACACGTGAAGGCCATAACATTGAGAAGTGGAAGGCAACTAGACGAGGTATTAATACCAAAAGAAATCGAAGAGAATAGTGTCATAGAGGTGTTAGAAGAAGATAAAGCACCTAATACAGAAGTTGTCCACAAAACTCCAGAAGAAGTCGAGATCCCACCAGAGGTAACTCGTGTTTACAAGCCTAAAACACCATTCCCAAGTGCCTTGAAAAAGCAGAAGAAGGAGAAGGAACAAGCTAAGCTAAAAGAGCTTGTAAGTCAACTCACCGTACGGTTACCTTTTGTTGATGCTTGTATGATCATCCCGGCTTTGAGGAAGTATATGAAAAGCATTCTAACCAGAAATATAAGTTTAGAGGAAGGTGTGATGTTGATCACTCAAAGAGTGTAGTATAAGACTTCAAGACAAAGGATTTCAAAAATTAGAAGATCCAGGTTGTTTTGTGCTTCCATGTGAGGTTGGAGGTTCCACTTTTGAGCGCTGTCTATGTGATTTGGGATCAAACGTTAACTTGATGCCATACACAGTAGCTAAACGCTTTGGTATTACCAACTTCAAGCCTACAAAAATCCAGCTAGTATTTACGGATCGTTCGGTGAAATGCCCGATTGGCATTATAGTCGACCTACAAGTCATTATTGGAGATTGTTGAATTCCGACAGATTTTGTCGTATTGGAGTTAGATCAAGAGCCTCGAGAACCTATAATCCTTGGACGTCCTTTCTTAGCAACCGCTGGAGCTATGATCGACATTAAAGGAGGAAAGATCAAGCTGAACCTAGGAGATCTTATACTAAATTTTGAAGTCGACGAAGCCCTACAAAGACCGACGATAGATGGAAGTGCTTTTTGGGTGGATCAATTGAGTGAAGCATCAGGTGAAATGTTTGAAGAACTCATTGTCAATGATCCTTTGGAGATAGCTTTGACGAAAATAGAAGGAGAAGACTGATACTTATACGAAGAGATTATTGAGTATGCCAAAATACTTCGATACGGTGAGTACATACGATAAGCTAGTAACTCACTTTGAATCGGATGAGGACATCAATGAAGCCACACCGCCTAGGACCCTAAAGGACTACAAGATCCTTGGAGTGAGTTAAAAAAGCCCCTAAAGTCGAACTTAAAGAGCTCTCCGTTGGGCTAAGGTATGTATATCTTGGAGAAAATCAAACTTATCTTGTGATTGTTAATTCTAATTTGAGTGATGTCGAGTCAGACTTACTTCTTTGTGAGTTGAGAAAGTACAGGAAGACTCTAGGATACTCTCTTGGTGACATCACGGGAATATTTCCGGATTTATGTATGCATAGGATCATACTAGAAGATAAGTTTGCATCCTCCATAGAACATCAAAGGAGATTGAACCCAAATCTCAAGGATGTTGTAAAAAAGGAGATTATAAAACTTCTTGAAGCAGGGATTATTTCAGATAGCACATGGGTAAGTCCAGTACATGTAGTCCCCAAAAAAGGAGGAGTAATGGTGGTGAAAAATGAAAACGATGAGCTAATCCCTACTAGGACGATTACCGGTCATCGAATGTGTATCGACTACAGGAAGCTTAATGCAGCGACTCAAAAGGACCATTTCCCTCTTCCCTTTATAGACCAAATGCTTGAATGTCTTACTAGATGGATATTCAAGATTTTTCCAGATTCCGATTCATCCCGATGACCAAAAGAAGACTACGTTTACATGCCCCTATGGTACATTTGCTTATCGAAGAATGCCATTTGGACTATGTAATGCCCCAGCCACGTTCCAGAGATGCATGATGGCGATCTTCACAGACCTAATAGAAGATATAATGGAGGTATTTATGGACAATTTTTCTGTTTATGGCTCTTCCTTCGAAACTTGTTTGTCAAATCTTGGCAGGGTTTTACAACTATGCGAAGATAAAGATCTGGTTTTGAATTGGGAGAAGTGTCACTTCATGGTGAGAGATGGGATTGTCTTAGGACATAGAATATCTGAGAAAGGAATCGAAGTTGATAAAGCCAAGATAGAAGTAATGGTTAGTTTGCAACCTCCATCAAACGTTAAGGGTGTACGGAGTTTTCTAGGGCACGTCGGTTTCTATAGAAGATTCATCAAATATTTCTCCAATATTGCTCGACCTCTTACAAGACTATTGTATAAAGACACTAACTTCGAATTCGGCGAAGATTGTCTCATTGGTTTCAACAAGATTAAGGAGGCACTTATAAGCGCTTCGGTTGTACAATCACCGGATTGGGGACTTCCATTTAAGATCATGTGTGACGCAAGTGACTATGCAGTTGGAGCCGTGTTATGACAAAAGAAGGACAAGAAGATGAATGTTATCTACTATTCTAGTAGGATTCTTGACGAAGCATTATGCAACTATGCAACGACGAAAAAGGAGCTACTTGCCATAGTTTTCGCCTTCGAGAAATTTTGATCTTACTTGGTTGGTTCAACAGTGATCGTTTATACTGATCACGCTGCTCTCACGTACCTTTTAGCAAAGAAAGATGCAAAGCCATGACTCATAAGGTGGATACTCTTACTCCAAGAGTTTGACCTAGAAACTCGAGACAAGAAAGTTGTAGACAATGGAGTGGCAGATCATCTTTCTCGAATGAAGGTCGATGAACCATTACCAATGAATGATTGTTTAGCAGAAGAGAATGTTTACACTATGAACGCTATACCTCGTAGCAACATAAGAACTCCATCTCGCCGAGTTAAGAAGAAGGTCATTTTCGAGGCACCTTGGTATCTACATATTGCCAATTACTTGGCTGCCGATATTGAACCCCTTGATTTCTTTGGGTACAAGAAGAAGAAGTTTCTTAAAGACATTAGATTCTATTTTTGGGACGAGCCCTATCTCTACAAGAAGTGCAAAGATGGTTTGTTTCGAAAGTGTGTTCCGGAAGAAGAAATTGCGGGGATTTTACATGGATGTCACGGATCAGCCTATGCAGGACATTTTGCAACTTTTAAGACTATCTCAAAAGTCTTACAAGCTGGATTTTGGTGGCCTACAATGTTTAGAGATGCCCAAGCTTTCATCGCAAAGTGTGATGCTTGCCAAAGAATGGGTAATATAAGCAGGAGGAATGAAATGCCACAAAATTTCATTTTAGAGGTCGAAGTCTTTGGTGTTTGGGGAATCGATTTCATGGGTCCTTTTCCCATGTCTTTTGGCGACCAATACATTCTTGTGGCAGTAGATTACGTGTTTAAATGGGTCGAAGCAATTGCAACACCAACCAACGATGCCACTGCCGTGATCAAGAGTTCAAGTCTATCATTTTTCCACGCTTTGGAGTACCGAGGGTAGTAATAAGCGATGGAGAAACTCACTTTATTAACAAAGCTTTCGATAGTCTTTTGAAGAAATATATAGCCAAGCATAAAGTAGCTACTACCTATCATCCCCAAACAAGTGGACAAGTCTAGATAGGACAGCTTTTAAGACACCACGGGCAAAACAAGAAAGGATTGGTCGAAAAAACTAGATGATGCTCTTTGGGCATATAGGACAGCTTTTAAGACACCATTGGGAACAATTGATTTCCACATAGTGTATGGTAAAACTTGCCATCTTCCGGTGGAGCTTAAATACAAAGCTGCGTGGGTAGTAAAAGAATTGAATTTCAACCTTAAGACAACCGCTGAAAGACGATTGATCCAATTGAACGAGTTAGAAGAAATTCACCACTTGGCATACGAGAGTACCAAGATCTACAAGGAAAGGACCAAAAGCTTACCATGATAAGAAGATCATACCAAAGAAGCTCGAACCTAATGATAAGGTTCTTCTTTTCAATTCTCGGTTAAAACTTTTTCCAGGTAAGCTTCGTTCTAGATGGTCCGGTCCTTTCACAATCAAGGAAGTTAAGCCATATGGAGCCGTAATCCTTTGAGATAATCGCGGGAACGAATTCACTCTCAATGGACAACTTTTAAAGCCTTATCTTGTGGACACCGACCAAGGCAAGAACGAATCTATTGCCTTGGGTTAACCACCTGACATCTGAAATTAAAAAGAAGTCGAGCTAAAGACTTTAAACAAGCGCTTTGTGAGAGGCAACCCACACTTTTATTTTTATTTATGCTCTAAGTAGTTTTAAAAATTTCACTTTCGGTTTTCCTAAGTTTATTTTATGCTAATATATTTTATTTATTTTATAGGATTTAAAAAAAAAAAACCGTCGGCCGGTACCGATCACGATACCAGACCGCGACCGACCGGTGTCGCCCTTTCTGCGATCGAGGTCCCGTACCGGACGAGATGTCGGGCTGCGTCCTTGACCGATATCGGGTCCATTGCGTCCCGCGACACAAGTCGATCCGTACTGGTCGCGTGTATCGGTTGGAAAACCCGACCGATAATCGAGACGCGATGCCCCGTCCTTACCGCGACACGATACCGGACACGCATCTCGGTCGATTCCATGCGACCGATATTCGGGCAAGAGTAACACGTCCTATTCCGTGTCCATATAGGACGGCAATACCGGGTCGCGTACGTGACCGGTATCCGCGTGTTTTTGCCCCGTCCAGCATCTCGCCTTCCCGCACCCCACGCGACACGAGCATCACCCGTTATGCCACGTCCCATGCACCCGATATCGGCCCGCGTATCGGTCATCACATTCGATCGGAATTGGGGCAATGATGCCGCAAATCTTCCCTCGATCGTTCACCGCGTGTCACGACCATACCGCATTCACCAACCAAATCACCCACCTAACCATGGTCCATAAAAAGGTAAGTTTTCCTTTTCCTCTTTTATTTATTCGATCTTCAAGACTTTTTTTTTGTCTACAACCGGTAACTTCGTTAGATTCTCTATCTTTACTATTTTCAATTTTATTTTTATTTCCAGCATACTCCCTTAATTTGATTTTTTTTACACCGGGGACGGTGTAATTTAAGTCTGGAGAGATTGTTGTTTACTAACACGTTTGTTCGTGATTGGTTTTTATGTTTTTAAAAGAGTTCAAAAAAAAATATATTTTCTAAAAACGTTTTATGGAGTCAAAATAAGTTGGGAATTATGACATTTTTCTAGAAACTAATGCTTTGATTTCAAAGACCAACCATTGTTACAGGATTTGTTCATGACAATCGATTCAGAAACCTCATGTTTGGACTTCCTACCAGAAAGTTTCTACTTGCATTGGTTTCGATGGATACGACTTTGACTATATATGTTGGACTACTAATATGGTTTTGATTATTTCTTATTAAGGATGTTAGATCAGGGAAGCGAATCACACATTCATGACATCTTATCCTCTTTTACCACTCTTTGTTGTCATGAATGACCAGCTCATCTTTAGTTGGTACCCTACCTAAAACCCTTTACCTCTTTTCAGACCTCATGCACTCTCTTTTAGTTTCATACTTGAAGTTACGTGTAAAAACGTCGGAGAAAAAAAGATCGACGCAATTTTCCAATCACTAAGAGATGCATTGATTTAGTAAAGAATGGTGGAGTACAAAGAATGAATTTTAATAAGCTTGGCTGTTCTTTGGAAGGTTAAAACATGGTAATATTTCGTGTCTATACTTGAATTGTATCAAATAGATACCATTTTCCCTCATCATCAAAAATAAAATAAAAAAATAAATAAAAAAAATCTAAGGGAAAGGAAAACGGTTGTTTAAGAGTTTCATGGCCAAAGGATACCCAAGGGATGCCATGATACAAAAGAAGAGACGAGTAGAAGAGATTTCAAGTGATTCCCGGAGAAGATCTAAGTCTAGGGGAGAAACACGTGAAGAAGTAGTTGGGAAATTGTGGACATCAATAGGTCCATTCTCTCTTGCGATTTTGCATAATATCTCGCACCGGAGTCTATGGTAACCTTAAACACTCTTAGCCTCACCACTAAAATCAGCCTTCCCTATTACCTAGAGCCGTCTACCTTGAATAATATTTTTGATGAGGAATTGTTACTAACCTAATAGAGTAGAAAGAGTCAAATAGTTAAAGTTGAGATTTTTGCAGGGACAGAGATTTAAAGTATGGAAAAGGTTGCGAAAATCATGGTGGAAGAAGATGAAAGCGTCTATGGGCTGATCTTGTTTTCATGTGGATTAAATGTTTCGATTTCAAGGCAATGATCTAAAGTATATGTGAGTTCTTGTATTTTCAAACCTCTTTTCTATTCTTGAATTTTGCTTGAGGACAAACAAAATTTAAGTCTGGGGGAGTTGATATGTTCCATATTTTACCTATTTTACTATCTATTTTACTATGTTTTCTATGCATTTATCTACGGTATTACTCCTTTAGAGGTAGTTTTCCTCGTATTTGTAGGTGTAAACTAAGCTACAGCAACTTTAATAAGCCAAAGACACCATCAAGAACCAAGAATTCACAGGAAACAACATTCTACCAAATTGGACAGAACGTATACGCCAGAAATTCAGCAGTGAACGGAGGAACAAATCGATTTGGAATTAGATGAAACTTGGTTTGAATATATATCTTTGAGTGAGCTTCACAATGAAGGTTCAATCATCTCAATTGGAGCTGTGAGGAGGAATATACACTCGAATTACTAACCACATGTCAAACTGCTTCGAAGCTGAAGCGAGTCCAATTTCGGGCCAAATACTGGCCTGCACCATGGACCGATATTCCAGCCAATGTCAGCACACGAGAGAGGTCATTTAACTCCCAGTACCGGTCACGATTTTGGGCCGATACCCATGACCAACGTTGGAGCAGTTTTGACGTACCGTTTTATCCTAAACTAAGCCCTAAGAAGACCATAAGCCTATATATACTTGTTTTTAGCCTCTTATTAGGGGTGTGCCAAAATATTTAGGGTATTTTATCATAAGGAGCAGCCACCACGAGTTATCTTGGTGTTCTTCATTACATTTGGATTTTAGAGCAATCCGGTGGATTATCTCGCTTTGTACCTTGATATAGAGAAGGATCCTCTTACCTTTACTCTTTAATTCAAGTTTATCTACTATAAATTCATCATCTATCTTGTGTTTTTTGTGCACCATGTTTGAGTAGTCTTATTTGTTAGGTTGTAGGAAGATCAAAGAATTCATGAATTGTTAACTTCTATCGAATGAATTAGAGATAATCTATTAAGTTCTTCATCTTTATTTGCTCGTAATGCTGATTGCTTTTCTGATCAACTAGCATCTGATTTTAGATTGATATACTCTCCAAAAGCTTGTTATATTGTCTGAACTAGTATTTGATGAGCTAGGCGTCTTAACAATTCGAAAGGTTAGTTAAGGAGTTTGGTGAACAATTGAATCTTGAACTTACTGCGTGTTTTCTTCTTGCAATAACCTGCGATAGTTGAGTCTATTAGAAAGTTAAAACATAGTAATCTGAGCCACGACAGTGGGAGGATTATGCATCCGTGATTTGAGTTCTAGAACACATTTCTCTAAAAGGTCCCTAAATTCGATATATTGTTTAATGATTTATGAATTTCTGCGATTAACCTACCCGCCTAACGTTTGTTTACTTTGAATTCTAATCTCTTTACTTAGTTATTTTCGTGTCTTATTCTCTTTAAAAACCAAAACCATATTTCTTTGTTTTAGCTTGATTTGATTCCTATAAGTTTGTAGTACAAGGTCCATGTGGATTCGATCCCTAAATACTATTGTGATTGATGTGCACTTGCAGTTATATTTAAGGGTTAAAACTTTGACCCACGTCAATCACGTGGTGATTTGCGGGGTCAGTAAGTCTTTCGAGCCTTCCGGACTAACGCACCGACCGTCGGACAGAGGTGGGCCCACTAGCCGAGAGTGGGCTTGGGGCCCACTGGCAGGGGCGTTACACCCGTACTGTTGCTGCAATTTCGAAACTCCAAAAGAAATACAGCCCATTCAATTGCTCACCCGCTCCAATCAGCATCTGTGTGATGCGGTTTTGAACAATACAAATCTGATCAGATATCTGAAAGATGCATCTACTATCTCGAGATGTGAAACAGAAATAAGATGACATTGAAGGCCATCAACAAAGAACACATTATGTAGTTTGAGTGAAGATCCCATACAAACTATCCCATGTTTATTTGAGGTCGTATAACGTCCGTGTGGAAGCTTAATTAGAATCAGTACCATATCACGAATATCGGATAAAAATCAAGACTTTCAGTCATGTGATTTGAGGCTCCCGTATCAATAATCCAAGATTCAAAGAAGAACTTACCAGAGAGATGTTCATTGGTGCCAGATTTCCTTTCATTAAGAATATTCACCAACGTTTTTTCCATTGTTGATCAGATAAGCCACTGAACCCCACACGATCAGCAGAAGTAATTGCATAAATTGCTGATGTAGAGCTGCTGCCAAAACGTGAAACATCAATTGTAGTGAAGACATGATTATCATGCACAGGCTCTACATTTTTTCCACGTGAACCCAAAGCTCGAGAAGGAAGAATTTCTACGGAGGAATTTGCATTGGTATCACGTGTGTTGAAGCCTTGTTTAGGTCGAGTACGCTCACCCTACCATGGTGGATAACCGATTTTCTTTAAGCAATTCTCAGTGAGATGTCCGTGACAGGGACAAAGTGTGCACACTAATGTTCCTCCATGAGTATCTAGAACAAAGGGGAATCGTGAAGCTGTTTGAACAGCAAAAAACTAACACCTCCATCCTTTTCTTCATGTAGTCGAGCAAGAGACTTTGCTTCCTCATCTTGGGTTAATACCTTATAAGCTTCTTCTATAGAAGATAAAAGAGTACGCGATTATAGAGAGGATTTAACTCCACCATATAAAGATTCATCAATTTCCATAAGAAACTGATGTAACTTATCCTCCTCACGTTCTTTGTGTATCTCTTCCAAGGTTTTACCTTGTTGATAATCTGCTAGATTTCTCCATAGTTTAGTTAGCTTTCCGTAGTATGCCTCAATTGCTAACCCGTTTTGACGACACGTTGCAAGCTCTGTTTTGAGCCTTTGTACCTGCTGTCCATTTTTCACCGCAAATCTCTTCTGAATTTGAGTCCAGAGACTAAAAGCATTTTCACTGTGTGATAAAGAAGAACACAGAGATTCATCAATAGTTAATTTAATCCAGGATACCATCAATGCGTTGTTAGCAGACCAATCTTCATAATCGTCTGAATCTTCATCCGGCTTTGGAATTGTGCCGTCTGCGAATCCAAACTTCTTTCTTGCTTTCAACGCCAATCAAATACTTGCCGACCATTCATCGTAGTTAGATACGCGTAGAGAAGGACGTGAAATAATTGTTCTAGGATTATCTCCTGCTGTGAGATCGTAGGGAGAGATTGTGCATCGTGTCATCTCAACCCTCGATTTGGATTTTGTCACGTTAGACGAGTTTCGAGATTCACCCGACATTGAGAGAAGCTTGTGATGGAGTAATCGATAAACTTAGGAAAAAAAAGAGAGAATTGAAGAAGATAAAAAGTTGATCTAATATAGATCGAAAATAATAGAGTTTGAACGAATAAGAAATTTTTAGAGATCGGTAACCATAAAATCTAGTATTAGGTTTAATGGTCTGATACCATGTCAAAAATTTGAGGTTGTAAAGAATTTTTTATTGATCAAGTTTGAGGTTAAAGATCTTATATAGATAGAGATTACAACGGAAAACACATATTAATTCGAAGTTGGGCTATCATAGGGCCCAATATATAGGTGACGCTATATTATAGGTACAAGAAATGGTTTCAAGGATGGATTTAAGAATTTGAACATAACTGGGGATAAGCTTTTTTTGATAGCTCCGGAAATAAGAATGCAAGACTAAAAATAGACTCAACAAAATCAATGTAAAGTGTGTATATCATAGTTTTGGTAGAAACAAATCAATGTCCTATTTTGTGTGTGTGTTTAGCGACTCTACTAAACAATTTCCTAATGGAATCGACCTAATGTTGAGAAGATCACAGAACCATACTTGAAGCTTTAACCATTTGATTTTGATTAAAAGCGTTTGCTCAATCAATGTCTTATTGATACTCAAAGGTAAAAACATCTCGCTTGCTTGTAATAAACTAATAATATATCTCCCATCTCAATATATAAGAGTTGTACGTAATAATAACATGGTAAGTACATGAAATTACCGTAATTATTAAGTTTACAAGGAAAGGTAACAAAACCCATGATTTTAAACGATACAAGGATTGCAGTTGAGTTTATAAGCCGCAGCGACGGATTCAGCGACGCCTCTAGGAGTAATATGGTTAAAAGGAGAGTGATTGAGTTCAGCTTGGACCACTGCTTCTGTATCCTCACTCGTCACTGATCGGTCTTTCGTAACCCTCACATCAATCTCCGCGATCACGTCGCGGAGATTAATCTTCTCATCTTTTTTGTCTACTTTCTCGTTACGAGCAACCGCCTTTTTGGCCACGGTGGTTACGCCATCGGCGACTTCTCCGGCAGCCCTAGCTTCCACCTCTTTAATGGCAGCCAAGTCGGTGGTTTCCACCGGCTTGTCTCCTACGTTAATAGCCGCTGCTTTGAGAGCTTCCGTTAAAGTTGTCGATCTGCCAATAAGTGCTTTAGCTGCCGTGGAGATTTGCTCTGTGGGGCCTACAAACTGTTATTCATAGGGTTGAATATCACCATTCCGTACACAAATATTAAAATGCAAATACTAGAAGAAAAAAAACAAAACCTATGTATTATTAAATTTGGTTGAATGTATAATATTCGAAAATATTACCTGTCCACCTGAAGTAGATTGAGAGACGCTAACGTGCTCTTCCACGGAGACGTTAGTGATGGTAGGACCATTCTCAATCTCATCCTTTGTTGAACGCATCGTTTTGTTATGCGCTTTTACTCGATGTTCTTTCATTTGTTGCATGTGTTCTTGATTTTTTTTTGTAGGTTTTAAATAAGAAAACGGGGAAAGAGGCAATGATCACAACGGTTTCGTCACGTTTTCTCTCTATCTCTAGACTAACTACAATTGACACGTCGGCTTTAACAGTTCACGTGTCCATCTCTGGATGTTTCTTCGACAGTGACCCTTGGATGCACTGTTAAGACCAACGCGATTTACTTTACACAGGAAACATCCATTAACATCTTTTTAGATTCAATGTATCGATTGGTAACACAAATCGATATTATTATTTTTATCAAGATAACGATACAAAATATCAGTATAATTATAAAATAATGCTATTATCTATTGTAAAACTATAGTTATAAAAGAGGATAGTAGCATTCTTAACAAAATCACATATTATCGGATTGCTAGCTTTTAATTTTCATTCAAAATCCGTTGATATTCAAAAGTCAGTTATCATTAGTTTTACGGTTTTATTAAAGTTGATGTTATTGAAAAATTAATTATTTATAATTTATTCATTGAATTTTTTAAAAAATTACATAATTCTTATAACTAGACTTTTAAAATACATAAAAGATCTCGAAAATGAAACGAATATCTCAAATTTTAAAATCAATTAATTCTATATGATTCCAACTCACAATAATTTTACCGTTACAATCTAACTAGTCATTTATAAAATCACCATTTAATACTGATATTAACTTGTTTTGATTTAATATTCACTTTGATATGATTTTAAAAACTCAGAAGAAACACAAATAAAAAATTTACAGTAAAAATCTTAATATTAGAAATTTAAGTGAAATTAAAAAAAAAAATTATTATTCTCTTTTTCTGATAAAAAAAAACATTTCTGTCACTGTTTTCTTCTTTCAATTTACATATCCACCCATCATCTATCAATACTTTTGGGCCTCCTCCCACGTTAGAGTCCAAACAATCTAACAAACTTCAACACACGTGTCTTGCTCTTTACACGTGCCACATTTACTGTTTAGCGTTCCGGGTTTTCGACCCGGAAATCAAATTCGGTGGAGCGCTAATTCCAGTACACAATTAAAGTGAGAATTTTCCCGGAGAAGAAGAAGTCTTTTTCCCTTTTTCCGTTTTTTTCTTCTCTTTTTGGTCGTGAAATGGGAGAAATGGAGATCGAAGAAATCGAAGCCGTTCTTGATAAAATCTGGGATCTACATGACAAGCTTAGCGACGAGATTCACTTGATTTCTCGCTCTCATTTCCTCAAATCCGTTAAACCAACAACCAGATCGGAGAAGAGGAAGGCTCACGGTGGTTCCGGCGAAGAAAAGCGACAGGGTTATGTCTTCATTAAGGGATTCGCCGTCGATGATAACGACTCCACAATGCGAGAGGCGAAGAGCCTGAACGCGATTCGAGCCGCTCTTGAGAATCTCGAAGACCAGCTTGAATTCTTCCATGTAAGTTGCGTTTTCTCGGATCGATTCGTGTTCGAAATCTTTAACAAGTCGTATTAGATTCCTTGGTATGAGCGAATTTTAGGGAACAAATTGTTGTGAAATTGGGACCAATAGTATCTGTTTGTTGTTTGAGGAAGAATCAGCTAATTTCTAAGCAAATTTAGGATAACAATTGAATTTGGGTATGTTTAGTTAGGGTTTTTGGTATCGCAAGTCATTAGCTAGGGTTTACAGATTTCTACTGGCTTAACCTCTGAAATTTCTTTCTATTGGCTTATATGTGAAACTTCTTTCTCTTTGCTCTGCAGACTATACATACACAGCAACGAACAGAGAGAGATGTCGCGGTTGCTCGTCTTGAACAGAGCAGGATGTTACTAGCTATGAGATTGGCTGAACATCAAGGCAAGAACTACGGAGTTTTAGAAGAAGCTCTTGCATTTGTTGGTAGCATCAAAAACACCACCCATCTCGTTCCACCTGATCACCTTTACACTTCTTCTCCAAATCCAGCGGGAGCAAACTCTACTCCTGATGATGGGAAACAGTCAAACTTTGTGATCAATGCCTTTGCATCGACTTTCGGGTTTGCGAAAAGAGCACTTGGGTTCAACCATGTGAGAGGCGTACTAGGCAATGCTGCTATATTCGCGATTAGCATGGTTGCTATGCTTCATCTTCACCAAGTGGCAACTAGTGAACATCATCTACAGAAGAAAGAAGACAGATTCTACAGAAGCCAGCAGAGGAAAACATACAGAAGAGAGATGTCTTTGTCTTCGGCTGACAGAAGTTTGGACCACTTGGACGTCATGATGGCTCGTGGTTAAGGCCAAAGATCGAACTTGTCTACACGTGTTAAGTCAGATTACATTTGCTTGCAGCAGGTGGAATAAAGGACAAAAAGAGAAAACCAAGAAGAGAAGAGATACTGTTGTTGCTCTCATATGATCTTCGAGGTTTTTGATATTATCAGTGAAAGGATAAGAATTCTGGAGGAAAATGTTGGAATTTTCTGAGATGAACTGATGCAAATATTCTTCCTTTATTTCTCGTTTTTGATTTTCAATCACTGTGTTTACAGTTTTTGATTGTTTGTTTGTTTGTTTTTTTTTTATATTGATTTCAAGTGTGGTTAGGCTTATTGTAATCACAAGTTTCTCACTTGAGATCTCTTTGGCTCGATCTGTATTTTCTCCTTTCTGGTAGTGGCAAATTATCTCGTCGTCGAGGCAGCGAAAATTGGTAAATGTATTGGGCCACTATTGGCCCATCGATATTTCAGAATTATCAAGCCCTAGTTTGCTTCATCTCAAACCCATTTACACTGATAAAAATATATACAAACATTGTTGTTATAGATCTTTAGTTTTAAAATTCATGACCCCGATTTTGTTCACTCCTCCAAATGACCATGCATGTAAGATGTACCAAGTTTGTTCGGAATGAAATCGAATCTCAATTCTGAAATATATGCAAAATTTACGTTATGAGATCCAGATCTTTAACTACTCTGCCACACCACACGTAGGTTTTGAAGTAGAAATTGTTTTTCCTCTTTGTTTCCAAATTAAGTGCAAAATATCTATGATGTGTAACGTCTATTCCTAACAATAATTAAGGGACTTATATATGTTTGGTTATATTTGTGAATTGCGATGTGAACCAAGCAAAGACAAGTGGGATGATAAGCTGATAAAGGGGTTGGATAATGAGGCCAAATTGGTAGGATGAAGAAAACATTAATGTGAATATAGCAAAAACCCTTTTCCTTAAAAAAAACATTTGTGTCTTTCTCTTTAAATTCACATAGCTTTTTTCTATACTCTTCACGTTATATAGAAATGTCAACATGGTGTGCGGCCCGCGGACTATACCCAAATAAAACCGTAATGAAGTAAGTTTGGACACATATTTAGAATCTGTAATCCGTGACGGGCCAACCCGTATGGGTTGAAATTTTTTTTTAGTCTGTTATGGATTGGTCCATTTGGCCGGTCTAAAATTTTAGTTTTGACTAAATGAAAATCATTTATTATTTTTATGTGTTGTTCTTATTAATGATTTAAGTTTTTGTTACAAAATTTAATAAAAGATTATTCTATAATCATGAATACATGTTTGGTTTCAATCTATGTTTATTTAAAATACGAATAAAGCAAGTTAGTCAAACGAAAAAATTCATTAATACGTCATTTCTATCGACCAATATTTTTACGTTTATATTATAAATACAAAACATATAAATTATATCACTAACAAATTTTAAACAACAAATTCTTTTTCATTTATCAATCGAAAGCAGAACAAAAAAAATATCATCAAGTTATATTAATTATACAACGTATATAATAGATGTGAATGTGAGTCTAACCATAAAAATAAAACATAAAAGTTTACGTACATAGTAAGCCAAAAACACATATACAACACAAATTAATATGGTACTATGACAAATCATTGATAATCATGTTTGGTTTGTTTTAATTGTTTATTGCCTTTTTGATGTCTGTTTAAATTTTTATTTTGAATTTCAAGTAGAGATTGAGGTGTTTGAATTCTAATTTTGAGTTAAAAACTATGACTCAGTTTCAATTTTTAAATTCGATATTTTGATGTGCTAATGATGTTTCTAATTTGATTTGAATTGAAAAAAATACCTTAGACGAGAGTTTCCTTCTGATTCACGTCAATTTTGTATACTAGATATTTGAATTAGTTAAAACTCGTTTTTTTAGTTTTGGTTAATGTCTTTGCGTTTGACATATGTACTCAACAAATTCTTATACTAGAGCTTGCTTCTAATACACATTAGTTTTGCTTCATTCATGTTTTATATTTTAATGTTACACTTCGTTTTTGTACGTTGTAGCAAGAGTATCATAATCCGCGGGCTGGGTCATTAGCCTGTTTGTCCAAGTAATACGGGTCTGGACATAGATTTCGAACCCGTAATCCGCGACAGATCAGTCTGTATAGGTTGGAGAAAAATCAGATTGGGCAGACGCGGGCTGACATGTTTGACATTTCTACTTTTATATGTGACTTCTTGTTTTTTCTTTCTATCTTCGTGTGCTGCCTTTTCTCATTTTGAAAACATATATGTTTTTCAACGTGGTTAGACAAATGTATAAAATACATTACGGATTGTGCAAATAGTGTTTTAGTGTTTTGTAGGTCCCGGTTCGCATTTTGGGAATTGCCACCCCGGGTTTCCTGATAAATAGGTCAACCCAATGTTTTTTGGTCTTAGACAACAAAACAAAACACTTTAATTTTTCACGTTGAAACCACGATTGTCAATGTAAATCCCAAGAATATATTTTCTTAGCAAAAAAAAAGAAAAAAATCCCAAGGATATAAAATCGAAATCAGACGCACAAGAAAAAATAAATAAAAATAAACATAAATTATGATTTTATAAGACTACGTAATTCAGAGATTAAAAAAAAAACTATAAATCACGTTATCACTATCTTTCTCTCCATGTTTAACGATTGGAAAGCAAAAACTATTTTCTAAAAGCAGGTGAAATTTGACGTTTTAAACGTGATATTATCAACAGTTAACCTCCGAGCACCGAAAAGATTATGGATCAAAGTTCCAGAACTCTAACAGTTTATTAAAAAAAAAAAAACAGGTGAAATTAAACTATAATTAATCAGGCAGCAAATAGTAATGATAACAAAAGTCATACTTGTAATCCCACAACATAATGATACTTATGTTTTCATCATTCATCATACTTCTGTTTTAACCTCGTACAAGAAGTCAAGCCAGCCATCTTTCTCAAAAAAAAAAAGACAAGCCAATGAGGTCGTGGTAGTTTATAAAAAGTGATTATCGAAAAATAATAGAGTTAGATATTCATTATCAGATGTTGATTATAGATTAAACGAGAAGGACTGGACCAACCAATAATTATGAAATAGCCAAATTGCTTCATAATGATACGACAAAAAGCTGATGTTAACGGGTAAAAAGTGTTTTTGCCACTTCTACCCGTTAACGGGTATAAAAGCTGAAGATTAACTTATAATTTTAGAATTATTTTTTGTTATCCCTATCATGCGCAAGACGCGAGGACCTACTTAGTGGAGGGAGGCTTATTATCTTTGGTTTTTACTTGGTTTTGGTAGAGGTCCAACCTGTTTTGAAGATATTCAAACAGTCTGTGGAGTAGCATATCTTGCGTTTATAGATTCATGTTCTGTGTTTGGTTTGCTCGATGTTGATGATGGGTATGTTCATATAATTAAAATCAATGTTCCGAACCTTTGGCTCATAATCTCCTCGATATCTGAAAACAGTTTTTGGATATTCCGATTTAAAAAATAACTTTTGTAATATTTCGAAAATGATTACTATATTATATAATTTAGAAAAGTCAATGTATATCGAGATTTAGAGGACAATTATTCTCTGTTGTGTTTTGGCATGTCGTGGTTGGAATATGTTTCTTTCCTTTATTTATAAAAAATATTTTTAATTAATTGTTTCACAGTTTAGTTGCTTTATTGTTATATTGGTTTATTATAATAATTTTAGATTATCTTAATTTAATAATTTTGATTTTATAATTTATAAAATATATTGTATTTTTTGTATATGCTTTAGCTAATTATTAAGTGTGATATTTAAATTCCTATTAGGAAACGAGATTTGAATCACAAAGCAGCAAACAAGGTATAAGGAAACGAGATTTGAACAGAAACAATCTCTTACTCGAAGAAGATGAAGACAAGAGAAAAGGATATTGAAAAAAATTCTATTCACTAAACCAAAGTGTAATGTGCAAACCACGTTACGATATCTAATACAAGGCTGTCTTTATATTTTGGTATCTCTAATCATTCGGATTGAGGAGAGTCAGTACTCTCATCTTTGTCATTTTCAAACCCTGAAAAATCATAAATATATAAGTTGTTTAGCATTATAAGGAAACCGATCGAGCTCTAAAGAAAGAGAGACAAAAAATCATCTTCTTCATACATGTTAGAAACGATCTCACTCCGATGACCAATTCCAAAAACTCTCACAATTTATCACGCACGAGAATCAAAAACAAAAGAAAAAACTGATAAAAATGCGGAAGAAGAAAGAACACGAGAGACTATTGACCCAATTTAACTTAACCGAGGTGATTAAGCGTATGTCTTGAGCCGATCAACCCGGCCAATTCTCTATCGCGTCTAGAGTCTTTACTTGGTCTTCTTTCTTTTCGGTTTAGCCATCAAATACCAAACCGAGTAACCTTCTTCAATTTATCCGGTTTAACCAAACCTGAAAACTGAATCAGTACGATTCATCACAACAATAAAGCAATTTTTACAACTTGGTGCATAACAAATGGAGGTGTTTAAGGCAAGCACCAATAAATGCTCAATTTCAGCGGACATTGCATTTTCATACTGATTTCAATTCTTTTTGAGAGTATACTTGCAAGAGGTTACGTATCTCATTACTAGGACTTGTTCAACACAAACTGTCAGTGGAAAATACCGTACGATGTGCATTTCATCATACAAGTCCACAATTTGATGTATTTGCAAAGTTTTTTTTAGCGTGTTTGCTTTATCAAAAATCAGAATTAGGATAAGGGTATGTTCTCTAATCGGGGCATATAGTATCAGAAGATTTGAGACTATTTGTATCTCTTACCATAAAATCTTTTGTGGTTTATTACAACAAGACTCTTGAAACAAAGGGCAGAAACGATAAATAAATAACAAAATTCAGAGTTTTGCAGGACTGATGACTTGTGCAATAATTAATCGAAAGGAACGGTCTCTCTTGGAGGATTGAGATTTCTCATGCGGCACGCCGGGCTTGTCGACCTCGCTTCTTCAAGCCATTGCTCTTGCGAGCATTTTCTTCTACCTGCAAAAGATGTATACAAAACACAAGTATTAAGAGACATGAAAACAGGACAGTGGCTTATTATCCTTATGAAAAAAACTCAAGATCTAGAAGCAGTTAAAAATACAGAAACAAAGGGAGTTTAATGGATCATGGATTTTACTGATCTGCAGATCCACGAGTATTTGGAAGTATCAATAAAAATAAATACATTGTAAGATCAACAAAACTGGTTTATATATAAACATAATAATATATCTACAGAAATACAAATCATGTCTTATTTTTTCTGAAATTTGCAGCTTGCTATACAATTGATTATTATACACTGGAATGAATGATTGTGGAGATGTGGGATGATATGAGAAGTTGATGAGGCTCGTCTAATAGACTGTTATATCAAATTCAAATTTAAAATAAAAAGATTTGGCTACCTCTGTATTTTTAACGTGAAATCAATCTGAAATCCAATAAAATCTATTCTAAATCAAATCCATATTTAATTCTTTGATATGGAATAAGACTTGAATTTAATTTGTATTTGAAAATCACATAATGAACAACATACAACTTTTTGTTTGGATTTCCAAATCAATGAACCGATAAACCCCCTAAAGGTTTATGACTGAGGAAGGCTGAGGTACGGAGATGATCGGCACAGAGCAAAAAGTCAGAATGAGAATTCTATGTCTGCCACTATTTCTTACGACTTGGGATGTAAGAGGTAATGTTGATGATATTACATACTGAGAATCAGATATTCATGTTTTATCACTTTCAAGATCCCAGGATTTCTACTTGATCTGAAAACGATTGTCCCATGTGTATTCAATGTTAAGTAGGAGGAACAAACTTTAATGCTTCTTGTTGGTTTCTTCTTCTACCATTTCTATAAAGGTTTGCTATTTGTAGTTGTGTTTGTTGTTGCATTTTTAGCTTAGCAAAAAGTTTATAAAAGAAAGATTAAATTACAAGTTCCTTGTCCCACTGTTTTTGAAGTTTTGGTAAACATATACTATACAAGTACATAAAATAGACAAGTCCTGGAATACTAATAAATTCTTCATGAGTTTGTCTGTTTCTGGAATTAGTCTCTCTCTCTCTCTCTATATATATCTTCCAATCAATGTATCTCCCTTGAAGCAAGTAAGTACCCCTCTTGTTTTAATCCTCTGCCTCTCTCTTTTCCTCGTCACCAACTCATTATCTCTACAATGTCTTCTTCTACTTTCTCCAGAATAAACCCAGTGAAGCCCATTGATAAATTTATTTTCTTCTGTGATTGCAACATAAAGAGCTTCAGGCTTGGGATTTTCAGCTGCATTTTTTTGTTTTTTTTGGAGAAATGGGTCTGCTTAGAAGTGCATGGCTTCTTTTGTTTTTCTTTGTTGTCTTTTGGTTCAGGTTTCATCACTGTTATGGTTCAGAGCTCTCTGTGAAGTTCTTGAAATCGCCTCCTCCTGCTTCTAGATTTAATTTGGCAAAATTTTCCTTCCAAGCTTTTGAGGATGGAAACAAAACTTGTTCAAGCTGCATTTTATTTATTTTTTGTGAATGGCCATAAACATTGTTTCTGTGTTAGAGATTTGGAGCTTTCTCATGCCAAATGAATTTTTGGATTTCTACTTTTTTTGTTTGGACATGGTGAACAAGTTTTTAATTGTGCTCTCTGCAGCTAGATGATCACTTTAGTGTGGACTGCCATCAAAGAAAAGTTTCATACTCGAAGTTGTTGGACAGGAATCATACACTTGAGGTTTGTGCAAATAGGATGTATGGAGTTGGCTGCAATAGCTATAACTGGATTGTTGGTAAAGAAACTATTCTTACACCTCACTGATTCTCTTCCTGGATTTTTCTTGTCTAGCATAGATCAAAGTTATTTGTCTTGTGCGGCTTCTCTAAGTATCCTCATAGAGCTTATAGCTTGAGTTTTGTCAGATTTCAGACTCCCTTTTCCTTATTCAAGCTGTAAAATTGTGTATGCAGATACGGTTTCTCCTACAGCCTTTGTGACTGCATCAGTGCCATTTACTAGTGCACAAAACATGTCTGTTAATATTACTTTTACTGAGCCATGTGTTGGTGGAGGAGGTTTCGGCTGTTCATCTGTGAATGCCTGCGACGTGAGTACGTAACCTTATTTACATTCATCACAATTTGAGCTTTCATCTTCTTGTTCTGTACTCTTGACACGGTCTGAAATTATGTAGCAGCTTCTTGTTTACGGTGCTGGCCAAGTTATACCGTCTTCATTCACTGTTCTTGACCAGTATCTCAAATATTCACTCCTTGTGGGATTGTCTCCTAATGCTCAATATGGAAGGATTGTGTTGGTGATGAATAAGACTGTCTGTTCTGATGCAGCCGGTAACAAGTTTAAAAGACCTTTGGGTTCGCGTTTCTTTGTCCATTTTGGTGAGTGTGCTTTTACTTTTTATATGTGTGTTCTTTTTTAGGCTATAGCTTTAATGGATACTGATTTTAAACTGTTCTTGGCATCTAGATAGAAGAAATGTTTTTGTCGACCTACGAAGTCATGTGATATGATCAAATTTGTCCTGAGCTACTCTCTCAAATTAAGAGATCAATGTAATACTTAGGGATCGAATCCACAGGGAATCAATTCACACAATCAATTATGAATTCAAATTATGCTAAGTAAAAAGTGATAAATGTAAAATAAACAGCAAATGTAAACAAGTGAATGAATATCAGGTTCTTGAAATCAATTAGACAAAAGGTTAGGCATTGGGTAATTCGCAGGAATGACTTGAAATACGGTCGTGTCGATCGACACATACCTTTGTGTCGATCGACACAGAGATGAAAACGGTTAGGATTTTATTAAGAACGGTTCTAGAACTCAAACACGAATATAAAACCAATCAACTTTCGTTGCAGAGATTATCTATGACTAAATCCCTAAATTCCAAATTTCTTTGCAAATTCAGTGAATAAAGACAAGCATGAAGTTCAGGTTCAATTGTTCACAAAATTACTAAGCCAAATTTCTTTGCGAATAGATAATTTTGCTCATCTAAGATTATGTCCGGTTGTTAATAATACTTTCGCATCTATTAAAGCAACCTAGGATATCCAATTTCAGTTGATCAATCCTAAAATCTGAGTTAAATCAATCTAGATGAAGAACATAAAGATAAATCCTAACAGGGTTTCAATCCTACCAATTTCTCATCAAACCCTAGAACTACCCTAAACCTAACAAACAAACTACTCAGACATAGATGATGAAATCATAATTAATGAAATAAAATGCATTAAAAAGTTAGAGTAAGAGATACAGAGTTTCGAAAGCTATGGAATCCGGAAGTCTGAAATCTCCCAAAAGCTCTGAATCTCCAAGTCTTAATTAAAAACAAGATCTAATTAAAAACCTAAGGAAAAACTATATATAAAGTCTAAAAATTCGGATTGGGCTTCTTGTAAGTTTATGGGCTTCTTGGGCAAAACTGGAATTTCTTCAAAACCTGAAGTTTTCACGTGTCAGACGGGCATGTCGATCGACACAAAGGATTGTGTCGATCGACACAGACTTGAAATCTCGACTCTGACTTGATCACTTCGTCTCTTCTTTCCTCGATGCTCCAAAATGCTCCAAAAGCTTCCAGTAAACTCCAATCGTCCAATAATCTACAAATACTCAAAAAGACTCGAAAAATACCAAAAAGACTCTATGAAAAGGACTTATATCATGGTCAAAAATAGGTAAAAACCATGATATATCATCATGTCCCAGAGAAATTACTTGAGCTAAACAACCAAACTAGGACGGGCAACCAATGAGAACGACAAGTTGAATGTTTACTTGTCTTTCTCGGAACCGGTACTGAATTCTTGGTCTACTAAGCACAAACCAAGGCGATTTGCTTCCTATTCATGGAAAAACCAACGGAAATCGTCGTTTGGCATTTATGGTTGGTGCTTTTGCTGTTTTTTCTTAAGGTTATTTGCTGCTATTGGTCTATTTTGTTTCGTGTTAAACCCCGACGCAACATTTAAACTATTTTTCCAGGTCACAAATACATCAAGACGTGCTATAGTTACAGTGACCCTTGCCTCAAATTCAATAAGACTGCACCACTGACATTTCTTTATGGTGAGTAAGTTACATATCTGTTTTTCTCGATTTTTTATTTGCTTCTCTTCTTTTGAAACATGTATGCGCATGATTTTAGATACCGAGAGACCTCATGTTGTATTGAACACACCATCCCTATGTGGATAAAATTCATGAAGCCAGTGTTTGGGTTTAATTCCTCATTTGTATCTTGATAGGTTAGTGGTCTTCTATTTCTTCTAACTTCTTGATTTTTTCATAAAAGATTTGCGGTTTTGATGCTAAGTAAGAGACTTTTCGCTTCTTTTGTTTTCCACCACTGAATACCAGCTTTGAGGAACTGAGTGGAAGTGCATATACATTGTATATGTAAAAGCCAACACAAGTAATATCTCTGTTAAGATTCCTGAAAATGTTACTCAGGATGTCGCGGGAAACAAAAATCTCGCATCGAACATTCTACAAGTGCAGCATTGTAACCGTTTTAACCACTTTATATATGTTAATCAAGTGTTATTTTGTTTTCCTGCTTCTGCCAATGGTTTTCAAAAATTGTACTTGCAGATTCTGTGCCTGTAATATCTTCTGTGATTTCTTGGGTATCAATGTACATTTTTTTGGTGACATCTTTCGTTGCCGGACTCCTCTTTCAACCACAAGCCTTTATTCTCTCAGAACATTTCCAATACCATCTTCCTATCTGATATCAGAACCTACGAGAAACCTTTTTGTATGAGTTTCTACTCTTTTATGAAATGACAAATATTTTGCCTTCGGATTTCCTGCAAATCACATAATCAATCAATGGTAATATGTGGTTCTAATGCAGAGAACTGCCTGCCACATTCATTTTTTTGCACTCTCGAGATGGCTACCGGTGACATTGCCTGTTGATTACTATGAATTTCTGAGAGGCATTCAGTGGATAATCCCTTATTTCCCTCTTCCATGGGAAACTAAGCACAACGAACAGATTATGGTGGCCTCAAGTCCTTTCATTGGCCCACATTCCTTCATTTCTAAGAGGTTAAATCCGCAGACATCTCCGAATGCTGAGTCGGTGTACAGATTGCCACTCACTGCAATGGAGTACAGATTATTCTTTGAGGTGAAAAGAAACTATTATCCTCACAGCTTCTTCTTTGTTGTTTTTATTAGTACTCTTTTGTTCATCTTTTGATACGGTATGAGTATTGACAGAACCCAAATCGTAAGCCAGAAGTAGAACACGTTCTTGGTCTACCACATCCAACAGTGTAAGTCACTCAGTCCATGTTTGTACTTTCTATATAGAACTTTGTGAAGATTTCATTTCGGCACTAGTTGCTTACATTTAGTTTACTATTTAATTTTTTCGTTCTTCTTTCTTGTAGGTGGAGAGATTTCTATAGGATCATGTTTTGGATAGCCATCATCGGAGGAAGTTCGGTATCAGTGCATATATTCCTCTCTCTAATACTGAAGTTCAAGAAATCACACATTGAGAAGAAGAGGAGTTTCGGTGCATTTGTCTTCCCAAGATTTGAGTCTGCAAAGCTGCCAGGAGCCTCATAAAAGGTATGTTTTAATACCAGCCTTGAAAATATCTGTTTAATTTGGAAATCTTGGTTAACACAGATACTTAATTCTCTCTTTCTCAGGCTATTTCAAACATCAAGGAGCTGGAGAAGCCAGTGTCATTGTTGGTATCCTTGTGCTTTGCGTCGTTGCTATTGTGCTTCTGGCATTGGATTCTATCTTATGGGTTTGAAGTCGTGGTATTGTACTCTTGAGGACTACTTTGATACATTTACCATTTTTAATTACAATATATGAACCCAGGGTCGTAAAAAATTGGCAAAATTAGCTCAATTAATCGAATTTTACTACCAAATGATGGATTTACAAAATCTGAAGTTAATTCAAGTGCCCAATAAATCGACAATATTACTAGTTTATTAGTTATTACAACATTTTAAAATATTTACTTTAATACTTCAGATACTAGTTACTTTAATACTTCAGATATTAGTTATTAGACCACTTGCATGGGCAATAACTTGCTTTCAGCTTGATATATGCGTGTAGTGTAAACATAGAGATGATACCTGCATATGCTTATATTATCTGCTCGAGCATATCCATTTATACTGTAAAAACTCAGGACTGGAGCCATGATGTAGGTTTAATTGTAAAAATTAAATCATTTTTGATTGTCCATTTCACTTAACAGCTTGAAGTTTAACAATGAACATAGATGTTTATTTCAGTAGCAATAAACTCTAGTTCGGTCGTTGTGTAGCGTCCAAGTCATCATCACCTATAACAATAACAACATCATCATAATCAACATCATCATCATCATCATCATCATATCATTAACAGAGATTCATACCATCTCATCCTCTTGCAAGCTTCTTCGTCTTTTGCTTATGTTGTCTACGCTTCTTAGCCGTGTTCTTCTTCACATATCCTAAAACATCCGTCCAGTTGAACTCTAGGTTACCAAGGTTGGATCCACTTGCATCATCATGTGACACTACGATTACTAAGATATTATTATCTTGTATTGCAGTAATAGTGTCCTTGAACCCAGCATCTCCAGTAATGAGCACGACATTTTCCCGTTCCATTCCTTCTTTCTTTCTTCTAGCTATTTTCCCATGCTTTATTGTATCCATTCATCACTAACGTCTTTTTCGCCTACCTCTAGACAAAAAAACAAGAGAAATTTTTTATTATTAGACACAAAAATAATTCACAAAATTCATTAATAAAGTAAAACAAGTTCACTCACTATCTTCAATAAAGTGATAAGGGATTATAGAGAGAGTCCCCTCTTCAACGACAATGCCATCCCTAACCACAATTAGTACTTACAGCTTGAATATCGAAGAGACCCTTGAAACCTTGCCGGATCAGACCTGATTGTATACGCTCGTACACTTTGGAACGGTTCATGTGGTGTGGAGGAATAAAGCAATTTTCTAAATCCAACCACCCCTTTTTTGAAGCATCCAAATGCCTACGGATTCGGAAGGAAAGGAAGTGTACTGGATTGCGGAAACTGGTTCCCGCATAGATGCCAAACTCTCCAAGCTGGTTCTCGATCTCCACTATATGCTGGTATTTCGTAATCGAAGGTAATCCAGTCTTCAATTGACCCTGATATAAAAAAAAAAGAAACAAAAACTCGTTATCAAAAATTCAATATAAAGACAGTGAAAGAAACATCATAGTTGGAAAATATTGACTTACTAATGATAAACCAACACATAAGTGATCAACAATGTCATCGATGATGCCCTCATGGGTGGTCATCACTAAACAACCAGATTTCTGAGCGCTCCTAAAATAGTCGATGCACTTTGTCACAGAACCGCATGGATTTGTATCGCATGGAATTATACAAAATGAGCACGATATTTTGGGGGGGGGGGGGGGGTGGGAAGGAATTGTACCGTTCCATTCCTTCTTTCCTTCTTCAACCCATTTTCCCATGCTTTCTTGTATCCATTCATCACTAGCGTCTTTTTCGCTTATCTCTAGAAGAAAAAAAAGAAACAAGAGAAAATTTTTATTATTTGACACACAAAAAAATCACACAATTCATTAATAAAGTAAAACAAGTTCACTCACTATCTTCGATAAAGTGATATGGGATTCCAGTGAGAGTCTCCTCTTCAACGACAATGCCGCCCCTAACCACAATTTGGTTAGCACTTGCAGTTTGAATATCGAAAAGACCCTTGAAACCTTGTCGGATCAGACCTGATTGTATACGCTCGTGCACTTTGGAAGGGTTCATGTGGTGTGGAGGAATAAAGAAATTTTCTAAATCCAACCACCCATTTTTTGAAGCATCCAAATGCCTACGGATTCGAAAGGAAAAGAAGTGTACTGGATTGCGGAAACTGGTTCCCGCATAGATGCCAAACTCTCCAAGCTGGTTCTCGATCTCCATTATATGCTGGTATTTCGCAATCGAAGGTAATCCAGTCTTCAAATGACCTTGATATAAAAAAAAAGAAACAAAAACTCGTTATCAAAGATTCAATATAAAGACAATGAAAGAAACATCATAGTTGGAAAACATTGACTTACTAATGATAAACCAACACATAAGTGATCAACAATGTCATCGATGATGCCCTTGTGGCTGTCCATCACTAAACATCCAGATTTTTTAGCGTTCCTAAAACAGTCGATGCACTTTATCACAGAACCGCATGGAATTGTACCGCATCGAATTGTACAAAATGAGCACCACATTTTGGGTGGGGGGGGGGGAGGAATTGTACCGTTCCATTCCTTCTTTCCTTCTTCAACCCATTTTCCCATGCTTTCTTGTATCCATTCATCACTAGCGTCTTTTTCGCCTATCTCTAGAAAAAAAAAGAAACAAGAGAAATTTTTTATTATTTGACACAAAAAAAATTCACACAATTCATTAATAAAGTAAAACAAGTTCACTCACTATCTTCAATAAAGTGATATGGGATTCCAGTGAGAGTCTCCTCTTCAACGACAATGCCGTCCGTAACCACAATTTGGTTAGCACTTGCAGTTTGAATATTGAAAAGACCCTTGAAACCTTGTCGGATCAGACCTGATTGTATACGCTCATGCACTTTGGAAGGGTTCATGTGGTGTGGAGGAATAAAGCAATTTTCTAAATCCAACCACCCCTTTTTTGAAGCATCCAAATGCCTACGGATTCGGAAGGAAAGGAAGTGTAATGGATTGCGGAAACTGGTTCCCGCATAGATGCCAAACTCTCCAAGCTGGTTCTCGATCTCCATTATATGCTGGTATTTCGCAATCGAAGGTAATCCAGTCTTCAATTGACCTTGATATAAAAAAAAGAAACAAAAACTCGTTATCAAAGATTCAATATAAAGACAATGAAAGAAACATCATAGTTGGAAAACATTGACTTACTAATGATAAACCAACACATAAGTGATCAATAATGTCATCGATGATGCCCTTGTGGCTGTCCATCACTAAACATCCAGATTTTTTAGCGTTCCTAAAACAGTCGATGCACTTTATCATAGAACCGCATGGAATTGTACCGCATCGAATTGTACAAAATGAGCACCACATTTTGGGTGGGGGGGGGGGGGGAAGGAATTGTATCTTTCCATTCCTTCTTTCTTTCTTCTAGCCATTTTCCCATGCTTTCAAATTATCCATTCATCACTAACGTCTTTTTTGCCTACCTCTAGAAAAAAACAAGAGAAGAATTTTAATATTAGACACAAAAAAAAATCACACAATTCATTAATGAGGTAAAACAAGTTCACTCACTATCTTCAATAAAGTGATAAGGGATTCCAGTGAGAGTCTCCTCTTCAACGACCATGCCGCCCATAACCACAATTTGGTTAGCACTTGCAACTTGAATATCGAGAAGACCCTTGAAACCTTGCCGGATCAGACCTGATTGTATAAGCTCGTGCACTTTGGAAGGGTTCATGTGGGGTGAAGGAATCAAGCAATTCTCTAAATCCAACCACCCTTTGTTCGGAGCATCCAAATCCCTACGAATTTGGAAGGAAAGGAAGTGTACTGGATTGCCGAAACTGGTTCCCGCATAGATGCCAAACTCTCCAAGTTGGTTCTTGATCTCCACTATATGTTGGTATTTCGCAATCGAAGTTAATCCAGTCTTCAATATAAAGACAGTGAAAGAAACATCATAGTTGGAAAAGATTGACTTACTAATGATAAACTCACACATAAGTGATCAACAATGTCATTTGTTTCCCTTGTGGCTGGCCATCACTAACCAACCAGATTTCTGAACGCTCCTAAAATAGTCGATGCACTTTGCCACAAAACCGCATGGTTTCAGAATAACAGTATGTGATTCTTCTCTTGAGCTACACTGGAAGGAATATCACTTTGGACCACCTGAACTTTCAAATTATTGGTCATCCAGTCTTTGTGAACATGATCTTCAATTGATATAACCAAATACTTCCCAATATATGACTTGTACAAAGCGTGATAGCATGTTCTTTCTGCAAATTTCAAAAACAAGAGCAGGGGCCAGATATTTTGAGCATTGTTTTTTTATTACATATCAAGCGAGTTTAAGGAATGCAAGGAAACAACTTATTTTACCTCTTTCTTGTTTGGTGTAACATCCATTCTGATGCCAACATTGCCAGTGTATCCCGATTTTGTGATGACATTCTCGAGCAGTGGTTTTGTCGTTTGATGAAAGTTCTCCCTGCAATCAGAGAATGAAATTCACACAGGAGGTTAGGTATCAATCAAGTAATGCAGTTAAAAGGACTAACGAAATGATTCAAGATTTTTACCTTCAACTCGCTGTAAACTTCCACACCCATATCCAAGGCGTTCTTGAAAGATGAAGCTTTAACCGGGATAATCATGAACTTAACCATGTTGCCTGCATTTATGACATTGAAGGCAGGAATTGGTAGCCTTAATTTTGGTTCGATTACAGCAAGATCGGGAATGTTCTTGAACAAGCAAAAGAGTTTGATTGTAGAGAAGATATCAGCAACATAATCTATAAGTACAGTCCCAGTTATAACCTTGTAGAGAGGACATCCAAGGACAACAGCCCCAGCGTAGCAAACAGCAAGAGACACATAAAAAACAGCACGCCCAAATTTCTGGCAAAGGTTATCCAAGATGTTGTCTATATCAGCCTGCTCAGTTGGATCCTTGCCAGTCAATTGTGACCCAATGATATCGTTAATATATGGAACAACCTATATGCATCAAATCAAAGAAAACATTAATATATCAGAAAGCAATATATTAGTAGTGCAAAACAAGACACACACACCTTTTCTAAATCAGCGTGAGCTGGAAACACAGTTGTGATCACAGAACATGCAGGTGGCAACAAGGTGATCTGTACCTCTAAGGTTATCTTTCCTTGCTCGTCGTCATTCCTTCTTGCAGTCACATAACCAATGTTTTCAAACATAGCTTAAGCTGTTAGGGATGAGAGAGAAACAAAATAACGATTCAGCAATGGAACCAAACCATGATTCTAGATTCAGTACATCAGTAAAACTCATCTTAATCCTCCTTAAGATAAGACCTAATCAATTCTTCTAACTCATTAGATAAACGCAACCCAAGGTCACAAAAAATGTGAGATTATCTAGATGCAACAAAGAGCCAACATTGTCTGATTCAATGCAAACGACTAGGGACTAAGTTGTTCAAAATAGATTTACATCAAATGTTAAATCCCATAATCTAGAAAGAAATGGCCACCCATAAAAAATTGTCAGATAAGGAAAGATAAAAATTATCAGATAAGGAAAGATATATTCATATAACACAATTTTTCTAAAACTCAATGGATCGTTTAGGATTTGGCACAAATATTGAGCTCCATGCGTTATAATTATACGTTATCTGCAAGCCTTCGATGTTGTACGTAGATAAACGAAACATATTCAACTGAAGTAGAAAAAATCCAAGAATATGAAATGAGTCCATCGAAATAGTTACCCTTTGCAGATGAACATCGTATTATCAACGACTCTGTAGATTTTTATCTTCGATGCTGCGAGTAAACACTTGAGGATTAAGGTCTTTGGGAGTAAGGGTTTTACTATTAAAACACAAGAACAAGATTATAAATACGAATCAAAAGCACACAAAGAGAAGATGAGCAAAAAGTAAAAGTACCTTAGTGGTGTAAACCTTGTCACCCATCTCGTTGATATAGCCCTGAAGATACATCGATCGTTAGATTTCAACTAATCCCGAGTGGAAAATTAAACACTAGAGCTGAAGATAAAAGAAGACAAAGATGATTAAGATTCACAAAAGAAAAGCACAAAAAGTCATACCTCAGAGATATTTTTTTGTTTCTTTGAGACGAATTAGAGTTTATAAGAATTCATCGGCCACACTCTCAAGTCCATCAGTTTTTTTTTGTCTGCCATTATATTAAGAGAAATTTCAAAAAATGCCACTTTTCAAATGCCACTTTACAAAAATGCCACACTTTTGAAATCTTTGCAAAAATGCCACTTTTTGAAAATTATTTTTTCTTTATATTATTTATGTTTGGGTTAACTATGTTTATTAGGGTTTAGTTTTGAGGGTTTAGGGGGGTTTAGGGGTCAAAACATTTTTTAGGGTTTAGAATTTTAATATATAAGCTTCATAAATCTATAATTAGTGGCATTTTTGCAAATAAACACTCTTAAGTGGCATTATTGCAAATATGAACACAAAAAGTAGCATTTTTGTAATTGTCCCAACAATGAAGCCCAATAAAAGGGTAGAAATCTAGAGTAGTTTTTAAAAGCCCCATGTTGTTACACAAGATTAAGCCCAAATAGCCCAATAAACATATCTACCTAAATATAAGAGCATGTACATTGGTTAAAATCTCTAATGGGGTTCTCAACAATTTTATAATACTAAACAAACAATAAAGGTTAGTATCCCATTCCATTCATTTTTTTTCTTTCTTCTAGCCATTTTCCCATGCTTTCCATTCCCTCTTTCTTTCTTCCTTCTACCGTTCCATTCCTTCTTCTTTCTTCTAGCTATTTTCCCATGCTTTCTTGTATCCATTCGTCAGTAGCGTCTTTTTCGCCTACCTCTGGAAAAAAAAAACAAGAGAAGAATTTTATTATTAGACACAAAAAAAATTCACACAATTCATTAATGAAGTAAAACAAGTTCACTCACTATCTTCAATAAGGTGATAAGGGATTCTAGTGAGAGACCCCTCTTCAACGACAATGTCGCTCCTAACCACAATTTGGTTAGCACTTGCAGCTTGAATATCGAGAGGACCCTTGAAAGCTTGCCGGATCAGACCTGATTGTATACGCTCGTGCACTTTTGAAGGGTTCATGTGGTGTGGAGGAATCAAGCAATTTTCTAAATCCAACCACCCATTGTTCAGAGCATCCAAATGCCTACGATTCGGAAGGAAAGGAAGTGTACTAGATTGTGGAAACTGGTAACCGCATAGATGCCAAACTCTCCAAGTTGGTTCTCAATCTCCACTATATGCTGGTATTTCGCAATCGAAGGTAATCCAGTCTTCAATTGACCCTGATATAAAAATAAAAATAAAAACAGAAACTCGTTATCAAAGAGTCAATATAAAGACAGTGAAAGATGAAACAACCCAACTCGTAAAATTTAAAAAATTTCTCTTCGGATTATTATTATCACAAAAAATAATCCTCAACGGGTCAACACAAGCAATGCGGAAAACGATAAAGAATTAAATCAATACACCATTTAGTAAATCCCATACTTTACTAAAACTCTAACCAATTCCAATAACAATCCAAATCAACCAACATCAATAACAAGTTCCAGAATTTCTAACAACCTAGCAATTCTAACTCAAATGCCATGAAACCGAAACACTAGATCATCTCCTCTTCCCGGTCATGATTCCACAATCACAATTTCTCTTTACATGCATCACATAGGTATCAATCAAGTAATGTAGTTAAAAGGACTAACAAAATGATTCAAGATTTTTACCTTCAACTCGTCGTAAACTTCCACACCCATATCCAAGGCGTTCTTGAAAGATGAAGCTTTAACCGGGATAGTCATGAATTTTGGTTTGATGACTGCAAGATCGGCAATGTAATGGAACAAGCAAAAGAGGTAGATTGTAGAAAATATATGAGCAACATAATCTATAAGTACAGTCCCAGTTATAACCTTGTAAAGAGGACATCCAAGGACAGCAGCCCCAGCGTAGCAAACAGCAAGAGACACATAAAAAACAGCACGCCCAAATTTTTGGCGAAAGTTATCCAAGATGTTGTCTATATTACCCTGCCGAGTTGGATCTTTACCAGTCAATTGTGACCCAATGATATCGTTAATATATGGAACAACCTAAATGCATCAAATCAAAGAGGACATTAATAGATCAGAAAGCAAAATAATAGTAATGCAAAACAAGACAATACTCACCTTTTCTAAATCATCGTGAGCTGGAAACACAGTTGTGATCACAGAACATGCAGGTGGCGACAAGGTGATTTGTACCTCTAAGGTTATCTTTCCTTGCTCGTCGTCATTCCTTCTTGCAGTCACATAACCAATGTTTCAAACATAGCTCAACCTGTTAGGGATGAAAAAGAAACAAAATAACGATTCAGCAATGGAACCAAACCATGATTCTAGATTCAGTACATCAGTAAGACTCATCTTAATCCTCCTTAAGATAAGACCTAATCAATTCCTCTAACTCACTAGATAAACGCAACCCAACGTCACAAAAAATGTGAGATTATCTAGATGCAACCAAGTGCCAGCATTGTCTGATTCACTGCAAACTCCTACGGACTCAGTTATTCAAAACAGATTCACATCAAATGTTAAATCCCATAATCCAGAAAGAAATGGCCACCCACAAAAAATTGTCAAATAAGAAAAGATAAAATTCTCAGATAAGAATGATAGATTCATATAACACAATTTTTCTAAAACTCAATGGATCGTTTAGGATTTGGCACAAATATTGAGCTCCATGCGTTATAATTATACGTTATCTACAAGCCTTCGATGTTGTACGCAGATAAACGAAACATATTCAACTGAAGTAGAAAATCCAAGAATATGAAATGGGTCCATCGAAATGAGGTACCCTTTGTAGATGAACATATTATCAACGAGTCTGTAGATTTTTACCTTCGATCGATCCTGCAAGTCAACACTTGAGGATTAAGGTCTTTGGGATTAAGGGTTTTACTAGTAAAACACAAGAACAAGATTATTAATACAAATCAAAAGCACACAAAGAGACGAGATGAGGAAAAAGTAAAGGTACCTTAGTAGTGTAAACCTTGTCACCCTTCTCGTTGATATAGCCCTGAATATACATCAATCGTTAGATTTCAACTAATCCCAAGTGGAAAATTAAACACTAGAGCTGAAGATAATAGAAGACAGAGATGATTAAGTTTCACAAAAGAAAAGCACAAAAAAATCGTATCTCAGAGATATTTTCTGGTTTCTTTGAGCCGAATTAGAGTTTATAAGAATTCATCGGCCACACACTCTCAAGTCCATCAGTTTTTTTTTTGTCTGCCATTCCATTAAAGCCCAATAAAAGGGTAGAAATCTAGAGTGGGTTTTGAAAGCCTCATGTTGTTACACAAGATTAAGCCCAAATAGCCCAATAAACATATCTAGCTAAAGATAAGAGAATGTACATTGGTTAAAGTCTCTAATGGGGTTCTCAACAATTTTATAATACTAAACAAACAATAAAGTTTAGTATCCCATTCCATTCCTTTTTCTTTTTTTTTCTTCTAGCCATTTTCCCAAGCTTTCTATTCCTTCTTCTTTCTTCCTTCTACCATTCCATTCCTTCTTCTTTCTTCTAGCCATTTTCCCATGCTTCTTGTATCCATTCATCACTAGCGTCTTTTTCGCCTACCTCTAGAAAAAAAAAACAAGAGAAGTATTTTATTATTAGCCACAAGAAATTCACACAATTCATTAATGAAGTAAAACAAGTTCACTCACTATCTTCAATAAAGTGATAAGGGATTCCAGTGAGAGTCCCCTCTTCAACGACAATGCCGCACTTAACCACAATTTTGTTAGCACTTGCAGCTTGAATATCGAGAGGACCCTTGAAACCTTGCCGGATCAAACCTGATTGTATATGCTCATGCACTTTGGAAGGGTTCATATGGTGTGGAATAAAGCAATTTTCTAAATCCAACCACCCCTTGTTCGGAGCATCCAAATGCCTACGGATTCGGAAGGAAAGCAAGTGTACTAGATTGCGGAAACTTGATATGCTCAAATTGCCCTGAGCTACTCTCTCAAATTAAGAGATTGTAGTAGTACTTAGGAATTCAATCCACAGGGAATCAAATCACACAATCAATTAGTGAATTCAAATTATGCTAAGTATGTAGTGGTGAATGTAAAATAAACAGCAAATTAAACAGCGAATGATTATCAAGGTTTTAGTTATCAATTGGACAAAAAGTTAGGAATCGGGAAATTCGCAGGAATGAATCGAAATATGTTCATGTTGATCGACACAGATGTACGTGTCGATCGACACAGGGATAAAAGATGGCACGGTTCTAGAACTCAAACACGAATATAAAACCAATCAACTTTCGTTGCAGAGATTATCTATGACTAAATCCCTAAATTCTAAATTTCTTTGCAAACTTAGTGAATAAAATCAAGTTTTAAGTTCAGGTTCAATTGTTCACAAAATTACTAAGCCAAATTTCTTTGCGAATAAATAATTTTGCTCATCTAAGATTATATCAGGTTGTTAATAATACTTTCGCATCTATTAAAGCAACCTAGGATATCCAATTTCACTTGATCAATCCTAAAATCAGAGTTAAATCAATCTAGATGAAGAACAGAAAGATAAATCCTAACAGGGTTTCAATCCTAACAATTTCTCATCAAACCTTTGAATAACCCTAAACCTAACAAACAAACTACTCAGACATAGATGATGAAATCATAATGAATGATATAAATTGCATAAAAGAAATAGAGTAAGTGATACAGAGAGTTTAGATTGATGAAGTCTGAAAGTCTGAAATCTCCCAAGGTTCTCCAAATCTCTCCTCTCTCAATGTCTCAATTAAAAACTGGATCCAAACATAAAAGTCTAAATAAAAACTATATATAATGTGTAAAATTCGGACTGGGCTTTTCTGAAAACTTTCGGGCTTCATGGGCCCAAATGATAATTCTTCTCTTCTCGTCAGAAATGTTCGTGTCGATCGACACACAGCCCCGTGTCGATCGACATAGACATGTAAAATCGACTTTGACTTGATCACTTCGTCTCTTCTTTCCTCGATGCTCCAAAATGCTCCAAAAGCTTCCATTAAGCTCCAATCGTCCTTTAACCTGCAAAGACTCAAAAAGACTCGAAAAATACCAAAAAGACTCTATAAAAAGGACTTACATCATGGTCGAAAACGGGTAAAAACCATGATGTATCAACTCCCCCAGACTTAGCATTTGCTTGCCCTCAAGCAGAACATAAACTAAGAATGTGAAAGAAGTTTGAAAACGCAGGAACTTACCTTCCCTTGGAGTACCGGACCAACCATTTCAACTAGTAATCCACATAATGCAAAACCAATTCAAAATCAGACTACCATGTACTTCTCCATAGACACTCGCAGCCTCCCAAATTCATCCGCGACTTATCAACATAACCCACTAGTCCTCATTGCTGAGTCTCGTCCCAGATCTCGATGCCAAGAACCTTCTAGACTCATTCCCATACTATACCATGTCAAGTGAACTATACAACCTTTGGTACTCTTTCTCTCCCCCAGACTTATTCGATTCAGAAACTCAAAAACAGTGCTTTCACTACTATTGTTCCTTGTGAGGAGACAGGGTCGTGAGATCGCTCGTCCTCTACATCCGTTCTAAGGGACTCAGACTGCTGCTTTTGAGCTTCAGGTGATCACCTCTTGAGTACTGACTCACTGGAATTTTATTTCCTCATCTTATACTCAAGAACTATCATATCACCCCAAATCATTCATTTTTTTATGTAACAAGGGAGAGGAGTACCATTACTTTCACTAAAAGATGCACTTTTCAAGTATGAATGAGGAGTCACGCTCTATGAACACCAATCACCGAGGAGACCGCATAATTAGCTCGAACCCGGCAGATTATGCTGGAAGTACCAGACATCTCTAGTTATCTCGTCAGCCTTTGGAATTTTCATTAGTCTGACTCTGAAATCGATCCTGGAAAAATGGTCACACAACTTAAAAGAACAATCCACTAAACCAAAAGAAGGATCATTGTTTCCAACTGACTATTTTGACTCAATAAAACGTTTTGGACTGATTCTCAAAAACGAAAACAATGTTAGCAACTACCTCCCCCAGACTTAAACAACACTGTCCCCAGTGTTATCAAGTCTAGAGTTGGTGAAAAAACAGAAAAGAAAAAGAAAACACCAATTAAAAAGAACGAGAACTTACCTGTTGTAGGGCGTGTCGATCGACACGAGTAGGTGTGTCGATCGACACACTGTTGTTTCCTCGTCTCGTCGTGTTCTTTTTTTTTTTTTTTTGAAACAAAACACTTAAAACTAAAACTAAAAGTTAGTAAACAAAAAAAAAATAAGACGAAAATAAGTAGACTTACCAGTGGGTTGCCTCCCACTAAGCGCTTGTTTTCAGTCATTAGCTTGACTGTGTCAGGACTCAGGCTTTTGGGGGATCTTTGAGGGGTCTTCTGTCTCCCTCATCCGTTGATAGCCTTGCATTTGATCGATCTCTACCTCTAGACTTCCAAGGAACAATACCAGGGAAAAGCTTCATGGTGGTTTGCAGCATCTCCTGAACAACTACCTCTCCTTTCTCCCTCAACTCTAAGGGGATGATGATTCTAAACTTGGAGAAAGGTTTGGAAGTCTTTTTGCGCTTCACCTTGCAGGCAGTCAAGTCTCCATCAGATTTCAAAGAGGGTGGAGTCTTAGGTGGGGCACATAGAATTTTCTTTGTGTCATCTCCAAGGTTTGAACTCCGCTTTCCTCCATTTGTAACGGTCATACAAGAATTCTTCTTGATGCGAACTGCGGGGTAGAAGACATCCTTGTTGATCTTAGAGAAGGAGATTCTCTGATTGGGAAAATCCACAATTGCACCTATAGTAGCAAGGAATGATGACCCAAGAATCAATGGTGTCTCACTGTCATTCTTCGTCTCCATAATGTGAAAATCCACCGGAACCAGACAATCTCCTACTTGAAGCATCAAATCAGGAATGAATCATTTCGAGACTGTTGAAGAAAAGTCAGCCAGATCGAGAGACATTTTCGAAGGTTGCAGATCCTTAATCCCTAGCTTCCTTGCAACAGACTGAGACATGACATTCACATTAGCTCTAGTATCACAAAGAGAATTCTTGAATTCCATACCTTTGATTAAGCAAGGAACGATGAACATCCTTGGATTTGTTATCTTCTGCAACTTCCTCAGCTGTGGTTGAGCATGTCTCCCTTTCTCCTGTGGTGTTTTGACGCTAACAGCTCGTGGATATGGGATCTTGGGCTTGTAGACCTTTTCCTCTGCTTTGACTGAAAGTTGCGAAGTGGTTAGACTCGTCTGGGACCCGTGTCGATCGACATAAGCCACCCGTGTCGATCGACACGGGGTCTAGAACAGAAATCTTTTCATCTTCAACCTCATCTTCACTCCCCAAGGTGATAGCATTGACGTGTAGTCTCGGGTTTGTTTTTGTCTTGGCTGGGAGAAATCCCTCTTGCCTTCTAACATTCTCCGCAGATTGAGCAACTTGGGTGTCTAGCTTCTTCCCATGGAGATTTAGGGCCTCGATTTTACCATTCAGATCCTGGTACATGGCATCCATCTTCCCGTTGAAGCTTACTGTCATCTTCTGTTGACCCTCTAGGAGCTGCTCTAGCATAGATTTCATCTCGCTACTCTCTGATGACTGAGCAGGTAGTTTCTGATAAGAAGAAGAACCATAGTTCCTAGTGTAACTACTCTGGAAAGGCTTCTGATATCCTTGTTGAGTACCATACTTCTGACCCTGAAAACCAGCTCCAAATACATAGTTGTAATCCTTCTCATCCTGCTCTTCCTCTGGAATGAAAGTCTCAACCTCCTGAGCAAACTGAACAGTCTTCTTTCCCACGAGAAGATTATGCACAGAATCCAGCTTAGTCTTAACCTCAGCAATTTGGCTACCATCCATGTTTCCACCAAGCTTCTTTCGCTCGAAGTCTGCGTTCTTGGTACTATTGCTAGAAGCCAAGTTATCGATAAGAATCAGTGCATCCTCAAGATATCGAGTGTTGAAGTTCCCATTGCTAGCAGAATCCAGAGCCATCTGATACCTCCAATCAATACCTCTGAAGAAGATACCCAACAACTGAACATCACTGAACCCATGATGAGGACAATCTCTCTGGTAGGACTTGAATCTTCCCCAGGAAGCCTTAAATGCCTCAGTCGGTCCCTACTTGAAAGTAGAGATCTTAGTCCTCAGATCCTTGGATCTCGCCTCATCGAAGAAGTTGTTGAGGAAAGCATTCTTGGTGTCCTCCCAAGTAATCAGCGAGCCTGGCTCAAGCTGTTTCAACCAGTAGGCTGCTTCTCCACTAAGAGAGTATGGGAAAAGCTTGAAGTAGAGGTAGTCGCTAGAGACTCCATTAGCCTTAATGCTAGATGCTAAGTCCTCAAACCTCTCGATGTGGTCCATGGGGTGCTCAGATGATAGGCCATGGAACGGGTGTTGAGCCACAAGTGAGAAGAAAGCAGCCTTCACTCAAAATCGCTCCTCTGGAACGCAGGAGGACGAATCGCAGCCCTGTTGGCATAGAACTCGTCAGGCCTGTTGTACCCTCCCAGAGTGCGCCCACGCCCAGCTGGCTCATGGCGCTGCATAACATTTCGTTCAGGCTCCTGCACAATCACAACTCCATTCTCATCTAGCCTCTGACCCTGAGCATTGCGTCTACGACCCTCAGCATCTTGAAGAAACCCATCATCAGCTTTAATAAGAATTAACGGATTCATTGTGGCTAACTTTCTCGCTGCTCGGTTGGCTCGCTCCAACTTTCCAATCTCAAGGTTGAGATCAACAAGCTCTTTGTTCTGGTTGCTTCTGGTAATGCGATTAGGCATAAACCTGAAACACACAAGACAAAGAGAAAATAACAAGTATCAAAACAAAATAAAAAAACTTAGACAAAACTCTAAAATCAAAAATTGAATGGTGATTTTGACTCTCCGGCAACGGCGCCAAAATTTGATATGCTCAAATTGCCCTGAGCTACTCTTTCAAATTAAGAGATCGTAGTAGTACTTAGGGATCGAATCCACAGGGAATCAAATCACACAATCAATTAGTGAATTCAAATTATGCTAAGTATGTAGTGGTGAATGTAAAATAAACATCAAATTAAATAGCGAATGATTATCAAGGTTTTAGTTATCAATTGGAAAAAAAGTTAGGCATCGAGAAATTCGCAGGAATGAATCGAAATATGTTCGTGTTGATCGACACAGATGTACGTGTCGATCGACACAGGGATAAAAGACGGCACGGTTCTAGAACTCAAACACGAATATAAAACCAATCAACTTTCGTTGCAGAGATTATCTATGACTAAATCCCTAAATTCTAAATTTCTTTGCAAACTTAGTGAATAAAATCAAGTTTTAAGTTCAGGTTCAATTGTTCACAAAATTACTAAGCCAAATTTCTTTACGAATAGATAATTTTGCTCATCTAAGATTATATCAGGTTGTTAATAATACTTTCGCATCTATTAAAGCAACCTAGGATATCCAATTTCAGTTGATCACTCCTAAAATCAGAGTTAAATCAATCTAGATGAAGAACAGAAAGATAAATCCTAACAGGGTTTCAATCCTAACAATTTCTCATCAAACCTTTAAATAACCCTAAACCTAACAAGCAAACTACTCAGACATAGATGATGAAATCATAATGAATGATATAAATTGCATAAAAGAAATAGAGTAAGTGATACAGAGAGTTTAGATTGATGAAGTCTGAAAGTCTGAAATCTCCCAAGGTTCTCCAAATCTCTCCTCTCTCAATGTCTCAATTAAAAACTGGATCCAAACATAAAAGTCTAAATAAAAACTATATATAATGTGTAAAATTCGGACTGGGCTTTTCTGAAAACTTTCGGGCTTCATGGGCCCAAATGATAATTCTTCTCTTCTCGTCAGACATGTTCGTGTCGATCGACACACAGCCCCGTGTCGATCGACATAGACATGTAAAATCGACTTTGACTTGATCACTTCGTCTCTTCTTTCCTCGATGCTCCAAAATGCTCCAAAAGCTTCCATTAAGCTTCAATCGTCCTTTAACCTGCAAAAACTCAAAAAGACTCGAAAAATACCAAAAGACTCTATAAAAAGGACTTATATCATGGTCGAAAACGGGTAAAAACCATGATATATCAAAACTGATTCTCGTATAGATGCCAAACTCTCCAAGTTGGTTATCGATCTCCACTATATGCTAGTATTTCGTAATCGAAGGTAATCTAGTCTTCAATTGACCCTGATATAAAAAGAAAAAGAAACAGAAACTCGTTATCAAAGAGTCAATATAAAGACAGTGAAAGAAACATCATTGTTGGAAAAGATTAACTTACTAATGATAAACCAACACATAAGTGATCAACAATGTCATCTATGTTGCCCTCGTGGCTGGCCATCACTAAATAATCAGATTTTTGAGCACTGCTAAAACAGTCGATGCACTTTGTCACAGAACCGCATGGTTTCAGGATAAGAGTATGTGATTTCTTCTCTTGAGCTGCACTGGAAGGAATATCACTTTGGACCACCTGAACTTTCAAATTATTGGTCATCCAGTCTTTGTGAGCATGATCTTCAATTGATATAACTAAATACTTCCCAATATATGACTTGTACAAGATCGTGATAGCATGTTCTTTCTGCAAATTTCACAAACAAGAGCAGGGGCCATGTATTTTGAGCATTGTTATTTTATTACATATCAAGCGGGTTTAAGAAATGCAAGGAAACATCTTATTAATTCAAACTGACCGGTCTCCGTGAGCCAGCTCCAAGAACCGCGACTCTAACTGGGCCACTGCCTCTTGTGGAAAAAACTTGGCATTGAACTCTGCCAAAAAGTCCTTCTAAACCATCTCTGACTGAACTCTCGTGGCCGCAACACCCCTCCACCAAAGATGTGCATCACCATTTAGGTAATGAACCGCCAGATTAACCCGGTATCCCTCTGGACACCTGACAGAGTAGAGATTTCGCTCCAACCTCATCGTCCACTCATCAACCTCCTCAGGCTTGGCACCTCTCGAGAAAAATCATATGCCGGTCCTCTGCATCTGCTCAATCATCTTAAGGTAAGGTGGGAGCTCCTCCGCAACCGCAACTCTCGGCTGCACCTCTGCCACTAGTGGCACCACTAGAGCCTGAACTGGTACCGCTCCCAGTAACCGCTCCAACAACAACTGTAACAGATCCGCCAAACGATCATCTTGGTCCTAAGCTACACCTTCGGGCGAACCCGTACCACCAGCCACACCGGGACCAACACCGGTCTCACTAGTCCTCACACTAGCGCTCACACTGATCACACCCACATACCCCTCCTGAAACGTCTGAGAATCTGCCACATGCTCATGCGTGGAACTCTGGGCCACACTCTCGGCGACTCACTCACTCATCCCTGACCACGCCCACGACATCCATGACCACGACCTCTAGTACCTCTAACCATCTCTCTTCACTACCAAAGGTAAAAACTACGAATACTAAAAATTCCACAAAATCACATAACACTTATCGTGAAATCTCATTGAAGGCTCGAAAAGGATGATCTAAGACACACACGTAATTTGACTAACTATCACATAATCAATTTCAGAATTCCATATATCATCCCTTGCCCGTCCTAAAACCGTAAGGGCCCTAATACCAAACTGAAACAACCCGACTCTATTTAAAAAAAATTAAATTAAATAATAATCAAATTATTATTTTCATAAATATTAATTATCACCAACAAGCAATCAAGCAAATCATCAATTAACCAGCGGAAGTCATAACCAACTAAACAACAATTATCTCAATAATTCACCAATCAATAACCAATTCCAACTAAACCAAAATAAATTCCAATTCAACAATTCCAGAAAAACCAGCAATTCTAAACAATAACCAAAACATAACGAAATCAAGACTCTAGATCATCCTCTTCCTCATAGTCATGATTCCACGATCACATTTTGTTTTTACCTACATCACATGGAAAAACGAGATGCGTGAGTATTATTACTAAGTGAGACGATCATTCCATCTACTGCTATACACACAGGCTCAATGGAACATCAAAACATACACGAATACCAATAACCACCAAAACTAAATAACAACACAAAATCAGCCACTGGTGTCGATTGACACCCCCTTGGAGTTGATCGTCACCACAATAGCACAAAAACTCACAGAGAACTCCTCTGATCCAACAAATCAGTCAATCCATACACACAACCAAAACAACAAGTCATTCCAATCACCCAGAGAAGCCATGGTCGCGTACTCACATTAGCGATCAGGTCTCAAAACTGAGTTCAAGAAAATAGCGATTAAAATAGCATTTTGGGCGGTTGCGATTGAAATGTTATTCCTGGCAGTCTGCAATAGCGTTCCGGGCGTCTAGCGTCTGCAAAAATTGCGTTTCAAAACTGCTTTTGCGTTCATGTCAGATTAAGGTTTCTGGTTTTTGGACCGAACAAGTGTTTCTTGGCCAGAACTAAACACAAATAACTCACTGGGTTTACGTCGGATCGAAACTCTAAAACACGATCTGGATTCCTTGCAGCTACACTTTTCCAAAGACACTGAAACCATTCTATGATTCCTTCTAGATCAACGGCAAATAACCTCCAAAGTCAGCTCCGTGAAATTGGAAACATGAGCAATTCTGAGACAGTTCCTGGTTTCCAGGAAAAACTGCGATTTAGGACAAACTTTAACTGAGAATTGCGGACGTGTCTTACCTTGGATTTGATATCAGAAAGATGCGTCAGAAACTACGAACCGAGATCTATCTAACAGTATAAAGATCATCTCTTAGATACAACTGAGATGATCGTGAGAGGTTCGGCAAAAGACTACAACGAAACTGATCTGAATGGTGCACAGAACTGACGGCGGTGGCTCTAGATGGATTCCGGCAGAGCTTCGCTATCACAATTCTCTTCTTCTGACCTCTAGCCGATAGCACCACTTAAATAGGTGAGTAGGGAGCTAGATTTAGGATTTACACCTATCAAAAAAAGATCGAAGTGCCTTTTCTTTAAGTTTTGGGCTTTTCCATCAATTCTCAAAGATATGAGCTATAGGGTAGTGGATTTATTGGAATTGGGTCAAAACCCAAACCGCAAATCCAGCAATTTAACAAAAAAATAAACCATTCGGTCCAATTCAATTCTTATATTTAAATTTTGGTTCACGAACGTTAGATGACTCAAATTTTTTGTTCTTTTGTTTGTTTTGTAATTTAGCAAAAAAATAAATTAGCTAAACTTGAAAGGTTAAATTATAGTCTCAGCTTATTTAGCTTAGCTAGACGGCCCTGTGACCTGACCTCCTAGAACCTGACAAAAAAATAAATTAATTAAAAATAGTTTTAATATTATTATATACGTTATTTATAGGAGCAATTGCAAAAATGTCATTTTTTATGTGTACATATGTAAGAATACTAATTAGGAGTATCTATTTGTAAAAAAGCCACTAATTATAGATTTTTAAAATCTAAATATTAAAATTATAAACTCTAAAAAAAGTTTCGCTCCTAAAACCCCTTAAACCCGCAAAACTTAATCCTAATACAACATAGTTAACCCAAACATAAATGATATAATGAAAAAATAATTTTGAAAAAGTGACATTTTAACAAAGATTTTGAAAATATGGCATTTCTTAAAATATATATATATAATGTTTTAGTTCATATTTTATATATGAAAACTATTAGTTAAATTTTAATTAATCGAAATGGTAACATGTTAATTCCTAGTTATTTGGTAATAAAAATAAATTCGTAATTATATTCAAATTAAATGAAAAAATATTTTATTTGAAATTGTTTTGTTTCTGAGATTTTTGATCCTATTATAAAAGAGAACATAATAAGATGATTGGATTTTTTTTAATATCAAAACTGTTGAACTATTTATTAATTATAAGGGTTATAAATTAATTTTTATAAAAAAGAAAATCAAATCATTTTTCAGTTTTTTTCTAAAATTTTTAATGCTTAACTGAGGACAAAAATATTTTTCAAACAAACAAAAAGGTATTTCTCTAATTTTTTATAAATTTTATATAGAATTCAAATTTCTAATAAAATGTAGGGTATACAATTAAATTTTCTCAAGATTATTAGTAAAAACGAAAAAACGTTTGAAATAAAAACTTGCTAAAAAACTAGACCAAAGACAAGTATCATCTTCAAGTTTTCTATAACAAAAAAAAAATCATCTTCAAGTTTCATATAAACAAGTGCGTTTCTTTTTCTTTGGAAATGACATTATTTTGAGTTTCAAAAAAAAATTAAAAAAATGACATTATTTTGTGAAAGGTTTATTAAAATAACCTCAAATTTGAGGTCAATTGCAAATGTAACCCCCTCTTTCTCTTTCCTCAAAATTTTATCAAACCAACCATAAAATTCAACTTATTCACGGAAATGCCATTATATTTGAATTAATTTATTTTTTTTTTAAATCAGACATTCTAAACTATAAAATAAACAACCAAATATATTAACTTATTTACGAAAATGCCATTATCATCAATATTTCCAACCACCATTAACAACCAAAATGAAGCTCTAAATGCTTCTCCAACTAATTAGGAAAGGATAACAGCTTCATTTGTGAGCTCATAACTTATTCTTTACCCATTTTCTCTCCAATTTCATCCAAAAAACTAACTAAATTTGGTTTTCAAAATTCTTTCTCTCATAATCTATCGATTTTCAATGGTTCTTTCATAAACGACGGCTGGACTTCTTTGTTAACGGTCATATTAGAAGTTTCAGGTGCTTGAAAGAGCTGAAAACCGAGCTCTACGTGTTATAAAGAACAAAAAACCGTGTTTTCCGATTTGGTAGACTGCACCAGAAGTCTACTAGTCAACGAAAGGTTAGATTTGCAATTGACCTTTTTAAAAAATATTCAAAGTAGACTGCTCGTGAAGTCTACCTGTTTTCCTTTGATAACAAAAAAAAACACTCGTATACTGCACATGAAGTCTACTTGAAAATGAGTTAGTTTTGCATTTGACGAAAACTTTGACTTTAAAGAGTAGACTTCTCCAGTAGATTTCTCCAGTAGACTGCAAATAGAGTCTACTGCAAGGTTATTTCTGGCATTGACCATATTGTTGACTTTTTGAGTAGACTGCATCTGAAATCTGTTATGTACGGACGGGTTAGTTTTGCGTTTGACCAAAATCTCAGACATTGACCAAGAAAAACATTTATCAGTAGCTTCTTATGGAGTCTAGTACTTATTGAATAAATCAGTATACTTCTTGAATAAATCAGTAGACTTCTTAAATTAGTAGTAGACTGCATTAGAAGTCTGCCGATAAATGTTGGTCAAACACAAAACTAACCTATTTTAGAGTAGACTTCTGGAGAAGTCTACTCAATAAGTCAACAATATGACCAAAATCTCAGACATTGACCAAGAAAAACATTTATCAGTAGACTTCTTATGGAGTCTACTACTTATTAAATAAATCAGTATACTTCTTGCATAAATCAGTAGACTTCTTAAATTAGTAGTAGACTGCATTAGAAGTCTGCCGATAAATGTTTGGTCAAACACAAAACTAACCTTTTTTAGAGTAGAATTCTGGAGAAATCTACTCAATAAGTCAACAATATGGTCAACTGCAAATGTAACCCGGCCTTTTGAGTAGACTTCAGAATGAAGTCTACACATTTCAGCAGACTGCAATAGAAGTCTACTTAAAAAAGTCAAACTTTAGTCAATTGCAAAAATAACCTTTTTATTCAGTAGACTTCTCTAAGAAGTCTACTTGAAAAAGTCAAATTCTAGTCAAATTCTGGTCAAATGCAAAAGTAAACTAATAGACTGCTGCTGAAGTCTACTAGCGTTTGTCGTAATTGCAAAAATAACCCATTACGTAGACTTCTCGATGAAGTCTACTGATTTTATTTTCTTATAATTGCATTTAAAACTTATTTATAATGAATTTTTTAGATTTTCTTTCTCCCACATGTGTGTTATATAATGTGTTTCCTTCTGTGTTAATTTGACATATTTAGGTTCAATATTTATTGTATAAATCAAAGTACTTGTTTGAGTAGTACTTAGCTATTGTTGGTAGACTTCTCTATGAAGTCACTTATCTGTGAAGTCTACAAGTTGTCACTTAGTAGACTTCACTACGAAGTCTATAGCAGATGTTCGAGACCTAATGTGTTTTCTATTGTTTTTTTTTACAGAGAATGGTTCATTTAGTTGTTGTCTATGGAGAAGGGGCTATTCAAGATAACGCGTGGCAATTTGTGGTTGATAATCCAAAAGGAGGAAGACTGTTCTTTTTGAGTGATGATTGCACCCATTGTGATCTTCTTGAGATGGCCAAAGATGAATATAAGCTGGAATCAGTCTTGGTGAAGATCACTTATTCACTACCGGAGTCAATGTTGCAACATATGGCACCGGATACTCTTCCAATGCATGTCACATATGATAGACAAGTTAAAAATTTGATTGAGCTAAGTAAAACGCATGTTATACGTCTTTGTGTCTCGAGTCGGTTGGAGAAGGATGATGATGTCAACGATGATTATGATCGAATTTTGGCCAGTGGTGGTGAAGAATATACAGAAGTAGATGCAGAGGAATGCGAGGATGGAGATGGTGACCACTATGGGGATGGTACGAGAAATGGTATCAATGAAGAAGATCATGGTAGTGAATATGGTGATGGGCAAGACATAGAAGATGGTGATGGGCAAGACGAGGATATAAAAATTGATGGTGTTGGTATCAATGAAGATTACAGTGCATACGGGAAAGTCAAAGATAAGGATGAAGATGATATCTCATTTGATGGTGTTGGTGGGAGTGAGCGTTGTTTTGGCGAAGGATCAAGATCAAAAACGACATGGTCTGATGGTATACTTGTCGGAAAGAGTTTTGGTAGCAAGGATGAGCTGCTTAGAGAGTTGCGATTGACGGCCGTGATGTCAAGATTTGCATTCAAAACATACAAGTCTACTAAAACTCTGTTAGTCGCTATGTGTCGTGTTAAAGGATGTAAGTGGAAAGTCAGAGCTGGTGTGACGAATGAACCAAACCGTTTTTGGGTGACAAAGTATATTAAAAAGCATACATGTTCACTACCGGACAGAGTCGCTCACAGGAAATGCTCTACTCCAAAGTATATTGGTAGGTTATTTATCGAGCACGTCGGAATAATTGATGGAGTTACGCCAAAGTATATACAAGATTCAATGAAGGTGATGTTTGGTATGAAGGATTATTCCACTTCATACAGATCATTGTTATACGCCCAAGAAATGGTGAGGGGAACTGCTGAACATGGATATGAAAATCTCCCATCTTATTTACATAAGATCAAGAAAGCAAATCCGGGAACATTGACCGCTCTTGAGGTTGATGCTCACAATAGATTTAAATATCTATTTATATAGTTCAGAGCCTCCATAGCTGGTTTTCAGTATCTTAGACGAGTAATCGTGGTCGATGGGACTCATTTAAGTGGAAAGTATAAAGGTGTTTTGCTAGTGGCGGCCGCCCAAGATGGTAATTTCCATATTTTTCCTTTGGCGTTTGGAATCGTAGATGCTGAAAATGATACTTCATGGCAATGGTTTTTTACCAAATTGAGAGGTTGTTTTTCTGATCAGTACTCGTTAAGCATAGTTTCAAACAGGCACGCGTCCATTAAGAAGGCATGCGAGACGGTTTTCCCTTGGGCAACACGAGGTATATGTTATTACCATCTTCAGTGTAATATTGTCACCAAATTTAGAGGAAAACAGCTCATGTACTTGGTCAAAGGCGCTGCCTATGAGTATACGCTTAATGAGTATGACCGATACATGGATTTGATACGGCGTGTGAAGCCAGAAATTGCAATATACTTGGCAGAAGCGGATCCAAAGCTATGGTCACGAGTTCACTTCGAGGGAGATAGATATAACATAAAGACAAGCAACATTGATGAATCTATCAATGCCGCACTTAAGGTAGCTCGAGGATTTCCCATAACATTTCTTTTGGAATTTATCCGTGAGAAGCTAGGAAGGTGGTTTCGTATAAGGAGAGAAGATGCTCTACGTCTAACAACACGCCATACTCGGGCAGTTGAATACTTGTTGGCGGTTCGTGATGATTACGCATCTCGGATGAAAGTGGGACGCATTAATAATCTTCAGTTCTATGTGAAGGGAGGAGCACGTGACTGTATTGTTGATTTGGGCTAAAACAAATGTACATGTGGTGTCTTCAACATCGAAAAGATACTTTGCTCGCATGCTATTGCCGCTTTGGTAGAGAGTAAACAAGATGTCGCTACCGGTGTTTGTCTGACTTATGGAAGGGATTCTTTGTACTGGGCCTACGCGGAAAGCATTTTCCCACAAAACCCAGTCGGTGAATGTATAGCATCAACCCCATGTCTGCCTCCTGATGTGAAGACACGTCCGAGTCGGAAGAAGAAATCAAGGTGGCAAACTTGGTTAGAAATCGCAAGGATGAAAGGTACTAAACAACGGAAGATTCATGCTCAATACAATTGTTCAAATTGCAACCAACCGGGACATACGAAGCCGAATTGTGGTACTTAGCTGTTGTTGCTTACATGTTGTTCGTAGACTTCTCCATGAAGTCGACTGGTAGACTTCCCTAAAGAAGTCTACCAGTAGACTTCATAGAGAAGTCTACTGATTTAATTTTCTTATAATTGCATTTAAAACTTATTTATAATGAATTTTTTAGTTTTTCTTTCTCCCAAATGTGTGTTATATAATATTTTTCGTTCTGTATGAATTTGACATATTTAGGTTCAATATGTATTGTATAAATCAAATTTCTTGTTTGAGTAGTACTTACATGTTGTTCGTAGACTTCTCCATGAAGTCGACTGGTAGACTTCTCTAAACAAGTCTACCAGTAGACTTCATAGAGAAGTCTACTGATTTAATTTTCTTATAATTGCATTTAAAACTTATTTATAATGAATTTCTTAGTTTTTCTTTCTCTCAAATGTGTGTTATATAATGTTTTTCGTTCTGTATGAATTTGACATATTTAGGTTCAATATGTATTGTATAAATCAAATTTCTTATTTGAGTAGTACTTACATGTTGTTCGTAGACTTCTCCATGAAGTCGACTTGTAGACTTCTCTAAACAAGTCTACCAGTAGACTTCATAGAGAAGTCTACTGATTTAATTTTATTATTACTGCATTTAAAACTTATTTATAATGAATTTTTTAGTTTTTCTTTCTTCCAAATGTGTGTGATATAATGTTTTTCGTTCTGTATAAATTTGACATATTTAGGTTCAATATGTATTGTATAAATCAAATTTCTTGTTTGAGTAGTACTTACATGTTGTTCGTAGACTCCTCCATGAAGTCGACTGGTAGACTTCTCTAAACAAGTCTACCAGTAGACTTCATAGAGAAGTCTACTGATTTAATTTTATTATAATTGCATTTAAAACTTATTTATAATGAATTTTTTAGTTTTTCTTTCTTCCAAATGTGTGTTATATAATATTTTTCGTTCTGTATGAATTTGACATATTTAGGTTCAATATGTATTGTATAAATCAAATTTCTTGTTTGAGTAGTACTTACATGTTGTTCGTAGACTTCTCCATGAAGTCGACTGGTAGACTTCTCTAAACAAGTCTACCAGTAGACTTCATAGAGAAGTCTACTGATTTAATTTTATTATAATTGCATTTAAAACTTATTTATAATGAATTTTTTAGTTTTTCTTCCTCCCAAATGTGTGTTATATAATATTTTTCGTTCTGTATGAATTTGACATATTTAGGTTCAATATGTATTGTATAAATCAAATTTCTTGTTTAAGTAGTACTTACATGTTGTTCGTAGACTTCTCCATGAAGTCGACTGGTAGACTTCTCTAAACAAGTCTACTGATTTAATTTTATTATTATTGCATTTAAAACTTATTTATAATGATATTTTTAGTTTTTCTTCCTCCCAAATGTGTGTTATATAATGTTTTTCGTTCTATATGAATTTAACATATTTAGGTTCAATATGTATTGTATAAATCAAATTTCTTGTTTGAGTAGTACTTACATGTTGTTCGTAGACTTCTCATGAAGTCGACTGGTAGACTTCTCTAAACAAGTCTACCAGTAGACTTCATAGAGAAGTCTACTGATTTAATTTTATTATAATTGCATTTAAAACTTATTTATAATGAATTTTTTAGTTTTTCTTCCTCCCAAATGTGTGTTATATAATATTTTTCGTTCTGTATGAATTTGACATATTTAGGTTCAATATGTATTGTATAAATCAAATTTCTTGTTTAAGTAGTACTTACATGTTGTTCGTAGACTTCTCCATGAAGTCGACTGGTAGACTTCTCTAAACAAGTCTACTGATTTAATTTTATTATTATTGCATTTAAAACTTATTTATAATGATATTTTTAGTTTTTCTTCCTCCCAAATGTGTGTTATATAATGTTTTTCGTTCTATATGAATTTAACATATTTAGGTTCAATATGTATTGTATAAATCAAATTTCTTGTTTGAGTAGTACTTACATGTTGTTCGTAGACTTCTCATGAAGTCGACTGGTAGACTTCTCTAAACAAGTCTACCAGTAGACTTCATAGAGAAGTCTACTGATTTAATTTTATTATAATTGCATTTAAAACTTATTTATAATGAATTTTTTAGTTTTTCTTCCTCCCAAATGTGTGTTATATAATATTTTTCGTTCTGTATAAATTTGACATATTTAGGTTCAATATGTATTGTATAAATCAAATTTCTTGTTTGAGTAGTACTTACATGTTGTTCGTAGACTTCTCATGAAGTCGACTGGTAGACTTCTCTAAACAAGTCTACCAGTAGACTTCATAGAGAAGTCTACTGATTTAATTTTATTATAATTGCATTTAAACTTATTTATAATGAATTTTTTAGTTTTTCTTCCTCTCAAATGTGTGTCATAGAGAAGTCTATTGATTTAATTTTCTTATGGTAGAATCATGAAATCATAAATAAAAATATTTCATTATGAGAAGTCCCAAATAACGTCAATACAAGTGAAAAAAAACTCCATAATGATATTTTATAACAAATAAATACAATGAAATCTTATTTAGTAGACTTTGGTGTGGAGTTGCGTGAATTGTTTTGCATGAGACGAATAGCATTCCTGATCACTGGATCAATGTCTTCTTCGTCTTCCTCGATGCGTATTAAGTAGCCAAGGTGAGCGAGAGATCGTCTGTACTCTAGTTCAGTGATCTCCTCCACATCAAGATCCGTTGCACTTCCTTGATTGTCAATTGCTTGTTCTTGTGGTTGTTGTGGTTGTTGTGGCTACTGTCAAAGTGGTGGGTTGGCTCTCAATGCGGGTAGGGCGAGTACGATTTTCCTTGCTGCCATTGCCTTACTGCCTGTTTAGAGCTTGGACGAAAGAGTAAGGGGTTTTTAGAGACACGAGAGAGATAGCGAAGAGACGAAAGAGATATATACAGACGCGGAGGGATACAAAGAGGTAAAAAAGGAAGATTGTATCCGTATATTGTTTATGACCGTTAGATTGTTTCTAATCAACGACCGATGTAAAGAATTAGGTAATCCTCACCTTCATTAATTAGCCAATGAAATAATTTCGTTACACGAGAAGTCTACTGATTTAATTTTCTTGTTTCAGTATTACTTAGCTGTTGTTGTTAGACTTCTCTAAACAAGTCTACCAGTAGACTTTAATTTTCTTATAATTGCATTTAAAACTTATTTATAATAAATTTTTTAGTTTTTCTTTCTCCCAAAGGTGTGTTATATAATGTTTTTCCTTCTGTATGAATTTGACATATTTATGTTCAATATTATTGTATAAATCAAATTTCTTGTTTGAGTATTACTTAGCTATTGTTGGTAGACTTCTCCATGAATTTCTTGTTTATAAAAGTCTACCAACAACGGCCAATGTAAAGAATTAGGTAATCCTCACCTTCACTAATTAGCCAAGGAAATAATTTCGTAGACAAGATAGAGAAGTCTTCAGTTTGGAGATATAGTAGCAGATTTATCATACAAAACAGGAGATATAGTAGCAGACTTCTCATACAAATCTTTTACAGAAAGCTTGAGATAGAAGTCGAATTGGCGTGCCGGTTTACTACGGCGAGGTATCGGCTCTGTATTTCTTCGGATTTAGTGGTTGATTTGGACTCCGGCAAGATGATTCGCCTTCATCTCCAATTTTCGGCGTCTCCTCTTCGAACCGAGCTCTGTTCCTTTGAGCGAGAAAGTTCCGGTAGTACCTGCACAACGAGAAACAAACAAAATACAAGGAACATCACAGTTTGACAGAATTAATTTCACCAGGTTGAAAACAACGAAAATTTGTCTTGCAAAGAATTCGACATTTCATAATAGGACAATACACATAATGACAGAATTCAACATTCAATACAATACACATGTTGACTAAGAGTTTACCTGGAAACTCTTTCGAGAATTGCCTCATACAACAAAAAGCTCTCTCCGTTTCGTGACATCTTTCGGGCATAGTTGTCGATGGCCCTGTCGATTGGTCATCTCGCAATAGAGAAACAGATTTCAGATTAGTGATGCAAAATTTGAGATTGGTGTTTGAATCGACATGTATGCAGTTAAAAGTATGTAGGTTTGTAATGGCGAGAAACAGGGTTGGTCCATGGAACTTACAAGAAATTTCCTCCCATTATCGTGTAGTCAGCGATCTCCTGAGGGGATTCAGTGGTTGTTGTTGGTTCGTAGAGAAAGGGAAAGAGAAAAGGGGTCAGACACTGAGAAGTAAGTCAGAACCATGAAGATCTTGAACAGGGGAAGTCAAAGAGACTTACATGGATCTACGTCGAATTTAATGGTATATCCAACCCTCTCGGGTCTAGGGAATCGAGTTTCAGAGGTAGCAGAGGAAGAATCCGGTTGCAGATTTGGGGATCGTGACGGAGAGGCCATTATAGGTGATTGATTGAGATTTTAAGTTTTTGTTTCGCAAGAGAGGAGAAAGTGAGGAGCCCCGTTGGTTCGGAACCTAGGGTTTTCAAATAAAGGAATTGTTGACGGTGTTTTTTGTTCAGATAAAGGAGAGAGGAACCGTGATATTTGGTTTTATCTACTAGAGAAGTCTACCGGAGAAGTCTACAAGAGAAGCGTACATGAGAAGATTCATGTACAGAAGCAGATGTCTACCAGAGAAGTCTACCGGAGAAATCTACCGGAGAAGTCTACAAGAGAAGCGTACACGAGAAGATTCATGTACAGAAGCAGATGTCTACCAGAGAAGTCTACCGGAGAAGTCTATTAGACAAGTCTACTAGAGAAGATTCATGTACAGAAGAAGATGTCTAATAGAGAAGTCTACCGGAGAAGTCTACTAGAGAAGTCTACAAGAAAAGCGCACACAAGAAGATTAATGTACAGAAGCAAATGTCTACGAGAGAAGTCTACCGGAGAAGTCTACAAGAGAAGTCTACCGGAGAAGTCTACAAGAGAAGCGTACACGAGAAGATTCATGTACAGAAGCAGATGTCTACCAGAGAAGTCTACCGGAGAAGTCTACTAGAGAAGTCTACTCGAGAAGATTCATGTACAGAAGCAGATGTCTACTAGAGAAGTCTACCGAAGAAGTTTACTAGAGAAGTCTACAAGAGAAACGTACACGAGAAGATTCATGTACTGAAGCAGATGTCTACTAGAGAAGTCTACCAGATAAGTCTACTAGAGAAGTCTACAAGAGAAGATTCATGTACAGAAACAAATGTCTACTATATAAGTCTACAAGAGAAGTTTTTAGAGAGAAGTCAATAACATATCAAATTACGTTCGTGAACATTAGTTTGTACATATCACATCCCGCCATAGTAGCCAAAAAATAAGGATGAGTTTTTCTTACATCTACAATATATATGCAAGATATCTACAATATTAAAACTGTGAGGTTCTATATTAGTCATAAACATCCAATCCAGTATATGTACCGACGTCTGCCCCACGAAATTCAGTCTCGGCGAATATATTAACCGCAAGCTTTTCCCTAATACGCTTTATCTTCGCATCAGACAATACAGTCGCACTAAATGGAATGCCGAGAGCATGGCATTCAACGTACTTCAGACAATACACTCCACAATCCCCAACTTTCTTGTTTTGTGGTACTTTGGATGTTGGCCACCTTTCATGTGTGAATTTGGTGAATGGCCACTTGGGTCTATCTTCTACTGCACATGCTGTATGCATTAGATAAGGTAACATAACGGCAATGGGCTCGACCATCTCTTTGAGTTCCGCGAGCGTTGTATGGGAAACTATAGAGTCCCACACCACAATGTGTCTCTGTGGGAGTGATATCCCCAAAGCCACCTAATAATCTTCTTTGACATTTAAAGGTAAATAAATGTCCTCTACTTTATTCCCCCCACGTCTTCTGTATTTTTGCATACTCGGGGAGTAGATCTGCATAGTAATCCCACGCCCCACCTGGTAGCGCTTTTCCACTCCCGTCAGTATTGGGAACTGAGTTTTTAAATTCATTGTACCGAGTAGGCCATATGTTGCCTAGAGTACAATCGAGGATGCAAATTATGTCACTCCTAAACCACTCTGGATGTTCTTTGTACCGTTTCCTCAGCATATTCAACGCAGCATCCAGGTGCTACGACAAAACAACCAAAAGAATCAATGCTAAACATCAAAAACATAATAGAAGTCTACTGGAGAAGTCTACAACAAAAGTCTACTGGAGAAGTCTACTAGAGAAGTCTACTGAAGAAATCTACTGGAGAAGTCTACAACAGAAGTCTACTGGAGAAGTCTACAAGAGAAGTCTGTCTACAAGAGAAGTCTACTTGATAAGAGAAGTCTACGATAAGTCTACTTGAGAAGAAAAGTCTACAAGAGAAGTCTACTGAAGAGAAGAGAAGGCTTACCGTGTCTCTTAGCCATTGTTGCGGTGTTCGAAGAGTCCAAAACCACTCTACAGTAGTGAACGGAATGATCTCTTCGCCACAATCCCTGTTTAGCAAGGAAATTTCAGCAATTGACAAGCTTAAACAATGAGTTAAGGTCTTTTTTATACTTACGGCTGTTGCTTCAGCCACTCTTCAAGTCTCCTCGTCATTTTTTTATCAAAGGTAGCAAAAGGATCATATCCTTTTCCTACCTTTGAATTAATAAGTTTGTTTTTGAAAGGTGACTTCTTTGCCTGGCCTGGCTTCTTCAGCTTGTCACTCCTTGCTCTTCTTATAACCGCCTGCTTCTTCTCCTCTTGTTTAGCTTTCGCAATCTCAGCATAATTCGCAGGTAGATTCTGAGGAGGCAGAATGATAAGGCTCTTATCCGCACAAGTGACACTCGCACTCTGACCATCATCCTTAAGTGTTTCCTTGGTTGCGTTCTTCTCCTCTTGTTTAGCTTTCTGAAGCGGTAAATTCGGTTGTGGTTTTTGAGGAGGTGGTATCATAACACTCGGATCCACACCAGTGACACTCGTACTCTGGCCATCTTGAAATGTTTCCTTGTTAAACATTTTACTCTGCAAGTAGAGGATCAAAGTCGAATCATATACCAAATTTTTTATAAAAATAGAATATATCATCCAAACAAGAAAGAGAAAAAATGTCAAAATGTCAAAAGAGATTACAGAATCTAAACAAGATTACGCACTAACCCCAATATCAGGAACAGTCTTTTTTTCATCAGCAGCCGGTTCATTGGAGACCCCCACATGAAGAGCTGGGGCAATTTGGTTGGATTTGGTTTGCTCTTCCTTTCCAGTCTTTACAGCCTCTTCTTTTCCTTCTTTCACAGCCTCAATGTGTTCCAAACGTTCCTCAATATTGTTGATCTTATCACCAAGGAGTTTGAAATTGTTTTCACAGCGTTTAAAACCAGGATCAACCTTCTCTAACAAGTCCTTAAAATGCTGATCAAAGTGTGCTTGTATGTTCTGCACCAATGATGGTAGTTCCGCCGTGTAACCAGACTCAAATTCTTCTCGACTCCTCTTCTCCGGTAAGCTAACAAGGCTAAGGCTCATGCTGCTTTCATTTTTCACACCAGGCTTCACCCTTGACTTCACACCCTGTTTTCTTTTATCATTAGCGGAATCAATCACACCCGTCACTTGCCAGTGATCATGGGTCCATCTCCAGCCTGGTTCAGAAATAGCTGAGATTATGTTAGTTATCTTCTGGTCGTAAACATCATCATCCCACCTTGGAAACATATCTTCGTACTCATCCTTCATCACACAGCTTAGGACATTCCCCTACAAAATAGACATATAAGACGTAGACCGATTAACCAGAGGTCCAAAATTGCCGCGTTTCTTCAGTGACCTCTACATCTGGGTTATCCAAATTCGGAACGTCGCAGCAATTCAGACCGGTAATCTCCTCAAACTCAAGCAATGAAAACCTCAATGTCTTGTTACCAATCAGGCTCCATATCTCATGGGATTTCTTGCACTCTAGCTGAGCAGTTAGTATATAATGAAACATCCTCGATGCCCAGCCAAACTTGAGAGCATGGAACCGTAGCACCACACCCAATGGAGAGAATAAAAGCTCGTCCCACTCATATTTCCTTAAGACGTTATCTAGAGATTCAAACAACTGTGTATTTCCAGCATAGTAGTGTATGATTTTACCCGGTTCAGGCTCATCTCCTTTGGAATAAAGCCTTGACGGGAAACTTCTTCCATCCATATCCATCATCGCATCCATATCCATCGTCTGAAGAAGTCTGCTGGCAAAATCCACTGTATTTCGATGAAGTTAAACCGAATTCGTACTTTTCAGCGGCGGTAGATCGGCAAAGAAGACTGAAAAAAAAAAAGTTAGATTCTCGAATCAGATAGAGAAATAGCGAGTAAGAGATAGTAAAATCAAAAAGAGTTGAGAGAATGAAAAGAATGCATGAAGTGTAACCGATGGTGATGATGGAGACGGAAGGTTGTAGATCTCTTGTTTGGAGACGAAAGGTTGTAACTTTAGGTTGTAAATTTTTTTCAACTAAACCGCGTTTTTGTGGTTTTATAGGTAGGGTAAATACATTGGTTAAGTTCGGTTAATTTGGATGGGTAAAAAAATTGGTTCAATTTGGTTCAGCTTAACTACAAGATTTGATGAATGTTTAAGAAATTCAAATTTTTAAAATGTTTTTAAAAAAATTCAAATTTGCCTCCACATATTTAGTAGACTTCTAAATGCAGATTCAAATCTACTGGAGAAGTCTACTGGAGAAGTCCACTGGAGGAGTCTACGGGAAAGTCTACTGAAGAAGTCTACTGGAGAAATCTACTGAAGAAGTCTACTGGAGAAATCTACTGAAGAAGTCTACTGCATAAGTCTACTAGAGAAGTCTACTGCAAAAGTCTACTAGAGAAGTCTGCTGTATCCAAAACCAAACATCGTATACGAAAATAAAATCACAGAAACATAGTGAAGACCTTCGATTTGGAAACCTTTGATTACTAAACATACTGAGAGATGCAAACAAAAACACATCCTCTCACAAACCTACTGGGCTTCGATGATTCAAACAAATACACATCCTCTAAATTAAGTCTACTTCACATAAATCGATTATTTTCAATGATTATTCGAAACCTTATACCAAAACTTTCAAAACGTATAATATATTCACTCAAAAGTTAACACTTTTATGCAAATTTGACATTTTAAATATAAAAATGATAAACCCTAACTCTAACCCTAAGTGTAAAAACATGTTTGCAACCTATGATGTACCTTATTTGGTAACCCTTTGTTTAGTATAGTATGTATTTCATTCATAACCTAATTTGTCTAAGTATGTTTAATTTTGTGAAATTTTATTTTTCACACATCACAATTGTTTATAGTAGGGTCATCAATCAAAAATTTTTATCAAAATAATTTTTGTTAATTTATAAATTTAAATTTAAAATATAATTATATAGTAGACTGCTGTAGTAGTCTACTAAACCACAAAAGTAGTTTTCATAACCTTCTTTGTCTAAGTAGGTTTAAGTATGTTTAATTTTGTGAAATTTTATTTTTCATACTTCACAATTGTTAATAGTAAGGTCATTAATCAAAAAAGTTTAACAAAAATTTTTTTGTTAATTTATAAATTTAAATTTAAAATATATTTATATTGTAGATTGCTTTGGTAGTCTACTAAACCCCCTCCAGTAGACTTCTCATGGAGTCTACGCATTCATTTTCTGACAGAAGTCTACCAGTAGATTTCTATATTACTCAGCAGACTTCTCTAGGTTAAAACAGTAATTATTCCTCTGTTTTATTGTTTGTTCATAAAGGATGTAGTTGTAATTTCACAATCTATTTGGGTTATTTTTCTCAAATATAAGATATGTGAGTTACATTTGTATTTTAAATCAATTTTAGGATTATTTTTTGTAACATCTACGCGCAGATGTCTATATGTATGCATGACGGTGCTTATATTAAAAAAAAAAAAAAAAAGTTAGATGTGTTTATTGTCTATTTCTGGTGGAACTATGCAGCCAGGACATATATTTTATTACGTATATATATAAAAAAATTGAATGTTTTTGGATTTTGTATGAAACTTTAGTGTGACAAATAATGACAAAAATGTGAGCCTCCTTTGCAGGGTTATAATGAGCCTACCCTAAGAGGCCAGCTCTGTTGAGGCATTCAAGTTTGTCAATGTCTAATGTGTCCTTACAATTTTGAATAACTCAAAAGATTTCTTTTAACAGAGTTATTTGACCCTAATTTTATATTAAAATGTGATGTACAAATTAATTGCCGTGGCCAACAAGAAAACGGTATTTAATCTCTGTGGATATCTATTTTGTTAATATTTGAAGTAGTTTGTAACAAATTTGTTAATGTATTATCTGAATTCAGATCTGCTTATTATATGTTGTTGACAAAAAGAAAATTCACTTCTTCTCAAACAATAACTTAAACAAAATACATGATTTATAATACTTTACCTTCAATGTGAAATATGTCAATTTATACAATTAAAGGTTTCACTATAACCGTACAAAAATATTCACTATAATTGAATAGGGCGTATATATGTATATATACATATTTTTTTTCAATAGATACAAGGGATGATCCAAATTTTTTACATTCCGACTAATCTTTTCATGATAAGTGTAACCGTCGAGTAGTCCATTCACCAGATTTTTTAATGGGTCTAAAGTATACATTATTTCGACTGACAAATGAGAATGGTTAGATAATTTAACGCTGGAGGATTTAGATCCACATAGCAATTCATTCTTCAAGTGAAAACTACTAATCCACTACCATTTGGTTTACGTTAATATGTTTTCTCTTTTATTTTTGTTCAACAAGGAAATGAGGACCAGTAAATATGAGAGATAAAACTAAGATGGATGAATATACATGCCTCAAAATTTCTATAAATTTTAGTTTTCCCTTGAAATTAATGAAAGTTTACCATGCCTTCCTTCGAACCCTCTATGTGGTCTAACTGCTTAGCTAAATCAATTTTTGTTTCCGTCGTCGGATCAAATTGTGGATTAATAAAAACTAGGTCCACAACTCAGCAATATTTTCGTTTGATCGGACGTCAAGCTACAACCACTAATTTTATTAGAAAGATTTTCAGGTTCTATTACGTATTTAGTGGACTATACCATCATTATAGATGGAGCTAACTACCGGTTTCTATATACAATCATAGTATGAAGCGATTGTAAATACAGTTAAAAAGTTAGTTGGATATAAATTTTCTGTTTTTGTTTTCCCTAAAATATGTTATAGTTTTTGTGATGTTGAGATGTCAATTGGTTACTATATATGTTATAATTGCTTCCACTGTTCCACATGTATATGCAACGCTTCTAAAGCTTATAGTAATAAATCTAAAGTGGGTCAATGAGGGAGGGGTCTAGGTGTTGCTACTCACCATCCCAACAAATAAGTTCGGTTTAAAATCTTTGACCGTTCTCTGTTCATTAGCAAATCTCTGTTCATTGGCAAGTTTCGTAACTAATATTCATTTATTCCCTTTATTTTTTTTTCTGAAGTTTTTTCTTTCTTTCATTATTTGCACATTTGTGTGTGATTAAGTAAAACCTTTTACTAATTAAGTAAAATTTGGGATACTTTCCGGTTGGGATTTTCCAGTGTTTTAAAAAACATTTTATGCGTTCGTCTAGGCGGCACTTAGGCGCTAGACCCCCATAGACCATGGAGATTACTACTTATACCGTCTAAAATATTAAGACATTATAATAATAAAATAATATAAATTTTCTTATATATAAATCATAATATTCTATATATTTTCTAGTAAAATGATGTAAATATATACAAGATAAATTTTATTATTTATAAATAATGGTTTTTTATATATTTTGCTATATATATATAATATATTATGTATTTTGTAAGACTTTTAAACCGCCTATTAGGTTTTGATTGGCAGAACATTTGAATGAGGATCATGTTTTTTGTCATTAAAACTTGATTGGTTGACAAAGCATTAAGTATAGCATTTAGTAACTGTTAATGCTCTCCAAATGCTCTTACCCTCAATGTTCTCAAATAGAGCTTTTCCAGAGCACTGACTTATAATATTATTAAAAAATATATTAAATAGCCAGTTTTTTTAATATAAGATCAAAAATGAATTAAATTAGCTTTTAGTTATTTAAGTTAATATTTATCATTATTTTATTGGTTTATTACTTTAAAATAATATCATAATAAAAGAATTATTCAGTCAAATATAATTTAAATTTTAAAAATTATAAAAAAAAATTCTGTTATAATTTTATAAATATATTTATATTAGAACTAAAACTTAATATTTACCATTAGTTTATTTTTCATACTATTTGTTAAATAATATTATAATAAAATAATAATTTAATAACAAATAATTAAATAAAAATGATGTTATAACTTATGACTAGTATATATATATATATATACACATAATGTATTAGAATACATATAAATAAACAAAATATAATTTATTTAATTTTATATCTAGTTATTCACAGCTCTTCCAATAACTTAAAATATGCATAGTAATAAGAGCATACTCTCCAGCAGTATACTGCTAATGCTGCTTCATGCTACTGCTTTACTAAGACCCATGCCAATCAAAGCCTAAATCGTCTAAGCGTTTTAGGCACTAGCGTTGGGTCACTGCCCGCTTAGCGCCTAATACTTTTTTGAACATTAGGATTTTCAGACAAAAAAGATTTGTGTTATTTTATATAACAACTAAAGGGTTAATTTTGAGTCTTTTGACTGTGGACGAGAAGTCACGGTCACACAAATGGTAAGCAATAATAATAATTCTTAATCTAAAACTTGGCCGAGTTGACAATTCGACGGCCGAGAAAATGGTTGGCGGTGGGCACCATGGCGAGATGGAGCTGTTCAGAGGCATTGGGCGGAAGACCGAGTTTTTACTGTGTTAATCGCGGTTTAACAAAAATCGGCAATTATTTAGCGAAATCGTCAAGCCCAAAATGTTTTCTATGCTATTTCGAAGGTCAAAAGTTTCTGAGATTTTCGTAGATACAGTTCCAGATCTAAAAATAAAAGTTGCACACGAAGAAGATGATAAGCACATGGTACAACATATAAGTTTATAAATGAATTTGGGCCAATCGATGAAAATTTTAGATCCATAACCATAATTTATCCAATAACATATACATTAGCAATTCAAACCTCTTTATAACACGTGATATATTTGAATTTTATCCAATACAAAATACACATCTTAGATTTCTAGTCTTTTTTATCTCTTTTGTAATTAAATTAAATAAATATATTTATTTTGTAATTTTATAAGGGTTAAGGTAAAAAAATCTATGTATAAATGTATAATTTTGGTATCTTATATATAAAATATTAAAAAAATTATTAAATTATATAAAAAATTACTTCCCGAATATTTCCCAATTTATAACCAATTTTTGGAAAAATCGCTAGGCCTGGACGGAGTGCCCGATTCACGCCTAGCGCAATTTCGAACAAAGATAATAACATAAAGAGGGGTGGTTAACACTTAAAGCTTAAAAATGCCTCAAAAGTAATTTTAAAAGTTAAAAAAAAAAAAACTAAAGGAGAAAGTTACCTCAAAGTGTATGAAATTTTGCTAAGAAAAACAAATTAATCCAACTTGCATATGGGTGACTTTTTCGATACTCCAAAAAGGGGAACTATACATGTATATACATATTCAAAATTGTACGAAAAGGGGAAAAAATGAATGTAACGAACACGGACTCACGTGAGTAGAGAGACATAATGAGCCTTAGCTTCCATGTTATAATATACTTGAATTATCACTAATTTAAGATATCCTTACAAGCATGCATCATACATAAAAATATATTATGTGTGCATGTATGGATTTATATATTTTATGGATTACAAACACAAGCACAGCCATAATCACTCGTTTATGGATATGTTAGTTTTAATTCAAGATCAATGGAAATAATCATGACTGTTACATGGTATATATGAATACTATTAGTTATATTCAAATTTGTTTAGAAGAACTCAGTTTTCTGTCGGAGTCCTATTAGAATATTTAATCCAAAGTACGTATTTGATGAGTGAAATTCTAAAAAATAGTTATAAATTTTGCTAGATCAGTCGGAACGAATTTAAAAAATTTTAAAATAGTCCATGCATAGACCAAGAACTGAACTGAATATATATATATATATAATTCAGGTACAAAATCGGTCAAGATTTTATAAATTTTTTTGAACAATATTGTTTTAATACATGTAAAAACTAATATTGAAAAAATCATTTCTTAAACTAGTTCTTCCCCAAGTTCAATTAAGTATCATGGTGATATATTACTAAAGACTAGCTAATAAATCAAACTGAAAATTGAAATTATTATTCTTACTTATATGATTTTATGGCCGAAATACAATCTCATATGAAGATTTACGATCACCCTTATTAGTAATGTCTTATGTATCTAATAGAAATCATTGTTAATATTTTACCAACAGAGCAAAACAAAATAATTGGACTACAACTATTTGATAGATTTTAAAATCCACGGTAGAGTATGTATGTCATGTCATAAAATATATATGTGGGTAATGATGGTGTGATCATTCAAAACAAAAGGCGTAAGGATGGAGCGGTTCCCATACTTTTTGTGTGAATAAGTAATAAAATAATTAAAGCAGTTAAAAATATATGCTCCTATGTATTTATGTTATCAAATAAAAGAACAATATGATAAGTATTATTGGAACCGAATAAGGATTATTGTATGTCTTTGTCTCGTCGATAACAGACCAAGTAGTAACCTTATTGAAACCCTCTTGGGACAATGTCTTTTCACGTCACAAAAGCGAAAGCCAAAACATTAAATTACTTTCTTTTACAAACACCTTATTTATAACTATTTAAACAAAAAAAATACATAGCGTATGTGGAAGAAAAAAATACTAATACAGATACAAATTGACTTAAATGTGTGCTTAACATTTTTCCACGTAAATTATTTTATGTCATGTGTCACCTACTTTTCTCCGACATTGACCAATGTTTTCAAATAAATTCTTATACTTTTCATTAGTTATTATTGTTGTTATTAAGAAATATACCAACCGGCAAGAAGGCAAGAAGCCAACACGAAGGAAGAAAAAGCTACGTCCAATATCTTCGTCGTTGCATTAAGTTCGAAGATTGTTCAGACCTAAAAATGTTACAAAATGGTTGGGACAAAGAAAGATTTACAAATCTCAATTACTTTGATAATTGACATATTATTGGTACTATTTTATGTAGTAAGACATAATGCTATGTTGGTCGAATATAATTTTAGAAATGCTGTTTAACATTAGTCTATGGGGTCTACGGGATATGTAACTTTTTTTTACTGCAACCTAAAACTGATATACAAACCGATTACGAAATAGTCTAGACTCCCGTCTAAGAATTCAAATAAAAAATCTCAAAACGTAAATTTGTTATTCATTATTGAGTTCCGAAGTTGATTTTAATCATGGTCCTCAATAGTTTACAATTATTTTGTTGAGAAAATGCAACATTAACTTATAATCTCGTTAAGTACCGTATGATCTCAGTAAACAAAAGTAGTTTTCATTTATCTAAGAACATATATCCTAAATTAGTGAAAGCATTTTTGTAGATTCAAGAGAACAACTCCGTCTTAATGATTTTTTCAAAAAAAAAAAAAAAAAAAAAACTCCGTCTTAATATTTTCTCCGATCCGGCATTTTCCCTTGTTCTCCTTGCGACCTCGTTTTCGTCGTGGCCAGTGATCGATGTTTTTTTAACGATGGCACTAATTTTTTTTTTTTAATCTAATCCTATATACTCTGATTTGCGTCGTTAGGTTTTGAATATTACGTTCTCTTTTCAGATTTCATTGACCATAATTGTTGTTGGGTCTTTTTGTCATTGACGCATGTGCATGGTGGAACTATAATCAATTTAGAAACGGGAAAGAGTTCAATGTGGTATCAATGACTGTTCAAAATTAGTTGTTTGTGCGAAGTAGATCATCGTGGGCTCTTATAAAGAATGAATCGAAGCAACAGCTGATATTGAAGTTTCAAAAAAAAAAACAACTGATATTGATCAAGGTGACTGACTATGGGCGTTTGCATTGGAACATTTTTCACTGGTTGGCAGAAATAATCAAAAATACTAATTTATTGATTTAGAGTTTGATGTGAACATGTTGTTCTATATATAACTTCAAATTCAATAAAGACTAGATCACAATAACTTAAGTGAAAGAAAGTTATAAAAATCCAAAAATAAATGCTATATGAGACAACAAAAAGATTAAGCGAGCCATCGATTAGCTTTTTTACAACGACCACTTATTGGTTGCATAAACAATCGATTATATTTATTATATAAAAAAAAATACACAATAGAAATTCAGCTCCTACAAATTTTGAGTTATTTACTCTCTTTGAATCATGGTTATGTTCGATCCGCGATCTTCACACCATCAACGATCTCTTACCCAAAAGTTCTTTTGTCTCAACACACTAGCCACACAAACGATTGTTTACGTGTATGGTTAAAAGTTTTGTCTATTATTATTTGGCCAGTCAAAACGGTATCGCGTTTTATACCGACTAAAATATTCGATGAAGAGACTGTTCAAACTACATTTATCTTGGGGATCAGTCCTATGGTAAAACAAAAAAAAAAGCATTTCGTGGTTTCCACGCATGCCAAAGAACTCACGGGAACACAATACGAGTCGTTTCAGCCACATGTTGCATTTTGCTACACTGAAGGAGATGATGAAGATTTAGCATAACGAAAGTATGGGAGAAACCTGTTGGAGGCAGGGGAAAGCCAGAAATATCCCAAACTTCCTTGGCCGAAGTACAATGGAATAGAACATGGCAATAGATTTTGTATCCAAGCGACAAGACGAACACACAAGATCGATTTGGATACCTCTCGTGTGGATTCTCTCAGCCATGGCAAGGGCTCCTGCAAGAGCTTTCCAAAGAAAATGTTTAATTTTAGGAGATGTTTTTATTTTCTAGAAACGGGACCATAGCTTTTTATCCAAGGGGGATAGAATGGGGTCCGGAATCGCTTGATAAATCGGATCAGCATCCAGTAACCGATAACCACTTTGCGATGTATAACCACCATGTTTTGAAAAGCCCCAAATAAACATATCCTTGATCAGGGGGAAACTTTTAGCCATAGTATATAGTTAGCATCTTGTATTACAAACAACTATCGTATCTGAAGTTCATTCCATCTACTTGTACTCAGATCCAGAAGATCATACACCTTCAGCGTGAAATCGACAATGCCAGGTAGGTTCAAGGGGATGCGTGGGACTCCGTCCATTGTCCAGTTTTCAGCCCAGACCAAAGTATCGGTACCGTTACTAATAGATTTCACCAAACCTTGTTTCAATATATCCTTTCCATGTAGAATACTAGACCAGGCGTATGAAAGACAACGACCCAAAGCACTCTCTAGGAAACATCTATTTTTTAAATAACGATGCTTGAGAATTTGTGATAATAGAGATTCCAGTTTCTCTAATATTCTCTAGGCTTGTTTACAGAGCAGAGCTTGATTAAACCTAGTGATATCATGAAAACCAAGAACACCATCTTCTTTCTTCCTACACAACTTATGTCAAGCAACCCATGAAATCTTTTTCTTCTTCGAACCGTTACTCCACCAAAATTCTGTCATAGCAGATGTAAGTTTCTTGCATACATCTTTTGGTAGTTTGAAGCATAACATCGCATATACTGGAAGAGCAAGAGTGATTGATTTCAAGAGAACTTCTTTGCATCCTTGGGATAAAGATTTTGCATACAAGCCATGGAGACGATACTGAAGTTTCTCTTGGATGAATTGTAGCAGATTCTGTTTCGATCCTCTAAAACACTATGGCAAACCTAGATAAGACCCTTTACCACCTTCTTTATCAATGTGAATGACAGATTTAACTACCAATTTTCGGTTAATGGCCACCTGATTACAAAAAATGATCGATGATTTTTGCTGGTTAATGACCTGACCTCAAGCTTCCCCATATAGTCGGAGGCAATTCATGATTTCAGTAGCTTCGAGACCCCAAGCTTCACACATAAGGAGGTTATCGTCAGCAAACAAGAGGTGATGAACCGCTGTGCTGTTGGAGCAATATAAATACCATGTAATATGCCTGAGTTTTATGCATGGCTCAGACAGGGCCGGTTCTGACGTGGTGCAACCGGTGTATTTGCACCATGTTCAACTGGTTTTTACGATTTTTTACATAGGTTTTATAGCACTTTTTAAAAATATAAGGGTTTTGCAAAAAATTTATTAAAGTTTAGGGTGTTTTTTGCAATTTTTGCACTATGTTGTTTTGCTTATTGGGCCGGGCCTTCGCTCAGACAATGCACATAATATAAAGAGGAAGGAGACAACAGATCACCCTAACGAATGCCCCGTTCCCATTTAACATAACCGAAGACGTCATTGTGTTCACACAAGACATCACCCATCGGATCCACATCCTATTGAAACCCATTTTTCCAATAACCTCTCTAAAAAACACCATTCAACTCTGTCATAGACTTTGACATGTCAGTCTTAATCGCCATGAAATTCTTAGCCACCGAATCATTAGTTCTGAGACTATTAATCATCTCGTGAGCCACAAGGATTCATCGGTGATTAGACGGCCCGAAACAAAAGCACCTTGAGTATCATATATAATTGAAGGGAGCAACTATTTCAGCCTTTCACTCAAGATCTTTGAGATGATCTTGTACTGGACCGAGCAAAGACTGATAGGTCTCAAATCCTTCATCATCGTTGGTTTGATAACTTTGGGAAGGAGACAAAGATGGGTATGATTCCAACCCGGAGGCAAGGAAGCAGAACTGAAAAAACTATTTACTTCCGAAACTATGCTCGGAGCTACGATTTTCCAGAACCGTTGATAGAATATACCAGTAAGACCATCCTCTCTAGGAGCGCTACTACCTTTAATACTAAAGGGAGCCCTTTTGATTTCATCGTCTGTGACCGGAGCCGATTCAGATCAATGATATTTTTTAAGTGAAAGAGCAACACTAGCTTGATCTCAGTCCTAACTTCTCCTTTATCGACATGGAGGAAACCTGCGGTTGGGCTCTCAAATGTAACTTTGGAGCATCATCGATTTCTAGTCGGAGAAACTATCGAGCAGCTTGGCTGATCCGTGACCATCATGGTCATACTCTGTTTCACAGTCGTCGATCCTACTTGTTTGTGTCTACAAAGCTGGAATCGCATCTATTAAATTTTTCTCTGGGCTGTAGAAAGCATCAAGAACCTGCACTTCAAGAAAGTTTGCTTTGAATGCTCCTCTGAATCAGTGAAAGATGCGGTTTTACATCCGGATAGATTTCCTCGGTTTCGCCATGTGCTTTGGTCAATATCACATCTTCCTTTGAGTTTTGGAGTATTGAGAACGTGGTCGTCACGGAGAATTATGCTGTTGAAATAATTGCGTCAAATGTAACTCGAGATCACCGGTATCAATCGTATCTTGCTAGGGATGGCCCACCTTGGCTTCAAACTCTCTTGATCGTAGTATCTGCTACCACGCAAGGGAGCTCTTGATTTCTCAGATTTTATCATTGCATTACTGGTGATACTATTCACCTCTTGGTATATGATGTTCCTTATAACATCCACACCTTGAATCTTTTATCATCTTGTACGCATCTACTGGTGCCTTTTGAATCTTTGATACTTTATATGCCGATCATCGGCTTCTAATAATATATATTTTCAGTGTTAAAAAAAAGAATAACATTTTTTTAATTTTTTTTTTAAATATATAGTAGAACTAGAAATGGAAGTGTATTAGAGTAAATTTCATTCTAAAATAAATTTAGAAGAAAAAATAGAAATAAATTGGAGATGTTCTAAAATGAAAATTCCACAACGGATATACGCGCACCTTAACATAAAAATAATTATTCCATGTTATTCAACTTTCCACAAATATGAAGCCTTACATCCTTTGAACTATCTATGTCTACGATATAATCAATAAAGCTCTCGGTTGACCAAAAAACAATTCATCACAATAATATGAACAGAGAGAAAACGAATTAGAAAATTAGATTATTCCATTCATCCGTCTACAATAGTAGAATAATTCTTTTTTTCTTTAAGTGGAATGAGTGAAAACATTTTTCCATATTTTGCATAAATTGTGAAATTATAAAAAAAATACTTATTTTCTAACTTTATTCCTCTAGTTGTGCATTCTTCTTTCTTTTTTCATCTAATCGTACATTCATATTTCACCCACTGTGATACATATTCTTTTAATTATGATAAGTTTCCTTTCAATTAAGATTTCCACTTTTTTTATTATAAACGGTTTAGTATTTCTAGGGTGTTTGTTTATACGCTTCTTTATGTAGAGAGAGAGGTGAAGTCTTGGTTGTGAACTCACCCAGGCAATAGAGATATTTGGATGGTTCTTCAGTTATTTTTTATTCCGTTTTCTTTTAAAAGCATTAAAAAGTATAAATGTATCATAATATAATAGATTTATTAAAACTATATTGTATTAACCCTGTCTGGTTTTTGTATGTATAAGTTTTTTTTTTTGCTAAATTTTTTATATGTATAAGTTAGATATTCATACGGTTTTTCTTTTGGTAGAAGATATTCACATGATTTATAGCTGAACAATATTCACATAAACGGAAAATATCTAACTATATATATATGTAATATATATTTTTGGAATCTTGCCCAATCTTATAACAAATAAATAAATTAAAAAGTTATAAATCGTACAATATAGAGATCTGCTTTAAACCACTTCAATGTATAAATCCTTGTTATTTATATATACGAGAATTTTTTTATAAAATATTTCCTTACCATATTCATATAGTATCTTTGAATTAATACTGTTGCCAACATATAAAAAGTAAAAACACAACAGTTCTTTTCTTCTGGTGAAAACTGAAAATCTTAAAAATAAAAGACCAAACTCAAACCCCTTCCAGTTCACTTGCCACGAGCGTAATTTGCGCCTCAGAGTATGACTTTACAAAGAGAATGCCACTTTGGCCTTTTCTAAATTTAATAATTAACAAGAAATAAATGCAAATGCTTTAAAAAATAAACACGTTCGTGCAACTATTAACACATTCAACTAAATAAAATAAGAACAAAATCACTTAAACTATTTTTCCACTATTTCTCCAAAACTGTTTTACACTGCTGACACAAAACTATAAATTATTTAAAATAAAATTAAAATAAGCTCATGAAACTAAATTAAAAAAAAAAGAACATCAAAATTTTCAGTAGCACCATTGATTTGCTGATGATTTTTTTCTTCTCTTGAATGTTTAAACGACTAATAGATCTGATATCAAAGAATCATCAAAATCACTAAACATGGAACCAATATCTTTGATACTTGAACCAAAATCATCACCAATCTCCATACTTTCACCATCCAACAACATAACATCATTGAAGATATCATCATTCTCTGAATATACTTGACCCATTGGTTGATCAAATATCGAAAACTCCGGTGGTGATTCGTTGAAATAGTTGTCGAGAAACGGAGTATCCAACGGAAATGAATCGTCCGATTCACCTGAACCACCACTAAACCCGGTATGCCACCATGGTGTATCTGAAACTCCCATCTCCGGTTTAGTTGGTTTAATAAACGTTTGTTGTGTTTCTTCGGACCGGAGATTGAGAACAGAAGTAGGAGAAGAGAGATGTTGAAAGTCTTCAGTTGATTCGGAGCTTGAAGTTGTTGTCGTTGTTGTTGTTGTTGTAGTAATGTTGCTTTCCGGTTTAGTCTCGATAACCGGTTTGTCCGGTTCTGATTCTTCTTCTTCTTCTTGAGATTGAGGCGGTATAGAGAAATTGGTGAGAGCGTCCGGTCCACGGAGTCTAATGGCGGCGTTATCGTAAACCACGGCGGCTTCCTCCGCCGTCTCAAAAGTTCCGAGCCAAATCCTCCGGCGTTGCTCCGGATCTCTAATCTCAGCCGCCCATTTCCCCCACGGCCGTTGTCTAACGCCGCGGAACTTCCTCCCGTTTTGACCGGAGACTTTGAGAGGACGGTGACGACTCGACGCTGGAGATTGAGTTTCGTCGGAGGAGATTCGTTTCTTCTCCTTCATTGAAACTCCGGCGATATTGTTGTTGTTGTTGCAGCCTGGTTCGACTCTGATCTCGTTAACGAATTTTTTGACTCGGCGGCGAGGAAAGAGAAAGTGTTGGGCTTCTTCTTCGTCGCTTGATGAATCTGTCGCGTAATGATCGGTTACAGAGACACGAACGATTCTCACTGAATCAGGACGAGTTTGGCCGGAGATATTTTTTTCCGGTGAGGATTTGGTGTATTTTGTAACTGATGATTTGTGCTCTGTGTATTTTGTGAGTAGTCGAAGATCAATGTATTCGTCCATCACGAGATTCGCATCAAAAAATGAAATGAGAGAAAAAGGGAATTTATATAAAGGAATAAAAACTTGCGGAGAAAGTTTTTCTGGGTTTGTTGAGAAGAGATTTCAAGAGAATCAAAAGACAGATTTTATAAAAATCAAATCTTTTTTTCTTTCCTTTCTTTTGGTGGGTAAGAGAGAGAGAGAAGGAAACAGTGATTTTAACGAATTTGCACAGTGTGTGAAGAAGAACTTCTCATAAAGCTCACTCCTAAAATCCTCATTTATAGGATCTCTTCGACGAGTTTTCTTCCTCAGCCGTAATTTTTTATTAATAAATATTCTTATAATATCAATTTATTTTATTTTCTTCTTCCGTTTCTTTTTCCGCTCCTCCACCAGTGGTATTTTCCGGATATTATTGGTTAAAACCAGGGGTAGTTTGGGAAAACGAAAGATGTTTAAAAACACGGGACGCCGCATTCATGAGAGCAAGTCGCATGGTGACACGTGGCAATAAGAGATATTTGGCCCCTTGTTGTTGCCTATCGTTTGTGCTGAGTCAGCGCGTGGCTTCCAGTCTCGAACTTCGCGATTCATGTCACGTGACCCCCAAGCTACCCGGTCCCGGTTTTTTTAATTTATTTTTTACTTTTATAGTATTTCAGTAATTTTAAAATAATTAATTTTTTTAAAAAAACTTAGTACTTTTTTAAGTTGTTATCACTCCGGTAGCTTTGACCGACTTCTTTTGAGTGTGGTTTCGGGGGTGGTTTCGTCATTCTCTGTTTTTTAACAACTTGTCACGTCCTACTGTTTTCTCACCTAAAATGAGTTTAATTCCAACTGTAAATTTTTTAATGCGTTGTATTGTACACTATAATTCTGTTTTCTTTCCAAAAATTAGGAATAAAATAATATTGTTTTTGGAAAGAAAAATATTTATTTTAGCAGGTATGTGTATATTTCTATATGTTTAAAAGAGGAAAAATATCTTGTGGTAATTAAATTGTTTTACACCATTTTACAGCTATAGAAGTAACGTTGCGAGCAACTTAGGATTTGCCGCCATTTATAATTCTGTGTGTGGTACGTCTCTAGGCTTTTTTCTGTACTCTTTGTTCCCTCACTCGCTCGACCACCACTGCTTGCTTTGCGTCTAGCTCACGCGCTTCCTTTTTTCTTTTTTTGTATTTATTGTTTTTCTTTTAAAAACGATTTACTCCGATATCATTTTAGATTTTCTTTCTTTCTCAAGGGGGTTTTACTTGGGTTTGGTAAAATCAAAGTTTACATATGTTCCCTAATTTTTTGGAACAGGAAAATTTTCAATGATCTTATTTTATAAAAACAGTTGGCGTAGTATCACAATATATATCTTATCGGACATTAATAATTTATCTTTTAATTTCATTAAATAAATATATATATTACTTATATTTATATATTGTTGAATAATGTGATTTTACATTATCCAATGATCGTGTGTACAAATATCGCCACACCAATGACTAAGATGATGAGATCCCAACTTCGTGAATGTATTCATTTTTTGCCAAGTTCAAATCCGAACCTTTCCGCAATCAGTTATGCATAACATAAAGCCTTGATTTTCATCGTTTTAACTCTTGTAAGTTGTGACACTAAATACAATTTTAGTTTTCTCGTGCTTTGAATCTAAGCAAGCTAGCTTAAATATTATACCATCAGTTGAGATATCAAATTGTTAAACGTGAGAGAAAGTTTAGGTTCTTTATTGACATCAAAAGAATATATATATATAGTATAATGATTTAGGTTAAGTTTTCTAAGATCTAAGGAAAGTTAATATACACAATAATGGAAAATATACAAAGGACATTATGTAGAGAATATCCTAATACTCCCCTTCAAGTTGGAGCGTGGAGATCATAAACGCCCAATTTGCATAGTAGATATGAGAATTGTTGTCGTCCCAATGCCTTGATAAGGAGATCAGCAAGTTGTTCCATTGTGCTAACATGTGTTGTAGCAATGTTTCCTTAAGTTATCTCATCGTGTATAAATTAACAATCATTTTCAATGTATTTTGTACGTTCATAAAAAATCGGATTTGCTGCGATATGAAGAGCGGATTTGCTGTCGCAAATGAGCTTCATTGGAGCTGTATGAAGAATACCCAAAGACTCAAGAAGTTCCTTGATCCACAATATCTCTTGAGTTATCAAAGCCATTGAACGATATTCTGTTTCAGTAGAAGAACGTGCTACTTTGTCTTATTTCTTTGTCTTCCAAGAAACTGGTGAATCACCAAGGAGAATGACTTAGCTACTAAGTGATCGACGAATTAGAGGACAAGAGGCCCAGTCAGAATCATATTAAGTCGTAACCTGAAGATCACATGTTGAAGAGAGAAGAATGCCTTGACCAGGACAACCTTTGAGATATCGAACAATGCGTATAGCTGCATCCCAGTGTGCTTGTCGCGGATTCTGCATAAAATGAGCGAGTATGTGAACTGAATAGCAGAGTTCAGGACGTGTCAACGCAAGGTAGACTAAACGCCCGCGAGACATCTGTATTTGGATGCATTAGCGAAGAATGGTCTATTGTCGAAGGCGAGACGATGATTTTGTTCAATTGGAGTCTCAACAGGTTTCGAACCGGTAAGACCACATTCAGAGATTATGTCAAGACAATACTTGAGTCAATACTTGCGCTGTGAGAGATAAATACTATCAGAACCGCGAGCCACTTCGATTCCTAACAAATATTTTAGAGTTCATAAATCTTTGATACGGAAACACGTATGAAGATACGATTTAAATTGTGAAATGACTGTTGAATCGTTGTCAATAATCACCAAATCATCAACATAAATCAGATGTGAAGCACCGTAGAACCACGAACACGAGTAAAGAGATAGTAGTCTTTTCGACACTGAACAAAATCGTAATCAAGTAGTGCTTTAGAGAGCTTAGAGAACCAGTAACGTGGCGTTTGTCGTGATCCATATAAAGGCTTCTTGAGTTTGTAGATGAGTGATGGATCTGAAGGTTGAAAACCCGGTGGTGATTTCATGTAAACTTCTTCATTCAAATCACCATGAAGAAAATCGTTATGTACATCCATTTGATGAATTTTCTAATTCTTCGCGGAAGCCACTTGAAGTAAAATTCGAATTATATTCATCTTTACCACTGGAGCAAATGTTTCATCATAATCAATGCCTTCTTCTTGAAAATTTTCCACAACTACTAGACGTGCTTTATGGCGTTCGACAGATTCATCAGCATTGTATTTTTGATACGAAACACCCATTTAGATGCAAGAGCCTTCTTACCTGGAGGAAGTTTTTTTAAAGTCCATGTTTTATTTTCATCAAGCGCCTCTACCTCAAAACCTATTGCTTTTCGCCAAATCTCAAATTGGACAGCGTCTTTAATATAGAGTGATTCATCACCAAGGGTAATCGCAGCTAAGAAAGCTGCACGATTGCTTGAAAAACTATCACAAAAGATATAGTTAGCGAGAGGATAGAGACACGTACCAGAAGAAACCGAGTGGGAGAAAAAAAGAGACGAGAACATTGTTATCACTTTGAGCAGAGTATGCGACGTACCCCTTAAGACGAGTAGATGGAACCTTGTTATGAAGACCACGACCCAAAGTCTCTTCACTGACTATATCACCAACTGCTTCAGCGACTGGTTCAGCGATTGTATCAACAACTGCTTCAGCGTTTGTTTCAGCAATTGCTTCAGGAAGTGCCTCTGCTACAGACTATGTAGTAGGTTCCAAAACTGAGTCATCACTCCCTCTATCGTTGTTGATCGGAGCAACGGGAGCATCCAGGAAGAATGAAATATCTAGTGGAGACACAATAGAATTGTCGAAAGTGGAGAGAGTAGTGGATGAGGCATAGGGGAATGTAGTTTCATCAAATATGATATCGCGAGACACAAGAATAGAACCACTTTTAATGTCGAGAACACGCCAACCTTTTTGTCCATGAGGATAACCAAGAAACACATCAGATGCCATGCTTGTCAAACTTATCATGTTTTGCGGTTTGATGTTTGGCAAAACATAAACTTCCAAATATGCGGAGATTCAACACTGAAGGAGATGTAGGGGTCGGATTTCACCCCTATGAGATCGATATAACGACAAGATCAACTGGGCAGCATCCTAACGAAATCGAAGCAAGTCTACAAAGGCCTAGTCTGAATCTAGGCCCAAAATGACATTAAACTCATTAACAAAAATGGGCTTAATGTCATTTTGGGCCTAATTTTAATATATTGCTTAATGGGCCAGGTCCATTTATTAGCTGGCCCATTTTACTTAGAAACACTATATATAGTTCATTATCATCTCCCAAAAAGGGGATGGAATCATTTGTAATCAGAGTTTAACAGAAACAGCAATAAAACATATCTTTGACTTTTGCTTTGTGATTCATACTCAGAAGACTCAGTTTCTCTTTTCGACCTTCGACAAATTCAATTGAGTTGGTTTCGACCTCCACAATTTGGCGCTAGAAGGAGGGTAACTTGAGATCTTCTCACACTAAGGAATCACTTCGCACACTAGACAGAAGAAGATGACTAGCAGCGACAACAGCAGTGGACACGGCAGCAAGGACTCCTCGGTATCACAGCTAGACAACACGGCCACCAGGAGCAGCCAGGCAGGCGACGACGCTGTCGACGTCACCGTGACGAATCAGACAACCTTCGACGAACTGAAGGACTTACTGAAGACGTTTCTCAAGAAGTCAGTGGAGCAGGAGGACATACAGAAGGCTCTTACGACAACAAGTAAGGTGCGCAAAAAAGGCGGAGCACGACGATCACTTGGGCGGTTCAAGCTACACGACCTCAGCTTCTCGACGCCATGCACTGTACGAAAAACCAGAACTGACATACCAACTCCAAAATGAAACAACGGAACAACGAGCACAGGACCAGCTGCTTCAAGAGGGATTGTGCAGAAACGCCAAGCTTCTTCGGCAAGGATCGCGCAGGAATGCCAAGCTCCTTCAAGAAGGATCGCACAGGAACGCCAAGCATCCTCGGGAAGGATTGCGCAGGAATGCCAAATTGCTTCACGAAGGATTGCGGAGGAACGCCAAGCTTCTTCGGGAAGGATTGCGTAGGAACGCCAAACCACTTCACGAAGGATCGCGCAGGAACGTCAAGCTGCTTCAGGAATGATCGCGCAGACGATCGGCAAAGCTGCTTCAGGAGGGATCACGCAGACGGTCGGCACGGACGACGACCCCCACAGGACACGCACCCCAAGAAAACGCAGCATACCCGCATGGAGAGACCGATCCCAGGCTCGTCAAAATAGCACGGAAATCGAGCGCGACCAAGATCTCGCTGACGAAGAAAGAGATCTCTACTAGACCAAGAAGTTCAAGCTCGAACAGGAACGCAAGGCCCTGCTCCAAACTCAAAACGACGAGATGGCCAAGATGCAAGCACAGCTGGAGCGCGTCGCCTCCGACTTTAGGGTCGCGCAGTCCCAGATGTACAGAGAGATTACGAGCACTATTGAGCGCATTACGGAACTTTCAACGTGCCTTAACGTCACTGCAATAAAAGCTCATAAAGCCGAGATAACATTGAACAGAATAACCAACTACCAACACGATGCGACTAAGAACTACAAATTCGAAGTTAGAACGACACGTTTTCATGAAGGAGAGTTAGTCTTACGGAAAGTCTCCCAAAACAAGGTAGAACTCGAAGCCGACAAACTTGGAGTTCACTGGGAAAAACCTTACAAAGTCACCAAGGTGGTCAAACCAGGTGTCTACGAATTGGCTAACATGGCAGACGTTCCAGTCCCACGATCACGGAACGCTAGGCATCTCAAGAAGTACTACTACTAAGTAACTTCACTTGAACTACGAGGCGGATTGATCCCTGCAAAGGGTACGTAGGCAACCCATTTTCGGATGGGTACAGCTGTCCCCCTCCTTAAAAAGGGGGGAGTGGATACGTATACTCGTATACTTCCCTTTTCATACACGGCTTACCGTTCTGAATAAATCAAAAGCCAAGTGTCTACTTGCACATTTATCAAAAGCCAAGTGTCTACTTGCAAATTTATCAAAAGCCAAGTGTTTACTTGCAAATTTATCAAAAGCCAAGTGTTTACTTGCAAATTTATCAAAAGCCAAGTGTTTACTTGCACATTTATCAAAAGCCAAGTGTTTTACTTGCAAACTTATCAAAAGCCAAGTTTTTACTTGCAAATTATCGAAAGCCAAGTTTTTACTTGCAAATTTATCAAAAGCCAAGTTTTTACTTGCAAATTTATCAAAAGCCAAGTTTTTACTTGCAAATTATCGAAAGCCAAGTTTCTACTTGCAAACTTATCAAAAGCCAAGTTTTTACTTGCAAACTTATCAAAACCCAAGTGTTTACTTGCACACTCACTCAAAGTCTTTAACAGACTACTTCTCTTTATCATCTTTACATCCCCCAGTGGATAAAGCGCGCTATATAAATTCGGTGTTCATTGCTGGAGCGGTGTTGTTCACGGGAACATATCCGTAAACCAGAATGTTCAACTCAGAAACCCAGCACACAACAAATCGCTGGTATAAATTCAGTGTTCATTGCTGGAGCGGTGTTGTTCACGGGAACATATCCGTAAACCAGAATGTTCAATTCAGAAACCCAGTTCTCCCGCGGACGCGCGGACACAACAAATCACTGGTCAAAATCTTGTGTTCATTGCTGGAGCGAATTTGTTCACGGGAACATATTCGTAAATCAGAATGTTCATCTAAAAAACCCAACAACTTTGTTGGTCATTACGCAATAACATGTTCATCTTCAGAGCGGGCGCGTCGACGCAAACTCACCTTGAACCAAAACGACCATTCCAACTCAAATCAATGTCTCAAATAATGCAAGACAAAAATGATGCTGAACAAAAAGACAAACATCATAAGCTGAATCGAATACTGAGTCTGAAATCTAACTAAAGCGCGATCTCGTCAACGTCGTCGACAACGTCATCGACAATCTCAACAGCTTGATCAGAAGGAATCGCCACCGCAGAGTTCGACGAGTTATCATCGCTTGACGAACTCGAAGAATTTGAATCTGAGTCAGCCACCTCTTCAACGGCATCAGCGTTCGAGTCGACAACTCGATCATCAGTCGTGCCAGCAGGCGAATCCTCAAGGATCACCCCAAGTTCGCGCACATGCTTAGCAAATACCTCATCCGCGAGCGACAGGTCTGCCTCCTGCTTCACAAGGTCAACGAGTTCTTCACCGAGATCAGGCGCCTTGTCACTCTGAAGCAGCTTTATGAACTCAATGTTACTCCGGACTTCAGCAAGATCAATGATATCAATCCTCGGCTGGTCGTTAATCATTTTGATCTTCTCTTTGGCACGATCGATCTTCGCCTCGTACCTTGCCACCAGCTCGCGCCTTGCTTCTTCTACAGCCCGCTGCAAAGCCGTATTTTGAACCTTAGCAGCAACATCTAATCGGGTGGTAAGATCACAGACTTCCTTCTGGAGGCGTTTTCTCTCGGATTCAGACTCCGTGAATGTTCCATCCATCTCGCGACGTCTATCTTCGGTTTCCTTCATAGCAGCTTGATGAGTAGCAACGCGATCCTCTGCATCCCTCTTCTGCTTTTTATTATCGTCACAAGCCTTCTGAATATTTGCAAGTTGACGAGTCAGCGAGCGCACAGTCACCTCATAGTCAATCGCGAGCTTGTTAAGCGAAGAAAGGAACTGCCGAACCAAGGAACAGATCACGAAAAACAAGTTACAAGATCAGGAAGAAAGACAAGGCAAATCGCTATCTCACAAGAGTTGCCACGAAGTCGTACCGTCATACAATCGAAGGCCATGCTTGAGTAAGATCTCTTCTTCGACATCTCTCCCGGAGGAGGAAACTTAGTGCCTGGGAAGACAATCTGGGACAAATGCGACGCCGCCCGCGCAGCATCACCAAAGGACTCCTTCGTACCAAAAGGAATAGTGGAAGTCGTCACCACACGATCACATCGAGGAGTTGAAGCGTGCCTCGATCTGTTCAAGTCCTCTTTGCCAGCACTGCCTTTCTCCTTCTTTTCTCGCGAACGCATACGACTTGCTCCTGCGCGATCATCCCTTCCCCTCATGTCAGCGTGACGCCTGTGCGATGATTCAGATCCACGATCGGTGATGACAACAACATTTCGCTCTAACTCAGGACGACGCGGCCTAGGTGCAAGGGTTCCAGTAGTGCCAGCTCTGGGGACTGACGTCAATGGTCTAGCTTGTTGAGACACTCTCGTGTTCAAATCTGTCCTGGCTTCGGCAGCTCTCCTCTCACGAGCAGATGGTTTCCTCGCATTGTCTGACATCTCGAGTGACGAATTCAACAAAGAAACTCCAAAGCAACGAACGAGCAACTCAATTCTCCTCTCCGCTGCACCAACAAGCAACGATCGAAGTCAGTTTTTCTCCACAAACTTAGCCTTGTCATCGAGCCGTCGAGTCGCAAAAAAAAAAAAAAAAAAAAAAAAAAAAAAAAAAAAAAAAAAAAAAAAAAAAAAACTCGACCGAGTCAACTCAGTGAGTCAACTCGGCCGAGTCAACTCAGTGAGTCAACTCGACCGAGTCGACTCACTGAGTCAACTCGGTCAGATCTCAACATCGCTTTTTCCTCCTCGATCTCGCTTCGCCTCGATCCGCCGCGCCCCGCTTCGCCTCGATCCGCCTTGCCGACTTACTTTCTGCCTCACATCGCCGAACTCTCTCCACCTCCCTCGATCTCAAGCCGCCGATCGCTCGCCGATCTCTCGCCGATACACGAACAACGAACCACGAACGGGAGAACCACGAACCGCGATTCACGAATCCGACGATGGCGAGGCGACAGTGACGATGACGGAAGACGCCGCCGGCGGTGACGATGAAGGGCGGCGGCGGACACGATCGGAGGAGAAGAAGACCAAAAAAAAAAAAAAAAAAAAAAAAAACCAAAAACCCTAAAAAAAAAAAAAAAAAAAAAAAAAACAATAAAATAAGCAAGCACAAGGGAGGATGATTTTTTACCTTCTTTCTTCTGAGGGAAAGTGGTTTGGTAAAAAATAATGTCCTGGGAGCAGGCTTATTTATACCTGGAAAAATTCATAAAATCACTTTGTTCCAGGAAAAATTCTAGAATTTTTCCAACGGGCTTCAAGGCCCATTACCGCAAAAAGACCAGCAACCTCCTCAGTATCCAAAGATAATGAAAAAGACACAAATCCAGGGAAACGCGCAGGCATCAGCTCAACGCGGAATAACAGAAACTTCCCGAGTTCGATGATAAGACGTTCATGCCTGGCGATTTCGCTGTCGAGCATATCGATCTCAGACTACGACAACTTCTACCTTGGCACCACCGCGACTCGATACTGCCAAGCTGGGGGACTAACCATAGGGGTCGGATTGCACCCCTATGAGATCGATATAACGACAAGATCAACTTTGCAGCGTCCTGACAAAATCAGATCAAGTATTAAACGAGGAGCCCAGGAAAACATGTTAACATCGGCTCAACGCGGAATAACAGAAACTTCCCGAGTTCGATGACAAGACATCCACGCCTGGTAACTCCCTCAGTCTTCTAAGTAACATAGCAAGAAAACAAGCACATGAAAACACGCTGACATCGACTCAATGAGGAATAACAGAGACTTCCCGAGTTCGACGATGAGACGTTCACACATGTGACTTCGCAGTCCAACATATCGATCTCAGACTTCGACAATTTTTACCTCGGCACCATCTTAACTCGATACTGCCAAGCTGGGGGGCTAACTGTAGGGGTCGGATTTCACCCCTATGAGATCGATATAACGACAAGATCAACTGGGCAGCATCCTAACGAAATCGGAGCAAGTCTACAAAGGCCTAGTCTGAATCTAGGCCCAAAATGACATTAAACTCATTAACAAAAATGGGCTTAATGTCATTTTGGGCCTAATTTTAATATATTGCTTAATGGGCCAGGTCCATTTATTAGCTGGCCCATTTTACTTAGAAACACTATATATAGTTCATTATCATCTCCCAAAAAGGGGATGGAATCATTTGTAATCAGAGTTTAACAGAAACAGCAATAAAACATATCTTTGACTTTTGCTTTGTGATTCATACTCAGAAGACTCAGTTTCTCTTTTCGACCTTCGACAAATTCAATTGAGTTGGTTTCGACCTCCACATTTGATGTTTGGCAAAACATAAACTTCCAAATATGCGGAGATTCAACACTGAAGGAGATGTATTGTAGAGTAGTTCATATGGTGATTTACCATTGAAAAGAGAAGATGGCGTCCGATTAATTAGATATGCAGCAATAAGAATGCTCTCCCCCCAATACGTCCTTGGTAAATGACTTTGGAAAAGAAGAGCTCTAGCGGTATTTAAGATGTGGCGATGCTTTTGCTCAGCCCGTCCATTTTGTTGCGGTGTATTGACGCAAGATGATTGATGAACGATAACATTACTAGCAAAGAAATATTTCATACAGGTGAACTCTGTGTTGTTATCGCTTCGCACCGTTTGGACTTTCTTTCCAAATTGATGCTCTGCCATTGCAAAGAAATTCTTGAGAACACTCGCCACTTCGCTTTTGGCTAGAAGTAAATGGGTCCAAACAGCGCGAGAGTGGTCGTCAATGATAGTAAGAAAGTAATGAGCTCCACAAATTGAAGGGATACGATATAGTCCCCAAACATCACAATGAATCAGAGAAAAACATATAGCAGCTTTATTAGAACTTTCTGAAAAAGAATCACGAGTTTGTTTTGCTTAAATGCACACATCACAAATCTCCTTAAACTAAAAACTACTAGTATCAAAATCCTTTAAACTAGATAAAAATGTAGATAACACTTTCTTGCTAGGATGCCCCAAACGTTGATGCCACAAAACTGCTTCAGCCTCTATAGTCTTGGTAGTCTTGTGAACTCGAGCTGGAAAAATTCCGCAAAAATGATAGACCTCGTTCTCTTCTTCACCTACTCCAATCGAAATCTTCAAAGAACGATCCTGTATAACGTAAACTTTGTCAATGAAAATAGCAAAACATGAAAGCTCACGAAGTAAGCGAGCTACGGAGATCAATGTGCAAGATAAATTGGGAACAAAGAGAACATGATGTAGATTTTTGTCGCCACCAAGAAGCAAAAGAATGTTTATCGTTTGGTATAACAACAATACTACGAGGAATGTCTCGTAGCTCAATTAAGAGCTCAACATCACCTGTCATATTATGTGAGGCTCCAGAATCAAGAAGAAAATCAACATTACCAGAGAGCTTCTCGGTTGTGGATGAGGTTTGATTTCCTGGTTTGAGAAGATGAACAATTGCATTCCAAGTCTCTTTGCTCACTCCAAGTATTCCCGAAGCCTCAATAGAAGGATTAGCTTGAGCGTTGTGTGCTCGAGGTGGAGCAGAACACCCTCTTCCTCTGCCATGGCCTCGACCTTCATTTGCACGAGAAGCACTGTCACTAGAAGGTTCGGTGAACCAATCCGGATAGCCTTGTAACAAAAAGCATGTATCAACGGTGTGGTTTGTGCGATTGCAATGAGTGCAGTGTAGATTATTGCGAGTGCGTGTAACGGAGGCAATCACATTCACACCTGACTGAACAGCGAAATTAACTGCTTCAACTCGCTCTTCTTTGGTGTGAGTAATCGTTAGATGTCGTTCTTTATAGACAAGTTCAAAGTAGATTTGATCAAGAGATATGTCATGTTCACGAGTGAACCTTCCCAACAGATTTGTGCGAGTAGTACCAAACTTTGAATTATCTAATCCCATGAGGAATTGATGAATTCTTTCATGATCATGTCGTTTGTTGTGTTTCATGAGAATTGGAGAATCAGGCTTGGTACAACAACAACCAAGAGCTAGTTCATAGTCATCGAGATTATCCCACATGACCTTGAGTCTTCCAAAGTAGGCAGCGATTTCTTGTCCTTTCTGATGACAAGCCACTAGATCAGCCTTTAGCTGATGTACTCGTGGGGCGTTTCCAGCAGAGAATCGAGTGCGCAAATTTTCCCACATCACGCGAGCATCATCAACCATCAAGATAGTGTGATAGATCTTCGGGTCTATACTTTCGTAGAACCACCCAATCAACATGGAATTGACAGTGACCCATCTATTGTAGTCGAGAGAATCTGATGAAGGTGTAGTGACAGTTTCGTTGATGAAACCAAGTTTTTGTTTGGCTCAAAGATTGTTACAAGCGAGTTTTGTCCATCGCTCATAGTTCTCTCCGTTCAGCAATATCGGAGTGAGAACATGATGTGGATGGTCTGATGGAGAGAGATGATACGGTGATGAGGAGATCTCATCTTTGTTTGCTGAAGAAGTTTCAGAGAGAGTAATGAGTTTCGATGGAGAACACCATGATAAATAGAAGAGATAAAAAATTTAGAGTAGTTGATAAGAAGAGAAATAACCAAAATCGATATGAAGATCAATTTTACTCTGATACTATGTTAAACGTGAGAGAAAGCTTGGGTTTTTTATTGACATCAAAAAAATATATATATATAGTATAATGATTTAGGTTAAGCCTCTTAAGATCTAGGGAAAGTCAATATACATAATAATAGAAAATATATAAAAGATATTATGTAAAGAAATCCTAATACAAATTGCCGAAAAGCTTACAAAAATGCTTTAAGCATTTTAAAGCACGCCAATAAAATTTGGTATAAACTAAATTTAGATCGGTCAACTGGGTTTGTTAAACCCAAAACTCTAATAAACTCGTATCCTATAAATGCTCCTCTAATATGAGAAAAGAATGGAGGGGGACTAAAATTCCATTGCAAATTGTTTTTGCAAAATTAACTACCATTTTTTTCTTTTCTGAACCTTTTTTTTTATTACTAATATCCTAATAAGACAAAATATTCATGAGTTTTCAAAGCATCGGAAGTTTATTTCCGTTTTGGAAGATATATATATATATATATATATATATATATAGCCACATATTATTTATCACGTGTATGCATATCAATGGTTTGTAACCTAGTTTAATGATGTTGATTCGTTCATAATCGAGTTTAGGTTCAAAAATCAAAAGTGAATATGCGTGTGTGAGTTATATATATATATATATATAGAGGAAGTGTTTGGTCCGACTCGGATCCTACGCATACAAAACCAAATCTATAAGAAAGTGTTTATAATCGATTTGAAAGTAAATCCTACTCCGGGATCTCTACTTGAGACTAATGATAAAAAGGATTTAAAGTTATCAAGATCTCCTGAATCACATTCTTACTCGTTGTTTTAATATTGTAAAATTTCTAAGCTTTGTTTCGCTTAGTTTATGTAGTCTTTTATTGTTCCCGCACCTTGAATCAATGACATTAGTTCTATATTTTAATATTTCATAACTGTTTAGAAAAGCTTTCAATTTGTTTTTGATGGTAAAACTTAAGAAACTGTAACAGCTTTATAATTTCGATCATAATAGTAGTCCGTCCCTTTTCTCGAAAGTAAATATTCCAAATAAAAGGAGATCGATATAACCTCCTTTTCTTCCTTTCTAAATAACAATTTCAATCTCGAAAATATACAGTCTTTCTTATTATAAGAACTTTGTATAAAAACATATTTAAAATTAAAAAAAGGGACGTAGGCAATATGAAGCAAGAAAGTGGGCCCCAGAATCTAAAGAGTGAGATAGCTTTGACCACATAATAGATGCATAGGTGTTGTCTTCACACGTCCCCCTTCTGGTCTTCTGTTTCCCTTTTCTTTCCAAATTCATCTCTTTTAATTTTTTATTCTATACTCTCCATTTTCATCGTTATGATTTTTTCCATTAAGCCATAAAGTTCTTGTGAACAAAAAAAAAAAGCCATAAAGTTCTTGTCTATTGCTACCATTTTTACATTATTAAATGTCTACTCCGTGTAAAAAATAAATTCTTACTGTACTTTTTGCCATCTTCTTAGTTTTTATTTTATTCATTTTTTTATAACGATATTTTTCCATTTTTCACTATTTTATTAATTTTTACCATTATTAACATTTATATGTTCGTCCACCACTTGAAATACAAAGTTACGTGTCTATCACTGTAATATATAAAATGAAAAGTTATAAGGTTTTGTTCTAAGACTATTAAGAATTTGTTTTTCACTTTCATCACGCTTTGATTGGTGTCGAATGTGACACTTTGATCCATCGCTTTCGATGGGCAAATCTTAAAATATATATAAGGAATATATCACATTTTTTTCTTTATTTAGAGTGTACGTTCTTGACGTTTGTTCACCAATAAATGCATGTTTCGCTACAAATAAAAAAGCTGGACGGCAACAAAACAACATTCTTTATGATCCGATTATTAATCCTTAAATTTCAAACCATAGTAACAAAATAAATAAGTTTTTTACTTTTTACTTACCAAGAAGTTTTTCTACACTAAAAGAATTGACCTTCTTTTGTTCATATCATTAAAAGAATTGACGTGGAGATGAAGTGGACAAAAACGATGGCGAAATGTACAAGAACAATATAAAATGTGTAATTTTGAAAGACCTACCTTTGAAGAAAATATATCAAATAACCATAGATGGTGGAAGCGTTCGAACAAAAATTTTGATTAGAAAAACATTTAATTACCAAAATTGAATAATTAGCAACAAAATTAGCTAACTTTTGTCAAAGAATATAAACGATTTCTCTACAAATTTCTTTCCAAGTTCATTGGCGTGCTCTTACGTAGTCTTTCCTTTTTATTTTGGTCTCAAATGCAATAGATCGACTCTTGGAACAAAACAAGGATAACGGCATTATAGGAATCAAGTTCTTTGAAGCCACATAATGAGAGTTGCCACGATTCTTGCATTCTGCAAAATTAAATGATCACAGGATTTAGAGTACGTGCAACCAAGAAAAGAAACTAAATTCGTGGTAACAATACCCATCTCAAAACTTTGTTTCTAGTCGGAAAATGATTCTTGATAATGAACTAGGCGATCAAGGCATGCTTTCAAAACTCAGTTCACTATGTACCGACTTGGTTGGGAACAAAAGAGGGCTAGTCAAAGGCTCTCCAAAATACCAGTGAGGAGAAAATGGTAGACGCATCATAGTTCGTATTCTAAAAATATTATGATGAAATTGTAGTTGTACAATAAAATGTTTAAGATTGAAAGGTGATATTGCGAAAGGAACATAGAGTCGCCATTCTTTGAAGATAAATGCTACTCTATATAAACGTTTTTGGAAATAACTAAAGATAAAAATTTCTTTTACTACATTCATGACTAATTTTCCATAATTGAGCAAGTTAAGATGAAGAGTTCAGGTGGATATGAGTGAGCGAATGCAAATAATTTGCTATGATTTTTGCATCACTATATATTAGTAACGTTAGAGAATGGATTAAAGATTTTTTTTTTTTTTAAATAGAGAATGGAATTACAATGAAATTCATTTGTCACCTTACTAATTGCCACTTGTTGTTCGAATTAGTCCACTTAAACAAATCATATTATAATTTTTTATATATAGACTAAATTCCCATAATATTCAAATCGAGTTACACATTTTTGGTTAATTAATTGAAAAAAAGGCGCGTGGAGACGCGTGAGTAGAAGAAATTAGTTTGAAGATCCAACGTGAGAGAGAGGGACATGGAGAATCCTTTGGATTGTCAAAGACAAACCCCAAGGTTTAGTGCAGTGCTCTTCTCCATTGAGCCAAGTGACACCAATAATCCCATTTACATTTATAATATCTAACCCCCTTAGTTTATATGATAATATACATTTTTATGTGTGTCGATTAAAACGACAATTAAGTAAATACAAGGAAACTTAGACAAACTGAATCTTGCTTGGCATTCATCGATAAACACAAACTTACGCACATAAGATTAAATTGTTTCTTGTAATCACGTTTTCCAACAATATGATTAATAGTCTTAACTAATTAATAATGCTACATTCGAAAAATTCAATCAACCTCTCGTATCTACCAAACTCTTAGGTTTTGTAATAATCGATCTGATTTTTGTTATATAGAGATGTTCTCGTACATGGTAAAATAGAAAAGGAAAAACAAAAAGAGGATGAAGGATTAATATTACGAATGATTTCATGATCATTTAATGTAAACATCCACTTGGTGTTCGGCAAAACTAGTCAAGACCGGAGAATATAACTTATTGATAAGCAAGTCCAAGATCCTCAAAGATTCTTCCGGGTTATATGCATGTAAGCATTTGCTACATGGGCACACACACACACACATATAAGCATACGTACATGTATGCATATACATAATACATATATAGTTTTCCTTTCTCAATAAGTGACATATATTGGAAAGAAAAATAATAATATTAAAAGTCCTAAAATCATTCGATCGATTTATTCAGGTTCTTCAATTATTGAGTTGAAAATATCGTCCGGTAGTGCAACACATCCGAAGAAAATGTCAAAGCCACAGCGAAATAGTGTAGAGTGTGACTTGTTCAAATAAGCTGAAAGCGATAATAATAGTATGAATCCAGTAAAACCAGGGTTATTGATTTCAGCCATCGCAAGACATTTTCTTTAAATTTTTGTACCCTTTCCTAATTAAAATCCAGTAAAAGCAGGGTTATTGATTTCAGCACCAAGATTGTTCTATCTCAAAAACGGTGATTAAAAAATGATATGTTAACGATTAAATCTTTTTCGAGTTAATAAAGTAACTAATATTTTTAACCGTGAACGGCGTCGTATCTGACGTTGGCAAGATCATCAAGTTATTAATATTATTATTACAGCCAGTGCCAAGTTGTTCCATTTACCATAACGTTAATTAACAACTATTTTAATCAGAATATCATTGAGCCAAGTGACCCATATAATCCCATTGTAATTTATATTTAGCAGCTTACTTAAAAAAAAAAAAGAGAGGATTATTTGCTGACATAAAAAAGAGGACACTAATAGTGAGTGCTATATGTACATATATACACATAGCATAGTGATTGATGAAATCTTTAGACTCTAATAAAACTAGAACATTCATATTATAACTTACGGTTTTAAAGTTTACTACAGCTGATAATTATAATAATTATAAAAAGAAATTTATATTAAAATACCAATAGTTACAAAAATATTTACTGGATAAGCATGAGCAGATATAATAGAAATAGACAAACATTGGTAAACAACTTCAAAAGATTTGTATTAGTTTCATATCTAATACAATACTATTGGTACTAATCTAAAACGTGGTAGAGACCATCAGAAGAGACCCATCGTAAGGTAGTCTAGTGGTGCTACAAATAGTGTGCTACTTAAATTCTCTGGTTTATATTCCGTTTGAAAAATCTTCAACGCTGATAAAAAGATGTATGATTAACAAAAAAGACAGACGAAATGGTTGATGTAGTTATACAAACAACTAAAAGGTAAATCCGCAAAACTGCACCACAATACATGAAATTTCATAGGCGTTTCAAAGAGAAATCAACTGCATTATTTTTAAATTGGAAATGAGTTCTACAAAAGACTGATCGACCGGTCCAAATATAGCAAGCAAAAAATATGACCACACATCGATCAATCCGTACAAGGTAATTGGATGATAATTGTTCCTAGTATGATTTCTCCAATCCGTATAAGGTAAATGTGATGTAATATAATGGATTAGGTTATCCTCTTTTTAGTTGAGCAAAATCAGTTAAAAAATGTACCATTAAATGACATTGCACACACCACATGTCAAGACCACAAGTAAGCTTAAGAATCCCGTTTTTAATTGATGAAAGCTTGATGAATATCTTCACACATAAGCTAAATCTAAATTATAAATAGCTCTGGTCTGAAATCGTGTTTCCCACGATTTATCTGTCTTGTGTCATTTGAAGTCGGTAAGATATAGAAGACATATCATCATAAAATTTCAATTTTCCTATGTTTTTGTTTATCAATTCCTTGAATTTCAAATATTCTAGTAAAATATGCTGAAATTTAAAAGAACACGGTATATCTACTCTTTTTTAGGTTAAAGTACAAAAAAGCACTTATATACATATGTTTATAAACAAGTTGATGATCTACAAGTTTTTTTTCCTTTTTCATTTTGTAATGTTTTTGTTGAACGTTGTTAACAAGAACCTTTTCCCGCATTTAACAAGATCAAAATGCATTGCAGATTGTAAGAAAAAATAACGTCTAGTATATTCGAGCTATTTAATTATGATGATAGCAATTTTTTATAATCTGGTTATCTAAGCCGAAACTCGACTAATTTATAGATGGACAAACTCATTAGATACAACATCACCATATATAGATGAAAGTATATGGTCTAACACCAATATTATTCTAATTAAGTGATAATCGTCTGAAAAAAAAAAAAAAAAACGAATTTACGCCTTGCACCCGCTCAACTACATCCTACCACCACCACTGATTATGATGATCGAATTACTCTTATTGTCATGATAACGAGAAAGCGCACCCACAAACAGATGTTCCTACTATCCAATTCGATTTTACTTACAAGAAAAATTCAAATGAAAAACTTCCGTGGAAAAAGAAAGTAAAAACTTCAGCGACATTAAATTAGCCCTTTGTAAAATGCTTGGATCACATAATTAGGCTATTTCACGTAGGTTCATATGTAAGCGAACAACTCGGAGTACCATTGCAGTAATTTCTTTTAGTTTGTTGTGTGTGTGTGTTCGCGCTCTCTCGAGCTAGAGCACTCACCCTTAGCTTTTACCCATGAGCTACTTGCAATAAACACTAAACGCAGTACTTATATTCAAAATTTGAAGTTCAATTCTTTTTCCAAAAAAAAAATTTGAAGCTCAACAAATACTTAAAGTTTCAGATGGTAATAATACAATACGCGATGGTTTAAAATGTGAAATAATCCGAATAATAACAAAATACATATATAAATATAATTTTTTGGTTATATATATATATATAAGTATACTGTTCAATACGGTATGGTGGGAGACGATCGACTCTATGCATGTACATATGTGAATTTGAAAATTAAATTATGAATTCAAAAATGAAGAAATAAACCCAGGAATTTAAATATTATAATTATATAGCGAAGATATTATTAGAAAACAAATATAAAATCAAGGACAAAGATCCATTCTAGAAAGAAGGGCCACGTCTCAAAACAAGAAGCTTTATCACCATTAATTATGTAAGTATAATTATGTAAAATGGATGCACGTACGTTGGTATTTGTGTAGAGCGTAATCAAAAGCATAAGCTCGCATTTTGATGGACAAATAAAAAGACTAGAGAAAGACACACCTTGTTATTTGTCATGACTACATTTGAATATTCTTAAAATTGTCAAATATCTCACTATCTCAGTTGTCCAAATGAATTAAATAACATTTTCAAATATGTAGATTTTCTTATTGCCATCTTTTTTTTCCAACAAAAGTTTGTGACCAGCGATCATCGTCGGTGTAATTAGTTGATATTACAAGTTTTAGTGGCTTAGTATCTCATCCCTTTATGGGAAGTTAGACCATTTCCAATGTATATTTTACAAGGAGCTTGGTGTTTTGCACTGTTTTAAATTCTAAGCCTAATTAAGTACATTTTTTATATGAAACTTGTAATGATACTAATTATAATTTTTCTAGCAAAAAATAAAATAATACTAATTACTATATAAACAAAGGATAAATATCTTAATTACACTATTTAATATATAAAATAAAAACAGTTCAACCAATTAAAAAAACTGCATAATACTATTAGTTACACATTATTTAATAAAGGTAAAAGTTACGTAGAAATATGAAAACATTTTATATTATGAACCAGAAAAAACTTCTAAAACATCTTATATTAAGAAACAGAGGGAATATTAGTTAAAAATATATTTTTATTTGAAAAAAAGAATAATAATAAAATTGTGTAAGATAATAGTTTTCGTTTTCTATTTTAATTTTATTTATCACATTAGTATATATTATGACTACTGAGATGTGGCTATCAAGTAAAAAAATTAATACTAAATAACGGTAAGTGAAAACCAAGCCGAAAAAATAGCTTGCAAACATATAATACAAACTACGAGATCTAATATTGTTCATCAAATAATTGATTTTGAATGTAAAGAATGCAAAATGTAAAAAAGATTTCTTCAGAAAAAGAAAGAAAAACCGTCGATGATTATCTTAATCATTCAAAACAGTCAGTTTCGAACAAGTAACACTCCACATTATGTTCAAAGATACTCAACATTGTCGATAGAAAAGTTCTCTCCTAGGAGAACTAAGTTTTGACTTAAACTTAGAGACATCTCAGTGCCTCTCTTTTGTTAACTCGTTCTTTTTGCTTAGAGACCTCAATATTAAGGTCATTTGGTAACTATCTAGATGTCCACATCTAACTTCCAGTATTAGATCATGATTAACAATACACGTTCGGTAATTCATTATCCAAACCTTTAAAAATTTTGTCATTAACAGATAAATCCGAATGGATAATTGTTAATAGGACTTGTAATATCATCAGCGCGCGTCACCATTTTAAAATGTACTAAAATGCTGAGTGAGTGAAATTGCATATGATTTTGAAAAATATTGAGATGATTTCATCGAAGTCCGTACAAATAGTCTTGTAGCAAGTTTGTTTGTTTTCACTAAAATTTTATTTTCCCCGTGATATATTAAAAAAGCCTAATTAAATATATTAAAAATACGTGAGACTGTCGAGTTTTCCAATGTGAATTAGTAGAGAATGTGTGTAAACATATTTCTTGAAGGAGAAGTAAGATGATGGTGAATATAGTAAAGTAGCACTCAAGTCATTCTCAATGACAGTCTTGGTTTGGAAGCAACCGATGTTGGTCTTGTAAATGTTCTATGCCTCTAACTTACTAATTATTACTGTTTACTTTTAACACAACTCCCATAATTAGTTTATCTTGATTATCTTAATTTATCTTGATGGATATACCATCATATATTTTTTCTTTTCAAGTGGCCCTATGAAAAGTATGCTATAAACTATTATAAAACTGATTATAAAGAAATAACGTAATATGGTATAGAAAAATAAAATCAAACTCCAAAACTTTAGAGTCTTTGAACAGCGATTTTATCCCAAATCCAAACCCTAGAGCCTTTGAGCGGCGATTTTATCCCAAATCCAAACTCTAGAGTTCTCCACCGTTATCTTTCGATCTCCCTCTCCGGTGGCCCGTCTTTCTCATCGCCACCGTAAGAGGGTCTTCTCTTCATATATTTTTTTTTGTTTTTTCTTCTCGAAACCCTTTTAATCGATTTTTTTCTTGACTAGTTGAACAAATCTGGATTTTGGTATTCTTGGTCGGGCTCGGGATTAGCAGCTCCGTGGATCTGTGGGCAAAGACTCTTCCAGGTGATGTTTCCTTGGGTCATCTTCCTCTTGTGTCTATGTCGATTGTGGTTTGGACTTGGTTAAAGAAGATTTCAGGGTTCTCTTCTCTGTTTGGGTCTCCTCTATGGTTCAATTAGGCTCTGTAAGTGTGCTCTATAGCTGTTGTTTTCATTCTCTGGGTTATGGTTATGCTCCTTTCCTCTGGTTGGGTCTTTTGAGGCGAAGGCTCTTCTTGTTGATCTTCCAAGCTTTGCCTTATCATTGTTTCACCTATGGGCCTTCAGCGGCGGCTCGCTTCTAGTCCGGTGTGCTTTCCGGTGCCTCGAAGATTCCTCTTTGTTTCTTTTTTTTTCTGTGATAGGCTTTGGTTCCACTCGGCTTTGAAAAGGGGGTGGCAGCTAGGCGTTTTGGTGGGACTGTGATCTGGTGGCTTTCTTGTGGGTTTGCTTGTGGTTAAGGTTTGAAGATCATAACTTATGTGCTGGTTCAGGGGTTGAGTCTGGTGTCATTTCTATCCGATCATTTTCAGAATAAATTTCAAGCGGTGTATCAACATCTTTCCCTTAATGATATTGGGTTGATTATCATTTGAAGTTGAGTCGGATGGGTTTGGTGGTTTCATTAGCTTCCTGTTTCGATTTGATGCATTGGATCTTCGGGTCTTCTCCCTTAGCTGTCGACTTTTCCCTTGGTTAGTGATGGTGGTTCCTGTCTTTGGGTCCTCTTTTTGTTAGTAAGGTTTTGTTGTTAGTTATGGGCCTACTATTTGCTCCATTTAGGCTCAGGCTTTGAGGTTTTTCTAGACTAGCGTTTGCTTATGGTGATATTGGGGTTTTTAGCATTCTCTTTTCCTGCATAAGAGGTTATGCCTTCTTGCTCTTTCATCTTGCTGTCGCCTTCGCCTCGATGTCTTGTTTGTGGCTACGCTTGGTCAAGTGGTTTCCTCCGGATTTGTCCTTTCTTTGTCTCTTATCAGGGATTCTGTCGACTCTCCATCTTCCTGTGGGGCTGCATCTTGGAGTTGTCTGGCTTCTTTGTGTCTTTACCTAATCTTGTAGGTCTCTTATCGCTGTTTAGCTACTTTCCGGTTCCGTTCCTGTGTTGTCTTTGTTGGTGGCTCATTTGGTCATGTGGTGACTCACTCCTTGTTCTTACCAATCAGACCAGTTCGGAGTCCGTCATTTCCATTGGTTTCTTTGTGGTGTGGTTCTAGTTTTCTTTAAAACTTCATTTTTGGTATGTTGCCAAAGCTTGAAGCCATAGTTTTAGATCTTTGAGGTATATGTGATTCGTTATAGAAGGTTTCGATTTGGTTTGTTATTTTGGTTGCTGTGTTTTAGACTTGCTTGTTTTGGATTTAGTTCTGATGTTTTTCGTTTTTCGGTGTGGTAAACCGTAAGCCTTGTATTCCTTTTTTCCTATTCTATCTTTCGGGTAATGTATATTTGATCAGATGACAAAAAAAAAATGTAAAAAAAAAATTATAGTTTTTTATTATTACTAGAGTCTTCCTTTTAAAATTTTAACTCTTGAGATTAGCAAACTTTCATGGATAAATTTTAATGGATTTTTATTGCACTAAATTTAGTTTTTCGTTTTTTTAATAGTTTATACTTCTCTCTTTCAATTTATGGAATGTTTTGATTTTTGTTACATATATTAAAGTATTATTTACGAATACAAATATAATTGTTTTTTTGTATTGAAGTGATTAAACTTGCTTCTTTTATTTAAAAACGAAAAGTATCATTTCAAAACTCAATGTAACTATACTTAAAATAGAAAATAGCCAATCTAAAAAGTAAAAAAAAAAAATCTCAAGCCATCTAATTGTTAGGTTGATTTTACACGTTATTAGAGTAGACATTTACGGATATCGAAGATAATATTTGATTTTCCATTTATGAAATATTATATGAAAACGGTTTTTGACAGATATAAAAAATGTCTGCATACTACCGCTTAGTGAAATCTGCATTCCGACCCCTAAAGGTTAGTTCGATGATCAAACTTCACATATCAACCCTATTTGATCCTAGATCCGATTAGAAGTAGAATTTTGATGTAAGAACTCTATAAATATCTCACTGAAAGAAAAATCAGAAGAAAAATCAAAAGAGATATGATAAAAAAAAGGAAGAATTGGAGAAGAGTACAGACTTGAGGGAGGATGGTCTTCTATGACTACGGCTGATAATTCGTAATGGAGGGGATTTTTCATAATCTATTTTTTGGGATGAGAGTCTCAATCCCACTATTCTCTAAAGTCATATTTCTCTTATTTTTATACTATTTCATAACATCAGTCTCTGAACGAATCCCATGCATACATAACTCTCACCCACTTTCATTGTAACGACCGCAAACCAAAAATTATAATTTTTGGTCGTGCGTCGATCGACGCAGGTGGTGTGCGTCGATCGACGCAAAGTTAAATTGAACCGGTTGATTCGATTTAAGTTGTCTGTTTGCGGACCGGTTTAAGGAAAAAACCCTAGGGCTTCCCTATAAATAGAGGGTGGCCGCGTTTTTGAGGGCTTTTAGAGTTCCAGAGATTTCCAGAAAGTTTCAGAGAGTTTTTCAGAGAGTTTGAGAGAAAGAGAATCGTTTGAGAGGTTCTGCAGATCGGTGCTGGTGCTTGTTCTTCGCGAATCAAGAGGGAATTTTGGATCTTTGGGGAGTGTTCTTCTTGTTCTTCGTGCTTTTCATCCTTTTTCATGCTTTTCCCTTCCAGATCTGAGGTTGGTGTGTGACCATGGTAAATGAATTGATAGGATGCGTTTGATTGCTGGTATTTGATGGATTTCGTGTGGTTTTGAGTGGATTTGTGTGCATGGATCGATGTGATGCGATCTGGGATCAAACCATGAGAGGATATGTTCGATCCTGGGTTATGTGACGTTGCGTCGATCGACACAGGGTGCATCGATCGACACAGTGTGCTTGTGTCGATCGATGCATGACTTGTTGAGCAAACTTGTGTTTGTTTGTTCGTGTTTTGCCTTGTTGATTGTTCATCCTGGTATTGTGTCATTTTTTATGCATGTGTGTATAGCCAAGTAGATGAGATGACCGTCTCACTGAGTATATGTGATAATACTCACGCATCTCTTATAACCATGTGATGCAGGTAAGGGCAAAGTGTGACCGTGGAATCATGGCCGGGAAGAGGAGATGATCTAGTGTCTCGGTTTCCTGTTGGATTGTTAGAATTGCTAGGGTGTTAGAATTTCTGGAACTGTGTTGGATTGTTTATTGGTCTGTGTTGCTGAATTGGTTGTTGAATTTGGAATTGGAGTTGGTTTAGTTTCAAATAAGTATGAGTTTTATTGGATGTTGTGATTGGTTAATTGTTGTATGGTTTCCGCTTATTGTGTGTTTGACTGTTGAGGATTATTATTTGTGATAATAATAATCTGAATCTGGGAAAATTTTAAATTTTTACGGGTTAGGTCATTTCATTCATAATCACGTAGTCTCCACAGAAGTATTATAAATTCAGTGACAAATATTTTTTGGAAGAGAAACTATTTCTCGTCTTTCCGAAATTATCCTGACCATACTTCTAGTGCATGTCTATCTTTTTAGACGGAGTGGTAAGATATCATTCTATTTGAGAATATCCGCTATTAGATCGAAATTTCTCTCTCTCTTAGACGACGATTTTCTCACCATGAGTTCGTCTGCTAAACCTAATGAGGGCTGTGATCGATGCAAATGACCACGAGACACTAAAGTTGGAAACTAGAAATTTTGCATGAACACTAGTACTTTGAAATGGAAAGAAATAAACCATACTACCTCCATTTCAAATTATTTGTTGTCTAAAGTTTTTCACACAAAATAAAAAATAATAACTAAATTTTATATTCTACCCCTTATTTAATACAATTTTTTGTTTGATATAAATAGTTAATAAACTAAAAAGTAAGGATAAAGATGAAAAATTGATCATAAATCTACATTAAAAATATAAAACGATAAGTAATTTTTTTTTTCTGTTGAAACCGACAAATAATTTGAAACAAAATTTTAACTCTAAAACGATAATTCATATGAAATGGAGGAGTATAAAAATATAATATGGAATAAACATAATTATTTTAGATGTCGTTATATCTTTTCACTAAAATGAATATCAAGCATAATAGTTAGAAAATCTAAAGAGTCATCAACCAAAAGTCTAAATGGTAACAGCGAAATTTGATGATCTTTATAGAATATAGCTGAATAACATAAAAAGTAAATGATAACGGCTGAATCGCGGAATCTGGCTAATTTTTTTTTCAACACTTAATTAAATAAATTTAGTTTAACAATTTTGTGTCAAAAGATAGTTAAGTAAACTAATAAAGTATGAATTTATATTTAATATATTTTCAATCAAGTTTTTCTATAAATTATCCAAATCATATGTACATGTTTACTTGAAACACCCAAACACGATTTACCTGTTTGGTAGTGATTTTAAATATCCGAATAATATATATCATCTTCATATTATCTGATTAATTTTAAAATAATAGTTCAAATGTAAATTTATATCTTAAATATTTTCACCTATCTCTCATATTCGTTATTATTCGACTGACTATACTTGCGTATTACTATGTGTCGGAAGAATGGTTGAATGTAACTACATTTAACTGAATTTAGTGTTTTTTTTTGCTGAATTGCTGAATCTGGCAAAAATATTTTTAAAATATCAAATGGTGTTGACGAAATTGCTGAATCTAGTTGAATTGTTGAATCTAGCCGAATTGTTTGGCTATGTTACCATTTGATGCCTTAATATAAGAGTAAATCAACGGTGAAACAGTTGTATTAATTGGATTTGGTGTACTAAATATTTGTTGACTTGCAGACTCAGTCCGTACTCCATAATAGTCACACGTGCGACAACTTCGCATCTATATGCACTCACGGTTTCAATTCTGCCAAGAGTCGTAGGATCATAATGACATAATCTAAGCATCGGTCATTCACTCATACCAGGAGTCAAATCCGGAAATAGTAATATTATTGAGTTCTAAATTTTAAAATCTAATGATCTAAGGTTTGGGTACTAGAATATCTACATTATTTAGCAATTTACTGGTGTCTGTTTCTGTTCAACAACTTTGTTTATGACCTCCTAAATATATGCAAAAATTAGAATTATAAAAATTGGCTAAATATATTATAAATGGTAGTTTATGTATAAATTAGAATTTTTTGAAAAATGTATATAGACAAAAATAAGAAAACATCTTTTATTTACGATTTTACCGTACTGTATGAAAATAAAAGTTGAAAATGATAATAAAATATGTAATTATTGGATATGATATTTGTCAATTTTATTTAGATATAATAAATATCAACGTTCAACGAAGATTATAAATAATTTATTATAATATGGTGCATGTTGTTCAATTTTTATTTTTTGTCACAGTTCAAATTTTAAATCCAAAATAGAACATTATAATATTTAGATACCATATTTTCAATTTTACTTTAAAATAGTGTATGGAAATAAAAGTTGAAAATGATAATAAAATATGTTATTATTATTTTTTTAACTTTAATATGTTATTATTGGATATGATATTAATCAGTCTTTTTTAGATATTAAAACATCAATGTTCAACAAAGATTTATAAATATTTTATTATAATATGGTGCATGTTTTTCAAAATTTAAATCCAAAATATAACATGAAAATAATTTAGATACCATACATATTAGTTCTTACAAATGTTAGATACCAAACATCAAAATTTTAATTCTTAAAAATTATAAAACAAAGGAAAATAACTTTAAAATCATTAATCTAATGATTCGTAAAAAAAATCCAAACAGTAAATAGCAATTAAAAAGATAATCATCAACCAATAACATGTTTAATTATAAAATATCCGAAAACTAACACTTGAAATCTCTTTTTTTTTTTCAAGATATGAAGATTATGAACAAATAAATCTACGAATAACCTGCTTTTAAACCCGATACTTGTGGTTGACAAAAAAAACGCATGCATAACTTGTGAGAAATATAAGATTTTCGTGCAATTTTTTTTATCACATTTTGACCACACATAACATAAAATTAATTAGATTTTTTTTTTTTGTCAACAGTTTAGACTTTTGTTTTTGTGAGAAAGCTGTTAGATAGTTATGGAAAATGGTGACTCGGTTATTTGAATCTGTATTATCTGATATGGAAAAGCCTTAATAATGGGAGAATTATTGTGAAATCATCTTCTTTTGTTCGCCTTTAAACATGCAAGCCAGCATAATAAACTAAAGCTAAAATAATTTGACTAATTTCATCAGGGAAACCGTTCTCATGATCTTTAACACGAAATTAGGCTAAAAGTACCTTTTCTTTTGCTTTATACATTGTAAACCACATAACCACAATAATATTTAGACAATTTGACAAAATCATAGTATTAACAAATCCCATGATATCTTTTTCAATATTAAGTTAATTATCATCTTAACATCAAAATTTTGGCACTTATTTTCATTCAAAAGATACAAAATGTGTTAATCATATGTAGTTTAAAACCTATCCATTTTTTCCGTCAACAAGCTTTTGCACAGTTACCTTATCATGTGTGCTGATTTCTTCGACGGTTACAGTTTCAGTTTTAGCAAAAATGTGATATTAATGAGTACAAATATGAGTTACTTAATTTAAAAAACCAGCTCTTTTATTTTTAGAAACAAGCTAACGGTTCTTTTGTTTCGACATTAACTTTCAACGAGTAACTTAACAGATAGCAATAATTAACATTAATTAACAGTCATTAATGACATTAATTAGTGGAAGCCACCAAGCTTACGATTCTGTGTTTCACTAGAAACAAAAAGGGAGATTAGTGTTAGAAGACTGTCTAAATCTGTATGTTATTTTCCTCAGACTAAATTATGATCAAACTTAATTTTAACATAATTATTTTAATGAAACCTGGTTTTCAGGACCATGCTCTTCTGGGCACGACCTCTCTCTCTTAGCCAAATAAATGATAAAATGATTTAATAATTTAAGTTATGGAGACTTTGGATATAGATTTATCATTAGTCCAATCACTGACACGTGTAGTTGGAATTCTTATATATTACTTTGTATGGGTTTCAACTTTCAAATAAAAGGTTTTGCATGTTCGGAGTAATTAAATAATTATAACAAAATTCGATTGTCATATAGAAAAAGTAAAAAACTTAGATTCTTTTGGAAACGTACTTCTAAGTGGTCGTGTAAGAGACTCGATATTATTGTTGGCCTTTTTCCTAAAAGCTGATTTTTGGTTAATTTTTTAAACAATTTTCCGTATTTGTTACGCGAAAAGAAAATGAGGGTGTGGGTTTAAATGAATATAAAATCCACAATGTACAAATATATTTCCTTACAAAAACTACTCACTAGTGGGATTAAACAGTACGAAATGGTTTTTCAAGTAAAAAATATGTGTTCTTTTTGTTTAGTGACATTGCGGCAGGTTTGAAAACGGAATGGTGATTATTATTTTATAATAATGCAACATAGTTATAACTATTAAGTAATACTGTAATACGAATTGAAGTTTTATTAAGTAAAGACAAAATTATTCAATGCAACTGTAATGAAACCCCAAGGGAAAGAAAGGCCTTCTGTGGTTGTCTCTTTTGCACATAAAATGTGGATGTCTCTTAATAAAAAAATATTAAAAACACACTCTCTCTTCCTTTTACTCAACTTTATACCTTCTTTTTCATCTTTTTACTCAACTTTTATTAATTTTATATTTAAACACACTCCAACTTTCATCCATTCTCTCTCTAACTTTGTCTTCCTCAAGACACAACTTTGTCTTCCCACTCTAAAAATACCCACTATCTCTTCTCTTTACTCAAATTTTATTAATTTTATATTTCAATACACCCCATTATTTCAACTAACAACACTCTCTTTCTTCCTTTTACTCAATTTTTAATAATTTTATATTTAAAGACATCTACAAAATATAACCAATACGGATGCTCTAACGTCTAAATATGCATACTCTTATTGATGTTTCAACTAAGCAAACTAGCAAAGTAAGGGTTTAGATTTCACAAACACACAAATTACAAAGCTTACAAACAAAATGTGCAATAAAAACTTGCCAAAATAATTTGTAACTATTTAGTTGGTGAGAAATGATGACACGTTTTAGACACATTATAAAATTCGGTTGATAGATTAATAGATGATTATACTCATCGTAAAAGATAGTTGGGTGCTAAATTTCGGATCACTTCCTAATTTTTTTTTTGTGTTTTTACAAAAAAAAACTTTTTTTAATGGAAAAGGAAAAAATTAAACAAATATTTTAGTTTGTTAAAATTTATAAGATTAAAATCAATCGATAATATGCGAATTAATATTTTTTTGTTGTGAAAGGGAATTAAATGGATTACTACTGCTTACTAGTTTTAGGAAAGGAGAAACCGAATAGGGAAATTAATGCAGCCGACATTTTTGACGACGAATTGTTAATTTTGTAATGTCTCTTTAACCGTGCATTATTATTTTATTATAGTTGTCATTTAACATCTTTGGAATATGGAACACCTATATATCAATAAACCAAAAAACATGGAACACCTATTTTTTTATTTTTTTTTCCCATTTTTTTTAGTATTATGAATTTTGGGTTTGCGTCTCTAGAGTCTCGTAGCTTGAAATTAAACACTATGATCTAAGTACAATTTTGTTAGGTAATACATGATCCGAATGATAAAATATGATGCCTGCTTAATAATGATATAAAATAGTATTATAAAATGATAATACGGTTAAAACAATATACTCTTTCCGTTTTAAAATATAAGTTGTTTTGGAGGTTTTTTTTATTTCAAAATATAAGTTGTTTTGACAATCCTAGGTACTTTTTAACTTTACTAAATATTATGTGACCACTAATATTTTGCAGTATTTTGTGTGATTGGTCAAATTATTTTTATTAAATATATTAAATAATACTTTTTAATAAAAAAATAGTTTCTTAATAGCTATGCTTTTAGCTAAAACAACTTATATTTTGAAACGAATGAAGTAAACAGTAAAATAATGATAACAATTTTACCGTTTAACTGATTAATTACATAAATTACAGTAGACGTTATATTACAGCAGTACAACATCGCCAATCAAAACCATTAAAGACTAGTAGCTATACAGTAAAACCTCCATAAATTAATACTTTATAAATTAATAATTACCATAAATGAATAAATTTTTTTGGTCCCGAGTCGGGCCAATGTAAAAATTAACAAAATTTGATAAGATAATAAGATAATAACATAAATTAATAATCATGTATAATTATCCATATATAAGTATAATTATGATAAAGTATACAAATATGGTTTCAATGATTTTTATTTTATTTATTATATCAAAAAAATTTTATGATTATTTTTTTTTGTATCCAAAACTTGTGAAAATTAGAGACACGATAATTGATTCTTTACACATAACTATTCTCAAATGTATCGTAATATATATCATCAATATTAAGAATAATAACCATAATTTTTTCTAAATTTTGTACTTAATAACATGTATCATATTTATATGGACAGTATATTATGATATTAATATTTATGATATCACGATAACTAAAAGTATAAATCATAATCTCCAGTTAAGACATATTATTTTTACAAATGGATTTAATTAAATTCTTTGATATAGCATCAGTTGATTTTTTTAAGAGAATTATTACCTAAAATAGATATTTCTCTATAAATTATTAATTATTAATTTATCGATTAATTAATATCTCTCTAAATTAATAAAATTTCAAAGTCCCAATATTATTAATTTATAGAGGTTTTACTGTATTTTTGAAATATTGATTGATGTTTTGGTCCTTTGATGTTTGTGTAAGTAAAATTTATCTTGGTTAATCATAGATTCTAAGTTCAAGTTAATATTCTTCAAGGATCCACAGTGTAACTCAAATTTTTGAAAAAGTATAGTAAGATATTATCATATGGTCTATAGAGTAAGATTATACTTTAGCAAAAAACCAATTATAAAAAAAACTGCATAATACTATTGATCACATAATATTCAATAAAGATAAAAACTACATAAAAATATGATAACATTTTATATATTAAAACAAAAAAAAACTTTCAAAACATCCTGCATAGAGAGATGGAGGGAGCAAGTGTTATTGAATTTATTTGATCTTACCTACGGAATTACGGGAAAATGGTGAGGGAGGTGATACTTTTGAGCTTGGACGAGCTATGGATCTAAGGTCCATGAGAGCCCATTTACCGAATTTGGGTTCAGTCAAATTCTAATCATATTTTTTAATTTGATATTTTGTTAATATAGTTAATTTAATATCATGAAACCAGTAGAAGAGATTTGCCTTTAAACATTTATGATATTAAGTTGGATAAATTAGTTAAATAATCATGATTTTATTTATTTATTTAGCTTTTTTTTTTTTTTTTTGCATTTTAACCAAAATACCCAAGACTTAGACTAATTTCCGAGACTCTTGGAAATCAACTTTGCATATCCAAAGCGTTGAATCTATGTATGATGTATCATGCTAAATGAAGGCAACACAGTTCAGAGTTGTAATGGAGTAGTCAAGCATTTATTGCAAATTGCTGGACGTTGTATAATGACTGCATGCGATGTTTGATTACAAAAATAGAAAACATAAGTATCAACGAAACTCGTTTGGAAGAAGGAATACTTGCTACAGAGTTGATAGCCAAAAAAACAGTTTTATGGCACACAGTAGTAGATCTGAAGTATGTAGTAGTCAGATAATAAAGTTGACGAATCTGGTGGCTCATCTCATCACACAAGAAAAACATCAAATCATAATTCCACCACAAAGACAGAAACATCAGAAAGATTTTCAGTTTCTAGTTTCACAAAGATGATCATGTTCTTTTGTTTTTTTTAAAACAGGACACACTTCATTTCGTCCTGTCTTCAGAAATTTTTAAAAAGGATACAGAGATTGTCTATTGAATCATACATAGAAATTACGGCAGATTTTTTTTTTTAATAGAAATTACTTTTAGCCCATGGCATACTTCTGAGTCCAGCTCCGTGCAGTCGACTCATACTTGTTCTTGTCAGTCTTGTACATGTGAGCTATCTCAGGTACCAAAGGATCATCCGGGTTTGGATCGGTTAACAAAGAACAGATCGATAACAGCACCTGTTCATTGCAAATGCAATAGTAGTAGTTAGATTTAGATAAGGTAACAGCCATTTTCCATCATCGACGAGTCTAAGCTTAATGACTTAAGAGACAGCTAAAACCTCAATGCTATTACTTCTAATGAGGAATACATGAGCTGAATAAATAACCATTTCCATCGTAAATGAGTCAAAACTTAATGACTTAAAAGACAGCTCAATGTTATCACTTCAAATGGAATTGAGGAGAGCAAAAGCATGTATGATTTGAGCAGATTATTGTCTCTAAAGATTCTTTTTTTTTGGTTACGGCGGCAGGTTCAATTGTTTACAGAAAATAAGAAAAAGCGGACCTTGGAAATGGTGAGAGCAGGACTCCACTGCTCCTTCAAGATGTCGAGGCAAATGCTTCCATTGCTGTTGATGTTGGGATGGAATACCTTAGTCCTAAAGGCAACCTAGATTCCGTCACGCACCATACGAAGAACGATGAGATGAGACAATGACGCAAACACAAAGAAGAACACATACAAAAGTAGCTTAAGCAAAACAAAATTTTGGAATTACCTTGGGGGGTTTGAATGGGTAATCTGGAGGAAAATGAATGGTTACAAGGAAAACACCTCCAGCATAAGGACTGTCTGAAGGACCCATTATTGTTGCCTGCCAATGAAACATATCTTCAGCAACAGGACCTGTAAAAAACACACAAATCAAAAGATCTCAGAAAGTAACACAATGAACGCCTTTACGACTTATAAATTACAAGATCTTACCACAGAGAGACAAAGAAACGAGACTATACTAAATTTGTTACAGACAGAGAAAAGTCACAAAATTAACCAGATCCCAGAATCATCACGAGCTCCAGATCGAAACCAAACATCACATAAACACACAAATCGAAGTAGAAGAACAATCAAACGTCAAAGCAAAACAAATCAAAACCCGATCTACCATCACCAAGCTCAGAGATACATAAACTTTGCGATAAAACAAGATAAAATCTCAGAATTAAACACCTGCACTACATGATGTTGGTGGATCCTTCTGCAGATCCTTCAATTCCTTCAAGATCCGCTTCGATGCCATATCCAAAAAAAACCTACGATCCAAAAAAAGAAGAAGATTCCAAACGGATTAGAGAAAGCTGTAAAAACAATAGATCCAAAAAAGCTCAAGTAGAAAAATACCTCTGGTTTCGCGTGTTTTCGATTGGCCGAGGTTTTCGGCTATTTCTTCTCGGATTAGGAGAAGCAGAACCAAAGACTTCGGAGGAGGAAGAAAAGAGAAATGTTGGTGGTGGTGGACGAAAGAGGAGACGAGTAATGATTCTCTGTGGTCGCGTCCACGATAAATATAATTACTTTCTTTGACTAGTGGACTCGCTTTTTATATTCGGTGGACGCGGCATTTTTTTTTTTTTTAATAATTAAATCATCAAGTGGCATTTTAAACGACGGCGTTTTAATAAAGTCAGACAATCCAACGGTTGAGATCTTCTCTCTGGATTTTAACGAATCATTTGAAGCCACGTCTTCTCTCCCACTTGCGTTGATTTTTTTTTTTGTTTCAGTGAAGGCTTGTCGAATCTGAGAGGAAAAGCGAACCGATCCCGAGTCATCGCCGCCGTGAGGGAATGGACCGGTTCAAGGATCAACGGCGGCCGAAGCTCGACGGCTATGAATCTCCGCCACCTGATTTTGACGGCGGAGATGAAGATCATGGTGTTGTGGAGGAAGATGGAGGAGGGACTCCGGAGCCTTTCGCGGGAGGTAAAGTCAGGAGGAAAGCATCTCGTTATAGAGAGCACCGTGGTGACTATCTTCACGTTTCCTCGCGTCCTGGATTGATGCGAATTCTGGAGAAACAAGGTTAGCTTGCTCCCATTTTTGGTTTTCATTCGTTGATTTTGCGAAATTTTCAATTCGTACTAGTTTGTTCATCATCGGATCTAGATTTAGAGCTATTAGCATAATTGGTATTGACTTCTGTATAATTTCTGGTTCAGCATTTCCATCAGAGTATATCTTACTCTTTAGATGCAGTAATGCATGGAGGAGCAGTGTAAAATTTCATCGAAAAGTTTGAGACTTGTTTTAAAATTACCTGTACAATTGGAGTAGCATCGATTGTATTTTGTGTGATCTTTTGGATTGCTAGTTCCTGTTTGGTTTCCCATTGCTTTCAAGTGTAAACAGGCCTAGGTATTAAAGACTAATGCTTTAGTTGGGAGGTTAGTGAAGGATATCATCTCTACTTTCTGTCATTTCATGGTTATACATCGGTTTTTATGGTCGAGATGAAGTGGCAATGTCTCTTTGTATTGATGCTCAAAAAGTTGGTGTTAATTGTAGGTGACACGTCGATTCTTTTCGCTGATAAAGTTTTGAAGTTCACTGGCTCTGGAAAGATGAAAAGGCGTATTTTTATCCTCACTGACTTTGCTATCTATCTAATTGATCCCGAGACTGAAGCTATGACCCGGCGAATAGCCCTGGCAGCAGTAGAAAAGATGTGTTTGAGCAAATTGAGTGATAACTTCTTCGCTATCATTATTCCCACGGAATACGATCTATTCATGGCTAGCACTAGAAAGACTGAACTTGTTCAGGTCATGGTAGATGTGACTAAAAGTGCATCTGACTATGAACTTGAAGTGCTTCTCTCTAACAGGTAATTTTTTGTCCCTATATGTAAATATTTAGCCTGGTTTTTGTTGTCTCCTCTTTGACTTTAACACTATGCACATGAGACTTGTTTATAGTCATCTCTGTTCCTGATAAATTGGAACTACAGCTCATCTCTTGCTCGGAACTGATGTGGTCTTTGTAGTTTGAAACTTAGCTTGCTTTGCTTCTTACTTGAATTTGCTATTACGGGTAACACTTTTAGGAGATACTTACTGAAATTAGTACTTCAAGATACAAATAATTACAACGAAGGAATAACACGTTTAGCCAGAAGACCGATACCAAATGGTGTTTTAAAATATTGTTCGATGACAGGTTCTATTTTTGATAAGAACTTTTTGAACTTTGGTCGAGTGGCATTCACAATCATGGTCGCTAAAAAAACATCTTGTCTATTTCGGTATTGTAAACTCAGCTATTGGTTTGTATGTGCAGTCTGTGTGTTTATGCTGATAATGGTTTCACCTGCTGTTCATTTCAGATTTGAGTACAATGCTTCTGCCTCATTAGTAAAGGAAGTTTCCTTTGAGGAAGCTGAAGGTTTGAGTGAATAAAATTATGAACACAATTTTGATCTATCTAAGTTTGTGCTTGTTTTCTTGGCTCACAAGCACCACTACTCCTTTTCAGGGGGTATCAGGACCAGATTTAAGTGGAAGTGAGTCAGTGACTACTTCTTAATTTTCCTCGCTGTTCATAAACTTTGGAGGGAGCAAGCCCGTTGCGAATGCCAAAAGGATTTTTTCCTCTTGGCTACTAAAAGCTGAAATTAGGGCGGTATGTTGTTTATTATTATATTCTTTTCATCTTGTTTTTTGTTATGCCTTAGAAAGAACTATGTATCTTTTCCATGAAGAGAGTGCAAACTACTACTATTTGTTCTACAAAATTTATGTATGAATGGAGTTCCTTCTCTGGTCTTGCTTGAAAGTGACTGATCAAAGGTTACCACACTAACCCTCTTTTTTTGTTAAGCTAGGTAGCTTTATACCTTTTCATAGATTAAACTGAAATATTAAAACCCTTTTCTGAATGGTCAAATACATAAAGGAAAGATGAATAGTCTTTCTCACAGTATATACGGCGATCCTGATAGACTTCCAATTGGAGTTGAGCCTGTGGAAACCTCTGATCTGTATCCGCTGGCTAGCTTCTCCGGTCTTATCTCTTCCACCATTCTCACTACCTCAATCATGTTTGGTCTCTTTTCCGGCAATCTCGCCGTGCAAACCATACCAACCTGCAGCATCTCTACCATCTCTTCCTCTACCTGAGTGCACCTCAAAAGCTCCTCATCAAACACCTCTCCGGTCCATTCCTCCCTAACGACCGAGTTCACCCACCTCACCAGGTTAGCCACTTCTGATTTTCCTGTTAGTACCTCGAATATCAAGACCCCGAAACTATACACATCCGATGCTTGAGTCGCCTTTCTTGTGTCCGTTAACTCTGGTGCACGATAGCCAGCTGCATGTCGGGGTAGCGAATGCATCAGAGTGGCCATTCCTGCTCCAGAGATGCAGCCATATCCTTTCGCATTGAGGAAAATATTTGAAGATTTAATGTTCCCATGGACTAGTTTGCCTCCGCTTTGTGAGTGGATATGAGCTAGTCCTCTTGCTGTTCCATACACCATATTCAGTCTAGTTTCCCATTCTAGAGGTTTCCGATTCGTGAGACATCTCTGACCTGAATAGTAACATGCGTACAGATGCACACAGACTTAGTTATGTACGATATATGCTAAGGATACTGTTGAGGGTAATGAAAAGTCCTACCATAGACTAACTAACTAATGCATTACTAAATTCAATGGTGGCATTATCAACATACCGTGTAGTAATGTCGAAAGACTTCCATGTTCGTGGTAATCATAAACCACGAGCTTCTCATCCTTAGAGTAGAAATATCCTCTTAGAGTGGCAACATTCTCATGCTTGATGCTACCAATATTTTCGATTTGCTGCTCGAATTCCCGCTGAGGTACACTCACTTCCTTGATCCTTTTCACAACGATGGTGGCCGAGTCCTCGAGATCAACCTTGTAGGTTGTCCCGAAGGGTCCCTTCCCTAAAACTTCAGCAGAAGCTCTCAACAGATCTTCTAGGTCAAAAACAAGATTCTTCCCTTCGAAAAACACAATCTTGTTACCTCCTTCACCCAAGTTTGGATCTGAATCCTTCCTCCTCTTGCTAGGTTTTTCCTTTGTAGATCTTCTTTGCTCTTCTCTCTTATGGATGATTATCAATAAGATAGCGAGCAGAGCTAGTAGAGCGAAACACGCGCTCAATGCTATGCCAAGAATTGTATGGTTGTGGTGTTTCGTGTGTTTCCTTAATGATGAATGAATAGGGGGCAGCTTCCCGGAAGAAACTTTGTTTCCGACGAATGATGAGAGTGGAAACCTCTGCAATGACTGGGGTACGGTTCCTGTCAGATTGTTGTGAGCTAAGTCGAGCTGCTTCAGACCCGGAATATGGATATTAGGAACCTCACCTGAAAACTTGTTATTCGCAAGATTCAGTGAGTGTAATCGGGTTAGCTTCCCAATCGAAGATGGAATACTACCATCAAACCGATTATTAGAGAGATCAAGAACTCGTAGATGCTCCCAAGAGGAGAAATCAGAAGGCAAAGGACCAGAAAACTCGTTGAAGTCGAGTTTAAGCTCGGTTAAGTTGTTCAAAGCTTGTAAACTTGGAGGAAAAGGTCCCGAGATGTTGTTAGAACTGAGAATGAGAATCCGAAGATTAGTTAACCTGGCTATGGTGCTCAACTCGATATGCCCGCGAAGACCCATGGCTGCTAAATGCAGAGAGACGACATTGGAATGATCGGAGTTGCAGGTAACACCGGTCCAGTTGGTACATAAAGAAAGATTTGGTGACCAATTGAGTGAATGAGAGTGGCTGATGTTGCTAAGGAATTGAACAAGAGTGTGTTTATCTTCTTTGATCGTCTCAGCTTCTATGCAGCAGCAGATGTTGAAGATCACTCCGGTGAGTACTAAAACCCATTTCACTAGGAATTGGCTCTTCATTTTCCCGGAAAATATTTGAGTTTTTACTTTTTTTTGGTGGAGACTGGAGAAAAACTGGTTTAGTAATGGGTGAAGATGAAGAGGTGTGTATATAATAATTTTACAATTATTGACTTTTGTGGGCTAATGGATTAGATAATAAGTTAAAATTTATATTTAATCTGATTATAAACGAAAGTGGGTTGCTTTAGGTTAATGTTAGGTTCGGCGAGTTGTTGACTTGATATGCCTAACAACTCTGTTTCTGTTTTTGTAATTTTTGTTTGACGAGAAAATCGCGGTGAAAGCAACTCTAAATTTCAAATTTTTGTTACTTTTTTTGGCTGTTTTTTTCCCCACATTAGTTTTGTTTTTTCAATCTTTTCAAACAGTTGATTTTAGTGTGTAACGAAAGTCGTGTTTTTCTTAAACAGTTGAAATTAGAGAAAAAGAAGTTGATGGTTCATGCTATTTGTCGAGTCTTTCTCTCTCTCTCTTTCTTAATCCACCTAACTCCACACACAAATTCGGGACATGGAATCGATGAGATCAGAGGAAAGAGACATATATTCGAATGCATGTTTTACTCGTTGACTCGAGAGAAAAGGTTTCTCTTTTTCATTTTAACTCTTGGAAGTTGGAACTATGTGGCTTGCGTTTTGGTTTAAGATGGTTTTAAATTGTAAGGATGCCATCGAAACCGTTTTATGTTTCAAGAGAAAAGAAAAAAGCTAAAGTAATAATGGGGTCATTAATTTTGACCTTGTATGGTTTAGGAGTAAAAGATTGTTATAAATCCTTATTAATTGATGACTAAACCACCTGTGAAGAAGTACCAATTAACAACTTGATCGTTTCGTCATTTGCTTCGAAGCAAACTCTGTGTGGAAACAAAACTCCTAAGAGACGAGGAAAAAGGAGGTTTAAATCCATCCGTCTAAAGCTATGATTTATTCAAGCTTTAAAAGAGCCTAATGAAGTAGATAACGAGATAGAAAAATGAAATAGCTCATTAGAGTCTTAGATTGATATCATGAACTAAAACAAGAAGGAGAAAGAAAGAAGAAGTTTGCTTTATGACAACTTGCAAAAATTTATAAACAATGTATAGGAATCGATTTGCTTAGAAAACCTAAATATATGGACTTTGATATTGTATTGCACTTGTTTTAGAGATGGTTTAATACTCCTCTACAAACTTGACGCCGAGTGAAAGCAATGGGGGAGAGTCTGAAAGCGCATACATATTAATTTGATACGAGCAAGAGTAATCAAGGAAGGATCACATGGAGGTGTGATAATATATATATCTCAATTCATTGTAGAGACAGAAAAAGAATTGTTCCGTAAAGCAAAATGAGATCACTCGAGAGTTAAGACTACTCCAAGAGGTACTTTCTTCACAGACCATGTCCTCATATAACCTTGTAGCTTTTTTTTAAATCAGATATAACCTAATGAAAAAAAAAATTATTTTTGATTTAAAATTTTCTGTGTAAAAATCGAAAAAATGATAAAAGACAGAAACACCCTTAATGAAATTTCGTATTTACCGATCCAACCACCCCGAATTGGATCAACCCACACCCAAATCGGATCCCATTCTCCCTCTCCTCCTTAACCCGACAACGGATCAACTTCTTTTAAAAAAAAACACAAGTCCGCGAACTCTCTCTTTCTTCTTTTCTTCTTTAGCAAGTTCAACCAAGTACAACCAAGGATAACTGTTCGAAACTCGAAATCTAATTCCAAGGTATGTCCGAATGTAATTTCTATATTCAAATCCGAGTTGAATTCGAGTCGAATTTAGGTTAAATTGCGGAAATGGTTAATCGATTTCAGAAATTATAATGTTGGGTTTATTTGGTTTTTCGAAGATAAATGCCGCGCACGAAGAACGCAAGTTATGTTGGTGAATTGTCTGGAGGACAACGCGAAGTCGGAGTCCCTGATCCTTCGAATGACAGTGAGTCACTTGTAAATGACTCAGAACAAACTGTGTCGGACTCTAGCCATTCCACGGTATGTCTCAATATTGTGGCCAACTAAGTGCAATTTGGTATAACTTGCAAGTTTTTGTAATTTTTTGAATGGTTAAATAACTTGGTATAACTTACTAGTTTTACTAAGTTACATCTTGGAATTCAATTCGGAAACAAAAGTTGGTAAATATTGGTATAACTTGCTAGTTTTTGTAACTTAGTAATCGGTTAAATAACAAGGTATAACTTGGTATAACCTGCTAGTTTTACAAAGTTACATCTTGGAATTGAATTCGGAAACAAAAGGTATAACTTGGTATAACTTGTTAGATTTTTGTAATATATTCCGGAAAACTAAAAGGATTAACTTTGTTAATTTTGTTTGCAGGATTCTAACGAGGAAGTTGCGTTAGAACGAAGGCTAGAGATGTACTTTCCACCGTCCGAATATACAAAGCCGTTTAAGATTTCAGCTAAGTGTTGTATTAAAGAGACGGTATAACTTCTTCAAGGCCATCTTACAGAGGATGAGATGTCGTGGTTCCTCAATCACCCACAGTTCAAGCATTTCTTCCATATGCCCAAGTCCACCAATCATAAGTTGATGGGCATGTGGATGTTTTTTCTTCGCACGGCGAAGATAGCGAAGACAAAGGAATGTTGGTTCGTAGTGAACAGAGTTCCAATCCGGTATTCTCTAAGAGAAATGACACTCATGTCCAGATTGTATTGCCATAACTATCCAGCTAACAAAGACACTTTCGGCGGGACCGAGTTTGTTGGTGCTCAATTTGGGGTGGAGACAACAATAACTCGGGACAAAGTTAAGAAGAAGCTATTCTCAATGAAGGAACCTTCTCACGATCGGTTGCAGATGGTAGTCCTATATTTTTGTGCAGCGTTCTTATCGGGAAACGAAAGGGAGGGAAGCAAGCACCCTCTGTTCACCCTTTCTTTATTAGAGCGGTGGATGATCTTGAAGGGTGCCTCTCATATCCGTGGGGACGAGAGGCGTTTGAACAAAACATGAAAGACATCTTTCATTGTATGGACCACTACGGAGGGGATGTGAGAGGACAGTGGATCTTTCCTAGCTTCATTATCCCGCTGGAGGTAAGTTTTTAACAATGTATAAGTTAGTATAACTCAATAGTTTTTTCTAAATTGAATTCGGACCAAAAGGGATAACTTGGTATAACTCAGTTCATCTAACTAAGTATAACTTGGATTTTGTGTGATGATGTGTAGTATCTTGCGTTTGAGGCCATTCCTGCCCTGAAGAATAGTTGCATTGAAGTTGTTCTTGCACACAAAAGTTGTCCTCGTATGTGCAAGATGAAGTTCAAATCCGGCAAGTTGAAAGGCTTTTCTCTTAAGGACATCAATGTCCAACTTGGTACAACTAAGGTTAGTAATCCGTTTATATTTGCAAAAACGTTTTATTTTTTATCAACTCGGTAGGTATTAATTTGTATTTATTAATTTTCTCAGGATATTCAGAGTATCCTAACTCCATCCAGCCGTGAGAGGCGTATGTTGCACCAAATCATGGATATCAAAAATGGGTGGGACGATAATGATGATGGGTTGGCTGATGGGTGGAAGAGGCTTATTCTCATGGAGAAGAAGACAGTATGGTCTCGGGATCTCTACATTGAAGATGTAACCGCCAGAGGATTAGTTTCTGATGTGGGTGATGATGACAATAATGTAGGTTTCAGTGGTGTCATTCCGGATGAGACTATGAATGCGGATGCTCCTGAGCCTATGCATGCGGATGCTCCGACTATGCCTAGGGATGCTCCTACTAGGCCTCTGGATGCTCCTACTAGGGCTGCTCCTTATCCGTGGAGAAATGAATTGGTTGCGGTAAAGGGCCAGATGGAAAAAATGTTTTCCGAACTGAATATGAAGATTGAAGGCTTTGGTACGAGAGTCTCCTCTATTGAATCATCCCTGAGGTTGGAAAGAGAAGAAGATGAGTATAACCGTGGGTTTGATGACTATAACCCTCGGTTTGAAGAGGAACAATCTGCTGAAGAACAAGTACAACCTGGTGAAGAACAGGTACAATCTGGTGCAACCGAGGTACAACTTGGTGCAACCGAGGTATAACCTGGTGCAACCGAGGTACAACCTGGTGCAACCGAGGTGCAATCTGAGGCGGAACAGATAAAACTTGGTGCAACCTGAAAATCAGTAATAAATCAATGATAATTGATATATGATATATGAACAGGTACAACCTGCTGAAGAACAGGTACAACCCGATGCAACCAAGGTGCAATCTGAGGTGGAACAGGTACAACTTGGTGCAACCTGAAAATCAGTAATATATCAATTATCATTGATATATGATATATGATAGATGAACAGGTACAACCCGATGCAACCCTGGTGCAACCTGCTGAAGAACAGGTACAACCTGTTGCAACTGAAGAAGTACAACCTGTTGCGGAACAGGTACAACCCGATGCAACCGAGGTGCAATCTAAGGTGGAACATGTACAACTTGGTGCAACCTGAAAATCAGTAATATATCAATGATAATTGATATATGATATATGATATATGAACAGGTACAACCCGATGCAACCCTGGTGCAACCTGCTGAAGAACAGGTACAACCGATTGCAACTGAAGAAGTACAACCTGTTGCGGAACAAGTACAACCTGATTCGGGTGTGTCCAAAGAATATAAGACATTTTTGAGGAAGAGAAAAAGAGCAGCCGAGGCGTCATCAGATGTTCCACCACAAGCAACGGTAACCACTTCGTACAACCTGGAAATCAGTACTAAATCAATGATATATGATATATGATATATGAACAGGTACAACTTGGTGCAACCGAGGTACAACCGAGGATTTTCGAGAAGAAAGAAAAGAGAGAAGCCGAGGTTCCAGCTGAGGCTTCATCGGATGTTCTAGCACAAGCAACCAAGGTATAGAGTATAGGGAAGACGGTTCAACCAGAAGCAACGCAGAAGATGAAGTATATAGGGAAGGAGAAGAAGAAGGGAAGTACCGTTGTGATTAGGAGTCCTATTGGTACTAGGCAGCGCGACAAGATTTTAGAAGGGCAGAAGAAGGATTAGGGTGTGTTTGTCCTCTCTTTTTATTTGATTGAACTCTTTTTTTGTGTTTTTTGTTTTTGTATGGATTTACTTGGGACAACTTGGGTTTTTTTAGAATAACTTGGTACAACTTGTGTTTTCGAAGGATAACTTGGAATACATTTTTTAGGAGTAAAATAAATCCACAATTCAAGTTCCAAAACCACAAGTTAACTTCTAATTCCACAAACACAAATAGTTAAACAAACATAGGGTCATTGGATAGTTGTACCATCTTGATAATCATTGTTTCTTAGTTATACAATTTTGATAATCATTGTTCCAAGAAGAAGAAGGGAAGAACATAGAATCAGTAATGTCCTCGTTTTCTTACTTTCTTGCTTCAACAGGAGAACTTCTTATTCAAGAACACTGACTTGAAAATCCAATTGTTCTATCTCATCCACAAATGCTTCATCAACCCACTTGAAGACATGGCCATCGTTTACAAGCTACATAAATTATTGAACAAATGTGAAAGTGTAAAGAAGATGTGAATTTGGGTCATGTGAATTCAGTCAAGTTAAGAGATGTACCTTCCTTTGAGCAACATACAAACACCGGTAGTACCGACGACAAGGATTCGATACCGACCCATAAATTTTTTCAACAATCACGGATCCTCAGTGACATTTTTTTTTGGAATTCCAGGAACCCTGATTCGTTTAGAGAATGTGCCATATGTGTTCGTCGATGCTTCAGAGTTGCAGCTCATATCAATTTATGAAAATCGGAAAAAGGCAAGTAAACAAATTTGGAAAATCGGAAATGGGACAGTAAACGAAATCGGAAAATCGATTTATGAAAGGAAAGCCCAGGGCAAAGAAAATCGATTTATGAAAGGAAAGCCCAGGCCACAGAAAATCGGATTTGAAAATGGGAAAGTAAACGAAATCGGAACCCACTTGAAAGATGTGCCGCCTTTTGAAAATCGGAAATGGAAAAGAGGATGATTCGAGAGGGATTTTTTAATTTTTTCAATTTTTGGAAAAAAGGATTCACGTGTGTGCCGCCTTTTCGCACGTGTGTAGGTGCCAAATGTGCCAAGTTATACATGATTGACCAGTTGTACAATTTTCGGCAAGTTGTACTTTTTGAAATTTTTCTTAAATGTTAGGTATACACATGTTTAATGACAACATTTGTAGTTGCACAGATAGATTATGGTAATTTAGATATAATAGAAACTGTTTTGTAGAATAATATTTGACAGAACATGATTTTAAGGACCGTTTGGAAGTTTGAGTGGTTAACATATGAAAAGTAACCATTAAAATATAATGTCTAACATGAGATATTATAACCAAGTAACACATCCAATAGTTCAAAATTTATATTACTTTTTTGTACTCAAATGTTAGTTTGAATATGACATAATTGTTCAAAATTTATATTTAGTGAAAATAATGTTAAATTTTTTGATTTAATATAACTTTATTTAAATAAATATTATTTTTTAATTTAGTAAGTAATAAATCAATGATATAATTTAATAAGTAATAAATCAATGATATAATTTTAATAAGTAATAAATTAATGTTATAATTTAATAACTAATAAATCAACGATATTTTTAATGAAATATCATTTTTATAATAATATATTATTATTTTTATAATATAAACTTAACAAAAATTAGAAAATAATTATTGTAATATAAATTAAACAAATTAGTTTTAAAACCCTTATTTTAAAACAACATCTAACAATAGTTTAACAAGTAAATGAAAAAAATAAAGATTAATATCACAAGTCTAGTTGGACAATCACAAAACAAGTTGTACTTAGTTATACAAAGATAAAACCAACAAGTTGTACTTAGTTATACAAAGATATTGATTCTTTGTATAACTAAGTACAACTTTTTGGTTTTATCTTTGTATAACTAAGTACAACTTGTTTCCCGGTTGTTGAACAGATGACGACTCATGCACGGAAGATGACTGAGGCACGGCGGAAGACGACTGAGGAACGGAAGATGATCTTGATTTCCGACGTCCTTGTTCTCCGGTTGAGGGAAACCTCCTCGTTCGTTTTCTTCCCTTCTTTTTCACATACGCCTTCGGATGGACAATCAAATCATGCACATCCTGAGTCACCGTCCACATATCCGTACTAGGAACTGGATATATCGACTTCGCATATGCCAATGTCCACTGCTCCATCCAGTAATACTTCGAGCAAAATTCATGCAATGAACTCCATATCTGTGCTATTCTTTGCTGCCATGGCATCAACTATAGCATGCACGCATGGATATTTGTCAATATCAAAACACTTGCAATCGCAAGTCTTATTCTTCAGATCGACCACATAACTACTCCCATCAATTGCAGTCACCTTGTACTCAAGAAAGTACAAGTTTATCTCAGTCACTGGTAATAGGTTTGCTTCCGTACATCGTGTGTGCATCAATTTCTCAACATACAGAACTAGCTTCCGCCCTTCCGGTGTCTCCACATACATCTTTCTATGCTTGTTCCACCATTCAGTAACTTTTTCAATAATCGCATCGATCATTGGTAACAACGCATATGTCCTTGCTTGTACAAAAACACCATTAATCGATTCAACATTATTAGTTGTATCTATATTGTACCTTGCCCCGGGAAAATAACACCTTGCCCATTTCTCCTGTCCAACACTATTCTTCAGATACGCACCTGCGTTCGGATATTTTTTTACGAACGCAACAAAGAGGTTCAGGAACTCAGGCTCTGTGTAAGCCCTGCTACACTCCATGAAAATTTTTGCAACCAAATCTCTGTTGACGTTTTTGCAGCTCAATTTAACATTCTGAGACAAATGATAAATATAATTCCCATGGTGAGACAAATGGTACACTGCACTTATGGACTTGATGAGGCTTTGATGTCTGTCAGAACAAAACACTAGTTCAGGACAATCTGGTATAACTGTTTTTAACTTTTCGAAAAACCAGGTCCAACTTGCATCTTTCTCACGATCAACTACACCAAAAGCAACCGGATAATGGTGATGATCTGGATTTTGACCTGTAGCCACGATAAGCACTCCACCAAACTTATTAGTAATACATGTGCCATCCACAATGATCACCTTCCTCATGGCTTGGAAGCATTCAATGCAAGGACCCAAAGCAAAAAATAGGTACTTAAACCTTTTTTTTCATATAGTTCAACATATGAAACTGTACTGGGATTCTTCTTCTCCAACATGTGCAAATAAGAATACACATTCCTATAGCTATCCTCTGGAGTACCGCGAACATCAGCAGCTGCTAGTTTTTTCCCTCTATTCGCTGTCGAATATGCGACTTTAACACCAAGTTTTGATTGAACCAAAGGGATGAGATGTTTTGGAGCTGGAGTCTGTATCGAACATGGGTAATCTTTTCGCAATACGGATGCAACCAATCGTGCTGTGCCTCTCCTTTTCTTTCTCATTGTACTCGTAGTTGACCGCGAGCATGTATTCATCTTGTGGTATGTTCTGACCGAGAAAGTGTCTGACGGCATATCCTTCGCAGCTCGAAGAAACCACTTGCAACCATTTTTACGTTCACAACATTTTACCACAAACAACACCTTATCCGACTTCACTATGTCAAACTCAAAACAGTTTTTGTGCGCTGCTGCCTTAACTATATCTTTCACTGCATTCTTACTTGGAAATTCTTGACGTATCTTCAGATTCAACCCATCTTCCCATTCTACATTTACAGTCGGAGTTGCCGGGGTTGCCTCACCTTCAAATGTTTCATAGTTATCTATATTTTCTCGTTCTTCGTCATAGATAACCATAGTGGCCCCATCTTTAGAATTTTTTTACGCTTCTCCTTCAAACTGAGTTATGTTCTCATCTTCAGTCGTGTTCTCATCAGATGATGTCCCACTTGAATTCACCTCATCATTACGTCCAACAAATAAACTTCCTCGATCTTGCTCACTCTCATGCTCCTTATCTTTGACAACTTCCACATGCAAAACATAGAAATTATCTTCATTCATTTCCAAATAAGATACAACATCACCATCGTCGAAGATATATAGTGGTATCGTTCGGTCCACTAGATCTGCAACGTAACTCAATTTCAGCTTAGTCCTAGCTTCATCAACCTTTGCCTTTAAACATATTTTATTCACCAAATATGAATAAGTGACGTCTTCGTACGATCTCTCCAATCTAAGAAATTGATGAATTTGACTTGAACACCATTTATTTTTATTTCCTTTTTTCAAATAATATCCCCCAAAATCGAAAACTATCTTTATGCGAGGATTATTACTCAATGCGCCCCTGAAATTCAATAGAAAGCCAAATTAGATTCGGTTATACCAAGGTGTTCATTTTTTTTCTTCAAGTTATACAAGTTGCACGATTTAATTTTGAACAGTTATACAAGTTGTACCGAAATCCAGTAAACCAAGTTTAACAAGTTATACAAGTTGCACGATTTAATTTTGAATAGTTATACCAAGTTGTACCGAAATCCAGTAAACCAAGTTTAACAAGTTATACCAAGGTATACAAGTTACACGATTTAATTATCAACAGTTATACCAAGGTATACAAGTTGTACCGAAATCCAGTTTACCAAGTTTAACAAGTTATACCAAGTTATACAAGTTGCACAATTTAGTCATTTAACAAGTTATACCAAGTTATACCGAAATGTACTAAATCAATTCAATTCCTCAATAATGTCCTACGATTCAATTCAGTTCAATTCAAGTGTTACTACAATCTATGCATATTCATCACAATTCAACCCAGATCGACTACAAGAACAAACGAGAATGATTAGAATGAGCATTCAAGAAAAACATTGAAATCTACAAAATGTTTAATTCAATTGATTTGCAAAATTAGGGTTTCACATTGTACAAGATCTTCTTCAATACACAATTTATGAGTTTTAGATGCGAAATAAAACAAGAAATCGGACCTCAATCCAATTTTTCAAAGCTTGGTTGGATATTAATGGTGGATTCGAGAAGAAGAGAGAGGCCGAAGAAGAAGATCGAGATTGGAGGAGACAGTCACGAAATGGGAGGACATAGGTGGGACCCATTTGAATTTTAATTTATTTTTCATCTTTATTTTTATTACATAAAGATATTAAGACAAATTAAAGGTAATGATGAATTAAATTTATTCCACAAGGGTATTGGAGGACATTGTCCTCTACATTAAGAGCAAGAGCAAAATATACTATCCGAGAGGTATTTTGAACAGTGAAAAATAATGGTGGTATATTGCAGTACCTATCATCTAACGACGAAGAATGTGTGTATCGTAGGAATTGATGTGTTAGTAACGATAATGAAAAGTGATCTTATAACTCTCTCTCTTCTCATCCATTAGGCATCAACAAACAACATTTCTCAATATTTCGTGTGTGCTCATTAAAAACCTTGTATTTTTTAAGAAATTGACAAAAGCTTACATCCCTATACACATTTTTATAAATCACAAGACCAATCTAATCAAGTATTCTTGAATGAAGCAATTACAAGACTAATTTTTAAGAACCTAAAATCTCCATATGAGATAGATGCTTTTCAATTTCCTCAAGGAATGGGAGTATATAAAAACAATCATTTATTATTATTATTTTTTTCATAATTTATATTCACTTCAAGAGTACTTATAAAACTTTTTTTTTACTTTCTCTTTTCCTAAAAAATAAAAAAATTACAAAAAAAATTGTTCTACAAAAATAGATTTTTTAAATATTTTTTACGTACTTTTGTCATTTATTGATAAGGAAATGTAGTATATGAAAAAATATTCAAATACTATTAATTAAAACTTTTTGAAAATCGTTTATTGCAAAAACTAATACATTTATTGTAGGATAGTAATTATTTTTTTTTAATATATGTAAAAACACCAAAACATCTATTTTTTAGAAACGGATGGACTAATTAATTGGAATCGAATAATCGATGTCTATATATATAGTATTTTTTTTTCTTTTTTCTTTTTGACATGAAGGAATGGATCAGAAATTTTCTTATGTATTTTTTTATAGATAAGAAGAGAAGAATTGAAATTCCAAGTTGAAAACGAGAAAAAAGAAAATAAGGCACAAGTGAAAGCTGGGTAAGGAATACACGAATCCTCACATCCAAACAGATCTCATCATCTCCTTCAAGACTTTGTTCGTCGTTTATTCTCATTTCTCTGCAAACAATGGATTACGACTTCATGAACAAGTCTGGTCCCTCCCCTTACGGTCGACCTATCTACGGAACCGCCTCGCCTTCTCCTTCTCCGGCATCTACTCACCCTATGTACGGTTACCCTAAGATCGGCCAACAAACCGGCCATCCCCCACCGTTCTTCCCTCCGCCGGAGAGAAACTCGTCCTTTCAACACAACTCTTCTCCCTTCCCTTCTTCTTCCTCTTCGTCATGTAAGTCTGTTCTGATCTCGCGAATTGATTTCTACGATTTGTAGCTGATGCTCGTTGATTTCGCAGCTGGATTGGGAATCAAGGTGACTCTGAAGCCTGAGTATCGGATTACTCCTCCGGTGAGAGATTTAATACTTATCAAGTCTTTAGGAAATTTAGATTCAGATCATAATGTTCGAATTTCCACTGCTCGATGATCTTTGGCTCTGGAATTTAGGATTCAGATATGAAGTTGTTAGACAAACATTCTCATGGACTGTGATTGCAATGTTGCAGCCTCAGTTGTTGCCTCGAGTTGGAGATATTCCTCGGAGCAGTTTTCAGTTCGATTTCGGTCTAGAGAGGAAAGTACTTGCAGAGGCAGAGAAAGAAAACCCTGATTGGACTAAATTTGGTACCGAGCCTAAATTCCCAGAACCAACACCTTCAATGGTAAGCCTCCCTCAAATTTTGTTCTATGGATAATATTCTTAGAGTTAAGCCAAGGTAATTAATGGCACCAAACTATAGTATCAATATGAGCTCTAGCAAGAACAAGTGTGGATGGGAATTTAGGTCGATATTAGATTGTACATTACAGTGTATGATCCTTAGATTTGCGCTAGCTCTAGCTCTTATCCGGCATTATCATATTATTAATGAGCGATTCCAATGCAGGGTGTAGATCCTGTTGTGATGAAATATTCTGCGTCTGGGCTAAACCGTGAAGCGGTCAACATTGCAGTTGCAAACTATGGTGATAATCCCACAAAGGTGCTTTATCTTGTTTCCTTCCTCTATACTTCTTTATTCATGTATTTGCTAATAGCGCTACACACTACACAGATTCTAAGTAGTGGTTATAGTAATCGAATGAGTCAATAGTTTAAAACGATGATTAAGCGTCAGTTAAATTGGCGGACGTCTTTGAATAATCGGTTTCCTTAGCAACTAAAGGAAAATCTAATTACAGTTGATGATTCTCTCTTTGTGTGTTTCAGGTTCAGGAATTTGCAAATGGATTCACAGCGATACGGGAAATGGGGTTTCCAACAAACGCTGTTGCAGATGCTCTCTTCATGTTTGAGAACGACACTGAGAAAGCATTGGCACATTTGCTCCATGGTTCTTCTTGAATGGACTTTCAACTATTATTGTTCTACAGTTTATGAAACATCAAATTTTATGACATAAAGATTGAGAAAGTATAGATATTGGGTTTTACTTGTGTATATGTTTGCTTTGTTTTGAGGAAGATAAACTTTGGTTTGTGAAAATATATATATTTCACTGCTTCAATTTAAAAAGCTAATGGTAACTACAAGAGAGGTTTTTAACTAAGCAACTGTCTACATCCAAAACCTAGACTCTGCATAATGCAATGTAAAATGCTTTTTTTTAAAATGGCAAGTTTAGGATACAAAGAGAAAATGGTGTAAAATTAGCCTTTTTCAGACAAATATCATTAGTGTGATTACGTCTCTATAAGCACCAAAGAGCAAAGGCTCACACTTAATTGGATTCGTCTTTGGTCCTACTACACTCCTGCGCATATAGCTTCTGAAACATATGGAAGAAATTTAGATATATGTCAAGCAATTTGTAAATACTCCAATATATATTCACGTTAGAAAATAATGATTTAAATTATAGGAAATGTGCAGCAGTAGATAAGTCTTCTTTAGATATATGTACCTGAGGACCAAGCGGAACAACAAAACTTTCCTTCATCTACATGCTTAACATCAAGACCCACGAACCATGAACCCGTGCTTACGTCATCATGAGCATATGAATGAAGAATGTCTCTGTTACAATCCCATCATCATACAAAACAAAAAAACACACAAACTCGTTCAGTTTGTTTCGCTGTGTGTGTGAATATATCAAAGATCATCTCGCATTGTTGAGAGTTAGAACTGACCTATTGATCGATACAAATCTAGCCAATGCGTGCGTTATAACATACATCTCCCCATAAGCATGCCGGAAGTATCTGTGAGATACATAAAACAAGAGCAGGTGATTCCTGATCACATGGAAGAAATGAAACTAAGCCAATGCATTGTTCTGATTATTTAACTTACGCTTTCTTGTCCCCAAATTTCCACCATTCTGGTTCATACCATTTGTGGTTCCTGCCAGAAAAAAAAAAAAAAAAACTTATGTTATGATCATATAAGATTGATAATATTCCTGCGATCCTAATGGTCCTAGCGGTGTTTGGTTTTTAAGCTTAAACTCACGGTTCTGAAAAAACTTCGCCTGACTTCATACAACCAATGTAAGCCCGTGGGTTCTCCAGATGTGCTGCAAGTGTACTACCGAGTGCATCTGCATCGGATCAATTGCATTCATAATGTCAGCAAAATGCTTACATAGAAACTCGTTGACCTTATAACTTTCACAGAAGAAGGGGTTATAGACCTTTAACGTGGCATGAAAAAATGCATAAGAACATCATACTCTGTATTTCACAGCCTAAATATAGGTTTAACAGTAAACTTCTCAATTCCTCTCTATTTAATCACCACACCAAAAGATTTTACCTCTATTTAAATAGTTTAAAAGCTTGAATGCTCTCTATAAATTCAACTAAGATAATGATGTTAGAAACACAAGAAGAATGACATTCACAAGTCAACTACGTTATCCATATAACCCAAGAAACACAAACTACCAAATGCTAACTTACCCATATTTACGTAGATATTGTCATTGGCCTTTGCATAAAACTGTGCATCCCACCTATCTGCAGCATAGGCAAAGAACAGCTTTACCTTCTTCGAAGCTTCCTCAGGTGCCTCAACTACATCATCCTGAAAAACATTAAATGTCCAAGCTCCTCAAACTAACACAGGTGAAATAATAAATGAATGATCGAGGTAATAATCTAGAACGAGTCAGAAAACACATACGAGAATGATGAAGTCATCGGTTTGACTATTTTCAGCATCGATGCTCCTGTCCAAGCTATCTCCTTTATTTGCACTGCATAACACAAGAATAACGTTTCGAAAGAAGACTCTAGTACTTCATAATCATTATTGCAGGCATAGATAAACCAAAGAATAGTAAACCGAATCCAAACCTTGTTCCAATAACAAATCGTGCAATCACACCCTTTTCAGTTTCAATTTTTTTTAAAGATGCGCCTGAAATAAATAAAAAGGGACATGTTAAGCTCCTAATAATAAGTGTATTCAATAACTAAGAAGTAGGAACTACGAAATCAATCACATAACCTACCCAATCTCAGAAGACCACTAAAGAAGATTAGCAAAAGAACATATGCAAATAACAGACAGTATCTTACGAAAACATGGATAAGAAAGAACCCTACCTGTCCCCATCCATGCTTGACGGACTGCATCTCTTTTCTTCTTGTTACCCAAAGTTGTCATTATACCGATTACCACTAATGGTCTTTTCTTGGTTTCAGTTCCATCTGTATGTTTGGGGTCTTTTGGAACAAAACCTTCTTGCCTGGCTACACTTAACTCCATCTCAAGAGCTGCCAGTGTCTTCTTCTGTTCCCTAGAAATAAAAAGTCTACGTTCTAAAGTCCATGGAGAAAAGTAAATGAGACAAAAGTACCATATTTTACCTGCAAGCTATGATCTTCAAAGTATCATCCACTGATATGGCAGATTTCCCCTGAAAGAAAACAGCATAAACATTCGAGTTATTACGCAAGTCAAATAATTTCTTGTATCCAGAACCTCCTCATTAGAAACAAACAGGCATAATAAAATACTCTCTGATGAAATGCAATCTAGGAGAAGATCAAGTTTGACGAAAAATGGAATCAAATTCAAGTAGACGATCACATTGGGAAATCGAAATACTAACCTGTCCTGTTACCCTGTCGAGCTCCTTGATTAGATGAACCCTAGTTTGTGATTCTTGCCATAAACTACCAGAAAACAAATAAGAATCACAGGAAGTCACAAGCATTTGTTACCGAGACGGATAAATGCAGATTAAGAACTAACCGGCCTGCTACATATAACGAAGCGAAAGTTGCAAACATGGAGAGCAAAAGAGAAGATATCCTCGAGCTCGATAATCTGATACTTGACCCTTTCCTCGCCATTTGCATCCAAATTCTTCAGCACGAGAGAGAGAGAGAGAGAGAAACAAATCCCAAAATCAGATCTCTTACTCAAAATGCCTTGACCTTCAATCAAAGTTTCACTTAGCAACTCTCCAGAAAATCCAAGTTTCTGGATCCGCTGATTCGTCGTCACTAAAAAAAGTCGATTAGAAATGTGTCCTCGGATCTGCTGTTCAGGTGTCGATTCACCAGCGGAGCGAGATCACTTCGCCGACTATGATTCACGATCTTCCGACGAAACTTGCTGAGAAAATTGGAATCCGGCTTAAGAAATTGGAGAGATGAAAAAGTGCCGTTGAGGAAGAAGGAGAGATTTATGATTTGATGAATTTAGATTTGGTCTGTGATTTGTTATCTCTCTTAATTACTTTCAGTTTAATCACCAAACCTCTCTATTTTTCTCTGATTGTAGGGGGAACTATATACTGTATTTTTTATTTATTTCCTACATATGCATGAACAGCATTTAGATATTTTTTAACATTTAAACCCTACATATCTTTTCATGATAGAGTTTAATTTCGTAGATAAATAGCTAATATCTTTTCAAATATCACCTCTTTTAACAAAAAAAATAAAATGCTCTAAAATTGTAAATGGGAATTTAAAGAGTTTTTTTTGTTGGTTCAATCTCACATACAATACAATGTATATAATTATGATTTGAGCGTAATAAAATGGATTTGGGATGATGTGACATGTTAATTCTAGAGATGGTAATACGATTGGGATATGATACGGACATACGGTTATTCTATATTTTTGAATGATAAAATGATATAAAAATTACTTAAAAATTATTAAAAAAAAGTTATTCTCTTTCTATGCTTTCATGTATATTTATATTTTAATATTTCCATAAATATTTTAAAAAATATATCACATAAACTAATTTATATGCTTTTAATAGTTTCATCAAAAATTCATTAATATTTCTACATCAGGAAGTCTAGGATTCGAACCCTAGAGAATGCAATTTATTATCATTGATGCAGATTAATAGAGACAAATTTACATGGGATCTTCAGCGTGAAACAAAGTAGAATCGTCTGGTGTGTATCAAAACGGAGAGCTTGTCCGTTTTGGAATCATCGATATAACAGTTTTCATAATTTATAATAGTATAATAATAAAAACAGTATTAAAAAAAAACTAATTTATATGCTAATTATGTTTGTAAATATAATTTTATATGTTGGGTTTTAGTTTTGGTTATTGTATACTATATGTTCTTGTATGTTTTTGACGGAGTCTAGAATCATAGTTTTTTTTAATTTGAATAGTTCACGTCAAAACTTTGAACTTAGCATTTTTAAGACATATTATGTCTTATGCATCTCTTACGGATATTTTATTTTGTATTTTTTTTCTATTGAATCATTTACATAATATTAAGCGAATTGAAAATTTATTAACTAAACAGTTGATTAAATGGAAATCTCTTCATTCCAGTGGTTTAACAAATGGTTTATTAATGATTCTACACCTACATGTGTGGAGTTCGAGTCCTAAACAATACAAATTTACAGAAGATTTTCAGCATGGTGCAAAGAGAATTATCCAGAATAGTCCTGCATGTTAAGACTAAAATTGTCCATTGTATAATCGTCCGTGTAATTATCTCATAATTTATAATAATTTATAAATCTAGATGATTAAAAAAAACAGTTGATTAATGGTTAATTTTGTTTATACATAATGTATAAAAAGTTCGATTTTCATAGAATGTGAAATATGATGATTTAATGGTGACAAACTTATCAAAGATTTTCAATATAATGTAAGTAAATTGTCATGGAAAATTTCTCTGTAGTAAAATTTAAAATGTTCATGGTAAACATGGTGAATATACAGATCCTTGTGCAGTGTAGAGAATTGTTCGTTGTGGAGTTGACTACCAAATATTTTATCGGTTGTTGTAAAAGTTTTTTAATTCACTCATTATGAATGATAACATCATTATGTTTGGACATAAGCCGAGTACTTGCTACTATTTTTTAAGCATTTATAACCCGGTTTGATTTGTTCAAGTAACAGAAATTTCGGCTTGATACTTGACTTGTTCTAATAAAGTATTTGATATATCAAGTAATTGTCCAAAATCCTATTACTTATAAGTAATTTGACTCGGCTTGTTACTTGCAAAAATTATATGTTTGCTACTTGAAAGTATTTAAATATTAAAATAATCTCCATACAAATTAAACATTCAAAGTTCAAACGTCCTAAAATCACAAAATATTAAAGTTTCTAAAAATAAGCATTTAAAAAATACAAGTTTTTGATTTAATTATCCACATCACACCAGTCTTTTTCTTGATTCTTTTTTTCTTCTATAAAACCATTAAATCAACATAACAAATGTAAGAATGATCATAACACATAGTTACATCACATGTAAACATGAAAATAGCTTGGCTTGGTTATGCCGTCAAATGTCAAAGTTATTAACCAATGAGTATCAAGTACTATAAATGAGTATGAAATATTTTTTTACAAATATTATTAACGAGTATCAAACCAAGTAATATAAACGAGTATCAATTCGAGTAACGGACCAAATAACAAAAAAATTTACTGGCTTGATACTTGGGCCAGACTTGCAAGTAATGTAATAGGTTGGCTTGTTACTCGACTTGACCGAGACAAATACTTGCTTTTTCAAACCGAGTACAAGGCAAGTAGCGAGTAAAAGCCGAGTAACAAGTATTAATGTCCAAGCCTAAACATCATCGATTGTAAGAGAATAACAAACAAATGATCCAAAATACCAATATCTACGTTAAAATAAAGTTTCATGAATAATTGGAGTTTCTAATTTGTTTCATAACTCTCTAACAAATTGAGTGAGATCATTAGAGATCTCGTGGTATAACAAAGAGAAAGAATACTCTCCCTTGTGATTAGTATGAAGGCAAGGGTCGATCGTCAACAGTTGCATTCAATAATTGAAAGCCATCTGTCATGTGTTGATCACTTCGTCATCTTTGAGTTTCTCGATGTTGATCGGCGATGCATCTTCTCTCTCTAATTTATATTGATTATCTTGCCATAGTTTTGTATTATCGTTTCTTCCCTATAGCCTCTCTCTCCTTTCGGTCCTTAATTCTCTCGTCTCACTCTCGTTTAAATGTTATAAAGTGTAACACACCTATTTTTGGAAATATAAAGTGCACGTGAAGAGGTTTTAAAAAATTGATTTAGCTACCTATGTCACTAAAATACATTTATATTTTCAGTAATTCATCATAATATAACACTAGGATTAAACGTGCTTGAATTTGAACAATTTCATGATGGGTGACATACTGAGAATCATTTTCAATACCGTGTGAGTGAGAACTAAACATGAGAAAATCACTTGGTAATTTTCAGGTTAGTAAACAAGTATTTCGAGCATTTTAGACTGTCAGACGAAAATAGAGCCCACGAGTCGAGAGAGGGTGTAAGGGTCTACGGACGGTGGCGATAAAAAAATTACATAAAGGTTAATGTTATGGAGAATAGGTATTATACTGGACACTATTCCGGAATGAATTTGATCGTTTTCGAATAGGGCCGGACCGAAGGCTTTTTATGCTTAAAGCCAAAAAAATTTTAAGTCCATCAAGAAACATAAAAAACAAAAAGAACTAAGAAATGTGTATTAAGCGTGTGGGTGAGAAAAAATATATAAAAAAAGCATGTGGTAATTTGCAGGGTTAATAAACAAGTATTTTTAGTTTTCTAGACTAATGCATTGACTATCGGTCGAAGGTGGGGCCTACAGCAAAGAGTAGATGTAGGGGTCTACGAACGGTGGTAGTCGGGACATTACATAAAGCTTAATGTTATGGAGATAAAACATTATATAAAAAATTATTTCAGAATGAATTGGATCGTTCTCGAATAGCTGTCACAAAAGTTTTTTATGCCTAAAGCCAAAAAGAATTAAAGCCCATAAAAAAAACTAAGAGATATGGATACTAAGACTCAAACTCTCATGCACCTGGGTGTGATCCCATCGGTCTCTGTTGGGAGATTAAAATGGGCTAGTGGGCCAGTACATTATGGTCCATCACCGATAAAAATTAAAAAAACGACCAAAACAAAAAAAAAGGACTCAAACTCAAAACCTGGATGTCGTAAACTTCGGATTAACCACTACACAACAAGATATCTACACAAAATGATGCTCTCAATTTTAGTATATTTAAACAGCAATTTTATGGGCTTTAGTCCAAGACCGACCATGTTCTCGAGTATCAAGTGAGAAATATTTCCAAATTGGATACTGGGTCCTAGTTAGTAGTTACTTGTTGTAATAGCAACATTATTTTATCTCTGTGTTTTGCTGATAGACCGTGTAAAATCATCGCCAACGATATTTTGTTTTGGGTTATCCGGCGTTTGAAAATGTGTTAAGGTGGTAAGACGACGACGTTTCGAAAACCATGGGCCGTAAAAATAGTCTCTGCCAAACTCTTAGCAGAAGATGATTAGATTTTCTTCTCCAATTCGTTTTTTCCCCTTTCGAATTTGCGTTTTCTTCTACTCATCATTTCCGTGTGCTTCACAACATCTTCCTCTCCCCATCTCTCGAAATTGTTAAATAATTACATCATCAACCCTTTCCAAAAGTTTCAGTTTTCTTCTTTCGGTTTCTTACAAATTTTCGATCGGATTATGTTAATCAATTGCTGAGAGATTTTTCCCGACTCTTCTTCGCATTCGAATCTCCTCCTGTTGATTCCACCGCCATGGCCGCGGCTTTGAGGTCGAATACCTCCAGAGAAACCGCTTCTCTCACACTCTCTCAGTTTAGGTACTTCATCTTCAACCGTGTCCACACCGCTCGAACTGCGACTCCTCACTACAATCACCGTGCTAAATCCGATGACCCATCAAACAAAACCGCCTTCCTCAGGCCTATGGGAACGAGCTTCTTGGATAATCGAGGAGAGAGACGCAAGGGTTATGCTACGGATTGTGTTCAGAACCTGACCGGTGTTGGGTCTGCTATTCTGAGCTCGCAAGGAGACCCACCGGATCTGTGGCAGCCTCCGGGAGATGGAGTTTCCCTTAGGGTTAATGACTCCACCGTTAATCTGGGTCGTGGCGGTGGTGGAAGTAGTCCCGGTGCTGGTAACGGAACAGGGTCGAATTCGAAAGAAGATTGTTGGGGTGGATCCAACCTTGGGTCTAATTTTCCGACACCAAAGGAGATATGCAAAGGTTTGAACAAGTTCGTGATTGGTCAGGAGAGGGCTAAAAAGGTGAATCCATGCTTCTGCTCCAGTTCTGATACTTGAATTTTGTATGCTTATATTTGGTTTTTAATCGCATTCTTGTGTCATCTCGTTGATGCAGGTGCTTTCAGTGGCAGTTTACAATCACTACAAGAGGATATATTACGAATCATCACAGAAACGGTTAGTTCACTCTTTTATGTGTTGATATGTTTACTTGTAAAATGATCTATCTTCTATAGTACAACTTATCTTGTGATTTGGTAAATCATGTCAGCATGTATTCTCTTTACCTCGGAATATCATAGTTTTGCTTGCTCGTTCATTTGCATCGGTTTGTTTCTTTGTGATTTCACGTATTCCGTAAGAGATTGGTTAGTTATGACGCTGAAACTTGTTGGGAAGCTAGGTCCACGGGAGAAGCTGGAGCCGATAGCACTGCAGCAAAACCAGCAGATGATGATATGGTAGAATTGGAGAAAAGTAACATTCTCTTGATGGGACCAACTGGGTCAGGTAATATTTCTTTTCCCAATCTGCAAAAAGCGAAAGTTGCTGTTATTTCAATCTAGCGTGCTTGTGAAACTTCAATTTCAGCTATCTCAACCTCATCTGTTTTGGTGTTTTTCTTCAACCACAGGGAAGACACTACTTGCGAAAACCTTGGCACGGTTTGTGAATGTTCCTTTTGTCATTGCGGATGCAACCACACTGACTCAGGCAATTCTTGTCTTTCTTCTAGTCTTTTTGGCGCATGTCCTTTTCATGATGACCAATCTGTGACATTCATTTTTTTTTGTTCGGAAATGAAATAATGTCAGGCTGGTTATGTGGGAGAGGACGTCGAGTCTATATTATACAAACTTCTCACAGTATGCTTCTAGAACCCCAAACATTTTAATTTGTATACTACTATAATCGATATCTTGATATTCTCTCCAGGTTGCAGATTATAATGTTGCAGCCGCACAGCAGGGGATTGTTTACATCGATGAAGTTGACAAGATAACAAAGAAGGTTAGAACTAATTTTTTCTTCTCGTGCTAGTTTGGAAAACTTGAATATTATTTTCTGCTTAGCTGGAATTTTGTTCTTTGGACCTTTTGGTTACCAGGCAGAAAGCCTTAACATCAGCAGAGATGTATCAGGAGAGGGTGTTCAACAAGCATTGCTAAAAATGTTGGAAGGAACAGTAAGTTTACAGTTTAAGTCCTGTACAGTTTGCTTTGAGAGCTATGCTAACTAAGTTCTTGATACTTCTTTTGTGGTTGATGCCCAGTTTCTAACTCCCTCTTTCTGGATATAGATCGTTAATGTACCTGAGAAGGGAGCTAGGAAGCACCCTAGAGGCGATAATATCCAGGTTTGTGGTGCTCTACTCTACTCTGTATCTTTTGGCTTGCACGTTGCAAAAACAAAAAAACAAAAGCTGTGGATCTGTATTTATTTTCTCGTGGATATGGTAGAGATTGTTATCATACTAAATTGGTAATGATTATGTAGACAGAAGAGCTTTCACATTCCAATTTAATGTTTTCGCATGATGATTGGATTTGGAGCCTTAGGGTTTTAAAATTCAAATGATTATTGTTTCTTGTTAAAGAGGTGTCTCCCCTGTATCACATTTGTTTCTTACCCGCGTACTTGTTAACTACCTGCAGATAGACACAAAGGACATACTCTTCATATGTGGTGGTGCTTTTGTAGACATCGAAAAGACGATCTCAGAGAGGTTTGACTGATGAACAGATCTCAAAAATGCCTTTTCTTTTGTTCTATTTTTATCCTCTAAAATGAATTGCCTTATAAGCGAACTGAGTGTTTTTGTTCCAGGCGCCATGATTCTTCAATAGGGTTTGGTGCTCCTGTACGTGCTAACATGAGGGCTGGTGGTGTTACAAACGCCGCTGTTGCATCAAACCTGATGGAAACTGTAGGTTTTACCATCTTTTCACCCAGCAAATAATAGACTGGTTTTTTAGCTCATGTTTGGTTGATTCTTCAGATTGTTTTTGGTTTGTATCAAAGTCTAGAATGAGATGTTCGGTGTTGGCAGGTGGAAAGCAGTGACCTAATTGCTTATGGTTTAATACCTGAATTTGTTGGAAGATTTCCAGTTCTCGTCAGTTTGTCCGCTTTGACCGAGAACCAACTTATGCAGGTAATATAATCAGTGTGACATTTGATGTGATTCTTGCATTACTCGATCGTGTTCATAGAAGAGGCAATAATTTCATTGGATTGCAGGTTCTGACAGAGCCTAAGAACGCTCTTGGAAAGCAATACAAAAAGATGTACCAGATGAATAGTGTAACTACTTATCTCTCTCTCCCTCTCTCTCTCTCTCTCTCTCTCTCTCTCTCTCTCCTGCCTCTACTCCAAATCTTGAGACAGTTGGCATCTTCTCTTTCCACAGGTAAAGCTGCATTTCACGGAAAGCGCCCTACAGCTAATAGCTAGAAAAGCAATAACGAAAAACACAGGTGCTCGTGGCTTGAGAGCTCTTTTAGAAAGCATCCTCATGGATTCTATGTACGAGGTAAATACACCTCTATTATTACTTACAAACAGATGCCACTAAATCCGCATCCAGACTCTTGTACATTTACGCAAAATGTTTTGTTTTGTTTTTTTTAAGATTCCGGACGAGAGTACAGGCAACGATATGATAGAGGCGGTTGTGGTGGATGAAGAAGCAGTTGAAGGAGAAGGGCGTAGAGGCTCTGGAGCTAAGATTCTCCGTGGTAAAGGAGCATTGGTTCGGTATCTCTCTGAAACCAAATCCAAGGATTCTCCTCAGGTAACCCGAGCGAATAACACGATTGTATTTGTATGGTTGGTTTGGTAACTGGATTATCTGAATTTGGTGGCAGGCGACCAAGGAGGGATCGGAAGGAGAAATTGAGGTGGAGGCGGAGATTACGTCTGTTGTAGCAAGTATGTAATGTAACGTTTGATAATATCAACACCGTCATCGTCATCATCCAGAACAAAACATCTGGTGAATGTATCTCTGTATCGTTCTTTGTACATAAATGAAGGAAAGAAACTAAGTTTGATACGAAAGTTTAAAAGACCATAAGGATCCACAATTTGCACATTGATAAATATGTTGATGTAAACTTTTTATGCAATTCAATTTCTTACGTTGTAGAGCTCCAGGTTTTTCAAGAATCAGGATTCAACATAACCATATCTGGATCTATTCCTTATATACTTGAATACAACAATTTATGATATTATTATCATTACGTGATATAATTGTGTGTAAAATACTCTTGAAACAATGAGATCACCACGAACCAATAAACAGAGACTTTTTTGTCTTTAACCGAGCGTGTTTACAATGTTTTTACGTTATCCACGCATTTACTAATACCAATTTAACAAATACTCATTTACTAATCAAATTTATGTCTTACTATATTACCAAATCACTCAATTTCTTCGTAACCTTTCACTAATTTTATGCGGCAATGGGATATACTACTATTCAACAAGAAAACAGTATTTTTATTTATTTATTATTAATTTTTTAATTAGTTTGCATAACTAATAAACGGGTCCTAATAAATACACTTAAAAAATAAATAAATTGAAACACCGATTTGGCAGATTCTAATAACCGTCGGATGAAAATCCGGAAAAAGGCTTGTAATCAATCTGGAGGGCTGTATATAATTTCTCAACTTCTCTCTGCCATTAGAAAAAAGATGAAACAAGCCAACGAAGAAAAGCACCTCTTTGGCGGAGAACATTGAGAGAGAGAGAGAGAGCGAGAGAGAGAGCGAGAGAGAGTTCTCGTTTGATTTCCCGGGAAAATTCCAGTTTTTTCCTTTTCTCTCTCTCTTTAATTCTTCAGAAAAAGATACCCAGAAGGTGAAAGAGAAGCAAAGAACTGTTTTTGTTCGATTTTGTTCTTGCTCCTTTTGCATCTCCTTTTTTTCTTCTTGATCGGCGTGAAAGAAAAGAATTTTCTTTTCCTGAGAAAAAGGGAGAAAATTCCCGATTTTTTTGTTTGTTTGTTTTAAAATTTAGGGCTTTTTCTTTTGAAATTAGGGTGTTCATGGACACAGATAGTATCGAGTGCGTGATTGATAACGATGAGATCCATCATCATCATCATCACAACTACCAATTCTCATCAACCAAGTCTCACGGCGGAGCCACCGTGGCTACCAATATCGTCGGCCCGACGGCAATCGCTCCGGCTACGAGCGTTTACGAGCTCCTCGAATGCCCAGTCTGTACCAATTCAATGTACCCACCCATTCATCAGGTGAGTATATAAGGATCTTGTAACATTGTGGGTTTTTGATTCATGTGTTGAGGTTTCGAATTGTTACTGATATTGTGTTCATTCTCATTTCTTAGACTTGGGTCTGTTTTGTTGTGTTAGTAATTTCTTAGATTCTGAGTATTTTGTAGTACTAGATAGAAGATATGTTGAGATGATCTGATTTGGTTTAACATTTGCCATGGTTCTTGAGGGTTTATAATGTATGTTGGCTCTTCTATCAGCGAAAGGATTTCTTTGTTTTTTTGTAGTGCCATAATGGACACACGTTGTGCTCGACCTGTAAAGCAAGGGTGCACAATCGGTGTCCTACGTGTAGACAAGAACTTGGAGATATTAGATGTTTAGCTCTTGAGAAAGTGGCCGAGTCGCTCGAGCTACCGTGCAAGTATTACAATCTCGGGTGCCCTGAGATATTCCCTTATTACAGCAAACTAAAGCACGAGTCTCTCTGTAACTTCAGACCTTATAGTTGTCCATATGCTGGCTCGGAGTGTGCTGTTGTAGGCGACATCACTTACCTTGTAGCCCATTTGAGAGACGATCACAAAGTTGATATGCACACTGGATGCACGTTTAATCACCGTTATGTCAAATCCAATCCACGTGAAGTAGAGAACGCAACTTGGATGTTAACTGTGAGCATTGTTCTCGCTTGTGATTCATGAGTTCTTTAGTTGTCATAGATTCTGAGGGTTTTTGTTTTCTAGGTCTTCCATTGTTTTGGACAATACTTTTGTCTTCATTTTGAAGCGTTTCAGCTAGGTATGGCTCCGGTATACATGGCGTTTGTGAGATTCATGGGAGATGAAGGAGACGCACGGAACTACACATACAGCTTAGAAGTTGGAGGCAGTGGGAGGAAACTCACATGGGAAGGAACCCCGAGAAGCGTCAGAGATAGTCACAGGAAAGTCAGAGACAGTCACGACGGTCTTATAATCCAAAGAAACATGGCACTCTTCTTCTCCGGTGGAGATAGGAAAGAGCTGAAACTTAGAGTCACCGGAAGAATCTGGAAAGAGCAACAAAATCCTGATTCTGGTGTTTGCATACCAAACATGTGTGTGTAGCTGAATCAAAAACAGCCAACTCTTCAAACCGATCTTCAGGTGTTCGATCCCTTTGCTTCGGTCTATCCCACGCGATTTAGTTTCGGGTTTTTGTGTTCTTTTTTGGTCCAGACAGCTTCTTGTGGTCCCAAAAGTGTATTTGGAGAAGGAAAAAAAGTTGTTCGTTTTGCCAGAAATGTGCAGACTGAGAATAACAGCTGCAATGTTTCTTTCTTGATCTGTATCTACACAAACTTTCATGATTCAATGATTGGATCTTTCCATAAATATATTCAAATTGTACAATCTGAGCAAATAATCTTAAAGATTTAATAGAAAATTCAAATCATAATCTTTATTTCATTCAAGAAGATGTCCTGTCATATAAGTACACTTAAAATGGCTTGTGGACTATATTACATAAAATCTTGAGTTCGTATATAAAAATCTTGAGTATAATGTTACATACAAGGCTGTGAGAGTGAGACAGCTTATTGTGACAACCCGGAGAAGAAGGCCACGCCGGTGGATGGCAACCACGCAGAACCGGCAATGAACTGAGCCACCGTGAACTTGCTTGCCTCCACCGTTGAGGTAATAATATGATAACCCGGCCACTTGATTCGTTGACCCGTTCCTGATCCTGGCCCACGGTTCATATACTCGCCGTAGTACAATGTGTCCAATGCGAATGGACCGTTCCACTCTAACCATCCTCGCGGGTCGATGTGGTCGCCCATATCCGACATCATGTACACAACTCTAGAGTACAACTTCCACGGACGGCCGAGATAAGTCGGATAACTACCCTTAGAGGCCTCAAGATCCGGCGTGGCTAGTAGCTTGCAAGCGTGGATCGAGATCCCCGTGTTCTGGTTCGGGTCTTTCCGGTTCTGAGCCGTGATCGTGATTTTCTGCTGAGGCATGGGTTTACGCGCATAGATGTTACAACTCTGTAAGATCACAGCTGCGTTCCCGAATATAAAATCGACCGTTCCATAAATATCGCATTCGCGAAAAAACTGTCGGTTAGAATGTACATAGAGAGCGTCTTGGTAACCAATAATGTTACAACGATAAACCACCGCATGGTCTCCGCCGACACGGAGCGCGACCGCCTGGTGCTTAGCCGGTCCGGCATAATTCTCGAACGTCATGTCTCTCACTATAAACCCGGCTCCAGTCGCGGCTACATCAATTTTATTTTACAAAAAAACATAAATCAATAATCATAACAAAAAAACAAAAAGCATATGTTTTTTCATGTTGGTTACCGAAAGTGGCGGTGTGAAAAGTAGTGAGGTCATCGGTGATGCTTTTACCACCGGTTATGACCGTTTTACCCTTGCCGTCTCCGATGAACATAAGGTTTGTTTTTTTCCTCCCAACCTTGAGATTTTCTTCTTCGTACCTTCCAGATTTTACGTAGATGACGAATCGACGGCTACTATGCTCCGGCGCTTTCTTGATCGCCTCTGCGATTGTCTTAAACGTTCCGTTACCGTCTTTCGACACCGTGATATCTGCTTGAATCGTCGTCGCCGGAGTACCCAGAAGCTCTCTGTCTCCTCTGTTCAACCATTTCGGAAATTCCTCTGTTTCTTCTTCTTCTTCTTCCGTGCTTAGTAATTTCCGGTTGTTCACGACCGGAACTCCAGACAAATCTTTGACGTTGCCGGAAAATATCGCCAAGCAATTACTCACCATCTCCGACAAATCCTTCACCGCTTCGATGATCTGATCCTTCACTCCTGAGGAGATTCCTTCGAATCCGTCGGTGCAAGTGTCGTGGTTAGTCATTGCAGAGCTGAGCCACGTCATCACGTCGGAATGACGCTCACCGTCGGAGGAAGCGATCGCGACGGTGGAGAGCGCGCGTGAGAGAGCGTCGACGGAATCATCTAGTAGCTCGAGGCATGAGTCGTAAGCGGAACGTACACGTGGCGGCATCTGATTAGTGTACGAGATCGCCGACGAGGAATAGAGTGCTTTGCTAAAACTCTGTAGCGTTGCGTTGAAAGAGATGTGGATGAGTTCTTGTTCGTCGGCGGTTAAAGCTCCCGGAAAATCCAGGAGCGTGTCGATGCAGAGGCTCGGATACTGGGATTTGCTACAGGTTCGGGATATTTCACGGGTTAGTTTAGGTTCGTGTCGACCCGAACGTACGGCTCGGATACCGGCATAGATCGCGAAGCAGACCACCACAACGACCAAAACAGCTAGAGTGGAGAGAATCAGTTTTGTCTTACGTTTCTTCTGTTGCTCCGGGAGTGACGTGGCAGGCTCCTTCTGGTTCGGGTCTGATGGTCCGGACGGACCGAGCCTATTGTAACCCATTGTGTGTGTTTTTCTTGTTGGTTTAAGAGAACAAAGATGATGTGGAAGGCTCTATAAATTATATAATAGATGGAGATAGATAACAACACTAGCTATTGTTAGTAGTATCGAATGAAATAAGTTCTATATGTTTGTGTCTATATAGAAATATATATTGTGCCTGATAGCTGTAATATTCTAGTGATATCTTAATCAAAATGAATATTCAAAAGGACCACTAAAAAACAATATTTGTCGATGGCTCTAACTATAAGTATATATTGTGAATTTGTGATGTATTATTAATCATAAAATGTGTACATTGTACGTGTGTTGTTTGAGTGTAATGCTCTATAAATCATTTGGTAGTATCTCTAACGACTGCAGCATTGAAAATTTCCTTTTTTTTGGGTCACATTAAAAATTTCCTCTCTTTTTATGGTTTCTCTTCTTCAAAAGAAGCTATTGTTTTGTAACTAATACTTTATTCATTTTTTATAATAGAACCATAAATGTTAGTTTACGATGAACTATTTCGTGATTTTGAAATGTTATTTTATGTTACCATCGGTGCTTTTCTCAATAATGGATCAATTTGGTTTTTTTTGTTTTTACTTTCAAAGAGCTGCCTGCTCACCTACGGTGTGTCGGTGCTTGTTTGTTTTCTTTTTCATTTTGGTATGAATGTGAAGAATTGTTTTCTTTCTTTCTATAAATCGACCAAGATTACGAAAAATTTGACTTCAAAGGTTAGGGGAAAAAGAAAATATAGCTAATCCAGCTGCTTATAATACAATCAACTTCCCACTTTTGACACCGCTTCTTCTCATCTTTGTTACTTTGCGGATTCTATGGATATTGATTCACCGGGGCATTCCGATGATAGGGAGATGCATGGAAATCCTCTATTCTCAGTGTACCTCTCCCCTTTCCTTTATTGATTGCACGAGCATCTCTATTGACTATTCTTATCATACCATTTAATAAATCACAGTATTAAAATTTATCACATGTCTTTTAATATTTTTATATAATATATAAAATTTGTTATATTTTATGTATAATATTTCTAACCGATTTTATCTGCTTGATGACTATTTTGATCATTGCTCTCATTACACGATCGTTTTTGGATTAGATTAATTGGATATAACTCTAGGTTGGTATATATGTTTAAGTTCTGACACTATTGGAGATAAATTTTTATCTTTTAGTTGAGCCGAACTTTTTACTGTCATGTGTATTTAGGCTAGACTAAATTTTTAGTGTCATTTGTATAATTGATCTACTGAAACCGAGTCCCAAAAGTATTTAAAATTGAATTTACAAATATCCCATATAACTTAATGGATAAGGTCACCCATAATCAATTTGTGTCCGATGGCGTGGCCACGTTACCAAGGATGATCGGGATCATGAATCGATTGGTCAAGCGTACATGTAATGACAGTCTCAGGGAAACAGCGCACGAAGTCCAAGTTTCTGTATCAGAGACTTGAATAAAGTATGATTTTCTTCCCTTGAGCAGAAACTTAAATTTTTAATAAAATATAAAAGTTAAATCCTTTGTCGAAGAGTGAAAACTTGAATCTCTCTTGTCATCTAAGTCGCTATTTTCATCGGCTAAGACAAACTTAGAAACTAAAATTAAATATAACAAGATAGAAAATCGTGAAAATAAAATCTCGTGTCGAACAAGGTTCATTCTCACCTTTTGTTCAAGCTCTCAACTTCTTCATCAGTCACATGACCTTAAAACACCACTTTGTTAATCCCATATAGCTACCACACACCCAAAACAAAATTGAAATGGAAAATTGTTTAGAATTTATCAATTTGTTCAACCAAGTTAGAGAATATAAGAATATTTTGAAAAAAACTATGTACACTGTGAAAATGGACGCATAAGAACATGTACAATGCAAGCTTTTAGAGCATGTTCTTACAATATTTCTGATTTAATTTAATTGATAAATGATTATTTATTGTAAAAACTGATCTTAATTAAGATCAATTTTCATCTGTTCTTAGTGGACGGTGTCGGCCAAAAAAATCTAAAAACACATATTATGCTTTCTCTCTTCTCTCTCTTTTCTCTCTCGCGTTTCGACTTCCAGAGACCAATAAACCCCAAATCGACCAAATACAATGATTTTTTTTGTCTCAAATCATGACGGAATCGAGTCGTAGGTGGTCGATTTGGTATAGAACCATATGGAATCGTCTTATAATCTGTGGATTCAGGCGATTTGGTAATCGACATCGATCACTCTCATTCCTGTCTCAAGGATTGAATTCTCATGATCTGTGTTAGAATCCAGAGAAAGTCTGGTCAGAGTTCTGTCTTTATGCAAGATGGTTAGTTTTTATCGGATTTGATCAAATCGAAAAAGTAAGCTTTTTTATTGCAATTGAATCTCTCTGATATGTTGACATTTACATTGGGGTTTTTAGGTGCAATAGTCACCGATTCAAATCCAAAAGAGAGTAAATCTTCTCTTAAGGGATTGAAAGATGATGTGTTATCAGTTTTATCTCAAGAAGCAGCTAAGGTTGGAGTAGAATCTGATGGTCATAATCAGTCAACGGGTTAGTATCACTGTAGTTGGAGCTTCAGGTGATCTTGCCAAGAAGAAGATTTTTCCGGCTCTTATCGCTCTTTACTATGAAGGCTGTCTTCCTGAGATAGTATTTGCCTTTCTTATGTTTTGTTCTCTGTGATTGTTTGTGTGTGTGATTTGCATACTAAAGCTTAATGATTGACGAATTTTGATTTTATTGTGTTATAGCAGTTTACGATATATGGTTATTCTAGGAGTAAGATGACTGAACTTAGAACCATGGTCAGCAAAACCCTGAGCTGTAGAATCGATAAGAGGTAATTGTAGCTTATGAAACTGAAAAAAGTTTTTTCCTCGGCATTCGCCTAGATTAGTCTGATTATTAACTCTGAGCAACTATGTTATTGTTTCTATGGATTTCAGGGAAAACTGTGGTGAAAAGATGGAGGAATTTTTCAAGAGATGTTTTTATCATTCTGGTCAGTATGATTCTCAGGAACATTTTACGACATTGGACAAGAAGCTCAAGGAATATGAGGTATTGATGTGTGCCACTGCCAATTGAACTTTCTGCTTTCAAATTTTGTTTCATAGTTGTACCTCGAAGAGTAGGAGTTTATATATTTTTCTCATTGGTGTAATTATTCTGTTGGCTGGAAGAATCTCGAACCGCCTGTTTTACTTGTCTATTCCTCCAAATATATTTGTAGATGCTGTGAAATGTGCAAGCACTTCTGCTTCATTTGTCAAAGGCTGGACTAGGGTCATTGTCGAGAAACTTTTTGGTCGAGATTCTGAAACCTCGGCTGCTTTAACAAAATCCCTTAAGCAGTATTTGGACGAAGATCAAATTTTTAGGTGGGAGATATTGCCCTTATAGTTTTGTTGTCGTAAATTTGTAATGTTGCTGCTATTGGATGCTTGGCTGATATGATAATTACATAGTGTTATTTTAATTTTTTAATACAAAACATTCCACCATTGAAATTTAAGAACACAAAATTGGTTCTTAACCAATCATAATCCTAAAATAATAATAAAATATGTCTTAAGAATACAAAACATGTATTTAGCATTGCACATGCTCTAACAATAAACAGAGGAGAGAGAATTCGACGATGGATTTTTTGACCAAGTAAATAGATCTACGGTGGATGTGGCTTTATGACCTATAGTTGCTTTTTCCGACAATAAGTCGAAAATAAAGAGTATAATGCAAACATCGTCCTCCATCTACATCAGATGGAGGAGAGGAAGGAAGATAAATAACATTTGTAAACAAAAACAATAGTTTTGAAAAATAAGTGTAGAATTCTTATGAATTAGCTAAAAAAAATGAATGTATTTTAGTCTATTATACACATTATTCATGGCATATGATTGCCATCCTGACTAGATAGTTATTTATGAACTAATAAAGTTTTATGGGCTATTTTTTTTAAATTACTCTACTAAATATACACACAAGTGAAAAGATAACGTATTTAACATTAAAACAATATTTCCGCAGTAAACTCTCCGGTGAGCGATATTTTAAGCAAAAAGTTGGAGTATGAGATCATTCAACTGGACGTCTTACAAGATCCACCTATTATAAATCTCAAAATCTTAACATGTCAAATCGATGCATCTAGAGTTGACCATGAGCTGGTTAGTGTACTAGGGTGGTGCTTACGAGATGATACAAGTCTCTTTAATTTTGGTAAGCATCTCGATACTTCATGCTGAGATGGATAAATTTCTTTCGACGATGGAGTGTTACCGATAAAAAATTACCATTACTACACACTAAGATGAAATATGCGAGTCTGATTGCTATGACTACGAATACACTAGATTGATTATCATTTAGTGTAGAATTTGAATGATTCACTAAGTTTAAACAAAATTTTGTGTTTTTCTTTAGTTTTTCCCAATCACAGACTAGAAATATTTGGATCAATTCCCATGCAAAGGATGTTTATGCAAAGGATGTTTAAGCATGATGTTATATATTTTCCCATGTAAATTAGATTTTTTCGGTTGATGTCATCGAAAATCATCAGATTAGTAGCAATTGATTTAATATAAACACAACTGCAGCAACGTTGATGGGACAAATTACAAAGAGTTTTGGGAGAGGGAAGATCACGCGCTCATATGGTCGAAAAGTGAAGCGTTGATGGGACAAATCTACATCGAGGGCCATAGAATTAAAACGGAATATTTTTTTTTTAAAATATATTTTGTTTAAGCAAATAGACTTCTACCAATAATTAAAACGAAACAGTTATTAAAATAGACTTCTATCAATAATACACCCCAAAAATAAAACAAAAATTCAACGTACATATATGCAAAGGTTTTTTTTTGTTTTTGTTAAAGAAATATATGCAAAGGTTGATAAAAGGTTCTGAACAGTGTTTTGAAAACTGAACTGAACCAGCCAGTCCGACCAGTTCAACCAAGAATCGGTTACTTAGCCGAGTCCGAGTTGAGTCAAAACCCGGATTTGAGTTAAACCGGCAAAATCGGTAAACCAGTTCTATGCCAAAACTCGATTTATAAAATTTAAGTCAAAATTTTCAGTTTTTTTTGTCAAAATTTTTAAACTATAATTTATAATCACTATTAATTTACTTTTAAATTTATTTTCATTTTGTATTTTAAACAAAAAAGCAATGCTTTATATACAAAATAGATTAAAATCTTATTATGTACATGTTGTAATGATAATTATTACATGATAAATTATATTTAATTTTTTATTATTATAATTTGAAATGGTTTAATATATTATTTTCTTATAATATTTATTTTGGTAAAGAGATGAAGTTATATAATAAAAAAAATATAGGAATTCTTTTTTTTTTAAAATTAGTACATTATTTACTTTTATTAGTTTTAATATGATTATATATATATATATATAATTAAAAATATGAATATTTAAAAACTCGGTTGAACCGGTCCGACTAATCAACCAATGACGATGCCGAGTCGATGTCCGGTCCGGTTTTCAAAACATTGGTTATGAGTTTTGTCCAGTTATGGGCCGTTGTTCAATCATTTCTTAAAATTTCGTTTAATTACCATTATCGATTAGTGATACAGGAACCTTGTAAATAGCTTGTGGTGTCGAGGTGTACGTATACCTTGCAATGAGGTTAGCTCTTGGTCTCCAGTTGGAACTTCGCCGGAAACTGATTAATATACATGCTGATGGATTATAAGATCGAATGTCCGCAAAGATTGGACGTCAGCCATACACACACAATATATATATATATATAGGTGCATGATCTAAAGGATTCAAGGATCCTTAGAAATTTGAAAATTGGAAATGACTCTACATTGATTCAAGGACCCTTAATTAGCAGGGAACTTCTTCAACCTTTTTTCTTTTTCTTAGGTTTTTACTAAATCTTGTTTGTTTAATAATTAATAGGTTTGTGTATCCTTTTTACTAAATCTTGTTTAACTTTTTTTTTTGGGCAAATAAATTGTCTAGCGGCATAGAACAAGACAAAAGATTTGACGGTTGTAGAATCGTCGATGTAAATAATAAAATAATAATAAAAATGTAATGTTATAAAAAAAGAAAGTTTGTTTGACGTTTCCCTCGTTTAAGTCAATGTTTTTGCAAAAAATGGCAAAGTCTAAGTCACCCGTTGAACTAGATGTTGATATATATGTATACGATGAGTAGCTATTAGCTATTAGCTATTAGCATGATGATACCAAAATTAAAAGTTGGGTACGAAGTCAATGTCAATAAGGGAGTGAGCTGGCCTCTACCATAAGTCTTCTGTCCTTAATCTCTTTTTCTTTTTATCTTAGCCCTTTGTGCTTTGTCTCTTTCACAAACTTCTATTACATGAAACCACTCACATTTCGATTAATGGATGATTCTTGTGTCAAGTACTTCTATTTACAAGTACTTGACACAAAAAGGTCTTATGTGGTTCATGGAGTGTAAGCAATTGTTTATCACACATTACGATCTGATTCACTACGTTATCTAATTTAATAGTATGTAAAGAAACCAACCTCGTCTATTGGTCAATGCTTTATTCTACAATTTGAAACTTGTACACGAATTAAATCGTAAGAAAATCCCCATTTTCATAAAATCCAAAGTATGATATGGATTTTGGGCATGCTCTATAATAACCATTTGTGTATTAATTATTTAGAGATGGTTGGTGTATTAAATATCTAGAGATTGCGTAAAAAATAAAAAGAATGGCCAATGTCCTGTTTTTCTTTTGAAGGACATCTTAAGAGATGATGATTTTGTTTTGTTTTGTTTTAATGTTATTTATAGAATAAAACTTCAAAACATCATACCCGGCTTTGATAGTGATGAAAGCATTTTATTACGTTAGAAAGAAGAAAACATTCTAAAGATAGATTAATTGTTTTCTGTAACTATATGTAAATGGCATGAGAAACATGAATTTGTAGTTAGGGAGTGACCAAGTGATGTCACCCATTTGAATTATTACTTTGCATTTGCATTCTCTGTTTTGAAATGTTATCCAATAATGGTAATATGTATATTTTCTATTGTGTTGCATCTTTTAAATTTCATGGCCCATTTGGTTTGTTTTCATATTTTCGTCAGTTTTCGGTCATATATATACTTTTTTTTAACGTGAACTTCACATATTTTTGTTGTTGTTGTAAATTTTGTACATACACACACATATCCATGTGTCACTCGATACATGGACTTGTATGTTTCGTTATCTATTGGCAGTATAGATAAAACTGAAGATTGCTTTTTGACATTATTCAGAATAACCAATTCAGGTCATCATCATTTGTAGACTTTTCTCAATTATCATAAGATTGATGACAAAGTATACCTTACATTACCCATAATACGTAATTTCCATTTAGTTAGATCGAGGTATTAGTATATTGATAACGAATTACCGATATAGACCACTATCTTAATTATCATTAGAAGATTCAGTTTCTGACATGACATCATTTACACTTATAATGCTTATACAGTTGATCTGTTGATGAGTTTGACACCAGCGTTAATTGTTGGTAATGCGTTTCAAATCTCATTGAATAATTTAGATTCAACCACTGGAGAACTAGAAATGAAAGTCAAAAGATGCATTGATTAGAGATAACTAACTAGACGAAAGAACGTTATATATGGAATTAATCATTAGATTGATTTTAATCTAAGATAACATCATAGTGCTTTCTCTATCTTGACCTCTAATTAATCGATACCGACAACTTTCTATGGATTAATCATTTTCGACAAGTTGCAATTCTATTAGTAGCTTCGAGTTTTTGGATCACGATTAGGTCGTTTGATCAGCTCTGGGCTTTTGGGCCAGAAGCTATTAAACACTTCATGTGGACATGTTGGGTTGCTCGAAAGTTATGTTTTCGTCTGTCTCTTGTACGTGTTCTCGAGTAGCATGTTGTTGCGGTCAACGGGGAGAGAAGAGATGTTGGGGGTGGGGGTGTTCAATCTTTGTATTTGTGAAGATTTAGAGTGATTTAGTGTTATTGAATATTGTATTTGTGAGGATTTGGAGTGATTTGTATTAAAGTGACAAATTCTATGTTATTGAAATATGAATTTTAAAAAATCTTTCAAAATCTAGTGTTATTAAACTTGTGATTTCAAAATCTATTTTGAAATCCACTGTTATTGAAAATATTTTAAATAGTGGATTTTAGGAGATTTGTTGTGATTTTAAGATGTTTTGGTGGGTTTTTTAGTTAAAAATATAGAAAAACAAATCTCATAGCTTTAGATGGAATTCTAGAGTATTTTAACTAAAATCCTTTAAATCATCCAAAATCATCTAAAAACTCATTTAAAATCAGATCACTTTAGATCTTCCCAAATACTAGATTGAATACACCCCTCAGGTCTTTCAGAACATCTCCAACCCTACACCAAATTCCACACCAAATCTTATTTTTCGGTGTAAAATCCTCTCCAACCCAATACTATTTCCAACATCAAAATGGTATTACACCATTTTTATACCAAATATGATGTAAGAAATGAGATTACACTATTTTTGGTGTTGAATTTTTTTTTATTTATAAGGAAATCTTTCAAATTTTAAATAACTACAAAATTGATGAAAAACATAGTGAGTATAATATTATTAACATTTTTGCTTTAATTTGGTTTTTGTATATTTAGCGGATACGTATGACTTTTCTCGGTTGAAACTATATCATTGTTGAAATTGCAATTTGAATTGAATCTTTCGCAGATCTTATGTTACGAATATATCAAGAACAAACAGACGATCAGATTTTAACAAAAAACTATGTTAAACCATGATTAGAAAAATCTCAAAAGTGTCAAACGGACACCGATTCACTTAAAGTGCCAAAAAACTATGCATCCACGAAAAAATGTTATATAAGCCAATTCACTCTATTATTTATTGATTGTGTTTATTTTTATTTTGTAGCAGATTTGTTTTTTGCTCATGATATATATATATATATATATATATATATATATTTAAGTTTTTAGAGATCAGTATTAAAATATTTTGAAGTATTTGATAAATATAAACTTCTTAATTATATTAAATTTTAATAGTAGATTTTTTTTGTACCTTGTTATACTAGTCTCTGTATAAGTCTCTGATACTCGTTGGAGATGGTAGAAATCTTGGTGTTGGGAAATTGAATGACAACGGCGTCGTCTGGTTCCTCCTTCTCATCGTCGTCACTTCTAGAGCTGTGTCTTTGTTGTTCTCTTTGGAATTGGGTTTCTTAGACTTGAAGATGAATAAACAATTCATGTCTCTTCTGATTTTTTTTTTGGTTATAGTTTGAGGGTTTGGGAAAACTAATAGTCAAATCAATAGTGTTATTAATTTTGTTTGTCACAAAATAGTTAAAAAAAGTGACATAATTTTGGTAGTCATCCCATAAGAAAATATAACGAAATAAAATGTTAGTACAATAGTCATAAGTTATGACAAATTTATTACACCTTTTCCTTAGTACAATAGTCATAACTTGTGACAAATTTATTACTGTTATGAATAAGAGAAAAGAAAGAGGAATTGGTGTGTCTAGAGCAAATGTATATATAGGATACAATAATTTGGGGATGAGTAATAATTTGGAGAGCAAGTCTAGATTGGAGAACAAGGTAGAACCTTCTACATTATGGGCTTCTAATGGGCATCCACTAATTGGGTTTATAACACTCCCCCTTGGATGTTCATTATAGCAAAAATAATCCTAATACGCATAAGATGCTGCTTCATTAAAAACCTTACTAGGAAAATCCAGTGGAAAAAACCATGGTTAAGGGAAAAAGGATGCAACGCGTATTTACTCCCCCTGATGACTACATGACTTGAGATCTTTGAGGCGACGTAGTCCATTGCCATGAACTAGCTTCTTGAAGGTAGCAGTTGGAAGTGCCTTTGTAAAGGGATCTGCCAGATTTTCACTTGAACGGATCTCCAAGACACGTACATCGCCATTCTTTTGTAAATCATGGGTGAAGAAGAACTTTGGTAGAATGTGCTTCGTTTTGTCGCCTTTGATGTATCTTTCCTTGAGTTGTGCTATGCAAGCTACATTATCCTCATACAGAACTGTTGGAGCTTCTTTTCATGTATATATACTGCAATCTTCTCGTATGTGCAAGATTACATATAGTAACCATACGCATTCGCGGCTAGCTTCATGTATAGCTAAAATCTCTAAATAGTTGGAAGAGGTAGCTGCGATAGTTTGCTTCATCGAACGCCAAGAAATGGCTATTCTGCCGCATGTGAACACATATCCTGTTTTTGATCGAGCAGTATGTGGATCAGATAAAAACCCTGCATCTGCAAAACCAATTAAGTCTTCCTTTGACGTGTTAGAAAAGAATAGATCCATATCTTTTGTACCCTTAAGATATCGAAATATAAGTTTAATCCCATTTCAATGCCTTTGAGTTGGATATGAGCTAAATCTTGCCAACAAATTTACCGCAAAGGATATATCGAGTCTCATATGGGTAGCAAGGTACATCAATGCTCCTATTGCACTTAAGTATGATACTTCAGGACCAAGAATTTCTTCATTATTTTCCCTCGGGCGGAAGGGATATTTTTCCACAACAAGTGCTCTTACAACCATAGGGGCTATTCAATGGGTGCGCTTGATCCATATAAAACTTTTTAAGCACTTTTCCAGTGTATGTTGTCTGGTGCACTAAGATTCTACTCTTAAAATGCTCAATTTACAATCCCAAGCAAAATTTCGTCTTTCCAAGATCTTTCATCTCAAATTCTCTCTTCAAATATTCCACTGTTTTTGAAATCTCTGCAAGAGTCCCGATGATGTTTAAATCATCAACATACACTGCAATGATAACATACCCTTGCTCAACTTTCTTTATAAAGATGCATGGAGTGACGAGGTCATTCTTATAACCTTCTCTTAACAAGTATTCGTTAAGGCGATTATACCACATACGTCCTGATTGTTTCAATCCATACAGGGATCGATTCAACTTTATACAGTACTGTTCTCGAGAACTAGAGTTCGCTGTTTTTGGCAGTTTAAATCCTTCTGGGACTTTTATATAAATTTCATTGTCCAGTGGTCCATATAAATATGCCGTGACTACATCCATGAGGTGTAAATCAAGTCTTTCTTTTATTGCCAGACTGATAAGGAACCTAACAGTAGTTGCATCCGCCATGGGAGAATATGTCTCCTCATAATCAATTCCAGGTCTTTGTGATAAACCTTGTGCAACCAGATGTGATTTGTATCTTACAATTTCACCATTTTCTTTCTTCTTTCTCACAAAGATCCATGTATGTCCCACTGGTTTTACACCTTTAGGTATACGGACTACTGGTCCAAACAGTTCTCTCTTTTCTAGAGATTTTAATTCTGCCGCTATAACTTCTTTCCATTTTGGCCAATCATCTCTTTGTGTACACTCTTTAACAGAATTTGGTTCATGATCCTCTTTTTCATCCATAACATCAACTGCTACATTGCATGCAAAAATATCATCGACGTCAATTTGCTTTCGGTTCCATTTTATTCTTGACATGAAAAAATTAATTGAGATCTCTTCATTGTCAGGTACCTGAATTTCTTTATCAGTCATGTCTAAGGTCTTTTCTAAAGATCATTTAAAAGGGTTAGATCTCTCAGATTCGCCATTATCAACTTTTGCTTCTTTTCTTTTCTGAGGATTCTTATCTTTGGAACCAATAGGTCTACCACGCTTCATGCGTGCCATAGACTCACTAGCAGTTTGATGTTGTCCTTCTGGGACATTAATTCTAACTAGAGCATTTACAGCTGGTATATGTGACTTGATCACTCTCTTAGGGTCAGTAAATGCGTCTGACAATTGATTTGCTAATCTCTGTAGATGGATTATCTTTTGTACCTCTAAGTCACATTCTTTGGTACGAGGATCAAGATGAGATAATGATAATTCATTCCATCTAATGTTCTTTTCGAGCTGTTTATTTTCTCCCCCCTAATGTTGGAAAAACAGACTCTTTAAAATGGCAGTCTGCAAATTGAGCCTTAAATAAATCCCCTGTAGATGGTTCAAGATACTTAATTATCGAGGCGGATTCATATCCAACATATATCCCTATATTTCTTTGAGGACCCATCTTAGATCGTTGTGGTGGAGCAATTGGAACATATACTGCACATCCAAAAGTTTTTAGATGGGAAATATTTGGATCCTGACTCAAAATCACTTGTGATGGGGACATCTGATGGTTACTTGTTGGCCTGATGCGAATCAATTCTGCTGCATGTAATATAGCATGTCCCCAAGTAGATATTGGGAGTTTGGATTTCATTAGTAATGGTCTAGCAATCATCTGTAAACGTTTGATTAATGATTCGGCTAAACCATTCTGCGTAAGAACATGAGCTACAAAATGTTCAACATTTATCCCAATAGACATGCAATAGTCATTAAATGTCTGAGACGTAAATTCACCAGCATTATCAAGACGAATTGCCGTTAAAGGAAAATCTGGAAAATGTGCTCGTAATCTTATCACTTGAGCAAGTAACCTCGCAAATTCCAGGTTGCGGATTGATGACAAGGATACATATGACCATCTAGTCGATGCGTCAATCAGAACTATAAAGTATCTAAAGGTTCCACATGGTGGGTGAATCGGCCCATAAATATCTCCTTGTATGCGTTCCAGAAAATCGATAGTTTCAGAAGTTACTTTGGCGGGTAAAGACCGAATGATCAATTTGACTTGTGAGCAAGCAGCACACGTGAAATCATTAGGAAGAATCTTTTGGTTCTTTAATGAATGTCCACGTGAATTATTGATTATCTTTCGCATCATTGTTGAACCGGGATGACCTAACTGGTCATGCCAAACCAATAAATTTTCAGTAAACTTCTGGTTTACTATAGCATTTGCCTCAATTGTACTAAGCTTAGTGTAGTACATTCTGGTGGAGAATGCTGGCAATTTCTCTAAAGTACGTTTGGTACCTTGGGTAGTATTTATTATTTGAAGGTATTCAATATTTCCTTCACTCATAGTCTCAATATGGTATCCGTTCTTACGAATATCTTTAAAGCTCAATAAATTTCTTTGAGACTGGGGGAATATAATGCGTCAGTGATTTCTAATCGTGTTTCCATAGGCAACAATATACTTGCTTTTCCAGAGCCTTCAATTATCTTTGAGCTACCCAAAATAGTACTCACACTAGCTCTTTTCATTGTTAAATGAGAGAAATATCTCTTGCTTTTCAGAATGGTATGAGTAGTTGCACTGTCTGCCAAACATAATTTTTCACGATTCATTGCCAATTGAACTTGAGCAGTATTCATGTTCTTCAAACAAATAAAAGCATAAACATAAATTAACTTAAAGAAAATAACTCAAATTTAACCATGTCTCAAAACTCATTAAAATATAAAAACAAGAAAGTAGAAATTAAAGCCAAAATAATAAATAAAACGACAATACTTTTTATAATTAACTTAGAGGCTAGTTATTCCCTTCAGAGGCAAGGAAATCAGCAACTTCCAGGGCAGCTTTATCAACAAAAAAATCATCAAGATCATAGTCTTTTTCGCCATCTTCGTACACGTGGTTTGTTTTAAGGATTGCTGATAAAGCTCTACTAGATGCTTTGGTGTACGACATGATTTACCCCAATGACCGCTTCCTCCACAGCGATAACAGACACTTCCTTTTGGCTTTTCTTGTTTGTTGCCAATTCTGTTTTCCCACTTCTGGTGAGAGTTTGGGTTATTAAAAGAGACACCTCGGCCTCGACCTCGACCATATATGTATCCACGTCCGCGACGATCATATCCACGTCTATGATTGTGGCCACATCTTTGACCATTTTTATTACCATGGTCTGCTTATTTCTTGTATGATAACACATTCGCTTAAGGGAATGGTGCAGAACCAGTTGGCCGTAACTCATATTTTTTCATCAAAAGCTCATTATTCTGCTCAGCTACAAAGAGCGCAGAAATAAGTTTAGAGTACTTTTTATATCCATTTTCACGATATTGTGTCTGTAAGACAAGATTACTCGCGTGAAAGGTAGAGTATGTCTTTTCCAACATCTCATCATCGGAGATACTTTCTCCACACAACTTCAACTTGGAAGTGATTCTGAACATATCAGAGTTATACTCTATTACAGACTTATAATCTTGTAATCTTATATGAGTCCACTCATAACGAGCTTTAGGTAAGATCACAGTTTTCTGGTGATCATACCTCTCTTTTAGACCAGTCCAAAGGGTTTGTGGATTTTTCACGGTCAAATACTCAATCTTAAGACCCCAGTGGAGGTGATGGCGAATGAATATCATTGCCTTTGCTTTATTTTGGGCTGTTGCTTGATTCTTTTCTTTGATAGCTTCACCAAGATCTTTTGCACTCAGGTAAAATTCTGCATTTAGTGCCCATGATAGGTAGTTGCTACCGCTTATGTTAAGAGCCTCGAATTCGATTTTTGTGAAATTTGACATATTTACTGAAATAAGAAAAGTATGATCAAATTTCATGTTGTCAAACAAGCATAATCATATTAACAATATGCATAAGTATAATTTTTGAACATTATTGAATCAATAGATATAGATAAATATGCTATCAAATCATAAATCTGATATATAAACTTAAATAAAGAAATAAAAAAGTAAAAGTAGATTCAATCGAGTGTATTATATCAAAGTCAATTCATAACGAGTTCGAGTTTATATAAAACAGAAGTAATAAGACAAATCGATTAAAGCTTATCATATTCATGATTATAAATCAACTAATAAAGTACAGGAGCATGTGACGATAATTCTGAACAATCAAATTGATCCCTTTATCTCTATAACGAAGCTAGTAAAGCAATTGATCAGCTAATAAAATAATCAATATGTTATGATTTATCTTAAGCATGATTCATGACTATTATTCGATCAACAGAAGCAGACATGTGTATACTATAAAAATAAAATCAATTAACCTATATACTAACAGATTCAATTCATTCAAAACAAAGCGATACAATCAACAATATTCATAAGCAGTGCAACATGATCTACAGATTAAATCCTTGTGGTGAATATAAACGGTAATTAAACAAATGATTTTATCAAACAAATGGTTTTATCAAACAATAGATTAAACAAATGTTTTTATCAAAACGATGAATAGAGGCAGTGAGTATAATATCAAATTTTCAATAAATAACCAAGTATCAAATTAGTATAGATTTTCGAAAACATGATGCACAAGTTATTATTTAATGAATAGAAAAAGCAGACTTTTAAATATTATTAAAAACTCGATTAAGAAACCATAAGTCAACTCATATAAAAAAAAAGATGTATAAGACAAAACGTAATAAGCATGATTTGTTTGTGTTATTCGATTAACAAGCATACATTTGTATGTTATCAATCGAACCACAAAGTCAATTCATATACCATGGTTTTAGATCGGATCAAAGATGGAAAAGTCGACGGCTAGGGTTTACTCAGTGGCTAGAACTATTCGTGCTGATAACTTGTTATGAATAAGAGAAGAAGAGAAGAGAAAAGAGAGAGGAATTGGTGTGTCTTATTCTATAGAGAGCAAATGTATATATATGATACAATAACTTGGGGAGGAGTAATAACTTGGAGAAAAAGTCTAGCTTGGAGAACAAGGTAGAACCTTATAGATTATAAGCTTGTAATGGGTATCCACTAATTGAGTTTATAACACACATTTTCCTTAGAATAATTATAACGATAATTTTTTGTCATTAATTACTATTATATTGTAACTGATTTTTAGTACCAATATCGACACAAACCCAATACTTGCGATTTCGTCATGAATTCGTTAAATATAGTGACAACACATATGATAATAATTCCGTTATAGTTGTCACAATTGTATGTTTGTCACAAATTTAGTCATTAATTATCACAAAATTTGGCTACGGTTTTATCCGTCACATTGTTGTGGCGAAATAACTATGAATTTGAGACATTAATATTTTGATCACAATATAGTATCTAAAACGTCACAAGTTTATGATGGAAACTTTTCGTCTCAAATTTTCGTCACAATATGACTTTTTCTTGTAGTGAATTGTTCATGGATCGATAAATATGAATTGTTCATGCTTAGAAATTTAGTGAAGTATTCATCTATACTTTTATCTTTTACTTATTGCTAGTTTAACTAACTTGTGATTAAATCTAGATCGATCTTTACGAGGTTGAACCTTATCATTGCGTGAGTCGTGTTTGGGAGTCATAACTGGTTGATTGGAACTAGTATAAATGAGCTTGAACTTTATCATTGCGAGAGTCGTGTAAGGATCAAATTAACATATCGAATCTTAATCCCTTTTATGCATATCTATCTATCTAATTGCTTTGCGAGAGTCGAGTATTTAGGTTGATTGATATATTAATCTTCATTGCGAGAGTTGGTTGATTATATTAGTAAGTGAATTCGAGTTAGTGGATACACTTGATCTTGAGGATTCTCCACATTTGTGCTCTTATAAGACAAGTTGGGGTGGCTTATATAATTTGGATTGAAGCCTCTTTGGTGGTTGTTGTATCCTCCTTGCATGTAGCAATTTAACACTCTCTTGACCTTCCTGAAAAACTTCAACACAACTTTTTTGATTCCCATCAAACTCTCCAATATAGTTTTTTCCCTTTTGTGTGGACAAGATAAACTTGTCCAACTTGGCATTGATCTCCTTAAACCGCGCATCACTACTTGATTCTCTTATGGTTTGATCGTAATCTCCTCCATAGCGTTGGTGGCTTTGCGCTAGGTTTTCTATCAATTTTTCTCTTTCTTCAACGAAGATACTCGAGAAACTTCCATTGCTCGCTGTATTCATAGTGTTTCTTGTGTACTTCTCGATGGAATATTCCCAATAAATCTTTCTTAGGCACTCAATGGTGTGGACAAGATCTTGTGTACCCCTTGAAACGTTTCCAAACTTCATACAACGACTCATTGCCTCCTTGCTTGAAATAGCAATGTCATTATTTATCTTAGCCGTCTTTTGATTTGAGAAAATTTTGGCGAGAAAACGCTTCTTGCACTCTTTCCAAGTTGTAATCGAAGAAGTCAAAACAGTCTTTTCCCATTGAGCATCCTTATCTCCAAGTAAGAAAGGGAAGAGGGTCAACTTAAGCACATCTTCGGACACACCATTCATCTTGACCGTTCCACAAAGTCTACAAAAGTTGTCAAGATGCTTAATAAGGTGCTCCATTGGTAATCCAAAGAACCGATTTTTTTTTACCATATTATCCAAGCTCAACTTGATCTCCCAATTGTTGTTTCCACAAGGTGAAGCTCTAATACCCATTATTTCTCCATTGGTGATTGACACATCATAATAACCTATCCTTCTTGGCTCTATAGGTTGGTGAATGGGCTCTCTAGCTAACACATTCCTTTGTTGTCCAACCCCATGAGCCTCTTGCTCTTGACCATTCCTCGGTGGTTCCATATTCAACCTCCTCAAATGATCTTATCTTTCCTTCCTCTTCTCGCTTCTCTTTCAAATATGGGAAAGCATGGGCTTTGGGCAAATCAATTGACTTGGGATGCTTAATGACTAAATAATGATGCTATGACTACAATTCAAACTCAATTCCATGACATGAATAACACAAAGTATACTAATTCATTCACATGACAATAATCCATTTACTAACCATTTAATTAAGCTAATTTCCCAATTGCAACTAAATAATAAATAATCATTAAGCATAAGTTCATAGAACCAACTAAACACCTTAAACATCAATTCCCATCGGTTAAGAATGAAAAGTAAGATTTAAAGCTCTTCTAGACATTTTATCAAACACCTTCCAGGTACAAAATGTCAATGTTCTAGATTTTGATTGATCAAGTCTAATATAGCATTAAGTACACCTTAATCTTTAGAAATCATAAGAATCTAAGCCTTTATGTCACTAATCATCCATCAAACATTCATAATCTGCTAAGCCCAAAAACTCATTAAGAGACTACTCACTAATCATGATGCAAAACACAATCATAATTATAAAAGAAAAAGAAAAAGATTAAGAAAACGTCACTAAATTAAGAAAGTGAAAAAGATCCAAGCATAAATCATCAACAAAGAATTTGAAAGCTAAAAAAAGGAAAGGTGAAACGACCCGACCCGTAAAAATTAAAAAAATTTCAAACTCGAATTATTATTATCATAAATAATAATCCTCAATGGTCAAAACACAAATATGCGGAAACAACACATTCAATTAAACCAAACACTCATTCGATAAACCCCACAGTTTATCAAACCAACAGAAATCAATTCAATAACCAATTGCTTTCAATGCCAATAACAATAAACAACACTTCCAGAATTCACTAGCAACCTAGCAATTCTAACAACAACGAACAATAAACCGAGATACTAGATCATCTCCTTTTCCCGGCCATGATTCCACGATCACACTTTGTCTCTACCTGCATCACATGGTTAAAAGAGATGCGTGAGTCTTATCACAAATACTTAGTGAGACGGTCATCTACACACAAGTATAAGCAAAAGATACAATACCAGGATGAGCAAACAACAATGCACAACACGAACAATCAAACTTGAATCAACACAACAACACGTGCGTCGATCGACACACAACCCCGGTGTCGATCGATGCACTGCTTGTGTGTCGATCGATGCACAACTCGTGTGTCGATCGACGCACTGATGCAGTGTTCACGAATCGAACCTATCCTCTCATGGATCGATTCCAGAACGCATCACATAGATTTTCTGCACAAAACCCATCAACACAAGCACGAAATCCATACAAAACACACAATCAACCGCATCCTATCAATTCCTTTACCCAGATAAGCCATGGTCACACACTCACCACACTATCGAAAAAGAAAAAGGATGATAACAGCAAAGAACGCGAAGAACGGATCTCCAATCCGGGTTTCCTTCCTCCACCATGAAGAACACGGATCCACACACGATCCAATAGTCTCACAGATCAAAAGAGCAAGCTTTCAGGATAGAGAATTCAAGAAAAATCAACGATGATTCCTTCACAACACTCAATCCTCTCTGAAAACTCTCTGAAAACTTTCTGGAAACTCTCAACGACCAAAATCGCGGCCCACCTCCTTTTATAGGGAAGCCCTAGGGGTTTCTCTTAAACCGACCCGCAAACAGACAACTAGAATCGAACCAACCGGTTCAATTCTTCCTTGCGTCGATCGACGCACGACCAAAATCTCTAAATTTGGTTCGTGGTCGTCACAAAAGGTCAAATCAAACTTAGGTTTTTCTTATTTCTAAAATCATATTTATACTAGGTAAAACGAAACCGGATCAACCCGAAACAATTGGGTCGGATCCAACTAAAAAGGAAGAGAAAATCATGTGGCCTTAATTAGAGGAACGTTGTTGCAGGGTCGACCTTTCAGCCCTGCGGGTTTATGTGAATATGGGTCGGCTGGAGAGGTCTGCCCGGGAGGTCGACCGCTTAAACCCGGCAACCGAGTTGGATGTTGCATTTGCGAGCCCGGTGGTTGAGGTTAGCGGAAGCCTTCTTTGTCCATTTATGCATATTTCTTCATTCCATCTTAGTTTTTTTTGCTTATTAGCCTCCAAAATACCTAAAAATGACTCAAGATCTATGCAAATGCAATGAAATGCAATCTAAGATTCTAAAACTCAACCTATTCTATATGAGACTCAAAATATTGATAAATATGCAAAATCAAAGTCTAATGACTATAAAAGCTAAAGAAAATGTATGGTAAAGATGCTAAAATATGAATGCATCACATGTTTAGCTTATTTTCCTACTTTTAGATTTTCTGAATGGCACAAAAAAAAAGATGTAATGTATCGTAAAAATCTCGATTGTTTCTTCTCAAGGTGAACAATGCTAAATCATCTCTATGAGGAGAGGCTCCAACCTTACCGGATAATAAACTTATGATCATAAGTTCTAAATAAAGAAAAGGTTGAAAGCCAATAAAATAATAATAAAATAGATTAAAACAAAATTAATTGATGTGTTTGAATTTTTTTTTATGAATTTTATCTATTTGTCTATCTTTAAATTTCATTTAAGCAATAGAATATGTGTTTTCTTTTATTGACAACCTTTCACACAATCTCTAATAAGTAAATTGAATCTTTATATTTCATGTTCTTAAATTCTTATTTTGTCACAACAAATTATGTTTCGTTTGGTATAAATATGAATATGGGTTTTAATTTAGCTATTTGGTTATAGATTGAAGAACTAAGTAATTGACTAGTGCGGAATTTTTTGGCATAAAGGTTGTTACTTGTTCCCATTAACGTTAGAATGTATTCGATGATCAATGCATACGTTTCAGCAAAACAAACAATGATTAAGGTCAAACACTGACCTATCAAAATTTGTCTTAAATTTCTTCTTCCTCAGTTTTTAATTGAGTGTTTAAAATTTAAAATCAATTTATGTGCGTATATTTAATGGTGTTAATTAAATATTATGACCAAATAAATATAAATGGACGTTTCAAAAAAGCCTTTAACTTCATTTTACATTTGTATTAACTCACATAATATATATTCCTTATAAGTTTATGTCAATTCATATACAAATTTTTATTAAAGAACATTTTCATTTTTTTTACATATAACATTGTATATGTTCAATAATTTGTTACAAATGGTTAGTCTTTGAACCTAAATAATTATTTATTATAACACCAAATTTTATTTAGCATTTAATATACAAATAACCAATAAGCTATAAATTATTGCATATATTAATTTTTAATCGCGTGGGCAATCCCTAGTTTATTAAAAAAATTAAACTTCAAAGTATTATAATACTATTAATTTAAATTAAATTCATAGTTAAAAATATTAGATAAGCCTCTCTGGCCTCGTGAACGTATTTTATGTCAGAGCCTTGTTGAAGGCTAAACCCCTGGTGCTTCATTCAAGTTATCTCATGTTAATGATCTTATTGCCAGATCCTTGTATACGTTTTCCCTATCGTTTTAGTTGCGTATACTAACTAAAACGATATTGATGACAATGTTATATACTAACTAAATATTATATACCCTCCATAAGAAGGTGACGTAGAACACACTTGATGGATATAGAAATCATATCCTTTAAAATATTGTGGGAAAGTGACAAGAGACATTTTCTATCTGATACATTAATGTGCATTATTTCATTTAATTGAGAGATGGCGTTATATGCAGATAAACCATTTAAAAAATGGTTTCTTAGAATTGTAATTGCAATTTCACTTATGAATTGGCGATATATATCATTGGCCCAACGGAAGAAATCAGTTTCCATGGCCATCCAATTGCTTATATCGCTCCTAGCGTCTATGGACACCCCCAAATATGTAAAATTAAAGAGAAAGAACTACTCACTAGTACTGATCTCATTCCAATATTTTTTCGTCTTAATTATATATGTTTTGTGATCGCTAGGCATTGATGATTCATTTTCAAAGTTATGCGGATAAGATAGTAATCTCGATAGCAGTTGATCCAACAGTAATACCGGATCCTCACAAGCTATGTGATGAAATGGAGGAGTCTCTGAAAGCTATGAAAGCTGTTGTCGCACAAAGAGGGTTACTTATTAACAGCCAATAGGCAAGTACCCTTACGGATGAATAGTATGCAAGTCTTTTGTTTGGTGGAAAATGCTCTTCTTAATTTAGAAGCCTTCAATGTTAAATATTCGAAATTACTCACGTCTTGTTTTGTACTGAATAAGATGATTATCTCTTTATTATAGAGGGTTGGGATGTGAAAAAACTATTTATTCCATTGATAACTCACCATGCAAATTAAAATCTCATTTTTATCGGACAAAGTCAACAACCACTAATATAAATTTGATGTTTTACAAACTTAGATGGACATGTCCATATTATGAGAACATGGTAAGGTATTCATAAGAATAACCATGGAGGAACCGGTGTACATAGAGGAAACAGAACGAGTCCGTATTGTGACACAGCAAAAGAACGTTAATTAGACCTCTATCTCATATAAGCCTCTTTCGAGAACAGAGGATTTAATTAACTTGAGAGACTCGAGCAAATCATCACACATCTTGTGAGGGTCAGGAATGACCGTTGGATCAGCTGTTACCGAAATTATGATCTTGTTCACATAGCTCTGGAAATGTAAAGTAAGAGCCTTCACACACATACATAAACCAAAATTAGAAAAATGATAAGTAGAAGATATGTTATTTTACATATCTATATAATAAAGTGTCTATATATATGCAGACACTTACATGTGGGTGGCCAAAGACACTAGGGGCAATATAAGAAAGTGGGTGACCATGAAAGGTTATTTCTTCCTTTGGACCGACGACATTTGAAAAGCTCAAAGTTGTGCTATGGATCACTTTCCTTACAAGAACTACACTTGCCTGCATTTTAATTTTTTTTTCTCACAATGTGTATATAATAAACAAAACATATGCATGATTAATCCACTATACATATATATATATATCAGGATATAGATTTCACCTTAAGGCCAAGAACTTTTAGTAACAATTTAAAGAAGGCCATGGAGAATACGGCCTCGAGGGAGTCTTTTTTGCGGTCAACCGTGACTTTAGCTCGGCGCACATATTCTAAAGGATCAGTCTCTAGCCCGACCGAGAACGGTAGGAGAATGTAACCAAAGAGATTTCCCCATCTACATTTCGATTTCTTGGCCATCATATCCGCCAGAGCCTATATTTGCATCATTGAACGACAATGAAACACAATCAGTTTCAAATTATTTGGTTACAAAGATTCCAAGATTTAACATTTATATACCTCAATTCCAGTGTTTGGTCTTAAGTTAATCATAATGGCTGAACGAAGTCGGATTCTCCTCATCAACTCTTTCGATTTCACTTTTCCTTCTTGTTCTATTTAAAAAACATATGACAAAAGCTTCTTTAGATGAGTGTGAACACTAAATTACTATGTATAGCAACAATAATGTAAACTTAATTTTTACCATATCTTCGAATAAGATACCGCGAAAGTCCAGCTTGTGTTACTCCAAGAAGAACATCATTTACCGTCTAACAAAGTAAATTAGTAAGCTAAATGTCGGCAATTGATTCTTCAAATTAGGAAACACAATGGGGGAAAAAAAAGTTTACCATTTTCATTGCATTTTTCACAAGCTTAACATCGTCGAAGCTGATGATCCGGTGTACGAACCTCTTAGGGTTAAGTTCGCTACTTGTTTTCGCCAAGATAGGAGTCTCCGTATCCCTCAAGAAACATATTGTAAGAGCAAACATTAAGACATCAACAAACGTGTTGAAGACCAATCTTAGGATGAACCAGAGCCCAACAAATAACCAGCAAATCTTGTTGAAAAAACCACTATAGCATCTCGGTCCAAAGCGTTTTTTCTGAACCGCAACAGTAGGCAAGGCCTCAGGGTCTGATGTTTTGCGAGTGCAAGCGAGGAAAAGAGACATGAGAGACATTCCATCTCCCAAAGAATGATGGATCTTGAGAATTCCAATGGATTCGGCGTTTGATGTTTTGAGACAGAGTACATGAATTTCCCATAATGGTTTAGACAAATCCAGAGGAACAGTCGTTAACTTAGAGAGATAGTCTTCAAGAAACTGATCAGGATTTTTGGTGTCGGGATCTATATCCGGAACAATCACATGCTCTTCTACTCTAACTTTTGTCCGAACCCAACTCGGTTTCCCTTTCTTTCCACTTTTCATGTCCTGGGTTCATCATGAGAAACAAAAAACCTTAAATATATATACCCATTATTTCATATTATTTTGTGTTTTTGGTTAATGATTATTATATTGCAAAAGAAAAAACCAAAAAAATATATATATACACATAAGATTGCTACATATATACACACAGAAGAATTCTTGACCATTTTCTGTCTGATGACAAGAACAAATGACTCTTAACATGTCATATAACTTCAATGATACAAACACGGCAAGAGAAAGTGCGTTTACTGTTAAATATTCTGAACTAAATGGCGATATATCATTTTCTTTAATAACTCTCGTTCATGTTTATTGAGCTGCATGTGTGTGTGCATACACAATAGTGAAATCATTTTATAAAGAGTAGTGTAATATTTAAGTGTTGTGTGTTTGGACTTACTAAAATGCTTGAGAAGCGAGGGTGATTAACGAGAGTGTGTTTAAGGCCTTCGATGATAGCAGGTGGGTTTCCTTTGACTTTACAACCCAGTGTGACTACTATCGCACAGTTAAAGTCCGGCGAATTGAACAGCCGTGAGCATGGGCTGAGCGGCTCCTCCTCCACCGTCGTCTTCTCCTTTTCTCCATCCATCTCTTTGACCTATTTTTGACTCTTTCCCAGTTTTGTGGGATATTTTTCTTTTCACTCACTCTCGCTTTATTCATCTCTATATATAAGTAAATTACATTACACGATTTTAGTTGTGGACTCATGGTCCCTTTGGTTAACCGACATTGCATCATGACATCATGTGGATGTTGTTATTCATGTCCGTATAATTTTATGGTGTTTTAGGTTTGAAAAAAAAAAAAAAATTTATGGTGTTTTTTTATAAATTATAATATCACCAGGTGGACATTTTGTTTTATACATTACTTTTTGTGCATATGATATATAAACCTTTTTTTTAATGAGGGAAATAAGATTTTCTAGATCCAAGACTTAAAATTAATACGAAAATTGACAACTTATGTTTTGTTGTTTCTTTTTTGGATAAATAATGAGAGTTTTGAATCTTTGACTCATAATTTCTTTGATATCCAGAGTGAGCTTTTAAATATTCTGATTTAAAGAATAATTTTTCGTATTAAAAGAGATTTAAACTAGAGGCACAAGAAAATTAACCCTCTTGTGATACAACTAGACCACTACAATTTATGTTTTGTTGTTACTGCGGTATCAAATGTTTTTTTTTTTTTTTTTTAACTTTCGGTTTCAAGCAAGTTATGATGAGAGAGCAAGGTTTTGATTAGCAAGGTATCAAGAGAGATCAATAGCAATTTAACTTTCCTATTCTTTCAAGAGAGATCAATGGTTATTACTTGCCTTATTTTTTTTCTTTGGTTAATGTCCTTAATTCTATCATTATTCACCTTTTTAAAATCCATGCATGTAATAACCATTGATCGTTCCAATGCCACGAATGCATGGGTAGGTACTCTTTAATTTATTTAGGCCAACCATATTGACCAGAGATCATAACTGATCATATTGACCAGAGATCATAACTGATCTCATGGAGATCAAATTTGTTTGAGACTTTTCTTTGTAATATAATAATTCATTTAATGTTCAAAATTTCAGAAGAAAAATTCATTTAATGTTCCCTTTTTACGTAAACTCTAATAAATTTATCATACTAAACATAGAAGTTGCTCTGACCACCCTCTTGGTCTTTCAATCAAATAATGAACATCTTTGTGTTACAAAAATACGACAAGTGCAGTTGATCATGTCAATCAATAGTATATATAATTTATTGCTCATAGGCGTAATGCACAAAAGGACAAAACAATTTCTAGTTTTTTTTTTTTTTAAAACAACAATTTCTAGTTAAAATAGTAGCATTTGTTTATTTTATAATTAAAAACATTTATTCTCTTCAACTATATATATTACACACGTAGTTTGAAATTTGAGACAACTCCTTTCAATTAATAAATGTATGTTATCTCAATGGCAACTGCAAACCTACCTTTATCTTTTCAATGAATAAGCTATAGCTATTGGTAACGACCAACCACTAATTAACCATTTTACTCATACCGATCTTAAATTTATAAAAAAATGACCAACTACCATAAAACAAAATTCCAAATAACCAAGATGAACTTTTTTTATTTGAAAAAATTGCAGAAGAAAATCTCCATCTATTTAAAAAAAAACAATCATTGTGACCTTTGGTGTTTAATACATTGTTAAAAAAACTTAACAGAACTCTATGGAATATCGTTTTGACATAAAGTAAAATATACTATTTTTATCACAGGTTCGTTATAAAGTTTAACAGTTGTAGTGCCAAATGCCAAAATGTTGGTTCTTTAATAATTATCCTAAGGGATATGTACTTACCCGGTAAATCTACGATACGTTGTATTTTGTTTTTTTACATAATTTTCTTCTAAGGTAAAAAACTCGAAGTAGAGAGCAATAGGATCAATTGTAATCTTGGTGGCTCAATCAGAATGGTACGTATAGCCAGTAATTATCTTTTCTCTGGGTACAGGAATCTCCGTTGAGTTGAAAAACTGATGCAATTATGGCTCTCATTGCTATTCCCAGCTTCGTTCACCGTGAGATTGTACATAAGATTAATTTGGTGGTTGCATCTATAAATCATTCTTTATTCTGAACATTTACTATCAATTGCACTTCTAGGTGGGCCTCTTACCCTCACTTTTGGTCTCTTATTTTTAATTCACCTAATTTCTAACTATGCCCTTTTGTACAGTTTTTTATCAAGCTCCCATATTATCTAATTTACTTACAAACCTAGTAACTAATAGGTGCAAGTATGGATATATAGGTATATAGAATATCATATAGCTTATGTTGGAGCCTTGGAGGTTTGTATGTGATATAGAGAGAGTCTAAGTTTTTAGTCTTAGTTTCGATAGTAGCTAGTGATATATTCACAGTTTTTATACCATGATAAATTGCTCGTGAAATTATTTTTAAAAAGAATATTCTGCTCCAATAACTATGAGTGGAGAGTGGAAAAATACCATCTTTTTACTAATAAGGGTAAACCGTATATTTGTTCAAATTCAAAATTATAAATCTGTTGTGGTGTATTACTCATTTTAAAATGATAAATAACTAATGGACAACTTGCAGTTCAATTTTTATGAAGAAAACTGGTAATCCATAATAAACAGTATAAACATATTCATTACACAGCATATTGCTATGCTTAAACAAATTTTCTTCTTAGGGAGTGGTATTGAATAGTGGAATTTAATTCAATCCGAAAGAATTCACGTGGAGTGGGAAGTTATAGAATGTATTTAGTGAGTGTTTAATGTATTTCAAAGAAAATTATGCAATGCTGCGCATGTTAACTAATCCAACTTGTTTCTCAAAAGAAAAATTGAGGACGTGCTGATTTAAAAATCATAAAAAATGATTTAAAAATTTCAAATATCCTCTCAACCACATTTCTTAAACTAGCATGGCAAAAATTGAACAACTCAGATGGAGTGTTAGGACTACGTCCTTGACCAGCAAACTCTTGTAGATGTTATCGTACACCACGAAACGGAGCTAAAAAATTAACACGGTTTGCAAATCCACAATCCGCTAAAAAAAATTTTCCTTAAAAAATTAAGTAATAATATATTACTAATAGCTAAAAGTATAATATATTAAAAATATTTGTAATTGTGTTACCTTCTGGTCCTTGAAATTTGTTGGTTCTTCTAGTTAAAGCATCACTTAGCACTCTTGAATTTTGCGTTGAACCCTTTAGCCCACTAAGAACATATATGAATTCTAGATCAAAGTTAGAGACAACTAAAACATTTTGTGATATTATTCCCTTTCGATTTCGATACCTTGCCGTTTCACGTCCAACTACACTTGCAGGTATATGTGTTCCATCTAGTGCCCCAACACAATTCTAAAATAAATGCAAAAAAGTAAAGAATAATTTGTAAAAAAGTTTAAAACAACAAAATTTGAATAAAACAGAAGATAAAAATATGTACCTTGAAATATGGGTAAAATTTCGTATTTTCTCTTATTTTCATAGGTATTGATCCATCTTCTTTCACCATGAAACTTGGAGATATTATAAGTATAGCTCTTTAAAATACGGTCAAAGCTTGTGCTTACTGCAAATTTGGATCTTTTGAATATGTCTTTGACGGAACAATATCTCGAATTTTGTCCAACTGTGAGCATGAAAATAACAAGCATCTCTTCCACATATATGAATCTTGTGTCTTTTAAACCAGCTTTCTCTCTCATGATAGTAGATAACTTTAAAAACACATCAGGAAACATACGATACAGTATCCGAAAATGTTGAGGATCTTCTTGTAGCACCTCTCGTGTTCACCGAGTCTTGTGATTGGACGGCAAATTGGACGTTCAATAAAATAATCACCCATGAAACGTCGTGTGTTTTGAAACTGTGCTACTAAAGCCACTATTATCACTGTTAGAGATATGTCCGTATCAAACTCATCATCTTCTATTCTTTCATCATCCATTCTTGTGTCTTCTTCTTCATGAAGATTTTGATCCATAAACATAATCTGTTAAATTAAATCAAATTAGCAATCACAATCCAATATACATGTATATGAATACACGATAGAACTCGCATATAGTCTAATGTATATACATATTTGTGTGTGTGTATATATATATATTTATATATTTCAATATACAATATATATATAAGATGGAATGTTGTTGTTTTCTTTTGCATAGATGATTTTTCTTTGCTCTGAAAAGAGAAATGCTATGCAAGTTAATATACAGGTATCAATTATGTAACGCTAAAAAAATTCAATTTCCAAATACTAGTTTGAAACTATTTTGTAGGGATCTTATGATTATAATGATACACTAAAATTTTCAAACAAATTTTGAAAAGTATTTAAGAAAAAGTCATAGATAGTAACGTAGATTTTAGCATTTATAGTTTGTAATAAAATAATCCTACTCCAACTAATATAGATGTTAAAAACACCAAAATTCATATTATTATGATAAAAAGATTTTAAAAACGACTAATTCAACATGATTTATAATAAAAAAATCATTAGAATGAGTACTCCTAATAGGCATGAGAATATACACGTATGTTGCATATATAGTTTGTTGTGTAGTGAAGCAAATATATATATATATATATATATATATATATATTTAAAAAGACTCATGTTATTCAAATATTTCTTTTATTAATTTGATTTCAAACTACAGCTGATGAAAGAAAATTAAAAACATATTATTTAAAGAACCGACGAGGGAGTAATTATTCAAATTCATCTTCATAAGATGCATAAACTAAAACTAAAATATTAAAATACCTTAAATGTTGCAGCGAATCCAACCCAAACGTTCTTCAATGGATATGCTAACAAGTACATTTTTCATTTTTAATGCGTGAATCTTCGTTACTACATCATACCGGATATGATCTTCCAACTCAGGAATCTCTTTGATAGCATCCCAAACATTTTTTTTTTTCTCAGTTCCCCTTAACTCAGATTCTCTTTGATGCCTTTCTTTTCTTTGTTGAAGAAGACTTACTAGTGCTAACTCCGATCATTTCAGTTAGAACTTTCTCTGAAATATCATGATTAGCCGACTCTGATGGATCTCAAGCACCATTGGTTTTAGCTCTTTTTTTAAGAGGTAACTTTTCTTTAGTAGGTTCAAATGTTGCTTCATAACCCTCATCGACATTCTCCATATGATTTACATCATCTCTTGGTTGAACATCATTTTCACTTTCAAAAGTTTGAGCATTTGTTTCACTCTCTAATCCAAATGCATTGTTTCCCCTTGTTATAACACTTTCAAAGATAATTTGTAAATCCTCAAAATCTTCAATAATGTTATCCTGTATGGTTTGGATGTCCGTGCCAAAATATTATATATTTTGTTAGTTAAAACTTATTTATTTATTTTTTTTAAAATGAAAATTATACCTTGATATAATCATCTCACACTTCATCTGGATCTGTAAATTGTTTTGTGATAGTGTAGGGTCAGATTTCTCTCATATGAGATCGATATAACGATGAGATCAACTCCGCAGCGTCCTGACAAAATCGGAGTAAGACTACAAAAACCCAGTCTGAATCTAGGCCCCAAATGACATTAAACTCATAAGCAAAATCAGCTTAATGAAATTATGGGACTAAATCAGATATATTACTTAATGGGTCAACACCATCTTATTAGTTGGCCCAATTACTTTATAAAGCTATATATAGCTCATTGTAATCACCCAAAAAAGAAAATTTCAGAACTTTTAGCAGAGAAACATTCCTGTAATTACAGTTTAACAGAAACAACAATAAAGAATTCATATTTTTAGTCTTTGTTTTTAAGTGAGTCCGCGACATAGAAATCTCTAATCCATAAACACACTTGACAAATTTATCTGTGCAGATCTGACTCCCACCGTTTGGCGCCGCCTAAAGAGACCCTAGAGATTTTCTGACACAAAGGAATCACTTTCCACACTAGCTGGGAGAAGATGACCAGCAGCGACAACAACAGTGGCAATAGCAGCGATGGCTCCTCGGTGTCACGGCCATACAACACGATCGCCAGGGGCAGCCAGGCGGGTGACAACGCTGTCAACATCCCCATGACGAATTCGGTAGGCTTGAACAAGCTAAAGAACATGATGAAGATACTTCTCGATAGGTCAGCAGATCATGAAGACAAGCTTAAGGCTCTTACAATGGCAAGTAAGACCCGCAAGAAAACCACTAGGACTGGCAAACCCAACAATGACTCGGGTGATTCAGACTACACACCCTCGCTTTTCAACGCTCCGCACCGCGTGTAAAACCCGAGGTGATCTACCACCGCTGCCGCCGCTGCGGACAACGGATCCAACTCCAGAACAAACGAGCCTATGGAACAACGGGCACAGGGCAAGCTGCTTTAGGAGGGATCGCGCAGGAACGCCAAGCTGCTTAAGGAGGGATTGCGCGAACAGTCGGCACGGACGACAACCCCCGCAGGACACGTAACTCAGGAAATCGCAACGCACCTACAGCAGGAAGAGACCGAATCCAGACTCATCAAAACAGCGCGGACATCAAGCGCGACCAGGTTCTCACAGACGAAAGAGATCTCTACAGGAACAAACAATTCGAGCTCGAACAGGAACGCAAAGCCCTACTCTAGACTCAAAATGACGAGATGGTCAAGATGCAAGCGCAGCTGCAGTGCGCCGCCTCCAACTTTTGGGCCGCGCAATCCCAGATGCACCAGATCAACAGAAAGGCACCTTAAATAGACCGTGTGCTCGAGGAGGCGCGGAATACACCCTTTTACATAATGTATCTCGAGAGCAAAGATCTCTGATCTTGGAAGAATCAAGATGCAGTCCTACGAAGGAGATACCGATCCAAAAGACCACCTCATGGCATTCACCGAAGCCATGGGAAGAGCTAACTTCAGAGAAGAAGAAAGGGATATCGATTATTGCAAGCTATTCGTGGAACACCTCAAGGGACCTGCTTTCCAATGGTTCTACAGGCTGGAGAAGAATTCGATTGACAATTTCAACCAGCTCTCTGAAATGTTCGTAAAATATTATGGTATATTCATGGAGCAAAAAATCTTCGATTCAGATCTGTGGACTATACGACGAAGAGAACACGAGAGTCTATGAACCTTTATGGGGAGGTTTAAAATGGTACTACCCAAAGTGGAAGGTTTAAGCAACACCTACGCACTAGAGAATTTGAGGAGAGCACTATGGTGTCCCTCCCTTTTTCGTCAAGAAATAACCGTAAACGAGCCGGTAACCATCCAGGACGCCCTCCATCGCTCTACAGACTTCACCAAGAATGAAGAGGAGGTCCGCACACTATCTCAAAAATCTGGGAAGCCTAAGCAGACAAGCGACCCACCGCAGACCACAAACCCCCCTGCTACAAAAAAACAACAATGGTTCTGGCTTCATCCAGCAGAAAGGAGGATTCAGAGGATCTCATAATTATCAGATCAAGTCGCTAGGATATGGTCGCGGTGGAGGTTGAGGTCAAGGTCATAGCAGAGGCCCCTCGAACAACACATGGATAAGAGACCAGAGTGCTTACAATGAAATAGCTTTCTGTGAATTCCATTAAACCGCTGGGCACTCTACCGTGAAGTGCCTTATTTTAGGACTCAGACTCACCGTGAGACTGGCCGCTGACACTCTCAAGGGTGACATTAGTATCAAGGATCTCAAGACAGATGTCAACACTGATAAACCTGATTAAACAACCGACGAAACCCAAAGTGAGGAAGGAGAAACAATGACAAACCGCCACCGCACGAACCAAGACAGGGAATAAACTTGATAATGGATGGATCTCGTTACTGCTCCGACACGGTATCCTCTATCAAGGCTTTCTAGTGACGCACCGACGTCAGCATCAATTTCTCAGCGCCTTCCCCATTCCCAAACGACGTGATTTCATTCAAGGAGAAGGAGACATCTGGTATAGATCAGCCACACGACGACCCTTTCATGATTTAGCTAATCATCAACAACCGCAACGTGACACGAGTCTGGGTAGATACTGACAGCATGATTGACGTGATCTTCTAGACACTCTAAACAGAATGAAGATTGACCTATCTATGGTCAAGGCTTTCCCTAAGCCTCTGACAGGCTTCTTCGAAGACACGACAATGACACTGGGAATAATTCAATTACCTGTCCAGGCTGGCGGAGTCATGAAGGTAGTCGAATTCTCAGTAGTAGATAACCCAGCAATTTACAATGTCATCATGGGAACACCATGGCATAACTCCATGCGTGCAGTAGCTTTGACTTACCACCTTTGCCTAAAATTTCCCACACCCCGAGGAAGAAAGACAATCTTGGGCAGTCAGAATGAGTCATGCGTATGCGTCCTGGCAGAAGATAAGCACCGTAATCCTATCTCTGAAATGGCTTTGAAAGAGAAGCGTAAGAATATGAAGACAGACTGGATGCTAGCGAAGGAGCTCCCCAAACTATTATAACAATTACCGATCGACGAGGATTGTAGAAAAAAGGAGCCAGGCATCTCAGGAAGTACTACCACTAAGTTAATTCCAATGAACTATGGGGAGACTTGATCCCTTAAATGGGTACGTAGGCAGCTCATCTTTGGATGGGTTCAGTTGCCCTCTCCTCAAAAAGAGGGGGAGTGGGTACATATACTTGTATACTCCCATTTTCTAAAACAAATGCTATGATTAATAAAGATCAAAGATATGCTTACTTCTCGTTTGCATCTCATTTATGTCCATCACATATTACGTTAAGTCTTAACTCAATCAGATTCTACCATCGTCGCTGCTGGTCACAGCGACGCACGTATTTCACCACTCAGATCTGACTACTACACCCTCCACAGGTTTAAAGCGCGCTATATAAATTGGTAATCACTATAGGAGCGGAAGTGTTCAGAAGGAAACACTTCCGTAAACCGAAGTGATTGCCCCAAACCCAGCAAAACTCGCTGGTATCATCGCAAAGTGTTCATTATAGGAGCGGTCGTGGCGTTGTAATACATGATCGTAAACCAAAATTTTCATTCAAAAACCCAACAACTAAATCGTTGGTCATTACGCGATAACGTGTTCATTATAGGAGCGGCCGTGTCGATGTAGTACATGGTCGTAAACCAAGATGATCATTATAAAGCCCAACAATCTAATCGTTGATTATTATGCAATAACGCGTTCATTCTCGGTGCGGGCGCGTTGATGGAGGCTCGCCTGTAAACCAAGAAGTTCATCAGAAAACCCAACAACTTAATCGTTGGTCATTACGCAATTACGTGTTTATTCTCGGAGCGGGCATGTCGATGTAGATTTGCCCGTAAACCAAGATGATCATCAGAAAATCCAACAATCTAATCGTTGGTCATTATGCAATGACGCGTTAATTCTCAGAGCAGACACATTGATGGAGGCTCGCCCGTAAACCAAGAAGTTCATCAGAAAATCCAACAACTTAATCGTTGGTTATTACGCAATAATACGGTCATTCTCAGAGCGGGTGCATCGACGCGGACTCGCCCGTAAACCGAAATGATCATCATAAAATCCAGCTAACTTATCGCTGGTCCCAACAACAATATAGTTAATCTTTGGAAACAACCAATCAATGATAGTCTGCCTGAAAACCATGAAAAATATTGTTCGGACTTAAATAAGTAGTTTTAAAACAACAACGTTGCTGGAGAAGGCTTGACCATGACGACTCGCCGATAAACCACAGTTGCATCAAAGTTAGTAAATATAAACAAGTCATCTAGCTTATCAATAGGCAGCAAGGCTCATCAGCGCATCAGCGTCACGCGCTAAAGATTTAGCAACAAAACCGGTTATTTGAAAGACAAGAACGAGAATCATAAAAGCAACATTCATAAATTCCATCTAAAAAAACAATGGTAAATCCAAACATAGGGATAAACACCATCCAAGCTGAATAAAATAATAAGTCTGAAATCTGATTTAAGTCAAAGTGCTAAAACAAAAAAACTAAGACGCAATCTCGACAGCTCGCCCAGAATGACCCTCGGCCGCAGGGTCTGACGGGTCTTCATCACTCAAAAAATCTGAAGAACTTGAATCCGAGGTAGCATCCAACTCATCAACTTGACCATCAATCGTATTAGCAGGCGAAGCCTTAAGGATCTTCTCAAGTTCGTGAACATACTCGACAAACACGTTCCCTGCTAGTGACAAGCCCATCTCCTACTTTTTAAGAGCGAAGAGTTCATCACCTAGATCAGGCGCATTGTCACTCTGAAGCAACTCGACAAACTCAATGTTACTCTGGACTTCAACAAGATCAATTATGTCAATCCTTGGCTGGCCATTCTTCGCTCTGATCTTCTCTCTAGCGCGGTCGATCTTCGCCGCCAGTTCGCGCTTTGCTTTGTCAACAGCCCGCTGCACAACTGCATCTTGAAGCTTGGGAGCAATATCTAACCGGGTGGTAAGGTCAACGACTTCCTTTTGAAGACGCTTCCTCTCGAATTTTGACTCAATGAACATCTCATCCATCTCACGACGCCTATCTTCAGATTCCTTCATAGCAGCTTGGAGAGTAACAACACGATCTTCTGCGTCTTTTTTCTGCTTCTTAAAATTGTCACAAGCCTTCTAAACATTAGCAAGGTAACGAGTCTGCGAGCAAGCAGTCACCTCGTAGTCAATGCCGAGCTTGTTAAACGAAGAAAGGAAATGCCAAATAGAGAAACAGATCATGGAAAACGAGTTAGAAAATTAGAAAGAAGGAAAAATTGAATCGCTATCCCATAAGAGTTGCCATGAAGTCATACCGTCATGCAATGGAGGGCCATACTTGAGTAAGAACTCTTCTTCAACATCTCTCCTGGAGAGAAAAAATCAGTGCCTGGGAAGACGATCTTGGACAAATGCGACGCCGCCCACGTAACATCACCAAAGGACTCTTTCGTGCCAGAAGGAATAGTCGAAGTCGTCACCACATGATCACGTCGAGGAGTTGAAGCATGCCTTGATCTATTCAAGTCATCTCCGTTAGTATTGCCTTTCTCTTTGTCTTCTCGGGAACGCTTACGACTTGCCCCTACATCATCATCTCTTCTCCTCATATCATCGTGACGCCTATGCAATGACTCAGATCGATGATCGGTGATGACAGCAGCATTTCGCTCTTACGCAGGACGACGTGGCCTAGGTGCAAGGGTTCCAGTTGTGTCAGCTCTAGGGACTGACGTCAACGGTCTAGCTTGCTCAGACACTCTCGCGTTAGATTTTGTCCTGGCCTCGACAGCTCTCCTTTTACGAGCAGATGGTTTTCTCGCATTGCCCAATATCTTTGGTAAAGAATTCAATGAAGTAACTCCGAAACGACGAACCAGAGCTTTTCTAAATCTGCATAAAGAGAAGTCCTCTTTCCACCTACACTTCTCAGGAGCAAGGTCAGCGAGAATATCGAACAAGTCTCTCGGCAACTTTGCAATGCGACTCAAAACTGCAAAAGAATAAACAAGAGGAAAAGGTTAGAACTATAAACCAAAGATGTAAACAAGCAAGATCGCAAAGAAACGGTAATTTAAAAAAAATCTAAGCTAAAAATAGAAGTGCGGCAGGGTCGGCTACCGCGAGTCCCCAAAGCTTGTCAAAATGGTCATTCTCAACATAAGCTTCATTCATTTTCACGAAGAAAAACTTCTCACACCAAAAACGATCTTTGTTGAGAAAATTTCTAATGACTTGGAGATCCGCTTTGCCATTAAGAAAATAGAGAAGTTTACCTTTAGAGCTGGTCTTCCTAGCCTCCGGGAGACTCAACAGATGGTCAACTTCGACCTCGTAGCCATACTCATAGCTGCGCACCATAATCCCGACTAGGTTGTGCATCCCGCGAGGTGTGATATGAGCAATGGAAAGATTAGTCCTTCACAAAAAGTCAAGAATCGCGCCAGGGATTAGAAACCACAGGAAACAAGCATGAAAGTATGCTTCATATAAAGTGAAGTAGTCCTCTAGAGGACAATCTGTCTGTGCATCTAAGCAAGGAACAACTAGCTCGACTTCATCGAGAACGTCAATGTGAGCAGTAAGGGAAACCAAAAACTTTGGAATTGACATGGTAGATCATGGTGGATCAGGTTCTCTCCGTCTTGACCTCTGCCTCATGGTAGTCGGTAAAACCGCAATCTCATCGCTAACCTCATCGACTGCGAGGCCGGTCTCGTCGAACTACCAGTATCAGATTTTGGAGAAAAAACCATTCTCCTTCCAAGAAGCAAAGGATCATTGCCCATTTCTCTGGAATCGTCTAAGTCTGAAGTAGTCCCCACGCTGTACTTGTCTCGCGGACGGTCAAGCTGCGAATCCATGGAATCAGATACCATTCTTTTCAATTCACCTCTCCGGTGCACCAAAGAACAACGATCCGAGTCAATTTTGCTCTGTAAAACCAGCCTTGTTACGAAGTCGCCGAGTTATCAAATCGCTGAGTCGCCGAGTCACTGAGTTAACTTAAAAAAAGAAAACTCGGTGACCGAATTGACTCAGTCAAATCGGTCAGATCTTGAACCACTGCGTTTTCCTCTCTGATCTGACCTCGCCTTGATCTCGCTGTAAAGCCCAATGACACCACGTCTCACCAGCACGCTCTCTCTCTTCGCCGCCGTGTCTCTCTCTCTCCTCGCCGATCTCTCTTAAAATTAGTGCAGGACTCGAACCGCTATAGCCACTCCGTCGCAAGGGACTCGTCAGAATCTCCTTCACTTCGCATCGCCAAAACTCGAGCCGTCACGATCTCGTGGATTTTGCTTTGACAGGAACTGTTCATAGCCTCAGAATTGCGAGGAAACCGTCGTCGAAGATCGGGCGGAATTTGGGAAGGACGGCGGTGACTTCGAAGGAAGACGACGGCAGTGGCTCACAAACGAAACAAAAAAAAAACCCTAAAAAAAAAATAACAAGGAGGCAACAGGGAGAGATGATTTTTTACCTTTTGGTTAGAGAAAAAGTGAATTGGTAGAAAATAATGTCAAGGAAGTAGACTTATTGAGTAAAAGAGAAGGAGATTAAACCGCAACCTTTACCAATCGCAGAATATGAAACCAAGGTAGGCCGTTGCAAGGAGGAGGATGAATAGCAAAGGAGAAAAGACGCTAAATCTCCATAACCCACAACTACTTAGCCCACCCATAGAATCTAGACACACCGGTCTCTGAATCAGAGTAACAGAGACCACCGGAGAACTCAAATCCCAAATCCAACTGCTATCCTCAAGGCAGCCAAAATCGAGGAAGAGAGAGAATCAGAGGACCTCAACTGGCGAGAAAAGCCCTGGATCTACTGATTTCAAACATCCACGAGTCAGAGAAACCAAATCTACAGCCGATTGAACGAACCCGACGAAGAGGAGCCAAAGAAAAATGAGAGATTAAAGAAGGTAAATAGGGGGTCCCTTTTGCGGAGGCGGTGAGACTCACCGGTCACCGGAGAGGGAGATTGGAGGAGGATGGCGGCTTGTCTCTAGGGTTTAGGCTGGGAGAAGGAATCGTCTCTTAAAAACTGGAAGTAGGTTAATAATATGTATTATTATACATATGCTATATCATATCGAATACAAGAACTAATATAGTATATCTACATATGAAATGATTTTTTTTTATTTTGCTTTGAGAAGTGAATTGATATTCAATGTAATATATAGAGGGATGATCCAACGAAATTTTTTTTTTTTCTAAAATAAATATTTTATGTAGCTAACAAATACTTGTTTATAGGGATACTAGTGTTTATATAATAACTGAACAAGAATTTGAATTCTATATAACAAAATATATCTTCACTATTTTGTAGGGATTTTTGTTGACTAGAGTTATAAGTGAACAATAATTATAGATTTGTTAATCAAAACGCATAGGATTGATTTGTTAATCTTTTTAGTTAATATTTTCTACATAGAAAAAAAAAAATAGACCAACGTTAATCAAAACACATCTCCAATTCCATCCAAATAACAACCTAAAAAACTCATAATTGATCTTTATATTCTATTAAATTTTTTTGAAATGACAATCCCATGAATTTTACATAAAATATAATAACACACGTAATTAATAGAATTAAGAAATCCATATATTGAATAACAATATAGAATTTAAGAGAATTTGAAAGAATGACAACAAATACCTAATCCAATAACATAAGAATTTAATAGAATTAATGAAATGCTGTATTGAATAACAATAGAATTCTAAAGAATTTATAATTCTGTCGGATTGAATTAAATTCCACAATCAAGTATCACCCCCTTATATTTAAGAATAATTTGTAATTTTTTTTTGTCGTAAAGCACTTCGTTAATGATAAACATATTACAACAAACCATTTACTTGATAGAATACATTTGTAATCCAAGAGACAATATAGTTTTGAGAAATAGATTTTTGCAACTTTTGCCAAGTTATCAACTTCATTGTTCACACTTCTCTTCATGAAATAAATTTGTTTTGAACTTTTGGCTCTATCGAAAGCTGAAGGTTCTTGACATAAGTTGTTAGCCCTTGGTGTTCCCACTCTTCAGCTCTATGGTCGTGGTGCTTCTGTCTCCACAAAGTGTGTCTTCCTTATATCCTCATTTCTACACGATACCTTCTCTTCATGCAATTGTTTCTGCTTCCAAAGCATTGCTAGTGGTATTTATCGAATAAGAACCTTTAAGCATTTGTTTCATTTCAGGATTCACCAATGTTGACACTCTTTTGTCTTGGCTAGAACATTGAAAATTAAATTTTGTATGCATAAGGTTTCTTTTCTATCTTGTTTTTACATAATGTTGACACTCTTTTGTTATGAGAGTTAGCCACTAACAAAATATTTTTAACCTCCTCTTCAAATTTATATGAGCGTCTTTCTTTCTAGCCAAGTGGATTTGGTCACTAGTCCCTTTGTGAGACCACACGTAATTTAAAATTAAAGAGAGTAGCAATAGATGGTAATAGTTCTTGTTGGTTTCGGGATTTAGAGTAGGAGTGTGAAAAAATTTGTGAAGCTTCTTTAAGTGAACTTGTTTACACATTAGGTGATTGCTTTCAAGATTTTTTGGTTCGACTCATTGAACAACTACTTTTGGATTTGAGTTCCCACTTTCAAACATGTTCTTTGGCTGATTTTCTCTTGTTTACTTGTGGACAAGTACAAAGCAAGTCCGAGGGAGTTGATACTTGGTGTTCTTACACCATTATACTCATGTTCTTATCATCCTTTATTCATAAATTCATAGCATTTGCATCACATTTCTATCATTTTCGTCATCTCATCTTAGTGATAGATCCATTTAAGAGTTATGATTTGTATTTGTGCATTTTGCATATTGTTTTGAGTGTTTTTAGGTGTATTTGGAGACTTTAAAGTACATTTGATGCAAGAAGGGTGATGTCTTGGAGGAAAACGAGTCATTATGGGTGCAAAGAGATGCATAGTAGAAGCGTCTGAAGTTTAACATTTGTTGAAATGCTATACATTGTTAGATCAAGCATAAAGTTGGACACAAGATGGCCAATTGAGTCAGCCTTTATTTGGAAATGGTTTGAAATCGGTTAGATAAATGAAGCAAAAGTTATACCAATTTTGGTGAAGACATATTTTGCTATCAGGCATCTCCTCCATTAGGATGGTAAAACCCATATTTTGTGTTTCGCTTGCAATTTTTTAGATTCGACCCGGTTTGTCCTGGATTGATTTGTGAACCTTTTCTAGGCCTATAAAGATGTTTTTAGATTTGTAATAACCTAAGTTTTCTCCTCTTTAGAGTTGGATCAAATCCAAATTTTTTCTTTGATGTTTGGACGAGATCTTTATCTCATCATACCACTTTAGAGAAGAATTCATCACCTATATCATTTATTTTGGTAATGATTGGAGTTAGATTGATGTTATTTCTAATGTTTAAGAGGTGCTTAATACTATATTTGATTTTAGATATTGAAATTCTATAACTTCGACATTTTACACCCAGAAGGTGTTCGATAAAATGTCTAGACTAATCTTAAATTTATTTTTCATGTTTAACCAATAGGAATTGATGTTTAAGATAATTTGCTGAAATTGTGGACTTGAACTTGATTATTATTGATAAATTAATTGTAATTACAAGATTAATTTAATTAGATGATTAATAAATAAATTATTATCATGGAAATGAGCAGGCTTATCTGTACTAGCATCACTAATTAGCCATTAGTCATCTCGAATTAATTAGCTTTGCCCATAATTCATGCTCTCTTTTGTTGGATCATGAGTTATGTTAGATTATGATGTTTTGATAGTTAGATGATGATTATTAGGGTTGATCCTTGTTAGATACTTTAGTTAGGTTGTTCTTAATACTAGTTTTGACTTGATCACTCAAATCTAGATTTTTGAGCATTTTCACACCTTGAAGGTGTTTGTAGAAATGTTTGAACAAAACATATTCTGACTTTTACATATCCGAACTAATTAGAAATTGATGATTAAGGTGATTAGCAAACTAATTGGACTTATTTATTAATGATTATTGATTATCTAATTACAAACGAAAGTTTGGCTTAATTTGGTGATTAAGTGAAGTGGTTAGAGAAACGAAGTGAATTAGTCATAGTATTGAGTTTCATGTTCTAGGATAGCGTTTCATCCAATCTTTTGCACCATTGTTTGATTGTTAACAAAAGAAAATAAATACGAACAAATTGTAAACATCACAAAACCTAGAAACAAATATATATTACAAAGATAGATAAATGTGAACTTGAAACATAACAAAGTATGATATTTTATCTAAAAGCAATTAAGTTGCATGCTTTTTAGCACCAATTGTTGGGTCTTTTGGGAGATCTTCATTGATATTTTTGTCTCTCTATTTCATAAATTCATAGGCTTCTTCTATGTGAACCTCATCACATTGATTGAAGTAACAAATTATTGGTTCAATAAAGCATTAAAATCATCTTTTTTAGGATCTTTTTCTAACCATTTCTCTAGAAAATCTTTTGCGTCAACACTTAGCCATGTGGGTATGTCTTGATTTATCTCGATGTTGGGGATGATTCCTTTTAAATTTTTGTTTGCCAAGTAACTGAAATTCACTCCAAGGTTTTGTACCTCTAAACATATCTAATAGGTGCAACCATATACTCATATATCAGCACCGTAATCCAAAATACCATCTCGTTAAAGCTCTCGGCAAATCAACGTCTTCTACATCCCCATTATTCATGGCTAGGTAAACAAAACCGTATAAACCTTCACCAAGATATAAATAACGAAACCATGGAGGACCACTAGAGGATTTAAAAGTGGATAATTTGTAAACAAAAACTTCAAATTTCTCGCGAGTAATGAGTTGTAGATTGCTATCGTTCATTGAAGGTGAGATTATAACCATCGCAAAACCAAGTGAGACTTTAACAACCTTTGGTAATTTGCAAATGACTGCTTTAAATTCTTCGCGCTATTGACGTGTACGCTTCTAGCACAAAGATCATAAAACGTTGTTTGCGTGGCCACAACTCTCTTCCTTTTTTTTGTATGTGATCTCATTTGTTTTAATTAAATCTGTAATATTCTGGTTTCAAAAAATATGTGGTGCATGCGAAGAGGCTTAAGAGAATTGATTTGGCTACCTATATCACCAAAGTGCATTTATCTTTTCCGTCACACATCGAGAGAGAACTCCAAAGTTAAACGTGCTTGGAATGAAACAATTGAAGGATGAGTGACCTACTAGAAAGTCATTTCCAGTACCGTGTGAGTGAGGACAAAACACGAGGAAAGATCACGTGGTGATTTGCAGGGTTAGTAAACAAGTCTTTCGAGCCTCTTGGAATAACACACCAACTGTCGGACAGGGATGGACCCACGGGCCGAGAGTGGGCGTGGGGCTCATTGCGAGATGGGGATTTCTTCTGAGAGGATGACGATTTCCCCTGTATGTTATTGAGAGATGAGGATTTTTCTCGAGGGGATGAATATTTCCCCTGCATACCGATAGCTCGATGGCGGTCAGGGCGTTACAAGTGGTATCAGAGCGAACTCTGATGAGTGTGTGAGTCACATTGTAACGCCCGTGAACCAAAAAGTGGATTTTTGGTGGTGTCGATCGACACAGGGTGGTGTGTCGATCGACATGTGTGTTTTGGACTTAGGAGAAGTCAGGTTTCGGGCGTTATGTCGATCGACATGGGTGGTGTATGTCGATCGACACGGGGTTAAATTAGACCGATAGGTTCGGTTTAATTATCCGGTTTGGTGGGCCGGTTTAGAGAACCTTAGGGTTCGGGTATTTAAAGGATCAGACGGGTTTGTCTTCCTTTTTGGCCGTTTTTCAGAAAGAAAAACAGAGAGAGAGAAGAGAGAATCAGAAATCTTAGGGTTTGAGTGATTGTTGGGAGATTTCTTGAGGAGAATTGCGCGTGAGGCTTTTGGGAACGAGGAAGGATTCATTGCTGGGTTAATTCGGGTCTGGGAAGGACGAATCAGAGGCTGGTTCAGTTCGTTCTTCGCGTTCTTCATCGTGTTCTTCACGTTCTTTATCCTTTTCAATCCAAATCAAGGTGAGTGCGTGATCGTGGGCTTGTATAAGTATAGGGAATTGATATAATGCGACTGCGTGGTGGTTTTTGTGTGCTTGTGAATGGAATTGTACAGGAAACTCGATGGCTCGCGACAGATTCGAGTCGTGTGAGGACAGACTCGTTTCTGGGTTCTGCAACGTCGTGTCGATCGACACCAAGGTGGTGTGTCGATCGACACGAGGCATCATGTCGATCGACACCTAGAGGTTGTGTCGATCGACACAGTGCTTCTGTGTGGGTTCGTAATGGTTGTTCCGTGTATGCTTGTTCTGTGATCATCCTGGTATTGTATCCTTTGTTTATACTTGTGCTTAACTAGCCTGTAGACGGGATGACCGCGTCGCTGAGTATTTGTGATAATACTCACGCAACTCTTTTTGCCATGTGTTGCAGGTAAAGAGAAAATGTGATCGTGGAATCGTGGCGAGGAAGAAGAGATGATTTAGGGTCTCGCTGTGTTTGTCGTTTATGGAATTGTTAGGTTGTTAGTTATTGGATATTGGTTGATTGGTTGAACGGATTGATATTTAATAAAGTATGGGAATGTTAAATTGGAATCTGTTGTTGATGGTTTATTGTTCCGCATTGCTTGGTTGTTGACCCATTGAGGATTAGTATCTGTGATGATAGTAATCTGGCGGGAAATTTTTTAAATTTTTGGGTCGGGTCGTTTCATACACTGTCGGGGGTAACAATCTTGGTAACCAACGAGGACGTTGCGATCAGTTAGTGGGGGTGATTGTAACATTCTGGTTTCAGGAAATATGTGGTGAATGCAGAGAGGCTTAAGAGAATTGATTTACCTACCTATATCATCAAAGTGCACTTATCTTTTCCATCACACATCCAGAGAGAACTCTAGAGTTAAGCGTGCTTGGGTTGGAGCAATATAAGGATGGGTGACCTACTGGAAAGTCATTTCCAGTACCGTGCGAGTGAGGACAAAACACGAGAAAAAATCATGTGGTGATTTGTAGGATTAGTAAACAAGTATTTCGAGCTTCCCGAACTAATGCACCGACCGTCAAATAGGGGTAGGCCTACGGGCCGAGAATAGGCGTGGGGCCTATTGGGAGATGAGGATTTCTCCTGAGGGGATGAGGATTTCCCATGTATGTTATTAAGAGATGAAGATTTCTCTCGAGGGGATGAGGGTTTTCTCTACATACTGATAGCTCGACGACGGTCGGGGCGTTACAAAGTCTCTTTAAACCGAAAGGATATTATAGAAAATAATACAAAACAAACTGATTCAACTTTGAGAGAAAAGTAAGAGAAAGTGTAACACTTGTTAAATATTGATGCTATAAGCAAAAATGAATGACTGACTTGGTGTAGGAAATGGAGAAGTGGTTTCGGAATGTGGAGGTTTAGGAGGTTATAATAGCAAGATGTATTTACGTCATCCAAATATTCTCTCAGCTTTGGGAACAAATATCTGTATCATCCAAATAATCTTAGTTTTGGATTAACATGACATCTCATCTATGATTTTGGCAAACTCATCCACACAATATGAATTTACAACTTTAAGGTGGAAGAAGCATATTCCACGATTTGCAAATGAGAATAGATTTTGCAATAGAGTGGTGTCTGTCAGAGCTAAACACCAAGTTAAGACTATTAAGGATAACTGTTTTGAGTTTAGAAAAAAACTATTCACAAGCTGCATTATTCTCTGGAGGATAATTAACTGTTTTGAATTTAGAAAAAAACTATTTATAAACTGAATTATTCTCTGAATCAACAACTCCAAATAGAATAAGATATATTTTGTTATCCCTATCTTGAGCGGTTGCAATTAAGTAAGTACCCTTAAATTTTGCTTTCAGAAATGACACATCCATTGTGATTACCTTTCTTATAAATTCAAATCCTTTTAAACCTGCACCGAAAAACAAAAATAGGTACTTAAACTTTTGATCAACATTAAAGTCTAGATCACCAACAGTTCCATGTTTTTCTTTTTTATTGTATTGGGGAGTTACTCATATAAATTTTCTCGAGAACCCCTTAGCAATTAACAAGCATGCTCCGAAGTTTTCCAAAGCTAGTGATAAGTTAAATTGAAATTATAATTTTTAAGTAATGGTTTCTCCAAATCTATGGGTCTCAATCCCTTGCTAATTCAACCAAAAATATCCAAGATGAGTTTTTCTACATGTTTTGACGTAATTGTCCCCAATGCAAACCTTCTATCCTCCGTAGCACATGTGTGTACATTAATATATTTTGTAATCCAAAAATACTTTGATGTTTCATCTTTTGTTTGCTCACATTTTCCAAAAGCACCCAACATTTTTGCACACAACAACAAGCTTTTTTGTATTTGATTTTGGTAATTTTCACCCAAATTTATGTTTTACTGAAAGCATAGATGGCTTATGTTGTAATTCCTCTTTGTTTGTTTACGATTGGCCCACTTCAAAGTTCACATCCTTAGAAGATATAAGGTTGATGTTATCATCATCATCATTTTTATTATGATGACTGTGAACGACGAGAAATCTGTTATCACCACAAGTAGAAAATAACTCATCATCATTTTTATTATGATGACCTTGAACGACGAGATCTCTATTATCACCACGAGAGGAAAATAACTTATCAACGATCTGAACTTCGCCACTCTCTTAACATATGTTATTTATTGAAACGCAAAATCGGATAGAATTAGATTGCAAAATTGAATAAAATTCTGCACTTGTCGATCATTTGTTAGAAACACATGAGGCGTTTCATTTGCCCCTTCTCCAACATGGTCTCGGGCAATACAAAACTCAGTCGAATATCATACAATGAACAATTTAACTCGTATTCTTCTTTTTACAGTCTAAAGTAATTCAACATATGCCACACCATTCACTAGAACGAGTAGTTTGTTACTTTTGGTTTGGTCATTTTTGAAGTCTCATTTATTCTTCAACACCCAATCACCCAAAACTGTATATGTATACAACATATTCATGTATAAAAGTTAGATTAGGAAAATTTTAGAGTATTTGCGCATGAAAAATTACCAAACAATCCAACATCACAATTTATGGAATAAATCTGCGAAAGTGGTCCTTCTAAACAACTTTGCAAATAACTCTATACAAAAAAAACTCAATAAACAACAGTAGATCAACAAGCATGAAGCATCAATTACAAATTTGACAACCAAATCAAATAATTACATACCTTTTATGTATGGAAATTTGAGTCACTCTGATATGGAACTCATGTCTAATATGAAACTCACCTCGTTTCCTAAATTTAGAGTTTAATTAGTATGAGATAATTACGTTGACTTTTGTTTTCTCTTCTTTCTTCTAGAAACTCTTTATGGGACCCTCTGAAGATGACGATAAACGATCAGTCAAAAGAACGCTAACCTAAAACTTTTACAGAGGAGAAATTGTTTTTGACGATGGAGGAGAGAGCATGATTACCCATAGTAAATATGAGTAAATATAATAGATTATTATGAATTAAATCCATTATATTAAATTAATATGGGCCAAAACCCATATTTACGCTGCTAAAAATGGGAACCATCTTTACGGTAATTATAACCCAAACACGCAGAAAAAATCCGAGCTCTCTCCTCTCTCTCCACTACAAGAAAACCCGATTTTAGCGTCGAAATATAGCGTCGAAAATATGTCGACGCTAAATTAGCGTCGGATTAGCGTCATAATTATGTCTCCTGCAACTTTCGACGCTATTTCGATGCTATATAGGGACGAATAAAATCGACGCTAAATCGATGCTATATAGCATCGATTTAGCGTCGAAATGCCGTCTAGAGGCTCCATTCGACGCTAAATCGACGCTATTTTTGCGTCGATTTAGCGTAGAAAATATACCATCGTATTAGCATCGAATATTGCATCGAATTTGGTAGGTAGGTGCCATATTAAAAACGTTTTCACCTACTTATGTAGCGACGGTTTTGTTAATCGCAAAAACGAGGCTAAGTCGATGGTAATTCGACACAACTTTATTTGATGCTAATTCGATGCTAAATTTGCGACGCAAAATCAACGCTAAATCGCTGCTATAATCTCCTATATATACCCTCCCTCCCTCAGACCAAGAAACCATCGAGAAATTTAAAAAAAAAAATTTAAAATAAAAAAAAATTTAATTTTAGAAAAATGGGCGATATATACGAACTCAGACGCTGGATGTATCGTCGTAAAGATGAAAATGGAGGGTTTTCAGAAGAGTTTCTCAACGGCCTTGAAATTTTCATGGCTCAAGCAAGTAGTGTGCCTACAATTCAACGGACCGGTTTCATGGTGTGCCCGTGTCGGAAGTGCAAAAATTCGAGACCGCAGACAATTGATACAGTTGGTACGCATTTATTTAATAGAGGGTTTACACCTGAGTATTATGTTTGGTTTTATCATGGTGAGGGATATGAAGATGAAACTTCGGGTAGTACTAGTTACCAACCTATGAATCAGGGTTATTCGAATGAGCAATATGATCAGCATCAATTTGTTATAGAAAATGATCATGATATCGGGTTAGAGCATAATAGGGTCGAAGAAATGGTAACCGATGCATTTCCTGGAGTTATGTCTACTCCTGATGTTGCTGAGGAACCCAATGTAGATGCAAAAAAATTCTATGATATGCTTGATTCTGCAAACCAACCAATCTATGAAGGTTGTAGGGAAGGTCTGTCTAAATTATCATTGGCATCTAGGATGATGACAATAAAGTCTGATCATAATCAATCTGAGAGTTGCATGGATGATTGGGTAGCTCTTCTAAAAGAATATTTGCCAGAGGGTAATCAAGCTGCTGAGTCATACTACGACATACAAAAACTAGTCTCTAGTTTAGGATTACCTTCGCAGATGATAGATGTTTGCATTGACAATTGCATGATATTTTGGAAAGCTGATGAAGATCTACAGGAATGTCGATTTTGTCACAAACCAAGATTTGAGCCCCAAGGAGCTGGTAGAAGTAAAGTGCCGTACCAGCGAATGTGGTACCTACCCATAACAGATAGGCTACAAAGGTTATACCATTCGGAACGAACAGCTGCATCAATGAGGTGGCATGCAGAACATTCAACTATTGAAGGAGAAGTTCATCATCCTTCTGATGCAAAAGCTTGGAAACACTTCAAATCGGTACACTCTAATTTTGCTAAAGAGAAGCGCAATGTGTATCTTGGCCTATGTACATATGGTTTTAGTCCGTTTGGTATGTCTGGCAGGCAATATTCTTTGTGGCCGGTTATATTGACACCTTATAACCTTCCGCCTGATATGTGCATGCAGAGGGAATTTTTATTTTTGAGTATTTTAGTCCCTGGTCCGAAGCATCCAAGAAGATCTATTGATGTGTTTTTACAGCCGCTAATTCACGAGTTGAACTTGTTGTGGTCTCATGGGGTTCGGACTTTTGATTACTCCAGGAAAAAGAATTTTACCATGCGAGCTGTGCTTATGTGGACGATAAGCGATTTTCCAGCGTACGGAATGTTATCTGGTTGGACAACACATGGTCGGTTATCATGTCCGTATTGCCAAAATGAAACAGATGCCTTCCAACTTAAAAATGGTAGAAAATCTTGTTGGTTTGATTGTCACCGCAGGTTTCTCCCTATGAACCATTCGTACCGGGGGAACAGGAGACTATTCACAAAGGACAAACGTGTACGTATCCCACCACCTCCATATCTTTCAGGAGAGCAAATTAAAGGTCAACTTGATTTTTGGGGAGCTCAGGATACAGCAAAACGTGGTGGTAACTGGCTTAATATCCCAGCCAATCTTCCAGATCGATACCTTGTTGAACATAATTGGCATAAGAAGAGCATTTTCTGGGATCTACCGTACTGGAAGGATCATCTATTGCGCCACAATCTTGATGTCATGCACATTGAGAAAAACTTTTTCGATAACATCATGCATACCATCTTAAACGTTTCAGGCAGGTCTAAAGACAACGTGAAGTCTAGATTGGATTTGCCTCTTATATGCTCTAGATTTGAGTTACATCTCACGGGAGATGGTAGAGCTCCAGTCCCTATCTTTAGATTATCAAACGAAGGCAAATCAACATTCTTCAACTGGGTTTCCACCGACGTAAAGTTTCCAGATGGATACGTGTCAAAACTCTCTAAGTCGGTAGAGCAAGGGAAAAAATTTTCTGGCATGAAGAGTCATGATTGTCATGTGTTTATGCAGAGATTATTGCCTTTCGCCTTTGCAGAGCTTTTGCCAACGAACGTGCATGAATCACTTGCAGGTATAATTTCTATGATGATATATAAATATCTAAACAAATGATGTGTGAAAAATTATATATATTTTTTTATGATATTAAACTTCGGTTTTAGGTGTTGGAGCATTTTTTCGAGATCTGTGTGTGCGAACTCTGACTGAAGATGGAATTCAACAACTAAAACATAACATCGCAATATTGTTGTGCAACTTAGAGAAGATTTTTCCTCCATCTTTCTTTGATGTTATGGAGCATCTTCCTGTCCATCTTCCTCACGAAGCCGATTTAGGAGGGCCCGTTCAATTTCGTTGGATGTATCCTTTCGAGAGATTCATGAAACACTTAAAAGGAAAGGCAAAAAACCTGGCTAGGGTTGAGGGATCAATTGTTGCGGGAAGTTTAACCGAAGAAACCTCTCATTTTAGCTCATATTACTTCTCTCCCACTGTCCGGACACGAAAAAGAGCTCCACGTAGGTACGACGATGGTGGCATCGCGCAAGCGTATCCGGTTTCAGATGTCCCAGATATATTCTGTGCAGTTGGTAGACATGCTGGAATCACAAGAGAAGAAGATTGGGTCTCATACGAAGACTACAATTGTGCACACACATATATTCTCTTACAATGCGATGAAGTTACCCCATTTTTGAGGTACATATTATAATTACCAACTATGGACTGATGTCAAAAGGGTTATCTTCGTACTTAGATATGCTTTGAAAACATTTATTATAACTATATTTTCTCGTAGTGAATTCATTCGCCAAGTTGTCGAGGCTTTCCCAAATGCATCCGCCGATGAGATTGAAAAACGTAAAGATCTCCACTTTGCTAAATGGTTGAAAACTCAAGTAAGTTAAAAAAAAATTATATATATATAGTTTCCATTAAAACCTATATATACAATTTGTGTTTATTATATTTACAATGTGCATACTATATTTGCCAGGTTGATTATGGAGACACGTCATATCCTGTATGGTTTAGAGAGTTAATCCAAGGTCCATTGGGAAAAGTTACGTCATCTCCAATGTATTTTACACGAGGTTATGTGTTTCATACGTTCGAACGTGGAAAAAACAGAGCAACTGCAAACTATGGTGTGGTAGTTCGAGCGGAGGACACAGATTTTTATGGCATTATACAAGACATTGTTCAAGTGCAATTCCCTGGTTTGGTTAACTTAAAGTGCACCCTTTTGAAATGCGAGTGGTTTGATCCAGTTCTCGGGCGAGGGATTCGAGTAGGAAAGTTTGGTGTCATCGATGTTAACGGATCTCGTTCTTATGCAAAGTACGATCCATTTGTCATTGCATCACAAGCGGATCAAGTTTGTTTCATACCATATCCACGTGTCAGAAAAACAGGGATTTCATGGTTATCTGTGCTTAAAATAGCGCCCAGAGGAATGATAGTTGAATCCGACGACGCTCCTATGCAATATGAAGCTGCCGTGGATCTAACAACTCCAGAACAAGAGATAGACAACGTCATTCTTATAGATCCGCAAAATCGAGAAGCTGAAATTCTTTCGGAGGCTACCGATGCTGAAAACCCGGAAGACGAGTTCGCAAACAAGAGTGACGAAAATACCGATGAGAATGACGAGGACTCAAATGACGATTCGGAGTGAAGCATATGCATGTGTTTTATTTGGATTTTTGTTTTTATTTCATTTGTTTCGGATAATTTGCATTTGTTATTATTATTATTAAGTTATTTTTTCAGAAAATAAGCTGAATTAGCGTCGAATTAGCGTCGAATCAGATCAATTCGACGCTAATTCGACGCTAAATAGCGTCGAATTAGCGTCGAATTGATCTGATTCGACGCTAAATCGACGCTAAATCTAACACATTTTATTTTTGGGTACTTAGGGTATAGAATAAAACATTTAAAAGTCAACAATTACGAGTTTACATATAATGTCATAACTAATTTCGGAACTAAATAGGTATTTTAAAATTTCAAAAGTTTTAAATTTTTAAGCATATACAAAGATTGAAAATGATAAGATAGTTCTCGTATAGGTGGCGGTTTCTATACCCTAAACCCTAAAAATAGAATTTGTTAGATTTAGCGTCGAATTAGCGTCGAATGAGATGAATTCGACGCTTATTCGACACTAAATCTAACAAATTCTGTTTTTAGGGTTTAGGGTTTAGGGTATAGAATAAAACATTTAAAAGTCAACAATTACGAGTGAAGCATATATATTATATTAACTGATTAATTTAATTGCAAACAACTAAGTTCATATAATTATACTTTTAAACAACAGCATACAAGTCTTAGATTTCTATAAACTATATTGGTTTACATATACTATCATAACTAATTTCGGAACTAAATAGGTTTTTTAAAATTTCAAAAGTTTTAATTATTCGGTAGTAACAAAGATTGAAAAGGATAAGATAGTTCTCGTATAGATGGCGGTTTCTATACCCTAAACCCTAAAAACAGAAATTTTTAGATTTAGCGTCGAAAGCCTCTGATTCGATGCTAATTCGACGCTAAATCTAAAAATTTCTTGTTTTAGGGTTTAGGGTATAGAATGGTAAAGGTGTCGGATTTTGTATTATCCGATGCAAAAACGACGCTAAATTCAATTAATTTGGTTGAACCGAAGGCGGCAAACCAAAATTTTTCATACTTGTTTTGGTTTACCAATTCAATTTAGCGTCGAATTAGCGTCGAATCTATTTCAGATTCGACGCTAATTCGACGCTTAATTAAAAAATTTCACTAAAACCGCGGTAACCATTTATTGTGCGTGGGAATCCGGAAAAGATGAATAATTTGGTTTTTAATTAAATCTGACGCTATTTCGACGCTAATTACGTCGAATTAGCGTCGAAATAGCGTCAGATACTGTAATAAAACTCAAAAACTGCAGACTTCTTCTTCTTCCTCATTTTCGATTTCTCAAACTCAAAACCTTCTCTCTCGGCGACCTCTCTCTCTCTCGGCTGACTTTCCGGCGACCTCTCTCTCTCTCCCGCCGCCGCCATCTCCTCTCTCTTTCTCACACTCCGGCGAGCTCTCTCTCTCTCTCTCTCTCTCTCTCTCCCGCCGCCACCATCTCCTCTCTCTTCTCACACTCCGGCGACCTCTCTCTCTCTCTCTCTCTCCGCCGCCGGCGACCTCTCTCTCTCTCCCTCTCCACCACCTTCGAGATCTACATGGTAAATTTTTTTTTTTTTGTTAATAATATTATGTTAAGTTTGATTTAGGAAATTGTAGAAAATAGAATAGATTTTTAAGAATTTGAATGGATTTGTAGGAATTGAATTGGATTTATAGGAATTGAAATAGATTTGTAGTAAATAGAATTTATGTGTTTGTATTTATAAAATTTATAAAGTCATGAATTTATGAAAATTATTAATAAATGATTTTAGGAATTTTAATTTTTCAAAACATATACATTTGTGTAAAATATAATAAAAATCATTTGATCTATAATTTAGAAATTTAAATAAATATTTATTTTAAATAAAAACGATTTTATAAGTAATTTTACATTTATATTCTATAATTATGAGTTTATAAAAATAAATTTTTGAAGTTAAAATAACAAAACAAGTTTACAAATTATGTTCATATTTTATATACAAAATTTAAATTTTTTAGCATTTTTGGAATTATTTTTACAAATTTTATATTTATTTATGAATTTATATGTTTTCTATTTTTATTTATTATTTTTTTTGGTTTTATAGGCGGATCCAGCACCTTCCTACGGACAGTTATTTGGCGAGGATGCTACGATTCCTGGATACGATGGTCGTCGCGGATCTGGATCAGGATCAGCGTCGGGTTCGCAAGCTGCGACATATCGTCCACGACCTCCACCACGAGGTCCACCACGTGTTGCACCACAAGCTCCGCCACCGCCACCGCCTCAGCCAGAGCCAGAGACACAGACAGAAGAAGACACAGCAGACCCTTCTGATGACCACCAAGAGCCGCCACCGGCAAACGCGCCTCTCATGATGCGGATTACCGAGCTTCTCCGCCAACCTGGACGAGAGACACGTGTTAGGACTCTCCATCCGATGAGGCCTCCTGGTACTTTATGGTATGATTATATCTTTTACAATATTACTAATATAGGTTATATAATTTTTAATTACAAATTATAATTAGATCATTGTAAATTCTTGTTTAACAGGTTTAGCGATAACAAGGTATCACGTTCGGTCACCAAGGCCATCGCGGCCTATTTCACTATGCCCCATGCTAATTGGAGCCAGACGCCGCAGCATGTGCGGGATATTTGGTTCAAATCATGGGCGGTAAGTCTTTTTATATTATTTATTTTTAATTATCAAAATATTTTATTTCAAATATATTCATAATATTATTCGTATTTTTTTGTAGCAAGGGTGGCATTGGGAAGAAGCTCATACTTTCGAAGTGCGAGCAGAGTTCGAGCATAAGGCGCTAAAGCGTCTCAACGGTTACGTTGGTAACTTGAAGAAGGCGTGGCGCGCGAAAGGCGATGAGGCGAAGCCGATAGGGATGGATCCCGATGTTTGGTCGGGTCTAGTGCAGTTCTGGGAGGATCCCCATTCGGTGGCTAAATCCGGGAAGTGTTCTATAGCTCGTCTCACGCCAGTGGCCGAAGGAGATGGACCTTCAAAGCATTGTGCGGGTCAAACATCGTACGCCACAGTACGACTGAATATGGTAATTTATTTGATTTTCTTGTATTTTAAATATTTATATAATTTATATTTAAGTTTTATTTATGTTTATTTTTGTTTAACAGGCTGATGGCGGTGATCTTCCTCCGATGGTTAAAGTGATGGAGAAAACTCATCGGAAGAAGGATGGGACGTTTGTTACCGCTCAAGCGGAACGAACGTTCAACGAGTACAACGCACGACTGGCAGAGCTAGACGAATCTGTCCAGTCTACGATGGGTGTCCAAGATTTGGATCGACTTTACGAAGAGGTAATTTTTTAGATTTTCTTAATATATTTAAAATTATTTTTTATTACAATTTTATTGTATAACATTTTTATTTTATAGGTTGCACCGAAGAAGAAAGGACGAACGATGGGTGTTGGATCCATCAGAGATGTTCCAGCAGCTTGTTCGTCGGCTCGATATTCTTACACCGCGGGTCCGTCTCAGCCGCAATTGACCAGGCAGTTGGAAACTGCTAATTCTAGGATTTCGCAGCTAGAGACTAACCTTTCAGCAATGACCAGTCTCTTTAACATCATTGCAGTGGATAATCCGGCATTAGCAACTGCCTTGCAAGGGCTTCAGTTTCCTCCACCGCCTCCTCCACCTGACGGTCCTACGCAATTCGAGCAAGAATCCGAAAAGATGATCCGGGAAGATGTCATTAACCTAAGAACCCAACAACAAGAGTAGATTAGGATTTTTATTTCATTTGTATCGCATATTTTGTTTTATAATGTTTTTAATTTTTAATATATTTTTATAATATTTTTAATATATTTTTATAATTTTTTTAAAAAAAAATTATAAACGACGCTAAATCGATGCTATTTAGCGTCGAATTAGCGTCGCACATGTCGAAAGTGACGACGCTACTTCGACGCAAAATAGCATCGATTTAGCGTCGATACGTTGCATCGAGACACTGTGACGCAAAATCGATGCTATTTTGCGTCGAAGTAGCGTCGTCACGTTGCCTCGAAATGGTTCGACGCTAAATCGATGCTATTTTGCGTCGAATTAGTGTCAAAACATTAGCGTCGATTTAGCGTCATAATTTGTTTCGACGCAAAATTAGCGTCGAAATGAATTTAGCGTCGACGGTTTAGCGTCGAAAATGAATTCGACGCTAATTTGACGCTAAAGGCTTTTAGCGTCGAATTAGCGTCAAATTATGCTGACGCTAAATGTCTGTTTTCTTGTAGTGCTCTCGCATCTCTATGTCTCTCTCTGGATCTTCTGTAAAACAACGGAAGATCTCTTTAGCCTCTCTCTCGATCTGCCTCTCTATCGATCTGTCTCTCTCTCGATACAATGATCTCTCTGTCGATCTCTCTTTCGATCTCTCAATCGATCCCTCTCTCTGTCATCTCTCTATCGATCCCTCTCTGTCGATCTCTCTAAACTATCTGTTCTGGTAAGAATCATGATTGTTTGGGGATTAGGGTTGTTGATTAGGGTTGTTGTTTGGGGGTAAGCGATCGAAATTAGGGTTTTGATTAGGGTTATTGCATGTGAAAATAATTGGGGATTTTCTGAAATTAGAGTTGTTTGGTTGTTTTTTGGCTTGAAATTGTGTTATGGTTTGGTAAAACGTAAATTTGAGTTAATAATCCAATTTGTTTTTGCTTTCAATTTGTTTTGCTGGGTTGGAAATGAGCGATCAAAGGAGTAAAAGCAATAGGTGGAACTGGGAGGTGAGTGGATTCGAAGAAGAGTAATGCAAATTTCTGAGTATCGGCTCCAAGGAAGCGATGGTTGCTTCAAATGGTACATTTTCCACAAACTCGTCTTTGTTATTTTGTTCGTTTAACTCAGCTTCTGCACTAGTTAGTAATAAGCACTAGCTTAATTAAGGAATGATATAGTTCGCTTTTGCCATGAATAGGAATGTCTCATTTCTCTCAGTGATTTCAAGTATTATTAATAGGTTTTTTTCCATATTCTTGCTATATTGTGTAATATCTTGTTGTGCTTTCTTGAAAGTCTATTAGTGGATTACATGTACAGTTGGAAATCTGCAGCAACCAACAAAGATACGCTGGATTTCTAATAAAAACTGATAATTAGTTAATTTTGTATCATCCTTCAACGTGTACGTGCTTATATTAACTTGTGTACTTTATATTAGATTTCTCGGTCAATTTCATATTGTTTTATTGTTTCTAGGACTAGTTATCATATGCTCATTCTGTAAAAGAGTTTCTCTAATCAAATATTCTTGTCCTTCTGAACAATTTGCTCTTTTTCCAAGCATGGCATCTTGGTGCCTGTACAAACAGAGCCCAAACATAACAAACGAGGACTGGGAGCTGTGAAAACAATTAAGCGAAAAGCTGCAAAACCTCAAGCTACAGATTCTGGGCACAATGAAAAGGTCTGTTATTTTTCCCTTGCAGGCAACTTTAAAATTTTATGTATGTTAGGTCTGTGTTGAACTGCTCAAGTGGATCCTTTGATAGGTCTGACTAAAGCAGTAAGATTGTTTTACTCTACTTGTCTTTTCATGTTTTTTTTTCCTCTGTTACTCTGCCTTTGGACCATTATCCAGACCAAACATGGTATGAGTAATTTCTGTTAGTTTATGTTGCTTTTATGTGGTATATTTCTCTATTTCATTTTATGTTAGTAATTCCTGCTAGTTCATTGTAATGGCCTTTAGCTACTGGTTTGAGTTGAGTTAATTAGAAAGGGATGATTTTTGTTTTTGTAAGTGTTAGCTGAGTCTGTAGAATTTGTGATCAGCTTGCAAAAAATTTGGTTGTAGAAGCCATTGCTTATCTTGATAAAATGTTTCTTGATTGAGCAGCTTGGAATTGAAACAGGAAGCAACTGATCTGCCGGAGTATAATAAGATAAGTTTCGAATGCATCAACTCTTTCATATCTATACTCTTTGTTTTAGCATAGTGTCACAGATTTTTGATAGTGTCACTTGTAGAACTGATAAATGCATAAATTACAGCCTTGTAAACTGATAAATGGTTGTTTGTTGTTGATTAGAACTTGGTTAGGTGTAGGTTAGGTTACTGTTTTTATGAATCAATGCTCTGTATTGTTAGATTAGACATATACTTATATTCATTGATTGCTAAAAAACTTAAAGAAAACTTGATAGCTGTTTATTAGGACTGTTTACACTCTTTGCCATCAATGCTTGCTAGTGTTAGCTTAGACAGAGAGTTGTTGGTCATTCATTGCTAAAACACAACTGAGTATTTGTTATCACAAAAAACACTTAAACACGAAAAAACACACTTGAAACGCTGTTAGATTAGACATATACTTGTATTCATTGATTGTTAAAAAAACTAATAAAAACGATTAAAACACACTTGAAACTCTGCTATATATTAAACTCTTCATCAGTATCTTAACACAATCCCAAACCTTTTGATTTTGCTCAGTCCCTATTCCTTTTAACATCCACAATCATAACCTTTCTATTTTCTCCTCTCTTTTTCTTTAAACACCTACCATAAACTAGGATATGGATTCTACTAATCCATTTAGTCACTCTTCAGGATTTATGAACTTTTTAAATAGTCAACAAGAAAACCGTAGTCTTGAACCCAATCTGTATGATGGGGTTTCACCAACCATTAACCTTGGATCATCAGAAGTTCCTGTCTTTAGTAGTCAGTGTACTGATGATCCAATCCTAGCTAAACCCACACCTGAGGTCGTAAATAAATAAGGAATTGGAGTCCCAAAGAAGACATTTTGCTCATCAGTGCTTGGTTGAATACCAGCAAAGATCCAGTAGTTGGAAATGAGCAAAGAGCTGCAGCGTTTTTGGTCACGCAATGCAGCTTATTTTAACTCAAGTCTTAAAAAAAATCTTGAGCTTGCTGGTTTACCAAATAGAGAATATAGTCACTATAAACAGAGGTGGCAGAAGATAAATGATCAAGTGTGCAAGTTCGTAGGCTGCTACGAGGCTGTACATTCTACAATAAAAAGTGGCTGGGGTGATGAAGACTACAAGAAACTTGCACTGGACCTCTTCTTCAGTGATCACAAGTACAAGTTCACACTTGAACATGCTTTGCTAGAGCTACGGCATGACCAGAAATGGTGTGTTTCTACTGCTAGTAAAGGTGAGGGGAGTTAAAAAAAAAAAGGTTGAGGAGGCTTCTACACAGTCTTCAAGCTGCCAGCCAGTTCAGCTTGAAGATGATGAACCATTGGCTCGTCCACTTGGTGTTAAGGCTTCCAAGGCAAAAGGTAGAAGGAGTTTGACCAACAGAACCACTGTGGACCAAGAAAGCAAGGATATGTTAGAATTTCAGAACATGTGGGCAATTAAGGAGAATGATTTAGATATGAAAAACAAGCTTATTGACAAGAAGTTGCTAGATAGTTTGCTAGGGAAAACAGAACCACTTAGTGATATGGAATTGGCTCTAAAGAACAAGCTCATTTCAGACATGTTGTCTAATTAGTGTCTTCATATTTGTATGTCTAATTAGTATTTCCTTTTCTATGAAGAAGTTTCTGTTTTCTGCATAAGTTTGTGTTTTCTGCTTGAGTTAACAGAGTTGTGTTTGTGTTTCAAATCAATGAATCAATGAATTTGTGTTTCTTTTCCACTAATGTCTGCTTAATCATTTATGATAGTTTGTTTTCTGCATAAGTTCAAAGAGAGGAATCGGTTAATAACATAGTTGTGTTTGTGTTTTCTACTTGAATCTGCTTATTCATTTATGTTTGTTGTTTTCTTCTTAACATTGCAGGTTTTGTTGGTTTATGGAACGTATGGTGTCATAAGATCGAGAGTGAGTACAAGATTAAAAACAGAGAAACAGAGTATGGTGTCACAAGATTTTGTTGGTTTATAGAACCTATGGTGTCACAAGATTGAGGGTGAGCACAAGATTAAAAACAGAGAAACAGAGTATGGGCTGACAAGATTTTGTTGGTTTATGTTCACATGTTTTTGTTGGTTTATGATTTGTACATAGTTTCTAAAGAATTATTTGTGTTCACATGGTTTTGTTTTGTATCGAAACTTTTGTAAACAAGTATTTTGTTCACTTGCTATATATTGTCATATACGTTGCATATAAACATCAGTAGCTTCTCCTCTTTCTATTTCTTTACACAAACAAGTTCTCCTCCTTCTATTTCACACAATCATAACGTTTCTATCTCTTTCTATTTCTTCAAACATAGTCTCCTTCTATTTATTCTTAAAAATTTAACAAACAAATATGGCATCCTCTTCAACTAATCCTTTTGACGGATCATTCGATAAAACTTTTGATGAAATTTTTGACCAAAAATTCGATCAAAAGTTTGAGAATCTCTTCAATGATTTTGGTGAGCATCGGAGGGCAACCAATTCCAAGAAAAAAACGAGACGTTATTGAAAGAGATCGCGAAGGCGGACACGAGCATTTATGGAACGATTATTTCAAAGAAGATGCAACATACCCACCTCATTTATTTCGACGCCGTTTTAGAATGAACAAGCACTTGTTCATGCATATTATTGATCGACTCTCTAATGAAGTTCGATACTTCCAACAAAAAAAAGATGCTACCGGAAGGCGTGGTCTCTCTAAACTTCAAAAGTGTACCGCAGCAATTCGTCTCATGACATATGGTACTGCGGCTGATCAAGTTGACGAATACCTCCGACTCGCTGCACCTACATCTCGTTTATGCTTGGAACATTTTGTCGAAGGAATAATAGATTTGTTCGGAGATGAGTACCTAAGGAGACCCACATAAGAGGATCTTCAACAACTTCTTGTCATTGGAGAGATACGCGGATTTCCCAGGATGGTAGGAAGCATCGATTGTATGCATTGGGAGTAGAAGAATTGCCCCACCGCTTGGAAAGGGCAATTTTCACGTGGATCAGGAAAACCCACAATCGTTTTAGAAGTTGTAGCTTCATCCGATCTTTGGATATGGCACGTATTTTTTGGAGCTCCATGTACCTTAAACGATCTCAATGTCCTTGACCGCTCACCAGTTTTTAATGATATAATAAATGGTGAAGCTCCGCAAGTAAATTTCTTTGTCAACGGAAGAGACTATGATTTGGCTTACTATCTCACAGAGGTATTTATCCGAAATGGGCAACTTTTATCCAATTTGTACCACTTCCACAAAATCCAAAATTATCTTTATTTGCTAAACGTCAAGAATCTGCTCGGAAAGATGTCGAGCGTGCTTTCGGAGTCCTGCAAGCTCGATTTACCATTGTTAAAAATCCAGCTGGTTTTTGGGATAAGAAAAAAATAGAAAAGATTATGAGAGCATTTATCATACTCCACAATATGATCGTAGAAGACGAACGAGACGTTAACACGCAGTTTGATGTATCAGAATTTCAACAAGGAGAAGGAAACATAAGTTCACATGTGGATTTCACGTTTTCTACATCTATGCCTACAAATAATGCCGATATGTTGGGCGTTCGAATTCGACTTCGTGATAGACAAATGCATGAACGGTTGAAAAATGATTTGATGGAGTATATATGGCAAAAATTTGGACATGATCAAGATTAAAACTGAGCGTTCTTTTCCGTTTATGATTTCTAAATCTATGTTTTAAATGTTTTTGTTTCATGTATGTTTGAAATTTCATATTTATTGAATGTACTATGTTATCAATTTTTAAGAAGTAAACTTTATTTTTAAAAAAACACAATTTCATAATTTTTTATTTTTTTAAGAACTCTTCTATATTTACTACCTATAATCACAAAAAACATCAACAAATTAAATTGGAGTTCTAAAATACAATAAATATTATAAAATTCATATATTACCCCAACATATTATCCACCCATAATCATGCTCTTATGTTTTTTACTTGTAAGGACACGTGACTTAATAACATTCAAAAACTATTTTCAAATCACGTTTGTGTTATGTTTAATTAAAAAATAGACTAATTATGAAACTTTTAGATTATTTCTTTAATTATAATAATAATTTGGGTATATTTTACAATTTCAGTTTTTGTGTTACTTTTATAATTTTCTTAGTTATTTTAACATTAGTTATAACAAAAATTAAGAGAAATTTTAAAAAATGTCACTTTTCAAGTGTCACTTTTCAAAAATGCCACATTTTCAAAATCTTTGTAAAAATGCCACTTTTAAAAATTATTTATTCATTATATCATTTATGTTTGGGTTAACTATGTTGTATTAGGGTTTAATTTTAAGGGTTTATGAAGTTTTAGGGGTCAAAACATTTTTTAGGGTTTAGAATTTTAAGATTTAGGTTCTAAAAATTCATAATTAGTTGCATTTTGCATATAGACAATCCATAGTGGCATTTTTGCAAATCTACACACCAAATTGACATTTTTGCAATTGTCTCAAAAATTAAGATGTAATAAATTATAAATTTCATATTTTTATATATAAAAATTTGGTTTTTGGTATAAAATGTGAAAAGTAATTACTCCCTTCGTTTTCTAACATAGGATAATTTAGACAATTTATTTTGTTTCACTATATTGGATTTTATCATATTCCAATACAAAAATTATTTATTTTAATTTTATAATAAATAAAAAAATAAAAGATAATTAACCCAAATAAAAACTTTTACCTTTCCAAGATTGACGCCACCACTAATCTTAACTACTATTACAAGTCATCCATTTTTTTTCTTAAACTCACTACAGTTAGAACCAACAACTAATTTTTTTGTCTCTAATAACAAAAACGGAACAAAAACAAATCAAATCCGAAAATCCTCAACCGAACCATTCTAACACCACTCAGAATTTTGATTAGAACGAGCTCTACCATGACAAAGAAGAGCTTTCTCCAGTCGACATGATCCAAACTAACACAACTCTGAAATACAATGAAGAAGAGCCTCAACCAATCCACAAGACACAATCTACAACCATTCGGAAATTCGATCTGAACAAGCTACCAGATAAATAATTTGATGACATTGTACTGGAGATGCTGAGGATTCATGCGCCTTCATATTCTTACTAGGTAATTTACCTTGTTCTGTTTTATGGTCATTGGTGCTCTCTTCTTGTGAATGTGAGGAGATAAAAGTGTAGTGGGAGGAAGACGACGAATCTATATTTTCACCTTTTGTTTTCTGTAATTGTAATTCACTAGTCAAGTTGAATGAATCTATGGTTATCATTGTGTAACACTTTTTTATTTTGTGTTTTTTCGTTTAATATGTGAAGTATGTTGTAAAATGATTAATGATCGCTTCTTTGAGTACAAATAAAAGGAAACAAAATAGCTTGGCTATAAAGCCTAAAGATACAAGAAATAAATCATATGATAATCTAAACAAAAAGGACGTGATTCTCCTACAAAAATAAATTGATGGATCATTGTTGCTCTGAACTTGTGTCGTTATTAATGTAACGACCGTGAATCAGAATTGGTGAATTATGGTCGTACACAGCATTATGTGTCGATCGACACAAGTTAAATCGAACTGGATTGGTTCGATTTAAGTGTCGATCTGCGACCCGGTTTAGGGCAAAACCCTAGGGTTTCCCTATAAATAGAGGGTTGGCCGCATTTTGAGACTTGGAGAGTTCCAGAAAGTTTCCAAAAAGTTCCAGTGAGTTTCCACAGAGATTTGTGAGAGGAGATTCGTCGGAGAGGCTTGGGAGATCGTTCTTGGAGTGATTTCTTATGTTGGGAGTGTGGATTCCGGAGTTGGGGACTTGTCTTGGCATTTTTCATCCGTTTTCCTCCTTTCTCCCTTCAGATCCAAGGTGAGTGCGTGACCATGGTTTATCTGGGTAAAGAGGATGATAAGATGCGTTTTGATATGTTCCATATTTTACCTATTTTACTATCTATTTTACTATATTTTCTACGCACTTTAATAAGCTTTTCAGTCAAAAGAGGTAGTTTTCCTCGTATTTGTAGTTTTAAATTCTTAATAGGGAAATCAAGCAAAACAAAGCTAAAAGGGCCAAAAGAGGTGTAAACCAAGCTACAACAACTTTCATAAGCCAAAGACACCATCAAGAACCAAGAATTCACAAGAAACAACATTCTACCAAATTGGACAGAACATATACGCCAGAAGTTCAGCAGTGAACGGAGCAGAAAATCAATTTGGAATTGTATGAAATTTGGTGTGAAGATAGATATTTGAGTTATCTGTACAATGAAGTTTTAATCCTATCATTTGGAGCTGTGAGCAGGAAGATACACCAGAATTACAAAGCACATGTCAAACTGCCTCGAAACTGAAGCGAGTCCAATTTCGGACCAAATACCGGCCTGCATCGTGGACCGATATTCTAGCCTTTTTCAGCACACGAGAGAGGTCATTTAACTCCCATTGCCGGTCACGAATTTGGGCCGATACCGTGACCAATATTGGAGCAGTTTTGACGTAAAAGACCGTTTTGTTCTAAACTAAACCCTAGGAAGACCATATGCCTATATATACTTGTTTTTAGCCTCTTTCGGAGGAAAAAAAGCATCAATAAGCAGTCAAGAGGGCATGACTAGGGAGCCCTAGGCAGCCGCCTATCTCTTCTCTAAACACTAAACACGTTTTCATCTTTGTTCTTCATTGGATTTGGATTCTAGGAGAAGATCTCCTTTTGTACTTTGATATAGAGAAGATTTCATATCTCTTACTCTTTAAATTCAGTTTATATATGATGATTCGTGCCTATCCTTTTTGCTTTGTTGTTACTTCAATCATGTCCGAGTAATTCACTTGTTAGGTTTTAGGTTTTCGATGAGTTTCATAATTCGATAATTGATTGATGATTGTTTAGGGAATACGTTAGAGTCTTCATATTTACTTTTACATAATGCATGATTGCTTTACCGATCATCTAGTGATCTGATCTTAGGTTTATATACTCTCCAAAAGCTTGTTATATTGCCTGAACTAGTATTTGATGAGCCAAACGCCTTAACAATTCGAAAAGTTAGTTAAGGAGTGCGGTGAACTTTATCAAACTTGAACTTTAATGCATGTTTTCACCTTGTGATAACCTGCGATAGTTGAGTCTATTAGGGTGCTAAAACGTAGATGGTTAGTTACGTCACGACAGTGGGATGACCTTACATCAGTGCTTTGTGTTCTAGACGGTTCATAATTCCTAAGTCTCTAAAATCAATCAATCTTTATTGTTGCATGATTCTCAGGGAAATACCTAAGTTCTAACACTTTTCTCTTATTGATTTATCCTTGCTTTTACTTTGCTTTACAATCGTTATTCATAAAACCACAAAAACCCTAAAACATATGTTCTTCTTAGTTTGATTTCAATCTTATAAATTCGTAGCATAACTATCTGGCCTCTGTGGATCGATCCCTAAGTACTACTGCGATCTCTTAATTTGAGAGAGTAGCTCAGGGTAAATTTGAGCATATCATGTTTGTTTGTTGTTATTTGGTGTATTTCGTGTTGTGTTGAGTGGATTTGTGCAGGTGAATTGCTTGGAATCGAGCCATGAAAGGATAGGCTCGATTTCCAGCATCTGTGTCGATGCGTCGATCGACACACGGGTCTTGTGTCGATCGACACAGGGTGTATCGATTTCCAGGTTCTGGATTGATGCGTCGATCGATACAGGTCGACACGAGGTGTGTCGATCCACACACTGAGCTTGTGTCGATCGACACATAGCCAGTTTTGGCGAACATGTGTTGTTTATTCTTGCTTGCTTTGTTGCGTGTTCACCCTGTATTGTATCACTTCTCTTATGCCTCTGTGTATAGCCTTGTAGATGTGATGACCGTCTCACTAGTATTTGTAACGCCCGTGAACCAAAAAGTGGATTTTGGTTGGGTGTCGATCGACATAGGGTGTGTGTGTCAATCGACACGAGTGTTTTTTTTTTCTTGTGAAAAGTCGGGTTTTGGGCGTTGTGTCGATCGACACAGGTGGTGTGTGTCGATCGACCTAGGTTTAAATTAGACCGTCAGGTTCGGTTTAATTGTCCGGGTTAGTGGGTCGGTTTAGAGAACCCTAGGGTTCGATATTTAAACAGAACATGACAAGTTCTGGCCGACTTTTTTGATCAGAAACAAAGAGAATCAGAGAATCGGGAGAGAATCAGAAATCAGGGAGATTGTGAGTTTTTGGGATCGTTTTTGGCTTTTTTGCTTGTTCTTGAGGCTAGAGGAACAAGGGAGATTGGTGCTGGGCGATTCCGGGTTGGGAGAAGGAAATCAGAGGCTGTGCAGAGCCTGATTCGTGGTCTTCGTCTTTCTTCCTCTTTTCAATCCTTTTTCGAGGTGAATGCGTGACCGTAGGTTTATCTGGGTAAAAGAATCGATAGAATACATTTGATTGTGGTTGTGTGGATTGGATTTCGTGTGTTTTGTTGGTGAATTCGTGCAGGAGATCGATGGATCGCATTAGGGTTTGAGCCATGAGAGGATATGCTCGTTCTCTGTGTCTACAATGTCGTGTCGATCGACACACTTGCTTTGTATCAATCGACACAAGTGCATCGTGTCGATCGACACCATGGTGGTGTGTCGATCGACACAAGTGCAGTATGTCTATCGACACCTAGTGGTTGTGTCGATAGACACAGTGCTCATGAACTGGTTCATGTTTGATTGTTCGTGTATGTTTGTTGAATGCTCACCCTGGTATTGTATCTTTTGCTTATGCCTGTATCAATTTACTCACGCATATCTTTTTGCTATGTGATGCAGGTAAAGAGAAATTGTGATCGTGGAATCATGGCCGGGAAGAGGAGATGATCTAGTGTCTCGTTTGAATGGCTGTATTGTTAGAATTGCTAGGTTGCTAGTAAATTCTGGAATTGTTATTGGTTATCGTTGGATATTGGAATTGAATATTGGTTTATTGGTTTGAACGGTTTAGCAATTGATAAGTATGGGATTATTGAATTATGGTTGGCTTAATTGTTTAATCGTTTGTTGTTCCACATTGCTTGTGTTTGGTCCATTGAGGATTATTATCTGTGATGATAATAATCCGAAGGAAATTTTTTTAAATTTTACGGGTTGGGTTGTTTCAGTATTTGTGATAATACTCACGTATCTCGTATAACCATGTGATGCAGATAAAGACAAGGTGTGATTGTGGGATCGAGGCGAGGAAAAGGAGATGGTCTAGGGATTCGTTGAGTGATCATTTTGTTAGAATTGCTAGGGTGTTGGTAATTTTGGAACTTGTTGGATTGGTTATTGACTTGTGTTGTCATGGGATTGTTGTTTATGGACTAATTTGGATTTTTGGTTTCAATAAATTATGAGATTTATTGAATGTTGTTATTGGTTATTGATTGTATTGTACCGCAGTTGTGTCGTGCCCCGTTAAGGATTATTATTTGTGATAATAATAATCCGAAAAGGAATTTTTTTAAAAAATTTACGGGTTAGGTTGTTACAATTAAGTTGTTGTTTGTTTTCTCATCATACACCGAATAATAGCCGGAGTACAAAAGTAACCAAAATTGTCATATTGATTGATAATTTACTTGGATTTTGAAGCTTTGATTTTTACAATAAGTAGAAGAAACAAACGCAAAACAACTCAGACTTCATACACATTTGTAAAAGAAATAGCGCATAATAAGTTGTTAAACAGAGCAAAAGTGAACCAGAGAACATTTTATCCGACATAAAAATATAACCATAAAAATCTACATAATCTCCACTACTCCGATGGATTTAATGCATTCATCATATTTTAGACTAACATAGCATCACAACTTATTTGTATGGGAAGAAAATCATCTTTCTCCAATGAGGATTTCTTCATATGTTGTATCTTGTACTTGTTTGATCCTCCAACTTTCATGATCTATTGCATGCATGTTTAAAGAGTCAAGAAAATATGGTTTACCTTTCTTGTGAGATAATTTTTGAAAGACTCGTCTACGGCACTAACAAGAGCTTCTATGGTTTTTGGGCATTTTTTATGTTGTAGCGATTAAATTGCACTAAAAAAATCCAAGATCTAACATATTCAAATCCAGCGAGTTCGGTGGCTGACACATCAAACGAATATCGAAGCCAATTTTGGACGCAGCTTCTTGGAAATCTTTATCTCCACACAGAACATGTGCTCTAGCATTATCTTGTTGAATAAAAATCGTATTCCCTCGATCTTCGCTTGGCCACTTCTTATGAATCCTCGGAAGAACATTTTCAATCAAACAATCTTTTATATCTTCTCTCATAATAGATGTTACCGCTTTAGTTCTAAAGTACTTGCATCTCCATTATTACTCTATCTCTTACCCGATTCCTTAGTAACAAACGGATAATATTCTAATTTTTCCAGAAAATACCTCGTTTCTTTTCTTCTCAAACCTTTGACGAACCATTGCAGCTAGAAACATCATTTTTTCGATATAATTTTTACTTTGACATGTACTTGTGGCTCATCTTCAATCGGAAGTAGATAGTACTTTTTGGTTTTCTTTGTCGTATCAAACCATTTTTCATTAATATGCACCATATTGCACATGCCCATAAATTTTGGTTCATGAGGTAAAGTATTCTTATCTAACAAAGAGATGCAAAACTTTAGTCTACCTCTCATATTATCTTCTTTTAAATGTGGTTTGATGCTATTGGTATGCCGTCGAAAAATCCTTCTTTCTTGTGCCTAAATAGTGTTGTAGGACTCACATCCAAAGCCATATCAAACCTCCTCAAAGTTGTTCGTTTGTATAACGGAATACCAACAACTTGACTTGGCTAAAGCAAGATTCTTTTGGGCCATAATTTCCGATTCTCTGGTGAGAAACGTGCACTATTCCATCAATGTATGTTTGCTTTTCTCATTGCCAAATCTTTTGTACTATGAGTATAGGCATCGAAAAATATTGAGAAACTTTTCTTGTAGTATACTTTTCATATTTCCATCGACACTCTTCATCCACTAGAGCATTATAAATATCTCATCTCTCCTTGTTTGAGAGATGATTTCTGGTTCTTTGTAGATTCGGTTGAACTTGAGATGCATTTTTATTGTCATTATCTATTAAAAAAAATATAATAATTTATAACTAGAGTTTGAGAAATCAGAATACAAAACAGAAAATACATTAAATACAAATTGACAAAGCATTAAATATTGTTAGTAGATAATGAACGACAACAAGATATATTGTTTTAAGCTGAGAAAAGATAGAAAAACCCTAGCCGTTAGAGACAAAGGGAGAGAAAAAAGGTAATTTGATATTACTCCTCTTCGATGTCCGGTGCTTTTTCCGACATCGTGAGAGGGAGATGGTTGTAAACTAGTAGTTTCTACGCTCGACATGAAGTCTAGATGATGTCCTGAAGTTTTTGGTTTTTGTTTAGAAGATGATGCGATGTTAGACGATGCAATGTTATTCGCCGTCTGGATTTTATGAGTTATTATGATTCTCTTGATTGGTGTTTTTTTTTTTGGTGAAGATTTTAGTTGAAGTTTTTTTCCTCGTAGAAGATATATGTTTAGTTTCTAGTTAATTTTGGCTATATATTTGATTTAAATTTTGCAGTTCAAACTTGTTCAACGGTGGCTTCACTGAAGCTAACTCGGAACAAAATTGACAAAAGACAATAAAAAAAATGAGATTTATCTAAATTAAGGGAATTGTTATCATGTTATCGTAATAGATTTTGGAAGTCTGGCTGTTATTATGAATTCAGGAACACCTAATTGTCTACTTTCGATTCGAAACAAGATCATCTTGATATCGCTAATGTGTTGTCAACGATTATTATCTTCACTTATTTTTCGATGTGGAATGCTTATTATTTTCTCTTTGTAATTTATTTGTTAAAATCTTCAGTGATATAATTTATTTTAAATCAGTTGCAATAAAATAAAGTGTTATAAACTTAAAAGATGAACCTAAGGCAACGTTGATAGGATGTTCATTGTGATCATTTGGTAAAATATCAGCGCCATTGATAAGACTTTCTTCGCTTAAATTTCATAAGACCTCACTTTTATTGTTTAGAAACAGCAAATTCAGATCAATATTAAAAGCCATGAAATGAAGTTAGAGACCATTTTGTGTGTGGATTATATAGGCATAATTTTTTTACAATCGTTTTACTTTAGTTCTATCTTAAAATTTTGATTTTTTTATTTAAAATGATTTTGTAGAAATTAGTTCCAAAATTTCTCTATATCTAAAATTTATGTAAATGACTTTTTTCTCTGTTTCTGCTTAGATGATTCATATACTCAAGTTAGGGTTGGGCATAAGACGGATACTCTGAAAATTTGGAATACCCGTTACCCGATCCGACCCTAACGGCTATTTGAAAAATAATACCCTTAGCCGACCCGCAAAAAAATGGGTACTCGGCAAAAATTTGTTAACCCGTCGGATATCCGGTCCATTACCCTTACCCGCCCAATTGTAACATAATTTATTTATAATTAAACTTAAAAAACTTGTATACAAAAAAATAGAAGTGCTATTATGAAAAAAAAACTCTTAATAGACAACATATATAGTTCATAAAATATAATATTACAAATCGATACTTAAAAGATTGTAATTTATCATCTCTAAAATTATCGATGACAATTCAAAAACAAAAAAGATTGACGTTGCCAGTATTTATACTATACTATATATTATACAATTTATTTTATACCTAAGTTTATCAAATATTAGTAATATAGAATATTGATATTTACGGATCGGATAGCAAATCAAATATGAACGGATAACGAGACGGATAGTGAAAAAAATAATACCCTTTACTCGATCCGCCGATATCAAAATTATGGTATCTTTTATCCGACTCGAGAATTACGAGTATTCTATTTTTGGGATGGATACAAATTGAATAATGGGTAAAAGACGGATAATGGATATTTGTGTCCAGCCCTAACTCACTCAAGTATAGTAGAGCTCAAATTGAGATTTTCAAGAAATGGCAACTACTCTTTTAATAAATTACTTGACGATTCATGAAATAGTAATTATCTTTTCTAATAATGAGTAAATGATTTATTTATTTAATTTTTTTTAATATACGTGCAAATGTTTAAAATATTTTATATTTGAAAACGAATGGAGTATAATTTAGTAAATTTTCTCTATGAAAATACTTGAATTTTTTCTTTAAGCGAGAATATACAATAATTAAATTTTCTTTTACTATAAAAATTGAATATGATGTTTGCTAAATTAATTTAGGTAAAATTAAGTCTTTTCTCCATCTAGCAGTGTGAACCTTAGAGCATGTTTATTGGTAAATTTTATTGGGTATCATAAATAATAAATTAAGATTAATTTTATTAGTAATTTAATTCTTGAGACTCAATTAGATTTTTATGATTTTGGTATGTTTATTGCTGATATCCAAAGGGCTTCAAAAGAATTTTTTTTTTATAAAAAAATAAAATAAAAGAAAATCAAATTATTATATATAAATATACAAAAGTTTATAAAAAGAGTAATTTATTATATTTCATAAAATTTTAAATATATATTACAATCCGTAAAAACAACTCAAACATAAATTTGCATATAGTAAAACCATAAGAACGTTGAATGATTAAAAATACATATAAAAGCAAGATAAAAAACCTCTTTAACTCGCCTCTAGTCTTGAGTAATGCCAAATTTTTGCCAAATATTCTCCACCAAATCAGCTTTTAATTGTTCATGCATTCTTTCCTCATGAACTCGAGCTCGATTGGCTATCATATTGTTCACATTTGTAGATGTCTGTGTAGAATATGTGTAGTCCACATGTGATGTCCCGCTTTCTCCTCTTTGTGCAAATTCTGATAAATCATATTGAGTGCATCGGTCTCGTTCATCTTCTACTATCATATTGTGCAATATGATACATGCTCTCATTATTTTCCCTAATTTTGCTTTATCCCAAGTAAGCGATGGATTTCTGACAATTGCAAATCGAGCTTGCAAGACTCCAAAAGCACACTCGACATTTTTTTCTGATAGCTTCTTGACAAGTAGCAAATAATGATGCTTTCGGACCTTCTGGGTGGGAAATTGATTAGATGAAAGTTGCCCATTTCGGATATATACCATCTGTGAGATAGTAAGCCATATCGTATTGGCGACCATTGACAAAGTAATTGATCTTTGGAGCTCGACCTTCTAAAATATCATCAAAAACTGGTGAGCGGTGTAGAACATTGATATCGTTACAAGTACCTGGGGGTCCAAAGAATGCGTGCCAAATCCAGAGATCTTGTGAAGCCACAGCCTCTAAAATGATAGTGGGTTTTTCGTGTCCACGTGAATATTGTCCTTTCTAAGCCGTGGGACAATTCTTCCACTCCCAATGCATACAATCAATGCTTCTTATCATCCTGGAGAAGCCCCGAATCTCTCCAATATTTAGCAATCGTTGGAGATCTTCTCTTGTAGGCCTTCTTAGGTACACATCTTCGAACAAATATATAATTCCATCGACAAAATTTTCTAAGCATTTGTTCGCGGTGGTTGCACCGAGCCGGAGGTATTCATCCATCGCATCAGCTGCAAGACCATATGCCATCATCCAAATTGCGGCTGTACATTTTTGTAGGGCAGATAGGTCGAACTTTCCGGTAGCATCTTGTCTCGGTTGAAAAAATGGTACCTCATTGGAGAGGTTTTGAACAATTTTCATAAACAATGGCTTGTTCATTCTAAAACGTCGGCAAAGTTTATCATCGGGATAAACTGGCTGCTCACTAAAATAATCATTCCATAATCGAATATGTCCTTCCTCGCGTCCCCTTTCGATGTATAATCTTTTTTTCTTTTCTTTTTTTGCCGCTTGTTGTTGAGTGTAATTATCCACACAATCTTCATAACCTTGAGCAAATGCTTGATCGAAACTTTCTTGACAAATTTGATCGAAATTGTCATCAAAATTTGAAGTATGAGAAGGCATATTTAGGTAAAGATTGAAGGAAACAGAAAGAAAAAGATTGAAGCAAACAAATTGTAGGGATTGAAGCAAAGAATATTAAAATAAAGTTGCCGATTGAAGCAAACAGAAAGAGAAAGAAGATGTTATATAAAGGAGAGGTTGGTAAAGATGATTGAAGCAAACACGATTTATATAAAGAAGTTGTGATACAAATATCACAACAAGTTACAAATGAAACCGGTAAAGAATAACAACTTGCAAATAAAGTCAATGATAAAGAACAACAACTTGCACATGAAGACAACTACTAAAATAAGCTTGTGAAGCAAACATACAAGCTTCACAGTACATCTTGTGAAGCAAACAGACAAGCTTCACAATACATCTTGTGAAGCAAACAGACACATTTTCAATTTGTCAAACGTACATCTCCCCTGCTATTCAAAAGCTCTCCTCTATTTGATCTTCTCCTGCATATTAACATAAAAACCAGAATCAACTTGTCAAATCAAGACTAAAACTTAACTTCAAAAGAACAAAATCTTACTAAAAAATTCGTAAAACAGGATTAAGCCAAACTCGTGCATCTCCACAACAATCTTCAAAAGCTAACATCACCCCTCCTCCTCGGTCTGATCTTCTCCTGCATTTTACAAAACAAACCAGAATCAACTAGTGAAAAAACATGAACAAAAACAGAAGCTAACTCCAAATTAACTTGACAAAAACAAAAGCTAACTGAAAATTAACTTCACCAGAACAGAAACTAACTAAAAAGTGGTGAAACATACCACCACACATCTCAGCAATTAACTTATTCTTCAGTATTTCTTTTCCCTGTGAGAGAGGTTCGGATTTGAGAATAAGACACTTAAGGATTTTTTGCTTTGATAGTCTTTCCTTAACAAGGTTGTCCTTATCCTTAATTACCCACATCTCCTTAAGCACCTTCAAAGAGTTATCCTCGGTTTCTTCACTCTTCACTCTTCCCCTTACCCCTCTTCTTCTCTTTCAGCTTCGACGCCTTAACACCTAAGGGCTTCTCCTCTGGTTCTTCCTCGACATGACAGGCTGTGGTGGAGGTGGAGGAAGTAAGCGTAGCCTCATTTAGCCTAATACGCTTGGAGCTTGGTTTGGCTTTTTCAGTTATGAAAGTGCACCATTTCTGATCTTGTCTTAACAGCCTCCAAGCGTGTTCTAGGGTGAACTTCACCTTGTTATCAGACAAGTAAAGCTGGTAAGCCACCTCTATAAAATCCTCCTCATTCTGCCCACTCTTTTTGTTACGCTTCGCATACTCATAACAGCCGGCAAACTTGCTAACACTCTCACTCAATTTTCCCCATTTCTGCTTACATACATTGGCCTCCCTCTTAATCCGATTGGCCACAACTGGAGTTGCAGCATAATATGCTGCAACTCTTTGCCAAAATGTCCCTCTTCTCTGCTCATTACCCACTATTGGATCTTTTGAGGTGTTAAGCCAAGAATGGACAAGCACTTTCTCTTCAGTGGCTGTCCATCTCTGCCTAGGTTCCCTTTGGTCAGTTGAAGGTGATTCTGGTTGGGAAAAGGTTTCTTGTTGGGAAAAGATTTCTGGTTGGGAAAAGGTTTCTTGTTGGCTGTTTAAAAGATCGCTGAAGTTTGGATTGGTAAATGAATTGGAAAAATTTATATCCATTTCAAAAAGTTTGGTTTGATTTTGTTTGATTTTAGCAAAGAGTTTGGTTTGTTTTTGTTAGATTTAAGCAAAGAGTTTAGTTTGATTTTTGTTCTGCTCAAGTGGGATTAAGTAGGAGTCATTAATAAGTAGGTAGTTTTCATTTCGGATTAGGTTTGGAATAAAAGTCATTAAGTTAGGTGTCAAATGTCTTATCACCATCAATTACTAATAACTTTACTTGAGTTAACTTACTATTAGTTCTATGCAAAAGGGATAGAAGACTTGTTTATTTACTGACCAACTACACCGAAAGCAGAACTCATTATGCAGCCAAAGAAAAAGAAGAAGAATAAATAGCAATTACTGACCTCTGTTTTCTGCTTGCAAACTCGTTAACAGCCTAGTGTGTATCCACAAGTAGACCACCACAGCTCCTCCATACGAAAAGAAGAAACAAACCAGTGAGTAAAACTACTGAAAATTTGCATCTGGAAAAACAATGATTAATTACTACTGAATATTGCATCAATTCAAAAAAAAAAAAGAATATTGCAATCCACAACAACTGATTTTCATACCTACTGAATTAATTTCGGGTTAGGTATAGAAATTGAATTCATTGCCCTAGTAGCCTAGTGTCTCCATCACAATCAATAACCATCACTAGCAATAAACAATAACTTATTAGCAGCCTACTGTATTATCTTGATTAGTTAACATATGTACAACAAATTAGAACAATCCACAACTTCTATCACAACAATCCACAGCTTCTATCATAACAATCCAAAATGCAGAACAGAGCAAATGCAAATACACTATCAAATGCAATCCACAACTAAAGATAACAAAGCATCAAACTCATGTTCTGATAATACGATTCTTAACAGAACAGGACCAAGCTGGTTAGATATGAATTTGAGGCATCAAAAGCATGATTCACTTGTATCAGAACATATCAGTCAAGAGAATGATTCACTTGTATCAAAACAGATCAATCATGAGCATGATTCACTTGTATCAAAACAGATCAATCAAGAGAATGATTCACTTGTATAAAAACAGATCAATGCATGATTCACTTGTATCAGAACAGATCAATCAAGAGCATGTTTATTGTATCAGAACATATCAATCAAGAGAATGATTCACTTGTATCAAAACAGATCAGTCAAGAGCATGATTCACTTGTATCAGAACAGATTCACTTTAGCCACACTTCTAACGATTTCAAAACAACGAAAACATGAATGAATCGGTGAGGAACTTACCGATACATCATCAAAGCTCCACCGGGTGAAGAGCTTACTCTCTGTGGTAGCCATGGCTGCAAGATACAGAGAAGATTAGTGAAACACGAAATAAAGAAGGAAAAAACAGAGAGAGGATAGAGACGATACCTCGAATCGCCACATAGAGGAGAGCTCGGAGAGGTTACGGGATCCACAGAGAGGAGAGATCGGAGAGGCTATGAGGCCGGAGAGTCGAAAAGCCGGCGATAGGCTGCTCGATCTCCTTCGCAATCGCCCAGAGAGATGCAACCTCCACTCGAATCACCACCACAGGGCTGACGGCGAAGACCAGTAACGACGGCGACGACCAGTAACGACGGTGACGACCAAAGAATGATCGATGAGGGCAATCGCCCAAATCGCCTTCGAGAGAGAGAGAAGAGGAACAAAACGAAGATCTGATTTTTTTTTGCCCTTCACGAAAACCCTAGAAACGACGGTCCAGTGAGAAAGCGACACCTGACCTCGCTGAACTGATTCCAGAGAATTAGCTTCTTGATCGATTTCACCAAAAATCAAACCCAAGATATTATTAAAAAATTAAATTAGGCCCATGAACCCCATATAAAATGACCGATAAACATGGTCTTAGAACTTGTCATTTCAAAAGCTCGATACAAGTACTTGTCGAACCCTCTCGAATTGGGGCTTTTTGTTTTCCCCACTTTGTAATTTGTTAAACCCTAAAACGAAAACCCATGGCGATTATCTCTGAGGTGGAAGATGAAAGCAGCAGCAGCAGCCGACCCTCGATGTTACCGTTCAGGGCGACATTTGATCCTTCGAACCCTTTAGGGTTTCTGGGGAAAGTGTTGGACTTTCTCGGCGAACAGAGCGATTTTCTCAAGAAAGTCTCCGCGGAAGAGGAGATCGCCGCCGCGGTTAGGGCGGCGAAGGAGAAGCTGAGGAAAGCTGAGAAGAAGCCTGTCGAGAAGGAAAGTGTGAAGCCTGTTGAGAAGAAGCCGGAGAAAGAGAGTGTGAAGCCGACTATGGCTGCTTCAAGCTCAAAGCCCATTGAAGTCGAGAAGCCTAAAGAGGAGCTGAACAAGGAAACCGGTCCCATTGGTAAATATCTAATTGTCTTCTTTTAACTAGTTTTGGTGAAATTGAATCTGGAAAACTAGCATGGAATTGATCCTCAGATTGACATTGATGATGAATACACCTCGAATTTAGATTCGAGTAGGCTGATTTACTGAAGGATAATTGGGGAGATCTTTTCAGTTTTGTGATTTGTTGGTCTTGATTGTGTGTTATATTCTTGGCTCGACTTGTATAAAGAACTATAGTATTGGAGAGGGTTTTAGATTATGAATCAGTGATGGTTATTCGATACTTGTTCTTCGAGGTACTAAGCATCAGGAGTTTGTGGGTTGAGGGTGGCCATTAAGCTAGTCAGTTCGATGCGGTTTGGGGTACGGTCAGTTCACCAGGAGGATCCTCCTCTTTAAATTCTGTTTAGTGTTCACCTAACACCGATTTCAACATCAACCTTGTTGGAAAGTTTTGAGTTTTAGAACTTGTTGTGGCTCTAGTGAAAGTCGTAAATGTTATTTCCAGATTATAATTTTTGCTCCTCTCCTTTTTTTGTTGTAAATCTCTTTGATTACCACTGTTTATCTCTGGTTCTTTTGAGTTAACTTTGTGTCTGTTTCTTTGCAGTTCCTAACCAAGGTAATGGAACTGATCTTGAGAAGTACTCATGGGTCCAGACTCTCCAGGAGGTCACAGTTAACATTCCAATCCCTAGTGGCACTAAAGCACGGTCTGTTGTATGTGAGATTAAGAAGAATCGTCTCAAGGTTGGTCTCAAAGGCCAGGATCCAATAATTGATGTAAGTTCCTCTGCTATTGTTGATCATAAATTATTCAAATGCGATCCCAATCCCCTTCTGGTAGGCGTGCTAAACTATAAACTTTCAATAATTATAGGGAGAGCTTTACCGATCTGTGAAGCCTGATGACTGCTACTGGAACATCGGTATATGCCTAAATCCTTTAGTGAAAATTGCACAAGAAATTTGTACTTCATGGTTGGTAAACAAGATTGCTTATAGATAAATTTCTTTTCATTATACTTTGCAGAGGATCAAAAGGTGATTTCGGTTCTCTTGACTAAGCAAGATCAGATGGAGTGGTGGAAATGCTGTGTGAAAGGTGAACCTGAAATAGATACTCAGAAAGTTGAACCAGAGAGCAGCAAATTAGCTGACCTTGACCCAGAAACTCGCCAGACTGTTGAGAAAATGATGGTACTTTTCCTCTTGGAATCATTTCTTTCTCCATTCAAGTTTCTTAAATAGGCTTTTATTGTTTATTTCCTCTGTGTGTGACTCTGAGTGTTATTTGATGTTCTTGCTATCTCCTTAGTTTGATCAAAGGCAAAAGCAGATGGGTCTTCCGACAAGCGATGAGCTACAGAAGCAAGACATTCTCAAGAAATTCATGTCTGCGGTAAACAATCATCCTCCTCAAACATCTCTCGATCTAATTACGTTGTTTTTGATATATACATTGAACTGTTTTCTTCTTTCGATTCTTTACACGCAGCATCCAGAGATGGACTTCTCAAACGCAAAGATAAACTGATGCTCGTGTTGTCTGGTCTCTCAGTTTTGCGTCTTCACCAGCTTGTTTAGGTTGCATCTCTTAAAAACATGTTCTTAACTGCTTTTGTTTTGTCAACTTGAAGGCATAGTTTCATCTCTAAATACATGTTCGGGTTACGTTCCTAGCCTCCTCTATGGTTCTCTGGTTTTTGTCGATTGAAACTCTTTTAAAATCCGGTTTTCTCTTAAGCATATGAGTCAGCTCTTAAACCGGACAAAACTTAGTATCGGTGTACTTCTCCTCTGTTCGATTACGTCTTGTCTAGTGTGATTCGTCCTTGTCACGTGACCGTGTGGTGGTGACACATGGGGTCTTGAATTCGTCAGGAAGCAGCCGTTTTCGGTAAAAATATAAACCGGGACCACGAAACACTTTGTGGTCCAAGCCCGGTTAAGTTGGGAATGTGGTCCATATTGTTCTTGCACTACAACTTTCTTTCTTCAACTTCACACAAGGAACAATAAAACCCATCAATCTACTTACGTAATTGCAAACCCAACGTCCTTCATTTGTGTAAATGCATCCACTTTGAAAGCAAAAGATTCTCTCCTCTCACTGTTGAGATGACTCGTGTCAACAATGTTATGCTTGATTTAGGCAGTGATTAGGTTGGAGCGGTACAACCGTAGCAACCACAAAAAGTTGTGTTGTGTGCGGCACAACCACATTTTGTATAACAAACAAATGTCTAGCATGATATATGAATCAAAACATGAAAATTAAGATATAAATTGATCTCTAATGATTTAAGATACATGTTGTATTTCAAACTATTTTTGTAATTCAACGGATTACTAAAAATACTTAAATATTTATATTAATAATTTTAAACGTGTCTATCCGCGTTATCAAAACGGATCCTAATCGAGTAAAGAATGAAAAAGAATGACATGCATTAGGAATGAGATAGGAATGTAATATTCGTGCTTATCCATTTCGGTTTATTTCATTTTTAGAATAACCTGTAAAAGTAATATTTATTTTTTATATCAATTAGAATAATTCAGTTTGGAACACAATTGTTTTGGTCCTTTCGTTTGGAGCGGAAAATGGACTTACCTCTCATATTGAAGATTTTTTTTACCTCTCATATTGAAGATAAACCATTATAAATCGTGTCTACGTTTGTTTTTAAATTTAAACGGTTTTATAAAAAAAACTGAACTTGAACAGAACAAGCTAACATACTAAATACGATTAATCAAAAATTAATATACGAAACAAACGCAATAACAGAAAAATGAATGGTGACAAATGATAAGTGATGTGTAATAACTCCTTTGTTTGTATATAAATGATTGTTTAAGATTTTTACACATATTAAAAAGAAAAAATATATTGTTTTCTAAATTAAAACGTCAAATTATTATTTATTTAAACACAATTTAACTAATAGAAAAACATTTTGCATAATTCGAATAGTCAAAAATAATAATAATAAAAAAAAATTGCATTCTGTTATGAATAAAAAGAAAGAGAGAAAGAATTATGTTGTGTATTATTCCATGAGAATTACATAGTATATATAGAGATACAAAACTTGGAGAGGAAGTACAACTTGAATAACAAGTAATTCTAGAATGTTCTAGAACATGGACCTATAATAGACATACATCTAATGGATTTATAACACTTCACCTTGGATGTTATTAGAGTAAAAATATTTCTAATGCGTATAAGATGTTGTCTCATTAAAAACCTTACAAGGAAAACCCAATTGGGACAAAACCATGGCTAAGGGAAAAAGAGTGCAATGCGCTATTTCTCCCTCTGATGAGTGCATAACTTGATATCTTTGTGACGACGTACCCAAATGTTGAACTTGCATCTTGAAAATACCAACTGAAAATGTCTTGGAAAATAATTCTGCCAAAGCTTCACTTGACCGAATTTGTAGAACATGTACATCGTCTTTCTTCTGCAACTCATGGGTCTTTCAAATGATTTATCTTAATCATTCGCTTTGTTTACCTCGATATCATCAATGTATGATATACATTTGAGAGATTGATAAACTTTCATATATCATTGTAATGATAATATTTCTCTTTAAGTGTCTATTATTTGCGTGTTCTTTGATGTCTCGTTAAAAACCTTTTCACAGAAAAACCCTATGGGATAAAAACTATGATAAGGAAAAAAGAGTACATCCATGCTCATCATTATATATCTCCCTCTTGGAAACATCTTCTTCGGGAGATGAATTCCGATCTTTCGAAATTACTATAAACATAGCCTTAAAACTCATATAATTCTCATATGATATCTCAGATGATTGGACTTCTGTCCCACACCATCTTTTCTTTTATCTTAAAAAATCTCATTCCATTTTATGTATGGTACTTCAGGACCAAACATATATGAGCATTTTCTGTAAAATTCTCTAAGGAATTATTGAGATAACATCTTTTGCGCTAAATGTTTAACTTGAGATATCTGAGGATAAATTTATCTTTCCAAGGTATATTCTCAATTTTTTTCATCAGATATTAATCTCTTAAGGAGTTTTAGTGGTGTTCAAATTATCACATACATTGCTATTATAGCAAATCATTTATGAAATCTCCTTACATTGAATTCTTCTGGGACTTTCATAAATATTATTATCCACTGATCTTTTATCATATATTATTATCATCGTACTACTTTTGATAACTCTGCTGGAGTTTTGATTATCTTCAATTAATAATCAGTTTATCAAAATCTTTTGATAAATACATAGATACAATTTACATGATTATACCCAATGTTACATATTTTCTACTCATTCGATTGAGTAAAGTTCACGGAAATATAATTCTGATACCCTTAATCCTTCGGGGGATTATATCTTTCACATCCTTCAAGGATTGCAATCATATGTAATTATCTAGTGTTTATTAACATATTTTCATACTTATAAGCATTGCATCCACCACAAGAAAACATATCCCTTCATAAAAAAATTTCTTGTCTTTGTGATAATTTCACTATTGTTTCACACAAAGACTCATTTATCTTCCACTGGTTTTACACTTCACGTGCATAGACTACTGGTCTAATTCTCTGCAAGAGATTATACATCTATTTTCTTCCATTCTATTTGGCTAATCATTACTTTGTGTACACTTTTCAATAGACTTTATTATGATCCTCTATTTTCATAATATCAACTGCTCATAGCATGCAAAATATTACGACGTCGATTTGCTTTTTAGTTCTATCTTATTTCAAACATAACATAGCTAGCTAACTCTCTTAATTGTCAAGTACTTGAATATTTTTATTTGTCATGTTTATGTCTCTTCTAGAGCTCATTCGGTCTTTTCTGGAGATCATTCAAAATTTTTCTTTTCTCGATCTGGTCATTCGAATTATCTGCTCCTTTTAGTTTACGAGGATTCTTATATTTGGTCTATCACGCTTCATGCAATCTTTAGACTCACTAGCAGTCTGATATTGTCTTTCTGGGACATTAATTCTAATTGGAGCATATATGTAACGATCCTGAACCTGCGTGCGTCAATCGACACAAGGGGTGTGTGTCGATCGACGCAAGGTTGAATTGAACCGGTTAGTTCAATTTAAGTTGTCGGTTTGCGGACTGGTTAAGGAGGAAACCCTAGGGCTTCCCTATATAAAGGGCTGTGGCCGCTTTTGGGTGGAGATTTTCAGTTTCAAAGATTTCCAGAAAGTTCCAAAGAGTTTTCAGGGTGTTTTTAGAGAGGATTTGAGAGAAAAGAAGAATCATTGTTGGTTTTTTCCTGTTCTTGATCCTAAAAGCTCGGTTTGTGTGTTGTGGAACTCTGGATTGGTGATTGGAGATCTGTTCTTCGTGTTTTCTCATCTTTTTTCCTTCCAGATCTAAGGTGAGTGCGTGACCATGGCTTATCTGGGCAAAGAGATTGATCATAATGCGTTGATTGTGTGGATTGAGATGATTGATTGTTTAGAAGATGTTTCCTCTGTGATTTCGTGTTGTTTTGGTGTGGTTGTTGATGTTTGTTTTGCAGGAAATCGACGTGGTGCAGTCGAGAATCGAACCAGAGAGGAGAATGTTCGATTATGCGATTTGCAGCATGTGTCGATCAACACAAGGTTATGTGTCGATCGACACAAGCAATTGTTGTGTCGATCAACACAAGGAGGGTGTGGATCGATGCCGTCAGTTTGACTTGTTGATTGTTGTGTGATGATTGGTTATTGTTTGGTGTTGTGGTTTGTCCCTTAGGCCTGTGTGTATAGCCAAGTAGATGGGATGACCGCACCACTGAGTATTTGTGATAATACTCACGCATCTCTTTTAACCATGTGATGCAGGTAAAGAGAAAATGTGATCGTGGAATCAAGACCGGGAAGAGGAGATGGTCTAGGGACTCGGTTGCTGGTGTTTCGTTTATGCATTGTTAGAATTCTTGAATTGGAATTGTTATGGAATTCATTGTTTCTAGAATTGAATTGTTTGGTTTAGTTGGTTCAGTAAAGTATGGGATTATTTGAATGGGTTGATTAGTTTAATTGCTTATTGATTTCCGCTAGTTTGATGTGATTGAGAATTTAGCATGTTGAGAGTTAGTATTTATGGAATGCTAACTCGATGCTATGTATAAAAAAAAATGGGTCGGGTTGTTTTAATATTTAGCTGGTATAGATGATTACATCACTCTATTTGGGTCAGTAAATGCGTATGGCAATCAATACACTAAAATTGGAATTATCTTTTGTACTTCTAATTCTCATCATTTAGTCTGAGGATCATTGATAATTCATAGATACTTAGATTTTTTCCAGCTATTTTACTTTTTCCCCTTAATGTTAGAAAAACTGACTCATTAAAATGAGAGTCTTCAAATCGAGCCTTAAATAAATTCTTCTGGGATGGCTTTATATACTTAGTATAATTCATATCCAATATATATTCTTATCCTCTTCCTGAGGTCCCATCTTAGATTGTTGTGGTGGAGCACTTTTCACATTCAAAGATTTTAGATGAGAACTATTAGGTTTCTGACCCTAAACCAATAGTAATAGGGATACCTAATATTTATTCACTGGCTTAATGTGAATCAATGGTACTAAACCATTTTTTGTATAAATGAAACAACCCAACCCAAAGTTTTAAAAATTTTCCAATTAAACCCGGAATTATCATTATCACAAATGATAATCCTCAACGGTCAATTCTCAACATGCGGAAAACAATAAACTAATCAATAACCAAATGAAATAACCAACAATTTAATTCCAATAGCAACAACCAATTCAAATCATCCAACATCAATAACAAGTTCCAGAATTACTAACAACCTAGCAATTCTAACTCAAAGGCCGAGACCTCTAGATCGTCTCCTCTTCCCGGCCATGATTACACGATCACAATTTCTCTTTACCTGCATCACATAGCAAACAGAGATGCGTGAGTATTATCACAAATACTCAGCGAGACGGTCATTCTGTCTACAGGTTATACACACAGGCATAAGCAATGATACAATACCAGGATGAGTAAACAACAAGCATACACGAACAACCAAACGTGAACCAGTTCAGGAAACCTGTGTCGATCAACACAACCACTAGGTGTCGATCGACATACTACACTTGGGTCGATCGACACACCACCATGGTGTCGATCGAAATGATGCACTTGTGTCGATCGACACAAAGAAATTGTGTCGATCACGAGCCTATCCTCTCATGGCTCGAACCCTAATGCGATCCATCGATCTCCTACACGAATTCACCAACAAAACACACGAAATCCAATCCACACAACCGCAATCAATCGCATTCTATCGATTCCTTTACCTAGATAAACCTACGGTCACGTACTCACCTCGATTTCAGATTGAAAAGAGAAAGAACACAAAGAACAAGGCCAAACCCGACGAAATCAGCCTAAGAACGCACTGATTTCCTATCTCCTAACCCGGAATCGTCAAGCTCCACACTCCCTTGTTCCTCTAGCCTCAAGAACAAGCAAAAAAAGCCAAGAACGATCCCAAAAACTCACAATCTCCCTCTCAATCGAAAACTCTCTCAAACCCTTCTGTTTTTTGCACCAACCCGGCCGAAAACAAATCCTCCAAGTTTATATATCAAACCCTAGGGTTCCTTAAATCGAATGCCAAACCAACGATTGAAAACTGAACCTGTCGGTTCAATTTTAACCCGTGTCGATCGACATGCACACCCTGTGTCGATCAATACAACGCCCAAAATCCGACTTTTCACCAATCAAAAACACTCGTGTCGATCAACACACACACCCTGTGTCGATCGACACACCAACCAAGAATTCACTTTTTGGTTTACGGGCTTTATAATTCTCCCCCACTAACACGGATTCAATCTTGAATCACGCGACCTCGTCTCACTAAGGTTAACACTCCCATCCAAAACCTGACCAAATTCACCCGGAAACATCAACAATACCACGCCCCCTGATCCAGATTAGGGCTGCTCGATTGACCGCGCAACAATCAAACAAGAACATGCACGACCAACCATTGACCCCGAATTGGACCAATTGATCGCGCAATAATCAAAAAAGAAAATGCACGACCAACAATGCTACATATGCTACCAGGGTCGTCCGAACCGAGGTTCTAAACGTAAGTAAAACCCTAGACTGGACATCTACACACACAATCCTGGCCCTCGGCCAACACTACTCGAGATCACACCTTATCCCCGAGCTCTACTAGTCTCATACTAGCCACATTGCACCATCTCACCACAGCTGCAATCCTGACCCAACCTGGTCAGCACCACCTGAGATCCACTCCCGATCCCTGAAGCACATACAGTCTCATACTTACAATCACACTACAAACACTATTGCTCATACTCATATCTATATACACCATCCCGCTCTGAGGATCGTCACCTTTTGAGCTCTTGATGTATATCATACCCCTCCCACCTTCAGGACCGCCGTCCATCCAGCTCTCGGTATGCTCCAGCCCCTCCCACTCTTGGGACACACAATCTGTCAGGCTATCGGCTGCAGAGGAATCACACATCCTCTGGAGAGATCCCTGTCCCTTAAAGTATATGCAGGGAAACCACTATCCCGTGAAGAGAACCTCACTGTCCCCTCAAGTATATCCAGAAGAACCACTATCCCTTGGAGCAATAACTCTGTAACGTGCATCATAAGCACCTGTCCACCAAAATCACTTCACGTGGTTCCATCAGAGTCCGTGAAAAGACAGTCCTAACTCACATAAGACTTTTGTTTCTAGACTCCCCCTAGGAAATAGACAGGTTAAAACTCACATAAAACCTCTATTTCCCAGCGCCATCTAAGGAATAGATAAGTCCTAACTCACATAGAACCTCCATCCCCAGATAATCCTCCTAGAACATGGATCAGCTCTAACTCACATAGAACTTCCATTTCTAGCCTCCCTAGCCGATAGACAAGTTCTAACTCCCATAGAACTATATCGCTAGACCTCCACATGACCTACCAGTCATCACAACACATGACTCCATCAGTCATACCATAAGAACTCACATCTTATAACTCATTTAATAAGGAAAACTCATCTTATTAAATCTCAAAATGCATAATCGTTACAACACAAACGAAAATACATCAACTCATAGCAATAAGCTATACCGACTCTGAAAACCAGAAAAGACACTCAAGCCACCGCTTGCTTCTCGAACCACTTCAAGAAATTCGTCTTCATCTTCGCTTATGGTTCCCAAGTCTCCTCCTCAATACCATCACAGTCCCACACGACTCTCACCAACGGTATCTTCTTCCGGCACAGCACCTTGACTCTCCTCTCAAGAATCCTTACAGGCCTCGCCGCCAACGCCATGTTAGGCTAAAGATCCTCTGGAATCCTAGCCAACACCTCCTCAGACTCATGTAGACACTTCCACAGCATCGAAACATAGAAGACTTTTTGAAAATCCTTCAAACTCTGAGCGAGGTAACTCCAATCGATAAGTTACTGGTCCGACCCGCTCCACAACCATGAACGAAACAATAAACCTTGGACTCAGCTTATTCTCCAAAATGGATCTATTAGGACCCCTCTACGTCGCTGCCTTGAGATACACCAGATCTCCCAGCTCAAACTCCAATTATTTCCTCCTCTTGTCGGCATACCTCTTCTGCCGATCCTGAGCCTCTCTCATGTTCAGCCTCAAGACACGGATCTTCTCCGTTTTCTCCTGAACAAAATCACCAAACACGCTCCTTTCTCATATGGTGTCATCCCAATACTCGCTTGGTAGCTATTGTTGTATGCAAACTCAACCAAGTTCAGATGATCCGCCCAATGACCATCATAATCCAGCACACACATCCTCAGCAAATCCTCCAATGTCTGAATCGTCTGCTCGGACTACCCATCCGTCTGAGGATGATACGTTGTGCTCATATGCACCTTAGTGCCCATTTCAGCCTGGAACGCCCTCCAGAACTCTGAGGTAAACCTCGGATCCTTGTCTGAAATGATACTCGCTGGCACCCCGTGCTGCGTCATTATCTCCCACACATACTTCTTAGCCAACACCGCCGCTCTGTCGGTCTTCTTGATGGAAAGAAAATGTACTGACTTGGTCAGACGATCCACAATCACCCAAATCGCATCATAGGTCCGCGACACTGGAAATCCGGTAAAAAAAACCATGGTAATCATAACCCACTTCCACTCCGAAATAGGCAAACTCTGCAACATACCACTCGGAACCTAATGCTCAGCCTTCACCAACTGACACACGTTGCACGCTGCAACCCAGTTAGTCACATCCCTCTTTATCCTGACCAAGTGATAATACCACTTCAGGTTACGATACATCTTGGTCGCTCCCGGATGAATCGATAGCATGCTCGAATGAGCCTCCCTTAGGATCTCCTGCCTTAGATCCTTGTCCTTGGATACACAAACCCGCCCGTTCACCAGTATTGTCCTATTCATCGAGACCAAATACTCTGAACCTGTAGCCTTAGAAGCATCAATCAATTCCTAATCCTTCTCCTGAGCAACTCGAATCCTGCTCAATAAATCTGCCTGGATAGCTGCCTCTAACCCCAACGGCTTCTGTGAGATAACACACAATCTCAACGTAACGATGTCGCTCACCAGAGCCTCCATATCCCGCTCCTGAGCCGAAGCAACCCTCTTCTGACTTAACGCATCTACAACCAGATTAGCCTTACCCGGATGGTACCCAATCTCCAGGTCATAGTCCGCAGCGAACTCCATCCAGCGCCTCTGTCTCTGGTTCAGCTCTGGCTGAGTGAAGAAATACTTCAGACTCTTGTGGTCTGTAAACACCTGCACTTTTCCGCCGTAAAGATAAGACCTCCAAATCTTAAGGGCAAAAATCACCGCAGCCAACTCTAAGTCATGGGTAGGGTAATTGCACTAATGCTTCCTCAACTACCTCGAAACATATGCAATAACCTTCCCCTGCTGCATCAGCACATGATATATCATGGTTTTTACCCATTTTTGACCGTGATATAAGTCTTTTTCATAAAGTCTTTTTAGTATTTTTTAGTCTTTTTGAGTCTTTGTAGATTAAAGGACGATTGAAGCTTAATGGAAGCTTTTGGAGCATTTTGGAACATCGAGAAAAGAAGAGCCGAAGTGGTCAAGTCGGAGTCGAGTTTTATTACTCATGTCGATCGACACGGACCTGTGTGTCGATCGACACGAGTACTTCTGACTTGAAGATTGAAGAATTTCCTTTTCGGCCCACGAAGCCCATAAGCTTACAAGAAGCCCAATCCGAATTTTAGACTTTATATATAGTTTTTCCTTAGGTTTTTAGTTTTTATCTTGTTTTTAATTAAGACTGGGAGATTCAGAGATTTGCAGAGCTTTTAGGAGATTTCAGACTTTCAGACTTCATCGATCTAAACTCTCTCTATCACTTACTCTATCTCTTTTATACAATTTATTTCATTCATTATGATTCATCATCTATGTCTGAGTAGTTTGCTTGTTAGGTTTAGGGTAATTCAATGGTTTGATGAGAAATTGGTAGGATTTATCTTTATGTTCTTCATCTAGATTGATTTAACTCTGATTTTAGGATTGATTAACTGAAACTGGATATCCTAGGTTGCTTTAATAGATGCAAAAGTATTATTAACAACCGGACATAATCTAAGATGAGCAAAATTATCTATTCGCAAAGAAATTTGGCTTAGTAATTTTGTGAACAATTGAACCTGAACTTAATGCTTGTCTTTCTTCACTGAATTTGCAAAGAAATTTGGAATTTATGGATTTAGTCATAGATAATCTCTGCAACAAAAGTTGATTGGTTTTATATTCATGTTTGAGTTCTAGAACCGTTCTTAGCAAATCCTAACTGTTTTTATCCTTGTGTCAATCGACACGGACATCCATGTCGATCGACACAGCCATATTTCAAGTCATTCCTGCGAATTACCTAATGCCTAATCTTTTGTCTAATTGATTTCAAGAATTTTATCATCATTCACTGTTTATTTGGCTATTTTTCATTACATTAATACATTCTTATTTAGCATAATTTGAATTCATTAATCGATTGTGTGTTTAGGTTCCCTGTGGATTCGATCCCTAAGTACTACTACGATCTCTTAATTTGAGAGAGTAGCTCAGGGTAAATTTGAGCATATCAAATTTTGGCGCCGTTGCCGGGAAATCGATTTCACCAATCGATTATTGATAGTATAGTTTTGTCTAAGTTTTTAATTTTTGTTTTATTACTTACTTGTTCTTTTCTCTTTGTCTTGTGTGTTTCAGGTTTATGCCTAATCGCGTTACCAGAAACAACCAGAACAAAGAGCTAGTCGATCTCAACCTTGAGATTGGAAAGTTAGAACGAGCCAACCGAGCAGCAAGAAAGGCAGCCAACATAAATCCGCTAATTCTTATCAGAGGTGAAGACGGGTTCTTTCAGGATTCTGAGGGTCGCAGACGCAATGCTCAGGGTCAGAGGATAGATGAGAACGGGGTTGTTGTTCTAGAGGGACCAGCTGGGCGTGGGCGTACTCTGGGAGAGTACAATAGACCTGACGAGTTCTATGCCAACAGGGCAGCGATTCGCCCTTCTGCTTTCCCAAGGAACGATTTCGAGCTGAAGCCAGCTTACTTCTCACTAGTGGCTCAGCACTCATTCCATGGCCTATCTTCTAAGCACCCCATGGATCACATTGAGAGGTTTGAGGACCCAGCATCTAGCATTAAGGCTAATGGAGTGTCTAGCGATTACCTCTACTGCAAGTTTTTCCCATACTCTCTCAATGGAGAAGCGGCCTACTGGTTGAAACAGCTGGAGCCAGGCTCGCTGACTACTTGGGAGGACACCAAGAATGCTTTCCTCAACAACTTCTTCGATGAAGCGAGATCCGAGGATCTGAGGACCAAGATCTCTACTTTCAAGCAGGGACCGACTGAGGCATTTAAGTCTTCCTGGGTGAGAATCAAGGCCTACCAGAGAGATAGTCCTCATCACGGGTTCAGTGATGTTCAGCTGTTGGGTATCTTCTTCAGAGGTATTGATTGGAGGTATCAGATGGCCCTTGATTCTTCTAGCAATGGGAACTTCAACACCAGGTATCCGGAAGATGCGTTGATCCTCATTGATAACTTGGCTTCTAGCAACAGTACCAAGAATGCAGATTTCGAGAGGAAGAAGCTGGGTGGAAACGTGGATGGCAGCCAAATCGCTAAGGTTAAGGCTAAGCTTGACTCTGTACACAATCTGCTAGTAGGGAAGAAGACTGTTCAGTTTGCTCAGGAGGTTGAGACTTTCATTCCAGAGGAAGAGCAGGATGAAGAGGATGTCAACTACATCAGTGGGACTGGATTTCAGAGTCAGAGGTTTGGTAGTCAGCAGGGTAACAAAAACTTCAAAGGAAACAACCAGAGGACTACATTTACTGGGAATCCACGCTCACCCACCTATTCTCTTAAGCCGCAGTTTCAGAAAATCGAGTATCAGAAGCCCTTCTAGAGCAATTACAACAGAAACTACGGGTCTTCATCTTACCAGACACCCCCTCCTCAGTCATCAGAGACCGAGATAAAATCCATGCTAGAGCAAATCCTGGAGGGTCAACAGAAGATGACCGTGAGCTTTAATGGATAGATGGACGCCATGTACCAAGATCTAAATGGGAAATTCGAGGCCTTGAACACTCATGTCAAGAAATTGGACACTCAGTTTACTCAGACTGCAGAAAATCCAATGAGGCAAGAAGGTTTTCTCCCATCTAGGACGGATGCAAATCCGAAGCATGGCGTTGCTGCCATCACCACGAGGGGTGGTAAGACCCTTGAGGAGCCATTAACGAAGAAGGAACTTAGTGCACAACAGTTAGACGAGCTCGTAGAGATCAACGAGGCAGTGATTTCAGCTCCAGACCCCGTGTCGATCAACACGGAAGGCTTATGTCCATCGATACGGGTCGAAAAACTTGATTCTGGGAATGACGCAATCGGTGACATCTCGCAGAAACCTCATGTCGATCGACACAAGGACAGTGTCGATCGACACACGTCCCAGATGAACCCAATCTCGTCGAAACCCATGGCTAGTTCAGCAGAGAGAGTATATGTGCCTAAGATACCTTATCCTAGGAGCCCGAAGAAGTTTAAATAGGAGTTGGAGGATGCCAGGTGCAAGGTCGTGATGGATAAGCTAGTTGTGGAACTTCTTTTGGTTGATGCTATTCGGACTAGTCCGGTGATCCGTCGTTACGTGAAGAGGATGGTCACTAAGAATTTGGGTCTTGAGGAAGGTGTTGTTATGATTTTAGAACAGGTCAATGCAGTAATTCAGAACAGAGTCCAAGAGAAGCTCATAGATCCGGGAAGTTTTGTGTTGGATTGTTTGATCTTCAAGGAGAGATTTCCGAGGTCTCTTTGTGATTTGGGTTCTGGTATTAATCTGATGCCACACTCGGTAGCTGTTGGTCTTGGAATGACTGATTACCAGCCTACTAGGATCTCTGTTATCCTAGCCGACCGGTCAGTAAGGATCCCTGAAGGTGTTTTGGAGGATGTCCCAATCAGAGTTGGAGACTGTTTGATCCCTACTGATTTCGTTGTTCTGTAATACAACGAAGAACCCAAAGATCCTCTCATCTTGGGTAGACCATTCTTAGCTATAGCTGGTGCTATGATTGATTGCAAGGGAGGCAGTATCACTTTGAGTGTGGGCGATCTGGAGATGAAATTCGAAATGGACAAGCTGATGAAGAGACCTACGATAGATGGCCAGACTTTCTATGTGGACACCCTCACTTAGATTGCACAGGAAGTCTTCAACGAGATGCATCCCATAGATCCCTTGGAAAGGACTTTGGTGAACTATGTGACAGTGGAGAGTTAGTTGGATGAGGTTGCTAAGGGGTATGCGAGGATGATAGACGCTGATAAGAAAGTGAGACAGTTGGTTGGTCAATTTGAGTTGGGTGGATCTTCACTAAAAACCATGTCGATCGACACGGATCCCCAGAAAACGACAGCGATTGGAGTGAACAAAAAGCTCCGAAAATTGAACTCAAACCATTTCCAGCCGGGCTTAGGTACGCTTTTCTTGGTCCTAATTCCACATATCCAGTCATTGTTAGTGCTACCTTAAACAATGCAGAGCTCACTTTACTGCTAAGCAAGCTGCGCAAGTTTCGCAAAGCTCTTGGCTATTCTCTTGATGACATTTCAGGTATCTCTCCAGACTTGTGCATGCATAGGATTCACCTTGAGGATGAGACTAAGTCATCAATTGAGCATCAGAGGAGGCTAAATCCAAATTTGCAAGAGGTTGTCAAGAAAGAGATTCTGAAACTTCTAGAGGCTGGGATCATTTATCTCATCTCAGACAGTGTGTGGATTAGTCCGGTTCATGTGGTGCCTAAGAAGGGAGGAGTCACAGTGGTTAAGAACGAGAAGAACAAGCTGATTCTACCAGAACAGTGACTGGCCACAGGATGTGCATTGACTACCGGAAGCTAAACGCTGCCACCAGGAAAGACCATTTCCCTCTGCCCTTCATTGATCAGATGCTGGAGAGACTAGCAAATCATCCCTACTACTGCTTTCTAGATGGGTACTCCGGGTTCTTCCAAATCCCCATCCATCCAGAGGGCCAGGAGAAGACCATATTTACTTGTCCATATGGCACTTTTGCATACCGTAGAATGCCATTTGGACTGTGTAATGCTCCTGCGACTTTCCAGAGATGCATGATGTCGATCTTCACGGACATGATTGAGAATTACATGGAGGTCTTCATGGATGATTTCTCAGTCTACGGTTCATCCTTCAAAGATTGTCTGGACAACTTGGAGAAGGTTCTTGCCAGATGTGTGGAGAAACACTTGGTTCTCAACTGGGAGAAATGCCACTTCATGGTGCGAAATGGCATTGTACTTGGACATAGAGTTTCAGCTGATGGGAATGAGGTGGATCGTGCTAAGATCGAGGTCATGACAAGTCTGCAACCACCTACTTCAGTCAAAGAAATTCGAAGCTTCTTGGGACACGCTAGATTCTACCGGAGATTCATCAAGGATTTCTCCAAGATAGCCCGCCCACTCACCACTTTGCTCTGTAAGGATGTCAAATTTGTTTTTGATACTGATTGTTTATCTGCTTTTGAACAGATCAAGCAGGCTTTGGTGAGTGCTCCAATAGTGCAACCTCCGGACTGGTATTTTTCTTTCGAGGTGATGTGTGATGCCAGTGATTATGCAGTTGGGGCTGTGTTAGGTCAGAAGAAAGACAAAAAGCTTCACGCTATTTACTATACTAGCAGGACGCTCGACGAGGCTCAGAAGAACTATGCTACTACAGAGAAGGAGCTACTAGCTGTGGTTTTTGCTTTTTAGAAGTTCCGTCTTTACCTGATTGGAGCTAAGGTAATCGCGCACACTGACCATTCAGCACTTAAGTACTTAATGCAGAAGAAGGATGCCAAGCCGAGTTTGTTGAGATGGATTCTACTTCTCCAAGAGTTCGACATTGAGGTGAAGGATAAGAAAGGTGTTGAGAATGGCGTCGTGGTTCATCTTTCACGAATTCGCATTGAAGACAACATCCCCATTGATGATTACTTCCCTGAGGAGAGTGTACATTTCGTTGAGGTTGGTTTGCAAGCGAGCAAAGGCGCGGATCATTACATTTTCGGAGTCCCAGATGTTGTGTCGATCGACACAACAGACCTGTGTCGATCGACACGGGATTCAATCATCAAATTCCAGAATCCAAAAACAGATGTGTCGATCGACATGGACCTGTGTGTCGATCGACATGGAGCCTACTGGACATCGAGTGGGACGTTTTGTGATGCCGTCTGTGCTGTTTCTGTATCCAACCGACCTTGGTACGCTGACATCGCCAATTACCTAGCTGCAGAGGACACACCTACTGATTTAAAGGGGTATGAGAAGAAGAAATTCATGAGAGAACTCAGAAGGTATTACTGGGATGAGCCTTATCTTTACAAGCACTGTTCAGACGGTATCTACAGGAGGTGTATTTCCGAGAGTGATGTTCGAGATGTGCTTTATCACTGTCATAGTTCTGAGTATGCGGAACATTTTGCTACCTTTAAGACGTTTTCCAAGGTTCTTCAAGCAGGGTTTTGGTGGCCATCGATGTTTAAGGATGCTCATGCTTTTGTTGCGCAGTGTGACACTTGTCAGAGGAGAGGCAAGATAAGCAAGAGGAATAAAATGCCACAAAACTTCATCCTTGAGGTTGAGGTTTTTGATTGCTGGGGCATTGACTTCATGGGTCCTTTTCCGTCGTCTTATGGGAATAAGTACATCCTGGTTGCTGTGGACTATGTCTCCAAATGGGTAGAAGCTATTGCTAGTCCTAAAAATGATGCTGATGTGGTTGTTAAGCTATTTAAGACCATCATTTTCCCTAGATTTGGAGTCCCCAGGGTTGTTATTAGTGATGGTGGAACGCATTTTATTAACAAAGTTTTTGCTAAGCTTTTGCAGAAATACGGAGTTCATCATCGCGTGGCCAGCCCTTACCATCCCCAGACGAGTGGACAGGTCGAGGTATCCAACAGACAGATTAAGGAGATCCTTGAGAAGACGGTCAATTCTACAAGGAAGGATTGGTCCACCAAACTCGCTGATGCACTCTGGACTTATAGGACTGCTTACAAAACACCCCTGGGAACCACTCCATTTAATCTGCTTTATGGGAAAGCGTGTTATCTACCAGTGGAGTTGGAACACAAGGCAGCCTGGGCAGTTAAGCTTTTCAACTTTGACATCAAGCCTGCTGCAGAAAGGCGTCTGATACAGCTGAATGAACTGGATGAAATCAGACATCATGCCTACGAAAGCTCTAAGTTATACAAGAAGCGAACTATGGCATATCACGATAAATGAATCATTTCCAGGACATTCGAACCAAATGACCAGGTATTGCTTTATAACTCTCGTTTACAGCTTTTTCCTGGTAAATTGCGTTCTCGTTGGTCAGGTCCTTTCACGATCAAGGAGGTCAGACCACATGGAGCTATTGTCCTCGTTAGTAAGGATGGAAAGGAGTTCACCGTAAATGGGCAAAGGGTGAAGCATTATTGGGCGGAAGCCGAGATTCCAGAAGGACACATTGTGCCTCTGGATGATGCACCTGTTGCCTGAGCTCTGACACAGTCAATCTAATGACTGAAAACAAACGCTTAGTGGGAGGCAACCCACTGGTAAGTGTAAATTAATTTAAATTTTTTCGTTTTGTTTTACTAACCTTTTATTTTAAGTGTTTCATGTGTGATAAGTCGGATTTTCGGAAAAGAGACGAGCGTGTCGATCGACATGGATCATGTTGTGTCGATCGACACGGCCCACAGACGAGACGTTCTAGCACACGACAACAGGTAAGTTTTCTTCTCCTTCCTCCTCATAAACCCTTCGACAGAAGCCATATCGCTCGACACAATCTTCAAACCTCCATAACTTTCTCATTCTTTCACCGATTTGAGCGATTTTCGACTCTAAACTGCTTGGATTTTCGTCCTCTTTCAGTTTCTATCCACCATTTACTCGATCTACAAAGGTATGACACCCTTATTCTGCTTTTTTAGTTTGACATTCATAAGGAAAAAAGGTGATTTCGGGTTGTTTTGGTCCAAATTAGATGATTTAATTGCTTATAATACACTTTTAGAGTGATATTGGACCGGATTCATGCATTATTTACGTTGATTTTGGTGGATTAGATTCGAATTTGAGGATCTTTGAAGTTTTAGGGTTTTAAAGAGGTGAAAACGAAATTTGGTCGATTTGTGGTTGATATTGTGGCACATTGGACTCATGCGCTTGCTAGAGATTGTTTAGAGAGTGTTGTGGTTGATTGTTGCATTTGGATTGCTTTGATTTCGAGATTTTCGGAATCGTTTTTGTCCTTGTTGATCGACACGACCTGGACTGTGTCGATCGACATAGACGAACAGAATGCCCAACGCTTACTGATTTCGAATTTTTGTGTTGGTTTTGGTTTAATTTTAACTTGCAGATGGCTCCAAAGCGTCAACGAACAAACAAAGAAGATGCATCCAACTCTCAACCAACGGTTCAGACTGTCGCATTTCGTCATCCATGGCCACGACTCGAGGGAAGGAAAATTCCCATCGCAAGGCAGTTTGATGATGTTCCTGCGAAGATCCTACTTCGCAGCGATGTTATTGACAGGGAGATCAAGGAGGACTAGGACGACTATGACTCGCTCCTGTATAACGAGTGGCTCAAGGTGAAGCTCTCTCCGACCAGAGTTGCAGATCCAAGAACAATCAGTGGTTTGGGTCTCAAGGCAGAACTGTTGCGACTACTACGGAATGCAGGACTGGGGACCATTGCCACCCGTAATTACGATATGTACCCTGATTTGGTCCGACAGTTTTTCGCCTCAGTGCGACTTGGTTATGCAGACAGAGGTGTTGAGGGCACTGATGATGAGAGACAGTGGAGTTTGAGGTTTAAGATCAGAGGAGTCTGATATGCGATCACTCTTCGGGATCTTTGCAGAGTGTATGGTTTTGACGAGGATTGAGATTATCAGGGACTCCCAGAGAACATCCCGGATATACAGGCCTTTTGGGCACGATTTGGGACCGGGATGTATGCACATGCTGCCTCTACGCACACTGATGTGAGGCATCCGGTCATTCGCTACCTGCTTCGCCTATTCTCCACCACGATCCTGTACAAGGTGGAGCCCGGGAAGATGCGACTTTAGGAGCTGGTCCTGTTATCATATGCTCTACGGAAGGATATTCCAGACATGGCTTGGGAGGAGTCACAACCCTCCACCTGGATTGAGCCTCACCCTAACATGGGGGTCGTCTTCGCACATCATTTGATCTCCCTAAAGAACACGCCACTTACACTGAGGAAGAGCAGCAAACCATTCGTAGCTGGTAGCCTTCTCACTCCCCTTTTCACATTTTATCGAGTTGATACATCCGTTTGCGCTGTGGAGACAACAAGTTGTAATGTTGATATCGATTACTTGACGAGAGCCACCTGGCTCAAGCCGGACGTACATTGGGTTTTCCGCCTAGTTCCTGGCGAGCAGCAGATGGTGAAGCTACCGCGTCCGGAGCTGATGAAGATCTCTGAGGATCCTATTTTGTTGGCTTTTCAGCCTGACGATAGACTAGTGCATGCAGTTAGCGCTGGGCACAAGCAGATTACCCGGGATACTGCTCCAGCTGGTACTTCAGGCGCAGGCACTTCCAATGCTCCATCTCAGCCACCTCAGCTTCCTCCGTTACCACCCCTGCCTGACCATCCTCTAGACGAGTTTCAGAGTTGGATGGCTCAGAATCTCCAGATCCTCTGGACTGCCGTGTTTACTTGGCCACGCTGTGGATGCATCCGTCCTCGCCCACCTACTCCACGGCCTTCATCATCAGAGGAGGAGGATGATTAGATCACTTATCCTTTTTCCTGTTCATTTTTCTTTTTATTTTCTTTTATAATCTAACTTTGAATCTATTTTTCGGTTTTTCTTTGTGTCAGTTTATTTTATGCTTCTCTAGGATTTCAGAACTGGTGAACTAATCTGATTTGCCTATGTTTTCCTCTTAATCGCGTCTTTTGAGTTGTGTTTTGCAGAATGATTAGCTTTGAATTTAGTGCAACGATGGAAAATGATAAACAAACCTCCAGAAACGGTCCAGAAACACTGTGTCGATCGACATAAATCTATATGTCGATCGACACGGTTCAACATTTTGTCTCCAACTCCGCACAACTCATAATCCGGTTCAGAAAACCTGTGTCGATCGACAAGGTTATGCGTGTCGATCGACATGGAGCCAACATTGGTAAAACTTCCATTTTTCCTTCCCAAGTTCGTTATCCTTTTGATTCTTTTGCCTAACTCAGCTTGATAACACTGGGGACAGTGTTGTTTAAGTCTGGGGGAGGTAGTTGCTAACTTTGTGTTCGTTTTTGAGAGTCAGTCCAAAACGTTTTTATTGAGTCAAAATAGTAAGTTGGAAACAATGACCCCTCTTTTGGTTTAAGTGGATCGTCTCTTTCAGTTGTGTGATCATTCTTCCAGGATCGATTTCAGAGTCAGACTAATGAAAAATTCTAAGGCTGACCTGTTAACTAGAGACGTCTGTTACTTCCAACAGAATCCGCCCAGGGTTCGAGCTAATTATGCGGTCTCCTCGGTGATTGGTGTTCACAGAGCTTGACTCCTCATTCATACCTAAAAAGTGTAGTCTCTGTTCATAATAACGATACTCCTCTCCTTCATAATAATAAAAAAAAAATTGAATGATTTGGGATGATATGATAGTTCTTGAGTATAAGATAAGGAAATGAAATTCCAGTGAGTCAGTACTCAAGAGGTGATCACCTGGAGCTCAAAAGCAGCAGTCTGAGTCCCTTAGAATGGATGTAGAGGACGAGCGATCTCACGACCCTGTCTCCTCACAAGGAACAATAGTAGTGAAAGCACTATTTTTGAGTTTCTTAATCGAATAAGTCTGGGAGAGAGAAAGAGTACCAAAGGTTGTATGGTTCACTTGACATGGTATAGTATGAGAATTAGTCTAGAAGGTTCTTGGCATCGAGATCTGGGACGAGACCCAGCAATGAGGACTAGCGGGTTATGTTGATAAGTCGTGGATGAATTTGGGAGGCTGCGAATGTCTAAGGAGAAGTACATGGCAGTCTGACTTTGAGTTGGTTGTGCATTATGTGGCTTGCTGGTTGAAAGAGGTCTGTCCGGTACACCAAAGGAAGGTAAGTTTCTACATTTTCAAACCTCTTTCACATTCTTAGTGTATGTTTTGCTTGAGGGCAAGCAAATGCTAAGTCTGGGGGAGTTCATATATCATGGTTTTTACCCGTTTTTGATCGTGATATAAGTCCTTTTCATAGAGTCTTTTTGGTATTTTTCGAGTCTTTTTGAGTCTTTGTAGATTAAAGGACGATTGAAGCTTAATGGAAGCTTTTGGAGCATTTTGGAGCATCGAGAAAAGAAGAGCCGAAGTGGTCAAGTCGGAGTCGAGTTTTGTTACTCATGTTGATCGACACGGACCTGTGTGTCGATCGACATGAGTACTTCTGACTTGAAGATTGAAGAATTTCCTTTTCGGCCCACGAAACCCATAAGTTTACAAGAAGCCCAATCCGAATTTTAGACTTTATATATAGTTTTTCCTTAGGTTTTTAGTTTTTATCTTGTTTTTAATTAAGACTGGGAGATTCAGAGATGTGCAGAGCTTTTAGGAGATTTCAGACTTTCAGACTTCATCGATCTAAACTCTCTGTATCACTTACTCTATCTCTTTTATGCAATTTATTTCATTCATTATGATTTCATCATCTATGTCTGAGTAGTTTGCTTGTTAGGTTTAGGGTAATTCAATGATTTGATGAGAAATTGGTAGGATTGAAACCCTGTTAGGATTTATCTTTATGTTCTTCATCTAGATTGATTTAACTCTGATTTTAGGATTGATCAACTGAAATTGGATATCCTAGGTTGCTTTAATAGATGCGAAAGTATTATTAACAACCGGACATAATCTTAGATGAGCAAAATTATCTATTCGCAAAGAAATTTGGCTTAGTAATTTTGTGAACAATTGAACCTGAACTTAATGTTTGTCTTTCTTCACTGAATTTGCAAAGAAATTTGGAATTTAGGGATTTAGTCATAGATAATCTCTGCAACGAAAGTTGATTGGTTTTATATTCGTGTTTGAGTTCTAGAACCGTTCTTACCAAATCCTAACTATTTTTATCCTCGTGTCGATCGACACGGACATCCATGTCGATCGACACAGTCGTATTTCAAGTCATTCCTGCTAATAACCCAATGCCTAATCTTTTGTCTAATTGATTTCAAGAATTTTATCATCATTCACTGTTTATTTTGCTATTTTTCATTACATTAATACATTCTTACTTAGCATAATTTGAATTCACTAATCGATTGTGTGTTTAGATTCCCTGTGGATTCGATCCCTAAGTACTACTACGATCTCTTAATTTGAGAGAGTAGCTCAGGGTAAATTTGAGCATATCAGCACACAACCTAGACCAACTCCCGAAGCGTCTGTATACACCACATAAGGCTCACCCGGTGCGGGTAACGTTAACACAGATGTACTCGTCAACATCTCTTTCAGCTTCCCGAAACTCTCCTCGCAAGCTGAAGACCACACAAAAAAAATATCATTTCCCGTCAACTTCGTCATCGACTGCGCTATACTCGTAAATCCCTTGACGAACCTCCAATAATAACCCGCCAACCCAAGAAAATTCCAAATCTCGGTGGCATTCCTCGGTCTAAGCCATCCTCTGATAGCCTCTATCTTAGCCAGATCCACAGAAACGCCCTCTACAGACACTACATGGCCAAGAAAACTCATATCTCGTTGCCAGAAACTGCACTTGCTCAACTTTGCATACAGCTTTTGCTCCCGCAGCTTCTCCAGAACCAATCTTAAATGCACCTCAGCTCCTTAGGACTCCTCGAATACACCAGGATATCATCAATGAAGATGATCACAAACACATCCAGATACTCCTGGAACACCCCGTTCATCGACCGCATCAACGCTGCTGGCGCATTCGTCAACCCAAAAGGCATCACCACGAACTCATAATGCCCATACCTCATCCTGAAAGCAGTATTCCTAACATCCACCTCATCAATCGGGATCTAACCCGAAGCCAAGTCAATCTTGGAGAACCAAGTAGCCCCTTGAAGCTGATCCAACAACTCGTCAATCCACGGTAGAGGATATCTGTTTTTTAGAGTGACTCAGTTAAGTCCTCGGTAATCGATGCACAACCGAAAACTCCCATCCTTCTTCTTTATGAACAACACCGGAGCTCCCCACGGTGAAACACTAGGTCGGATGAAAGTTTTCCCCAACAAATCATCCAGCTGCTTCTTCAGCTCTGCCATCTCTGCTGGAGCCATACGGTAAGGCGCCTTGGATATGGGAATTGTTCCAGGTTTCAACTCAATCGTAAACAGATCCGACCTCGATGGCGGCTACCCCAACAACAACTGGAAAATGTCCTGGAAATCTTGAACAACTCGAATATCTCCAGCTGCAACCTCTCCAACCGTCTTCGGCATCACTATCATCGCCAAATACGCCTTATAAACCTTCTCAATCAACTGCTTGGCATGTATCGCTGAAATCACAAGACTCCCGGAAGTCGGTCTCACACCCTGATAAACCAACCTCCCCGCCTCTCGCTCAAACACCACCCGTCCTCGATGACAATCCAGATGGACCCTGTACCGATCCAGCCAATCCATACCAAGGATTACATCGTACAGTTCTACCGGACTGATAAAAAGATCTGCTGGCATCAACTCCCCCGCCACCAGAATACCCACGCCTCGAGCCCGCCTGAAAGTAGCTAACGACTTGCCACCCGCAACCTTAACCACTTTCGGCTGCTCACCGGAATCGCTCCGCATACTGCTACCCTCAGCACACTCCGGAGTAATGAAGCTATTCGTAGCTCCAAAATCAAACAACACGTGGGATTCACACCCGCCCCCAACTAAGGTCCCTGCACAAATCCCATATACTTTAAGAACCCGACACTCTAGCGCAGACTCACAATTTTCAAATAGACTAAATTCAAACACCACAAGAATTTTAAAAGGTCATGTCTGAAATTTACCTGTGATCGGTCTGACCCTAGAATAACCCGCCTCCACCGAAGTGAAAACCCGTGGCGCTGCGATGATCTGAGCCAACGGCTGCACTACCGCCACCGCCATCTGCTGCATCTTTGGACACATGGGCTTGATATGCCCCGGCTCTCTGGAGTGATAACACACCTGAGCACCCCGAGCTTCACGCCTCTTCGCATAACTGGCTACCTTGTGATCCAAGCTTCCGCACCCGAAGCATCCTGGACCACCCTATCCTCTCTGATTTGGCCGTGCGCTCCCACTTCTTCTTCTGTCTCTGCGCAGGCTTGCCACCCCTGCTAGGACCCACATACTGCTGCGACCTCCTCGCTGCTGAACCGGTGGACTAACCACCACAGCCTGCTCCTTGAGGTCCTCCTCAGTTGCTGAAGTCGTGTCTACCAGCTCCGCCTTCGTGGCGAACCTACTCGCCCTGCAGGGAGTCCTCAAATCAGCTCAAAGTCCCCTCAGAAGCCTTTTCACCTTGGCCTGCTCGCCCTCCATGCCTCTACCAGCATGCACCAATAGTCAACTGAACTCCGCATCGAAATCTCTCACTGACCGGTCTCTCTGAGCCAACTCCAGAAATCTCAGCTCCAACCTATCAACCGCCTCCTGCGGGAAATACTTGGCATTAAACTTAGCCAAAAAATCCTCCCAGGCCATCTCGGCATGTACCCGCTTGGCCTCAACACCTCTCCACTAGAGATGCATGTCACCATCCAGATAGTGAACCGCTAGATAAACTCGGTATCCTTCCGGACACCTGATAGAGCGAAAATTATGCTCCAACCTCAGCTGCCAGTCATCGGCCTCCTCATGCTTTGCACCTCCCGAGAAAAACCCGGTGCCAATCCTCTGCATCTGCTCCATCATCCTAAAGTAGGATGAGAGCTCCTCCGAACCCGCCACACCCGGCTGTACACCAGCCACTCCCGGCTGAACCCTGCACACTAGCCACACCTGGCTGAACTCCAGCCACTCCCGGCTGAACACCAGCCACACTCGGCTGCACTTCCGGAGCCTGACCCGGAGCTGGTACCCCACCTGGTAACCGCTCCAGAATCAACTGCCTCAAACCCGCCAAGTGATCATCTCGGTCCTGGGCCACACCTGCGGCAGCACCCCCACCTGGGGCCGCCGCACCACCAGCTACACCGGGATCCACACTAGCCCCATCAGCCCTCACGCTGACACTCGTAGCAGCCATACCCACGGACCCCTCCTGAAACGCCTGCGAGTCAGCCACCTGCTCCTGCATGGTCTCCTAGGCCACACTCACGGCAATGGACTCACACTCAAGTCTCCGCCAGCGCCCATGCCCACCACGACCACCTCGACCTCCACGACCCCACGACCTCTGCATCTAGCCACTCTAGCCATCGCTCTGCACTAACCAGCAGACTACCAAGTGCTAGAAAAACAGAAAGTCATAAAACACATACCATGGAATCTCATTGAAGGCTCGGAAGAGATGATCTAGGACTCCAAACCCACACAACAATCAATTGACTAAAACACATAACCAATCAATTGCACCCGCCCTAGAACCATTAGGGCTCTGATACCAAACTGAAACAACCCAACCCAAAAATTTTAAAAATTTTCCAATTAAACCCGAAATTATCATTATCACAAATGATAATTCTCAACGGTCATTTCTCCACATGCGGAAAACAATAAACCAATCAATAACCAAATGAAATAACCAACAATTTAATTCCAATAACAACAACCAATTCAAATAATCCAACATCAATAACAAGTTCCAGAATTACTAACAACCTAGTAATTCTAACTCAAAGGCCACGAAACCGAGACACTAGATCATCTCCTCTTCCCGGCCATGATTTCACGATCACAATTTCTCTTTACCTGCATCACATAGCAAAAAGAGATGCGTCAGTATTATCACAAATACTCAGTGAAACGGTCATCCCGTCTACAGGTTATACACACAGGCATAAGCAATGATACAATACCAGGATGAGCAAACAACAAGCATACACGAACAACCAAACGTGAACCAGTTCAGGAAACCTGTGTCGATCAACACAACCACTAGGTGTCAATCGACATACTACACATAGGTTGATTGACACACCACCATGGTGTCGATCGACACGATGCACTTGTGTCGATCGACACAAATAAATTGTGTCGATCGACACGGCATCGCAGAACACAGGGAACGAGCCTATCCTCTCATGGCTCGAACCCTAATGCAATCCATCGATCTCCTGCATGAATTCACCAACAAAACACACGAAATCCAATCCACACAACCGCAATCAATCGCATTCTATCAATTTCTTTACCCAGATAAACCTACGGTCACGCACTCACCTCGATTTCGGATTAAAAAGAGGAAGAACACGAAGAACAAAGCCAAACCGACGAAATCAGCCTAAGAACGCACTGATTTCCTATCTCTCAACCCGGAATCGTCAAGCTCCACACTCCCTTGTTCCTCTAGCCTCAAGAACAAGCAAAACAAGCCAAGAACGATCCCAAAAACTCACAATCTCCCTCTCAATCGAAAACTCTCTCAAACCCTTCTGTTTTCAGCACCAACCCGGCCGAAAACGCATCCTCCAAGTTTATATATCGAACCCTAGGGTTCTCTAAACCGAACGCCAAACCAATGATCAAAAACCGAACCTGTCGATTCAATTTTAACATGTGTCGATCAACACGCACACCCTGTGTCATCGACACAACGCCCAAAATCCGACTTCTCACAAGTCAAAAACACCCGTGTCGATCGACACACCAACCAAGAATCCACTTTTTGGTTCACGGGCGTTACAATAAACATGATCTTCAGGATGTTCAACACTTATTCCAATGGACTTTAGGTATGAATTCACTAGCATTCACAACTTTAGGTTGCGGTTTGATGACAAGGATAAATGTGAATATCTAGTCGATGTATCCATCGATTTTATGCGTCAATCGAGTCAATGCGTCCACTGAATCGATGTGTCTATTAGAACCATAAGGTATCTAAAATTTCACATGGTGGGTGATCAACCCATAACTATTTTCTTGTATATATTTCAGAAAACTATTAGATTTCAAATTATTTATCTGGTGAAAGCCATATTATCATATTGCTTTCTGAGCGAGTAACATATGATAAATTATTAGAAAGAATCTTCTAGTTCTTCACTAAATATCCACATATTTGATTTTTTATTTATTTTCTCATCATCATTAAACCAGGATGGCCAATCTGGTTAAGCCAAATATTTAAATTCTTAGTAAACTTCTGGTTTATTTTTCATATTTAGTAAACTTTTGGTTTACTTTGCATCGCTAAACACTTACTCCCTTAAGGGGATATCATTATCAAAATTATTTCCAGAAAATCCAAAGCTAATGGTGGAACAGAAACTGAGGCTATCACTTAATAGCCACCTTTTCGGTGAATTTTATTCTTTTGGTCTTTTTTTTATATGTTAAATATTATATTCACTTTAGGAAATTGACCAAAACTAGCCATACATGAATCATGATTTCTCATCAATAACTCATTATTTTTCAGCCTTTGAAGACAAGATATAATTCACTATACTTCTTAAATTTCTTGTTCACAACTTTGTGTCTACAAGACAACATCAGAATATGACAGCTTTACGATTTTCTGCATTATTGATATTCTTTCAACGTAAGTAAGTTATATTGATTTACAGACTTCAAGTCTTGTAGTCTTAAATATCACATTCTGGTGATCACACATTTTCTTTAATATTGTTCCAAAGAACTTGTAGTGAATAAAATCTTTTGGATATGTCACTTATAGTGAACTTTAATAACCAAGTAGTGAACATAATCTTCTGCTATATCTTATATCTTTTATGGTCAAGTAGTGAACATAATCTTCAGAATATGTCACTTTGTCTATGTGGGATTCTTTAATTCTCCCCCTTGAGATGATGAAACATCAAATTCATCCATCTCAAATTGAATTCCACTCTAGAATCAACATCATATAAACATTTGAGACTTGGGAGAATATAACGCATTCATGTTATCAAATTGCGTTCCGATAGGCAATGCTCTTCAGGAGCTTTCATTACATTACTTGATATTGTACCCACACTAAATTATTTCATCAAGAGAATTCTCTTTTACTTCTTATCATTTTTTCTTCTCTCACTTATAGTGAAAATATGAGTTATTGATAGAAACTCTTTTATCTCGATATTGACCATTCAGGACAATTTTTATAGCCAATTTTTTGGCTTAGTCCTATTAGTGTGATCTTATGTATAAGACGTTACATTCATTTAAGGGAATGGACCAGAATCAATTGCATGTGATTCATAATTTTTTTTTATTGTAAACACCCAACAATTCAACCACTTATCACTAAACAAGATCGGATGACAAATATGTTCAAACGTTATGATCATGCTTACATGCGATTTCTAATAGTCCTCAATTCTTATATGCTATTTTACATAACCATAAAGCATGAGAGGATTATGAAATATAATTGAAATCAGTAAAGCAATTGAGATTATAACGTCAGATTTAAGGTTTTAAATTTTAAAGCATGCGGAGAGATCGATCATAACCAAACGATTCAAAACATGTGTCAAATCAAAACAATATGATTTTAATTAAACATGTATATCGCTAAAATACAAATTTTCAGTATATGTCAAATTGTTAACAAAGTATGATCGACAATAAAGCAATAAAACATCAATATGAATTCTAATATGGCACCATCAACTATACCATATTGCTATAATATAATGCTATATGATGGATCCACTTGTATGATTTACCATTAATATGATTTACTAAACAATTAAACCAACATATATTAAACCACCTCTGACAATTTTTTAAGTAGCTAATGATGGATTCAAGGAAAAAATTAACAATTGCAAAGCATGTATGGATGATTATAAATCAATTAACTAGATTCACGTGAGTTAAGTCAATATTCTCATCTCATCCTTTATTATATTAATAACTCATATCAATAAGATATACTACTACTTACCTCGATAACGTACTTAGTTATGATGGAGAAAACGTCTTTGCTCAAACGAAATGAAAACGAAGACGTTGGCTAGATTTTTATAATTGAACATGAAAATATATCGAATCTGCCAATAAAAATATATGGATTGTAAGTGAATAGCGAATTCTTGATAGAAACTCTTAAACAAGACGGATATATAAACATGATTAAACATCCACTCTTAACCATTTATAGTGGTTCACCTTTTAATGTGAGACGTGTGTGCGTCTATTTTCGCTTCTGTGAATTTTACTAATCATAAAAAAAAATTGGAAAATTGTTACTTTTCTCTTCTGAAATATTTGAGATGATAGTCACCAAACATCATTATTTATAATTTTCTTATCATTCAACCTCAGTCGTTGGATCTTTACAAAGACTTCGAGAAATTAGGCTCCATAACTCTACATATTCGTTTTGTTGCAACCATTCATAAGTTTAACCATGCATGGATAGAATTTTTTCTAGTGGTTCAAATGGGAGAGACATTTCAGTCATTTTAGTGTAAGCATGAATATAGTGGCTGGAGACGAATTGGCTATATATGGTCTTGTCGATATTCATCAATTATTTTGATAGAGACAAACGCAGTATACACCAAATAGTCTTATTGTTAATTATCAATTTCATTCATCAGATTATAATCCAATGTTACTACTCTGCTGCCTTTAGTTAGATCCATCAATCTCAATCTCCTTTAAAAAATCATGTCGCAGATATAACCAAAGATATGAATATAGAACTATTTGATTCGCCATGTGAATTGTATCAGTCACCCATATTGATGATGACACTAATCTAAAATGAGACCAATGAACTAAAACATGTTTTTTATATTTACATAATAGGTTGGTTACAATCTTTAATGACGCTATAGTTATCATATAACGTAAAATTATTTGAAGTTACCTTTTTATACATAAAATTTCAACTTTTTGTTTCATATTCTATCCGGTTTGAACACAAATTGTTGATTGTAAATGTAGAGGTTTATATAACGTAAATCATTTTCTTCTCATGTCTTAAACTAAATTCGAATTTGAATTCTGACATAAGTGAGCTAACTCCTCTAACAAGTTGGCTTGACCTCTCATTAAAGATCATGTTAGTTTCTACGATATTTAGATGACCACGATAATACTAGAGCTGTATATATATATATATATGTAAGTCTGATTGGTTAGAGAAAGTGGTACAAATTTTTTAGCTGTATGCTGGAGCGATAAGCGTTATACAATAGTGAAAAACTGTAAGAAGTAGCTATAATAATAAGCTGTACAAATAAAGCTGAGTGTAAATTTTTTTGATATTGTTTTTATGATTGATACAGTATAAAATGTTATAAATTATAAATAGGTTGTAATGTAAGCTGTACAAAACATGTTACCAATCTAAGCATGTCGAGATATAATAGGGTGATTGGTAAGCACAACTTTATTTAAATCAGTAATCAAATCACTCTTGAATTATTCAATAAAACAAAAAAAACTCTCCAATGACATTACAGAGATTATGATTATGACTACAAATGCATGTTTCTGTAAATGTTACAGTTATGAGGTGCAATTTACGTATGTCTAGCCAAAATATTTGAAGAGATTTAGAAAAAAAAAATGAAGAGGTATAGGGTACAACAACAAAAATAACATTGTATCAACTAGTTTATGGATCAATAGCGTGTCAAAACCTTTCTAAAATAGTTTGTCTTCAAGAGTTTTTTTTTCTTTATAAATCGTGAAAGTTATAAACTTTTAACTTATAATCTCTTCGGTATCCGGAGACAATATTTGGATATTCTGATCTAAAGAATAACTCTCCGTATCAAAAGGGATTTGAATCCAGAACACAAGAGAACTAACTCCCTTGTGTTACTACTAGACCATCACACATTTGGTTCTTCGAGAGTGCTAGCCTACTTGAGAGAGATTTAATCCTCGATCTATAATGTTGAAATGAAATCTATATACTCGTAATCGTGAAAAATGATTAGTTTAATAAAAGTGTAGGCCGCAGCTTAAATCAATGCATATTTAGGGTTTAACTCCACCAGCTATCAAATTATTTACTCCAGATCAACATCATTATAGAATATCTTTAAAATTTTAATTGTAATCGTCCATATCCAGTGGTGGATCCATAAAAAAAATTTATCCGAGGCATAATACAATTAACTTAAATATAAAAATCGAAAACTAACAAAAATAAATAAATGTAATTAATAAAATAAATAACCAAAAAAATAGATACAAAATCGTGAGACTAACTTCACATTTGGAAACAAAATACATAAATAGAAAATAAACGTAGAGAATATGTGGTGCAACGTGTCTTGAACTTGGATACATACGGAGAAAAAGAGTAAATGAGAAAAAGAGTAAATGTCTCCCAAGCTCTTGTTAACTAAGTCAATGTTTGGGAAGTTCTAGTTGTACCATGTGATTTTTTTGCTTTAATTATACGAAATAACTAGTTGTACCATATCTCTAGAGTTGTATTAAGTAATACCTAGTTGTATTACAATTTTAATAGTTGTACTAATTAGTATCATAGTTGTACTGAGTATTACTATCCAAGTTGTACCAAATGGAGAGGAGTATGTCAAACTATTGAGAAATATGTCAGACAGGAATACAAACACAGGAATACAAACAGATTGAAGTAAATCGGACATTTGTTTGGAGAAAAAAGAGCAGTTTTTTCCATTTGAGCTGCATAATTAATTCTGAACACAGAGAAAAGAAAAAAATAGCTCCGCCCCTGTCTATAGTAAGTATAATAAGACTGCGCATGAATACAGCGGTCAATGTGGTTGGACTGTAGTACCACATTCTTGTTTGTTATGACTTGCGGTTGTCGAATGGAAAAAAATAAATATTTTAAAAACTATCTAAATTAAAACTGATCCAAAATTATTTTAAAATAAAAAATAATTGATTTAAAATATCTTTAAAATAAGATATATATTGCACCAGTCTCCACATGTTTAAAAATTATGTTAATGTAACCTTGAAAAAACTTTTTCTAAATAATCATTAAATAAACTAGTGGGTTGATTATTCTTGCAGGAAGCACTGGGAATAAACAATGCATCCATTGATTGTTGATTGTATCAGAAAAGCCAAATGTAGCAATAGTCACTATCATGAGATGAAGAAAAGACAAGATACTAATAAATAAATGAATAAAAGAGAATGGAAAAGTGTCGATATTAAGAAGAAACTAAAAGACCCAACATGATGGGGGCTCAAACTCAAACTATGAGGCAAAACAAAACAAACCAAAAAGCAAAAAAAAACAAAAAAAAGATGCCCACTTGCAACTTAACTAAAAGAAATAAAAATGAGCCTTTCTATATACACTCAACAAATTTGAACCATCTATGTATGTAACGAATGCCAAATTGTCTACATTCATGTAACGAGAAAAAATAATGGATGAAAATATATATAACTGGATGAATCATTGGTTAAATTTAAAATCCACAATAATCGCTGAATGAATCAATATAGAAATTCGAGTTTTCTTGTTTTTTAAGATGTCTATAGTAAACAGATCATTAAATGAAGGTTTTCATTCAAAAACACCATTCTCTAATTATGGATCAAATTTGGTTCAGGTTAATAATAGATATTCTTCTTCTTTTTAAATACTGACTTTTCTCGGTTTATGTTGTTAGTGTAACTTAAGCTTATGTTATGCAAATTAGATTCAAATTAAAATGTATTCGAAGTTTGTATTGTTATGTATACGATTGTAAGGATAAGTTCTTTAAAAACAAAGATGATTTTTGTGGTAAAAATGAAAGTCTTTTTTTTTTTTGAAAACTAAAATGAAAGTCTTAACAATGGTAGAAGTAGAACTAAAACTTGTGTGGCAAAGTCTATTCTGTATAGCGACTGAGGAATATTATAATGATACAAATTGTTATGTCAAGGACTTAAAACATCCTGCTGAATTATTTTTCAGAAATATCCCTATCAGTAATTAAGTTTTTGTAATTTAATAGCACTCACACTCAGTACACTATCAAACACTAACAAAACATAGATGGCTGTTTTTTTTTGTCCTATCTGCTGTATCTTTCTTCTACAATGTTCTCTTCTCTACATTTTCATTCTTTCTCTCAAGGTAGTTGAGGACCTTTAGTCTCAAACGATGCTTTGGTATCTTACACTGAACATGACTTAATAACATTTACACTTCGTTATAATATTTTCTATTTAAAACAAGATGGTGGTCTACATGTTTAAAATCCCAAGGAATTGTAGATTCGTACTACGTACACAGTGTACATGCATGTTCGTATATATTGACAAAATATTCGTACTACACTTCCTTTACATTTTCTTAAGTTGTGTATAATGTGAATGCTGACAGTGATACTCAGTTGGACATAAACAATTGAAAGTTACAGATCGGAATGAAACGATTTTATGTACATAATACAATGAATAATGGTAAAATAATTGCAGCTTATGAAACATAACGTTTCGTACAATTATATGCGGCCGTCCAAAATATAAACTCAAAATTTCGCCAATAAACTTATATCAAACACACAATTTTTCTCAAAAAACAATTGGACAAAAGAACATTTTAAAAGTCTACCATCATTTCGTCACATAGTAAAATAGTTCATTTTGATGAACAATGTATGTATTGCATTGACCTTATAGTACAGGTCTGCTTATACACTAACATAAATAATATTTTACCATCGAGTTTATAAGATCATTGTGATGAACAATGTATTGCATTGATGAACCAACTACTAATTTTTAGCATCGATTTTATCTTTTAGAGAAATATTTTTTAAGATTTTACTGAATAGTTCTTAACAAGATATCGAATTGAAAATGAAAGTTAATATTTGTGTATAAGTTATATTTCCTATTAAGAATAAGAAAATATATTCAAAAGCGATCTCGTCATCCCCGAAATCTCCTCTAATAAGATATACTATAAAACAATAGCTTTATTTTGATAAATTTCGTTTTATTAATTATTTGTGACTTAATCGTATTGGTAAAAGGTGTCATCCTCTAATAAGGAACTTTTTTTCAATTTTTTTTTATAAACAGGGGGATCCGGATGTTATTAATCACTTCATTCATTAGGTTCTCTAATATATTTTTTAAGCAAAATATTATTTCGACTGATCAAATGATAATGATTTATTAATTCCATGTTTGAGAAGAAATAGTCTCTCGTTTCCACCAACATGGCAACTCCTTTACAAGTAAGAACCAAAATCATTACACAATATTCTCATTTTTACTTCTAAATTGAATTATAGGCATATGGAAATGAGAAAAAGAAAACAATATCTCCCCTCGATTTTTTCAGATTATAGGCATATTACAGATTTTTTTGAATTTTTTCACATATTAAAAAGAACAATTAATAATTAATTATATATACATTAATTCGACACTAAAAATATTATGTAACTCTAAACCAATATTAATTTAATAAAGCAAATTGGATTATTTGCAATCAGTACTTTTTAGGTTTACAATTTATTATAATTAATTATTAAAATGCACATAAAACTAAAAAATTTCTCTTTATGGAATAAAAAATGCATATATAAAATCTTTCTTTTAAGAATGGAGGGAATATAAATCAAAATCACAATATATTATATGAATGATGAAATTACAAAATACTAAAACAGTGATACTTATGCTCAAAAAGTAATACACGATTCCTTTCAAATCAAGTGTTATTTTATAAGTTTATGTTTTAAAATAAAATAAATATATCATTTTAAAACTATTATGTAAAATTTAGCATAAAATATGACAAAAATTTGTTTTACTTTTAAAATTTATTTAAAAAATATCAAAGCAGCCACTACTGGATACCGCTATAAAAAATGCAAAAGAAAGAAAATAACTTATGGTGCACACCGCAAAAATAATCCAATCAGTGGCATGTTAACATTTTTAACGAGGGAAGACATAATTACTTAACAAAAATACATAAAAATGGCTCACATTTTTTTGTCAAAATAATATTTTACATAAGCTAACAATCTCGGGATAAATCTGGTCACAAACCCTATACAAAATAAATTAATAGGTCTAGCCCACAATAAAACAGTGACCTAACAAAATCTAAAAATGTTGATGAAAACCCACCCGCAAAGCAAGAATCATCACCGACCCACTGAATCCCAGAAGTAACATAAGTTTCTTACAAAGTGCAGAAAGGTTAAAACTTACCCCAAACCTATTTTGCCGGCATAGCAAATGAGATTCCTGAACTATACTCGCCAATCAGAACCAAGACCATACCATGCCGAGATAATTGCTGAACCATACTCTCCATAAAAAAAATGTGAACGCAAATGTATTAGGGATGGACATTCGGTTATCCGTTCCGTTCGGTTTTTTGAATTTTCGGGTTTTCGGTACCAAGCCTATAAGTCCCATTCGGGTTTATCTTTTCTAGGTAGGATTAGTTTTCGGGTTTAACCTGATACCCAAAATTACATTAAAATCTAAAAAAAAATTACCAAAAGTATAAAAAATACTCAAACTCCTTGAAAGTATTCGAAAATATCCAAATTACCCGAATTTATATAAAAAATAGTTAATGGATACCCGAATTTATATAAAAAATAGTTAATGGATTTAGTTAACTTCGAATTTTTCGGATACTAGTTCAGATTTCGATTCGATTTGGATATTACTCGATACCCAAAATACCTATCAAATTTTTCTCTAAAACCAAGTCTGATCAGGTTCGGTTTTTTTCCCACCCGTAAAATGTATCATGTACACTATATAAACTACTGGATCAGATTCCAATATTTTTTATACAAACGAGTATTGGTCAGTTTTCATCAAATCAGTTGTTCGATTATCGGTTTATGCGTAAAGAGAAAAATAAAAGTGGTGCTGAACTGAAACTAAAGCAGTTTTTGTTTTCTTGTATCTCTTTCATTTTCCTAATTTATTCCTCTCTTTTTACTCGTTTTAGAATACCCTTTTGCCGCTTTTCATTTATTTATTTCTTTGATTTATACTAAGAATCCACCTAAAATATAGTACAATTTTATATATATGCGAAACTAGCCTATCTTAGATCATCAACCCAGTCATTGTTGATACAAATCTCTGTCTAGAGAAATATACTCAATATATATCACACAAGATATATCTCAATTATTTTTCTCCAAATTGTTTTTAACAGATGTGATCTAAAAGAAAAGAAATATATATTATAAATAGGATATGCACGAGGAACAAAATTTCAGTACAGGAATTTTATATATATAGTCGAATATAATACTATTTGAACTGATAGTTACTCTATATAAAATATTTTAACATCAGTATGGTTGTTCCATTTGTTACAACAAATGTGGTAATCAAATTGTATTTAAAAATAGGGTTAATTTGTAAGATAACCAAAAAAAAAATTAATAATTTAAGAAATTAACTAAAATTGTCCTATGTGGCAAAAACATCACCATAAAATTTAGGGCAATTGGTTAGTTTTAAAATTATAGATTTTTTGTTGGTTATTCATGCTAATTTCCCTTAAAAATAAACCTCATTTATAAATATAGACTATAGAAGATACTGTAAAAACGTTTGCATATGGAAGTGAAATTTATAGTTAACAGAAAATATGGAAGCGGGATTTATCTAGAGAAAAATTGGAAAAATATCTTTTTTAACTTTTTAAATTTGAAAAATATTTTCCTTTTTCTTTATTTTGAAAATTACAGTTTATTGAATTTGAGATTACTAAAATATCTTCATAAAATCTGAACAACAAATCATATATTGTAAACCAAATTTAATTTATTGTGATATATATATATATATATATATATATATATATATATATATATATATATATATTTGGCCTAAAATTTAATATTGATTTATCTTTTATAAGATTTATCATATATTTCATTTGAGAATATAGGCAATGTTATATAACATTTATCTGAATATGAAATTATAATTTTATAACAAAAATAAAATATTATTAATAATTTATTATGCCAAAAAATATTTCTTAAAATGACCTAATTAGAAGTTTTACGTAAAATAAAGAAAAACCTAAAACATATTTTATAACATGTCATATCAACATTAGAAGTTTTTGTACTTTGTTTCAAAAACTTGATACTCCTTTTTATATTAGTACTAGAATGTTGTTTTAAATAGTTTATAATATAATAAATGTTGAAGATAAACATCATATATAAAAAAAGATTTATTTCTTTATATCTAATATTACATTTAAAATATTAAATCAACAACACAACTTTATCTCAAATAAAAAATAATAATATTAATAATAATTATATTTACGAATTATCTAATTTTTAAATCAAGGAGTAATTACAAAATTGCCATTTGTGTGCACATTTGCAAAAATGCCACTAATTATAGATTTATAAAGTCTATATCATAAAATTCTAAACTCTAAAAAATATTTTGACCCCTAAACCCCCAAAACCTCAAAACTAAACCCTAATATAACATAATTAACCCAAACATAAATAATATAAAGAGAAAATAATTTTCAAAAAATGGCATTTTGCAAAAAATTTAAAAATATGGCATTTTTGTAAAGTGGCATTTGAAAAGTAGCATTTTTTAAAATTTCTCTTAAATCAATAACACAATTTTATCTCCAATAAAAATAAAATTAACATTAGTAATAAATATAATTACGAATTAATTAGCTTTTAAATTAAATAAAGATAAAACAAAATTTTCAATTAAAAAAAGAAGTATTTTTATATTAAAAAAAAAACAAAATGTATTTTTCAAATATCGAAACATAATTGATGTATTTTTCAAAAAACCCCATTTATCTAATCGAATTATACTCGGGATAACAAAAATCAATTATTTGTTAGAGAATAATACAAATTTGCGTGCATTAAATTGACATCAACGAAAGCTGATCATATTATCTAGTTATCGAGCGTAGAAAATAAGAAAATGCACTTTCTCAAAATAAAATAAAAAATTGAAGATGCGTTGCTTAAAGCTATAAACCATAAAACTTTTATATATACAAAACAAGATAGAGTAAAACCTCTATAAATTAATAATATTGAGACTTTTAAAAATTTATTAATTTAGAAAGGTATCAATTAATCGATAAATTAATATTTATTAATTTATAGATAAATATATATTTTAGGTAAGAATTTCCTTTAAAAAAAATTCAAAATGATATTATGTTAAAGAAATTAATTAAATTCACTTGTGAAATGATATGTATTAACTTAAGATTCTGATTTATACTTTGATTATTGCAATAGAATAAATATTAACATCATAATATAATATCCATATAAAAATAATACATATTATTAAGTACAAAATTTAAATAAAAATATGGTTATCATTCTTAATGTCGATGACTAAGTCAGCAACGATATATATTATGATACATTAAGAAAGAGTTATGTGTATAGAATCAGTTAGCGTGTGTATAATTTTTCATAAGTTTTGAATACCTAAAATACATTTAGAATTTTTTTTGATGTAATAAGTATAATAAAACTGTAGCCACAAAAATTATACTTATATGCATAATTATACATGATTATTAATTTATACTATTATTGGGACCATAGTTTTCATAGGAGTTTCAAAGAAATATTATTTTATCATCTTATCGAATTTTGTTAATTTTTATATTGGTCCAATTCGGAACCAGAAAAAATTATTAATTTATAATGATTATTAATTTATAAAGTATTAATTTATAGAAGTTTTACTGTATATGTTTTAATAATTTTTTTACGGTCAATCATCTATGTAAACTTAAACCTGAAAAGAAAAACAAAATTGTCAATAACTTGTGGATATATATATGCCGAAATATATTTTGTCCCAAACAACAATACAACAAATATTTTTTTCAAAAAAAAAAAAACAATACAACATATATATATATATATATCGTCACATGAATAAAAAACGGAATAAACGGATTACTTAAATTACAGAGTACAAAAATAACAAAAAACTATATCATTCATTCGAGCGAAAAAATTGATCAAAATATGTAACGTTTTTTTTTTTTTTTTTATCACATCAAAATATGTAACGTAACTATTTATTTTGTGTTACTATACGTAAAGTAATGAATGATAGATTGTTGGGATTAAACTCTTCCCATCATCTTTTTCTCATGAAATATATATAGACATTATAAGTTTAAATTATTTATTTACTTTTTACACTTATTGGATCATTTATGAAATTCAAATTAATATTTTTTTCAAAGATGTGATTTTCTGAAAGATTTTGGTATATTTATCATTTAACAAGTTAATAATGAATTACTATTACTAAAAATAGTACAAGGACTCAAATTATATTTATAACTTAAACTCATAGGGTGTGGAAGCTCTCTTAGCCAAATTGTTTAACCAATGATTAATTATTGTTTCTACATCCGGAGATCTGAGATTCGATTCTCAAATAATATAATTTATTAACAAATATGCAAATTAATAGAGGCGAGCTTACAGGATAATTAATTATTGTTTTTACATCCGGAGGTCTGGGATTCGATTCTCAGATAATATGATTTATTAACAAATATGCAAATTAATAGAGGCGAGCTTACAGGAGATCTCCAACGTTATGCAATTAAAGTCGTTCGCCGTGATACCATACCACGTATAAAGGTAGATGGTATCTATCATGAGCATGGAGAAACATTTGTTTACTAGAAATATTAATCCTCTATGTAGTAAAGAGAAACATGAGAAACCAATTTTGATGATGTGTTATTCCTACAATTTTTCTCACTTATTTTTATTTTGCATTTATTTAATTTCTTTATACCTATTACCAAACACGTTTATTTTCAAATATTCTAACTCCACTTGCTAAATACATTTGACTAATTCTAAACTTGCCGAAAACATTATTTCAAAATTTCAATATTATATCTTACCACTAAATCTGAAAAAAATGGATTTCCTAACATTTCTGAGATTGGTTAAACATTCAGACTTGAACATGATAAAGACAATTTAAAATATAGAAAATCAAATGACTGCAGGATAAAATATTACCTAATCAATTAACAAAATTGAATAAAATACATAAACAAAGTAATATTCTTTAGTAATTTTTGGTTAATTCAATTATTTTGGTTCGGTTTTGAATAATTCAAATTAGGTTGTGGTAATTTATTATAATAATTTATGTGTCCATTAAAACTATTATATATTTCAGTTTTGATTTATATGTTTTTTTTCTATCCCTTGATGAAACATATTTCTATATAAAAACAATCACAAATTCGAATATACCCAAATGGTTCTCAGATATATTATAATAATTTTGGTCATAGTTGACAAAAAAATTCTGCAATAACTACAATTAATCGTTTTAACTAAAACTATACTAATTTTCATTATAAACATTTCATTATGCATACGGTAAAAAAAATAATTCTTATTATATATATATATATTATAATTTTAATTCTAAAGAAACTATTTTATAAACATTATTTATCGGTGCAAAGCACCAAGTCTAACCTTGTTACTATTATTTTGCGACTTCTCTCCCTCTTTGTAATAGATCGATCCATGTGTTGGTAGTTATCATTTATTGTAATAGATAAGTGGTTTCATAAATTTCCCTTTGTAAACTTTTTTATTTCTATTCAAAAAAACCCTTTAACAAAAAAAAAAATATTAGTTATATTTTGAACAACACGAAAACGCTATGTTGTTCTCTGTTCACCTTTATAATGTTTTGTTTCAGATAGTTTTTTTTTTCGAACCATAAGTTACTTTTAAGTGATCCCTATTCTGAACATTTTTGTTTTCATTATAAAGTTCGATCACAATTTTCTAGAAAATAATCTATATCGTTTTTCTTCCCATATGTTTTTGTTTTCTTTTGTGAACCCATTTTTTTACTGAAGATACTATATTTATATGGAAAATTTATTATAATAAATACTATCTAAACGTGAATCATAATCTACCGTAAAAAACAATAAATTAATATTTGATAAATTAATAACTTATTAAATCAATAAATTTTTCTGTTTTAAACTAGTTTTTCAGTATAATTAATAACTTTATAAATTATTAAAATATTTCAGTATAACCAACCGTATCTATTTATAAAGTTTTTACTGTAGTATAATATCAGACTTATAAACTTTTAGCTATCTATGTATTATTAGTTTGTAATAGAACGCGTTAAATTTATGTAATAAAAGAAAAATCTATATAGAACAGGTACATTGAACTCCATTTTCTTGCAAAAGGTGTTTACATGAAAGTAAAATCTATATAGGCTTTGAAAATTAAATATTTAAATTCCGACAAAATCAAATGGCCAAGGAGTGGTCGGGGAGCACTTTTTTTATCTTTATTTTGTGTTTGTCTCTTCTCTTCTTCCCTTGGAGTGCGTTTTAGAACTAGTGGAGCGTTATTTGTATTTTTTATGAGTATTATATTTATATATATATTTTTAGAAAGTTATATTAAATTATATATTCGATTTGCTATACTATTCGATTAGTTATATAATTTGCATCTTTATTACAATAAACTTCTTACAATTTTCAATTCAAAACAAAAAAAAAAACTTCTTACCAGTGTACCAAAACCTACTCTTAAAAACTTGAATTGTTATTATATATATAGGTGAAATACACCTCTTTAACCTTCAACAATGCATCTCTATAACGATTTTGAATTTACTACCAGATTGTAAGGACATCAAAATTATTGAATTCTAAAATAATTATTTTCTACGAACCATTATAACAACAATAATAGTTGTGTATCATACCACAAAATGGTCTCTATTCATTTCACCTTATTATCACGTATAGTTTATAACGTCTTTTCGTCACTCTCATGATTGAACCCAGCATCCTCATAGAAATATTATATGACGAATATACTCGGAAAAATTTGTTTCTTCATTTTAGTACTGATAATACCGGAATCCGATAATACCATATCTGTAAAAACTCAAGCTAATGGCTTATATATCTAAGTACATTCGTCTTCCAGAATAAATTGGTTTCGCCGGATGGTCTAAATAAAATATGATTGAAGTAAATTTTCTGATTCATTTTGACCAGTAATACTATCCGTTGTATATATTATGTGACACTTCATACATTATTTATGATTTTTTGATGATTTTAAAAAGATATTCTGATATGTTTTCATACTTACAATATGAACACGAAAAAGGTTGGAAACTGGAAAATGAGTGGCTAGGCAAGAAGGTCGTATCTGGCATGAACTTTTTAGCTTTTTCATATTCTTGTAGATTTATTTATATTTATATTTCTATTTTTAATAATTTTTATTTCCAGAATGGGGAATGTTAAGGTTATTGTGTTGGACTTTACCTTTAGTCACCCCAAAAAAAAAAAAAAAAACCTTTATTCACCCCAAATTCAGCTTTCTGATGATTATGTGGTTTTCTTCCACGAGAAGCAATCAAACTAGGACCTCTCTCGGTTGCGATATTAAAAAAAAAAAACTAAAAAGGGCTCTTTTTCATTAGGGTTTTGTTTTTATTCAAATGTTTTACAGATGCACAAGAATTCATTATCTTTTCGGTTTAAGACCTTAAGTAGAACAATTTGTGTTGACAGAAAAAAGTAGAAAATGTTATCTTTGTAACTACAAATTCTCTTTGTGAGATAGTTTATTAATCAATCAACTTTAGCGTTGAGATTCTCTCCAAACTTAACTGAAAGCTACTGGATCTTTTGTCCATTACCTCGTAAATACATTGGTTAGAGACAAATATAAGAGAGAATGGATTCCACAAAGCTGGCTTCATATAACTAATGTAACCCATGGATTCCTATTTTTGAAAGCTCGTAAAATTTCTTAAATAGTCTTCCGGATTCCCAGTCCTGCATGCATCCACATTTTATTTTAAAGTATCAAATAACATTAAAATCTACATAAAAATAGAAATTTATCTTATAAAATAGAATACAAAAAAAAAACGTCTATCTTAGAAATCTCCTAAATAAAAAATACTTAATTAATTGCATAACTATTGAATCTTCCGACTACACTAATACATTTTTATTTTGTGAACAGTCTTTCGTATGACCAACATTTTTTTCATTTTTATACGCTCCTGCAGGGATGGAGTGACAGAGTTTTGAGAATTCAACGGATTTTTTTAGCGTTCGAGTTTTTGTCATTTATCTTATAAATTTTTAAAATCAAATATACTTAACTAATTGATAGTGTCTAACTATTGAATCTTCCGACTACACTAATACATTTTTATGTCATTTTTTGTAAAACCTAACGTTATATTCAAAGTTTTCGAAATCGGTTTTCATTAATCTAAGGTCTCTTAATAAAACACATAGTTTGGATTCCAAATTAAGTATGTTATTTTAAACTAAAGACATAAAAGGAGGGTGTATTTATAGTGAATTGTATCAAAGTGACAAATAGTATGTTATTCAAACATGAATTTTAAAATCTATTAAAAATCTAGTGTTATTGAATTTGTGATTCTAAAATCTACTTTAAAATCCACTGTTATTGAAAATATTTTAAATAGTAGATTTTAGGAGATTTGTTGTGGTTTTTTATTGTTTTCGTGGAGTTTTTTAGTTAAAATATAAAAAAAACAAATCACATTATTTTAGATAAGATTTTAGAGTATTTTAATTAAAAAAATTTTGTTGTTACAATTAAAATTCTTTAAATCATTGAAAAACTCATTTAAAATCAAATTACTTTAAATCTTCATAAATAGTAGATTGAATACACCTCTCAAAGTTTAGTGGTCCCTTCGAGTGGAAGAGAACTTGTCATATAGGTCAAAATCATGAAACAAGTCAATGATACCATGTGGGTATCATTAACATTAGTTTAATATTAATTTTAATAATAATTTAATTTTTGAGACTGATTAAGAATTTTTTAAGTTTTGTATGTCCAATGGTGATACTCAATGGGGTTCTAAAACATAAAAATAAATTTATTTTTTATAAAAAATAAAATGAAAGAAAATCAAATTAGTATATATAAATATACAAGATTTTATAAAAACTTGAATTTATTATGTTTCATAAATTGTTAAACTATATTAGAATCCGTTAAAACAAATTGAAACATAAAATCGCATATAGTAAAATAAATAAAAAACATAGAATGATAAAAAAAACATATAAAAGCATGATGAAAAACACAATTAACTCGTGTAGATGTCTTTGAGTAATTCAAGCATGTACCCGATCCAAAACCTTATATATAACTGTATGGGTATAAAATTTCTATATCCGATAGGATCCGATCCGAACCCGATCCGAATATCCGTATGTCCAGGCCTATCCTAAACTTTTATTTTCATTAATAATATTTACTATTTAGAAGAAAATAAATAAGAATCTCAATGGCCCAATCCGGAGTTGTCACGTGGCTCATGATACCGTCTCGCCTTGATGATCCGTGATATGCTCAAATTTGCCCTGAGCTACTGTCTCAAATTAAGAGATCGTTGTAATACTTAGGGGACGAATCCACAGAGAATCAAAACACACAATCGACTAAAGAGTTCAAATTATGCTAAGTAAATAGTGATGAATATAAAATAAACAGCAAACGTAAACAAGTAAGTGATGATAAAGGTTCTAGTAATCAATTGGACAAAAGGTTAGGCTATGGGTAATTCGCAAGAAAGAATCGAAATACGGCTGTGTCGATCGACAGAGATGTCCGTGTCGATCGACACAAAGATAAAAACGGTTAAGATTTATTAAGCGCGGTTCTAGAACTCAAACACGAATATAAAACCAATCAACTTTCGTTGTAGAGATTATCTATGATTAAATCCCTAAATTCCAAATTTCTTTGCAAACTTAGTGAATAAAATCAAGCATTAAGTTCGGGTTCAATTGTTCACAAAATTACTAAGCCAAATTTCTTTGCGAATAGATAATTTTGCTCATCTAAGATTATGTCCGGTTGTTAATTATACTTTCGCATCTATTAAAGCAACCTAGGATATCCAATTTCAGTTGATCAGTCCTAAAATCAGAGTTAAATCAATCTAGATGAAGAACATAAAGATAAATCCTAACAGGGTTTCAATCCTAACGATTTCTCATCAAACCATAGAATTACCTTAAACCTAACAAGCAAACTACTCAGACATAGATGCAGTAAACATTATGAATGAAATAAATTGCATAAAAGAGATAGAGTAAGTGATACAGAAGGGTTTGAAACCGATGAAATCTGAAGTCTGAAATCTCCCCAAAAGCTCTCCAAATCTCTCATTTCTCAAGTCTCAATTAAAAACTAGATAAAAACCTAAAAGCCTAAGGAAAAACTATATATAAAGTCTAAAATTGGGATTTCTGTAAACTTCTGGGCTTTTTGGGCAAAACCGGAATTTCTTCGAAAATTGAAATCTTCACGCCAAACACGTGTGTGTCGATCGACACACAAGGTTGTGTCAATCGACACAGCCTTGAAAACTCGACTCCGACTTGATCACTTCGGCTCTTCTTTCCCCAATGCTCCAAAATGCTCCCATTAAGCTCCAATCGTCCTTTAACCTTCAAAGACTCAAAAAGACTCGAAAATTACCGAAAAGACTCTATGAAAAGGACTTATATCATGGTCGAAAATGGGTAAAAACCATGATATATCAACTCCCCCAGACTTAGCATTTGCTTGCCCTCAAGCCAAACAAAAACTAAGAATGTGAAAGAGGTTTGAAAACGCAGAAACTTACCTTCCCTTGGAGTACCGGACCGACCATTTCAACTAGTAATCCACATAATGCAAAACCAACTCAAAAAAAGACCACCATAGACATTCGCAGCCTCCCAAATTCATCCACGACTTATCAACATAACCCGCTAGTCCTCATTGCTGGGTCTCGTCCCAACTCTCGATTCCAAGAACCTTATAGACACATTCTCATATTATACCATCTCAAGTGAACCATACACCTCTTGGTACTCTTTCTCTCCCCCAAACTTATTTGATTCTTTACTCCTTTTTTTTTTTGAACTGCTGAGATCCAAAAGCAGTGTTTTCACTACTGTTGTTCCTTGTGAGGAGACAGGGTCGTGAGATCGCTCGTCCTCTACATCCGTTTTAAGGGACTCACACTGCTGCTTTTGAGCTCCGAATGATCATTTCTTGAGTACTGACTCACTGGAATTTTATTTCCTCATCTTATACTCAAGAACTATCATTTCACCCCAATCATCATTATATATATATATATTTTTTAGAACAGGGGAGAAGAGTACAATTACTAAAAGGTGCACTTGTCATGTATGAATGAGGAGTCAAGCTCTATGAACACCAATCACCGAGGAGATCGCATAATTAGCTCGGACCCTGCGGATTATGCTGGAAGTAATAGACGTCTCCAGTTAACTGGTCATCTTTAGGATTTTTCATTAGTCTGACTCTAAAATCGATCATGGAAGAATGGTCACACAACTGAAAGAGACAATTCACTAAACCAAAAGAAGGATCATTGTTTCCAACTAACTATTTTGACTCAATAAAACGTTTTGGACTGACTCTCAAAAACGAAAGAAAAAAAAAGTTAGTAACTACCTCCCCCAGACTTAAACAACACTGTCCCCAGTGTTATCAAGCCTGAAGTTGGCAAAAGAATCAAAAGAAAAACGAACTTATGAAAGATAAATGAAATTTTACCAATGTTAGCCCCATGTCGATCGACACAGAGGACCGTGTCGATCGACACGGGTTTTTTGAACTGGATCATAAGTTGTGCAGAGTGAGAGACCAAATGTGACCATGTCGATCGACACATATAGGCCATGTCGATCGACATGGATGCTCTGGATCGATGCAACATGTATCTCATCGTTGAATTCAAGTGTCAAAGCTAAATCATTCTGCAAAACACAACTTAATAGACATGATTAAGAGGAAAACACAGTCAAATCTCATTAGTTCACTAGTTCTGAAATCCTAAAGAAACATAAAACAAACTGACTCAAAGAAAAACATGAAAATGACTCAAAGTTCGTAAATAAAAGATAAAAGAGACAGAAAAAGGATAAACGGGGAGGATCTAATCCTCCTCCTCAGATGATGATGACTGATGTGGTGGAGACGGTGGTCGAGGACGAACACATCCACAACGAGGCCATGTAGACAAAACGGTCCAAATGCTCTGGAGACTCTGAGCAACCCAACTCTGAAACTCGTCCATAGATTGGTCAGGCAATGGTGGTAGTGGAGGAAGCTGAGGTGGCTGAGGTGGAGCACTAGAAGTGCCTACTCCTGAGGTACCAGCTGCAGCAGCGTCCCGAGTAATCTACTTGCGCCAGTAATCTCTGCACCTCATTCCTGATACCCAAACGACTCATTGTCCGTCCATTAGCAAACCGGGTCTGAGAGATTTTCACCTTTAACCACTCATTGTACAACAGCGAATCATAGTCATCCCATTCCTCCTTGACTTCTCTATGGACAACATCATCGCGTATCAGAACTTTTGCAGGAACTTCATCCCATCGCCTCTGGATGGCGATCTTCTGCCCCTCAGGTCGTGGCCATGGAGGACGAGATGTGACGGGTTTAAAAAGACTTACCTTGTGTTGTCCGCCAATTGTGTCGATCGACATACATGACCGTGTTCGATCGACACGGGCCTTTTTCTGTTCCAAAAATCTCTTCTTTTTTTTTAAAGAGTAAAACCAATCTAAAATTTATTAAAACACAACGAAAAATCAAATTAATTTACACTTACCAGTGGGTTGCCTCCCACTAAGCGCTTGTTTTCAATCATTAGCTTGACTGTGTTGGAGTCCAGAGAGCGGGTGGGTCGGTGAAAGGAACAACACCGGGAGAGAGTTTCATAGTATTTCCCACCATCTCTTGGATAACTACCTCTCCTCTCTCCCTTAACTCTAAGGGAAGGATGATTCGGAACTTAGAGAAAGGTTTGGAGTCCCTTTTATGCCTTACCTTGGGTGCAGCCAACTCTTCATCACGACGTGCGATGGAAGAGGTTATTTTTCTCTTAATGTCATCTCCAGGGTGTGAGCACTGCTTCCCTCCATCATGGATGGTCATACAAGATGTCTCCTTGGCATGAACAGCGGGGTAGAAGACATCCTTGTTGATCTCGGAAAAGGAGATTAGCTTCTTGGAAAAGTCCACAATCGCACCCACAGTGGCGAGAAAAAATGACCCAAGAATCAAAGGTTTCCCGCTGTCCTTCTTCATTTCCATCACGTGGAAGTCCGCAGGAACAAGACAATCACCCATTTGAAGCACTAGATCCGGAATGAAGCCTTTTGGAGTTGTAGAAGAAGCGTCTGCAAATTCGATAAATGCTTTTGGAGGTTCTAAATCAAAAATTCCTACCTTCTTTGCAACGGCCATAGACATGACATTCACATTAGTACCTGTATCACAGAGAGAGTTATTAAATTTCACACCATTGACTAAACATGGAATAAATAACCTCCTTAGATTTGCTAGTTTAGGCAGCATTCTCAGCAACGGGTGAGCATGTTTCTCCGGAATCACGTCTCGAATTTCTAAACATACTTGGTCAGAAAGCAGTGCAGCACTTTTTGCAGGACTCAAGTTCTGGCTAGCCATCCTCTTCACACACATAGGATATGGTATCTTAGGCTTGTAAACTCGCTCCTCTGCAATAGATGAAGGTTTCTACGAGATTGGGCTCGTCTGGGACTCGTGTCGATCGACACTATCCTTGTGTCGATCGACATGGGTTTTCTGTGTCGACCTTGTGTCAACCTCATGCGGAAAATCACCGATTAGGTATTTTTCAGAGTTGAGATTTTTGACCTGTGTCGATCGACACGGGGTCTGGAATGATATTCTCTTCGTCTTTGATCTCCACGAGTTGGTCTAGCCGTTCTGCACTAAGTCCCTTCTTCATTACTGGTTCAGCCTCTGTTTCGCACCCACAAGTGACCGAATTGACGTGTAGTCTTGGGTTTGTTTCCGTCTTGGCTGGGAGAAATCCCTCTTGCCTTCTAACATTCTATGCGGTTTGAGCAACTTGGGTGTCTAGCTTCGTCACATGGAGATTGAGGGCCTCGATTTTACCATTCAAATCAGAGTACATTGCATCCATCTTCCCATTGAAGCTTATTGTCATCTTCTGTTGAACCTCTAGAATCTGCTCTAGCATATACTTCATCTCACTACTCTCTGATGACTGAGCAGGCGGTGTCTGATAAGAAAAAGAACCGTAGTTCCTAGTGTAATTGCTCTGGAAAGGCTTCTGATACCTTTGTTGATTACCAAACCTCTTACCCTGATAACCAGCTCCATTGATGTAGTTAACATCCTTTTCTTCCGGCTCGAAAGTCTCCACTTCTGCAGCAAACTGAACAGACTTCTTCCCCACTAGAAGGCTATGCACATAATCTATCTTGGCTTTCACCTCAGCAATCTGACTTCCATCCATGTTCTCACCAAGTCTCTTCCTCTCAAAATTTGCATTCTTGGTACTGTTACTGGCAGCCAAATTCTCGATAAGCACAAGTGCATCCTCCGGATATCAAGTGTTGAAGTTCCTATTGCTAGCAGAATCTAGAGCCATCTGATACCTCTAATCAATACCTCTGAAGAAGATACCCAACAACTGAACATCACTGAACCCAAGATGAGGACAATCTCTTTGGTAGGACTTGAATCTTCCCCAGGAAGCCTTAAATGCCTCAGTCGGTCCCTGCTTGAAAGTAGAGATCTTAGTCCTCAGATCCTCGGATCTCACCTCATCAAAGAAGTTGTTGAGGAAAGCATTCTTGGTGTCCTCCCAAGTAGTCAGCGAGCCCGGTTCCAGCTGCTTCAACCAGTAGGCTGCTTCTCCACCAAGAGAATAGGGGAAAAACTTGTAGTAGAGGAAATCGCTAGACACTCTGTTGGCCTTAATGTTAGATGCCAAGTCCTCGAACCTCTCTATATGATCCATCGAGTGCTCAGAAGGAAGACCATGGAATGGATGCTGAGCCACGAGTGAAAAGAAAGCAGGCTTAACCTCGAAATCGCTCCTCTGGAACGCAGGAGGGCAAATTGCAACCCTATTAGCGTAGAACTCATCTAGCCTGTTGTAGTCTCCCAGAGTACGCCCACGCCCAGCTGGCTCATGCCGCGCCACAACTTGTTCAACAATCACTGCGCTCTCAGCTTCAAGTCGCTGTCCTTGCGCATTGCGCCTATTTCCATCCTGGTCTTGCAGAAAACCATTTTCCCCTCTAATAAGCACTAGCGGATTAACCATCTTGGTTGTGTTTCTCGCTGCTCGGTTAGCTCGCTCTAGCTTTCCAATCTCAAGGTTGAGATCAACTAACTCTTCGTTCTACTTGCTTCTGGTAACTTGATTAGGCATAAACCTGAAACACACAAGACAAAGAGAAAAGAACAAGTATCAAAACAAAATAAAAAAAATTTAGACAAAATTCTAGTATCAAAAATCGATTGGTGAAATCGATTCCCCGACAGCGACGCCAAAATTTGATATGCTCAAACTTGTCCTGAGCTGCTGTCTCAAATTAAGAGATCGTTGTAATACTTAGGGGTCGAATCCACACGGAATCAAAACACACAATCGACTAAAGAGTTCAAATTATGCTAAGTAAATAGTGATGAATGTAAAATAAATAGCAAACGTAAACAAGTAAGTGATGATAAAGGTTCTAGTAATCAATTGGACAAAAGGTTAGGCTATGGGTAATTCGCAGGAAAGAATCGAAATACGGCTGTGTTGATCGACACTGATGTCCGTGTCGATCGACACAAGGATAAAAACGGTTAGGATTTGTTAAGCGCGGTTCTAGAACTCAAACACGAATATAAAACTAATCAACTTTCGTTGCAGAGATTATCTATGATTAAATCCCTAAATTCTAAATTTCTTTGCAAACTTAGTGAATAAAATCAAGCATTAAGTTCGTGTTCAATTGTTCACAAAATTACTAAGCCAAATTTCTTTGCGAATAGATAATTTTGCTCATCTAAGATTATGTCTGGTTGTTAATAATACTTTCGCATCTATTAAAGCAACCTAGGATATCCTATTTCAGTTGACCAGTCCTAAAATAAGAGTTAAATCAATCTAGATGAAAAACATAAAGATAAATCCTAACAGGGTTTCAATCCTAACGATTTTTCATCAAACCATAGAATTACCCTAAACCTAACAAGCAAATTACTCAGACATAGATGCAGTAAACATTATGAATGAAATAAATTGCATAAAAGAGATAGAGTAAGTGATACAGAAGGGTTTGAAACCGATGAAATCTGAAGTCTGAAATCTCCCCAAAAGCTCTCCAAATCTCTCATCTCTCAAGTCTCAATTAAAAACTCGATAAAAACCTAAAAGCCTAAGGAAAAACTATATATAAAGTCTAAAATTCGGATTGGGCTTTCTGTAAAATTCTGGGCTTTTTGGGCAAAACCGGAATTTCTTCGAAAATTGAAATCTTCACGCCAAACACGTGTGTGTCGATCAACACACAAGGTTGCGTCGATCGACACAGCCTTAAAAACTCGACTCCGACTTGATCACTTCAGCTTTTCTTTCCTCGATACTCCAAAATGCTCCAAAAGCTCTCGTTAAGCTCCAATCGTCATTTAACCTACAAAGACTCAAAAAGACTCGAAAAATAACAAAAAGACTCTATGAAAAGAACTTATATCATTGTCGAAAACGGGTAAAAACTATAATATATCAATCTGTCTCACGTGGCTATATGATACAAATTTCTTCTTTAATTAATTTTTTTTTTCATGATATCTCTCTGGTATCATGGGAAATCACGCTCTTACCATCTTCAAAAATCACTGGAATTCTTGTTGGCCATTGATTTATGTTTTCAGATATTAATTTATGTTTCGGTCCAAGTTCGATCTTGGTTAAAAGATGTATGTTACTTAGTTAATAACTATGGCTAGTCTTTTTGGTATTCGAGTGTTTTAATTTATTAAAAATCCATAATTAGTTCGTGATTTGTAATTCATATACTATAGTATTTTATAAAATAGACTGTTTCGACCTATTCGATTATTGAAAACCACTTTTGGGTGAACGTGTATGTGCGTGGATACCTCCATACACACGCACACAGGTAGACACTTGCACACACCTAAATTGCGTATAATTCGATGATTATAGATATGAATATAAATAATGCAATTTTCCTTTAGTTACGACTTCGTTTCCATATTCATTCATCCAAGCGTCAAGCGTAGAGTTATATGAAACATTTTTTACAAGTACTTATATGAAACCTAGACCCTCTATAATTACTGCCTAAAACTTTTTTTTGTTTTTTTTAGACTTACAGCATAAAACTTAGATGTAAATTAACATAAAAAAAAAATAACATAGAAAAAAGCATCAACAACCAACTCTTTTTTTGGAAACTCTTGTTATACTTTAATTTTTTGATAAATGAATCAGGCTTTTCATTGTCTAAGTGTGTGACGACCACGAACCAATTTTTGTGAATTTTGGTCGTGCGTTGATCAACGCAAGTGTGTGCGTCGATCGACACAAAGTTGAATTGAACCGACGGATTTGGTTTTAATTGTTTGGTTTGGCTGGTTTGGGTTAAAAGAACCTTAGGGCTCGTGTTTAAAAGGGAGCAGCCTCCGTTTTGTGCAGAGATATTGTGAAAACTGCTGAAAAATTGAAAGAGAAGAGAAGAGGAGAAGGAGATGAACCGTCGTGTCTAAGAAGGAGATGAAGATAGTTCTGGCCCGTTTTAGAAGTGTAGAGGAACGAACAGTCTAATCAGATCGGATTGGAGTGAAACTTCTAGGATATCGGGTTGATCTGGCGGTTCATTACCTAGAAGGTGATGCGCATCTCTGATGGAGAGGTGTTGAGGCCAGGTGGGTGCAGGCAGAGATGGCCTGGGATGACTTTTTGGCAGAGTTTAATGCCAAGTATTTTCCGCAGAAGGCGGTGGATCATTTGGAGTTGAGGTTTTTGGAGTTGACTCAGGGTGACCGGTCAGTGAGGGAGTTTGACGCGGAGTTTAGTTGACTTCTGGTTCATGCGGGTAGAGGCATGGAGGACGAGCAGGCCCAGGTGAAGAGGTTCTTGAGAGGACTTCGAGCTGATTTGAGGACTCGCTGTAGAGTGAGTAAGTTCGCCTCGAGGGCAAAGCTGGTTGAGATAGCTGCAGCGATCGAGTAGGATTTGAGGGAGCAGGTGGTGGTGGTTAGTCTGCCTGTTTAGCAGAAGAGGTCACAGCAGCAGGAGGGTCCGAGCAGGGGCAGAAAGCCTGCACAAAAACAGAAGAAAAAATGGGAGAGCACTTCGGGACCGAGTCAGAGAGGTCAGGGTGGTCCCGGATACTTCGGGTATGGAAGCATAGATCACAAGCTGGCAAGCTATCCTAGGAGGGACGACTCTCGGGATACTCGGGATATTAGGGTTCTTAGGAACATGAGATTTGTGTAAGGACCTTAGTAGTGGGCGGGTATGAGTCCCATGTTTTATTTGATTTTGGAGCGATGAATTGCTTCATTACTCTGTAGTGTGCGGAGATCAGCAGTATCCTGAGCGATTCTGATGAGTAGCTGGGAGTAGTTAAGGTTGCAGGTGGCAAGTCTTTAGCAACTTTTGGACGGGCTCGAGGAGTGGATATTCAGGTGGCGGGCGAGTCTATGCCAGCTGATCTGATTATTAGTCTGATGAACCTGTACGATATCATTCTGGATATGGATTGGCTAGACCAGTACAGAGTTCATCGGGGATGAGTTGCGTTTGATCGAGAGGTGGAGAGGTTGGTTTATTAGGGAGTGAAGCCGACTTTTGGGAGTCTCGTGATTTTGGCTATTCAGGTCGAGCATCTGATTGAGAAGGGTTGTGAGGCGTATTTGGCGACAATTGTGATGCCAGAGGGTGTTGGAGAGGTTGCAGTTGGGGATATTCGAGTTGTTCAGGACTTCTAGGATGTTTTCCAGTCATTGCAGGGATTACCGCCGTCTCAGTCTGATCATTTTACGATTGAGTTGGAGCCTGGGATGACTCTGATATCTAAGGCACCTTACCGAATGGCTCCAGCAAAGATGGCAGAGCTGAAGAAGCAGTTGGATGATCTTCTGGGGAAATGATTTATCCGGCCTAGCAGTTCACCGTAGGGGCGCCGGTGCTGTTTGTGAAAAAGAAGGATGGGAGTTTCCAGTTATGCATCGATTACCGGGGACTAAACCGAGTCACTCTGAAGAACAAGTATCCTTTTTCCGCGGATTGATGAGTTTTTGGATCAGTTGTGAGGGGCTACTTGGTTCTCCAAGATTGATTTGGCTTCGGGTTACCATCAGATTCCTATCGACGAAGGAGATGTTACGAAGACTGCTTTCAGGACGAGGTATGGGCATTATGAGTTCATGGTGATGCCTTTCGGGTTGACGATGCACCAGTGGCGTTTATGAGGCCGATGAACGGGGTCTTCCATGAGTATTTGAACGAGTTTGTGATCATCTTCATTGATGATATTTTGGTGTATTCGAGGAGTCTTGAAGAGCACGAGATTCATTTGAGAGTGGTTCTGGAGAAGCTGCGGGAGTAGAAGCTGGTACGCGAAGTTGAGAAAGTGCAGTTTTTTGCAGCGAGAGATGAGTTTTCTCGGTCACGTGGTTTCTGTAGATGGAGTTTCTGTAGATCCGACGAAGATAGAGGCTATCAGAGGGTTGCCTAGATTGAGGAATGCCACTTAGATCAGGAGTTTTCTTGGTTTGGCGGGTTACTATAGGAGGTTCGTCAAGGGTTTTGTGAGTATGGCACAGTCGATGACGAAGCTGACGGGGAAGGATGTCCTTTTTGTGTGGTCTTCAGCTTGCGAGGAGAGTTTCGGGAAGCTAAAGGAGATGTTGACTAGTATACCAGTGTTGGCGTTGCCGGAGCTGGGCGAGCCATACGTGGTGTATATTGATGCTTCGGGAGTTGGTCTGGATTGTGTGTTGATGCAGCAGGGAAAGGTAATCGCTTATGCTTCGAGGCAGTTGAGGAAGCACGAGAGCAACTACCCTACCCACGATCTTGAGTTGGTTGCGGTGGTTTTCGCTCTAAAGATTTGGAGATCTTATCTTTATGGCACGAAGTTTCAGGTGTTCACAGACCATAAAAGCCTGAGGTATTTCTTTACGCAGCCAGAGCTGAACCAGAGATAAGAGCGTTGGATGGAGATGGTAGCAGATTACGATTTAGAGATTGGTTACCATCCGGGTAAGGCAAATCTAGTTGTAGATGCGTTGAGTCAGAAGAGAGTTGCTTCGGCTCAAGAGCGGATGTGGAGGCTTTGGTGAGTGAGATTGGCACTTTGAGGCTATGTGTTATCTCACAGGAGCCATTGGGGTTAGAGGCAGCTAACCAGGCAGATTTGCTGAGCAGGATTCGAGTAGCTCAAAAGAAGGATCAGGGGTTGATTGATGCTTCTAAGGTTGTAGGTTCAGAGTATTAGGTCTCTACGAACGGGATGATACTTGTGAACAGACGAGTTTGTGTGCCTAGGGATGAGGATCTGAGGCAGGAGATTCTGAGAGACGGCACATGCAAGCATGGTGTCGATTCATCTGGAAACTACTAAGATGTATCGTGATCTAAAACGGTACTATCACTGGGTCGGGATGAAAAGGGATGTGGCTAACTGGGTGGCAGTTTGCCATGTGTGTCAGTTAGTGAAGACTGAGCATCAGGTTCCGAGTGGTTTATTGCAGAGTTTACCCATTCCGAAGTGGAACTGGGATATGATTACCATGGATTTCGTGGTGGGATTGCCAGTTTTGCGAACTTATGATGCTATCTGGGTGATTGTGGATTGTCTGACTAAGTTAGCACATTTTCTTGCCATTAAAAATATCGATGGAGCGGCGGTGTTGGCTAAGAAGTATGTGCTGGAGATAGTGAGGCTGCACGGAGTGCCAACGAGTATCGTGTCAGACAGAGATATAAGATTCACTTTAAAGTTTTGGAGAGCCTTTCAGGCTGAGATGGACACTAAGGTGCACATGAGTACTGCTTATCATCCTCAGACAGATGGGCAATCTGAGAGGACGATTCTGACGCTCGAGGATTTGTTGAGGATGTGTGTTGGATTATGGTGGTCATTTGGCGGATCACTTGAACTTGGTAGAGTTTGCATATAACAACAGCTACCAGACGAGTATTGGTATGGCTCCATATGATGCTCTGTATGGGAAGTCATGTCGTACACCATTATGCTAGACTCAAGTGGGGGAGAGGAGCATGTTTGGTGCGGACTTTGTTCAGGAAACGACGGAGAAGATCCATGTTTTGAGGCTGAATATGAAGGAGGCTCAGGATCGGTTGAAGAGTTATGCCGATAAGAGGAGGAAAAAGTTGGATTTCGAGCTTGGATATCAGGTGTATCTCAAGGTTGCGATGTTGAGGAGTCCTAACAGATCCATTTCAGAGAATAAGCTAAGTGCGAGGTTTATGGGTCCGTTCAGGGTTGTGGAACGGGTTGGACCGGTAGCTTACCGTTTGGAGTTACCTCAAAGTATGAAGGCTTTTCATAAGGTCTTCCATGTCTCGATGCTGCAGAAATGTCTACATGAGTATGATGAGGTGTTGGCTAGGATCCCAGAGGATCTTCAGCCCAATATGACGTTGGAGGCGAGACCTGTGAAGATTCTCGAGAGGAGAGTCAAGGTTCTGCGCCGGAAGAGGATACCGTTGGTGAGAGTCGTGTGGGACTGTGACGGTGCCGAGGAGGAGACTTGGAAACCATAATTGAAAATAAAGGCAAGGTTTTCGAAATGGTTCGAGAAGAAAGTGGAGGCTTGAGTTTTCTTTTTCTGGTTTTCAGTTTCGGGATAACATGTTGCTATGAATTTGTTATGTATTTTTGTTGGTGTTGTAACGATTATACATTTTTGGTGATTTAATAAGATGGATTTTTCCTTATTAAAGGTGCGTATAAGATGTGAGTTCTTATAATGTGACTGGTGGTGTCATGTGTTATGTAATGGCTAGAAATGGAAGTTCTATGTGAGTTAGAGCTTGTCCATGTTCTAGGAGGAGTATCTAGGAATATAGGTTCTATGTGAGTTAGGACTTGTCTATTCTCTAGATGGCGCTCAGGAATAGAGGTTTTATATGAGTTAGAACCTGTCTATTTTCTAGGAAGAGTCTGGAAAACAGAGGTTTTATGTGAGTTAAAACTTGTCTTTTCCAGGGACTGTGGTGGAAACACCTTAGTGATTAGATTGTTTCAGATGACTTAGAGATTGGTCATGATGTGATAATTTTCCGGGATACGGGATGTCATGGTAGAGCCACGGGAAGTGATTTTGGTCGACAGGTGCTTATGATGCACGTTGCAAAGTTATTGCTCCAGGGGATAGTGGATTCCCTGCGTATACTTGAGAGATGGTGGTTCTCTCTAGGGGATAGTGGGTTCCCTTCATATACTTGAGAGATGGTGGTTCTCTCTAGGGGATAGTGGGTCCCCTACGTATGCTTTGAGGGATGGTGGTTCTCTCCAGGGAATAGTGGGTTTTCTGCATACCGATAGCTCAAAGGGTGACGACCCTGAGAGTGTGAGGGGCATACATGTATATGAGTTACGAGTTATGAGCAATAATGTCTGAAATGTAATCGTAAGTATGAGAATAGATGAACTTCAGGGATCGGGTGTTGATCTCAGGTGGTGCTCGCCGGGTGGGGTCAGGAGTGTTGATATCAGGTGGTGCTGGCCAGGTTGGGTCAGAGTGTTGATATCAGGTGTATTGGCCGTAGTGAGACGGTGTTGCGTGATTCGAAGTCGAATCCGTGTTAGTGGGGGAGAATTGTGACGACCGCGAACCAATTTCTGTGAATTTTGGTCGTGCGTCGATCGACACACAAGCTGTGCGCCGATCAACACACGAACAGTGCATCGATCGACACCGGGTTGGTGTGTCGATCGACGCACAACCTGTTGTGTGGTTCTCGCTTGATTGTTCGTGTTGTGCATTGTTTGCTCGTTCTGGTATTATATCTCTTGCTTATGCATGTGTGTATAGCCAAGTAGATAAGATGACCGTCTCACTGGGTATTTTTGATAATACTCACGCATCTCTTTTAACCATGTGATGCAGGTAGAGACAAGTGTGATCGTGGAATTATGGCCGGGAAGAAGAGATGATCTAGTGTCTCGGGTTATTGTTCGTTGTTGTTAGAATTGCTAGGTTGCTAGTGAATTTTGGAAGTGCTGATTATTGTTAATGGAATTGAAAGTGATTGGTTATTGAATTGATTTATGTTGGTTTGATGAATTATGTGGTTTATCGAATGAATGCTTGATTTAATTGAATGTGTTGGTTCTGCTGGTTTAGGTTGGTTTAGTTATTGTTTCGGCATATTTGTGTTTTGACCGTCCAGAATTATTATTGATGATAATAATAATCCGAGTTTGGAAAATTTTAAATTTTTATGGGTCGAGTTGTTTCAAAGTGAATATATTTTTTTCTCCAATACTATTCAAAAAATAAAAGAACAAAAGAATAGAAAATTTTTAAGAAATGTTACTTTTTAAAATGTAACTTTTTCAAAATTTTTGCAAAAATGCTGTTTTTTCAAAATTATTTTTCATTATATAATTTATGTTCGGGTTAACTTAAGTTATATTAGAGTTTAGTTTTGGGGGTTTTAGGGGTCAAAATATTTTTTAAAATTTATAATTTTAAGATTTAAGATTTAAAAATCTATAATTAGTGATATTTTTGTAAATGGACATTCTAAATAGTATTTTTGCAAATGTACATAACAAAAATAATATTTTTGCAATTACCTAAATAGTCATCCAAAATTTTGAATTTCACATTTCCTAAGGCAAATTAATGTTTACCTGTGTATAATCATCGAATTATAATCTTTTCATTAATGTTTCAAAAAAAAAAAACCAATATTTCATTTGCTTTATAACAAGTGTTCATAAAAAATGTGTTCTGTTTATCTTTACACAATAAATGTCTTTATGAAGATTCAAAAAACAAAATTGTTGTTATGTATTTTAATAAAATATTTTAACTAAGTTTCACGTTTATTTATATCAATTCAACTTAATAATTAGAGAGATAATATATAGAATAAAATCTTATTTGAAAAATGAAATTTTGTCAATAGTATAATAGAAATTATAATATCCTTTATATATTAATTGAGAAAACACTAAATAAAAACAATTTGTGTTACTCAAATGAAGATTTTAAGGGACACGTTAATAAAATTAACCAATCAAAATATTTCAATTAATTATATATGCTTTGTTGGAAATCTCTACATTTTTACATTAATATGTTAACATGAACTCACAAATACATATGTTACTAATTTAAATCCAACTAAAATAGAACTTTTTAATATTAAAACGATATATAACATATTGACAAAAAAAAAGTTATATAACATAATATTTTAACAATTAATCATTTATCGATGCTAAATACTTTATCAGAATTGTATTTATTTTCCTTTAGATACCATATTTGATTGATCATACAACTATTTTCTTTTATGTTATTTAATTGTATCCATATTACTCTAATTAAAGTTGTACTTTTTTATAAACGTACAACTTTACAAATCAAACGTTAATAGTTGAATTTCGAAAATCATCATTTTCACTTTTTATTAATTCTTTGATTGTTTATTTAAGAAAACTTACATACTAATGCGATATTTTATAGGTTTGATGAGCTCAAATAAGTTTGAGAGAACCCATAATCTCAAACATATTCGATTTACATTAAAAACTCTTAAATTCAATTTAAGTCTCATGCAGATTAAAATTTATGAGATAAAATATACTTATCTATATAGAGAGATATACCATTTAATCTTTTTTGTTTTTAATTTCTTCTGTATATTACAAAATTATGATTTTCTATATGTAAATATTATAATCATGCATTTGACACGGGACAAAAATCTAGTTTTAAAATATATGGGAAAACGTCTAAAACAATATTTCAAACAAAACAGATAAATCATAGTTTTACATGATACTGTTATTTTTGAACAAAATTTCAGCTCATGCTCACATTTAGGGGACAATCGCAAAAATTCTATTTTTGGTGTGCCACTTTTCAAAAATGTCACAATTGGTTATCCATTGGTTGTCCATTTACAAAAATGTCATTATTTATAAATTTTTATAACCTAAATCTTAAAATTCTAAATCTTAAAAAATGGTCAAACCCCTATTAAACCCAAAATTTTCAAAACTAAACCCTAATACAACATAGTTCACCCAAACATAAATAATATAATGAATGCCCACCAGCCTTACAAGTGTGGGCGCTATCGGACTTCTCGTCTTCTTCGGAACATGGATTTCCTATTTTTGCGAACAAAAGAGATCGGTTTATCCGAGTCTCAAAGGAAATTTTTTTCATGGATCCTATGGTATATCTGGAAAGCCATAAATGATAAGGTAACGGGAAAACAATAACCCCAAGCTACTCTCCAGACAGCGACCCTCGAGGTAGAGAGTTAGAGTATCGCTAATCAAAGAGAGGAGGAAGAAAAAAAGAGAAGATCTACGCCAACACGGTGACTTACATGGATTATCTCCCCGGAACCCCCAAATCTCGACATGGTAGATTGATGCATCTTGGATCGATGATGGTCCGGTCAGTGGACTAGGGTGGTGCTTAATAGACTATAGAGGCCTCCTTACTTTCGGCATGAGATATTGTAGACGAAGTATCTCGGCACTTTGATATATCCATATCTTTACACTTTCTATATACATAATTGCATTCCAATATCCCTCATTCACCATCATTCTTCATCGTTTAGGAGCTCTTTAGCTCTAGTTTAGTGTAAGTTTGCATCTTCGGGTCTTAGGTTAGTATTTGTACATATATCCCTTCTTTTACCCTTTTTTAGGTGGTATATTTGCTAAATTGGAGTTATCTGGCTTATCAGAGCCTGGAGGATTAGAGCGGGTTGATGAGGAGTGGAAGCAAAGGAAATTGCAAGGTTCTGGAGTTAACAAAGGAAGAAGCGGAGCAGAAATCGGTCATCAATCATCAGGGCTCACCAATACTATGCACCTGGAAGAGCGAAAAGATAGAGTCTCAACAAATCTACTGAAGTTTGTGACTTGGGTCGAGAATCCGGAGGCCATTTCCCCAAACCAGTGTACAGATATCCCAGGTTATCCCCTTGTTACGATGGAACATCAAGACTCTCTGACCCTTGGATAAGCCGCGCCATATCGGCTGAAGAATAAACTGAAAAAATCAATATCCCATGATATCGACATAAACCGATGAAGAAGACCGATAACCTGCACCCAACGAGGATGCAGTGTCGCGACACGACTGCTGGATGAATCACTGGATCGGCACCAGATATCGGTCACTTTCTCGATATAGAGTGACCGATCTTTATTGCATTTTATTGACTTTTTCGGGTCGACCGTTGACTATTGTTGGATGATCCGTTTCCTTTTCGGGTCGACTCGAGTACTGTTATAAAGGGCTATAAATATGTTCTTAGCCCCTGAAAAAACCTAAGTATTGTTTTTTTCTTTCCTTTATCGCTTTCAAGCTTTCCTTTTTACGTTGTAGTTGTAATCGACCCTTAGAGCATTAATACTTTGATGTTCTAAGTTCTTTTCTTTATAAAGTTTCAATTTTTAGCTTAAAGTTTAGTTTGTTTGAGAATCGCTTTCATTTTTGCATTTCACCGTACATGCACAACTCGAGCTTAGTCATGGCTTGTTCCATAGCCATGAGTGAGTAGTATCCTTGTTGAGTTACGGGTTAGTAGATTTAGGGGCTTTAGAAAGTGGCTAACATCATTTCGGGTTATCAATGAAGTGTCCGCAAGCTTAGGTTGAGCTTAAACCTCGGTTTTTGAATCATTTCTCGAATCGTAATGATAAGTGTTCCCCAGCCCGAAAGGTGTTTGTGGGAATGCTTGAACGACCTTTTGCTTGGCTTAGTGACCCTTGACCACGAAAGTTGTTGTTGAGGTGCTAAGTGAGCTTATTGGAACTTGACCTTTTATGCTTGGAGAGTACTTAAATCTAGCAGTGAAAGTTAGTTAGATGTTTGTACTCAACAAAGTAATTAGTGTCATGAAAGTGGACTAGTTTGATTTCGTGCTCCATTCTTGTAAACTGAACCTTCATCTCGTGACCCTTAACCTTATTAGCCATGATTTATATCCCTTTTTATCAGTTGTTAACCCGCTGCTCAATACTCTCCATATCAGTGCATTAAACCTCTCACTTGTTTTACTTTTACATCTTTGTTTAGTTTTAGTTCACAAAACCTGACACTTGTTTATGCTTTAGCTTAATGAAAATACTCCATGGTCTAGCACTCTAAACCCTAGTATTCCTTGTGTTCGAACCGTGTACTAGCTACAATTGAATCATGAGTTAGATTGTTAGCTTGCTAGGTTTTATTTGGTAGAAACCTTCTCATCAAATTGGCGTCGTTGCCGGGGAAGCTTGCGCATTTAGATATTAGATTTGAGCATTTTGTTAAGACTAAAGTTTTCATTTTTATCTGCATTTTGTTCTGCATTTTTGTTCTGTTTTTGTGTTTGTTGTTTCTTCTCTGTTTTTCTTACAGTGTATGAAAAGGAGAAGCCAAGAGGGAGGACTTCTTGACTTTGTTCCTCACATAGGTAGACTTGAAAGACAGAGCAAAGCAGAAACACAGGCGAGAAATTTGAAAGAAAGAGAGGATATGGCGCATCCTCAAGTTGTCCCACCAATTATAAACCCTAACAATCCCAACCCTGTTCCACTGAGGAAGCAAGCTGCTGATAACCAACCAAGGGCACCGCCACTAGCTCAGGGAGCTGAGACCTATTGGAGCCTTTGATAAGCCAAACACCAGAGGTATTGACCTAGGAATATTCCCTCCACCTCTGCCAAACAACAACTTTGAGATAAAGTCCAGCATGATCAATTTGGTGCAGAACTCTATGTTTAATGGACTGCCAAGTGAAGACCCCCTAGACCATCTTGATAAGTTGAATGGTGTTCCTTATGACACCATTAGAATGATCATGTTTACTTTCTCATTAGGAAACAAAGCTTCACCGTGGGAGCGTAATATTCTTTCCGAGTTTGTCAATACTTGGGATCTCTGCAAGAAGGAATTCCTGAGCAAATTCTTCCCCAAACAGAATACTGCTAGGTTCGGGAGTGACATCAACTCATTTAGGCAAGGAAGTCAAGAATCTCTGAGTGATGCCTGGGAAATACTGAAAGGTTACATAAGAAGCTTTCCTCACCATGGTATTCCTAAGGATAATCTTTTGGGAATCTTCTACCGTGGCGTGAACAATAGCACTAGCACTCTCCTAGATATTGCTAGTTATGGGAACTTTAGTGGCCTAAATGAGAACCAAGCAGAGCAGTTGATAGGAAACCTTGCTCAATCTGATGTTTGCTATGGAGGAGATTATGACAGGAACTTCCCTCCCTCTGATAACAACAGTGATCACAAATTCAAGGAGCTTAGTGAAAGGTTGGACAGGATGGGTAAAGTATTAATGGCGAACCAGAAAAGAGTCCACTTTGTTGGAGAGATTGATGGGTTTACTCCATGCTACCAAGAGGAAGTTGTTGAGGCTTATGAAGGACAGCAAGAAGAAGTGAACTATGTTGGTAATCAAGGCTATCAGTTTAAGAATTTTAACCCCAACTACATAAACAACAACCTCTCCTACCGAAGCACTAATGTGGAGAACCCTCAAGACCAGGTCTACCATCCCCAACAAAGACCTCAGGGACAAGGATTTCAAGCCAAACCCTATAACAACTACTTTCAAGGGCAACAACAAAGCTTTAATCCTCAAGGATATCAGCCAAGAGCTCGTTTGCACCTAATGCAGACTCATGATTTCGGCCACAGCAAGGTGTGAACCAGCAATACTCTGAACCTACACCTCAAGTCCCACCAGGTTTTGATCTCAAGGGAGTCCTGCAATAGATAATGGATGGGCAATCTAAGACTCAGCAGGAATTCAACAAGAAGGTTTAAGAACTGAAGAACCATGTGGATGGAGAATATACTGACCTCCAGACCAAGTTTGAAAGCTTGAATTCTCAGTTCAAGTCACTGGATAGTTGCAGTGCTCAAGTTGCTTCCTCGTCTCAAAGAACTCCAGGCACTCTTCTTAGAAAGTGTGAAGCCAACCCCAAGGAAACATATAACGTCACTTTCCTTGAGAATGAATGTTGTGAAGAGAGCATGGAAGGATCCTTGAGAGAAGAGGATTCAGAGGTTGAAATGGACACTGATGATGTCCTCTCTGTGGAAAAGACTGAAGAGATTCCTTCAGGCAACTCTGTTTTGACTGCCAAGAAGATGAGTTTTGAGGAAGTGTTTCATGCAGTTCACAAGATGATGAATGAACTCTTAGTACCACTCCAGAGGAGGGATGTTTCACCAAGAGACACCGTGGAACAGAGATTCATTGACACAGTTTTAGACTGCCAGCAGAAGCTAAGGATGCTATGGAAACACACGGCGACTTGAAGGAGAGAGTGCCCACTCTGCGGACGCTACCTAAGAAAGCAAACCCAGAGAAGTTTATCTTACCCTGCTCTCTAGAAAATTTTCATGAGAAGGGGTTGTGTGATACAAGGTCGAGCATCAACTTGATCTCTCTCTTCATGGTGAGGAAATTGGGAATTAAATAGATAAATAAACGAGTTTCTTCCGTCACTATGGCAGACTCTTCTTCAGTGGATTCCCTTGGGGTTCTTGAAAGCTATCCATTGCAAATCGGAGAAGCTTTTATTCCCACTGACTTTGTGGATTAGAGATGGAAGGAGATAAGAGTTTACCAATCATCCTTGGGAGGCCCTTCTTGAAGACTGTTGGAGGTGTAATGGACCTAAAAAAGCTGAAGGTGACTCTACGAATGTGGATGCTAGGGTCACCTATTACATAACAACAACTCCCATAGTGAAGAGCAAGGACAAGTCTACTAAGGATGATTATGGAGACCCATTGTACAACTCTGCTCAGGACAAGAAGACTTTACCTTCTGCTAAAACCAAGTGCGCCACAGATGTAACACTCGAAGCCAGTTTGACTCCCCCACCCCTATATATAAAGAGCCTCACTGCCTTAAGGAGAAGTACAAGCTACGTGAGGTGTCTAACAACTTTCTGAATACAAATCGGGAATTAGCTAAGGACTGGTTTGAGTCAGATACAGCCAATGTCACAAAAGCAATGAATGACTGGGGACCAAAGTCTAACAAGGAGTCTCCACCTTCTTCAAACTAAAACGAACAAGAATGTCAAGCGTAGTGACATTAAACAAGCGCACTTGAGAGGCATTATCATGACTATCCTTTTGCATGTATCTATATTTTATCTCTTAGAAATTATGTTTTATTTTCCAAATTATCTTTTTCTTCAGTGTGATCTAGCAGCAGGTATTACGGAAACTTGAGGTCTACCAAGCTAAGAGGGAAGGAAGAAGAAAGAAATTTGATTTGGCACACTTATCGGTTTTAACCAACAGGTTCAACCGATAAATCACGTTGATCAAGGGAAGAGATAAACCAAGAGCAATATATTAGTGCACAACAATATCAAGCTCAGATTATTACAACTGGCACCAATGGCCACCGGAGTGAAATGCCCAATTGACCATTGATCCGATTTCGGTCACTGCCAACCGGGTTATTTCTTTCAGTTTTTTTATCCTCCGGTTTACTTTGGTTTTCAAAATCTATTTTTTAGTTTAGCTAATGCAAGCGGACTTTTGCCTTGATATCATATCCTCTCTCTCTCTCTCTTCAAAAATCCTTTCTTTCGTTGTCGGGTTCTGCTATAGAAAATAACTGTTCATTCAAGCCCTAGAATTTAAACTTCCTTATGCTTAACTATATCACTATAACGGACTAATTTCTACTCGATTTCTCTGTTTACTCCTTGTAGAGATACTCCAGTAACCAATTTCCCTTTTTGTGGAGTTTTGAGAGTTGAAAATCTCACCTTTCTTCAAGCATGAGCACCTCGAGTTCTTCAAGTGGGAAGGGAGTCTTTTACAGAGCTGACCTTTGGAGTAACGCCGAGTGAAATTTCTTGGAAAGACTCAGCGAAACCTCAATGGTCCCGACTATGGTTGCTTTTAGGAAAGTACTGTTTGAAAAGGGAATCAGGGACAACCTTAATGAATTTGTTGCGCAGATGAACGTCAAATCTCTGTCTACCATAGAATACTTCACTTACCCTTCTCTGACCAGGCAGTTTCTCGTGTCAGCCTCTTATCCGGTGGAAGATTCTTTTTTGGATCGGGAAAAATTCAGTTCAAGATAGGGAAAAATCACTACTTACTATCCTATGATAAGTTCCTGGATATATACGGAATAGTTGGGAACGCTTATAGGACAAGTCTTAGCTGGGGTAAAGCTACTCTAGTGTGGAGAAACATTGCCAATGATGACCTCTACCACCCCCACTCTGTGCAAAATCTCACGAGTCAAAAATCCGACAGTTTGTTACGCTCTAAGGCTCTTTAGTCACACCATATACGCAAGGTTGCAGCAGTGTGAGGCTAAAAACAAAGAGATGAGAATGGTGTATGGAGCTACTCAAAGATGGCTCAACAACAAGCACGGTAGGCAGATAAACCACACGTGGATGAGGCCAGAAGTAAGGTCCTGGCTCCTCGACCAGTTCTTCAAAGTAAAACATGATGCCATGGCAAATCCGAATTACCATATTTGTATTGGAGGGCTGCTGACTCCTCTCTTCACAGCAAGTGGAATTGATTTGAACCTGCATCGGTACTTCCAGATGGTTCCCAAGATGGACTTCGTCTATCTGGTGAACACCCACACCCTGACAGGAAAACTGTATCCAAACACCTTGGTGTACCGCTACATGGAAAATAAAGATACACCCTTGCTATGCTTCCTCCCTCAACACAAATACTCTGCAGCAGATTGCGTCAGAAATGTGTAATTCTCACTACCAAGGGATCAAGTAATCATCGCTCCTCCTCTTGCAAAACTTTACTCCCCAGTATTACTAAAGGTACCACCCACCTTTGCAATTAATTAGTCTTTTTCTTTTAGTGTCTTTAGTTCCCTATGTTTACATCTCCTCTCTTTTTAGTGTGTGTGCTTGTGTGCTTCTTTTCTCCTTTCTCTGTCTTACCTCACTGGCATAGTGAGAACTAAGTTTGGTGGGGGAAAGAACACACACACACACTAACACTATAGTTACTAATATACAGTTTTATTTCTTTTATCTTCTTCTTCCACTTGCATTTGCATTGTGTTATGCATCCTTTTATTTCTTTGCATTACATTCATTACATGAAAAATTTTCAAAAACAAAACAAAAATGCATATAGTTTCATTCTGCATCTGCATTTTCCGGCATTCTGTTTCATGTAGGATTGAGTCTAGAAGCATTGTAGTTTGCATTTACATATGCATATGGGGACAATTGCAGTCAATGAATAAGCTTCAGTTTATGATTCACACTTGCTGCCCTCATTATAACTGTTTCAATGTTTTAACATTGCTGAAGTAGAGAGCCAACCATGTTTTGATTTGTCACTTTGAAAGTCCTTACTTATTTTAAACTTGTTTGGTCTGCTTCTCATCTCTCTGAATTTGAACTTAATTGAATTAATTTTTCTCACTTTTGGACTTTGAATCATAACTATGGATAAACACTTAAAATTCAAATCATGTTTACTTCATTTTTACTACTCTCTTCTTGATTTGAATGGCCATCCCGATCCAAGTTCATCTTTTGGATGAGGATGGTACCACACCCTTTAAACCCAAACCTTTTGTTCAGACCCTTGCAAATGTTCTTGAGTGAGGCCTTTTTCTTAAGTGTTGCATTAGTAAATCTTGCAAGCATCAGAAACGATAAGGAAAAGCTTCCAGTAGGCTAGTTTCTTGAGTTTAAGACTAGCCTTAGGTGGGGGATGAAAACAAAATAGTGTGTGCTTTACTGTTTTATCTAGAGGGTTAGTGGTTGAGTGTGAAAAAGGAAAAGATTAGAGATAAAGAAAAAGACAAGTCTGGGGGAGAGTTTAAAAGAAAGTAAAAATAGCTCTAGTGAAAAATCAAAAGAAAGTTTAGCCTTCACATAGACAAAATCAAAAGAAAAGTAAAGTTATAAGGGGGCTAAGCCGGGAACTATTTATAATGAACAGAGCTAGAGAAAATCAAAAAGAAAAACTCCCTAGGTCTTATTTCAAAAAGAAAGAGAAGATAAAAATCTGTTGAGGGGTTGGGATTTGGACAAAAAAGGTCAGTGATTACACTTGGGCAATGAGAGATGAAGAGAGTGAGAGATTGCATCAAGGAGATAAAGGGTAGACATTGGATTCCTAGCCTTGTATTCATCAATTGTTTCTTTTCTTTTCTGCTTTTACATAGTGTGACACTTGCTTTTAAGAGTTAGCCACCATAAAAGACTTTGAGCCTTCTCTGCATTTCATTTTCCAGCCCTTTTCCTACCTTGCCAAACGGTATTGATTCAATTTCTAACTGTGAGATTGCACCAAACACTTGAATAAATGTTAAAGAGATGAGACAGTAGTTGATGACAGGATTTCTTGTGAGTTCCGGGATTTAGAGTAGGAGCTTGATTTGTGATGGGCATGGAAAGATTTTCTTAAGTAAGCTCTATTGGACATCGACTTGGTTCTCTTTAGTACACACCTGTGAGCACCTTTATTGTCTCTTTCTGGTACTGTGTCCTTGTCTATAAAGCACTTCTTCAGGGTTGCCTTCTGTTAGTTTGCTTGCGGACAAGCAAAAGGCAAATCTGGGAGAGTTGATATATTCATATATTTACACTGTCTATGTACATAATTGCATTCCAATATCCCTCATTCACCATCATTCTTCATCATTTAAGAGCCATTTAGCTCTAGTTTAGCTTAAGTTTTCATCTTAGGGTCTTAGGTTAGTATTTGTAAATATCTCCCTTCTTTTACCCTTTTTCAGGTGGTATCTGTGCTAAATTGGAGTTATCTGGTTTATCAGAGCCTGGAGGATTAGAGTGGGTTGCTGAAAAGTGGAAGCAAAAGAAATTGCAAGGTTCTGGAGTTAACAGAGGAAGAAGGGGAGCAGAAATCGGTCATCAATCATCAGGGCTCACCGATACGATGCACCTGGAACAGCGAAAAGATGGAGTCTCAACAAATCTACTAATGTTCGTGACTTGGGTCGAGAATCTGGAGGTCATTGCCCCAAACCAGTGCACAGATATCCCAAGTTATCCCTTTGTTACGATGGAACATCAAGACTCTCTGACCCTTGGATTAGGCGCGCCATATCAGCTGAAAAATAAACTGAAAAAATCAATATCCCATGATATCGACATAAACCGATGAAGAAAACCGATAACCTGCACCTAACGAGGATATAGTGTCGCGACACGACTGCTGGATGAATCACTAGATCGGCACCAGATATCGGTTACTTTCTCGATACGGAGTAACCGATCTTTATTGCATTTTGTTGACTTTTCTAGGTCGACAGTTGACTATTGCTGGTGATCCGTTTCTTTTTTGGATTGACCCAGTTACTGTTATAAGGGGCTATATATATGTTCTTAGCCCCTAAAAAAACCTAAGTCTTGTTTTTTCCTTTCCGTTATCGCTTTCAAACTTTTCTTTTTACGTTGTAGTTGTAATCGACCCTTAGAGCATTAATACTTTGATGTTCTAAGTTCTTTTCTTTATTAAGTTTCAGTCTTTAGCTTAAAGTTTTAGTCTTTGTTTGAGAATCGCTTTCATTTTTGCATTTCACCGTACACACACCACTCGAGCTTAGTCATGGCTTGTTTCGTAGCCATGAGTGAGTAATCTCCTTGTTGAGCTGTCGGTTGGTAGATTTAGGGGCTAAAGTGGCTAACATCGTTTCGGGTTATCAATGAAGTGTTCTCAAGCTTAGGTTGAGCTTAAAGCTCGGTTCTTGAATCATTTCTCGAATCGTGATGATAGGTGTTCCCTTGCCCGAAAGATGTTTGTGCGAATGCTTGAACGACTTTTGCTTGGCTTAGTGACCTTGACTACGAAACGAAAGTTGTTGTTAAGGTGCTAAGTGAGCTTATTGGAGCTTGACCGTTTATGCTTGGAGAGTACTTATATCTAGCAGTGAAAGTTAGTTGGATGTTTGTACTCAACAAAGTAATTAGTGCCATGAAAGTGGACTAGTTTGATTCCGTGCTCCACACTTGTAAACTGAACTTTCATCTCGTGACCCTTAACCTTATTAGCCATGATTTACTGCCCCTTTTATCAGTTACTAACTCGCCGCTCAATACTCTCCATATCAGTGCATGAAATCTCTCACTTGTTTTACTTTTACATCTTTGTTTAGTTTAGTTCACAAAACCCGACACTTGTTTATCTTTTAGCTTAATGAAAATACTCCATGGTCTAGCACTCTAAATTCTAGTCTTCCTTATGTTCAATCCATGTGCTTGCTACAATTGAATCATGAGTTAGATTGTTAGCTTGTTAGTTTGCTAGGTTTTATTTGGTAGAAAACCTTCTCATCACACTTCATGCTGAATTCGATGGACTGCTTTGGGCGATGGAGTGCCTAAGCGAGAGGAGACTCTCCTCAGTAAGGATTGAGACGGACTGTACAAGTCTGATTTCTATGACTATGCATCCACTAGATTGACCAGCTTTTAGTGCGGAGCTTAACTATAATGCTAAGTCAATCTTTTGTATCTTTTAGTTTAGTTCATATTCCACGTAGTGGTAATGTCCCAACCGACTCCCTTGCAAAAAGAGTTCGAGCACAAGGTTATGTATTTTTTCATGTAAGTCAGACATTTTCGTTTGGGGTTGCCCGTCGGGAAAACCATTCAATCGGTCACACTTGATTTAATATATGGTGATAGTTGACAAAAAATAATAATAATAATAATATAATGAATAAACAATTTTAAAAATATAGCATTTTTGTAAAGATTTTGAAATATGGCATTTTTAAAAAGTGGTATTTCAAAAATGGCATTTCTCAAAATTTCTGATTCTCGAAACTATTATATGAAAAATGAGGAATATTTCTTCCTTTTTCATATCGAATGCAAATTTTGGGGTTATACTTTTTCTCTTTCCTTTCCGGCTATACTAAACCTTACAAATAAGTACATATACATATATGATACGTGCATCCACAAATACATACACAAATTTTTATCGAAATGATTAGAATTTTATCAACCGACTTTTTTCGTTTGGATTTATAATTTGCTATAAATTATAAATATTCTTATAAATTATGAAGATTTATCGAAAAGATTTAAAATCTTTTTTTTCTTTGTAGGATTAATATTAGATCTAAATTTGTACACTACAATTTTAGTTTTTTTTTTTGGACAACATGCAAGAATACATAGAAAAGAGGGGATATCATTCTCTTTGATTGCTACAACAACACAAACTACAATAGAGAAAATAGATAGTTTTTGATAGAAGGTTGACAGCGGATTTGAGGCAAGGCTCGAATGCGTCGATAGAAAATTCACGGCATAGCCGAAATATTAAAATTTAGTCATTTTAAGTTGTGACATCGAAAACCAATCCTCATATTCGGATTGTGTCGAAACAAAACCGGTTGCTTCTTTAGGCCCCGTATAGACCGTTACACAAAAAGACAAATCGATGAGTATGTTGGAGGTTAACCTCGACAATGCGACCGAGCAAAAACCATGATAAGTTCTCTTCCCATGAAGGGAGGAAGGTGGGAACAATCTCTTCCTGAGAGAGAAAAAAGGTGATAAAGGTCTCTCCATGCCCGATATGGAGGAAGTTTGAATAGAGGCCATGTGCCTCACCGGACTAGGCAATGCAAAGCTGCCCACTAAGGATCCACTGCTGGGGGAGGATTGCAGAATAAGTTTCTCCAAGTAAGAGAGAACTAAGGCAGAAACGTGTAAAAATTGATGGGATTTATGTTCAGAAATATTTCTAAGCTACCATAGGCCCACCAGATCAATATGTTGGGCAAAACCCATTTCACCCAAACAAAAGTGAGTGGAGTCGATGAAAGAGATATCGGCATAAAGGTTCGTCTTCATCGGAGTAGCACCAACTCTAGAGGTTGCAGAATTTGATAATAAGTGTCTGTTGCTAAATCGTCCGGGAGAAATCTCCGGAACTGCAAGGATCATGACTTCAGCCAAGGAGGAGAACGGAATTACACCGTAAAAACGACATATCTAGAGGCTGGCGTATTCGAGGGTTTCAAATGTGGAGTTGGATTCGGTGGATTCGGTGGTTGAGGTCGGTTCATAAAAGTCTTCACCTTAAGGTGAGAATGGAGCATGAGCAGTTGAGTTCGTTTCGTCGCAACGAAGGTTGAGATCTGGGTACCAAACAACGAATCTGTCTCAAAGAAGCTCATTGAGGCGCAACTTCGGCGTGATGAGTTGAAGTTAGTGAGATAGATTTCGTCGAAGTGAGAAGTTCTTCTAAAAGGTTTCCAAAGGCCCAAAAAAGAGGAGCTATGCGATGCTCAGGATGGTTGGTCGGCGGAGAAGCTGCAGTGGAGGAGGCTCATTTTCTGATAATGCTTCGTCTGATGGTTGTCTCGTTCTTCGTGTCAAAGAAAAAAAAATTTAGGACGAAAAAATCTTAATACCGTCAACTACAATTTTAGTTATGATTGATAATAAAAAAATTCCTTATTATTTTTTATTCGTCATACTATGAAATCTATATTTTTAGTTTAACAAATCCTTATTAGATTTTATCCAATATAGACAAGAGAAATGTTAATTCATAACTAGTGTACATAAGTCGCCATATTGGAAAAATCATATTTTATATGTATATACATAATATATATATATATATTGTATAATAAAATTAACAGTGAATAAACCTTCGAGTTGCACAGAATAAAAATATCATTTGGCGATTTTTCTAATCATGTAACCCCACTCCATATCCCACTTCAAATTTCATTTTGAAGTAAAATTCTTATCAACCCCATTTTATTTTCAACTTAAAAAAAAAGAACTTTTTATTGTATGCTGAAAATATATATATATATATATATATATATATATATATATATATATATATATATTTTGGTGTCAATAGCCTGATATATTTATGAATAAACCATTTTTGAAATATATAAGAAGTGTATATTGGGTATATGGTGTAGTGTCAAACTAGTTAATATGGACGGATTTAAATTAAAAAAAAAAACACTTTATTGGGTGTACTAATTGATAGAAGAAGAAAAAAAACAAAAACAAAAAGTGAAGAACCGCTAGTATGATTGTGGGCACAGATTTTATCAGTTCGAGTCTAATTTTTCATATCCCCGGCTCTGAAAAGAAGATAGTAAAATTTCGAATCGCTTTGTCAATCTGTTATATTAGCTACACAACGATTTAATATAAATAATGATAATGTCTTCCAATTTGTTTTCTATGTGGTAAATGGTTGCTTAGAAAACCAACTTTGAAAAACGATACAACGAAATATTTAAAAAATCTTTATTAATTATTTGAATATTCATTTTTATTATTAGTAAATATTATTAAAAAAAAAGTTTGGATTTTTAGAATACTATTTCCTTTGTTTCTATCACTAATATTTTGACCATTCAACAATTTCAAAAACAAATTTTTTTATTCGGTTATTCCAAAAGATTAGAATTTCAAAAATGTCACTTTTGAAATATCCACTTTGCAAAATTGCTACCATAAATTGTTCATTTTCAAAAATACCACAAATTAAGGATTTTTTTAACTTTAAACTCTAAAATTTTAAACTTTAAAAAAAATTTTAGCTCTAACAAACCCTAAACCCTAAACCCTAGAAACTAAATCCTAACATGACATAGTTAACCCGAACATAAATAATATTTTGAGCAGATGATATAATATTAATGGTATTTTAAAAAAAAAATTAAAATAATAATATTTTTGAAAATAGCATCTCAAAAATAGTATTTCTAAAAAAATTAACAATGGTATTTCTAAAAAAATTAACAGAGTATCAATTTTATTTTTATCATTTCAACTCCATCGTATAGCTTAATGAAATCTACGTTCGTTAATGGGGGAATGCTGTTCATAAATAACACGATATATCAATTTTCAATCTCTTGAAACATAATTAGCATTTAGTTGTAATAACCCAGAGTACTCTAGGAACTACAATCATATAATGATGCACCTACTCGTACATGTGTTAAACAAAAAAATTATTGTTTGAATTTTATATATAAAATGACTTGATGTTAACGAATGAAACAATTATTATATATATATTCATGTAGGTACTCGCACATGTATTGAGCGATTGATTGTGAATTATCATCACATTTGGTCGTCACGAATAAGATCATGACGAAAGAATAACAAAACAAATTGGGCCTTCATCGGGAAATAAGAAATAAAGACAAAAATATCTCTGTCGTCTTTTATCTTCAATAAGTTGTTGTGTTATAATAATAGTTTTTTTTTTTGGTAAAATATTAAGATTCATATCATTTTTATATTTTTACACTAATACAAAGATAATTTAGTAGACAGAAAACCAAAAACTACAAACAAAAGCAAAATTACAACAATAACAAAGAAACAGCCAATAATAAACGATAAGGTAGACACACGCTAAACAAAGTCCAATAAATCTCCAATGAAGAAACATCGATTCTGAACACCTAAACTCGTACAATTGAGGTTTTGAGGCTTGCCTTCAAGATAGGAGTGACTCGTGGCAACGGCGATGAGAACTAAACTATAAAAGTATATTTGTTTCGTATAAAATAATACAGAGGCTAGACTATGAGACGACCCAACCCGTAAAAATTTAAAATTTCAATATTCGGATTATTATTATCATAAATAATAATCCTCAACGGTCAACAACACAAATTGCGGAAACAATACAATCAATAACCAAAAACACCATTCAATAAATCTCATACTTTACCGAATCACTAAACAATTCCAGTACGAAACAACAACCAATAATCCAATCACAATAAACAGTTCATCCATGATTGCTAACACCCTAGCAATTCTATCAACAATAACCACTCAAATCGAGACGCTAAATCATCTCCCCTTCCTGGCCATGATTCCACGATCACACCCTGTCTTTACCTGCATCACATGGTTATACGAGATGCGTAAGTATTATCACAAATACTCATTGAGACGGTCATCCCATCTACAAGACTATACACACAGGCATAAGAAGATTATACAATACCAGGGTGAACAATCAACACAAGAATCGCACAACTGCACATGCGTCGATCGACACAACCACCCTGTGTCAATCGATGCACACTGTGTCGATCAACACAGAGCAACTGCGTCGATCGACGCAGCGTCACAGATCGTAGAATCAAACCTATCCTCTCAGGTTCGATTCTAAATCGCATCACAATCGATTTCCTGCACAAATCCACTCAAAACCACACGAACTCCACCAAATAACAACAATCAAACGCATCCTATCAATCCCTTTACCCAGATAAGCCATGGTCACACACTCATCTGAAGAAAAAAGGAAGTAAAACGATGAAGAACACGAAGAACAAGTCTCTAACTTTGAAATCCACACCCAATTCACTAGCAATCACCCCAGGAACGATCTCCCAAACCTCTCAAACGAATCTCCTTCTCACAAACTCTCTGAAAACTCTCTGGAAACTTTCTGGAAACTCTGAAAGTCCCAAAATGCGGCCACCCTCAATTTATAGGGAAGCCCTAGGGTTTTCCCTTAAACCGACCTCAAACCGCCTACTTAAATTGAACCAGTTCAATTTAACCTTGCGTCGATTGACGCACACCACCTGGGTCGATCGACGCACGACCAAAAATCTCAATTTTTGGTTCGCGGTCGTTACATCTCTCCCCCACTAACACGGATTCGATCTCGAATCACGCAACACCGTCTCTTTACGGTCAGCACACCTGATATCAAGATTCTAGCCCAAACCGGCCAACTCAACAGATATCAACACTCCTGGCCCACCCAACCAGCACCCCTTGATATCAACAAACAATCCCAGAAACTCAACTAGTCTCATACTAGTCACACTACACCGTCTCACTATGGCTACAATCCTGACTTAACCTGGCCAACACCACCTGAGATCACTCCCGATCTCTGCCGTCTCACTAAGGCTATAATCCTGACCAAACCTGGCTAGCACCACCTGAGATCACTCCCGATCTCTGCCGTCTCACTAGGGCTACAATCCTGACAAAACCCGATCAGCACCACCTGAGATCACTCTCGATCTCTACCGTCTCACTACGGCTACAATCCTGACCAAACCCGGCCAATACCACCTAAGATCACTCCCGATCTATGCCGTCTCACTACGGCTACAATCCTGACCAAACCCGGCCAGCACAACCTGAGATCACTCCCGATCTCTGCCGTCTCCATACGGCTACAATCCTGACCAAACTCGGCCAGCACCACCTGACATCACTCCCGATCCCTGAAGCTCATCTAGTCTCATACTCTGAGGTAACTCCAACCAATAAGCTAGTGGTCCCACCCGTTCCACAACTTTGAACGGACCCATAAACCTCGGACTTAGCTTATTCTCTGAAATGGATCTGTTAGGACCCCTCAACATTGCTGCCTTGAGATACACCAGATCTCCCAGCTCAAACTCTAGCTCTTTCCTCCTTTTATCGGCATAACTCCTCTGTCGATCTTGAGTCTCCCTCGTGTTCAGCCTCAAGACACGGATTTTCTTCGTCGTTTTCTGAACAAACTCTACACCAAACATGCTCTTCTCCCTCACTTGAGTCCAGCATAATGGTGTACAACATGGCCTCCCATACAGAGCCTCATATGGAGCCATTCCAAGACTAGCCTGGTAGCAATTGTTATACGCAAACTCTACCAGGTTCAGGTGATCTGCCCAATGACCACCGTAATCCAGCACACACATCCTCAGCAAGTCCTCGAGTGTCTGAATCGTCCTCTTAGACTGCCTATCCGTTTGAGGATGATATGATGTACTCATATGCACCTTAGTGCCCATCTCAGCCTGGAAAGCCCTCCAAAACTCTAAAGTAAATCTTGTATCCCTGTCTGACACGATACTCATTGGTACCTCGTGCAGCCTCACTATCTTCCGCATATACTTCTTAGCCAACACCGTCGCTCCGTCGGTCTTCTTGAGGGTAAGAAAATGTGTTGACTTGATCAGACGATCCACAATCACCCAGATAGCATCATACGTCCGCAAAACCGGCAACCCTATCCCAAAGTCCATGGTAATCATGTCCCACTTTCACTCTGGAATGGGTGAATTCTACAACAACCCGCTCAGAACCTGATGCTCAGTCTTCACTAACTGGCACAGGTTGCACACTGCAACCCATTTAGCGACATTCCTCTTCATCCTGACCTAGTGATAATACCGCTTCAGATCTTGGTACATTTTGGTCGCTTCCGGATAAATCGACTCCATGCTCGCATGAGCCTCTCTCAGGATCTCATGCCTCAGATCCTTATCCTTGGGTACACAAACCCGTCCGTTCATAAGTATCGTTCGATTCGCCGAGACCAGATACTTTGAACCTGCAACCTTAGAAGTATCAATCAAACTCTGGTCCTTCTCCTGAGCTACTCGAACCTGCTCAGCAAATCTGCCTGATTAGCAGCCTCTAACCCCAACGGCTCCTGTGAGAAAACACATAACCTCAAAGTGTTAATCTCACTCACCAAAGCCTCTATATCCCGCTCCTGAACCGAAATAACCTTCTTCCTATTCAACGCATCTGCAACCAGGTTAGCATTACCCGGATGGTACCCAATCTCCATATCATAATCTACTACCAACCCCATCCATCGCCTTTATCTCTGCTTCAGCTCTAGCTGAGTAAAGAAGTACTTCAGACTCTTATGGTCTCTGAACACCTGCACATTCCCGCCATAAAGATAACATCTCCAAATCTTTAGAGCGAAAATCACCGCAGCCAGCTCCAAGTCATGGGTAGGGTAGTTGCACTCATGCTTCCTCAACTGCCTCAAAGCATATGCAATAAACTTTCCCTAATGCATCAGCACACATCCTATACCAACTCCTGAAGCATCCGTATACACCACGTAAGGCTCGCCCAGATCTGGCAACGCCAACACTTGTGTGTTAGTCAGCATCTCCTTCAGCTTCTCGAAATTCTCCTCGCAAGCTGAAGACCACACAAAAGGGACATCCTTCCCCGTCAGCTTCATCATCGACTGCGCCATACTCGCAAAACCCTTGACGAACCTCCTATAGTAACCTGCCAAACCAAGAAAACTCCTAATCTCGGTGGCATTCCTCGGTCTAGGTCACCCTCTGATAGCTTTAATCTTAGCCGGACCCACAAAAACTACCTCTGCAGACACCACATGGCCAAGAAAACTCATCTCTCGCTGCTAGAAACTATACTTGCTCAACTTCGCGTACAGCTTCTGCTCCCGCAGCTTCTCCAGAACCACTCTTAAATGAACCTCATGCTCCTCTGGACTCCTCGAATACACCAGAATATCATCGATAAAGATGATCACAAACTCATCCAGATACTCTTGTAATACTCTATTCATCAGCCTCATGAACGCCACTGGTGCATTCGTCAACCCGAAAGGCATCACCATGAACTCAGAATGCCCACACCTCGTCCTGAAAGCAGTATTCCTAACATCCGCCGCATCGATAGGAATCTGGTGGTAACCCGAACCCAAATCGATCTTAGAGAACCAAGTAGCCCCACGCAATTGATCAACTAACTCATCAATCCACGGTAAAGGATACTTTTTTTTCACAGTGACTCGGTTAAATCTCCGATAATTGATGCATAACCGGAAACTCCTATCATTCTTCTTCACAAACAACACTGGCGCTCCCCACGCTGAATCACCAGGCCGGATAAATTCCTTCCCCAAAAGATCATCCAGCTGCTTCTTTAGTCCTGCCATCTCTGCTGTAGCCATACGGTAAGGCGCCTTGGTAATGGAAGTTATGCCAGGCTCCAACTCAATCGAAAAAGGATCTGACCGAGATGGCGGTAATCCCTGCAACGGCTGGAAGTCCTGAACAATTCGAATCTCCCCAAGTGTAACCTCTCCAACAGCCTCTGGCATCACAATCGTCGCCAAATACGCCTTGCAGTCCTTTTCAATCAGCTCCTCAGCCTGAATTGCCGAAATCACAAGACTCCCAGAAATCGGCCTCACTCCCTGATAAACCAACCTCCTCGCCTCTCGTTCAAACACAACTCGTCCTCGATGACAATCCAGATGGACTCTGTACCGATCCAGCCAATCCATACTCGGAATGACATCGTACAGTTCCACCAGACTAATAATCAAATCTGCTGGCATCAACTCTCCGCCACCAGAATATCCACGCCTCTAGCCCGCCTAAGAGTAGCTAACGACTTGCCTCCAACAACCTTAACTACTACCGGCTGCTCATCGGAATTGCTCCGGATACCGCTGATTTCTGCTCACTCAGGAGTAATGAAGCAATTCGTCGCTCCAAAATCAAACAAAACATGGGACTAACACCTGCCCACTGCTAAAGTCCCTCCACAAATCCCATGTGTCTAAGAACCCTAACATTCTAGCACAGACTCACAAATTCCAAACAGACTAAATTCAACCACATTAGAATTTAACAAATCAAGTTCTGAAATTATCTGTGATCAGTATGGCGTTAGAACCACCCGCCTCCACCGAAGTGAACACCCGCGGTGCTGTTGCAATCTGAGCCAACAGCTACACTGCCGCCACTGCCATCAGCTGCAGCTTAGGACACCTAGGCTTGATTAGCCCTGGTTCTCTGCAATGAAAGTACACCCGCGTATCCCAGGCCACGACCAGCGTATCCCGAGCCTCAATCCTCTTCAGACAGCTCGCCACTCGATGATCCGTGCTCCCATACCCGAAGCATCCTGGACCACCCTGACTGGGCCCTGAAGTGCTCTCCCACTTCCTTTCAGTCCCTGCGCAATCTTGCCGCCCCTGCTCAGACCCACCTGTTGCTGCGACCTCCTCTGCTGTTTAACCAGTGGACTAACAACCATAGCCTGCTCTCTCAGGTCATCCTCTATCATATCAGATGTCTCAACCAGCTCCGCCCTCGTGGCGAACTTGCTCGCTCTACAGCAAGTCTTCAGATCTGGTCGAAGTCTCCTCAGAAACCTCTTCACCTGGGCCTGCTCGCCCTCCAGATCTCTACCAGCATGAACCAGAAGTCGACTGAACTCCTCATCAAAATCCTGGACCGACCGATCACCCTGACCCGACTCCAAGAATCACAACTCCAAGCCGTCCACCGCCTCCTGCGGAAAGTACTTCATGTTGAACTCAGCCACGAAGTCCTCCCAGGCCATACCCTCCTGAGCTCTCCTAGCCACCACACCTCACCACCAGAGATGTGCATCACCATCCAGGTAATGTACGACCAGGTCCAGCCGATATCCCACTGGACACCTGAGAGATTGGAAATTATGCTCCAATCAACTCCTCCACAAATCTGCCTCCTCAGGCTTGGCACCATCCAAGAAAAACCCGGTGCCAATTCTTTGCATCTGCTGCACCATCCTAAGGTAGAATGGAAGCTCCTCCGCAATACCCGCCATACCCGGCTGTACACCAGCCATACCCGGCTGAACCCCAGCCACACCCGGCTGCACACCAGCTACACTTGGCTGCACACCAGCCATACTTGGCTGTACATCAGCCACTTCCGGCTGCACTCCTAGAGCCTAACCCAGAGCCGGCACCCCATTTGATAACAACTTCAGAATCATCTGTAGCATACCCGCCAAACGATCATCTCGATTCTGGACTCCACCTGCGGCAGCACCCCCAACTAGGCCCACCGCACCACTAGTCCTCACACTGGTACTCACAGCGGCCACACCCACAGACCCCTCCTAGACGTCTGCGAGTCAGCTACCTGCTCTTGTGTGGTCTCCTGGGCACACTCGCAGGAGCACAGTCACTCTCAAGTCCCCGCCTACGCCCACGCCCACCACGACCACCTCGGCCTCCACGGCCCCCACGACCTCTGCCTCTAGTACCTCTAGCCATCTCACTCTGCACTACTCTGCAGAAAACTAAGCATACTAGAAAACCAGAAAGTCAAACAACACTTACCGGGGAATCTCATTGAAAGCTCAGAGAAGATGATCTAGGACTCCAAACCCACACAACAATCGACTAACTCACATAATCAATCAATTGCACCCGTCCTAGAACCATAAGGGGTATGATACCAAAATGAGAATACCCAACCCATAAAAATTTAAAATTTTCCAGATTTAGATTATTATTATCATAAATAATAATCTTCAACGGTCAACAACACAAACTGCATAAACAATACAATCAATAACCAAAAACACCATTCAATAAATCTCATACTTTACTGAATCACTAAACAATTCCAGTACAAAACAACAACCAATAATCCAATAACAATTAACAGCTCATCTAGGATTGCTAACACCCTAGCAATTCTATCAACAACAACCACTCAAATCGAGACACTAGATCATCTCCTCTTCCCGGCCATGATTCCACGATCACACCCTGTCTTTATCTACATCACATGGTTATACGAGATGTGTGAGTATTATCACAAATACTCATTGAGACGGTCATCCCATCTATAATACTATAGACACAGGCATAAGAAAATGATATAATACCCGGGTGAACAATCAACAAGGCAAAACACGAACAATCAACACAAGATTTGCACAACTGCACATGCGTCAATCGACACAACCACCCTGTGTCGATCGATGTACACTGTGTCGATCGATGTAAACTGTGTCGATCGACACAGATCAACTACGTCGATCGATGCAACGTCAAAAATCGTAGAATCGAACTTATCTTCTCATGGTTCGATTCTAGATCGCATCACAATTGATTCCCTGCACAAATCCACTCAAAACCACACGAACTCCACCAACTAACAACAATCAAACGTATCCTATCAATCCCTTTACCCAGATAAGCCATGGTCATGCACTCACCTCAGATCTGGAAGGAAAATAAAGGAAAATGATGAAGAACGCGAAGAACAAGTCTCCAACTCCGGAATCCACACCCAACTCGCGATCAATCACCCCAGGAACGATCTCCCAAGCCTCCCAAACGAATCTCCTTCTCACAAACTCTCTGGAAACTCTCTGGAACCTTTCTAGAAGCTCTGAAGGTCCCAAAATGCGGCCACCCTCTATTTATAGGGAAGTCATAGGGTTTTCTCTTAAACTGGCCTCAAACCACCGACTTAAATTGAACCAACCGGTTCAATTTAACCTTGCATCGGTCGACGCACACCACCTGCGTCAATCGACGCACGACAAAAAATCTCAATTTTTGGTTCGCAGTCGTTACAGACTACCTCTAGCCAAATAAATCATTTACACTCCTATAGTGCTAATCATGTTCTGTCACTGATTTTTGGTTAATTTGAGCCACAAAATTAATGTAATTTTTTTATATAAATCGTAGGAGTTCCGAATATTTGACTCATAAATCTCCTCGGAATCCGAAGAGAGTTTTTGAATATTCCGATTTAAAATATAACTCTCCATCCTAAAGGAGTTTGTACCCGGAGCACAAAAAAAACCAAAAAAAAATTAGAGAATTACCATTTTTGAAGTGCCACTTTTCAAAAATACCACATTTTCAAAAATTTTGCAAAAACGCCACTTTTTCAAAATTATTTATTCATTATATTATTTCTTTGGATTAACTATGTTATATTAGGATTTAGTTTTAAAGGTTTAGGGTTTGTTAGGGGTCAAAACATTTTTAAAGTTTAGAATTTTAAGATTTAGGCTTTAAAAATCTATGTTTAGTGGTATTTTTGCAAATAGACAACGTATTGTAGCATTTTTTAAAAGTGACACACCAAAAATGGTATTTTTGCAATTGTTCCAAAAACCAACCTCTTTATGTTACCACTAGGCCACCATCCCTTTGATCGGGATTAATGTAATTGATTGACAAATTAATAAGGTGGAACATATGCATTTATAAGGAACCTTAATTAAAAAATATGAAAGATGTTGCGACAGCTCGTTCGACGGTGGACTTGACTCTCTTTTCTGGATGCATCTTGGTGGTATGTTTTAACATATCTGCTAGTGAGATCGAGATGCTTTGGTGACCAGATTTTCCAGAGATTTGTCTTGGGTCTTCTTCATAATCGATGGGGTTTGTTTTGTTTTGTGTTCAGCAGCATACAACAAGTCTTGGAACGACTGAGATTACAATAGGGAACAATTTTGTATTAAAGTTTATTGGTGATTCGATGTCGAATAGAGGCGGCGATTCTAGTTCGGTGATTATTCTTATACTGTGGGAGTTGGTTCTTGTAGTATGCGCAAGTTCAAGAATGGCAGCCAGCTCTGGTGTCGCGCGGTTGTGGATTGGTCAAGCGAAATGGTTCCGTTTTTGTGTTAGTTCTTAGTGAAGCTGTAGACGATTTCACTGTGAGGTTTTGTGGTTGGGCTTTTGTATTAAAGTTTATTGGTGACTCGATGCCGAATAGAGGCGGTGGTTCTGGTTTGGTGATTATTCTTATACCGTGGGAGTTGGTTCTTGTAGCATGCGGAAGCTCAAGAATGGCAGCCAGCTCTCGTGTCGCGCGGTTGTGGATTGATCAAGCGAAATGGTTCCCTTTTTGTGTTAGGTCTTAGAGAAGCTGTAAACGATTTCACTGTGAGAATTTGTGGTTGGGCTTTGGGTAGATTGGCTCGTGGCAACTAAGATGAGACTCGAATTCTTAGGAGCTATGGCAACAACACAAATGTCCGAAATCAGTGTTTCTTCGTCGATGATCCTTGCGGTTTTAATACATGTATCTAGCTTGTTATATTTGTCTGTTTCTTTTTCTGTTCTAGTTTTGTCTTTGTTTAGTAGATTTTGGTATTTCTGCTTTTTATATTTTCTCTGTAACCGCTGTCACAAATTCTAAAACGGTATAAAATTTAACATTTCTATCCAAAAAAAAATATATGAAAGATTTAATGTAGTGTATATAAACCCATACTATTCAACTGGTTTAACATGGAAGTTTAAAAATTTTAAACATAGCTATGGTTTTAAACACATACCAACCATACAACAACGTAAATTTTTTTTACTATCAAGCCCATTTTTGGTCGCTATTTGAAGCTGCTCTCTTATAAAATACCATCCAATGTTTTTGTCGATCTTAAATAAAGAAAGAGTACTGAGTCCCACCATCCGAAATGTAACCAGAAGAGTAAATAATGTTTACGTAATGTGCTAAAAAGACTTAGAGCATGATTAACGGTGAAATGATGACCGTTTCAACGCATTAAAAAGTGATTAAAAAAGAAAAAAATTAATTATTGAGCCAATATTGGTCTGAGACGTATCAGTGGGAAGAGTCGTGTGAGACGTCTCAGACTGCCACATGTCGTCAGCCCATTGGAGCAATTTTTCTTGTCGACGAAAACCAAAAAAAAAAAATTCATTTGTTATGTTTCTTCTTTCTCTCTTCTATGGCAGAGAGATTAGGAATCTTCAAACCCCAGTTGAGTTTTGTACACGAAACCCATAAAAGTTGACCTTTGATTCTTCCAAGTTTTGGAATTTGCTTCACTTCTTCTCTTTCGAAAATCCTAGTCTTTGGTATGTTCTTCTCGGATTTCGAAATTTGTTAAGATGATTCGATCTCGCGAGATTCGCTAATCGAAAATCAGATTTCGATTCGTGTTGATTGATTTGGTGTTCTGATTTCAGAAAGTTCGATTTTTTTAATCGCCATGGCTAATAGTTCATCGCTTCCTGGTTTTGTTGAGTTCATTGGACCGTGTTTTTTTTTTCCAAAACCCAAATTCGATCTTGTTCTCCTTCGTCATCTTTGAGCTTCTTCTTTTCCTTCGTTGATTAGTAGCTATGGTGGAATCAATACGATATCTAAAAAGCAAACAAATATTGAAAAGTGAAAAGTGCTCTCTTCTTCTTAATTTCTTCTCTCACAAGAATTTCACCAAGAAACTACTCCATTTTACAAAGGTAACACCTTTCTTTCTTCTGTTTTTGGCGATTGTATGTGATTCTTCTCGTATCTCGATATTTTCTTTGCGACGTTTCTCTGGGTTAATCGGGATTCTGGTGTTTAATTTTGCTGGAGGATCAAATTGGGGGTTTATGTTTTTGGAATCGAATCCACAAATTTTTAGACTAAGTTGACTCTCGAGTTTTTGAGAGATTATCTTCATCTTCGTTCAAGGACCAACTCGGTAAAATTTATTTTTTTTCCATTGAGATTGATTGAAACTGTTCTTGTGTTTGATTCCTGCGAAAGTGTTGGTGAAATGTTCCAAGTAACAACCTTGATCAACGAAATGGAGAAGTTGGAGAGGGAGCTCATTCAGAACCCTCCGCCTAGAGAGGCTGACATTGAAGCTGCTAAGCTCTTTGTCAAGGAGAAAGGTGAAGCGAAGTCGATGAAGCTAGAAGGTGTTCATGATCTCAGAGGAAACCAGAACAGTGGAGACATCGAGTGTCTTGCTCGATTTGCCATTCACGAACACAACAACAAAGAGGTTTTTGATTCCTCTGTTTTCTGGTTATGAATACTATCAAATTAGTGATAGGAATCTTTGTTTGATTAGTTTTTTTTTTCCTAGGGTAAGTACAGAACAAGGTTCTTATATTCAAGAAGATTGTAAATGCAAGAGAGCAGGTAGTTGCAAGAACCATGTACCACTTAACACTAGAAGCAAAGGAAGCTGACAAGACGAAGAATTTTGAAGCTAAAGTTTGGGTGAAGCCATGGATGAATTTCAAGCAGTTGCAGGAGTTTAAGGAAGTCTTTTCTTGAATTTCACTTGTAATGTATTGTTATTGTTATTGGTGAAACTTGTTCTGTTTTCCTGGAATTTGCTTAAGTATATTGGCTTCATGTTTATTATTATGTTTCCATACAACATTGCAATGTCGATTCAAAGATCGTAAACTCAATGACAAAGAAGTTGAGTTCTTTAATTGTCCTTTAGATTTTTTAATTAAAATTATTTTTTTGATATCTACATAGTATCAGCATTAAACATACAAAATTTACAAAATCTTAAATGAGTTTCAAATATTAAAAAATTATTAAAACTAATATTAAATTATTATTGGTGATATTTACATGGTATCACCAATAATGATGTTTTTACAGTATTAAACCATTTTATAACAATTCAAAATTAAACATTATTAATTTTTTTTTGGCGAGAATCTTATTGCAAATGAGGAAGTGGCAGAGGAACAGAGCTTGTAGGGCCCACACAGACATGTGCTCTGTGTATTGTGTAACAGTCAAGTTGCAGCCGTACCACCGTAATATTATATTAATTAGTTAATTAATTAACTCTAATACTCTCTTTTTGCTTAGTTAATAAAAAGCAAACACTGTTAAGTCTAATAATCCCAAAATAAAAGCAAAACAAAGATTGACAAAAATCTAACCTAATCAAAATCAGTCGCTTGTTTAATGTTTATTTCAACTAGCCAGTTCCTGTCTATCCCAATCCCATATGGTTTATTGTAATTTTTTTTGTCTTTTTATCACTATTTTGTATTATATCTAGGTCAATTAGTTATTATTTAACTGTAAGAATATCTAAGGTTAAGAGCTTTGGTTTAGCTTTAAATCTATCGGTTAAAATGATATTAGGGGATAATATATGCAGCTAAGTTATTTATGAATCCCAAAGTAGTCTTAAGTTGATTTATAATTTTTATTGATGTGTTTTCTCATATTTTTTAATATACAAATTTTAAATAGTTATAACAAAATAAACGATACATACTAAAAACGGAACAAACGTGATTAGTACAATATGAGAAAACGGACGAAACAAATCAACCAAAAGTTGAATAGTGGCAATAATAATTAAAAAACACAATTTTTTTTTTAATATGAGTATGATAACTATCAAATTTGGACTATATTTTACCATTTAAAACTGCCAAAACGGGTTTTCCCCTAAAATTGTATTATTCAATTACATTATTCATTAATCTTATTCTTATTTTTAATATTTAGGTTTCAAATGGTTACGATACACAATAAATAGAATAGACAACCAAAATGTGTTTATTATAAAATAAGAAAATGGAGAGAATAATCAAATCAATTTTTTTTTTATAAACTGTCAATTTCTAATTTTTGCTTTATAATTTTTTACGAACTAGAATCAACATTTAAATATTATAATTTAAAAAATAATCATTCGTCCCAAAAAATATCCTAATTAGGTCACCACCTCTTTTGATCCGAACCAAAATTTGAATAGCCAAAACCATCTCTTTAATTGCTTGAAATTTTATTATTCAATAAGATTATACCACATAATTCTTTTTTTATTTAAAACAAGTGTAAGTAATTGTACATTGACAAAAAATTGATTCGTGTATAATATGAACCGCATGATTTGTGCAATATTTAATTAATTTTTTTTTTGGAAAAAGACTAATATTTAATTTATTGCATGCATGTAAACTATTTATTGTTGAATTACAACCTCATCAAGTGTGGTGGCGAACACAAAATGAAACACAGTACAGAAAATCCGTTTTAGTTCGAAACAATCATCCAAGTTTATTATGTCTTCATCGCTCGATAAAACGTCATTTTCAAAAAAAAAAAAATTATTATGTCTTCATCGCTCGATAAACTTCTTTCATTGCATGATTCACTTTCTTTTTAAATGAAAAAAATTCATGATTTTGTATAATCTATTTTTAAATCCATATTTTCGGTTTTAAATATTATTTTATCTCTACACCACAGAGACATGCTTTTACCAAAATTCTTAAACTCAAAAAAGTTTATATTGTTTGCATGTAAAATATGTAAGCGCGTTTGAGAGTATACATGAATGTACAGTTGTCACTGTGTTTTTGTTAAAATTAAAAGGGAAAAAGGAACCATATGATTGGAAAAATGGAATATAAAAAAGACGTATGATAAATGGACAAGAACACTGAATGGATTTTCCTAGCAAGTCGTCATGCTTCCTCTGTTCTAATTGCATGCTTACATATCTAACTTTTTACTCCTTATAAAAAACAAAACAATTAAACCTCAAATCAAATCAAATCAACATATCAAAACTCTTTATTAGTTTTCATTTTTGGTTGTTAAAATGATGTGAATAACCATTCATCACTGCAGAAAAACCTTGCAATATTCAGAAACTTACGCCATAAATGGCAGATAAAACTAACATACTCCAAAAAGGAAAGGTGGAGTAACGAGTTACAAAAAGTATTATGGACATGTCGCACCACCCCTAAAAAGATAACTAGCGAGACATTTTTCATTAGCATATAAAATTGAAATCGGAATCTCAACTGAAAAACTTGATGATGATGATGTGTTGTAGCATCCCCTAGTATTGACTAATCAGAAATGCTACCGATGAACGTTTAGACAGAAGTTTTCGGAACACATCCAAAATCTTAAAACAAAATGAAAAAAACCATAAATAACACAACAAAAGACAATTATATGTAGTTGGATACCATTTCTCCTTCTTCTTTTTTTAATGTAAAAAAATAAAATAATAAAAAATAGTAATGGCCTTATGGGCTTTTTACTCTATAGTGTTCACAGTACCACAATAAACAAATAAGTGAAATGAGGCTCTCTCTGTCATAAAAAGGCAAGAGGAGAGCAAAGTACCAAACTTTTTCTCTCAGGGTTTCCTCTCCAATTCTCAACTTGGCCTCTCTGTTCTTATGTTCATCATAATCACTCTTTCTTCCTCCTCTTCTCTGCAAAACCTATTTTCTTGCTTCCAAAAGTCTCTCTTCCAAAGATCAAGAACACAAAATGTATGCCGATTCTGGTCTAATGCTCCGTTACATGCAGAATTGTCCCCCTGATATTCACCAATTCGAAGACCTCTTCAAATCATACAAACTCTCCGATGAAATGGTTTGATTTTGAACCCTTTTTTTTTTCATTTCACTCTGCACTGCATTTTATTACAGATCTTCTTCTTTTTTTTTACTTGAGATGGGTTTGGTTGATTTTAAACTGATTTTCTAGGTTTTGGGTTTTCCCCAGAAGATTCCCTGATGCGTTTTTGTCTTTTTTGATGTAATTAATATCTTCTCTCTTTTTTTTTTTTTGGTTGATTGAGTTGGAAATTGGTAGATGGAAAAGCAATTTTGTCTACTAGTGAAGTGATTTTTCCAGAGGAACTGTTTAGTGGCTAATTTTTTTTTTTTTTCTCGGGAAAATTTTATGACCACTTGATGAGATATTTTTGTTCCGCTGACCTGACCAAAAATTGTTTTTTTTTTTTGGCTGCGGAGAAACTTTGAGTAGAAACAAAAAAAATTAGGTTTTAATTTAATAGACAGAAGAAAAACCGGAATCTTCTTCTGCAGCAAAAAGCCAATTTTTTCTTTTCCCGTGAAAAAAGTTTTCTCGGGAAACCAGAGAAACCCTTTTTTATAAAAAAAAATTGGTTTTTATTTGATAATGAGAAATTGAGAATTGCGTCTCTATTCACATGAGAGCTTCCGTGATTTCTGGAACATGAGATTCCGTGTTCTTCAAGACTTCTGTTCTTACTCTTATAACTAGAAATGGGTTTTGTGTTTGATTTATTGGCTTTTTCTTTTCACAAATCAAATCCTCCACTAAAGAAAAAAAGATTCTCTTTTTTTTTTATTTCTCTTAACCTTTTTTGAACGAATCCACTCACTTCCAAAAAGATCTCTGCTTCATTGTCTGAATTTCTCGAACTATGTTCCGTTTTGTTTTGTGGTCTTTTTGATTCCATGTTTGATTGTGATTTTTGCAGAACAACAACAACACTTTTGTTGAGTCATCATCATCAAACATACCTGAGTATGATATTGGAGAAGAAGGAGATTTATTTAAAGCTCCTGATCCAATTCTTGAAGAACCAATCTTAGCCGTCGATCCACTCTCAGCTGCTTTAACCATGATCTCTTGCGTTGAAGACACTTCACAAGGCCTTTGTGAGCTTCCTGATCTCGATCTCGGGTCGTTGCAGAATGGTCAACAGCTTTTGGACAAAGCCTTTTATGAATGTGAGCAAGATCTCATGATGAAATCAGCCATGGAGTCTCCATTCTCTGATATTTTAGACATCAAGAGCATCTCTGTGGTGACGACTATCGATGAGAACCAGGAGTTGCAGAAGAGCGTAAGCTCGGGGAATTTGAGCTCTATGGATTGGTCACAGGCTCAGCAAGAGACTGTTGTCATTCAGAATTTCCCTGAATTTGCTCCCATGGATTTTGGTTCTGTTTACGGGATGCGAAGAGCCTTTAGCGAAGGCGACATTCAGGTTTTCGAAACATTGAACTCAATTGAAAGTTTTACGCGATTTTGTGAAACTTGAATCATCAAGAATTTGAAGCAAAGTTGTGTCATTTTAGACTAAGAAATGAAAATGATTTGAGCATATCTTGTTGTGTGTTTTGATGAACAGAAACTCGGGACAGGTCAATCTCCATTGGATAGGATTATTGTGAGCTGTACTTCAGAGGATCGTCGTGAGAAGCTTTCTCGATACAGGAACAAGAAGAGCAGGCGCAATTTTGGGCGTAAAATCAAGGTATACTCTAAATGATTGAGAATCTATCAATTTTAGCTCGAAAGCAAACACCTAAGGATCCTCTAAATGATCATTTTAGCTCAAAACAAACACTTGAAGAAGATCTTCTAAGTGATTGAGGATGCATCTTTTAGGCTCAAAGAAGACAAACACTTGAAGAAGATCTTGTAAATGATTGAGAATGAATATTTTAGGCGCAAAGTAACTGAAATCTAATTCCGTTTTTTTTTTGTTTGTTTGGTTTCAGTATGCTTGTAGGAAAGCTCTTGCAGATAGCCAACCGAGGATCCGAGGAAGGTTTGCGAAAACCGATGAGAGGAAATAGAATGGTTTAAAAGAACCTCAAAGGGGAAGGAGAATGAGCAAACAAAAGCACGAAACATGGAAGAATAAGGAAGCAAAGCGTATCTCATTAGAAACTAGTTTTGTTTAATATTATTATATAAGTATGTATAAACTTAAATCTTATAAGCCTCCAATTAGTTTTTGTATATAAAGGGTTTCTCTGAAATCTGAATAATCTTTGAAGGAAAGAAATTGTAGCTATAGGAGTAATGTAATGGTCGTAAGAGATGTAGATATATCTATAATTCTCTCTCTCTATATATATATTAGATCTTGTGATATAAAAAGGTGTTTGATGTTTCTTTGCTTGTAAGCACCGCAACAAGTTGTTAGATTTCAACCTTATAACAATTTTGAGAGATTGCATTTTCATTTTGTCCCCCCTTACTTTATGGTTGAGTGACTCAAAAAACAGATCTTCCGATCAGTTTAGAGCCAATCAGATCTTTCTGAATGTACACCATTTGTGTCAAATTTAAACAATAAAGAAGAGAGTTTCATCATTCATGTATGTGGAAAAATATATTCTAATATGTCTATTTTTCTTCTTCTTAGTGTTTTTAAAACCGAACCGAACGAACGTCTAAAAGTGAACCGGGTTGACATTAAAACTTAAGGAGAACTAGGCCGATTATAAAACTAGATCGTACTCGGCAAAAATTCGGAAACCAACAAACCAATTGAACCGCATTAAATCGGCTATGCTTATTATATGAATTTTTTTTCTAAATTTAAACTTTGATCATTGGTACACTTATGGTTTTTTTAAAATTTGTTTTGCTTGGTATTCAATATTAAAGTCGTAAACATAGATAGAAGAAAAAGATAAGACTAAATATACTAATATTTGTAAAAAAATCAACAAATCCGATTGAACCCGGACATACCACATTGATGGTTAATAAGCTTCTCCGGTTAGACCGCGAGTTCGGTTTTAAAAACATTATTCTTCTTCTTTAGTTTTCTCTCTACTCGTTCTTGTATCATCATTTTCATTTACATAATACACATGCTTCTTGTTCTGTAACTACTTTTAAGAATATAAAGCTGGTGTTTCTGGTTTGTTGCGTTTTCAATACCATATAGCAACATTCTTTTGGTGTTTTACAACTACTCGTACTTGGTTTATATAAAATAAAATCGACTGAAATGTTTTTTTTTGCCCGAACTCTAATTAAACCAACCCGTAATCCCAGATATTTTTTGTTTCTTACACGAATCATGGATTTCCAACAAATTTGATCAGAAAAGATTTGGATTCTTTCGACTATTGGTTAAAAAAAACAAAAAAAAACAAAAAATCTGAAAAAGCAAAGGTGAGTAAATGAATTCGAGAGAAACTGATACCAACCCAAAATAAAAAGTCGACTTCTTTTCAAAATTTTCTATAACCTTAAAACGATACAAAATAAATGAAAAAAGGTTATGGACAAAGAAAAACAAAAGAGCTAGTGAGTACACACAGTGGTCGTAATCGTACCATGTAACTTCCACTTTTTTCCATTTCCAGTGTTCTTGGATCTCATTATAATAACAGAAACACAGTTTTGATTTTGAGAAATTAGAAAAGAAACCAAACAGAAAAACATGAAGAGAAATTGTCTAAACTGTAAACCAGAAGACAAGCAAACGAGAAGGAAAGGAAGAAGGAGAAAGGCATTGGCGCAAATTAGCATAATTACATTAATCTTTGGTAATGTACACACGTCCGAACGAACCCAAAAAAACCCAATTTTTTTTTTTTAATTGATTTCTTCGCTTCCTTCGTCGTCGTCTTCTCTCTCTCTTAAACTCTGTCACGCTCTCTCTCTCTCTCTCTCTCTCTCTCTCTCTTTCGATTCGATTAAAACAAAATTCAGCATTCCGGTTTCTTTTTTCTCCTTATCCAAATAAAAAAAAAACGAAGTTTTTGTTCTGGGTTTCTTAGAAATTGAAGAGAGAGAGAAACATTTAGAGCGAGAAAAGTTAGGATTTTTAGAACAGATCTCTCTTTCTTTGTTCTTTGGTGTTTCTGGGAAAATTTCTCCTCTTTTCATAGAAAAAACAAGTCTTTTACAATTCTGCAGCGATCTGAGAAAGTGGGTCAAACTCGACGGGAGATTTCTCTCGAAGTATCTGCTTCTCAAGGACCCGGAAAAATTGGGGGGAGATTAGGGTTTTTTTCTGGGATTTGGAAAGGGATTTTTTTGTTGGAATTGGGGAACATTGAACATCTGTGATGCACTGATTGGTTGATCTAAATCAGAATGATAATCAAACGGAAATTGAAAACCCGAATGCCGAGTTTGAAACGATGCAAACTCGGTAACTCGGAAGACGAAGGAACTCGGAAGAAGAGAAAGGTAAACTTAGGTGGTAGTGGTGGTGATTACTATTACCCTCTCAATCTTCTCGGAGAGATCGCTGCAGGGATAGTTCCGGGGAAACTAAACGGGAAAAATGGATTCTCTGCTTCTTGGTGCAAAGAAATCTCGTCTTCTTCACCTGTTGAGGTTGAGTCAGAGTCAAAGTCAAATAGATTAGTTTCTGAGGTTTCTGGTCGTGGAAGGGATCAAACGGCTGAGGTTTCTAGACCACCGCTTGTTAGGACATCAAGGGGACGAGTTCAGGTACTTCCTTCTCGGTTTAATGACTCTGTTCTTGAGAATTGGAGGAAAGATAGCAAAACTAGTAGCGAAGAAGGGGAAGAAGACGAGATTGAAGAATGTAGGAAGGAGAAAGTCAAAGCAAGTAATTACCATAGTATGAAACAGGAAGCTAAATCCAATCTTAGGAACCATAAGTATAGTAGTGCATTGTGTGAAGAGAGAGATAAGTGTGAAGAGATTGTAAGATATAGTGACGTGAAGAAGCATATGATGAGTTCACGAGCTACACTCGCCTCTATCGAAGATGAGATTCGTCCCAAGAAAGAGGGTATTTATGGGCCAGAGGACTTTTATTCGGGTGATTTGGTTTGGGGTAAATCTGGGAGGAAGGAGCCGTTTTGGCCGGCTATTGTTATCGATCCAATGACGCAAGCTCCCGAGCTTGTTTTGCGTTCTTGTATACCGGATGCAGCCTGTGTCATGTTTTTTGGTCACTCTGGGACCGAGAATGAAAGGGTGCATATATTGTTTTCTTGTATGATTTTAAAGCTAATTTCTTTTTGGAGGCTTGACTGTTGTTAACTTGATTATGTAAGCAGGATTATGCATGGGTTAAAAGGGGGATGATTTTCCCTTTTGTGGATTATGTAGACAGGTTGGTCATCACTAGAATCTTACAGAATAATTTTTATCTGGATATATTGCTTAATAGTTAGTCGTTATTTCTAGGTTTCAAGAACAGTCTGAATTGCGTGGATGCAATCCAGGGGATTTCCAGATGGCACTTGAAGAAGCTCTTTTGGCTGACCAAGGATTCACAGAGAAACTGATGCAGGATATTCACATGGCCGCTGGTAACCAAACTTTTGATGATTCTGTCTACAGATGGATTCAAGAAACTGCAGGATCGAGCCAATATCTTGATCACATTGCTCCAAGCCAGGCAAGTTTCTCTTTGCTTCGGGTTCCTTTTTGAGCATCTATAGTTTATTCCTTGACGGTTATAGAGATTGAGTTTATATATATGCAGAACATGTTGAAGAAATACAAAAATCCAAGAGCTTGTGTAGGATGTGGAATGATCCTTTCTTTTAAGATGGCAAAGAAAATGAAAGCTCTGATTCCCGGAGATCAATTATTGTGTAAACCTTGTTCAAGGGTACGTTAATTTTCTGCTATGCTCCTGCTTTGTCAATTTCAATGCAATGAACTCAACTAATTATCCTTGCAGATGACAAAACCAAAACATGTTTGTGGTATATGCACAAAGATATGGAATCATTCAGATAGTCAGAGATGGGTAAAAAGACATACAAATTATCTTCTTGTTTTTTTGTAGTGTAGAATCAGGTAATGTTTTCTTGCAATTTTACCATTTGATTACATATGGTGAATCAGGTGCGGTGTGATGGTTGTAAAGTTTGGATTCACGCAGTATGTGATCAAATATCACATAAGCATTTTAAGGTACATGTTCATGTTGCTCTTTGTCAAGGTTATCTTGTTTCCAGTTACTTGCATGTATTGATATCAATTTCGTTTGGCAACCTGAAGGATTTGGGGGAAGCAGATTATTATTGTCCCACGTGCAGAGCAAAATTTAACTTTGAGCTATCAGATTCAGAAAAACAAGGCTCAAAATCCAAGTATGTCCATGTTCTTCCATCTGCAATTGTTTATTCTTACAGCAATTGAATTGTGAATACCAAATTCTAAAGCTGAAAGTTTTCTGGTATAGACTTGGCAAAAACAATGCCCCGATGGAGCTTCCGGACAAGGTTATTGTTGTATGCTCTGGAGTTGAAGGCATATATTTTCCAAGCCTTCATTTGTAAGCGGACACCGTGTGATCTCTATTTCACATTGTTTTCCCTTTTACAGTTTTACTGCCTCGTAATTTACTCTAGAATTGGGCGAAGCAACGACCTTTTTACATCTAACTTTTCCAGACTTTTAGGTATCTATGTTGAATGAATTACAGAGTATTCGTACTCCATTTGGTTTATTTACAGAGTCGTATGTAAGTGTGGATCTTGTGGACCTGAAAGGAAAGCACTTAGTGAATGGGAAAGGCATACTGGTTCAAAAGCAAAAAATTGGAGGACTAGTGTGAAAGTAAAAAGCTCCAAACTGCCTCTAGAAGAATGGGTTTGTACAAATCTTCTTATTTTCGCTTTAGTGATATGATCTCTTTATTTTTTAATTTGTCATATCGATTACAGAAAGTCTAACTGCCATATTCCTTTACTCGTCAGATGATGAAATTAGCAGAGTTACACGCAAATGCTACCGCAGGCAAACCTCCTAAAAAACCTTCTGTAAAACAGAGAAAGCAGAGGTTGCTTTCCTTTCTGAGAGGTACACTAAAAACATAATAACCTATTGAATCGCTTTAGTTGCGTTTTGTGTTGCTTATGTTGGCCTGTTCTTTCACTATTGGCAGAGAAGTATGAGCCTGTCAATCTGAAGTGGACAACAGAGCGATGTGCAGTTTGCAGATGGGTTGAAGATTGGGACTACAACAAGATCATTATCTGCAACAGGTGCTGTTTTACTACGTCTTTGCTCTGTTCTTTTTCGAGAAAATTTAGATTCTGGGCAAAAAGCTTTATTTCGTACTTTAATAAACCTTCTGAATGCTTTATATGACCGTTTCACTTTCTTCTATCAATTTTTGGCTATTTTCTAATACTAGTCAGAGAGAAACAATGTTATTTTCCTTAACATATTTACTGGCAAATATCAGACTTATAAACCTTAATCTGGTATCATAAATTATTATGTCTTTTGTTCATTTTTCTCCTCAGATGTCAAATAGCAGTTCATCAGGAATGCTATGGGGCAAGAAGCGTTCGTGAGTTCACATCATGGGTCTGCAAAGCCTGCGAGACACCTGAGATCAAACGGGAGTGTTGCCTTTGTCCTGTAAAAGGCATGTCTTTCCATTTTTGCCTTTCTTATCTGTGAATCATGTTTAACATAATCTTGTCCTTTTAAACTATCACAACTTCTGCAACCGATAAAAGGTGGTTTAATAGAGCATAGTTTGCTAGTCTCCTTCGAGAATTTGGCATTGTTGCCCGTCAAGTAAATTTTTGTTTACTGGTTAATAGGAGGTGCAATGAAGCCAACTGATGTGGAGACACTGTGGGTTCACGTGACATGTGCATGGTTTCAGCCTGAAGTATGTTTTGCAAGTGACGAGAAAATGGAGCCAGCTTTGGGGATTTTAAGTATTCCGTCAAGTAATTTTGTAAAGGTACATACCTGATTCTGTGGATCTCATTTTCGGCTCGTGGCTTTCATTTGATTGGCTCAACTTGTTCCCATTCTTTTCGGAACTTTCACTATGTGCAAACTAAAACGCAAGAAACTTTCTCCTGTTTTTTTGATGATTCAGATTTGTGTAATATGCAAGCAAATACATGGCTCATGTACCCAGTGTTGCAAGTGCTCTACGTATTATCATGCCATGTGTGCTTCCCGAGCTGGGTATAGAATGGAGGTAAGCCATTTTACTTCTGATCTTTCCTTGTTCCATAAGAAGCTTTTGATTTGATCTGACTCCGAGTTTGAGCACTACGGAATAAAATTGCTCTAACATTTTGTATTTGGTAAAAAAAATTCACATCTCTAAGATATTACGAGTTCCTTTGATAATAAATGCACAATTTGAATGTAGTTGCACTGCTTGGAGAAAAATGGTCGACAGATAACAAAGATGGTGTCGTATTGTTCCTATCACAGGTAATTTTTCTCAATACGCTGTTTGCAAAACATTTGCTATCTGATTCCGGGATACGAACTTTGTTTTTGTTGTTTTGGGTGTAGGGCTCCGAATCCAGATACTGTGTTGATTATACAGACGCCTTCAGGGGTCTTCTCTGCTAAAAGTCTTGTTCAAAACAAGAAGAGAACGGGTTCGAGACTTATTTTAGCAAACAGAGAAGAAGTTGAAGAGTCCCCCGCAGAGGATATCATACCAATTGATCCATTTTCTTCTGCTCGTTGTCGGTTATTTAAAAGAAAGGTTAATAGCAAGAAGGTACCTTTGTTGATTCTGTTAAAAATCTGTATATAGGTTCAAATCCCCTTTGTTCAGTAGACTGATCCATTACATGGGTGTTTGGATTTTCTAGAGGACTGAAGAAGAAGCTATTCCTCATCACAGAGGAAGACCACGTCATCATCCTTCAGCAGCGATCCAAACTCTGAACGCGTTCAGGGTAAGAGAGAATCTTTCTGTAGTTCTAACAAGCATAATTCACAAGGAATCGAAACGTGGCACTGAGTCTTTTTGTTAAATATAATGTGTAGCATGTGGCGGAAGAGCCAAAATCATTTTCCTCGTTCAGAGAACGGCTTCATCACTTGCAGGTAAGCATTACCCATTTGTTTGAAAGAGATTGTAGTATGTATCTTGTTTATCAATATCTTACGAGCTTCATGTCTTGTGACAGAGGACAGAAATGGATCGGGTCTGCTTTGGTCGATCTGGGATACATGGATGGGGACTTTTCGCGAGAAGAAATATTCAAGAAGGAGAAATGGTAGGTAGAGCCATCTGAAAAATACTTCTTCGAAGAAGGAAATCTATTTCCTTTCCTGTGTAGTGTTGAGGAATCTTGAAATGTATTTTCTTTTCAGGTTCTTGAATACCGTGGGGAACTAGTGAGAGGAATCATTGCAGACTTAAGGGAAGCACGATATCGTAGGGAAGGGAAGGATTGTTATGTGAGTTGAAACCGATATATCCCTTGCTACAGTCTTAAAATGGTTTCGAGCATAGGTTTCTGAAACTTAATGTTTGTTTTAAATCTGTTGCAGCTATTTAAAATCAGCGAGGAAGTAGTGGTGGATGCTACAGAGAAAGGGAACATCGCTCGACTAATAAACCATTCGGTAAGCAATCCATCATGTATATAAATCGAGTGATTACCAATAGAGGGATTCTTGAGTTAAAAATTCAATTGGTGTGCTATGTAATGCAGTGTATGCCAAATTGCTATGCAAGGATTATGAGTGTAGGAGATGACGAAAGTCGGATTGTTCTGATTGCCAAGACCACCTTAGCTGCTGGCGAGGAGTTAACGTATACATATATCCCTCCCTTCACACAATTATAGCATCATCCTTTGTTCACTGAATATAACATGGGTGTGTGTTTTGGCAGATATGATTACTTGTTTGATCCAGATGAGCCTGAGGAATTCAAAGTGCCGTGTCTATGCAAATCCCCCAACTGCAGGAAATTCATGAATTAGAGAGAGATTGATACACATAAGGTGTCGAAGACAAGGAAGCCAAGAACCTGACTACTAACCAAAGAACCTGATGCTCTCCAGGCTTGGACAGAAGCTGATGAAATTGATCCTCCGCATCTTCGATATCCGAATAAGACACTTCTTCAATGACATGAGCTCCAAAGCATTTGTTTTTGTAGGTCGAGAGATGTTTGTAGCTTAGTCATTTCTCATTTGCTTTCTGTATAGCTAACTCTTCAAACCTTTTTCCTTTTTATGGTTATAATTTCTCAAAAGATAAAAAACCAAAAAGACTGCAAAGCGTTTTGCTTTCTCTCGTTATTTTTTTATTTATTACTATTTCTTTCGGCACGAAATGAGTAAAGAGGGCACAATAGAAATCAACAGAAAAAGAAAATAAGCAATGGATTTTGAGAAGAAAAAGGGAAAATTGCATTTGAAAGTAGATGGATGATAAAAAGACGAAACAAAGAGGAGATGGAATTATAGAAATGTCTTAATGTGTACTTTGAGGAGAATGATGTATCCGACTTATTACTGACTCATCAGATTCATGAACTAATGGTTCCGTTACCTTCTGAGATACATCCTCAACAACTACACCAACATCAGCTTCCTTCTTCTCTTCTGCTTCTTCCATGTTCTCGTCTTCACACAAATCATTCCGCTCATCCACCTCCATGACCCCGAGAGGCGTAGAAGCTGTTGTCAAGGTAACAGGATCACCTTCTGGAACATCATCTTGTTCAGGAGCTGTCTCCATTGTTTTGTCTACACCAGCTCCATCATCTGGCTTTGCATCATGCTCATCACCTTCAATCTGATCTGAAGCAACACCTTCTAGGGCCTCTGGTGCATTGTCTAAATTGTGCGATGAACCTCCTCCGTCTTGTGTTTCCATGTCCATTCCGGTATCAACAGGTGACGGCTCTTTTTGCTGTTCCTTTTGGGATGTGTCTGAATATGACACATCCACAATTTTCACATCAGCTATCTCGATGGAACTGTTTCCTTTCACTGCATCACTCACATCATCATTGTTTTCGAACTTTACCAGCTGGGAAACAGAGACTTGAGGAGTCTCCTGATTTTTGACATTTGGAAGACCCTTCATTGCAAATCTTTGCTCCTTGTAGAGGTCCATTGCTATCTGTAAGTGGAAAATCACGTTACTGTATTAACATAAATCTCGAATTGCCGGGAGCTAACAACAAAATCTCATTTTCCTTGTGTTAGTGCTTACCTGAAATACTGAACTATTTTGAGAAGGAAACAGTGAAAGAGTCGTCAAGGAAGTACTGTTGCTTTTGGGCACTCTCTTTCCACCTTCCTGTCATCAAAAGAATTTAGAGCTATGAGAAAGGATCTCAAAGATACATACAAGTAGGATAACTGATGTCGGTGTTTGAGGATAGAGATAATTTTACCTTGAGATTTACAAACACAGCAGTTCCATCATCAACTGTTTGACGTTCGTCATCCATCAATAGACTAATACATTTATGCAGCTCAGGATCAGCAAGTTCTACCGATATATCAAGGTTTGAGAGATAGTGCCTGCAATAACGTTCACTGTTATCAATTTTTTCTGTGACAGGATTTTCAGCTGCAACTTCCGCCATAATTTTAGGAGAACTCGCATTCAGTTCTTTTGCTGGAGATGTTAGATTCGACCCCGCTTCGACACTTTTTGCCCTGTTATTGTCAGAGTGACTTGTTTGGCCACCAAGAGACTCATCATCAGCAACCTGCACCGAGTTATCATCTTTGACAGACATTGATGAGACTTCCATGCTCGGATCTCCATTTCGAGTTTTCCACTCATCTGCACCTGATTCCCAAACCCGGCTATGCATCCGCCTGTTATGGTCCCATTCAGATCCCACATACATGTTTGATTCATCCCTGAAAACACCATTACTCATATCCCCAAAAAAACTATGCATGTGCGAAGCCCCTGAGCCATCCATCATATTCTGCCACCCAAGTGGACGCATGTGACCAGAGAACCTCTCAGCATCAGGTATATGGTAAGAGATTCCCTGATGACTCATTTCCAGTGAAGGCCTCACACCAAAGAGAGATGGAGATGGGAATTGTGGCATCATAGTCTGGAAGCTTCCATGAGGTGGAACATGTTGGAATGGAATAAATCCATTCGGAAGTGAAGATGGCCAGCTAGGGACGCCTCTCCACACATTACCTTGCCCTCTTCCCATCATCGAATCAACGCCTCTTTTATAACGTCCACCTGTATTGACCCGGTTATCTTCATCTCGAGGCCCCACTCTAGGGCTACTAATGCCACTCCTAGATTCAGGTCGTGGAGGGAAAGAAGAATTACTCTGGTTGGCTTTATTGTTGAAGGATACTTCTGCTTGAGATGTCTCATCTACCAGAAGCTTGTCATCCTCAGGAGCTGAAAAATCCCTAGCGTTGTTCCTATGACCTGTTTCTTCAATCTCAAGACTCCGTCTGGCACCACTTCGATTATTGTATCTCCGGTCAAGACTCGTCGAAGAGGGAGATCTTTCAACCATGGGTCGGGGTGAAGCTTTTGCGCCGGAAGACCTTTCAGCCTGAAACTCGCCCAAAATACCGTCTTCTATCTTCACTGTTTTCTCAGAAACTTTATGTCTTGTACCTCTCTCTGATCCTCCAGATAGCTCAGCTGCCTCCCTGGAAGAGACCCCTTTGGTTATCTGATCCGATACATTCCTGTTTCACCATAACAAAAATATAATCAATCTCAACTTTCAAGCTGCTTCGAAAGCTTACCACAAACTGTCATGAAAAATCTGACATTGAGTTAGCAATCCACATCTCCATTAAAATAGATAAGTCCAAAATTAAATAAATTAAATTCCAAGGATACCACATATCACCATTCACAACACTAAAATTCTTAAGGGACAAATCATACCCATTCTCTTCTTGAACTACCGAACTGGAAGGTTGACGCTCTGATCTTATCATATCACCATCAGGCTCTGCTCTGCTACTTCTAGTGCCGCCGACCTGATAATCCTGATAATCTGGAGACCTCCTACTTTCCCTCTTATCCTTATACCGACCACTTTGATCATCTAGACGCGACACGTCGCGATCATTATCCATTTCACGGTCACTTTTACTTCGTTTCCCATCATGATAATAGTCACGACTACGGTCTTTTTCTCTGTCATGTGTCCTGTCCCTATCATGATCCCGGTCACGATCTCTACTCCTATCACGGTCCCAATCCCGTTCATGGTAACGATCATGCTCATAGTCCCGACGATCGCGATCACGTTCCCGATCCCTCTCGCGGTCCCTATCTCGCTCATATTCACGATCACGAGCTCGTTCGCGGTCTCGTTCATTTCGGTCACTTTCTCTCTCAAAGTCCCGATTGCGTTCGCGTTCATGATACCCATCAAGTTCGCTGTCAGGCTCATGACCATGGTCATTATCCTGAAACTTAGATTTTTTTTTACTTTCATCTCGGAGGTGCTTTTCATCAGACCTAGGATGCTCTTTAGTAGGTCGGTCATCTCTCTGCTTCTCACCCTTCTGTTTGATGTCTTCTTCCTTGTCTTCCCGATACTTATCTCTGCTTTTCTCTGTCTTCTGTTTTCCATCTTTAACGTAGTCATCTCCGGAAGTGAAAAGCCTATCACTAACATCATCACTGTTATCTTGATGCTTGTCTCCAACACCATGATCATCCCTCTTACGCCTTGATCGCTTCTCAGTATGATTTTCAGTACCTGGACTCCTTAGCTGATCCTGAGCTTTCGATTCTGAATCCAAAAGAGACATAGGATTAGCTACTTTCTAAACTATATAATTGAATATGGGACATCTAACTAATAGATACGCATACGACTGCAAATTTTCAAAAAATTTAACCAGTTAAATGCACCCTAGAATATAATATCAAGAGCTAAGTTGCAATAACTCCATTTACTTGGAAAAGACAGTAGAATAGAAGCAACATGAATACCTACTGCAAGTGCTAATTACAATAACTACTTCAAAAGTCTACTCTTACAAAATACAAAGATGCTAAATCCCCATTCTTAGAAAAAGGCATGTATAAATGAACTTTTTTTGCTTTAATTCCAGTAAGAACTTTGATTCATATCAAAATCCAATAATGAGCAAACAGATGGATTTTAGTTGTTTTTAGCTATAGTTCATCTCTTGGCAGACTGCAACCAGAAACTAATGTATATCATAAAATTACAAGTCTCAAAAGCAACATCAAAGACGAGTACTTGAGTCAATCAAACCATAAGAGAAACGCTTTCAAAACAACTTACTAAAGGGCAATATGTTCATCACAAGGTTCCAGTTACTAAGTTTGATAACGAATAGAAATCTTACCAGATTTATCAGAGACAACCTTGGATTTATGATGGTGTTCTTCACCATCATAAAATTTCTCACTTTTGCCTTCTTTATGCTTTTTATCTTTATCCCGATCCTTGTCCTTGTCAAGCTCTTTGCTTTCCTTTCTACTAGACTCTCTATGCTTACCATCGCTTTTACCACTACTCTTCTTCGTCTCCTCACCTTCTACTTCCTCTCTCCTCCTACTCTTCTCACTAGACGCCTTTGTCTTCTTCGAACTCTCCCCTTTCTCTTCATCTTTACCATTCCACCTATCACTACCACTGTCTCCGATCTTCCCTTTCCGTCGCTTCGAGGAAGAAGTGTACTCTTCATAGTACTCGCCATTAACCGAATCGTAATACTCCTTGGAATCAAGCTTTCGTTTATCACCAGAACCAGAATCTTTCGAAACCCTAACACTAGTCTCCTCTTTGCTTTTCCTCTCTTTCAAACTCGACTCTTTCTCCGAATCAGAGTACTCTCTCGAATCCTTATGCTTACTCGATTTGTGCCTCGTACTCCTTGGCATCTTCTTGATATCTCAGTAAAAGAGAGGAAAACCCACAAATCAAACAAACACAAGAATCCAAAACTCGATTTGGAAAAATCCCTCTTTGATGGAGAACCACAAACCCTAAATCGAGGTTTTCGGGGGAAGGGGGATTTGATTGATCTCAGAGCAAGTCGCGAATCCTCGCAGCGGATGAGGAAACGGCGGCCGAAGAATCCAGATCGCCGGCGAGAATTTTAATGGAGGAAATTACGAAAGAGCCATATGAGGATAAATATGGGAAAGAGAGGCGATGCTGAGAAAATGTATGTATGTATGTCTTCGATTAACTGTTTTTTTTTTCAGACAAGGGGAAGGAAGACTAAGGGATTATTAAACGTAATGACGATATCGACCCTCTAATCGTCGCTTTTATTACGGTTTTGCCCCTTCCAAAGGTCATCAGATCGAATTTTTTCTTTCTTCGCCGGTTTAAGTGAGCGAGTGCTTCGGTTATTTCTCCTTCTCGGTCATCCATCCATTCATGTATCGCCACGTCACCCGACTCCAAAAACTGGCGACAGCTGGAAAAGCCCAGTGAATTCACAACAGGCCCATTCAGAGGATTTTGGCCCATTAATGAGAGTTTAGGATTAGATATTTGGGGGAAGACGTAGACGTGAGTCGAGCTCGAGGCGCGATGCCTCAGGCGTACTTGATCACGCAACTCTCACGAGCCACTGTGTCGTTATATACGACTTTACAATCATTTTTTGAATGTGAAGAAGAAGAAGAAGAGCTCTTCGTCGTCGTCTCCAGATCGATCTCGTTTTTTTCTTTCTGTCTTCTTACTGGTAATCTTCTGATTCGAGTTTAATGATTGGTTGTTTCGGGGTCAATTTGTTCACGCAATCTCTCTATTCTATTTCCCCTCGTTTTTCTTGTGTTGAAAGATCTTTTTCGGATTGAATTTTCTGGATTCTTTGGAAGAGATTAAGCTTTGTTATGCTTCCACTTATTTGGGGATTAAGTTTGTATCTTACTATTTGGGCGAAATTATATGGTAGTAATGTGTTTGATTGTTTGGGATTTACTTATACACATTTGAGCTGAAAGAATTTCTGGTTAACTTTGTTTTTTGAATTTGTACAGAGGCTTTGAGGTTTTTTTTATCAGATGGCACTTTGTGGTGTTTGTTCGACTCCAAATCTGCGGGATTTGGAAGTGTTGCAATCTGTTAGGAATTCTTCAAGCATTGGTTTTAAACGAAACCATGGTCTATGGCAGACGACAAATCCAAAGCCTGTGAAATTTCGTTGTTCGTCCTCGTTGAAATCTTCATCATCTAATGTGGAGATGGAGGAGGATGCTCAGAATACTAGTCCCTCGGTTTCTTCTGTGGAGAATGAATCAGCACATGTTAAGCAGTTCGTTTGGAACGATTTTAAGATTCTTGATCGTGTTAGCATTGGTCATGGCGGCCGGGTATTACCATTTTGATTGTCATTTTTTTTCTATGTTTGTTTTGGCTTTGTACTCTCAGATTACTAATGGAGTTTACTTTTTCTTTTGTTTCGTGCAGGCCGATGAGCTTGTGTTTGAAGCTATAGTTCAGGTTCCAGATAGGTCAGTTTCTACTTCATTGTATTAACTTCAAGATCATTTCAGGGGCTTCATCTGTGGTGCTTCGATTTCACAGCCCTTTGTTTAACCAAGGAGTTGTCCTTCGGAAATTGAATACCACTCACGCTCAAAGAAGAGGACGAAGAGCCATTGAAGTTCGTCCTCTCTTTCTCATTGCCAATAATCTATTTTGTTGCTTAGTGTATCTCTTCAGTATGGTAACCGATATTCGTACTACTTGCAGGTATTGAACAAGCTAGTTCGTCGTAGACTTCTGTACCATTCTTACTCAATGCAAGTTCACGGTTATATCTCCAATAACCCGAGCGATGATCCGTACTCGTTTACCCTTGTACATGGGGTATGTGCTTCCCTCCTTACCTACTTATCCGTAAATATGTTGCAGAGATCATCATAGGTTTCTACCATTCATTAATCTCTATCTCTTCTTGCAGTGCCATGGAAGCTTCTCGATTAGGCACTGGCTTCAACAATCTGATTGGCTTCCAACGTTAGAAGCTACTCTTGCGCTAGATGAAGAATCTTTTAGAAGGGTGGGGGATGATACAACTGGAGGGCCTGCAGTTTCAAGGCAGTTAAGATTAATCCGTATATTAATGAGGGATCTTTTAATCGGAGTATGTGTTGTGTCCTTCAAACAAGCAGAATAGTTCTTTCTTTTCATCATGATTTGCTTTAACATGTTTTTTTTTGTGTGTATGTCTTTAACTTGAAGGTCAATTACTTGCACAGCCATGGTCTTGCTCACACAGAACTGAGATTGGAAAACGTGCATATTAGCCCTGTGGATAGACATATCAAAGTTAGTATATACTTTCAGTTGTGAAGTTTGATTGTTAAGCTAACTTATCGCGTAGTTATGCATTTCAGTTCTGTAAATTAATTTCAGATTTTTGTCCAACTATAGGTAGGGATTCTCGGAAATGCTGCTGACTTTTGGGATGGTCCAAGTATTAGCAGCGCTGCTTACAGTACCATGGACAGACGACAGATGATGATAGCATTTGACATGAGGTATTTTGAGAAGAGATGCTAATTATAATCTCTGTTTGTTTACATTACTCAGCCTAATTATACATTTTCCTTTTCGTGTTGTAAGATGTGTTGGATTCATGATGGCAAAAATGGTACTTCAAGAACTGATGGATCCTTTAATCTTTGCGAAATTGAAGTCTTTCCTGGCAAAGGTATTATAAACTGGGCTACAGAGTGTGTCTGATGTAATAATCCGTAGATGAGTTTGATGTTATAAACTCATATTGACTTCTGGTAAATTTTCTTCAAAATGTGTATATATAGGGGAATGATCCTTCCTCGCTACGGGAATTCTTCGTGACGACACTCAATAAAAACTCCGAATCTGGAAATACTGGAGTGCAAGTAAGTACTCAGCTAAGTGCTATCATGCACCTCTCAGCATAATTACTAGTTCTTTTGCTTGCCGATGAGATTATTGAACAGTTGTTTATCATCACCGCTTATTTGCTCTCAGATACTTGATAGAAACTGGGGAGCAGGTTGGCACCTTTTATCGTCATTGATTGCTACCAGACCTTCTAAAAGAATAAGGTAACATAACATTAGTGCTTAATAATATTACTAATTTTTGGAGTCCTTAAAATGATGTAATAACTAAGAAGCTACATCAACAAAATCTGTTGGGGTTTCGTGCAGTTGCTTGGATGCTCTTAAACATCCTTTTCTATGTGGGCCAAGATGGCGTGTTGCCCCGTCAATGGATATCATCAGATGGGGTCTTGGATCAACCGCAGTAAGAATTTCAGAAGAATACATTTACCGCATGCCTCAGGTATATATGATATATTTTGCTGCCGGTTTTGAAAGTTTGAGCCTTTATTCACCTGCTCAGTCTCTTTAAAAACTAACCGGAATAACAAGAAAAAACAAATCTTATGCAGCGCCAAAGACTTGCCCACTTCATTGAACTAATGGAGATGCTTAACCCTTGTCCAAAACCAAAAGTATGAATTACAATTTACATACATCTCATGCTCCTTTAACTTCGATCTATCGCAATTAAAGTGTGTCAATTAGTGATGGTTTTAATCTCTTGGTGTAATAACAGTGTTGGTTGGAGCTTTTACCCGGAAAATGGCGTTTGTTATACTCTACCGGAAAGCAAATAGGTCTAACTCTGCGTCAGCCCTCTACACGTGCCTTAATAGGAAATGTTCACTTGACAATAACCCGAGCTTCAGAAGTGAACAACGCTTCACTTTCGTTTACCTCTGATATAGGCTTCACTGCCATAACCAGCAAGGACTGGCCACACAACAAAACCGGAGCCACGGGTAAATTACAAACGATCTCTCAATTCAGACTAGTAGCCGGAAAAAGACTTTACCTCAAAGAAGAGAAAAAGAACATTGGTAAGTTCTCAATGGGGGAACCAGATGCTGAAGAAGGTCTAGCCGAGAAACTAGAAACCGAGAAATGGAAAAAGGTCGTCCCCTTCAAGGAGTTTCCATCGAGTCTTCCTGTAGCGAAACTCATCTCTGGGGATATCGAAGTAACGATGAATATGAATGATCGTATAGATTCGCCTGGCAATGTGATTGGAGAAGTTAGAAAGCAGATTCCACAGGAGATGTTCGATTTGTCGAAGCTTGTGTGTGGTACGTATATAGACAGTAGGTTACTTGTACTTAGGTGTGTGAATGGTTCGGCATTGTTGTTCACAAGGTCTAGCTTGGACCATAAGTCTATGTAGCCACTTGGCTCGGTTCTTATGTATATAACAATGATCATTCTTTTTGGGACGAGACCTTGTAGTCTTTGTGTATGTTGTGGCAATAAGCTTGTTTTTTTTATATGTATACTAGCAAGACAAAACCTGTTGCCTCCATATATAGTTCTCTCCATTTCGTTTGTATGCTTCTACGGTGAAATAAAGCTTCCGTTGTTCGTATAATCGTATTAATAGTTGAGGGTACAACAAATAATAGCTTGGCTTACAAAAAAATTGTAACAGATACAACAGATAATAATCATCCTTGATTTTGCAATATAAAACAAATAATTGAAACAAGATCCATACTAAAAGTGTGAAAATTGACATGGACATCTTCACATAGATCATCTTCTTCCTGATCCTCTTTAGGGTATTCTTCATCTATTTCAATTTCTTCTTGCTCTTCTTCATATGCCTCTTCCTCTTCTATATATGCTTCTACATCTGCATCTCCTATTTCATCATCTTCTTCTTCATATATTACTTCTTCTTCTTCTTCTTCCTCTTCATCGTGTTTCCATCGAAGAAACGGATGTTCCAACAAACTATCAACAGAGGACCTCTGAGCAGGGTCTTTCTCCAAACACATATAGAGAAAATCCTTAGCTTCTTCAGACAATGAATCAGGGACATAAGGAACAAAGTTGCTTTCACCGATGAGAGTAATCCAGTCCCGTGCTCTCCCCAAACCCTTTCTCCAGTCAACATCTCAAGAACCGTACAACCAAAAGCCCACACATCAGCTCCATAGTCCAAAACCATGTCTCTTATAAGCTCAGGAGACATAAACCGTGTCGTGCCTCTCCTATGACCCCATCCTTCATTGTACTCAATCGACCCTGTCTCCATCGCTTTTCCAAAACCAGAGATCTTAGCCGCAAACCCATTAGCCCTAATTCTCTTATCTTCAGGTGCAAGTAAGATGTTCTTAGGTTTAATATCACAGTGAATGATCTTCTCTCCATGGATATACTTAAGACCAAGCAAGATATCAGTAGCCAATCCCTTCACATCATTCTCTGGTAATCCTCCTCTTCCTTTGTGGTTCTTGATGTGTTTCGCAAGGCATTGATTAGGACAGTACTCGAGTATCGTGTTGTAGTACATGGTTGTCGGATTCTCGTACTTCTCCTCTGTTATCTTGTGACCGTAGAGCAAGTGACAACGAATGGGCTCTTGAGACCAAGTAAAAGTCTTTCCTCGTTCATGATATGTGATGATGATTCTGAGATTTCATTAGACTTTATGGCAATCTCGTAAGGAAGATCGTCTTCGTCACCGTCGGTTGTGATCACGGCTGAGTAAGCAGAGCCGTATGAGCCTTTTCCCGGATATACAGTCACCATCCACCAATCGGATTCTGGAATTCTTACATTGGTCGAAGAATCGGCATCGTCCTCTAAATATTTCGGCTTCTTGTGAGGACTGTTCGAGTCGTCCCATTGACCTAATCCACTGTTAGACATCGATCTCTTCATCTTTCTCTTTGTGTTATCTGAATTGTGTGATAAATGTATTTATAAGATCCGTGTTAAGTGACAACTTGGGACTCAAGTTTCCTTTTTCTCCTTCCCTTCTAAGTTTCCTTTTTCGCTTAGGTTTGAGAAATGTCAAACTTGGGCTTACGGCCCATTTTTAACTAAATTTGTAATTCAACGAATATTGCTGATTTTTTTTTTTTTTTTTTAACAGCTTAATAAACTACCTTGCTACCGGTCTGGTTATCCAATCTGGTGATAAAAAATTTTTTTTAAAAATATCAAAACTAAATACACGTGTACAATTCGTTAGCCTATCGATCAGAGAATATTGGTGATTGTAGGATTAGAAATGTTAATCCACATGGGATAAGTTACAGATGTGATTTATACTTATGAAAATTTGCTGGTTTACTTTATCTATACTATATAAAAGTTGAAGCTACTATCTCCTAAGGCCGTCCACATAAGATTTAAATCAACCAATCAGTATTAGACATGTCATTAATTAATTTTTTTCAATTCATATTTAAATGTTGTTTCATTTTTTTTTAAATTGATAATGCCAATCATAAAGCTACATGTCCTTTTTCAATATTTATTTTTTTAAAAATTCGATATTTCATTTCTTTCAATATTTTCTTTTCATTTAAAAATCGATATTTTCTTTCTTTAATATTCCTTAAAAAACGAAATAATAACAATTAAATAGTAGATTAATAATAATAGGAGCCCATATATTCTACACTAAGTTTCGGTATCCAATTAATATAAAAAGTGATAAGTACTACTAAACATGGAAAAAAAATCGGGATTAGTTCCTATTATTTTTGGGAAAAGGAAATTCAAAAGTTCCTAATACTATTGGGAGAAGAAAATTAATTCTCGGTTCTATGTAAGCACTTCATCTCCACATCTTCTTTTTAACATGAATTTATGCAGTCAATCTTGATCCAAGCATTCATTACGGCAAACCGAATAGGCTACTATAAGGGAAAGATCAAACCCGGTGAAATCTACAAGATAAATAAAAAATTTAGCCATTAATAACAAGACAAGCTACATGGTGTCTTCTCACAATTTTTTATCCAATTCACCCTGCTAGGAAAGTTGTATAAGGTCGTTGATGGTGGCCACTTGATTGAAAGGCAAAAGTTTAGAATCCGTTCTTTTGCAGAATTTGAAGAAACAGTCAACATGAACAAAAACCTATATAGTAAATATTATTTGTTTATATCTAGCTATTGTTATAATACCACCATAAACTAACTTCGAACATGCTTCACCTAGCTACCGTTGGAAAAATAATCTTTATAAAACATAGGATTTAAAAACAAAATTCTATTGGTCCACATCAACATTTACATTAATCGGATAAATTAGGAAACATTCTTAATTGTAATGTAGTTTTGATAATATGAAATAGCATAGGAGATAAGGAAACTATGACATGATTTTCTATTAAATATAACAAAATATTAACTTTTTTTTGTCAACCATACTATTATTTAAAAGGTGCCACCACGTTTGGTTATCCAACTTGGCGGAGTGAAAAATATGGAAAGAAATAATATATTTTCTTAAATCTAAAGTTTTAACAATATATTTTAAAAATATATTGAGAAGGTGGAAGAAGGAGTTTACACACAAAAATATGGAAAGAAAGATAGTCAGAAGTTGAATTGTGGTAACAATTATTCAGTTGTTATAATAGATTTTGACAATAAATAAAAATATTAACTACTTTTGTCCTTTATAGTTAGATTCATATTATGAGTTTGGCTATTTTTTTTTCAAGATATTAACTTCTATTTTTTAAACATTTAGTGTAAGTTAAATTTTTTTTTATCGTTAATAGAAAACTTCTATTTATTTTAAGTTTTATTTTATTTTTCTTACAAAATTTTCCATATAAGAAAATAAATATATCATTAAAAGATAAAATATAATCTATGTATGATTAAAGCTAATAACAAATTGGAATCATTGAATTTTACTTGATAATCTTAACATCAAATAGCGTCAAATTTTATTAGTGAAAAAGGGTTGAACCTACTTGATTAAAGCTAAAAAAAAATTAGAATCATTGAATTTTACTTGATAATCTTAACATCAAATAGTGTCAAAATTTATTAGTGAAAAAAAAGTTGAACCTACATGATGTTAAAGTAGTATACATAGAATTTAAATAGCCAATAATTATAGTCCACATCAAAATTGAGAATTAAGCTAATTTTTTTTTATTGTGAATAGAAAATTTCTAATTTTTAAAAGCATTTAGTATAAGTTAATTTTATTTTTGTTGTTTTTTTCCAGTTCAGTTTGAAATTTTTTTATAAGTTTTTCTATTTAATTCTTAAAAGGGTAAAATAGAATATATGGATATTAAAGCTAAAAAAAATAGAAACATTGAATTTTATTTGACAATCATAACATCAATTAGTGCCAAATGTTATTATCATCCTAGAAAGCAAGCACGATGAAAAAATTAATGGCTTGAAGTTGAAATTGGAGAATGATAGTTGAGAGATTGCTGATATGGTAAAGATGACAATAGGTAGATAAGCAAACATATCAAACTACAAATGCTAGAATTTTGTTGTCACAACTAATAAAGGTAAAAAATATTTTCTCAACAGAAAAGGGTAAAATAATAGAAAAAGTGTATTACATGCTTTTAATATTTAGTTTTAGTGGGATAGAATTAACTAAAATATATATGGATTTAGTCTTGCATACTTTACTATTTGAATCACAGATTTCGTGAATTGTTGCCAAATATACAGAAAGGATCATGAAATATCATTTATAATTAGTATTTATCATAAATTACTAACCGATACAAATTACTATTTATGGTAAAGTAATTAATTAATTATATATGATATTTTCATCTTTTTACCATTGCACTTTTGCATTCGTATACGTCGATGTATATATCACTTAAAAATTAGCAAGTCCAAATATATATTAGACTCATCAATAAAATAAACCCACGCGTAGCCGTCCACATATGATTTAAATCAATCAATAGTGTTGCTATGTCAAATACTCAAATTAGGAAAATTTCTTAGAGTTGTTAAATAGAAAATAATTTATCAAACAAGAAAATCTATTACAATTAGAATTCAAAAAAGTATTAAAAAGGAAATATATGTATTATGATAAATAGAAAATATTCTTTTTCTATTCGATTATTACAGAAGATATGTGTTGCCCGAATTTATATATATATATATATTTTTGCTTTATCGATTGAATGCAAAACTAATTTTACAGCTTTCATCTTTTTTAGGTTTGATATTATGTTCTGATGTTTCTAACGATTTTTTTGTTGGTGTTTATTTTTCTCCATTCGTTTGTTCGTTGCTTTTGCTAATACACTTAAGATATACTCGCTCCGTTTTCAAATACTTAATGTTTTAGAATTTTTTTTTTTAAAGATTGATGTTTTACATTTTTATGCAGTTTTAATGAAGTAATGAAGATGAATTGTGAATTTCAAGACATATTAATTGATTTTATTGAATTACTATTGGTTAAAATTTATAGAAAGTTGTTTAGCACAAAAAATAATACATTTAAATTTACAATTTAATATATTTTCTTAATATGTGTGAAAATCCTAGAAAATCAATTATATAAAAACAGATGGAGTAGTTTTCTTCTCAATTTTAATTATTTGTTCAGGGTTTGTTTTTGTTTTTGTAAGTTTTTTCAAAAAAATTTTATCCATCGAATATAATAAAAACATCGATTCTAACAAAAACTTAGCTGGTAACTTTTCTTTAGTGTTACTTTTTTTTTTATATGGTGAAATATTTTTTAGTTTTGTAAGTTTTTTCTTTATAACATGAGGTGTGAATTGGTTTCTTTATTTTTTCTTCATTTCCCATTGTTCCTCATATATTTGCTATTCATTGACGTAATTTTTCATATTCTCTATTGTTACACAATCTCTCATATACTATTGTTGCACCATTATTATTACATTCAGACTTAGCTCTATGGATATAGAGTTTCAAACTTCTTTTGAACTCAACAGCCTATGTTCAAGCTTCTAAGGTTTAAATTTTTACCTTTTTTTTGCTTTAGCTACAAATAATTTTATTGTAACGTAGAGATTACTTTGTGCTTAATGTGAAATCAGAATATTTTGAAACCAACAACTATATTCCATATCAACATTTAAAATTATGATAATTTTTTTTTGTTTATAGAGAACTTTTATTTTTGTAAAGCATTTCTGTTTTTTTGCTTTAGCTACACATAATTTTGTTGTAACGTAGACATTACTTTGTGCTAAATGTGAAATCAGAATATTTTGAAACCAACAACTATTGTCTATATCAACATTTAAAATTATATTAATTTTTTTGGTTTATAGAGAACTTTTATTTTTGTAAAGCATTTATTACAAGTTAATTTTCTTTTTTAATAGAAAATTTCTATTTTTTTTAAGTTCAGTTTTTTCTATTTTTACAAGCTTTTCCATTTAATTCTTAAAAGGATAAAATAAAATATATGGATAATTGGATATTAAAACTACAAGTAAATTGGAAACATTGAATTTTACTTGATAATCCTAACATTAAAGATCATCAAATTTTATTAGTAAATTTATTTTCTTTTAATGCTACTGGCAACCTATAAAACAAGTTTGATAACAAATCTAATGGCTTGAAGCTAAAGGTGGAGAATAATAGCAGAGTTGAGAGATTGTTAATATGGTTAAAGAAGAGAATAGAGTGGATGAGCAAACATGTTATACTACAAATGCTAGAATTTTGTTGTCGTAAGAAAGATAAAATAATAGAATTTGTTTTACATTGATTGATTGGTGTCTACATTGTGCTTTAGTAGTTAGTTCCAGTGAGATAAAATTAGCCAGATATCAATAGATTTAGTCTAGCATATCTTTAGTATTTAAATTAGAGACTCAATGGATTGTTGTCAAAGAAAAAAAAAGGATCATGAGAGGTAATTTAGAGTTTGAGAGTAAAACAGAGAGAGTATAATATACTTAAAAATTAGTTGGACCACGTACTAGATTGGCTTTGTGTGTGATTATATCATCAAAGGGTATCTGAAACACTAATAATCATCAATAACTTTTCAAGTTGAAATGTCTTTGATGGATTTTGGACATATGGTGGTAGTTGCAAATATTCAACAAAGCTAATCTTCTATGAGAAAGTAAAATTTAAGTATCATGAGTCTGGATTAAAACTCCACATATTAGAACAGCTATATAATTATCAATTGATTTTAAACATATAAATCTACAAATGATCTCATTTGACTTTTGTCTAGGGAATACATTGAGAGTAGAATGTTTATAGTCTAAATAAAAAAACAGAGAATCCGAATATGCCTGCCAACTAACTTCAATAAAGTGTGGATTGAACAAATACAAATTAACAATACAAATTCGTAAATTAATTATCTAATTCTCTACGATTGCTTCATTTTCTTATCATTATATTTTTGCATCCGTATATGTCAATCCCTGCTAATTTAAAAATTAATAAATCCAAATTTATATTAAACTCATCGATAAAACAAACCCACGCGTAGCGTGGGTATAAAATCTAGTTTTTTAACTAAAATCTTGATCGTGCTACACGTGAAGTTATAATAATACGATTACTTAACATATGTTTTTGAAATTATTTTTTATATACATATTTTTGTTAAGTTATGACATTTTAGGCTAAAAGTTTTAGCGTACTAATATTCTATTATTTAAAAATTAATCTCTCTAATTTTAATTATAATATTTTAATACTATTCTAAATATAATACATTTTTTATATAAATTGAAGTTTAGTTTATATTTTAAACTTTGCATTATTTTCTTTTAATATATTCTTTTAGTATAGTTTTTTATCACTAACGTTTATAACATAAAATTATTAGTTAAACAAAAAACTTAATTTTTGAAATTTAAAATAGAAAGTATTTGTAAGGTTAAAAATGTATCTCTTTTTCCATATACCAACTTTGATATTTTATCTTGTATTTTTGCCAAACTATTTTATTATATTTTAATTAAGATACTAATTGCATTTATATATACTATATTTATTATAAAGTCATCGTACCACCATGCACCATTCCGCGTCACGACATGTTTCGTGTTCCACCTTGATTGGCATTGTGTCGTGTCACGGCATAACCTCATACCGCTTCTTAACAAGGCATCGATACAGAGATTGGTGACGCCTCGACATAGCCACGATGGAACCTAGGTGGAAGTATCGATGGTGCCTCGATAGTGTATCGATAGGCACATTGATGAAGTCTAGATACAAATAGCAAAGACGTATCGGTAACGCCTCATGCCACATCTCGATGAGTGATTGTGCCGCGGCACGATAAGACTCGATACACGACCCGATAAAAACCTTGGTAGAGAGACCGATGTGGCCTCGATCCAAAACTAACACATGACCATTTCGACAAGCAAATGCTGGGCTCCAGTGTAGTGGGAGAGCATCCGATTGGAGTATAGAGGATCCAACTATGGACTCAGAGGTGAAGTCGGTGGGAACCTTGGCAAGACTGGCAAGCCTTGACAAATAACTTAAAACTGGCATCACGTTAAGTTATTGGTTAGGATACACGTGCCATGAGTAATCCGGGCGTGAGATTCGACCGTAACCTCGAAGAAACTTAACCAGCCAAGACATGATCAAGGGTGACTCGTTGTTTGGTGAGTTTGGGAAAGAGCCACGTTAGGGGGTGTATGGCGCAACTCACATTGCATTTCGTTAAGATTTTTTAGGAGTGTGAATGAATCTGATTGAGTCTTGCGTTGACATAGTTACGCCCTAGCAAGGGAGCTACCATGAGCATAATGAGAAGTTAGTCAAGTTAACTAGGAAGTGGCCCGACTAATCATCAATAAATCATGAAATAGAGCTATAGTTGAGTTGTTATTCGATAGAATGTATCTTTCACTCGATGGCTAGCTTGTTTCGTAGGATCCCACAATCCGGTAGGAGTTTCCGTGCCCCACATAAGGATTGACTTGGGCAATTATGATTGTTACTCGAGTATTTCCTTAGTCAACCCAAACAAAAGGAAAAAGACGAGTCAAAGAGGCTTGACGAACTCGGCTTAGACTGTATACGACTTCGGGGTTAGAGGGTAGACATGTGAAGGTTGTCCAGTCTACGGGACAAGTTGGATCATGAGCTATCCACAATTAACAAATACGTTATTAAGTTTGTATTTCTATAGAGATGGCTACCGTATGTGTCATGGGTTATGGATTGGACTAGTCATGCTTACCTAAGGCCGACCATACGGGGCAAATATAGTGGGTAAAAATGCTTCGACTATTGATTGCAAATATAGTGAAATGGATTAGGATAACTTAACGTAAAAATGTTGATTGTGAGCATTAGGTGAGTCTAGAGTAGTTAACATACAAATTGGTAGGATAACATGTTCACAATGTCACCTTCAATTATATAATGCATATGGTTGTGTGTATAGACATATGTCGCAAATTTGTATGTGTTTGGCCTGAGATAGTGGCACGAAAACCCAGTAGCACAAAGTGTTTAGACTGAAAGAGCTCGTAGAGCTGTATGTAGTGTGCAAGTCAACCGATAGGTTGACTAATCTATTTGAAATTATGTCTGGTGTGAAAAAATAACTATGAGCATGTCGGGATGGCACCATTGTTGTCATAATCTGTGTGTGGTGAAAGAACTAAGAGGTAACCGGTGGGCTTACTTAGTTACTATTTGTCTGGTGTGTGTGGATTGACACATGGGTGCAAAGGCATTATGTGAAAGTTGTGCGGGTTAAGGGTAGTTAAATTTTGTTAGGTATTCAATACTCACCCTTTACCAGGCATGTAGGATGAAAGATCCGGTCAGGTAGACCATAGGACGGCAAGGCAAGAGGGAGCAGAATGAACGGTGAAGATTTTTCCAAGGCATAGTAGTATTATATTTCATATGTTGTACCGTACCAAACAATGTATTGAGAAATTTTTGAGTAATAAAAGATATCTAAATTTGACTAACACTTGGAGATGGATTCATAGTCTGTGAGCCAAATATTACACTTTTTCCTCCGAATAACGAGAATCTACTACCGGGGGTCGTTGGGCCATGGTTTCTTCTCCTGTAGATTCTGACTATTGTAGGATCAGACTCAAAGCCTGTATTGGGATCATCATTGGGCGATAAGCTCCACCTGAGATATTAGGAACTTCACCATACCATATGACTAAGAGTGATTCGTCTAACTCAAAGGAGATTATTATATCTCCAACAATATATATATTGGATTCAAAACTTCTATTTCAAGCAAAGTTTTACATGCACTATTTTTGCTCTTCGTATAAAGAATTTTGTTAAACATATGATAAACATATGAAAACAAAAGTAATTAGTGAAATGAAATAGGAAAATTAGCATGTATAACCAAAAAAAAATTACTTAATAACTAACCAAAACTCTCTTATGTGATAACATTGTCGCTAGATTTAAGGATTTTTGTTAGTTATTAAGTTTTAATTTGTTTCTTAGTTGTAACCAAATTTTTTTTTATATCTAATAAAATAAGATATAAAAAAAAATACATCTAAATATTTACAAAAAAACTATAAATCTAGTTGATAAGATTTGACCACATAAGTGGCTTTTGTTTTGATCCACGGCAGACGATTTTACCTTTTTCCACACTGAAAATCTCTTGTAAGCTTTGTTTCTATTAATTTACACAAATGATAATAAATTATATTTTCTGTGATTCGAACCCCAAACTTTCGGATGTAATTACATTTTTTTCCGTCAAAACAGATGTAATTACATAAATGAATTTTAATCAACCATAAACTAAAGAGGCTTTTACTAATTAGACTAGGATAGTACCCGCGTAGTGCGCGAGATGAAATAAACATACAAAAATAAAATTTCAAATTTGCTTATGTATATTCAAATTTGCATTTACTTTTCATTATGTATAGTAATGTGTTTCACCTATGAAAAAAAAAATATATAAACCGAACCAAATCGAATCATAATTCACCAATTCGAACCAGAACAAAAATATATAATAATTTGAATGAGTACAAAATTTATATATTAAATTATCCAAAACGAACTCTAATTATACAAACCCGAACCGAAGTTGTTGGAAATCACTAAAAAAATATTACTTTATTTCTATATTTTATATTTTAGAATTAATTAGTAGTGTTTTGTCTCATTATATTTGATGCACTAACTCTTGACATAGTTTTAGTTTTAGCATGTTTTATGTATTTACCAAAATTTTAATTGTTAACACATATTTTTCCAAACAAAATCGAATAATTTTTTTTTCAATCTAAAATGTATTTAGTTATATATCAACTATTGTTAAAATATATTTTGAAAAATTCTTATACATGTTCATAGATTTCAAAAAAAAAAATGAAAACTTATTTATTTTACTTTATATATATAGAGAATTTCTATGTAGATTTAATATTAAATTTTGAAATAAATGTTTTTTGCAAGTTTATGAATATTCAAATTTGTTTGGCAATTAGATTTAGAGTAATAGTAGTTAATATTTTGAAATAAATGTTTGTTGTGGTAATGAGCATAAAAAAATTAAAAAAATAAATAAATGGTAAGAAGAGTGTTTAGATAGTAGGATAGTAAGAGATAATTATTATAGAATTTTAATTATTTAAAAAAAAAACTGAGAAAAAAAAAAAAGAAATGACACTTAAATAAAAGTGACCTCACATACTTCTATTTTAATATATAGTGAATATTTGGAAACTTTTTTCTTCAAAATTATTCAACTAAGCTTAGTCAAATTAATTGGGCAGCACGAGACGCTGCATAGCGTCAAAATGACGGTTGGTGAGTTTGAAGTTGTATTGGATTTAACTGAAAAAAAAAACTAATAAAACCGTGCTTTCCAGGCTCACTTATAGCCAACTGTTTAGCACTTCTAACCTTGCATTTAATTATTCAATTAAATATTTATTGATATTTAAACAGACAAAAAAAAACCATTTTTAATTACTTATTACGCTAATCCGGTCAAACAAATAGTTTATGTGTGGTGGATGCGAATTTATATTCTTATTTATTGCTCCTTGGGCTCGATTACAGTTTTAAAGTAATCTGTAAAGCTTACTAAACGAATTCATTGTATTTGTTTTTACAGGTCAATGATCTGTTTATCGTAATCATGCAAGCGTATTACCCTATGGACAACTCAGAACCCCATTGGATGAATAAAAAACAGAGAAATGGTAACTATAAAATTATTTCTCTGTGTACAAGAATGACGTGATGGTTTAGTAGTGCTTCCTCTGTTGTTACTTGTTACAATTATGTTTTGTTAAGAATCATATTTTGAAATGGTTAAAGTTCCTAGCTAGCTTCTTGGTTTAGACTTTTAGTAATCATGATAGTATGTTCGTTTCCTAACTATAACTTCTTTTCGGTTTTTAAAGATATCGTCATACAATTTTTTCACCTAAAACTATTAAAATAGTACTATAATAATCTAAGTTTTGTTTTTTTCCCTATATGAAATGGTTTTTGTTTTTGTGTTTTAAAGATTCTCTGACAAAATATTTTAAAACTAAATATTAAGTAAAATGAATTAGTCAACCCATTTCAGATCATAATTAGAAATTAATTTTCTCCTGAACTGGAAGTTAACTACTATAATTTTAGTATTAAATTTCTAGATACTTTGACCAAAAAATAGAAAAGATTTTTTTTTTGTTTGTTTAAATATTCTTTGACAAAATATTTTAAATCTAAATAATAATAAATATTTTTTCCTCTCGAACTGAAAGTTAGTTGTATAATTTTAGTATTAAATTTCTAAATAATTTGACCAAAAAAAGAAAAAAAATCTAGATACTAAATTGAGAATATGTAATACATTGTTATATGGAAATTTTGAAAAAATAAAAGCGGGAATAAAAAACTAAAAATAAGAATTAAAAATTAATGAATATTAATTCTCATTTTTGTTTAAATAATGGATTTATCATACTTTAAAATCATTTCTGAATTTACTAAGAATTTCTGAATTTTTGTTAGACAAAATAAATGTTAAAATAACAGCTTTCTTCGGAAATACGGTTTCATTCGGGTAATTGTGTATTTTTAGTTAAATATATATATACTAAATGTTTGAACTGTTTTTAGATTTTAGACTTTAGATTTTGGTTTTTAGTTTATGGTTTTGGTTTTAAAATTTCGGTTTTTGTGTTTTTGTTTTTGATTTTGCTATAGATTTTGGTTTCTCTAAAAACTTGATTGTGAATTATTCAGTTTTTGGTTTTTTCTACAATTTATTTATTTAAATTTTTAATGAATTCAAAATTACCAAAATAATAAGTCACAAAATTGTATAAATAATAAAAATTCAAAAATGCACAGCTTTATTTCATAAAATTCAAAAATAAACAAATAGTTAATTTTTGAACAACTAAGTTAATTTTATTGATAAAATAGTATAAATATATTTTTATTAATATGAATTATTATTTTCGTAATTTTTTTTATATTAGATTTTAGATCCTAAAGTAAATTTTATTAACTCAAAATGATTTGGGGTAGTTATTATTTGTTTATTGTTTTTTAATTTTTTTTAATTAATTTTTGTTCTCATTACAAAATAACAATATTTGGGAAGAAACCAATAAAACATAGATTTTGGTTTTTGCGTAGCAATATGTAATTTAGTCTAGAAACTACTTTCTCTTAATATTAGGACATCTACTTTCCAGGAAACTTAATTGGATGAAAAAGTGATGTGGAAAAATAGACACCAAAAAAATCTTTGAATAACTAATTAATGGTCCCAAATGGTTACGTTTGTTGTTCTAGACTTTTTGTTGTAGATTTTAGTTTTGTAATTGTAGGATTTTAAATGAAAATGTGGTTGGTAATTGTGTGCCATAGTCTAATAAATTTATCATTTAAATTATAAAAAGTAACTTTATTTAACACGTTCATATATATCTTTCGAATAAGTAAATTAAAATACTAACATATATTTTTCTAAATATTTTAAATTCTTATACATGCTACCATTTTTTACTATGGTCATGATTATAATTGTACAATCATGAATATATATAATAATAAAATTAAACAAATGCTTGAAAGTTAAAACGTGTTTGAAAAAAAAGAGAAAACACTTTATATATATAATAAAAATAAAATTAACTAAAAACGAATATTAGTCACACAATAGTCAATAAAATCAAAACTAATAATAAAAAAATTAACTAAAAACGAATATTAAAAAATTTCCTATAAATGAATATTAAAAAATTATTTTTCTTCTAAAAAGTATCACTTTATATATATAATAAAAATAATTTAATCAATAAAAAAACAACTGCAAAATACTATTAGTCACACAATAGGTCAATAAAATTAAAAAATACTTAAGATTATTAAAATAATTTATATTTTAAAACAGAAAAAACCCTCCAAAGTATTACTTTTTGAACAATAGGTTTGAAAAAAAAATTATAGTGCATGATTGTTGAACTTTAATGTTGTAGAAATGCTAAAGTGCTGTACACAGCCCCTAGATATTCTACCAATCTAGATAAGGTCTCAATATTTGACCCGCACAGTAAGCAGTTGTCGCGTGCTCTACACACATATACATACCCTTCATTACTGAGGCCCACAGATACAGAAATCTCATATTTATCCGTTTTATTAAATAATTTTGATTTTAACTATTTTTTTAAGACCTGATTACAAAAAATGATCCTAAAATTAATTTAAAATACAAATGTAACTCATATATCTTATGTTTGAAAAAAATAACCCAAAAAGATAGTAAAATTACAACTACATCCTTTATGACCAAACAATAAAACGGAGGCATAATGATTGTTTTAACCTAGAGAAGTCTGCTGAGTAATATAGAAATCTACTGGTAGACTTCTGTGAGGAAATCAACGTGTAGACTCCATGAGAAGTCTACTGGAGAGGATTTAGTAGACTACCAAAACAGTCTACAATATAAATATATTTTAAATTTAAATTTATAAATTAACAAAAAAACTTTTGTTAAATTTTTTTTTGTTAAATTTTTTTGATTGATGACCTTACTATTAACAATTGTGAAGTATGAAAAATAAAATTTCACAAAATTAAACATACTTAAACCTACTTAGACAAAGAAGGTTATGAAAACTACTTTTGTGGTTTACTAGACTACTACAGCAGTCTACTATATAATTATATTTTAAATTTAAATTTATAAATTAACAAAAAATATTTTGATAAAAAATTTTGATTGATGACCCTACTATAAACAATTGTGATGTGTGAAAAATAAAATTTCACAAAATTAAACATATTTAGATAAATTAGGTTATGAATGAAATACATACTATATTAAACAAAAGGTTACCAAATAAGATACATCATAGGTTGCAAACATGTTTTTACACTTAGGGTTAAAGTTAGGGTTTATCATTTTTATATTTAAAATGTCAAATTTGCATAAAAGTGTTAACTTTTGAGTGAATATATTATACGTTTTGAAAGTTTTGGTATAGGGTTTTGAATAATCATTGAAAATAATCGATTTATGTGAAGTAGACTTAATTTAGAGGATGTGTATTTGTTTGCATCATCGAAGCCCAATAGGTTTGTGAGAGGATGTGTTTTTGTTTGCATCTCTCAGTATGTTTAGTAATCAAAGGTTTCCAAATCGAAGGTCTTCACTATGTTTATGTGCTTTTATTTTCTTATACGATGTTTGGTTTTGGATACAGCAGACTTCTCTAGTAGATTTCTGCAGTAGACTTCTCTAGTAGACTTCTACAGTAGACTTCTTCAGTAGACTTCTCCAGTAGACTTCTTCAGTAGACTTTCCCGTAGACTCCTCCAGTGGATTTCTCCATTAGACTTCTCCAGTAGACTTCTCCGGTAGACTTCTACAGTAGATTTAAATCTGCATTTAGAAGTCTACTAAACATGTGGAGGCAAATTTGAAATTTTTTAAAAACATTTTAAAATTTTGAATTTCTTAAACATTCATCAAATCGCGTGAGTTAAGCTGAACCAAATTGAACCAATTTTTTTACCCATCCAAATTAACCGAACTTAACCAATGTATTTATCCTACCTATAAAACCACAAAAACGTGATTTAGTTGAATAAAATTTACAACCTAAAGTTACAACCTTTCGTCTCCAAACAAGAGATCTACAACCTTCCGTCTCCATCATCACCGTCGGTTACACTTCATGTCTTCTTTTCATTTTCTCAACTCTTTTTTATTTTATTATCTCTTACTTGCTATTTCTCTATCTGATTCGAGAATCTAACTTTTTTTTTTTCACTCTTATTTGCCGATCTGCCGCCGGAAAGTACGAAATTCGGTTTAACTTCATCCACATACAAGGTTTGTGAGAGCTCTCGACTGTCTTCACTATATTTCTGTGCTTTTATTCGCTTATACGACTTTTAGTTTTGGATACTGCAGACTTCTCACATTCTTCAGTAGACTTCTCTACAGACTTCTCACAATTCTTTAGTAGACTTCTCTACAGACTTCTCACAATTCTTCAGTAGACTTTTTCAGACGATGGATACGGATGCGATGATGGATATGGATGCAAGAAGTTTCCCGTCAAGACTTTATTCCAAAGGAGATGAGCCTGAAGCGGGTAAAAGCATACACTACTATGCTGGAAATACAAAATTGTTTGAACCTCTAGGCGACGTCTTAAGGAAAGATGAGTGGGAAGAGCTTTTATTCTCTCCATTGGGTTTGGTGCTACGGTTCCATGCTCTCGAGTTTGGCAGGGCATCGAGGATGGTTCATTATATACTAACTGCTCAGCTAGAGTGCAAGAAACCCCATGAGATATGGAATCTGATTGGTAACAAGTCGTTGAGGTTTTCATTGCTTGAGTTTGAAGAGATTACCGGTTTGAATTGCCGCGACGTTCCGAATTTGGATAACCCAGATGTAGAGGTCACTGAAGAAACGCGGTAATTTTGGACCCTTCTGGGAGTTGATGTCGACAGGGGTCCAACTGTGAACGAGTTAATAGAAGCTTGTGGTTTATGTGCAGAGTGGACACGGTTGGACCGCATCAGGTTGGGATATCTATGCATATACGCCGGTTACATTGAAACTAAAAAGGAGACAACACCCATCAATGTTAACTTTGCTAGGCTTGTGATGGATATCACTGCCTTCCAGAACTACCCATGGGGTAGGGTTGCATTGAAGTTCCTCATCAAGTCAGTGAAGGAGAAAGACTTGGCAAAGTTATCGTATACAGTGGAAGGCTTCGTACATGTTCTCCAAATATGGGTGTGCTATTCTCTACCGGATTATGCAGCCCAATATGGTGGTCCCTTTCCACATAAACCTACTCCACCTCTACTGGCTTTCAAGGGATCCAGAGGCAAGAGATACATGAAAGAGAACATGTACAAACAGGTCTGATTATTTCTCTTTGTAGACTTCTCCTTCTCCAGTAGACTTCTCTTGCGATTCTTCTCTTCTCTAGTAGACTTCTCTACTAGACTTCTCTTATCCAGTAGACTTCTATTGTAGACTTATCCAGTAGACTTCTCTGGTTAATCGGTCTACGTCTTATATGTCTATTTTGTAGGTGAATGTCCTAAGCTGTGTGATGAAGGATGAGTACGAAGATATGTTCCCAAGGTGGGATGATGATGTTTACGACCAAAAGATAACTAACATAATCTCAACTATTTCTGAACCAGGCTGGAGATGGACCCATGATCACTGGCAAGTGACGGGTGTGATTGATTCCCCTAATGATAAAAGAAAGTAGGGTGTGAAGTCAAGGGTGAAGCCTAGTCTGAAAAATGAAAGCAGCATAAGCCTTAGCCTTGTTAGCTTACCGGAGAAGAGGAGTCGAGAAGAATTTGAGTCTGGTTACACGGCGGAACTACCATCATTGGTGCAGAGCATACAAGCACACTTTGATCAGCATTTTAAGGACTTGTCAGAGAAGGTTGATGCTGGTTTTAAACGCTGTGAAAACAATTTCAAACTCCTTGGTGATAAGATCAACAATATTGAGGAATGCTTGGAACGCATTGAGGCTGTGAAAGAGGGAAAAGAAGAGGCTGTGAAGACTGGAAAGGAAGAGCAAACCAAATCCAACCAAATTGCCCCAGCTCTTCATGTGGGGGTCTCCAATGAACCGGCTGCTGATGAGAACAAGACTGTTCTTGATATTGGGGTTAGTGCGTAATCTTGTTTAGATTCTGTAATCTCTTTTGACATTTTCACATTTCTTCCCTTTCTTGTTTGGATGATATATTATATTTTTATAAAAAATTTGGTATATGATTCGACTTTGATCATCTACTTGCAGAGTAAAATGTTTAACAAGGAAACATTTCAAGATGGCTAGAGTGCGAGTGTCACTGGTGCGGATCCGAGTGTTATGATACCACCTCCTCAAAAACCACAACCGAATTTACCGCTTTAGAAAGCTAAACAAGAGGAGAAGAAGGCAGCCAAGGAAACACTTAAGGATGATGGTCATAGTGCGAGTGTCACTTGTGCGGATAAGAGCCTTATCATTCTGCCTCCTAAGAATCTACCTGCGATTTATGCTGAGATTGCGAAATCTAAACAAGAGGTGAAGAAGCAGGCGGCTATAAGAAGAGCAAAGAGTGACAGGCTGAAGAAGCCGGGCCAGGCAAATAAGTCACCTTTCAAAAACAAACTTGTTAATTCAAAGGTAGGAAAAGGATATGATCCTTTTGCTACCTTTGATGAACAAATGACGAGGAGACTTGAAGAGTGGCTGAAGCAACAACCGTAAGTATAAAAAGAACTTAACTCATTGCTTAAGCTTGTCAATTGCTGAAATTTCCTTGCTAAACAGGGATTATGGCGAAGAGATCATTCCGTTCACTACTGTAGAGTGGTTTTGGACTCTTCGAACGCCGCAACAATGGCTAAGAGACACGGTAAGCCTTCTCTTCTCTTCTCTCCAGTAGACTTTTCTTGTAGACTTCTCTTCTCAAGTAGACTTCTCTTGTAGACTTCTCTTCTCAAGTAGACTTCTCTTATAGACAGACTTCTCTTGTAGACTTCTCCAGTAGACTTCTTCAGTAGACTTCTCTAGTAGACTTATCCAGTAGACTTCTGTTGTAGACTTCTTCAGTAGACTTCTATTATGTTTTTGATGTTTAACATTGATTCTTTTGGTTGTTTTGTCGCAGCACCTGGATGCTGCATTGAATATGCTGAGGAAACGGTACAAGGAACATCCAGAGTGGTTTAGGAGTGACAAAATTTGCATCCTCGACTGTACTCTAGGCAACATATGGCCTACTCGGTACAATGACTTTAAAAACTCAGTTCCCAATCCTGACGGGAGTGGAAAAGTGCTACCAGGTGGGGCGTGGGATTACTATGCAGGTCTACTCCCCGAGTATGCAAAAGTACAGAAGACGTGGGGGACTCAAGTGGAGGACATTTATTTACCTTTAAATGTCAAAGAAGATCATTGGGTGGCTTTGTGGATATCACTCCCACGGAGACACATTGTGGTGTGGGACTCTATAGTTTCCCATACAATGCTCGCGGAACTCAAAGAGATGGTCGAGCTCATTGCCGTTATGTTACCTTATCTAATGCATACAGCATGTGCAGTAGAAGATAGACCCAAGTGGCCATTCACCAAATTCACGCATGAAAGGTGGCCAACATCCAAAGTACCACAAAACAAGAAAGTTGGGGATTGTGGAGTGTATTGTCTGAAGTACATTAAATGCCATTGATATGCTCAAATTTTTCCTGAGCTACTCTCTCAAATTAAGAGATCGATGTAATACTTAGGGATTGAATCCACAGGGAATCAATTCACACAATCAATTATGAATTCAAATTATGTTAAGTAAAAAGTGATAAATGTAAAATAAACAGCAAACGTAAACAAGTGAATGATTATCAGGTTCTTGAAATCAATTAGACAAAAAGTTAGACATTGGGTAATTCGCATGAATGACTTGAAATACGGTCGTGTCGATCGACACAAAGATATGTGTCGATCGACACAGAGATGAAAACTGTTAGGATTTTATTAAGAACGGTTCTAGAACTCAAACACGAATATAAAACCAATCAACTTTCGTTGCAGAGATTATCTATGACTAAATTCCTAAATTCCAAATTTCTTTGCAAATTCAGTGAATAAAGACAAGCATGAAGTTCAGGTTCAATTGTTCACAAAATTACTAAGCCAGATTTCTTTGCGAATAGATAATTTTGCTCATCTAAGATTATGTCCGGTTGTTAATAATACTTCCGCATCTATTAAAGCAACCTAGGATATCCAATTTCAGCTGATCAATCCTAAAATCAGAATTATATTAATCTAGATGAAGAACATATAGATAAATCCTAACAGGATTTCAATCCTACCAATTTCTCATCAAACCCTAGAACTACCCTAAACCTAACAAGAAAACTACTCAGACATAAATGATGAAATCATAATGAATGAAATAAATTGCATTAAAAAGTTAGAGTAAGAGATACAGAGTTTCGAAAGCAATGGAATCCGGAGGTCTGAAATCTCCTCTAAGCTCTGAATCTCCAAGTCTTAGTTAAAAACAAAATATCAACCTAAAAACCTAAGGAAAAACTATATATAAATTCTAAAATTCGGATTGGGCTTCTTGTAAGCTTATGGGCTTCGTGGGTCGAAAAGGAAATTCTTCAATCTTTAAGTCAGAAGTACTCATGTCGATCGACACACAGGACCGTGTCGATCGACACAGTCTTGAAAACTCGACTCCGTCTTTCCTCGATGCTCCAAAAGGCTCCAAAAGTTTCCATTAAGCTCCAATCGTTCTTTAACCTGCAAAGACTCTAAAAGACTCGAAAAATACCAAAATGACTCTATAAAAAGGACTTATATCATGGTAAAAAATGGGTAAAAACCATGATATATCAGTCATGCTCTCGGCATTCCATTTAGTGCGACTGTATTGTGTGATGCGAAGATAAAGCGTATTAGGGAAAAGCTTGCGGCTGATATATTCGCCGAGACTGAATTTCGTGGGCCAGACGTCGGTACATATACTAGATTGGATGTTTATGACTAATATAGGACCTCACAATTTCAATATTGTAGATATCTTGCATATATATTGTAGATGTAAGAAAAATTCATCCTTATTTTTTGGCTACTATGTCGGGATGTGATATGTCCAAACTAATGTTCACGAACGTAATTTGATATGTTATTAACTTCTCTCTAAAAACTTCTCTTGTAGACTTATATAGTAGATATTTATTTCTGTACATGAATCTTCTCTTGTAGACTTCTCTAGTAGACTTCTCCGGTAGACTTCTCTAGTAGACATCTGCTTCTGTACATGAATCTTCTCTAGTAGACTTCTCCGGTAGACTTCTCTGGTATACATCTGCTTCTGTACATTAATCTTCTCGTGTAAGCTTCTCTTGTAGACTTCTCTAGTAGATTTCTCCGGTAGACTTCTCTAGTAGACATCTGCTTCTGTACATGAATCTTCTCTAATAGACTTCTCTAGTAGACTTCTCCGGTAGACTTCTCTGGTAGACATCTGCTTCTGTACATTAATCTTCTCGTGTACGCTTCTCTTGTAGACTTCTCTAGTAGACTTCTCCGGTAGAGTTCTCTGGTAGACATCTGCTTCTGTACATGAATCTTCTCATGTACGCTTCTCTTGTAGACTTCTCCGGTAGACTTCTCGAGTAGATAAAACCAAATATCACGGTTCCTCTCTCCTTTATCTGAACAAAAAAAAACCGTCAATAATTCCTTTATCTGAAAACCCTAGGTTCCGAACCAACGGGGCTCCTCACTTTCTCCTCTCTTACGAAACAAAAACTTAAAATCTCAATCAATCACCTATAATGGCCTCTCCGTCACGATCCCTAAATCTGCAACCAGATTCTTCCTCTGCTACCTCTGAAACTCGGTTCCCTAGACCCGAGAGGGTTGGATATACCATTAACTTCGACGTACATCCATGTAAGTCTCTTCGACTTCCCCTGTTCAAGATCTTCATGGTTCTGACTTACTTCTCAGTGTCTAACCCATTTTCTCTTTCCCTTTTTCTACGAACCAACAACAACCACTGAAGCCCCTCAGGAGGTCGCTGACTACACGATAATGGGAGGAAATCTCTTGTAAGTTCCATGAACCAACCCTGTTTCTCGCCATTACAAACCTACATACTTCTAACTGCATACATGTCGATTCAAACACCAATCTCAAATTTTGCAGCACTAATCTGAAATCTGTTTCTCTATTGCAAGATGACCAATCGACAGGGCCATCGACAACTATGCCCGAAAGATCTCACGAGACGGAGAGAGCTTTTTGCTGTATGAGGCAATTCTCGAAAAAGTTTCCAGGTAAACTCTTAGTCAACATGTGTATTGTATTGAATGTCGAATTCTGTCATTATGTGTATTGTCCTGTTATGAAATGTCGAATTCTTTACAAGACAAATTTTCGTTGTTTTAAACTTGGTGAAATTAATACTGTCAAACTGTGGTGTTCCTTGTATTTTGTTTGTTTCTCGTTGTGCAGGTACTACCGGAACTTTCTCGCTCAAAGGAACAGAGCTCGGTTCGAAGAGGAGACGCTGAAAACTGGAGATGAAGGGGAATCATCTCGCCGGAGTCCAAATCAACCACCAAATCCGAAGAAACACAGAGCCGATACCTCGCCGTAGCAAACCGGCACGCCAATTCGACTTCTATCTCAAGCTTTCTGTAAAAGATTTGTATGAGAAGTCTGCTACTATATCTCCTGTTTTGTATGATAAGTCTGCTACTATATCTCCAAACTGAAGACTTCTCTATCTCGTCTACGAAATTATTTCATTGGCTAATTAGTGAAGGTGAAGATTACCTAATTCTTTACATTGGCCGTTGTTGGTATACTTTTATAAACAAGAAATTCATGGAGAAGTCTACCAACAACAGCTAAGTAATACTCAAACAAGAAATTTGATTTATATAATAAATATTGATAGACTTGTTTACTGGTAGACTTGTTTAGAGAAGTCTACCAACAACAGCTAAGTAATACTGAAACAAGAAAATTAAATCAGTAGACTTCTCGTGTAACAAAATTATTTCATTGGCTAATTAATGAAGGTGAGGATTACCTAATTCTTTACATCGGCCGTTGATTAGAAACAATCTAACGGTCATAAAGAATATACGGATACAATCTTCCTTTTTTACCTCTTCGTATCCCTCCGCCTCTGTATATATCTCTTTCGTCTCTTCGCTATCTCTCTCGCACTACAAGAAAAACTGCTTATAGCCACGGACGTGCAACAGACTAAATTGTGGCAATAAAAAATTGCCAGAGTTTCGTGAGAAATTGCCACGTTTTTATATGAATAGTTCATTCTGTGGTAGTCCCTGACAATCTGTGGCAACGTTTGCCACGAAAATGGTTTTGTGATACTCCGTGGCAATAATTGCCAGAGATTGTTATATTAAGTTTCGTGACAACTATTGCCACTAAATTGTTAGAATGTTATGTGTGGCAATCTAGCCACGGTTCAAATGAATGGCATTTTGTGGCAACTTGCCGCGGTGAAGCATGTGTCAATCGGTGGCAATCAACTTTTTGGTTCAAGTTATCACATCATAGACATCACAAGGCTAATAGTGTATATTTTCACGGATTGGGAGACGAATATCCGTGGTAGCAGGTAGAATATATTCTATTTGCCATGATAGGTTTTATGGCAATCCGTGGTAAATCGCTGAAAATCTATATAATATTCCAAAATATGTCTTATCACCTGCAGAAAGTGAGGTGCGTGTTACAGTGATTATATTCGAATTTGCCAAACCGTGGCAACATACGTTTATATATTTGACCAACCGAATTCTTGTTCATTTTGGAAGAAACAAAATCTCAAAGCACAATAAATGTCTTCTTTTTATGAATAAAGAGAGTGGATGTACAAACGCTTAGATGAAGAGCAAAAGTGTGTGTCAAACGAGTATATAGACGGGATAAATGCATTTTTGCATTTCGCAAAAAGTCCAGCGTCTTACAAAGAGCGTCAAAAGTTGTTGTGTCCTTGTAGAAGGTGCAAAAATTTAATTGATTGTGATGCTAATACTGTTGGCAGTCACCTATATATGAAGGGATTTACGGTGAATTATTATGTTTGGTCACAACATGGAGAAATTTGCTATGACGACGGTGAAGCATCGACAAGCCACTTTAGAGACGACCACGAAATGTGGGCTGATTTATCTGGTAATATACAAGAACCGGTCAACCAATATCATGATCCATATGAAGATGTAAACATGGTTCCTGACGAAGCCCCCATTCCCTCGAATTTTCCAGAACCACTTTACGCGGAGATATGCCATGACACTGTTTTTCAGGCGTTAGAAGCTGCAGATCAACCTCTTTACGATGGTTGTGCAGATGGAATTTCTCAGTTGTACTTAGCGTCAAAGGTGATGAGCTGGAAGACCAATTACCATGTTGCAGATGCATGCCTAGATGAAATAACTCAAACGTTTAAAAAGGTACTTCCATCGCCTAATAAAGCTCTTGAATCATACTATGAAACGAAGAAATTGACGCGGTCGCTAGGGTTGCCTTATCATAAGATCGATGTGTGTGAAGATAATTGTATGCTCTTTTGGAGGGGAAGGGATCAAGAGTTGTTGCAATGTCGATTTTGTAAAAAAGATCGGTATGAACCGAACAGTGGCCGGTTGGGGAAGAAAATACCAAAGCAGAGGATGTTTTATCTGCCAATTACAGATCGGTTGAAGCGGTTGTACATGTTAGAGGCGACGGCAAAACATATGAGATGGCACAATGAACATTTGGCTCCTGAAGGAGAGATGCAACACCCCTCTGATAGAGAAGCATGGAAGCATTTTAACAAGGTATATCCAGATTTTGCTTTAGAGAGCCGTAATATTTATCTAGGCTTATCAACAGATGGATTTAATCCAATTGGTATAAATGGCCAAGCACATTCGGTTTGGCCTGTGATAGTGACACCATACAATCTACCTCCGGGTATGTGCATGAGAAGAGAATATTTTTATCTGTCTGTTTTAGTTCCAGGGCCTAAACATCCAAAGAAAAGCCTAGATATATATCTCCAACCGCTGATTGAAGAATTAAAATCTTTGTGGAGTGTCGGTGTGGATGCTTTTGACGTCTCAATGAATCAAGAGTTCAAGATGCGAGTTTCATTGATGTGGACCATTAGTGATTTTCCAGCATACGGTATATTCTCTGGATGGACGACGCACGGCAGACTAGCTTGTCCATATTGTCTGGATGATAGTAAAGCATTTTGGTTGTCAAACGGACGAAAACACAGTTGGTTTGATTGTCACAGAGCATTTTTACCCAAAAATCATCCTTACCGGCGGAACTCGAAAGCATTCCGAAAAGGCAAAATAATTAACGATGATCCCCCGCCCTGGTTGACTGGAGAGGAAATTCTACATGAAAGAATAAACAGCATTATAGGGTTGTCCAAAACCATTGAATGTGGAGGTAATGGTCACAATAACCCTTCTCGAACTATAGAAGGGTATGGTGATTACCATAACTGGGTTAAAAAGAGTATCTTTTGGGATTTACCGTATTGGAAAGAACTACTTCTGAGGCACAACCTTTGATTTTATGCACATCGAGAAAAACTTCTTTGACAATATCATTAACACATTGTTGAATGTTCCGGGGAAAACGAAAGATAATGTCAAGTCTAGAATGGATCTCCCTTCTATTTGCAAAAGACCAGATTTGGAGCAAACTGAAGATGGAAAAGCGCCGGTTCCAATCTTCAGATTATCAAAAGAGAGCAAACAAAAGTTCCTTTTATGGTTGTTCCACGAGATAAAATTTCCAGATGGCTATGCTTCAAAGTTTTCACGTTGTGTCGATATGGATAATTGGAAGTTATCAGGGTTAAAGAGTCACGACTGCCATGTGGTCATGCAACGACTTCTCCCGATTGCGTTTACAGAGTTGCTACAAAAGAATGTGCATACAGCAATTTCAGGTTTGAAAACATTTATTAAATTTAAACTACTTAATTTTTTCATTTATTAATTAATTCATTATCAAATATTTTACTCTTATATAATTTGAAAAATATTTGTGTAGATATTGCGCTCTTCTTCAGAGATATATCTGCAAAGACATTGAAGACCGAGACTGTTGCTGTATTGAAAGCTAATATTGCCGTGAAGCTTTGCAATCTAGAGAAAATCATTCCTCCGTCGTTCTTTGATGTGATGGAACATCTACCTGTGCATCTACCCGATGAAGCTCTTTTAGGTGGACCTGTTCAATATAGGTGGATGTATCCGTTCGAACGATACATGTATCATTTGAAAAAAATGGTTAAAAACAAGGCACGAATTGCAGGGTTGATAGTTGCTCAGTGTGTGAACGAAGAAGTTTCATGTATGACATCTAACTATTTAGGGAGACACAACGGGTTAGACTCCTTGGAAGAATTTGATGGCGAAGTGTTGTTCACCTACAATTATCCTGATGTGCCGACTATTTTCCAACCTGTGGGAAGGGTGGCTGGAAAACCATTACGTGGATTGTTGTCGGATAGGGATTTTAATGTGCTACAAACATTTTTGTTGCGAAATTGTGAAGCATTCGCACCATACGAGAGGTAAAATAATAATCAATTACATATATAATTAATAAAACTTTAAACATATATTAAATATGTGTATATATATATATGATCGCATGATGTTCGAAGAGCATATGATGGAACGCATACCGAATATTTCTCCTGAAACAATGAATAGAGAAAAATCACAACACTTTGCTGAGTGGACTAGAAAATATGTAAGTCACGAAAACGTTAACATAATCATGTGATATTTTACATATATAACTATTTTAAATCAAATACATATGTGTGCAGATGAACGACGCTAGCAAATCATACATATTCCCCTTTTGGATGCTTGAGTTTGTACAAGGTCCGAATCATCAAATCACCTCTTGGCCCATGTACTACTCTAGGGGGTACCACTATCATATGGAGAAACATGGCCAAGACAAGAAGACACATAACTATGGTGTTTGTGTACGAGGAACCACCGACGCAGAATATTATGGACTTATAGAGGAAATATTCATGATTGAGTATGACGGTGTGGTTAAACTCAAAACCATGATTTTCAGATGCAAATGGTTTGACACCACTCTCGGCCGTGGAACGCGCAAACATCCATCTGGCATTGTTGATGTTTGCCCCCGTAGACGGTATGAGGTATATGATCCTTTCATTTTACCAGAACAATGTGATCAAGTCTGCTTCGTTCCTTATCCGCGTTTGCGCAGTATCGCAAGTGGTGATTGGTGGACAACGACAAAAGTTATCCCTCGTGGATTTCGTGAAAGTGCAGAAGTTGCTCAAACGGCTTTTCAAGACGAGATTCAGAATAACACTATAAGAACTAGTGGTACTATGCGAGTTGAGACACGTGCAGTTTTCCTAACAAAAGAAGAGTATGAGCCTTTACCCAATATTGATCAAGATGATGAGTATGTTTCTGAAGATGATTTACAAGATTCATGCGATGATTCCGATTCAGATTCAAACGATGATTCATGAATGGTCGATGCTTGCATCTCTCTTTATCCCTTACTTTCTTGAATTTTCAATGCTTTTATATTGTTGTTGACTAATCTTGTGTCTGTCGTGTTTTTTTTTTAAGTGTTGTTGTTTTCGTTCTTGTGTGTTGTAGATTCCCAAATAATGCAAACTCTGTTGTTGTCGTTGTAAGAAAGAATAATTACTAAGAGCATTGGCAAAACATAGTCTTAAAGGAACCATGGGACGATTGATGGATATAATGGACAATGTTACAAAAAACTTAACATAAAAGCCAAATTAAGCAACAAAATCGATGACTTGAAATCATCAACAAAAAACTCTCACTCACATAAACCCACAAACACAAAACAGAGCCAAGAGCATACATACGATTAGTTTTTCTCACAACCAAAGACATACAAGTTGTTGTCTTTGTAAGTCAAATAATTTACTAAAAGCATTGGCAAAAGATAGATAAGTTGGAATTAGAAAAAATGACTTAAGCAAAAGTAGGTTGGTCGGGTTTATTGTCTTTGTAAGGTTTGTTGGTTGGGTTGGTTAACAACGCATTTGTCATTGTCGCTTCCATTGGAGAAGTCTTATCATCATTGTCATGTATGAATCAGGAATATGAATTGGAACCAACAATGTGACGATGCATACCATTTCCAACCGCTTTCCGGTTCGCGGAGATTAAACTGCGTTTCCAAGCCGCTTTCTCTTTCTCCCTCTGTCGTCGAAGTTTCATTTCATATACGACGGTAGCATATAGTCTCGCACCTCTTTTGTGCCGATGAATACTGCATCCACAAACCAAAACAATTCAAAGCTAAGTTAGTCATTTATTATATGTATAACAGAGCCTTAGAAAAATTAACATACAAGCAACAAATTCCACTAAAACTCAATAATTATTTATATTAGATAGCAGATAATACACAAAGACTCTACACCCCAAATCAATTTGAAGCAAGACCCAAAACCGATAAAACTATTAAATAAGAAATTGTGATTATATTTACTCTCTTAACAGAGGATACATGGAGAAGAACAAATCTGAGAGATATGACGGAAAAATCGATATGCTGAAAGAAAGAGATAAGATTTTAGCTATGGAGGAGAAAGAAAGAAGAGATAATTTAAGGTCTGCGAATAGATTGAGAGTTGGAGTTGGAAGAAAGGGAAAGTAGATTTTATAGAAGAAAGGAAAAGTAGGGAAAAACGTGTCTAATATAAATGTGTATCATGTGTCTCTGAATTTTAATTACTAACGAAACCTTCTTTTTTTTTGGTTCAAAAACTAACGAAACTCTAAACTACAAATCATTAGTATATATGTCATTTTGATTTGTATTACTTTAATAGTATACAAAACTAAAGTTTTGAGTTTTGATGATGATTAAAAAATATTCAAGTTAAGTAAGGATGATCACGATGTATGAAAATATTTAAGTCAAGTAAGGATGATCACAACTATTATAACATAACATATTCCCTATACTTATCCAATTTTATATACATGTCTAATTTTAACAAAACCTCTTTGATAATATAATAATATAACATGGTTTACAATGTGTCTATATAATCATAACACATTTTCTCTACTTTTCCAATTCAACAAGTAATTTGATTTCATTAAATATATTGGAAACGACACTTAGCCGTGAAACATAAACTATTTGATTAATACCTTTAACAATTAACTTGATCAAAGCTTACATTTTGTACACACGTTTAAGACATTATTTAGTCACAAGTTTAAATTATGTATACTGATTTAAGTTTTAATCTAATTAAAATGATACTAAACGTATTAGCACTAATTTAAGTTATACCGATGGTATTTGTGAAATAGATTGCTACTAATGTTTCTTGTATGTTGATTTCTAGGTTTAAGCACTAATTTAATTTATATATATATATATATATATATTTATATTGTATCACAAATCCAAAATAGCCATAAACTATAACTACTTATACATTATCTCATAATACAACACAACAATTGTATACCCTAAACCCCAAAACCCATACCCTAAACCCCAAAATATTTTAGTGGGAAACCAAATCCCAAATTTTGTTCTAAATAGAATTTAGAGGGAAACCAAAACCCAAACTTTGTGCCAAATTGATTTTAGGGGGAAACCAAAACCAAATCTTATAACCAAATTTTTTTGATTTCCCTCTCACCCAAATTGACTAAAAAATTCGAACTTTTGGCACAAACCAAAACATTAATTTTGGCTTAAACTCAAAAGTCAATAAAACCCACGTGAATTCTCTTCAACACTTCCCACTTTTCTGATTTTTCATCTTCGACAAAACCCTAATCTTTCTCCTTTCACCGTTTAGCCTCCTTCACCAATTCTCCTCCACCGTTTCTCCTCTCCGACGAACCTTAATAGCCCTCTCTCTCTCTCTCAGGTATGAAACTCACCTCTATTTCTAAACGCCCTCACTCTCTAAGTATTATTTGAAACTTAGCTTTGGGTCCTTAATTCCTTTCTTACTTCGTCTTTGTCATTTGAAACCTGAGCTGAACTTAGCCATATGTGTTCTCTTCTTTTCTTGTTGTTTAATAATGTGATGTGGACCGTTTTTTGTTGATTTTTCTTCAACCTTTCCAAAGGGTTTTTTGGTTTCTTTCTTTTCGTCCCTGTTCAAAAAAAAAAATCATTTGTATAATTGATTTACAAAAGTACAGGTTGTAGATAAATTACATCTATTGGGTGTTTAGGGTTTCATCTAAATTTTAACTTTTTACTAATATTCGCTATTTTAGTTTGAAACAAAGGACATACTAATGAGTTATTGACCATAGCTAATCGGATTTGTGTTCGATTATTGACTGTGTTCCGATATAGCTGTACATTTGACTATGTTTATTTTATTATGTGGCTTGACTAATAAAAGGATATTTCACTACTAATAAATATTTTTTTATTGGTGTTTAGTGTCTAAGACATTTTATAATGTGTATAAGGCTAAAATTTCATTGATTCCAAATGTTTTTGCAGATATGTCAAACCGACAGAGACCGTTTTCTTTCCCTAGAGCTTCTCAGAATGCTCGGCCCTCTGTGCCTCCTCAAGCTTCTCGTAATGGTCGGCCTTCTATGCCTCCTGGAGCCACTGGTTCAACTAATTCTATTGCTGACCAGTACACACATGCCAGTTTAGCTCAGGTTATGGGTGCTCCTACGAGGCTCAGCATGCCACATCTTCATACTCATAAGCTTGATGGAGCTCTATGGTAGTTAAATTTCCCCAGGTTATTGATATTTTTCCACTTTGTTTGATGTACTTGTCTTACAGGTTCAGCAACGATGTCGTTTGTCAAGACATCAGGTCTATATGGAAAGCTAACTTTTGGGGACCATGGTGGAACTTTAGGATGGTTTCAGAAAATAAGAAGAATGCTTGGTGGTCGAGTTTTGTGGTAATCCATTAACTTAAATCTATTTTTGACGATGATAATAAATACATCATCACTAATTGTATCAACAATATCTTTTTTGCAGCAAAAGTACTATTGGCATAAGGATCATCACGCGGCAGTGTATAAAGGTTGGAAGAAACACTGCCAGGACTCAATCTCAAGTCGTGTTAGCCAAAGGAAAAAATCAGGAAAGAAGCCTGATTACATTAGCGCTGCTGATTGGAAGTTAATTTAAGATGCTTGGGAAACTGCATATATGATCCATATATGCAAAACTGCTTCTAAAAATCGATGCTCAGATCAAGATGGGACAGGGATGCATCGTCATGTTGTTGGGGCAAAAAAGTTTGTTACCATTAGTGAGGAGATGGTAACTTTAGCTTTGATTATATTTTATTTATCAATTGTTTATTTTTCTTATGATGTGAACTCTGAAAACTTTTATTCTTCTTAGGCAGCAAAGGCCGGTGGACAAGCACCACCAATTACTGAGGTAGTTAGAAAAACCCATACTCGAAAAGATGGATCATACGTTGATTGTCGTGCTGAGCTTCTGGTAAAAGCCGCTGAGGCTTTGGCTTCACAGCAGGCTGGCTGTGAAGAAGGTGTTGATAGCCAAGTTGAATCAACACTTGTTCCACCATCCAATGAGCAACTTACTGCTGCATATTTAGAGGTATGCCTTTATCTCTTTTCATATATTCTTAACTTTATGGAAATTAACCATATAGATTTAAATTGATTAATTGCTTGATTGTGATAGCTAATTATTTATATGTTGTGGTCACATGTTGTATTCTTTTCATTTTAAACTGCTTGATGGTTGCTTTTGGACTATATCACCTTTTAGTGGAGTTTGTCTATAGAAAGAGCAATTGATTCACATTGAAATGTTTTTATTTTGTTTGATGAATGATTCAGTTTGAAATGTTTTGATATGTTGGATGATTGACTGCTTCATGCTATAATATGTTCTCTTTTTCGATTTTTAGGAGTTTGAAATGTTTATATCATTATGTTCTTATGTAAGTAACTAAAGAAATTCTTTTTTTTAGTCTGCTACATCTAAGAAAGGCTATATATATGGACTTGGTTCAATCCAATATATGAATGTTGATCTGGATGAGTCAGCTGCCGCTTCTTTCACTCGAAACATGAACACAGATTTACGATTTACTCGACTTGAGGAAACCGTGGCTACGCTTGAACAGACTGCTGCTAATAATAAGAAGGCATTGGACGTGTTACTCCGGATTAACGGTATTAATCCTGCTACGTTTGAGCCTTTGGTTTCTCCACCTCCTGCTGCCCGATCGGATGGTTCTACAACCTCTGCTCCGCCAAATGCACAACCAGCACAACCACCAATCAACTTGGCTAACTTGTCTCCCCAACAAGTCACAGGTTTGTATGATGATGAAATTTAGCATGTTCTCTAAGTATTTTGTACTTGTTTGTATCTGGACAAGTTATCGTTTAACTTTTGATGTGAACTAATGCCATTGGCTTCTCTTTTGTATTAGTGTCTATTGCCATTGGCTTCTCTTTTGTACTAGTGTAAACTTATTTCGGATAACTTATTATGGAATTGTAAATTTTGGTATGAAAATTATTCTTTTGTTAATGTTTCTTAAATTTGATTTATGTTTTTATATATCGTACTCTATATAACTATATAACATTTTAAAGTTATTAATTAAAAATTGCCACTAATTCATGATGCTTGACAGAATTTTGTGGCAAAGTTTTCACAAACAGAAACATGGTAATATATGGCAAATTGCAACAAATATTAACTATGGTAATTTGTAGCATATTACCACATTACAATTTATGGCAATTCATAACTATTTGCCACAATGTTGTGTGACAATTTACCATGATTAGTATTGTGATAATATGTGGTAATTTTGGTTATTTGCGACAATAAAAATTGTAGTAATCTGTAACAAACTTGTCACAAAATATGTAATAACAATTTATGGTAATATACCACGAATATTATTATAACAATTTGTGGTAATTTAACACGCACATATTTGTGGTAACCCGTGGTAATTGTTGCCACAAAATCATACTTGGCAAAGGCGTGGCAATTGTGACACGGATTACCACAGCTCAATTATTTGCCACAAGGCTATAGCCACAGATCTCAAACATGACAATCCGTGGCAATTGGCAAATTTGCCACAGATTTTTCACTATTGCCACGAATTAATCTATGGCAATGAGCAGTTTTTCTTGTAGTGTCGTGTCTCTAAAAACCCCTTACTCTTCGTCCAAGCTCTAAACAGGCAGTAAGGCAATGGCAGCAAGGAAAATCGTACTCGCCTTACCCGCATTGAGAGCCAACCCACCACTCCGGCAGCAGCCACAACAACCACAAAAACCACAAGATCAAGCAACTGACAATCAAGGAAGTGCTACGGATCTTGATGTGGAGGAGATCACTGAACTAGAGTACAGACGATCTCTCGCTCACCTTGGCTACTTAATACGCATCGAGGAAGACGAAGAAGACATTGATCCAGTGATCAGAAATGCTATTCATCTCATGCAAAACAATTCACGTAACTCTACACCAAAGTCTACTAAATAAGATTTCATTGTATTTATTTGTTATAAAATATCATTATAGAGTTTGTTTTCACTTGTACTGACGTTATTTGGGACTTCTCATAATGAAATATTTTTATTTATGATTTCATGATTCTACCATAAGAAAATTAAATCAGTAGACTTCTCTATGACACACATTTGGGAGAAAAAAAAACTAAAAAATTCTTTATAAATAAGTTTTAAATGCAATTATAAGAAAATTAAATCAGTAGACTTCTCTATGAAGTCTACTGGTAGACTTTTTTAGAGAAGTCTACCAGTCGACTTCATGGAGAAGTCTACGAACAACATGTAAGCAACAACAGCTAAGTAGCACAATTCGGCTTCGTATGTCCCGGTTGGTTGCAATTTGAACAATTGTATTGAGCATGAATCTTCCGTTGTTTAATACCTTTCATCCTTGCGATTTCTAACCAAGTTTGCCACCTTGATTTCTTCTTCCGACCCGGACGCGTCTTCACATCAGGAGGCAGACATGGGGTTGATGCTATACATTCACCGACTGGGTTTTGTGGGGAAATGCTTTCCGCGTAGGCCCAGTACAAAGAATCCCTTCCATAAGACGGGTAAACACCGGTAGCGACATCTTGTTTACTCTCTACCAAAGCGGCAATAGCATGCGAGCAAGGTATCTTTTCGATGTTGAAGACACCACATGTACATTTTTTTGGCCCAAATCAACAATACAGTCACGTGCTCCTCCCTTCACATGGAACTGAAGATTATTAATGCGTCCCACTTTCATCCGAGATGCGTAATCATCACGAACCGCCAACAAGTATTCAACTGCCCGAGTATGGCATGTTGTTAGACGTAGAGCATCTTCTCTCCTTATACGAAACCACCTTCCTAGCTTCTCACGGATAAATTCCAAAAGAAATGTTATGTAAAATCTTCGAGCTACCTTAAGTGCGGCATTGATAGATTCAACAATGTTGCTTGTCTTTATGTTATATCTATCTCCCTTGAAGTGAACTCGTGACCATAGCTTTGGATCCGCTTCCGCCAAGTATGTTGCAATTTCTGGCTTCACACGCCGTATCAAATCCATGTATCGGTCATACTCATCAAGCGTATACGCATAAGCAGCGCCTTTGACCAAGTACATAAGCTGTTTTCCTCTAAATTTTGTGACAATGTTACACTGAAGATGGTAATAACATATACCTCGTGTTGCCCAAGGAAAAACCGTCTCACATGCCTTCTTAATGGACGCGTGCCTGTCTGAAACTATGTTCAACGAGTACTGATCAGAAAAACAACCTCTCAATTTGGTAAAAAACCATTGCCATGAAGCATCATTCTCAGCATCTACGATTCCAAACGCCAAAGGAAAAATCTAGAAATTACCATCTTGGGCGGCCGGCACTAGCAAAACAGCTTCATACATTCCACTTAAATGAGTCCCATCGACCACTATTACTCGTCTAAGATACTGAAAACCAGCTATGGAGGCTCCGAACGATATAAATAGATATTTAAATCTATTGTGAGCATAAACTTCAAGAGCGGTCAATGTTCCCGGATTTGCTTTCTTGATCATATGTAAATAAGATGGGAGATTTTCATATCCATGTTCAGCATTTCCCCTCACCATTTCTTGGGCGTATAACAATGACCTGTATGAAGTGGAATAATCCAGATTCATACCAAACATCACCTTCATTGAATCTTGTATATGCTTTGGCATAAGTCCATCAATTATATTCTGACGCGCTCGATAAATAACCTACCAATATACTTTGAAGTAGAGCGTTTTCTGTGGGCGACTCTGTCCGGTAGTGAACATGTATGCTTTTTAATATACTTTGTCACCCAAAAACGGTTTGGTTCATTCGTCACACCAGCTCTGACTTTCCACTTATATCCTTTAACACGACACATAGCGACTAACAGAGTTTTAGTAAGCTTGTATGTTTTGAATGCAAATCTTGACATCACGACCGTCAATCGTAACTCTCTAAGCAGCTCATCCTTGCTACCAAAACTCTTTCCGACAAGTATACCATCAGACCATTTCGTTTTTGATCTTGCTCCTTCGCCAAAACAACGCTCACTCCCACCAACACCATCAAATGAGATATCATGTTCATCCTCATCTTTGACTTTCCCGTATGCATTGTAATCTTCATTGATACCAACACCATCAATTTTTATATCCTCGTCTTGCCCATCACCATCTTCAACGTCTTGCCCATCACCATATTCACTACCATGATCTTCTTCATTGACACCATTTCCCGTACCATCCCCATAGTGGTCACCATCTCCATCCTCGCATTACTCAGCATCTACGTCTGTATATTCTTCACCACCACTGGCCAAAATTCCATCACAATCATCGTTGACATCATCATCCTTCTCCAACCGACTCGAGACATAAAGACGTATAACATGCGTTTTACTTAGCTCAATCAAATTTTTAACTTGTCTATCATTTGTGACATGCATTGGAGGAGTATCCGGTGCCATATGTTGCAACATTGACTCCGGTAGTGAATAAGTGATCTCCACCAAATCTGATTCCAGCTTATATTCATCTTTGGCCATCTTAAGAATATCACAATGGGTGCAATCATCACTCAAAAAGAATAGTCTTCTTCCTTTTGGATTATCAACCACAAATTGCCATGCCTTATCTTGAATAGCCCATTCTCCATAGACAACAACTAAATGAACCATTCTCTGAAAAAAAAAAAACAATAGAAAACACATTAGGTCTCGAACATCTGTTGTAGACTTCGTAGTGAAGTCTACTAAGTGACTACTTGTAGACTTCACAGATAAGTGACTTCATAGAGAAGTATACCAACAACAGCTAAGTACTACTCAAACAAGTACTTTGATTTATACAATAAATATTGAACCTAAATATGTCAAATTAACACAGAAGGAAACACATTATATAACACATATGTGGGAGAAAGAAAATCTAAAAAATTCATTATAAATAAGTTTTAAATGCAATTATAAGAAAATTTCAGTAGACTTCTCTCTGAAGTCTACTGGTAGACTTCTCTCTGAAGTCTACTGGTAGACTTCTCTATGAAGTTAGAGAAGTCTATCATTCATCGAGAAGTCTACGTAATGGGTTATTTTTGCAATTACGACAAACGCTAGTAGACTTCAGCAGCAGTATATTAGTTTACTTTTGCATTTGACCAGAATTTGACTAGAATTTGACTTTTTCAAGTAGACTTCTTAGAGAAATTTACTGAATAAAAAGGTTATTTTTGCAATTGACTAAAGTTTGACTTTTTTCAGTAGACTTCATTCTGAAGTATACTCAAAAGGCTGGGTTACATTTGCAGTTGACCATATTGTTGACTTATTGAGTAGACTTCTCCAGAAGTCTACTCTAAAAAAGGTTAGTTTTGTGTTTGACCAAACATTTATCGGCAGACTTCTAATGCAGTCTACTACTAATTTAAGAAGTCTACTGATTTATTCAAGAAGTCTACTGATTTATTTAATAAGTAGTAGACTGCATAAGAAGTCTACTGATAAATGTTTTTCTTGGTCAATGTTTGAGATTTTGGTCAAACGCAAAACTAACCCGTCCGTACATAACAGACTTCTGATGCAGTCTACTCAAAAAGTCAACAATATGGTCAATGCCGGAAATAACCTTGCAGTAGACTCTATTTGTAGTCTACTGGAGAAGTCCACTGGAGAAGTCTACTCTTTAAAGTCAAAGTTTTTGTCAAATGCAAAACTAACTCATTTTCAAGTAGACTTCATGTGCAGTCTACGAGTGTTTTTTTTGTTATCAAAGGAAAACAGGTAGACTTCACGAGCAGTCTACTTTGAATATTTTTAAAAAGGTCAATTGCAAATCTAACCTTTCGTTGACTAGTAGACTTCTGGTGCAGTCTACCAAATCGGAAAACACGGTTTTTTGTTCTTTATCACACGTAAAGCTCGGTTTTCAGTTCTTTCAAGCACCTGAAACTTCTAATATGACCGTTATCAAAGAAGCCCAACCGTCGTTTATGAAAGAACCATTGAAAATCGATAGATTATGAGAGAAAGAATTTTGAAAACCAAATTTAGTTAGTTTTTTGGATGAAACTGGAAAGGAAATGGGTAAAGAAGAAGTTATGAGCTCACAAATAAAGCTGTTATCCTTTCCTAATTAGTTGGGGAAGCATTTAGAGCTTCATTTTGGTTGTTCATGGTGGTTGGAAATATTGATGATAACGACATTTTCGTAAATAAGTTAATATATTTGGTTGTTTATTTTATAGTTTAGAATGTCTGATTTTAAAAAAAAATTAATTCAAAATAATGGCATTTCCGTGAATAAGTTGAATTTTATGGTTGGTTTGATAAAATTTTTTCTATATGAAACGGTTATTGTTTTTCTGTTTAAAATTTTTTTGATAACATATTTTAAAGTTAAAATATTAAGTAAGATGAATTAGTCAGACCCTTTCATATCATAATTTAAAAATTCTATCTCTCTCTCGATCTTTCAAGCTTTTCAATGATAGTGATTACATTGAATAAAATTTTTTTTTAATATGAATCTCTTTCTCATACATATAGATTCAAATTGATATCCGGATTTTATCATTTTTTTTTGCAAATATGGATTTGTCTAATTTGTGTTGTAAATCTGAATTTTTGATTCGATTTTAATTACAAATCTAAAGTTTTTTATTCGATTTGGTTTACATATTTGAATTTTTGATTATTTCTCGGATAGTTCTGTTTTTGATTTTATTCTTACTAATTTAGGATTTTGACGTTTTTTATAAAGTTTTTTTAAGGTTTATAAAGTTCTTTTAAAGGTTTTGTAAAATAGTTTAAAATGTTTATAATTTTTTTAAAAATAGTTAATAAGAGTTTTGCATCTATCATTAAAAACTAAAAAATTGAAATAAAAATTTATAAGGTTTTCAAAAAGTTTATAAAATTTTTAAAAATTCTTTTTAAAGGTTTGTAAAGATTGTTTACAAAGTTTTTAAGAGTTTTTAAAAGGTGTATAACGATTTTTTACAAAGTTTATAAAATTTTTAAAAGGTTTATAAAATTTTAAAAAGTCATTTTAAAGGTTTATAAAGATTTTTAAAAGGTTTATAAATTTTTTAAAAAGTTTATAAAAGTTTTTTACAAGGTTTATAAAGTTTTTAAAAGGTTTTGTACGACTGTTTAAAATTTTTATAAACTGTTTAAAAACTTTATAAACTGTATAAAAACCTTATAAACTTTTTAAAAATATTATAATTTTTAAAATTTTTTTATAATGTAAATAAAAACATAACCCCTCTCCTCTCCTCCAAAATCTATACCTTAAATGTAAAATAGTTAACCCAAACACAAAAAAATTTAAAAACGTTTGTTTGTTTACATCTATTTGCATTTTTGTTTTAATGATAACATTTTTTTTCTTCTTCCCTTCTCATCATCTTCCTTCTTCTTTTTTTTCTTTTTTTCAATTCACGAAATTCAATTTCAATTTTATTTTTCTCTTCTCCTCTTTTATTTTTTTCTCAATCCACGAAATTCAATCTCATATTTTAAGTTTTCTTTTGTGAAATTCAAATTCAGGTTTTAATCTAGTTTTAAGAGAAATAGATAAGATTTAGTTAAAAAAAAAATGAGATCTGAAAAAAAAGTTTTGAGATCTGAAAAAATAATAGACAAAAAACTAAAATCTGAAAAATAAAAAAATAATCTCACATCTTTTTCACGAGGGAAAAAGAATAAAAAAAAAGAAGAAAGAGAAAAGGAGGAAAGAGGAAAAGAAGAGGAGAAAATATCATATTTGACTTTTGGTTTAATGAGTAATAGCACGTTTGCAAACAATTTGAAAGTGTGACATTTTTGAAAAGTGGCAATTGAGATAAGACATTTTTTTAAATTTTTCTTGCAAAATGCTATTTTTGATGTGTACATTTGCAAAAATGCCACTTAGGGATGTCCATTTGCAAAAATACTACTAATTATGGATTTTTAAAACCTAAATCTTAAAATTATAAACCCTAAAAAATGTTTTGACCTCTAAAACGCTTTAAACCCTCAAAACTAAACCTTAATACAACATAGTTAATCCAAACATATATGATATACTGAAAAATAATTTTGGAAAAGTGGTATTTTGCAAAGATTTTGAGAATATAGCATTTTTGAAAAGTGGTATTTCTTAAAATTTCTCATAATTTTCCAGAAGTACTCCCTCCGTTTCAAAATAGTTGTCATTCTAGCTTTAATTTTTTGTTTCATATTATTTGTCATTCTGCAATTTCAATGTACATTTATGACTAATTTTCCATTTTTATCCCTATATTTCAATTTATTAATTATTCATATCAAATAAAACATTATATTAATTAGGGGCAAAACAAATTTTTAATATGTTTTCTTAATTTGTGTGAAAAGTTCCAGAATGACAATAATTTTGAAATGGAAGGAGTAGCATTTTTGCAAAGATTTTGAAAAAGTCATTTTTGCAAAGATTTTGAAAAAAGTCGTTTTTAAAAAATAATACTTCAAAAATGGCATTTTTCAAAATTTCTCTATTTTTTCTGTCTAAAAGTTAGCCATATAATTTTATTATTAAATTTTTGATACTTTGACCAAAAATATTATAGATACTAAACTGAAAATATGTCATACAATGTTATATGAAAATTTCGATAAAATTCAAAGTCCGTGTAAAAATAAAACATTAATGAATACTAAAATATTTATATGGGACAATTACAAAAATATCATTTTTAGTGTACATTTGCAAGAATATCATTTAAGGGTGTACATTTACAAAAATACTACTAATTATAGATTTTTAAAGTCTAAATCTTAAAATTGTAAACCCTAAAAACGTTTTGACCCCTAAAACACTCAAACTAAACCTTAATACAATTAACCTAAACATAAATGATATAATAAAAAAATTTTTTTGAAAAAATGATATTTTTGAAATGTGACACTTAAAAAGTGGCATTTTTTAAAAAATTTCTATTTATTTAATTTATCATAGAAACATTTTAAATATATTAATTCTCATTTTTGTTTAATCAATGGATTTATCATACTTTAAAATCACTTCTGAATTTACTAAGAAGTAAAAATATAAAATGTATTAACATATGATTAATTAAATTTTAAATGTATTACTCCAATTGTAATACGGAGCCCTTGTAATACTATTATATTACTATGTTAGTTTTGTGGGCTACAACTACGAGTAACAACGAATAAAACAAATAATTTTTTAAAAAATTAAAAAATATGGTGGCTAAGAAAATAATTAAAATAAAATAAACTTTTGTCTATATAAAAAAAACGAAACAAATCTTCTCTTTCTAAAAGATACCCAAACCCCTCTCTCTCCTCTATAAAATATACACTTCGCCTCTCGAGAAACGTATACTCTCTCAAACTCTCCCTACCTAGCCGCCGCGTGAACTCCTTTTTTTGTTTTCTCTCGGTTTTTTTTTTTTTTTTGTTTTGTTTCTGATCAGAAGAATCTCTGTCTGTTACGATTTTGTTTTGGTGTTTATCCGATAATCAGATCATCAGAGTCGTATTTGATTTACCCTCTCTCTCTGTGAACAAATCTGATAATTGATCCAGAAAAAGAAAAAAAAAAAAACTCAAACTGTTGATTTTGTTAAAAAAAAAAAATGTCGGCGTCTTCTAGCTCCGTTTTCCAGCTCCGTACAAGCCAATTCCCTGTCCGATCTCTGAAAAATCCCGCCGTTGCTTCTCAATTCTCCGTCGCGACTGGCGTTGTTGGTCGGAGAAAGGCATGTACTGCTCGATGCTCTGTGAAGAAATTGGTGGTTCCTGAAAAGCCTTTCTTAGGGAGTCAGATGCGGAGATCTGGATCAGAGACGCTTCAGTTCTGGAGATCGGACGGTCCTGGAAAGTCTCCGAGACTCAAAACGGTGGTTAAGTCGTCGTTTTCTGGTGTTCCGGAGAAACCTCTCGGTCTCTACGATCCTTCTTTCGATAAAGACTCTTGTGGAGTCGGTTTCGTTGCGGAGTTGTCCGGCGAGAATAGCCGTAAAACGGTGCCGTTTTTTTAATCCTTATCCATGTATATATATATGATTTGATTAATTGATCTCTCATGTGATGTGATCAGTGACATTTATATTGGTAAATTTAGGTGACTGATTCGTTGGAGATGTTGATAAGGATGACTCATAGAGGAGCTTGTGGGTGTGAGAGCAACACTGGTGATGGTGCTGGGATTCTTGTCGGTTTGCCTCACGATTTCTATGCAGAGGTATTGTTCCTTAATCTCCTGAATAGTGTATTATCATCCATGCCAAAAAACATATGTTTTTTGTTTTTTTGTAGTGAATCTGACAGATGATTTTTGTTTTTTTCTTGTAAATGTTTGAGAATTATGGGTTGATGTGATTGATGTTTTGTCTGAACAGGCTGCTACAGATCTTGGCTTTGAGCTTCCTCCCGTTGGAAAGTATGCTGTTGGTATGTTTTTCTTACCAACCGCCGAGAGCCGGAGAGTTGAAAGCAAAAATGTCTTCACTAAGGTTTAGTTTCATGAAATTGTTTATGTTCTAATGTGTTCTGGTTCTTTATAGTCTTTTCGAGTAATCGATGTAAATTATCACGATTTCGTTTGACATTTTATTGTTGTTTATGTACTCAGGTTGCTGAGTCACTTGGTCATTCTGTTCTTGGATGGAGATCAGTTCCTACTGATAATTCTGGGTTGGGAAAGTCTGCTTTGCAGACCGAGCCGATTATCGAGCAGGTTTTCTTGACTCCTACAGCTAAATCGAAAGCTGACTTTGAGCAACAGGTATTGTTTACATTAAAAATTATTCCTAAATCATTGACATATTATATTCTCAGATCATCTTGTTAATGACATTGTGCCAATTGTTACCCTTTTGCTTCACAGATGTATATCCTTAGAAGGGTTTCCATGGTCGCGATCAGGGCTGCATTGAACCTTCAACATGGTGCGATGAAGGACTTCTACATTTGCTCTTTATCTTCTAGGTATGTAATTTCTCTACTTAATAAACACAACATTTTTTGTATGAGGCAACGGGAATTCTAATCTAACTAATTCTTTTTCCTTTTGCAGGACTGTTGTCTACAAAGGGCAACTGAAGCCTGATCAACTGAAGGACTATTATTACGCGGATCTTGGGAGTGAAAGGTTTACGAGCTACATGGCCCTGGTAAATATATTTTCTATTCACTATCTTTTATTTTTATGCTGACTCCATGCTCCACAAACAGCATGGGAACCAACGGGGGTAACCAAGGAGATGCGAGGTTGAGGAATGACTTCTGAGGCATTGAAGTTTGAATGATCTCTTAAGTTCCTCCAAACCCTTGATAAGTATTTTAATTTGGATGCTGGTGAGTTGGTGGTAAATCATAAATGTCAAGTGAGTCCGTGTTTCTAGAAACTCGTTGCCTTGATATGTATGATCACTTTATCTTAGGTTGAATTATCACAATGCAGTGATTAAGATTAAAATTATGTTGGTAAAGGTAGTTAGCAATTCTGCAACATTTAAACTTGGCCCCCACTAGATGCTGTTGAAGTTTTGTCTAAGACCACGTGGTAAAGTTTCCGGTTGCATACATACACATTTCCATGTTTGATAACTAATGATTTGACTATGCTCGGTTTACATATTTAATGCTTCAGGTTCACTCTCGGTTCTCTACCAATACATTCCCCAGCTGGGATCGTGCTCAGCCGATGCGTGTTTTGGGACACAATGGGGAGATCAATACGCTTAGGGGAAACGTGAACTGGTATGTCATATATTCAAGTTTCTTCGAATACCTTAAGATAACCTGTCTGGTGCCTTAGCTAGAAAAGTTTTGAGTTGTGACCAGGGTTTTTGGTATATATTGCAAGCAATTTGTGTGATAAAAATGCTCTCGGGTATGCAAGGGCCTGTTAAGTTGATTCTACCTCATGCTCATATCAATTACTGCATTCTTTAATTATTTTTGAGTCTATGGTCCACACAGGATGAGGGCACGTGAGGGTCTGCTCAAGTGCAAGGAACTTGGATTATCAAAGAAGGAATTGAAGAAGCTTCTACCTATTGTGGATGTTAGCTCTTCTGACTCGGGTAACTTTCAGTCTCAAATATATGCTTGTACGAAAGTGTTCTACTAAATGTAGATCAAAGCTTTTCTTAGAGACTGTGAACTTGTGACACATTTCGATACTTTCTTTTTATCCTTGCTAGGTGCTTTTGATGGTGTTCTTGAGCTTCTTGTCCGAGCTGGCAGAAGTCTACCTGAAGCTGTTATGATGATGATCCCTGAAGCGTGGCAGAATGACAAAAACATAGATCCAAGCAGGAAATCGTTTTATGAATACTTATCTGCCCTAATGGAGCCATGGGATGGACCTGCTCTCATATCATGTAATAACTATTCTGAACTTTTACATGATTTCTCAACCATGTTTGGCATGGGGTCTTTAGAACTGATGTAACTTTCTGTCGAATGTTTGTGCAGTCACTGATGGTCGCTACTTGGGTGCCACATTGGACCGTAATGGACTTCGTCCTGGTAGGTTCTACATAACCCACAGTGGAAGGGTTATCATGGCTAGTGAAGTTGGGGTAGTGGATGTACCACCTGAAGATGTGATGAGGAAAGGAAGACTTAACCCAGGCATGATGCTTCTTGTCGATTTTGAGAAGCATATTGTTGTTGATGATGATGCCTTGAAGCAACAGTATTCACAGGCTAGGCCATATGGTCAGTGGCTTAAAAGGCAAAAGATTGAACTTAAAGACATCATTGAGTCAGTTCCGGAGTCTGAACGGATTGCTCCTCCAATTACTGGGGCTGTAGCGGTAAGCTGTCACTAATGACCCATTGTTTCCCTATAAAAGTAATTTCAGTTACCTTTGTGGTTAGTTAAACTTTTTTCTTTGTAACTCAGGCCTCTGATGATGATGACTCAATGGAGAGCATGGGCATTCATGGTTTATTGTCTCCACTAAAAGCCTTCGGGTATGTTTGTTCTTATACCTACTGAAGTGTATTGATTGGTATTTTTTGTAATTATTCTCACGCTTCCTTATGCCATATTCATGCAGTTATACAGTTGAGGCCTTGGAGATGCTGCTACTTCCAATGGCTAAAGATGGCACTGAGGCACTTGGTTCTATGGGAAATGATACCCCTCTAGCTGTAATGTCAAACAGAGAGAAATTATGTTTTGAGTACTTTAAGCAAATGTTTGCTCAAGTAACAAATCCTCCAATTGATCCTATTCGTGAGAAAATTGTCACTTCGATGGAGTGCATGATCGGCCCAGAAGGTGATCTAACCGAAACAACTGAAGAGCAATGTCACCGTCTTTCCCTAAAAAGTCCTCTTTTGACCATCGAAGCGATGGAAGCAATCAAGAAAATGAATTACAGAGGCTGGCGGACTAAAGTTCTTGATATAACTTATCCAAAAGAACAAGGGACAAAAGGGTTAGAGGAGACCTTGGACCGAATTTGTGCTGAAGCAAATGAAGCAATAAAAGAGGGATACACATTACTGGTTTTGTCTGATCGAGGTAATCATTTGGCTTCCTTATAAACCTTGACTCTTGGATCTGTAAGTATATTTTCCATCTATTGCCATGCTCTGACTTTTTAAAATGTCTCGGCTGTTTAGCTTTCTCTGCAACGCGTGTTGCTGTGAGCTCTCTCTTGGCTATTGGTGCCGTTCATCACCACCTGGTTAAGACACTTGCTCGCACTCAAGTTGGTTTGGTTGTAGAATCTGCTGAACCACGTGAAGTGCATCATTTCTGCACACTTGTTGGATTTGGAGCAGATGCTATTTGCCCATATTTGGCTGTAGAGGTCGTTTATAGATTGCAGGTTGATGGCAAAATACCACTCAAATCTAACGGAGAATTCCATTCCAAAGAAGAGCTGGTCAAGAAGTATTATAAGGCAAGCAACTATGGAATGATGAAGGTTCTTGCCAAAATGGGAATATCTACACTAGCCTCGTACAAGGGTGCTCAAATATTTGAAGCTCTTGGGCTGTCGTCTGAAGTAATTGAGAAGTGTTTTGCGGGCACCCCAAGCAGAGTGGAAGGAGCAACATTTAAGATGCTTGCACGAGATGGGCTTCATTTGCATGAGATGGCCTTTCCAGACCGTCACTATGCTCCTGGAAGTGCCGAAGCCTCAACACTTTCCAACCCTGGGAACTATCACTGGAGGAAAAATGGGGAGATCCATCTTAATGATCCTCTGGCGATTGCAAAATTGCAAGAAGCAGCACGTACTAATAGTGTGGCCGCCTACAAGGAATACTCTAAACGTATCAATGAATTAAACAAGAAAAGTAATTTGCGCGGGCTCATGAAGTTCAAAGATGCAGATGTAAAAATTCCACTAGATGAAGTGGAGCCTGCCAGTGAAATTGTTAAGCGGTTCTGCACTGGCGCCATGAGTTATGGATCAATATCACTGGAAGCACATACAACCCTTGCAATGGCCATGAACAAACTTGGAGGAAAGTCGAATACAGGTATTTAATGGTTTCTGTGTTTACCTTGTTCTTCTAAAATACATAGTAACAGTTCAGTCTATATGTACTGCTTAAGGTGAGGGAGGGGAACTGCCATCCCGTATGGAGCCTCTTCCAGATGGTTCAAGAAACCCTAAAAGAAGTTCCATCAAACAAATTGCTAGTGGAAGATTTGGAGTTTCAAGCTACTATCTTACTAATGCTGATGAGCTGCAGATAAAGATGGCTCAGGTACCTTTAGATATGATTGATATTACTTGACACAATGTTCTCTCATTTTCATTCCTTTTGCACATCTTTAGATTCTACTGTCTTTGTGTGTCTACTGGAACTGGGAATTTTTTGGTTTACTGCATCATGTTCATAGCAAATAGTGTTTTTTTGCACCCAGTATTTATAGGTGCCGCGAAGTTTTGTTGAAATTGCATATATATGCAGTTCAAAGCTCCTAACTACTTTCTTTAATCCCATACAGGGTGCTAAACCTGGGGAAGGAGGGGAACTACCTGGCCACAAGGTTATAGGAGACATTGCTATCACCAGAAACTCCACCGCTGGTGTGGGGCTTATCAGTCCACCTCCTCATCATGATATCTACTCTATCGAGGATCTTGCCCAACTAATTCACGATCTTAAGGTTCCCCTTTTTGCTTTCCCAATTCTTACATCGCAAAGCATTGTTCCTGTGTGTTTCTATCATTTTTTTTGTTTGTAACATCTTTTACTCTTTATCTCATGTAGAATGCCAATCCTGGGGCCCGTATTAGTGTCAAACTTGTATCGGAAGCTGGTGTTGGAGTTATTGCTAGTGGTGTGGTGAAGGGCCACGCTGACCATGTTCTCATAGCAGGTCATGATGGAGGTACTGGTGCCTCACGCTGGACCGGTATTAAAAATGCTGGTCTTCCGTGGGAACTGGGTCTAGCTGAGACTCACCAAACTCTTGTTGCTAATGACCTTCGTGGCCGTACTGTTCTTCAGACAGATGGCCAGCTAAAAACTGGCAGAGATGTTGCAGTTGCTGCGCTTCTTGGTGCAGAAGAGTTTGGTTTCAGTACTGCACCCCTTATTACACTCGGTTGTATCATGATGAGAAAGTGCCACAAAAACACTTGTCCTGTAGGGATTGCTACTCAAGATCCAGTTCTTCGGGAAAAATTTGCTGGGGAGCCTGAACATGTTATTAATTTCTTCTTTATGCTTGCTGAGGAAGTTAGGGAGATCATGTCTGGACTTGGTTTTCGAACTGTAACTGAAATGATTGGCCGCGCAGATATGCTTGAACTTGACACGGAAGTTGTCAAGAACAACGATAAGTTGGAGAACATTGACCTCTCTCTTTTGCTCAAACCTGCTGCTACAATTCGTCCTGGGGCTGCTCAGTACTGTGTCCAGAAACAAGATCATGGCTTAGACATGGCTTTGGATCAAGAGCTGATTGCATTGTCTAAATCTGCTCTAGAGAAATCTCTTCCGGTGTACATTGAAACTCCTATCTGCAATGTTAACCGTGCTGTTGGGACAATGCTGAGCCATGAGGTAACCAAACGTTACCACTTGGCTGGGCTTCCAAAGGATACAATTCATATCAAGTTCACAGGAAGTGCTGGGCAGAGTCTTGGAGCTTTCCTATGTCCTGGAATAATGCTAGAACTCGAGGGTGATAGCAACGACTATGTTGGAAAAGGACTTTCAGGAGGTAAAGTTGTTGTCTACCCTCCGAAAGGAAGCACCTTTGATCCAAAAGAAAATATTGTTATCGGTAATGTAGCTCTATATGGGGCCACTAGCGGTGAAGCTTACTTTAACGGGATGGCTGCTGAAAGATTCTCGGTTCGTAATTCTGGTGCCAAAGCCGTTGTAGAAGGTGTTGGTGATCATGGTTGTGAGTACATGACTGGTGGTACAGTTGTGGTGCTTGGAAAGACTGGTAGAAACTTTGCTGCTGGTATGAGTGGTGGTATAGCTTATGTCCTTGATATGGACAGAAAGTTTCACACTAGATGCAACCTTGAACTTGTTGATCTGGATAAGGTTGAAGAGGAAGAGGACAAAATGACGCTCAAAATGATGATCCAGCAACATCAACGACACACAAACAGCCAACTTGCTCAAGAAGTCCTTGCAGACTTTGAGAATTTGCTGCCAAGGTTTGTCAAGGTTTTCCCAAGAGATTACAAACGTGTTTTGTCAGCCATGAAACACGAAGAGGTCTCCAAGCAAGCGATGGAGCGTGCTTCTGAAGACGCTGACGAGATGGAAGAAAAAGAACTCGAGGAAAAAGATGCATTTGCGGAGCTGAAGACCATGGCAGCTGCCTCTTCAAAAGAGGAGGTGTCAGGAAACGGAGTGGTAGCTGAAGCTCCAAAGAAACCTTCTCGGGTAGATGATGCTGTTAAACATCGTGGTTTCATTGCTTATGAGCGTGAGGGAGTTAAATACAGGGACCCCAATGTTCGTCTTAATGACTGGAATGAAGTCATGGAGGAATCAAAACCTGGTCCGCTCCTTAAAACTCAGTCTGCTCGTTGTATGGACTGTGGAACTCCATTCTGCCACCAGGTATATATGTCCTTAGATATTAAAATCACTTTTTTGTTCTTTCCTAGTCTTCTTCATGCAACTTGCTAAAGACAGGTTTTGTTGTTCATTTTTGAAAAATTTACAGGAGAACTCTGGTTGTCCCCTTGGCAACAAGATCCCTGAATTCAATGAACTTGTCTACCAGAATAGATGGCAAGAAGCATTGAATCGTTTACTTGAGACAAACAACTTCCCAGAATTCACTGGGCGAGTATGCCCTGCACCATGTGAAGGTTCTTGTGTTCTTGGAATAATTGAGAACCCTGTTTCAATCAAAAGCATTGAATGTTCTATTATAGACAAAGCTTTTGATGAAGGGTGGATGGTACCAAGGCCTCCTCTGAAGAGAACAGGGTATACTTCTAACTCCATTCTCTTAGCAAACTCTCTTACCTTTCATTGTTACATTGCACCTTGATGTTTAGGTAGAGTTTACATTTGCTTGAATTACATGCTTTTGTTGCTTATTGGGTTTGTAGGAAAAAAGTTGCTATTATCGGAAGTGGGCCAGCTGGACTGGCTGCTGCTGACCAGCTTAACAAAATGGGTCACTTGGTTACCGTGTATGAGCGTTCTGACAGAATCGGTGGACTTATGATGTATGGTGTCCCAAACATGAAGGCTGACAAAGTTGACGTAGTTCAACGTCGGGTTGATCTTATGACCAAAGAAGGGATCAACTTTGTGGTCAATGCCAACATTGGAATTGACTCGTCTTACTCCCTAGATGGACTTAAGAAGGAGAATGATGCAATCGTTCTTGCTGTTGGTTCCACAAAACCAAGGTAATTATTGTATAAAACAATGGTTAATTTCTATTTATATTACCAGAAGATTAAACGCTTTATAATGATTCAACTGAGACATGGTTGGGGTAATTTTGCAGAGATCTTCCAGTGCCTGGGCGTGATCTATCTGGCGTGCATTTTGCCATGGAGTTTCTTCATGCAAACACCAAAAGCTTACTTGACAGCAACCTTCAAGATGGCAATTACATTTCTGCAAAGGGTAAAAAGGTTGTCGTTATTGGAGGAGGTGATACTGGCACAGATTGCATAGGAACATCTATCCGCCATGGATGCAGCAACATTGTAAACCTAGAACTTCTTCCTCAGCCACCTGCAACGAGAGCTCCTGGAAACCCTTGGCCACAGGTTTGCTTCAGTTCTCCCACAACCAGATTCATCCCCTATGTTAAAGAACTTGTGACCAAGTTTGAATGTTGTTGATTAAATTGAGCTCCTTGTATTTTTATTGAATACAGTGGCCTCGAGTATTCCGTATTGACTATGGACACCAAGAAGCCACCACCAAATTTGGAAAAGACCCAAGAACCTATGAGGTGTTAACCAAGCGTTTCATAGGAGATGACAATGGAAACGTGAAAGGTCTTGAAATTGTGCAATTGAGTTGGGAGAAGGATGAAACCGGGAGATTCCAGTTCAAGGAGATCGAAGGCTCTGAGGAAATAATTGAAGCGGACCTCGTTTTCTTGGCCATGGGATTCCTTGGACCTGAGCCAGTAAGTGATCGCATTGTATTTGTATACCCTCTTCTATTTTGCATTGTGGGCGAATAAGGATTGAAAGTTAAAACCATTGGCTTGTATGTTTTTTGACAGACACTTGCCGAGAAGCTAGGACTGGAATGCGACAACAGGTCGAACTTTAAGGCAGAGTATGGCCGGTTTTCCACAACTGTTGAAGGTGTTTTTGCGGCAGGTGATTGTCGAAGAGGCCAGTCTTTAGTGGTGTGGGCCATCTCAGAAGGACGTCAAGCTGCATCTGAGGTCGACAGATTCCTCAGCAAAAGCGAGGAGCAAGGAGATTCCAAGCTACGACAAGGCCTTAACCAGATTAAGTACGATATCTCGAATTGAGATGAAGAAAGCCTTACATCTGAAGCAAAAAGTCGAGAGAAAAGACGGCCATTTTGCAGTTTTAGATAGAGGAGGCTAAGAGGACCCGATTTAAGGTAGAAGAAGTCGCAGGGGAAAAAGAAAAAGATCTTGGAAGAGGAAGAGAAGGGACCTTGAAGATTTAGGAGACAAGGAGAATCTTAGGTTGTTTTTTTTGTTTCTATCTATGGCTGTTTCTTGGTTTGAATTTAAGTAATGTTAATGTATAGTTTCTTCTGGTTTTTTTGTCCTCTTTGTTTTCTTTGTCGTGTTATGTATTATGTTTTAAAATGTTCGAACTCAGAAATTGAACATTGGTAATAAATCACAAGATTTGCATCAGAATTTTTTGGGATTATTAGTGAGAAATATTATCTTAACAATACACAATTAAGTTACCAACACAAGTGTTGTTCTAATGGCTTGTATTTACCTTAGGTTGAGGTGGATTGTGACGGAAGACAAAAACAAAACGTAAAACTTTTTAACTTCACCAAAACTAAAAGATTGTGTTGGTATCGTTTAAGGCTGGGTAATTTATCCGTTAAATTCGATCTGATTCGGTATTTATTTAGATTCGATCCGAAAAATTCGGATATCCGTTTTGAATCAAAGCAAAGCAAATAGTAAAATTTAGTATCCGTCTAAAGCGAACCAAATCACAAAATACAAATTTTAAAAATCCGAATATCCGATCCGATCCGTATATTATTTATATATACATATAAATAGATTTATAACGTATATTTACATATTTTGACTTTCAAATATATTTGGCGAATATATTTGTAGTAAAAATAGATATATATTAATTTTATTTAAAATATATTTCGTAAATAAAAAATATATATTTCATTTTTCACTGTTTTAATCATTTACTTTTTATTTTTTAAACAATTTATCAAATAAATTTAGATCCATTTGTATTAATTAATTAGTTTAAATTTTACATTAAAACTTTTAAAAAAATATTATGATATTTTAATTTTTTATTTTATTTAAAAGAGATATCCACAAATATCCAAAAAATTTCGAAACAAAACAAATCGAAAATTAGATATCTTTTTTCCGATGTCTAATCCCTGCGGATGCCTACTGTCGTTTATCTTCTGTATCATTCCTTCGTCTTTTCATCTTCAACATAAGAAAAAGAAAGAATTGTTGAGTGAAGCGGTGTGAACAGATCCGAAAAAAGGCTGGTTCCTTTTTTTTGTTTCTAGAGATGCGTTCTTTAAAATATTAGGGTTTCTTAACTCAGATTCCTTATTGAATCTCTCGGTGATTTGGGTATTATCCGATTTTGGGAAATGGGCGATTGGTATCAGCTAGCTCAATCTATTATCTTTGGTTTGATCTTCTCTTACCTTTTGGCTAAGCTAATCTCTATCCTCGTCGCTTTTAAAGACGAGAATCTCTCACTCACTCGCAACCACGAAACTCAATCGGAAGATGATGATTCCTCGCAGCACAAGCTCGCATCTTCAACGACCGTGATCGGTGGCGAGACGGATTCTCTAGTGGCGGAGCAAGGTAGCTCCAGAGCTGATAGTGTCGATGGTGATGGTGATGGTGATGAAGACGATGATGATGATTGGGAAGGTGTGGAAAGTACAGAACTTGACGAGGCGTTTAGTGCTGCGACTGCCTTTGTTGCTGCTGCTGCATCTGATCGGCTTTCTCAGAAAGTATCTAATGAATTGCAGCTTCAGCTTTATGGATTGTATAAGATTTCTACTGAAGGACCTTGTACTGCTCCACAACCATCAGCTCTTAAAATGACTGCTCGTGCTAAGTGGTTTGTCTTACTTACTTCACTTTCTGATTGAATCTGATTACTATGAAGATGATTGCTTTATCATGAGGTTCTGATGTTTCTTCGTATTGGTATCATGGGTTTTATTATCTTGATGTTACTCAAGTTCACATCTTGAATTTTACCAAGTATCGAAAAGGATTGCTTTTGTTGTTGCTGCTGTATTGATTGCTGCAGAGTTAGTCTTATTCTATTTGTTTAGGAATGGATTTTGACTTGTTATGATATGTTTTTTGTTTCAGGAACGCATGGCAGAAATTGGGTGCGATGCCTCCTGAGGAAGCAATGGAGAAGTATATTGCGCTCGTTACTCAGTTGTATCCAACTTGGGCAGATGGTGGCTCGGTAGTTCTCTTTTTACAGCTTCTGTGAATTATTATTCGTTTGGACTGTTTATGTATGATCTGCTTCGTTTATTAAATCTCTATCTTCATTCTTGGTTTGCTTGCCTTATTGTGACGTCTAGAAAAGAGGAAATCGGAGTGGTGATGCTGCAAGCTCTAACTCGAGAGCAACCATGGGACCGGTTTTTAGCTCACTGGTTTACGAAGAAGAATCCGAAAATGAGTTGTAAGGTTCTAAGCTTAGCTACAAATCATCATGTCTCTGAATTTAGATTTCCTTTAAGAACACTTTTCCCGAGTTCTCTATATGGTTAAAACGTGTCCAGATCAGAGAAGGGACTCTATATTTGATAATTTTCCACCTCCTTGGAGATACAAAGAATTGTAGTTCATTTTTCCGGTCATATGCTAAGTTAAACAACTTTTCCATGGATTAAAGTATCATTGTCGAAACTCTATTCATTCTTGCCATTTTTTCATTTTTGATATTTCTTGTTCCAGGAAGATTGATGCCATACACGGCTTTGCTAGAGAAGGAGAAGTCGAGAATCTATTGAAATGCATAGAAAGTGGCATACCCGTAAATGCAAGAGGTTAGTACCTAGTCAGTATTCTCACAAATGTTTCTGGATTTGCTTTTGAAATTTCATGGGTTCTCCATCTTGCAAAATGTCAGACAGTGAAGGTCGGACACCGCTGCATTGGGCTATAGACCGTGGCCATCTTAACGTAGCTAAAGCTCTTGTTGATAAGAACGCCGATGTTAATGCAAAAGTAAATAAAACCTTAAACCAATTCTTTCGCTAAAAAAATACATGTCTTTTGTGTGTGTGTGTTGCTAACGAACTTTGTGTAGGACAATGAAGGCCAAACCTCTTTACACTACGCGGTCGTGTGCGAAAGAGAAGCGCTCGCCGAGTTTCTGGTGAAGCAGAAAGCGGATACGACCATTAAAGATGAAGATGGAAACTCGCCCCTTGATCTTTGTGAATCAGAGTGGTCTTGGATGCGAGAGAAAGAGGGGGATTCAATTAGTTTTTAGTCTCTAATTGTATCTCCATGTTTTATCTTCATGTGGTCTCAACTTTTAAAACATTAGGGATGTTTTATTTTACCTTTCTTCTTTACAGTTTACACATTGCTTTTTTTTTTAAAGTAGAATCTTTGCTTCCACAAGTCAAGTCTATGTTTGGAATTTTCGGGAGAAGATACATATATGTATTGCATATAGTAACTGGTTATTATTGGTTACAAATTGGAACCAGAGAGATCATCATAACCCAATAAAGCCAAGGAAGAAAAGGTTTTAACATGATGTTCTTCTCTCTAGTTCGTGGTCCTTCATGTGTTTTCAGTTCTGGATTTTAATAATATAATATACTTCTCTTGATTACTTTTTTTTTGGTTCAACACTCTTGAATACTTTCATAACATTATTTTCCTTTAATAAATTACTTGTAAGTTTAAAAAAAAAAATGTTTCGAGAGATACAAAAATATGCATCTCGTTATAAGAAAATGAACCTAAAAGAATCTGGGCTGTTGATTATTAAGCGATGTCAGGAATTGGAAACGATGAGAATATTAAGGTGGGGTCAGATAAGGACCACCCAACACGCGATGTACGACATTATCACACCAGATATATAATTCTTCGGGTAATTTTTTTTGGGAGAAAGTAATTCTTCGGGTATTACAAATCTTATTTTATTTTATTGTATCTTATTCTCTATATAGTTTGTATGAATTTTGCAAGAATCTTTTAATTGACAAAATTTTACATTTTACTTAACCTATTATATAATTCAGCACGTATTAATTAAGTAAATTTGACAATTTGTTTTGGTATGTGACAAAAAAAAAAAGAAGAACCAAATTTCTATTTTTAAGGATTTGATTTTTTTTCTTCTATTTTCTAAAATGAATTAACATTTTGATATACGCCAACTATAGATATTTTCAAATTTTATTGTATAGATAATTGTTTAATTTTTTTTATTTTTATTGATATCACTTTTTAAAATTCAAATACTCCGCAAAACAGGTCTTTTAACTCCGTAAAACAGGTCTTTAACTCCTAACCTAGTTATATAAAACACTTAAATAAACTTTTATAATATACTATTTTTATTTCAAAATATAAGTTGTTTTGAAATTTTTTTTATGTTTTAAAATATAAGTTGTTTTGATAATTTTATGTACTTTTAAATTTTATTGACTATTGTATGATCAATATTATTTTGAATTCACGTTTTTTATTATTTAAATTATTTTTATTATATATATAAATTGATATTTTTTGAACAAAATAATTTTTTAATATTCGTATTTTAACCGAAACAACTTATATTTTAAAACGGAAGAAGTATAAACTAGAAAACAATAAAATTACATAATTGTTTGTCGACAAAAACAAACAAAAGATTAATTGGTTTAAAAGTTTATTAGTAATATATTTAAATTGAAGTCCAATCTTCACATCCGATTCTTCCTTCTCTTACCACCTCTTTCTCTCTCTCTTCCCTTTTTCGCTGGAACTGTTTTCTCTCTCCTCCCTTGTGGGCTTCTAGGGTTTGTCTCTCAGTCCCCGATTTCCGCTTTCTCCGATCGGCGCCGCCGAGATTCTAGGTATTCTTCTTCACTTCATCTCTCTAACTTGCTCGATTTAGATCCATCCTCGGATTCTTCAGTTTCCGAATTCGCGTTTTCTCGATCTCGAATCGTTCAATCATCGATTCCAACTTTTGTTTCGATTTGTCCATTGTTTTAGGATTTGAACTCGTTCGCCTATGGACGTTTGATTTTAGTTTTTGTTTATTTACCTGTTCTAGTGATTAGTTGATTTGGTCTTCTTCTTTAGTCTGCTGAATTTCAGTAGGTTTCGTCTGATACTCGATTCAGTGCTCGGATCTGTGGTTTTCGTTATCTTTTATCGAGTTTGATAGTCTTTAACTGGGCATGGCTCGTTCTTTGATGTTTTTCTTCATCCATAGCGTTGAAGTTTGGGTGCGGGCGATAATGATTTAGTAGTTGTTTGACATATATTTGATGAGATTTATCTTAGGGTGATTTCTGGGGAATTTGTAAGCATGTTTTGTTGAATTCTGATGTCTTCGTTTACTTATTTTGGCATTGTTGTTGCTTTGTTCTTTTTTTTTTCATTATGTTTACGGTTGGTATAGTGTCATGATGATTGATCCAGATTTCTTTGTGGTTTTTGTCAGATGTGTTTTATTATGTTTCTAAAGTTTTTTAGGAGATTGAATGCTATTACAGCTATCTCCTTTAAGGATTTTTTCTTGCTGTTTGGTGAATTTTGACGAGAGGAAAGTCTTTTCTTAGTTTTGCTAGTTCTTATGTGTTGAATTTTACTTTTGCAGATAAACTTATTGCAATGGAGGTTACCCAGTTGCTCATAAATGCTCAGTCGATTGATGGAACTGTGCGTAAGCACGCTGAAGAAAGTCTCAAACAGTTTCAAGAGCAAAACCTTGCAGGTTTTCTGTTGTCACTTGCTGGAGAGCTCGCTAATGATGATAAGCCAGTGGATAGCAGAAAGTTAGCCGGTTTAGTCCTTAAAAACGCTTTGGATGCTAAGGAACAACACAGGAAGTATGAGCTTGTCCAGAGATGGCTGTCTCTAGACATGTCAACAAAGTCTCAGATCAGAGCATTCTTGTTGAAGACACTTTCCTCTCCTGTACCCGATGTTCGTTCAACTGCATCTCAGGTCATTGCCAAGGTTGCAGGTATTGAGTTGCCACAGAAGCAGTGGCCTGAGCTGATTGGATCTCTTCTCTCGAACATTCATCAGTTACCAGCTCATGTCAAGCAAGCTACTTTGGAGACTCTTGGATACCTATGTGAAGAAGTGTCACCTGATGTTGTAGAACAGGAACATGTAAATAAGATACTCACAGCTGTTGTTCAGGGTATGAACGCCGCTGAAGGAAATAATGATGTTAGACTTGCTGCAACCCGTGCTTTGTACATGGCTCTGGGATTCGCCCAGGCAAATTTCAACAACGACATGGAGCGTGATTATATCATGAGAGTCGTGTGTGAAGCAACACTGTCCCCTGAGGTGAAAATAAGGCAGGCAGCTTTTGAGTGTTTGGTATCAATTGCTTCAACATACTATGAGAAGTTGGCGCATTATATGCAAGATATATTCAACATCACTGCTAAGGCTGTAAGAGAAGATGACGAATCTGTTGCTCTACAGGCAATTGAGTTTTGGAGTTCTATTTGTGACGAGGAGATTGACATCTTAGAAGAATATGGGGGTGAGTTCACCGGGGATTCTGATGTTCCATGCTTCTATTTCACGAAGCAGGCTCTCCCTGCGCTTGTGCCTCTACTGCTGGAGACTCTTCTTAAGCAAGAAGAAGATCAGGATTTGGATGAAGGGGCATGGAATATTGCAATGGCTGGTGGGACATGCCTTGGGTTGGTTGCTAGGGCAGTTGGAGATGACATTGTTCCACATGTCATGCCGTTCATTGAAGAGAAAATATCAAAGCCTGACTGGAGAGAGCGCGAAGCTGCAACCTATGCTTTTGGTTCCATTTTGGAGGGCCCTTCTGCTGATAAGTTGATGACAATTGTTAACGCAGCGTTAACATTTATGCTCAATGCTCTAACGAAGGACCCAAGCAACCATGTTAAAGACACGACTGCATGGACCCTTGGTCGGATATTTGAGTTCCTTCATGGTTCAACAATCGAGACACCCATAATTACCCAGGCAAACTGTCAGCAGATTATCACAGTACTGATCCAGACCATGAAAGATGCACCTAATGTTGCAGAGAAGGCTTGTGGAGCTCTGTATTTTCTTGCTCAAGGTTACGAGGATATCGGTCCCAACTCTCCATTAACACCCTTCTTCCAGGAAATTATTCAGTCCCTTCTAGCTGTTGCACATAGAGAGGACGCAACTGAATCACGCTTGCGGACCGCAGCATATGAGGCTTTGAATGAAGTTGTCAGGTGCTCGACTGATGAAACGTCAACCATGGTTCTGCAGTTAGTACCTGTGATAATGTTGGAGCTTCACAATACATTGGAAGGGGAAAAGCTTTCTTCGGACGAAAGGGAGAAACAAAATGAGCTGCAGGGACTGTTATGTGGATGCTTGCAAGTCATCATTCAGAAACTGGGATCTGAACCAACCAAGTATGTTTTCATGCAGTATGCTGATCAAATGATGGGACTTTTCCTGAGGGTATTTGGTTGTAGAAGTGCAACTGCACACGAGGAAGCCATGCTTGCCATTGGCGCTCTTGCTTATGCAGCAGGTCCTGATTTCGCAAAGTACATGCCTGAGTTTTACAAGTACTTGGAAATGGGTCTTCAGAACTTTGAAGAATATCAAGTGTGTGCTGTTACTGTGGGTGTTGTTGGGGATATCTGCAGAGCATTGGAGGACAAGATTTTACCTTACTGTGACGGGATTATGACGCAGCTTCTGAAGGATTTGTCGAGCAACCAGTTGCACCGATCAGTGAAGCCGCCGATATTCTCCTGCTTTGGCGACATAGCACTTGCTATCGGGGAAAATTTCGAGAAGTACCTAATGTATTCAATGCCGATGCTTCAGAGTGCAGCAGAATTATCTGCTCATGCGTCTGGAGCTGATGATGAAATGACAGAGTACACAAACTCTCTAAGAAACGGAATCCTTGAAGCTTATTCAGGCATCTTTCAAGGGTTCAAGAACTCTCCCAAAACCCAGCTCCTGATTCCGTACGCACCTCATATCCTCCAGTTTTTGGACAGCATATACATGGAGAAAGACATGTAAGTTTGTTCTCAACCAAACTTATATTATATATCAGCCGTTGCATATAAAATCCAGAAAGTGTTGCTAATAATAATGTTGTGATAAATGGTGTTGCTACAGGGACGAGGTGGTAATGAAGACAGCGATTGGGGTGTTAGGGGATTTAGCAGATACACTAGGGAGTCATGTGGGTGGTTTGATTCAACAGTCAGTGTCGAGTAAAGAGTTCTTAAATGAGTGTTTGTCCTCTGACGACCACACAATTAAAGAAGCAGCTGAATGGGCGAAGCATGCCATTACCCGTGCCATTTCTGTTTAAAGGCTCTTGTTTGCCTTTACGGAAGAAAGAAAGAAAATTCCTTTTGGTTTTAGTAAAGTCTGCATGCATCTCTGGGTGGGGTTTGAGTCGGGGAGGGTAGAGCTGCAACAGCCGAGTCACATCAGCATCATCATCATCATCACAGTTTCATTTGCATCATCATCAGCATTACTGGGGTCAAGTCAGGGAAACATTGAGTCGTGGATGGGAATGATGAGTTTTGGGTAAATAATGAAACTGGAGGAGTCGCGGGTGAAACTTTGCCCGGGGAAGGGAAGCCCCGGCATAGGAGGAGGTTGTGGTCGTTTTCCTGGTTGGTTTTGGGACAAAGTTTTACCGAAAGAAAGGTTTCATAGAACATGATAATACATTCAGCAAAATTGTTTTTCTTTCTCTCTCATATGTTCTTCTTCAACCCATTGAGGGATGGTCTTGGGTTTTTATCAAGTGGGGGCATTATTAGAGGACAATCCCTTGATTTTTCTTCTTTTATTATTTTGGGTAGTTGCAGTCTTTGCATCATCATTTTGTCATTTGGGGGTTTGTATGTTTGATTAAAAAGCATAATTCACATTTTTATCTTTATATAAAAGTTTTCACATGTCTATGATCTCTTGATGCAATATAGGGGTTTGCATTATATACTCTGTTTTGGTTGCAATTATATGTGTTAGCTTATAGCTGTATTTACAGGAACATTTAATGGTGTCATGTCTTAGTAGTTGGTAGGGTCAAAAGAGGTCAACATCTTATTTACAAGGAACTGTTTTAGTGTTTTTGATTCCTTCATTGATTGGCTCGAACTATAAGTGAAGGTCACATGCTAATAGGAGAAAATGTCCTGCCTTACTCTGCTTCGTAAAAGCCAAGTTAAGAAGAAGAGCAATCTTACCTTACTCTGCTTCCTAAGAGTTATCAAAGTTAAGAAGAAGAGCAATCTCACCTTACTCGACTTGCTAATTTTTGTGATATTGATTTCGATTGTTTGTTTGCGTGAGTCATTTTATTTTTCTAAATCTCTTATAATAAGTTATTATAAATATATAATTTTCTATTCTTGTAAACAGTACGAAAATATTTTTATAATAAAAGTAAAATTTGTTTATTTGTAAAATGGGAAGTATATGCAAACATATAAATTACTGTTTGATATAGTTTGCATCAAAAAATTGTTGTTTGGCTAAATGATTTCATTGCTTTCAAATCAAGGTTGCAAAATCAATATACAAAAGGTTTGGAAAGGAAATGATTAAATAAGTAAAAGTGTGTACCATATAACTAAAAAATGAAATGTGTTATAAACCCAATTAGTGGATGTCCTTTAGAAATCCATAATCTAGAAAGTTCTAGAAGGTTCTAGCTTGTTCTCCAAGTTAGGTTTCCTCTCCAAGTTATTATTTCTCTTCAAGTAATTGTATCATATATATACCTTTGCTCTCTATTGGAATAAGACACACAATTCTCTCAATTCTCTTCTTCTCTCATTCACAACACGTTATCAGCACGAAACCCTAGCCATTGAGTAAAAGACAACCCCTAGTCGTCTGAACACGAAATCCTAGCCGTCTACGCACAAAAACCAAGGTATATGAGTTAATTTTGTGATTCGATTGATAACATACAAGTGTATGTCTAAAAAAAATCCTTTGGACTAATCTAAAGGAAAGGTATGATCACCAGAAAACAGTGAGTTTACCAAAAGCTCGTTATGAGTGGACTCATCTGAGATTACAAGACTCTAAGTCTGTTATTGAGTATAACTCTGCTATGTTCAGAATCACTTCCAAGTTGAAGTTGTGTGGAGAAAGTATCTCCGATGATGAGATGTTGGAAAAGACATACTCTACCTTTCACGCGAGTAATCTTGTCTTACAGATACAATATCGTGAAAAGGGATATAAAAAGTACTCTGAACTTATTTCTGCGCTCCTTGTAGCTGAGCAGAATAATGAGCTTTTGATGAAAAACCATGAGTTACGTCCAACTGGTTCTGCACCATTCCCTGAAGCGAATGTGTTATCATACAAGAAAGAAGCAGACCATGGTAATAACAATGGTCAAAGACGTGGCCACAATCATGGACGTGGATATGAACGTCGCAGACGTGGATACAAATATGGTCGGGGTCGAGGCCGAGGTGTCTCTTTTAAGAACCCAAACTCTCACCAGAAGTGGGAAAACAGAATTGGCAACAAACAAGAAAAGCCAAAAGGAAGTGTATGTTATCGTTGTGACGGTCATTGGGGTAAAACATGTCGTACACCAAAACATCTAGTAGAGCTTTATCAGCAATCCTTAAAACAAAAATGAAAGAATGTGGAAACAAACCACGTGTACGAGGATGGCGAAAAAGACTATGATCTTGATGATTTCTTTGGTGATAAAGCTGTCCTGGAAATTGTTGATTTCCTTGTCCCTGAAGAGAATAACTAGCTTCTAAATTTAATTATAAAGTATTGTCGTTTTATTTATTATTTTGGCTTTGATTTCTACTTTCTGATTTTTATGTTTTAATGTGTTTTGAGACATGATTAAATTTGAGTTATTTTATTGAGTTATTTTCTTTAAGTTAATTTATGTTTATGCTTTTATTTGTTTGTTTGAAGAACATGAATACTGCTCAAGTTCAATTGGCAATGAATCGTGAAGAATTATGCTTGGGAGACAGTGCAACTACTCATACCATTCTGAAAAGCAAGAGATATTTCTCTCATTTAACAATGAAAAGAGCTAGTGTGAGTACTATTTTGGGTAGCTCAAAGATAATTGAAGGCTCTGGAAGAGCAAGTATATTGTTGCCTATGGGAACGCGATTAGAAATCACTGACGCGTTATATTCCCCCACTCCCAAAGAAATTTATTGAGCTTTAAAGATATTCGTAAGAACGGATACCATATTGAGACTATGAGTGAAGGAAATATTGAATACCTTCAGATAATAAATACTACCCAAGGTACCAAACGTACTTTAGAGAAATTTCCAGCATTCTCCACTGGAATGTACTACACTAAGCTTGGTACAATTGAGGCAAATGCTATAGTAAACCAGAAGTTTACTGAAAATTTATTGGTTTGGCATGACCGGTTAGGCCATCCCAGTTCAACAATGATGCGAAAGATAATCAATAATTCACGTGGACATTCATTAAAGAATCAGAAGATTCTTCCTAATGATTTCACATGTGCTGCTTCCTCACAAGGCAAATTGATCATTCGGCCTTCACCAGCCAAAGTCACTTCTGAATCTATCGGTTTTTTGGAACGCATACAAGGCGATATTTGTGGGCCGATTCACCCACCATGTGGAACCTTTAGATACTTTATGGTTCTGATTGAAGCATCGACTAGATGGTCACATGTATCCTTGTTTATCAACCCGCAACCTGGCGTTTGCGAGGTTACTTGCTCAAGTGATAAGATTACGAGCACATTTTCCAGATTTTTTGTTAAAGGCAATTCGCCTTGATAATGCTGGTGAATTTACGTCTCAGACATTTAATGACTATTGCATGTCTATTGGGATAAATGTTGAACATCCTGTAGCTCATGTTCATACGCAGAATAGTTTAGCCGAATCATTAATCAAACGTTTACAGATGATTGCTAGACCATTACTAATGAAATCCAAACTCCCAATATCTGCTTGGGGACATGCTATATTACATGCAGCAGAATTGATTCGCATCAGGCCAACAAGTAACCATCAGATCTCCCCATCACAAATGGTTTTGGGTCAGGAACCAAATATTTCCCATCTAAAAACTTTTGGATGTGCAGTATATGTTCCAATTGCTCCACCACAACGATCTAAGATGGGTCCTCAAAGAAGGATAAGGATATATGTTGGATATGAATCCGCCTCGATAATTAAATATCTTGAGCCATCTACAGGGGATTTATTTAAGGTTCGATTTGCAGACTGCCATTTTAACGAGTTTGTTTTTCTAACATTGGGGGGAGAAAATAAACAGCTGGAAAAGAATATTAGATGGAATGAATTATCATTATCTCATCTTGATCCTCGTACCAAAGAATGTGACTTAGAGGTACAAAAGATAATCCATCTACAGAGATTAGCAAATCAATTGCCATACGCATTTACTGACCTTAAGAGAGTGACCAAGTCACATATACCAGCTGTAAATGCTCCAGTTAGAATTGATGGCCCAGAAGGACAACATCAAACTGCTAGTGAGTCTATGATACGCATGAAGCGTGGTAGACCTATTGGTTCCAAAGATAAGAATCCTCGGAAATGAAAAGGAGCAAAAGTTGATAATGGCGAATCCGAGGAATCTAATAAAGGATCTCTAGAAGAGACCTTAGACATGACTGATAAAGAAATTCAGGTACCTGAAAATGAAGAGATCTCAATTAATTTTGTCATGTAATAAAATGGAACCGAAAGCAAATCGACGTCGATGATATTTTTGCATGCAATGTAGCAGTTGATGTTATGAATAAAAAAGAGGATCATGAACCAAATTCTGTTAAAGAGTGTACACAAAGAGATGATTGGCCAAAATGGAAAGAAGCTATAGCGGCAGAATTAAAATCTCTAGAAAAGAGAGAAGTGTTTGGACCAGTAGTCCGTACACCTAAAGGTGTAAAACCAGTGGGACATAGATGGATCTTTGTGAGAAAAAAAAATGAAAATGGTGAAATTGTAAGATACAAATCACGTCTGGTTGCACAAGGTTTCTCACAAAGACCTGGAATTGATTATGAGGAAACATATTCTCCCGTGGTGGATGCAACTACTTTCAGGTTCCTTATTAGTCTGGCAATAAAAGAAGGACTTGATTTACGCCTCATGGATGTAGTCATGGCATATTTATATGGACCACTGGACAATGAAATTTATATGAAAGTCCCAGAAAGATTTAAACTGCCAAAAGCAGCAAACTCTAGTTCTCGAGAATAGTACTGTATAAAGTTGAATCGATCCCTGTATGGATTGAAACAATCAGGACGTATGTGGTATAATCGCCTTAGCGAATACTTGTTAAGAGAAGGTTATAAGAATGACCTCGTCACTCCATGCATCTTTATAAAGAAATTTGAGCAAGGGTATGTTATCATTGCAGTGTATGTTGATGATTTAAACATCATCGGGACTCCTGCAGAGATTTCACAAACAGTGGAATATTTGAAGAAAGAATTTGAGATGAAAGATCTTGGAAAGACGAAATTTTGCTTGGGATTGCAAATTGAGCATCTTAAGAGTGGAATTTTAGTGCACCAGACAACATACACTGAAAAAGTGCTTAAAAAAATTTATATGGATCAAGCGCACCCATTGAGTAGCCCTATGGTTGTAAGAGCACTTGATGTTGAAAAAGATCCCTTCCGCCCGAAGGAAAATAATGAAGAAATTCTTGGTCCTGAAGTACCATACTTAAGTGCAATAGGAGCATTGATGTACCTTGCTACCCATACGAGACCCGATATATCCTTTCCGGTAAATTTGTTGGCAAGATTTAGCTCATGTCCAACTCAAAGGCATTGGAATGGGATTAAACATATATTTCGATATCTTCAGGGTACAAAAGATATGGGTCTATTATTTTCTAACACGTCAAAGGAAGACTTAATTGGTTTTGCAGATGCAGGATTTTTATCTGATCCACATACTGCTCGATCACAGATAGGATATGTGTTCACATGCGGCGGAACAGCCATTTCTTGGCGTTCGATGAAGCAAACTATCGCAGCTACCTCTTCCAACCATTCAGAGATTTTAGCTATACATGAAGCTAGCCGCGAATGCGTATGGTTACGATCTGTAATCCTGCACATACGAGAAGACTGCGGTATATCTACAGGAAAAGAAGTTCCAACAGTTCTGTATGAGGATAATAGCTTGCATAGCACAACTCAAGGAAGAATACATCAAAGGCGACAGAACAAAGCATATTCTACCAAAGTTCTTCTTCACCCATGATTTACAGAAGAATGGCGATGTACGTGTCTTGCAGATCCGTTCGAGTGAGAATCTGGCAGATCTTTTTACAAAGGCACTTCCAACTGCTACCTTCAAGAAGCTAGTTCATGGCATTGAACTACGTCGCCTCAAAGATCTCAAGTCATGCAGTCATCAGGGGGAGTAAATACGCGTTGCACTCTTTTTCCCTTAACCATGGTTTTTTCCACTGGGTTTTCCTGGTAAGGTTTTTAATGAGGCAACATCTTATTCGTATTAGGATTACTTTTGCTATAATGGACATCCAAGGGGGAGTGTTATAAACCCAATTAGTGGATGCCCATTAGAAGCCCATAATCTAGAAAGTTCTAGCTTGTTCTCCAAGTTAGGTTTCCTCTCCAAGTTATTACTCCTCCCCAAGTAATTGTATCCTATATATACCTTTGCTCTCTATTAGAATAAGACACACAATTCTCTCCATTCTCTTCTTCTCTCATTCACAACAAATGTATATTAATAGAAAAATGAATTTGATGATATTCTCCGTATACAACCCTTATTTGCTGATGGATCAATAGAGTTGTTTTTTTTTCCTCTTTTTTGTGTGTTTAATTTTGTTTTGAAGCGAATTGTGTGCTTATTCCAAAATCTGATGACTAGAATTGAAAAACTCAAATTACGTCTCTAAAAGATACGATTGGAGCTAACAAAAACGGTTGAAAACGCCACTTCAATCGTTGTCTAATAAGGTATACCAAAGATAAAACTCAATCAGAAACATAACACGGTCAACACCCGGGATAATACTATACAATAGAGAAAAGCAGCTGAATAGTTTTGGATCCAACCTTCCGTCTCTAAAAAAAATAGATGCATGCAAACCATTACTAAGTAACATGAGACCATCATCATGAAAAATGTCTTTGCGAGACCAATATATCACAAACAGAGTTATTTTACCTGAGGAGAGTTTTAGGGTCGTCAAATAGATATAAAAAAAACTGAACGAAACTAACTAGAGCAAGATGAGCTTCAAGTTATATATGAGAGAAATATTTTCGGTTTGTGGTTTTAATATTAATAGTATTATCTTTCTAATTGATCGTAATGAGAAACTTTGTTTCTGTTGGTATCTTTTATTTGAATGTGAATGACATACTCATCCAAATTTCAATCAGAAGGACTATAAATTTTATCTTCCATTACCCAAAAAAAAGAAGAAGCAAAACATCCAAGATGAATAGAACAAGCCACTCGGAGGAAAGAATAAACGAAATTGACAAATAAGTAGAAGTGGTCCTTTTCTATTCTCAAAAGACCAGCACACTCAGATTTATATGCCAAAAAAATAAAATAAATAATAACATATTTATGTGGTCCGCGACGATTTTCTTCATATTCAAACAATTTTTATGTCTGCCTATAGTTAAGGTATATAACACGTTCTAATTCCAGATCTAAGAGGATATACGAAATTCGACCCAAACCAAAACCGCATAATCATAAAGATAAAAATAAAAAGTAAAGAGGTAAAAAGTCAGATCGACTGACCATGACTTATACTTTACATTAGAGAGGTAAAAACGAAGAAGAAAAGAAAGAGATGAACTTTCTGAAAATTACTCTGTTTTTGGATGATTTTCAATGTTGAATTAGATACAACTTATATAGAGTTAGATGAGAAACTAACGAAAACCATTTAGAATAGAGAGTAATCTTATCTTTTTTGGTGAGTCATTAGGATAAGGATTGCAGAGGTTCAAATTTGTTTTCATGGAGAAAGATGAGCGCATTCATACTGAAGTGGTCCTTCTGGTTCTCATTGTTTGTCTTTTTCAGTTGAATGGGCTCGGTCGTTATTGGGCTCAGTCTTAGTTTCACTTGGGCACATCTCTCTTTGTTTCATTACGGTCCACGAAAGTTATATCATTGTTCACACTCCCCCTCAAACTTGGAGTGGGTGAACGAGACACGCCAAGTTTGCACCGGAGATCGACAAAGGACGGTCTTGGCAGCGGCTTGGTGAAGTGCAGCTGGAATGTGATGAGTCTCAATGTACTCGAGAGCAACTCTTTTCCGTATGTAATGGTATTCTTTGTCAAAGTGTTTTGAGCGGTTGTGTAGAGCGGGATTGGCAGAAAGATAAACCGCAGAGAGATTGTCACATCGCACCAATGTGGGTTGATATTGCCTCATTCCAAGATCGGGTAGCAAGGCTGAGATCCAAGTGATTTCCCGAGCAGTGTCTGTTAGTGCTCTGTATTCGGCTTCCGTTGAAGAGTGTGAGACCGTAGATTGTCTCTTAGCTGACCACGAAATCAAGTTGGGTCCCAACAGTACACAAAATCCAGAGGTGGAGCGTCTTGTTTCCTTGCACCCGACATAGTCCCTATCACAAAATGCAGAGAGAATCAAGTTCTGATTTTTCTTAATCGGTAGACCCATGTTGATAGTTTTACATACCGGAGGATACGTTTTAAGAGACTGAAATCTTAGTTGGTTGGAGAGTGCATCCCCTGGCAAATAAAATTCACAGCATATTGTATATCCGATCTTGTGATGGTTAGATATTGCAACTTTCCGGCCAAACTTCGAAAATATGTTGGTTCCGAGAATGGTTCGGAGTTGAGGTTGTTCAAGTGTTGCGGAAGAGCAGTAGGCATAGGATTACAATCTGTCATCCCTGCTTGATGTAGAATGTCTGAGGCATACACTGGCTGATGAAGAAAGAGGCCCCCACTATAAGACTCAATCTCAATTCCCAGAAAGTATCGCGGTTGACCAAGGTCTTTCATGGAAAATCGAGTGTTAAGTGACCGAAGAAGCTGTTCAAGGAGTGACTGATCACTCCCTGTGAGAAGAATGTCATCAACATACAATAGAAGAACAAGAGTCATCCAATTCTGATGATACACAAATAGAGACGGATCTGATGTGCTGCACACAAATCCAAAATCAAGGAGAAAGTTGCTGAATGTGTTAAACCATGCTCTTGGAGCTTGCTTCAGACCGTAGAGAGCTTTGATGAGTGGACATACATGATTAGGTCTCTCTGGATCCACAAAACAAGTAGGTTGATACATAAACACCGTTTCTTTTAACTCCCCATGTAAGAATGCATTAGATACATCCAGTTGTTTCATAGGCCACTCTTTTGTTGTAGCAACATCAAGAACAAGGCGTATGGTGGCTGTACGGACAACATGACTGAATGTCTCTAGATAATCCACTCCTTCTTCTTGCGTGGCTGACTAATGCTGAGAGAAACCCCTTCTACGTGTTGTATAGCCTCCTCTGTCTCTGTTCTGACCAAAACGACCCTTACCTCTTTGATTGGGTATGTATTGAGGAGCACCAGAGTCAGACCTTTATGTGTTGAACGCAAGGTGAGGAGTTACTGATACAACTTCTTCATAAGACTGGAGTTTGCTAAATGTAGGATAAGGTAGTTTGCTCAAGGAGCTTTGTATGACTGTTGTAATAGGGTCGTATTCTCTGCCTAAACCACTGAGAAAGCCAAATATCTTCATAGATGTTTTCCAATGGAGCTTAAAGAGTCACAAAGGGTTTTAAATTCACGACAATAGACTGAGAGGGTCTTATCTTTCTTGGACAAGATAGAACTCCCTTGCAACACTGCTTTTCGTTGAAGTTTTTGGCAAAGGCGACCCAGATCTGACGAGAAGTACCCAAAGTTGTGGACGTGACCTAGAACTTCCTTTGATAGCATTCCAAATAACCATGACCGGATAAGTTGGTCGGTACAAAACCATGACTCATACTGCGGATTTTCAATGTTGAATTAGATACAACTTATATAGACCTAGATGAGGAACTAACGAGAATCATCTAGAATCCTTTTTGGTGAGTCATTAGGATAAGAATTGTAGAGGTTCAAATTCGTTTTCATAGAGAAAGATGAGCGCATTCGTACCGAAGTTTTTCTGATTCTCATTGTTTTTCTTTTTCTGTTAACTGGGCTTGGTCGTTATTGGGCTCGGTCTTAGTTTCACTTCAGCCACATCTCTCTTTGTTTCATTATGGCCCACAGAAGTTATATCGACTGACCAAATCCAAATTGAAATCGACCAAAATTATGAACATATGGTCTTCCTCTTCATTCATGTTTGAAGGCCGATCAAGAAGACTTTTCACCTATTCTTTTTTGTTTGGTCTGAAATAGCGTGGTGAACAAGTTTTTCTTGGAGAACTAGGACGTGTTGCGTAGTAAAAGATCTCTTTATCTATGTTTGTAAGTGAAATCATTATATTAGAATAGTCCATGATTGCTACTAGTGTAGCCAATAATGATCTCCCAAAAATCAAATACGTAAGAAGTGGCAGTTTATACGGATTATTGGCAAGATGATTTATTTGTCTATTACTCTCCCCGAGCTTGCATACAAGATTCATATTTTGTCTTAATATATATATATATATATATATATGTGCAACAGTCTCCTGTTTCTCATTGCGAATCTGCAATATGTAGTCTGTTACCTTAAAGTATCAGTACAACAATTGATTCTTTTTTCTATTGATTTGTGTTTGGATGGATATTGAGATTTTGACCGGACAACTTTTTTGAATACATGTCGTTCTTTGTGTGGTTATAATCTTTTCCCTGGTGGTTCGCCTCTTTGTTGAAAAACAGAGTAACAAAACATTGTTTCTCGCTCTTCTGTAGAAGGTGAATACTGTAGCATGTTTCAAACTACAAAAACTTAAATGACTGCAAGAAGTACTACTTCATATCTTCAGGGTTATTCATAATGCTCATGCTCATATTTTTTGTGATATTCAACATCATCAGTGCACTAAACCTATTGAACTCGATTGTCATTTACATTCGTGATGTTGTTTTTGTTTATATCATTAAAAAGTAAGATTCTTCCAATGCATATATATCTACACGCCAACAAGATTCTTCCAATGCATATATATCTACACGCCAACAGCCTGCTGATAACTCATATACTTATAATAATAAAATATCGCCAGTTGGCCGTGAATACAATCAAGTCCCGCAATTCTATCATTAAGTGTTGTTTTTGTATTTTACTAATAGACGTATGTGCCTTGGTCTTTTCTTAGATTAGGGATTTTGGACAACACAGAAGTTAAGACTCAAGACAAGTACATTGTTTCCCAATAATAAAACCATTGGTAATTTAGCAATTCATTACTTATTTTTATTTTTTTTTATTTTTTTTTTGTTATAATCATTACATTTATTCATCTTTTTTTTTTTTTTGATAAAAGACATTTATTCATCATTTCTATTACACACAACATATAATTGCCGACACACTTATATTTTTGTTTCCTAGTCATGTATTCCAATTTTTTTGTGAAAGTCATGCATACAGTCTCAAAATCCTATAAAATCTCACTAACGCAAAATAATCATTGGTTACAATAAATTATGAAAAATAAAATTAAAGCGCATAATTAAAATATATATTAAAAAAAAAAGAGAGAATGGAAGACAATATGCTATATAAGTATTCATAAGGTGACGTTTGGGGGTTAAAAGTTCCTTGGTTAACTTAATGGGAATTTAGTAGAATTGTGGATATTAGGTCAAAATACATAGAATCATGAGACAAGATCTTTAGAGTTAAAATAAGATTTTGGGGATAGTGGTCTCTCTCTATAATGGGTCACTTAAAAAGATGCACTTCTCTGATACATTTGCAGGCCACTCGCTATGTCTGTCTCAATCTTAGTTGACTTCTTATAAAGTTGTGAAGGCCGAAATGGAAGGATTAGTTCCACTATTTCTCTTTATTTATACCTAATAATTTCGTGTTTGGTACCACGGATTTTTAAATCTACCCTAAACATTTACCTAAATCCACCTTTAAAAGTAGTTAATTTTCTGCCTAGCAATCCTACCATGTTTTTTTTTTAAAGAAAAAAATGGAATATATCTAACTTTTTTTTTAATATATATCTAAATATTTAATCCTAGCAACTCTAAAATCCTACCATGTTGATCGGGTTTTTACTGAATCTATCTAAATATTTAATCATTGCAAAATTTACATTCGCCGCTACGAATTTTATCACTTATATATTGCTACCGGTTCTAATTGTTTCTTGTTACTTTTTGTAAGGCATATCCAAATTTTGATCGGAAATTGTATTCATTCCTTTTTATTCTAATGAAAACCTTTAACAACAATTCTTTTACTATACCTATTTAAAAGTTTAGCAAAGATTTTTTTTATTATGCATTACCACTAAGGTCATTCATGGTCATATTCAAACTGTATTGGCCATTTGAATACAACAACCAATATTTCAGTCAAATATTGTTAAAAGAACTTGTAAATCAATTATTGCAATAATAGTGTTCAAGTTTGAGTATTTGTAGGGTCTTTGTTTGAAAAGTATGAACCCCTTGGTTTAAATTTCACTTTTGCTATGAATCATTAACAGCAATAAAAACTAACGATAATTACGTACGAGTTTGGTATGATCCCATATTACTTTTTGATAATGGACCCAAATTTCTTAGCAAAATGCAATTTTAAATAAAATATTGCGTCGATAAGTAGACTTGACAATTGAGCACACGTACGTGGTGCACTCCATCGATGGGGAAAAGTTATGGGCTTAAAAGTTAAATCGCAAGTAAAAAATCGATGAAACCAAATGAAGTGACTGTAGATCATTTAGAATAAAATAGCACTTCGAAATAACAATTATGTTATATGAAGTGTTCTGAGAAACCGGTTTAATTACTGGCAACCAATTTGAGTAGTTAAAACATAAATAAATAAAAAAAGACAGGGGTGTAAATTTTTTTGAAATCTTGAAATTACAACACATCTAAAATAGTCGGACTCCCGAACAATTCTAAAACATATTATTCTTTAAGTCATTTTTTTTTTAAACATCTCGATTTATTATTTATTACAAATTATGAAAACTATTGCAACGACTCTTATAGATCTACGACAACCGATATTATCTGGCTCCATACTTTTGATAGACACATTCTACCACCTTTAATGCGTGGAATCACGATGAACGGTTCTACTTACATAACGCTTAAGATCTCATGTAACTTTATCTTCATTAACATGACATAATTATTAATAAATTGCATATTCTGAAAATTGAATCACATACTTTCTGATGTAAAAGCATTAACTAACCCGTGATCAACCACTGAACTAAAAAAACTTCCACTTCTTTCGGTCAGTTCAAGAACATATCTGTTATACAAAATATATTTTTCAAATTAGAAATGTTACCGGCTTAATTGGCAACAAAAAAGAATCAGTTTTATAATCAATAATCAAATTCATTATTGTTTAGTTTGATTTATAATTCCTTTTTTTTGTGTCTGTAAAAGTGTCTATCAAATCAGATTAGTAAAAATAAACAAAAGCGCATCCACATTGGAGGTGTTTCTCAAATGGACTTCTAAAATAAATAGTATTAATATTTTAATATAATTTAGTTATTTAATTAAATTTGAATATTTTAAAAGAAATTAAACCATACATAACTAGATATGTGTTCATAAAGTCTCTCATGAGTAGCTTAAAATTTCTCATTTGAAAAATCTATTTATTTTCTTCTCCTATTTATTTGTTTTTTTATTATTATTGAAAAACTCTATGAAAACTTTTCAATGGAGGAGTTCTAAGTGCAGATAATCTAATGGTTTTCGTACCGTCTAGAGAAGGTTTCACTTTACATCCTAGTTTAAAAACTTTGTTTCAGGAGAGATTTGCATGTTGATCTGGGTCGAAGGAGACATGTTGGCTCAAAAAATATCAGAACTTCTAAAAGAAAAATATAAAACTAATCAAACTAAATTAAGAAAAATAAAGTAGTACTTATGCATTTAGTATAAGAAAGTAGAAAACTAGTAGTTATCCTGGGACAAAAGAATACGTGCAAGTTATACACATGAGTGTAATTTTAGAGTGATAAACTTAGTTGGAAGCTAAGATTGACAAACAGGTCCTAATATATATGGTAAACAGGAACTTCCACTTGCAAGTTCATGAATTAGCTAGGTCGTTTTTCTTGCATCAATCAACCCTTTTTTATTATGAATTCAAATCACATAATTGATCTTATCGGATCACTACAAGAAAACTAAACTGTTTCCGACGGACAGTTTGGTCGGAAATCCGTCGAAAACACCTGTTTCCGACGGATTTCCGATCATACTATCCGTCGGGTATAAGTGGTCGGAAATGAAAGATCGGTCGGAATCCGTCGGAAATTTCTGACGGATTTCCGACCAATACATGTCGTTGAAAATGCCGTCAGAAAATTCCGACCGTTTTCCTACGGATTTGCTATTTTTGTAAAAAAATTAAATTATTTATTATTTAATCTATTAATTATTTAAATTACGAAATAATTTAAATAAAAAGATAAAAATACATTGAAAATGTAATTTAAAGTATTCAGAATTATTTTAAACGTAAATTACAAGAAAAAACTAAAACCGATGTGAAAATCTAAAAATGAAAATCTGGGAATTTGCTCCTCATGAAAGCCTTCATTGCTTCAAGGCTCTCTTTTGTTGCGGCCTTCTCAAGCTTCAATTCTTCAACTTCTTCGTCTTTCTTCTCAAGTGCTTCTTTGAGACCGGCTACTTCATCATAGAGTACGGGATTGGTCGCGGAAGAAGAACTAGGCCCGAACCTAGTTGCTACATTGCCTAATCCAGGACGACGACCCTTGCGCAATGGGATTTCCTACGGAAAATGAGATGCGTCAATATGGAAAATTAAGAAAAAAAACAAAGTCGACATATAATTAAAACGTAACAATACCTGGAGGACCATATCGTTGACTTCGTCTCGAGACAACTCACACTGGTTCGAAGAAGAAGAACCATCCAAACCTTGAGAGAGAGTCATTTGCGTAAGCCGCTCTTCCTTTCTCTTCTCCACCTTATCGACGATTTCAGCAATGTTCGGATAATCGATCTTCCCGGTTTTTTTGTTCGTGTGTGTCCGTTTCATCAAAGCAACTAAATCTGGAACCACACCGCCAGATTCTTGAGTCTACAAACGTTTTCATAAATATTGTTAATGTGAAAGATAACAAAAACTATTTATAGAAATTTCAAATACACTTACCATCTCGTCCTCCCGCGCTAAGAAACTCGTAGCCCCAGAGTTGTGAGTACCTCGAGGATTCTTCTTACGGTTCTCCGAGTTAATCTTTGCAACTTTTTTCGTTGCCGGATCAGCCCAATACGCCTGCAATCCCAACCAAACATCCTCGTTCAAGTTACGCGGTTTCTCAGCCCCGATCTCCCATTTTTCCTTCCACTCGTTCATGTGTCCCGAGTAACTATCCTGGGCCATCTTGTAGAACGCATCCCTAACTTGTCCCGTCAAAGTAGGATGCCAATCATAATCTTGCTACATTATTAATAACAAAAGTTATTAGTAACTATAAAATTCATTTCAAGACAAAATTTTTTGTTAATTAAAGACATACCGTAAAAGTTCGGAACCACAACTCTTTCTCACTTTGAGGCATTGCGTTCCACGTCTTATAAGGATGTTTGAGGAGTGCACGTATCATCTTCAAAAATGATTTTGAGATCTTATTTTTCTTACCGAACCTAAAAACATGAAAACAATGTGTTAGTAAAAAAATCAAAGTTAGTATTAATTTTAACATTCCCTATAAAATTTAAATTTTCTTACCAAGTCGAGTTGCCTCGACACATTGGGTCGAGCTTAGGAATGTTCTCTCGGCCCGGTTGAGTCAACAACTCTTCGATCGTGAGTTGTTGTTGGTTGGAGCTTTGACTGTCCGGAATATGAGATGGGCTCGGGGGGTTTGGGGCTGGGGGGTTTGTGTTGTCGCTCATCGCACGATTTGGGAGGTTAACAAGTCTACGGAAATCTCTCATCGACCTGCAAATTGACCCAAAAAAACTTCACTCCAAACATTTTGCAATTCACAATTCATAAATCCCAATTCACAATTCATAAAATTTCCAAAAATTCACAATTCATAAATCCCAATTCACAATTCATATTTCATATTTCATAATTCAAAAATTCACAATTCAAAATTCATAATTCATCATCCATTAGTCCTAATGCATAATTCAAAAATTCCCAATTCCTAATTCAAAATTCAAAATTCATCTTGCATTCCTAATGCATAATTCAAAAATTCTCAATTCCTAATTCATAATTACAAATGCACAATCCAAAAATCCTAATTCACAAATCATAATTCATATTTCATAATTCAAAAATTCACAATTCAAAATTCATAATTCATCATCCATGCATTCCTAATGCATAATTCAAAAATTCCCAATTCCTAATTCCCAATTACCATGGTTCATCATCCTTGCATTCCTAATGCATAATTCAAAAATTCCCAATTCCTAATTCATAATTACAAATGCACAATCCAAAAATCCTAATTCACAATTCATAATTCACAATTCATATTTCATAATTCAAAAATTCACAATTCAAAATTCATAATTCATCATCCTTGCATTGCTAATGCATAATTCAAAAATTCCCAATTCCTAATTCATAATTACCATGGTCACAATCCAAAAATCCTAAGTCCAAACACATACATGTTTTTTCCGACGAGGTGAGGAGAGAGAAGGACCGGCGGTGGGTGGAGGAGGAGGAAGAGCCGGCGGTTGGTGGAGGAGGAAGACACGCTGGCGGTGCGTATCCCGTCCGAAGAAACTTGGTTTGCGGTGGAGGAGGAAGAAGAGAGAATCACAGGACCGGTGGGTGGAGAGAGAAGATGTTCGGCCGTGGAGGAGAGAGAAGGATCGGCGGTGGGTGGAGATGCGGCGGACGACCGATTCACCGGAGATGCAGCGGTTCTTTTTCGGGAGAAGGAAGAAACACAGTCGGTGGAGAGAAAGAGGAAAGAAAACAGATCTGAGATATTTATTTACTTTATCCGACGGATTTAATGTTTCCGTCGGAATTCCGTCAGAATTGGTAAAAATTTCCGACCGATCTATCCGTCGGAAATTTAAATTTTCCGACCGATAGAGCGGTCGTAATTTTTATTGTTCCGACGGATAGATCGGTCGGAATTTTAAGTTTTCCGACGGATAGAGCGGTTGGAATTTTTTATTTTTAACCAAATTTTATTATAGCAATTTTATTATACCAATTTTATTTTCCCAATTATATTATAACAATTTTTTTATTATTACAATTTTATAATAACAGTTTTATTATCCACAAATTTTTAACCAATTTTTTAACTAATTGTTATAATTTTTTAACCAATTATAACAATTATAACAATTTTTTAACCAATTACAACAATTATAACAATTTTGTAACCAATTTTTTAACCAATTGTTATAATTTTTTAACTAATTATAACAATTTTGTAACAAATTTTTTAACCAATTGTTATAATTTTTTAACCAATCCTAACAATTTTGTAACCAATTTTTTAACCAATTGTTATAATTTTTTAACCAATTATAACAATTTTAACAATTATAACAATTTTATAACAATTATAACAATTTTTTTAACCAATTATAACAATTATAACAATTTTGTAACCAATTTTTTAACCAATTGTTATAATTTTTTAACCAATTATAACAATTTTAACAATTATAACAATTTTATAACAATTATAACAATTTTCGGTCGGAATTATAAAAATTCAGCTTAGAAATTTTAAATTAAAATATATTACAAACACAAATTAATTTTTTTTTAAAAACACAAATATAGTTATAGTCCGTCTGAATCCGATTAATAATCTGAAGGTGCTGAGTCCGACTCTTCGTCAAACTCCCCAATCTCTTCCTCTGAATCCTCAAATATAGCATCCTCTGCGTCCGTTGTGAAATCGACGACGAGGTCAACCTCAAGCGAATGATCAATCGAGCCAATATATCCGGTGGTGCTCTGTTGCAAAGGTTCAGTATCTGCTACCCCATCTACCCTTCCTCTTGGGTTAATTGATGTCACTGTAATCCATGGATCTTGTTTGTTTCGTACTCGAGGGTATGGAATATATGAAACTTGGTTTGCTTGTGAGGCAAGGATGAATGAATCGTATTTTTGAAGTCTCTTCCTCGAATGTACAGATGTAACACCAAACTCGTCTTGTCGAACACCGGTAAAAGGATCATACCAATCACAGTAGAAGACAACGCACCTCAAATCGAGTAAGCCGGGATAATGAACCTCCAATATTTCACGCAAGACACCATAGTAAACAAGATCACCGGAATGTGAAGAAATTCCAGAATTAGAAGTGGACCTTGTGTTCATTTCCCTATGGATCTTAAAAGCGTATCCGCGGGTGCAGTACATCGGATATGACATAGCAACCGATGTTAGGCAGGACGACATCTCCTCTAACCACGTTGGAAATTGATGGCCATTAGATTTCCAATGCGAGATCTACACGAGACAACAGTTTTCCATTAGTACACGCGCAGTTAAATATTTTACATAAATTATTCGTTGGAAATTTTTTCACTTACGTAGGATGGTAACCACCGGTCAAATTCAGAACTTTTTAGCACATTCAATTCATCTTGTGTGTAAAGTGGATTTTCCTGGCATAATTGGTCCATGTAAATGCTGAAAAAAGCATATCATCATTATTTTTTTATTATCATAAAAAGAAAGTTGTGAATTATTTATTTTGTAATTAAAAATACCTCTCGTATGGCATGACTTCTTCGCAATTTGTGAGAATGTACATATGCAAGTGTTTTTTCTCCTCAGATGAAAGCCTCCTTGATTTTGCTTTTCCACTTAGTCGGCCGACTTGTGCAAACATATGTGGGACATAAGCTGGATAAATGGGTTTTTCTCCTCTATCATCGTAACGCCCTGGTTTTCGACTCTTTGATTGGACTTTTGAAGGGAAGTAGTTTACCGCAAAGTTAGATGTTTTCTGATTGATGCTTTGAGCAACAATTGAACCCTCTACTTTGCTTAAATTTTTGACTTTTTTCTTCAGATGGAACATATAACGCTCGAACGGATACATCCACCGATATTGAACAGGGCCACCAAGAGCTACTTCTCGAGGAAGATGAACCGGAAGATGTTCCATAACATCAAAGAAAGACGGCGGAAATATCTTCTCTAGATTGCAGAGGATCATTGGTATCTTCTCCTCCAAATTGCGTATCCCGTCCACTGTAACGGATCTCGTGCATAAATCTCGGAAAAAAGCACCTACCGCTGCATAGATCAAATATAATTTTTGATATACAGTAGATATATATATATATATATATGTGTGATAATGTAAATTGATTTAAATACCCAAAATTTACCTGCAATTGCTCGATGGACGTTTTTTGGTAGGAGGTCTTCAAAAGCAAATGGAAGGAGGCGTTGCATGATAACATGACAGTCATGACTCTTCAGTCCAATAAACTTTCCATCCCCCATATCAACACAATTACGAAGATTAGACGCATATCCATCTGAGAATTTAACATGATGCATAATCCACTCAAAGAACTCTTTCTTTCCTAAACCATCCAACCTGAAGACCGGGATATGACCTTTTCCATTCTCCATGACATGTAGTTCCTTCCGAGAACATATACCAGGCAAATCCAATCTAGACTTCAAATTATCTTTTGTTTTCCCTTGCACATTGAGCACTGTATTGATGATGTTATCGAAAAAGTTCTTCTCAATGTGCATGACATCAAGATTATGCCGCAAGAGATGATCTTTCCAATATGGTAAATCCCAAAAAATACTCTTCTTATGCCAATTATGTTGTTGCCCATAACCGTCAACATGATCATGCCCATTACCACCACAGTAAGTCGTAGTCATAACACCAAAATCACGAAACTGAGTCATAATATAATCACTATTTAACTCGGGGGGGGGGGGGACGATCGTGAAGCACTTTTTTTTTCTTTGTAAACAACGTGGTGCTCCGCCGGTACGGATGATCAGCTGGTAAAAAACATCTATGACAATCAAACCAACACGCCTTTTTGCCATGCTTTAGTTGGAATGCATTAGTGTTATCTTGACAATACGGGCATGACAACTTTCCGTGAGTTGTCCATCCAGATAACATTCCATATGCTGGGAAATCGCTTATGGTCCACATAAGCACAGCTTTCATCGTGAAGTCCTGATGGCATGAAATATCATATGTTCGAACACCATGGTCCCATAACTCTTGCAATTCATGAATCAATGGTTGCAAGAAGACATCAAGCGAACGCTTCGGATGGTCTGGACCGGGAACAAGGATAGTGAGGAATAGAAACTCTCGCTTCATGCACAAAGTTGGAGGCAAATTGTAAGGTGTGACAATGACTGGCCACAATGAATATTTCCTCACATGCTTCCCAAAAGGATTGAAACCATCCGTAGATAACCCAAGGTATACATTTCGTGGCTCTTCTGCAAAACTAGGATACAATGATTGGAAATGTTTCCATGCACCTGCGTCTGAGGGATGCGCAATTTCTCCATTAAAGGTATGCTCTGCATGCCATCTCATAGGACCGGCTGTGCGCTCTGATTTATATAATCTCTTTAACCGCTCGGCTAACGGCAAATACCACATCCTCTTAAACGGTACTCGACCTCTACCACTTGTGTCTTGAAACCGCGGTTGGCGACAAAACCGACATTTCAAGCGGTCGCCATCCTCTCTCCAATATATCATACAGTTGTTGATGCACACATCTATCATTTCATACGACAAACCAAGCTCGGATACAAGTTTTTGTATCTCGTAGTATGAACCCGGGTGAAGATTATCTTCGGGCAGAATATCTTTCACATAATCAGCTATCGCATCCATACAATCCTCTGACAAATTCCAATCGGTTTTTATACTCATCATTCTGTATGCAGAGTATAAAGATGAAAGACCCTCTTTGCAACCAACATATAACGGATCAGTTGATGCATCTACCATATCAAAGTACCTTTGGGCATCTAAAGTTGGTCCTTCGGATCCATCCTGAAAAACGATGGTATATTCTCCCGATAGGCTTCGTTAACCATTTCTTCCATACCTACATTTTCATCTACTTCCGGTATTGGTTCATCTATCCTATCCGCACTAGTACTAGCATAATTCCCCATTGAACCATCTTCACCATGCAAATACCATATCTTATACCCCGGTATAAATCCGTCTCTATAAAGGTGTTGTAATACAAAACGCCCAAATTTCTTTTTACAATTCCGACATTTAGAACAAGGACACGACATTTTACCTTGATCTTCTATGGTTTGCAGTTGGTTTAATGCAAGATTCATAAATTGTTGAACTCCATCGACAAACTCATCCGTAAGTAAACCCGTCTCTGGATCATGAGAAGGTCTATCCATCCACGCTCGAAAATATTGAGGGGGGTTTGAAGGAGCCATTTTTATGTTTTGTTCTTCCAATTTTCGTGAGTGAAGAAGGTGTGATCTGTTTTAAAAAGAAATCTGGGAAATTTCCGACGGATTTCCAACCGAAATTCGGTCGGAAATTCAAATTTTAAAACGGTCAAAAATGGCTCCAATTTTTTCCTACCGATTTCCGACCGACTAAATTTCCCACCGTTTTCCGACGAATTTCCTACCGATTTATTTTTCCACGGATTTCCGACCGATCTTGCAACCGTATTGCGACGGGAATTTTTCCGTCGGAAATTTCCGACTGATTTTGGACCGGTCGAAAATCGATAGTAAATCTGTCGGATTTCCGTCGGTAATTTCCGACCGATTGTTGTCCGTCGGAAATTCGGTCGGAAATAAGCCTGTTTTCTTGTAGTGGATGGCTTAGTGTACAATTGATGACATTCAAATAGTAGATGGCTCACGCTTCACTTTGTTAATAAAAATTTACAAGTAGTGTTTTTTTTTTGGACTGTCTAGATCTTGATTGCAAGATCATATGTCCGGCCCCTGCCTTTGAAACGCCATTGATCGAGTAGTATTTCAGAAAAACAATGTTTCTGTAACAGTTTTGAAATGCAAATCTTGTACTCCCCATAACTTATTGGCCTATTTTATATACATATATATATATATATATATAATATTTTGTAATTTTTATACATATATATATATATATTATATTATATTTTGTAATTTTTGTTTTTGAATTTTTAGCATGTTTGAAGTTAAGTCGTCTACCATGATCATTTGTGTGACGGAATACTTTAATTTTTATTTTTGAGTGATTGGCTTCATCTGTTTTAGATGATATTTTGTCACTTATAAATATTAAGATATTCTAATAAATATGGTGATATTGTAGACGTGATAAATAAAATCTCTTGTAACTGACCATGTTCGTGATCTTAAGATTTTGTATACTTCAAAATTAAAGGTTTAAGGTTTTTCACACGTTCATTTTGAAAAGAATACAACATTTAACAATCCTTATAATTCAATATTACAGTAATGTTTAATTTCTTAATTAAGCCTATAAATATGGATAAAATACGACAAGTTACACAAACTTTGCTTAGGAAATAAAAACACACACACACACATATATATACACTTTTTTGAAGCAAATTTCATTTCGAAAACATATATTATCATAAAAAAATGGATGGAGTATCTAATAGACTAATACTGTCTAGTTTGAAACTTATACCGTCTAGTTCACATAATCATAAGATAATTTAAAACATTAACTTTAAAATTTTGAGCAATGTCATGCAAAAAAGGTATGATTATTGGTTAACACACTTTTTGTCCACAAGCATAAATAGGTGTCCTTTTTGGGAGACGTAACACAATTAACAGCTGAGTTGACTTTCTTTAGCCTTTTTTAGGGTTTGTGGTTTCAATGCGTTATCCCAATAACAGCTGATTCATCTCATTATATTATTTTTCTTGCTACTATCATCATCATTTTGATGTTAGTATCACCACTATTTTCAACTTTTTGTTTGTTTTGCTATAAAAAATATCGATATTCACGTGATATTCTTATTGCTTAAAAGTTAATATGATAAGGGCTTTACATGTTTTCATTATCATAAATAGAACCAACCATCTTAGTCATGGTCATCATCTTAGTCATGGTCATCATCATCACCATCACGACCATTTTCTTTGTGGACCAAAACAGTTTCCACCACACAAACTTGAACGTTTATAAAATGGAAACTAGTCTTCTCCCCTCTTCTCATATCACAAACCCATTTCTCCTCACTTTCCATCGATTTATAATTACATTTCTCCTTTAAGCGAACAAAGAGTGCTTAACCATCATAGATTAATCAGAAAAACATATAATATGCCTCTTAGGATAAAACCCCTACCTCTCTTCTTCCTCATCATACTCCTCATTATTTGCTCTTCATCCTTAGGTAATATCTCTATTCCATGTTCTTTATAAGTTTTTTACTTTGTATAAAGAAATGACTATCGACATTCGACCCAACATAATCCATCATATAGTCCGAGATCAGCTTTTGATTTTATCTTCTAGTACATAATTTCTCTCCTAAGAATCGGAGTACTATTCATTACTATTGTATTGATGGAGCCACACCATATGGTACTATTATTTCCATCCTTCCTCCAACATTAAAACACATTAACTAACTAACTAGTATGTGTTGCAACAAATAAATATCTCTTCTAATATAAATTACCTAAAAAAAAAGCATGTATTATCCGCTGATACAATGTTTTCTTTTAGCTATTGTGGAAGGGTCTATCCAGCTTGGAGGCGCAAAAATGCATGAGAATTTCATGTTATACAAGGTAATAGATTTTATGTTTATATGTGCATATAAATATTACGAATTTCATTTTGCGTCCAAACTATACTGATAATAACATATGGGTTTGTAATAAAGAGTGAGGAGATGGAAGTGAAAAAGATCATGAGCCACAGGAAGTTAATGTTCCACTCGACTACGGACTACGATGACGCAGGACCCAACCCTAAGCACGACCCAAGAAAGAGGCCCGGAGGCAAGCCTTGAATCATCAATTTACAATCATCTCTCTCTCTAGTATCTACATATATATATATATATATATATAATTAAGCACATGCACCAATATATGTATCTCTACATATATGACGAATGTATGTAAGAATGTACGTATCCTCCTTTTCTGACTCTTTTTGTTTGAGGATGAGATCAGTGTAGAATACCCTTCGGAAACACGTTCGTGAAAGAGGACGAGTGATATGACATACTTAATCCTTTATCATCTTATTTTATTGACATATATATATATATATATATATATATATATATAGTCCTTGTTTCTTGTGTACTTCGTTATATCAGAAATTAAATAAAGAGTGTTATGGTTATTTTTATTAAAAACATAATCCAGGGAGATTTAGTTTTTCCTTAAGAAGATTAAATCATGAACATTTAGCTCCATTCCATTTCCATGAGATGACCAGTATAGAACTCAAAATTCTCTTAATATCAATGTTGTAAAATGCGGTAGATGCTAATAATTGAGTGGCCACGACAAACTTTTAGATCGATTAATCGGAAGGGGGTTCAAACATTAGGAAAAATAATATGTACAGTACTTATAATAGCGACGTAATCCAACATTGGATATAATATATATTGTATTTTACATTTATCATTTCAACCTCGAACATATAATATAAAAACTTTTAACAGATGAACTAAAAGCTATAAGCTCACTTTCTACGCATTAGCATAAATGTAAGTACTAACACTAAAAATGAGATGATAATAAAACTAAAATACAGAAAATAAATGCGCATCCAGGGAATCGAACCTGGTCAGTACCGTGGGAGGGTACTATGATACCACTACACCAGATGCGCTTTTGGTCAACTTAATTACCTTATATTTTATATTTATATCTAACAATGAAACTGGTATCTTCATGTCAACATACAAAGTTCTTGGGGTTTGTTTCATGTTTCACCAACATATAGATAATCCACACATGAATATGTGTATGTAAATCACCGAAGACCCCAAATATTATATAAAATTTTAGGGTCCCAAATTCATAAAAAGTTGTAGTCTAGGGGTTATAAATAATTCGACTAGATCCATCACTCTGCTATACCACGAGTTCGAAACCAGATATCATTATTCTGCTTTTTTTTAAGTTATATTGTTTGTTTATTAAACCCTTAAAAGATCAATAAAAATAAATGATGAGTTGACGAGCAAATGGATGATGGGAATAGAGCCCCATTTTTTAATAACTTATACTCTATTTTCTAATAGAAATTTTATTTAAAATTGTGGTTGATAAAACTATTGAAAAATGCCCATTTTTTATATCGTTTCAGGCTTTTAGAAGTCTTGGCACGGGTTCTGATTAGGAGTTTGGGAAAGTATGACTAATTTTATTAAACAAGTTGATATGTTTGACCTCTTTGCTAAACGTTATCAATGTGCTTCTCCTAAACCCTCCATCTCTACCATATCATTGACAATTTGCTTCACCGTCTAAGACGAATTAAATGTTTTCAGAGCCAAAAAACAAATTGTTGGACTCTATAATTAAAAACATCCTATTTTTATGATATCATTTTTTTTCAGACCAAAAAACCAAAAACATATAAACCTTTTCTTCCTTTGTGCTTTATGCTAGTAGCCTAGTACTACATAATACAAAAAAATATCTACTCTTAATTAATTTTCCTAAGATATACACTATTCAAGATCTGTTTTTCATTAAAATCCCTATCTAAAAATGTTGTGTGAATTCAAAATTTCTTACCATGTAATAACAACCACCAATAGAATCGGACTGCCCGTTCATCTCGACCTTACTCTCAAAAAAAAAAAAAAAAATACCATAAATTTCTATTTGTTCTCATCTTTAATGCTTACAAAAAGATCTACATTTGCAAGAAATTATGTTCAATGAATTGACTACAATGTATCCAAATTCTGTGTATGAAGAATTTTGTAGCATTTAAGAAACGGTAATAGCTAATTAAAAAATATTTGACTTAAAACTAAATAATTATTAAATGTCTAAAGACTTTAGTATTTTTGTTTTAATCGTTTATATCCGATACTCAAGTCACACTCACACACCTCTAGAGAAGTGAAAAGGATTTTGGGAGAGAAGAAGCGATTGTCACGATTCCGGACAAAACCTGTTGTATAGCTTTTCTGGGCTCTGGTTACATTTCCTCCGTCGCTCATCTTCTCCACCGTAAGCTCTCCCTCTCTCTCTCTCTCTCTCTCTCTCTCTCTCTCTCTCTCTCTCTCTCTCTCTGGTCTGAACAAAAAAACCGAAGCTTTTTGCCTTTGTCGGTCGCGAAAGTAAGCTTTACTGTTTCTGGGTTTTGTTGTGTGACTTTTAGGGTTTTCAAATTTAGGGTCTTTTTGCTTTAAACCCAGATATTGAAACTTACAACCACAGAGGAACTGTGAGGGTTTGAAATGGCTCCCAGAGGAAGAAAAAAGGTAAATGATTTTAACTGTTACATAGGTTTTCTCAAATTCAGAGATTGTTACTCCATTTTTCATGTTTGACTTTTGTGATTCCTTGTAATCTTACGGGTCTTTAAGGTCAAGCTTTTATGTAGTAGTAGGAGGCATGATCTTCCTGTTGTGGTTCTTGACAAAGATGATGTAAATGGTGTTTTTTTATTGTTCAATTGAATAACAAATCAGAGAACTTTAGTGTTGCAATCACTCTTCTTAGTTAAGGTGAAAAGGTTGAGTCTTTTTCAGTTTTCTTCTTTACCTCATACAACTCTGGTTTTAGATGTAGGAGCTATTTGCTAGAGTCATGTTTATGCTACATTGATTCCCTCTAATCCTATTAGATTTATCTACATTTAAAGTCGAAAGTTGCTCTTTGCGTTGTTTAAAAGTATGTCAAAATGCTTGCTTCCTAGGTGATCCAAACTATTTCAACGGAAATCTACAGCTTAATACTTAGTTTCTGGTTTGTTTCTCTTGTCCTTGGATTTCTTGCTGGTTGTTTCTTTTATACTTAGGATTGTACAGATGTTTCTTCTACGTGGTCTGAGTATTTTGAAGTGATTCGATTGACTCTCAGTGAGTATTAAAAGCAGAATCATTATATGATGGGTGATCTGTTCCTTCTGTGACTTCTCCCTTTTGTGGCTTTTAAATGGTTTTGCTCTTGCCCGTTTCGCAGAAAGGACTGATGCGTGATGATGCAGCTCGAGACGCTATGATTGAATTTGGGTTTGAGATTCGTCTTATCAATGAGACTATCAAAGAATTGCTAGAGGTGTGTTCTTCAGTTTCGGGGTCTCCACTTTCTCTTCTTTGGAAACACTATTTCCTTGAAAATGATGCTAATCTTACTTTGAATGGATTTCAGCTGTATAATGAGAACGCAAAGTCAAACCCATGGAAACTGATCGAAGAAGGTGGATACGCTGTGCTGCTTGATAGATTACTTGAAAAGCAAGCGGAACAAGAAAAGCAATTGGCCGTACACAACGAAGAAGTGGCTGTGGAAGAACAAGCAGAACCAACTCAGGAAGAAAAAGAAAAGGCGATTTTTTCTTTTCTTCCTTCTCTTTCACTTTCTCTGCTTGTGTGATCTGTTAGTGATCAAATGTCAGAAACTGTTGACTGGTTTCTTGAACTTGATATACCCATATGCTCTTAACTTGCAGTCTTTTGTACTAAAGGAGCAGGAACGCCATGTTGAGGAAGGAAGAGACCAGATTGGTAGCAGTTCGACTGCTTTGTTGGGATATGGTGCAGATACAGGAAAACAAACTTGCCAAACTGATGCTTTATCAGTCACTAATGCGGCGGTCATGGACTCAACACCTGCAGCTTTTCAATCAGCAGAAGCAACTGCAGATTCTGTTGGAGGTACTAAACTTTAAAAACTCATCACCATAACAATCTCAAAACATGAAACATTCTCTTACTGAGCTCATTTTCATTGCTTATCACCCATGCTTTATCAGTCACTAATGAGGCGGTCATGGAATCATCACCAGCAGCTTTGCAATCAGCAGAAGCAACAGCAGGTTCTGTTGGAGGTAGGAAACTTTAAAAATACATTGCCTTTACAATCTCAAACACACTTACTGAGCTCGATTCATTTTCTAGGCACCAAGAGTTCTCACTGTGGATGGCTAAGCAGCGAGGAAGAGTCAGATTCAGAAGAAGATGGTGACGATGATGATGATGAGATGATTCAGCTGTCTCCCGAACCTCTGTGTGAAGAACTTGAAGACCTTCTCGCAGAAATACGTGGAGACAGGAAGAGGAAGAGACCCACGAGGTGGGATAACTAGAGGCGTAACAATACTGGAATTATAATGAGCTCCTGTAAGTAACAATTGATACAGTTAAGAAGCTTAAGTAGTAGTATAGTAAGTTAGTATTGTCTGTAAGAAGATAAAAAGACCCATCTTGACATGTGTGGGTCTTCTTGAGCTACTAGAAGTCTAAACATCAAATAAGTAATTAATAGAAGCAAGTTTTGAAGTAGAAAAAGCAACTTTTGTTTATCAGTCTCTGTGGGTCTTCTTGAGAAACCAATTCTATCTTAAGTAAACCGAGTAGCCAATCTTAAAGCTGGACCAAATTACTTGTTACTCTACAGTATAAATCTAGTATCTGTATTTTCTATTTATATCTCTAATAATGAAACTGCTATCTTCATGTGAACATACAAAATTCTTGGGCTTTGTTTCATGTTTCACAAACATACAAATAACAGTGAAAATCATCGAAGAACAGTGAAAAGCCTTTGTTTGGTTACAGAATTTACAGGAATTGATCATACAACTTCATAACTCTCTCCTCAGTCTCCTATTCTTCAACCTTTACGTACTTTGTCCATACAACTTTTATGTCAAATCTCACTTCTTACATTTATAATACATCAAACCAAATCCTTCTCTCATCTCTATCGGCAACCCAATACAAGTCTCCCTTCTTCGTTTATTGTCGTGTTCCTACATATCTTTTGAAGGTCTATGTAACCAATGATTGTGTCTTCAAAGACCACATCCTCCAGATTTGCCTCATCGAATGTGGAACCCGATAACACTGTGTTCTTGAACACCGCTCCTTTCAGATCTGATTTCCCGAAATTCACCCTGTCAATAACAGCATTTGAGAAATTCACCCCTGCAATATCAAACTAAGCATTGTTACTATTTCAGAATTTCAGTTCCCAATCGCCAAAATTTATGGCTACATAAGACTGTTGTAGAGTTACCCTTGAAGCTTGCTCCTACGGCATAAGCTTTTGACATAACGACTTCAGTCATGTCTGCACCATCAAACTTGGCGCCTGACATCAAGGCTGCAGAGAGAGTCTTGCCTTTGAGATTAGATTGATCGTTTGTGTAATCGCAGAACCTAAGATCGAGTGGTTTGTCATAGACTCCATTTGCTTGACCTATCGTGTTACCAACAAATGCTTGTTCACACCGGTTTGGATCTGTTGAAAGCGGAGGAAGTCTCTGAAACAAAACCACGATTCAGTTCTTGAAATCTTTTTCTTAACATTCCCATCTTTCGCCGTGTTAAATAAGCATTTCGTAAGTTTTATAATTACTATGACTAAGGTTACACATTCTTAACCCAAGGGAAGGATCACTCATCACTCAGACTAAGGTTACATCTTAAGTGAGACATTACTTACATGAGAATCCAAGTTCTAACCATAATGTTCAATAGAGAAGGAAAGCATAATGTGACTGACCTGATTAGCAGCAATTACAGGAGAAGCCAATGTAAGAGTACAAGCAGAAATGACGGCGCAAGCGATACATCCAAGCTCCTTAATCGGTAACAAACTCTTCTTTAATCCTTCACCATTGTCTCTGTTTTCTCCAGCTGAGAGCATCATAATGCAAACCAAAAACAAACATCATTCACTACTTTTAGCATCCCTAAAAGAAAGATTTTAACATAACAATATTGTTTCTGATCATCACAAGAGCTATAAGACTCTTCCTTATCACACAATGGTTCGGGTCGGGTCTAAGACAGAAGATAAACCCAGACATACAGATGATTTTCAGTATCAGATAAAGCTACAGATCCTTGAAACTAATTAAATTACTGAGAATTCCGAAGAATCGCCAAACCTAGAAGTAGTAGTAGTAGCAACATACCAATAAACGCAGCGGAATAAAATGGCATTTACCGGAGCAATGTACAGTTGCGAAAGATCTGGAGTCCGGGAAGGCGGAGCGGCGGATTCTTCCGGAGAGAGACGGAGGAGAGAGATTATTCCGGGAGAAGTGAACGGGAAGAGAAGCCATTGATATGCTCAGGTTTTGTGCTTTGTTTGGACAACCGTGAGTTTTTATGGATCATGCCAATGACGTGGCGTGACAGATCAGATCAGAGACTATGTCGATTTTGGGCCTCAGCAATAACTGGGCCGAGAACTCTTTGGTTTAATTTAAAAAGATATCCTCGGTTCCATTTAATATCAATAAGCCCAGGAGTAACGGAGAAAGCTGTCAATGATATTTACAATCATATGACACAGAGTTGCAATTCAATGTTTAGATGTCAATGCACTTCTTTTGACCAATGATCTTTTTTGCTCCACTGGTGTTTCCAGACCCCTGAAAGAGAGTTTACTATCAAGATTTCTGGTCTGAATTTTGATTCCTGGCGTGCCCTTATGATCTAAAGGTACAGTGGTTGTAGAAGAAACAGCTAATAACGATCAACACTTGCGGCATCTGATTAGCATTTGCGAAGGTAACCTGTTTGTTGCCTCCTCTATAGGTTCTTCTCCTAGTTTATTAATGTTCATTTCCTTTTTGTTTAGCTCAAAGGCATGTTGGAGAAACTGCTTTGAATGATACCAGCTCGCGGTCACACCAAATAATCAGACCGGTAATCCTTTGATTTTGCTTCTTTTGGAGTCGCGTATCGATTAATTTCAATTCTTCAGTTCGCAGATGGAAGCTCTCTACGACAAATACACCAAACTCAAGGTTTTCCATCAACTCCTTCACTTTAATTTTCATGTGGGTTTCTGGATTTCGATTTTAACTCCGATCTCCAGAAGAACAATGAACAAGAAGAGAAGTTCCTAAACTTTGTCTCAGATACCAATTTCGATCTCTTCTTTGTTACTTCCTTTGCTCTTGTTAGGTTAGATTGCAAATTGCAATGCACATTTTTTTGGCTTAGACAGTAAAGCATCAATGCGACCCTAACTGCTTTTGGAATTGTTTCGATTCGGAATTATAACAATGGGGTTTCTTTTTGTCTTGTCTATTGGTTACAAAAGTTGAAGACTTTTCAAACTTGTTTCTCTCTTTTGCTTTTGTAGCCTCAGAGGAGTTGATGCATCATTTGACAAGTGATAACGAGAATTTGCAGGAGAGAGTGGAGGATTTGAAGAGTGACATAGCTTTAATCAGGCATGTAACATCATCAGCTAGTTATATCTGGACAAGTTTGATCCTTGAAAATCTAACTGTTAACAATTTTGGTCCATAGATCAACCAAGGACAAGCTCAAAGAGCTGATCCAAGAGGTACATAGTCACAACTACAAAGATCAAAAGACTCCTGAATCTGAGAAAAGTCTGAAGATGTGGAAGAAATGGACATCGTATCACCTCACATTAGCATACAGCATAAAGAACCGGTAAAACAAATCGTCAATCATCCTTTCAATTCTGAGCTGAAAAGAAGGGATGCTGACTTTTTTTACTGTAACAGGTTTTATCATTCAGCCTAAGTGTAGTAAACTCAACTGGTGAAGAATCTGAGCTGCTCTACAAGGTTGTATCACTCGGGACATTTGAAAGAGTAGAGACGATATATTGTTCAGCACAAGTATGTGTCTCTCGAGTCATTAGGCTCCAATGTTGATCACGGTATGTACATCTCCCTCCCTTATCCTGGGGGTATATATTTTTGTGGGAATCTAATAGCTACTTTGATAAACCAACACTTGGAAAAACGCTGCGTTTTTGTGCCATTCATTTGTAGGAAAAAAATAGATATTTTTTGAAAATGACTAAAGTAGTAGGGATTCCTTTGAAAAACAAAAACCACGTATCGAAAATAAGTTATAAACTCTTTGAAAATAAGTGATGCAAGGCCCAACAGGCACAAATTAAATTAGGTTAATACATGTACTGGGCGGCCGGCTGAGGTGAGAGAGAGAACCACAAAAGCTAAAAAGCCACAGAGGTTTCGTAGACATTATCTAACGACATGTAGTTCTCAGTCTCCAATTCCAATTGAAGTTATAACCTAAGAAGCAGACCTGAGCTAGGGTCAATCCTTTAGCACTACTGAAGTTATAACCTAATATGGAAGATAAGGGGAAGGGTCTGGTGGTAGAAGATGAGGAAAACTTGTTTTCTAAGTTAGAAGAAGGTCCAAGCAATATGGAAAGACACAAGGGAGAACATGGTGATGATGGTGGTAGTAATGATCACTATGGTTATGAAGTCGAAAACAGTGATGAAGAAGGCCAGGTAGATGATGATGATGATGATGAGGGAGATGAGTCAGAAGAAAGAAATGAATTTGAAGCTGGAAGTGAAATTCCAAGCAATTTTGAACGTCCTGAGTATGAAGCTCTAGCTGAGAAGAAACGCAAAGCGCTTGCTGATTCTCAACGGTTAGTTTTTCCCCCTCCTCCTGTTGTTTCGTGACAATCCTGAGATTGTGCAATTCAATGAACAAACTTGTACTTTTACTTTCTTGCCTGAGGATCCTTCAAGTTGAAAAATCACTCTCTGCCCAACTTGAAGGGTGAATATGCATACCCATAAGTTTTATTCGGTTTAATGCTTCATACTTGTCAATGTAATTCAAAATTCCAATTCAAGTAACATTTAGATGGATTTGTTGCTCAACTACTTCCCTTGCGTTGCCTTACATTTCTTTTGAGTTGGTTATTTGTTTGTGAATGTGACAGTGATGGTACTGAGAAGAGAGCCAAGTATGATGGTACTGACATCTCGAATAGCACCTCGGGCATGGAGGGGTTCATGGAATTCATGTCTTCTGGTCGCCGACGAAAGTCTAGAAAGGTGTGCTTTGGGATAGCTACTATTTTCATGTCACAATTTGACTTGTAATATATTGTGTCTTAACTCCATCTCTTGTAGCAAGAACTTTGACCTTTTGCTAGTATTAGACTCTTTAAAAATTTGAATTGCATGCTTGTTCTTTAACCATATTGAAATTAGAACCATGAATTTATACTTCATTTGTGCATTCTTTCGTGCTACATTCCAACGAAATCGTAGTATGGGCCAACTGTATTCATATCAATCTGGTAATACTGCATATGCTGCCACGTCTTTTTAAAATATCTTTATACTTCTGCAGCATAAAAAAAAGGGTAGAAGACAGGGGTCAAAGAAAGAAGTTGCACCTGAAATTCAAAAGAGGTTTGGCGAGGCTCTTCTTCTTCATGCACATGGCCGTGACGATGAGGTAATCCGGATGAAGTGGTCATTTTCTGTTGGTATCGTGCTTCATAACATTCTGAAAGAATATGATCCTTCTCTACCACAATATAGTTTGACTATTAACATATCAGATATTACTTCTTTTTCCTTAATATTTTGTGTGTGTGTGTATATATATCATTTAAATTTATGTGGATTTACTTTCTTCCAGGCTTTACCTATTTTAATAGAAGTTATTAAGCAAGCACCAACCTTCGATTTAGCATACTATCACCTTTCACGTGTTTCTGAGCAACTTGGTAGAACTGAATCATCGTCTACGGAGGCATTAAAAATTGCTGCAAGTATCAAAGGTCCAAAATCACCTGTTTGGAAGTTGCTTTATGAGAGGTTCAAGTAAGCTCTCTCTGTTCATGCCAGTCTTCATTTGCATCATCTTGTACAGTAGATATGGCAAACGCAAATTGTAATTTTCGGTTTAGAATTTGTTCTTGATTGTGACAAGCTAAGTAACAAAAAGTACTTAATTTCAGGGAACAAGAGGACATGTCATCAGCAAGGAGTTATGCGTCCAAAGCAATACAAGCTGACCCAGATGATATCCCTTTGAAGTATGAATATGCAGACCTCTGCCTAAATGCTGGAAAATATAAAGAAGCTGCTGAAACCTATGAGCAAATATTCCGTCGGTGTCCTGAGAGAATTGAAGCACTCAAGTGGGGGATAGGGGTATATGCTGAATGACTAGAAATTTCTTCTCATTGCTAATCTCTGTGATGTCATTTCTCCACCCAAGAAAGAAACAAATGGTTATACCAATTTTATGAACTTATTATCTTTTTTGGTCTTTTCAGTATTTCCTAAAATCCGGTGAGGGTGAACGAGCAGCAAGCATCTTGGAGGATCATATCAAATCCCATTCATCTGAAGTAGGGCCCGATGTCTTGGATTTACTGGCTTCTGTTTTCATGCAAATTGATGCGTATGATAGAGCTCTTAAGTATATTCAAGACGTACGCCAGATTTATTGTCTTGGAAAAGAACTGCCTTCCAGCTTAAAAATCAGAGAAGCCATCTGTCATGTTCACCTTGAAGAAATGGAGCAGGCAGAGGTTTGTATATCTACTACAAAACTGTTAAATCTTTTATCCCAATGGTTGCTTTAAAGCTATCCTTCTTCTAACTCATGTAATAGATTTATATGTCATCTCATTTTCCCCAAATTTTGGGTTGCCTGGAACCATCTCTTCTGCTTTTATTGACCTAGATGTTGATGAACCTAATCTTGTGAATGATGTTGCTTCCCTGATCTGCAGATTGTGTTAAGTATTCTACCACGGGAGGCTGTATTTGAACATCCAGAGCTCATTATCAGTTTGGCTGATGAGCTAACAAACATTGGGAATTTTCACTCTGCTCTCAAATACTATTTAGAAGCAATCAGTGAACCTGTGAATGTAAGGAGATCTTCAGCTCTGGTCCATTGTTTCTTCTCTTACAACTTTGGCTTCATCCCTTGGTTAACTAGTTTGTGGTTTTCCTTGTAGAATGGCTATTTGTTTGTGAAAATTGCTCGTTGTTACATGTCACTGGCAGAACGAGAACAGGCCATTATTTTCTATTATAAAGGTACTTTCATGTATATATGTTTTCTAGAATGAAAGAGCTCTTAGATGTAAGTGGTCAATCTCTAGCCCTCACTGTCAAGAATAGAGGATTGATTCAATTTCACTATATTGCATGGGATGTTTAGAGAAGGTCTCAAACCTCAAATTATTTTTTATGATTTTCTATGTATTGCAGATTGAAAATCTTTTTGTCTGTTTCCTTTTTGATTTCGCATTGGCTTCCATTTGTTTTGTTGCTGACTAAAATTGCCCTCAGCTCTGAATGAAATCAGTGATCCAGTTGATGCTCGCATAACTCTGGCTACACTTCTCCTGGAAGATGGCAAACGAGATGAAGCTGTATTAGTGCTTTCTCCTCCGGAAAAGCCAGGTCAGTTGGAAATTTATATTCTCTATCTCTTCTCTGGCCATATTGTCTGAGCGCGTGCATTTCAACTTAATATTTGGTCCTTGTGGTCTATTACGTGAATAAATAGCACATTGACAGGTTTAGTATGAAGATTCCTAACTATGGTTTTTTTTCTCCAAGTGTAGATCCTGATACTGCCAAGCAGAAGGCATGGTGGAAAAATAAAAAGATCAGGATGAATCTTTGTCAGATCTATTATTCAGAGGGAATGCTTGAGGACTTTGCCAACACAGCACTGCAATTGGTTCTTAAGTGGGTTTGGCGGCGGACGGTAATAGCCCTTTGTCCAAGTGTTTTGGAATGCGTTATCATATCACAAACCTGCTAAAGAAATTGATAACAAAAATAGCTACTGCTTCTTGAAGAAAAACGTACTTGGACCCATATGAACATCCTGCATGTTGTTAGGGTTCTTTCATTTAGTATCAGTAAAATCTAGTTTTTTATAAGTATTTTGTATGCTAGCCTTGCACTGTATTTACACTCAGTCTGATGAAAAGTTTAGGTCAAGGGGAAAAGAAAACGATGGGTTCCTTCGGAACTTCAAAGAAACAAAAGACGCCGACGTCCTAGAGATGCTCAAGATTCCCAGTGAGTATAGTATAAATACACCATACTTTTTAAGCCTTGTCATTCTCTCTGCCCATTATTCTTAACTTATGTTCTGAAACATGTTGAGCAAGGTTGAGAGGTGGACCCAAAAAATGGCGCAAAATCAGGGCAACATTAAATGAAACAAAAAGAATTAGAGAACGAGCTGCTATTAAAGCTCATAAGGAAGATATCTGCAGTGAATCTGAGGTAACCATCAATGTCCACACAATTTCACCTTCCTCTGTTACCTGATAAAACTTGTTCCAAATTTGGTTACTTATTGTGGGTTACAATATGCCGGGCGGCTTTTTGTTTGTTTGTATATCATTTTCGCTGACTCTGTCCTCTTTGTTTTTTAAATGCATAAAATGTATTTGCCTGTATATTGACTGGGGTTATCCTTTGACTTTTCTACTCAGGGAGAAGCTATCAAGGATGAAGAGTATCACGGTCTCTTTGTAGATGTAATTGCCTGTTCCCTCTTACCGTTATGTAGTTGATTGCATATGTTGCTTTCACATACATTTTTTTCTTGCTTGAGACCGTATAACTTCCTTGCTTGCATCTTGCTATATGTTGGTATGACTCCTGAAGATGTCTGTTTTGTAGTTGTGCAAGGCTTTGGCATCGCTGCAAAGATATTGGGAAGCTCTGGAGATAGTTAATCTGGCTCGCAGATTGGACGCCAAAATGCTGCCTGTTGAAAAGAAGAAGGAGCTTCAGTCACTTGGAGCTAGTAAGTAATCTTCTAACCCAACCTCGATCTCTATTTTCCTTAAGACTTATAGATAAGTCGTTGTCTTTTAGATTTTTCCTGTTGGTTTTGTATCTCTTGTTTACGCCTCTTTCTTTTTTTGATGTTTACAGAAATATCGTGTGATACTATGGATCCAAAGCAGTGGTTTGACTGTGTAAGATCTGTCATTCAGCAGCATCCATACCGTTTGAATGCCTGGAACTGCTATTACAAAGTCATTTCAAGGTATACACACGGCGGCTTTTAACATGAAAAGTGTCGTAAGCCCGGTTTTTGCTTGCGGTATGAATATCATATCACTATGTGCAGATTAGGGAAAAGAGCATCGGCCGAAGCTAAATTCATGCATCACTTAAGAAGCAAGTACAGAGATTGTGTACCGCCCATTCTTATTGCTGGTCATCACTTCACTGTCACAAGCCGACATCAAGATGCTGCTAGAGAATACCTTGAAGCATATAAACTAATGCCCGATAGTCCTTTGATTAACCTCTGTGTAGGTACGTATGTATCTTATATTTGCTCTCTTTCGCTTTCCCTAGTTTGTGAAATCAATTAAACTAAAGTTTCACCTGTTTCTTTTTTTTCAGGAGCTGCGTTAATCAACTTAGCCCTTGGTTTCCGACTCAAAAACAGACACGAGTGTCTGGCTCAAGGCTTTGCATTTCTGTACAACAATCTCAGAATCTGCAGTAACGGTCAGGAGGCGTTGTATAACCTTGCTCGAGCGTATCAGCACGTAGGACTCGTGACTCTTGCGGCTTCATACTACGAGAAGGTTTTAGCGATTTACGAGAAAGAATATCCAATGCCGAAACTCCCTAACGAAGATCCGAATGTTGTGGAGGAGCGTAAGCCTGTGAATTGTGACCTACGCAAAGAAGCTGCACACAATCTACATTTGATATATAAGCAAAGTGGAGCGTTTGATCTGGCGAGGCAAGTCTTAAAGGATCACTGCACTTTCTGAATCTCGTTATAGTTGTAGCCACTTCATCAAATGTGCTTCATGGGGCATGTAGAGAATTTGTATGGTTGAGGTCGTTGACTCAACACATACAAGGCACAAGTAGAATAGTCATCAGCAAAGAACCAACAATTCTATATAAAGATAATGTTGCTTGTGTTGTTCAAATCAAAGAATGATATGTAAAAAGCGACACGTAAAACATATTTCTCAAGGTTTTTTTTTATACTCAAGAGCTTGTGAAGAACAAGGAGATCGATGTTAAATACATCTATTCAAGTGAAAATGACGAAGATTTGTTTACAAAGGCGCTTCTTACAACAATATTCAAAAAACACGTTCAAAGCATCAGAATGCGTTATTTACGGGAGATATAAAGAAGATATTAGATCAGTCATTTTCAGGGGGAGATTGTACTCTTTTTCCCTTGTCATGATTTTTGTCCCACTGGATTTTGCCATGATAAGATTTTTAACGAGGTAGTCTGAGACCAAACACGTCAAAGATGATGAATCTTCAAGAGGGAGTGTTATAAGTTAGTGATTATTCATCACCTTTTGACACTAAACTTAGCTTCTAAATTCACAAGTGTCTTTTACTTAAACTTGACACAAGATAGGCACTAAGCAAGCTTTGTTTATATCCAAATGTCTTTGTTTTTTTATGTGTCATTGTGCATGTAACCCCTTGTCCTCTATATATATGTGAAGGAGAACACAAGAATAGAGACACATTAATAAAAAGGAAAAGAATTTCATCTCACTTATAAACTTTTCTTTTTTCTTTAATAAAAAGAAAAAGAATTTCATCTCACTTATAAACTTTTCTTTTTTCTTTCTTGTTAATCAAAAAACACATATATTTATATAGTGTATCAAAGATCACATAAGTAGAATATATATATATACCTTCATCATAAATAGATTAGTATAGTTTGTATAATATTTCACAACAGTCTTTAGTTATAGAACACCATGTTTTTTATCCAATAAAAATAACTATTTAATCCCCAACCAAAACTTTATATTTTTTTTTGGTCGGCAAAACAAGATCATATATTAAGTCCAATGGACAAATACAGAAGAGTTAAACCCATAAGAGGAATACAAGCCCAGTGCCCAGCCCAAATCCAATACAAAGACATGTGAAGGAGAAGACACACGATCTTCTCGAAGACACGCGACCAGCCTTAAAGCACCGCCGCTAACTGACACCGGTCACCGCCAACTCCAATTAGCCGCCGCCAATCATCCCTGCTGCGATGAGAATCCTCTTCCCTTTTGTCAATCTCAAATCTAATCTCTGGAAACGCCGAAATCAACTCAATCAAACATTGAAACCACTTCAAAATCTCTCCGAGAAGCACCAACTCCGGGGAAGCTCCATCACCAACCACACCCAATAATGATGTAGTTTGAGATCTGACTTTGCTCCTGCGTCTTGAGCAAAAGGAGAATAATGAAGATATTACTCCTCGAACAATTGGAGAAATCAAAGAGAATTGAAGGAGAACTCGGTGAAGTCGACGAGATGAAGCATGGAAGGAATGAGATTGAACCTCGACTAAACAAAAAAGAAAACACACCGGTCAAACCAGGCAACCGCATCCGAGCTTAGTCGGAACCGGACATAGCCGGATATAGAACCGGAACTAGCCGAAAAATCCAACCCGATTGAAATCGGAAGAACCTACATATATTACAACCAAAATCAAACATAAAGAGAAAAAACTATATACAAAGAAAATACGATGTTGGCTATCGCCGGACGCGGGTAAACGATACTCCAAACGGTTTCTACAAGCTTCTAGCGAGTAGGAGAAAAAATGGTAGGAATTGTTATTCAAAAGTAAACTTTACAATTTTTAAACAGATACAAGTCAAGATCAGAATAAATATGATGATGTTTATTAATTTAATTTAATTTTTTTACTGTTTACAAAATTTACAAAGTACAAAGACTAGTGAGAATCTCAGAATTAGCCTTGTCCTTACAATCTATTGCTTTGTCTCTCTAATCACACTAGTGGAAGTCAAATCTACATAAGCTAAAAAAAAAAAAGGAGACCTACACGTTAGCACCAAACTACACCGAATCAACGAATGGACACAAAAGCTACACTAGGTTAGAAATTTCTCAAATCAAAATCCTAAAAAAAAAAGAGAAGCCATAGAGGATATTTTGTTGAAGCAAGTAACATCAACATCTTTCTCCTTGAACCACATCTTTCAACCCATCACTTGCCTGCCTCTCTTCTTTAGGCCCCACCCATCACCTGTCAAACTTTCAGAGAAATCCGTACTCTTCCAGAAAGAAACGATCTCCAACCGCCACTTACTGCCAAAACAACAAGAAACATCTGTTCCTTATCACCTCCTGCGTCTACATCAACCCCTATGAGATCTCTCCACTGACCCTTCTTCAAAGATTTTCTACAGGATCATCATTAATCTAGAGGAGTGTACCACATTTCAATCTCTTTTTGACTATTGAATATCTCAATGAATCTTGAGAAAGGATCTGGTTTTGGACCCACCAATAGCTTCTAAGATCTACCAAAACACCATGTGCTTGTGCCATGCAAGAAAGGAACAATGGCATTTGATTTGTTTGCCAAAGTTAGAAAAGAAACCAAACCGGTTTGTTTTTTTTGGTTCAAGTAATCACAGGCAAGCCGTAGTTCTGAAACGTTCTGATCCGTCCATCCCAACCGCCTATGACAATGACCATACCCCAAGCAAGAGAGCTAGTTGCTCTCTGGTAAGAGGACTTGAGAAACTTGTAATGAGACGCGTTCATTGCAGATGTAGACAGAGGGTTTGCGGGTAGGTTTTCCTCTGGCCAGGTCGCGCTTCCTTTGGAAACTGATCCGGGGACAAACCCTTCGTTGAGTGATAAGCAAGAAGGAGAAGAAAACGGGAGCGTTGTGTTATGATCTGAGAATCCACACCAGGTTGTTGCAACGGATGCATTGGTGGAGAAACGTTCGAAAGATCGAATCTTCTTGGGTTGGGAAGAAGAATCCGATTCCAATTCCTCCCCATTGCTCCATATATATACATTGGAATCTTCACAAGCTGAAACAATGTGCTTTCCATCAGACGTGAGAGACGCTGATGTGAGGCTTCTCGTCTTGCAAACGCCTGAAGATTACAAAAATCAGAGATGTGCATACTTTAGAATCAGTCATAGAGATAACAAAAGAAAATGAAATAAGTAACATACCTTTGTATTTTCTGACGACATTGTTGCCTTGGAGAATTCTAACTTTGGAATCTGCGGAAACAACCAGGACTTTGCTCGGGTCTTGTGGTAAAAACTGGATAAAACAGGCATATCAATTTGTTAATATCTCACTATGTCAAGAGAAGTAAACAAAGCATCAAGGCCAGGGGAAAAGAAAAGAGATATTATTTACCTGAAACCCAGTTATCCGTTTATTCGAAGACTTCTTCTTGTTATGCAAATGTATCTGAGAATCCAGTTCTAAATAATATCCAGACATGTTGAAGAATCTGCAACTTCCGGTCAGAGAACCGATAATTCCTCCCTGTCCATCCGGTCGATAGCACACTGCGGATATAATGTCTTTTAGATCGGCCCAATCAACAACATTGCAACCAGAAATGTTCCAGATTCGAACTTTTCCATCAATTGAACCACTCATGAAGCAATTCTCATTTACGGGATTGAACTGAACGGAGGTTACTGCAAAAAGAGTAAGTTGTATGTCAGAACAATGTAACTAATAACTGAAGATTTTTTTTTTTTAAAACGAAATAAGCAAGAGGAAGAAGTATACCATAACTATTGTGCGCGAAAACTCCAAGACAGGCATTGATACCGACTTTCCATAGGCGGACAGTTTTATCCATTGACGCTGAGAGAAGATACTACAAGAAATTAAATAACAAATGCCTCAGTTTTTTCACTTCCATTAAAGCAATGGTTTTTTGCAAGTTAATAAGGTGAAAGATTTAGAAAGCTTACATTATGTTTTGACCATGAGATGTCCAAGACTTCACCCGTGTGGCCGCGGAATTCATGTAACGGTTTTTCCATTATCCTGAAAACTTTGGGAGGGAAGACGACGCAGGCTGAATCAGATGTTTTCCTGAAACTTTCTGACGTCTTCTTCGGTTTCTCCTCATCCACCAAAACCGGTTTCAACTGAGAAAAATCGTTTACCTCAAAGTACATACACGAAGGGTTTATCTCGTTAAGACAATCCCTTGGTACTCTAGATCTCTTATCCTCCATGACTTTCCACACACGCACAATCCCATCTTCACCAGAGCTTGCAAGATACTTCCCATCGCCGCTAAATTTCATAGCCAAGATGGAACCATTGTGAGCTTTAATGTCTTGACTCTGATAAAGAGCTGAAAGCTCCTTTGCTTGTTTCTTACAATGCTTAACCTTAACCCTTGAAATCATATCACCATAACCAGAAGAAGCTCTGGTTCTACCACTAGATTCGATCTTTGTATCCGCGGTACATCCCATAGACCGCAGCCTTGTTAACCATCCCTTCTTGAAACTCGTGATAAGACCGGCGATATTGCTCTGCTTCTCGGTTTCCTTCACTTGGCAACATCTAGAATTAGAACATGATGCCATTGAAGAGCTTTGCCTTCTCGTTACATCGCATCCACCCACGTTTTTGTCTACTCTTAGAGACAATTCCTCGGAAACTTCCACGCTTGATGAACCAGATGAAGATACCTGACTAGAAGAACTGCTGAATCCATCAGATCTCTGCTCAGCTTCAAAAGAATTCTCTTGAGCTCCATTGAAAATAGATTCAACATTAGTTACAGAGACCGAATTCTTCGACTGAACACGATCTTCTTCGACTCCCATCCATTCCAAGAACTTCCTCCGCCTCTCCACCACACTTGCAGGTGAATCATTCCATACATCGAAATGGAAACCACTTGGATTTGATGCCATCATTATCTCTTCATTAGCATCGAAAAACTGCAAATCTTCCTCTTGAGACAAGTAATCCATTATTCCTTAAGAGGGTTTTCTCAATCCATGAAACCCAGCTTAAAGAACAATGCTTTTTCTTTCTCTCAAAAGAAGAGTTTCCACAACTGCCAAGTTTTGCTTCCAATCAAGCAACCCTACAAGGGAAAGTATATATATAAAGATTTAGAAATAATATTTATTTTTTAAAACGAACAAGTTTACAAAATAAGCAATCACAGAGTTCGAGAAAAAATAAAATAAAAAATCAAGAGTTGAACATCAATCTCAATCCAAAACCCATTGAACCTAGTCTCTATCTCTCTCTGAGGCATTTCCACAAACAACTTATGTGGTCGATCAATGTGCAAGCAAACCCATCAACAGGTTTCAGCACACAGAGAAGCTGAATTAGCATTAGAGAAGTGAAAGATCTCATTTTTAGATCCTAAGTAACAAATCTGCAGCGAAAATGCGTCAGCACTAGCATCATCATTCATCAATGAAAGGAAATAATTTTTTTATAAAATTGCATACGTGGGTTGGTTCGTGTTCACGAGGTATCTTCGAAATTGGAACAAACACATCCCGAACAAGTAGCAGTGGTAGAGAGTCTAGACACACACACCATTAAAATTTTAAAACCAAACCCTGTGCAAGATCTCTCTCTCTAGACTCTACCGTGAAGAGAGACCAAACCAGAGAGAATATAGAAGTAAATAAATGAATAAAATAAAAAGAAGGATCAAAGGTTTTATTGAAATCCGTGAAGAAAGAGACAACTGGGGAAGAAGATGGATTGTCCGAAAGGAATAGAGTTTTATTTTGGAAGAGGCACGAATCTTTGTTTTGTGACCGTTTGACATGCCTTATTTAACCTCTCGCTCCCTTTATTGAATTATTATTATTCGGTAATTAATTTATTAACCACACGACCATATTTTCATATATGTTAGTATTATTATTAGTCTAGTAATAATGTAATATTGTTTCTGTTCATTTGTTAATTTTTTTATTTTCCTCTCCTCGTGTTCTGTCTGTAGTAAATAGTAGTCATATAATCAATGAAAAATTAGCACTCGTTCCCTCTATATGTGGTGAGGATTAGTCACTTTAATATGTGAGTTACTTTATTTTTTGTTTTTTACTATTGTGAGTTATTATTCTATAATACAACACAGTAACACCAGTTTTCAGAATTATAACATGTTTTATGTATAACACGGATTAATCTATATATTCTTGCTATTTTGAGTTGTTCACACTAGTTACTATAACTATAATTGTAGCTTAAACATTTGAACTACGTTTTTCTAATTCTAACGTAAATTTTTATTTTTTTTCTCAAAAAAAATAAATTAAAAATTGATTGTTTAGCAAAAAAGAAAAACAAAGAATTTTCATACATGTTCTTTTTACAGATGGATTCATCTAAATCATATGATATAGTATCATTGGAAGAATAATTTTTAAAATATAAATACAATTGATTAATATCTCTATAAAATAATACATTTTTAGTAATTTCCACTGCATTTTTTATTTTCAATTCATATTCATCCACATTTGATTTATTTAAATTCTTTACATGGTTACTATCGATCAGGTCTATTGAGGTGGAATACATATCATCAACAAAAAAAGATTCTTAATTACATCCATCAATCTCTTCTTCTGATTATATACTTTCAATAATTATATTCGTTATGCGTAGATTTTGTTTTTAATTTTTTTTTTTTTAAACATATATTTTGTGGTACATGCTTTGTTGGAGCCCACATATCTGCATGATGAGTACGCGGCATGTTCCCCATTGGCTTTGCCTTTGATCCGATTCGAACTATACTCCTTTGATCTCAATTATCTGTCACATTAACAATTTAATTTCCAGTTGTTTTGATACCTAATTATATTCGTTTTACAATAAACCAGACCTCTTTTTAACTTTATTTTTCATTTTTATATGCTTCTAAGTACTCTGTGATTGTTTGGCAGCACACATGGAATAGTTGTTAGTTGTTACTCTTTAAGCGATAATCATAGAAATCTAGATTAAAATAAATGGTATAATCCCATATCAAATTAGCGAAATCATTAATGACAGATATATAAAACAACATGATTCAACAAGGTTTAGAAATCTTAAGTTATAATTAAAATTAATTTATTCAAATCGTATATGTTGATCCCTCCGACTTTTACGATCATAGTTCCTTTTGGGGTTAAAATCACCACGACTCGTGAAAGAGTTTACCACAACAATCCTTTGATGATTTTATCATGACAAATGCATCTGCTAAAAATGGACCAAATATTAATTAAGCCGACAAGATTATAAACGAATTGTACTATATATTAAGTTTTAAAATTAGAAAATTTGCTAATAAAGGCCGTCATGGCTGAGCAAAGTCTGTCTTCCGGTTGAAGCAAAACCAAGTAGAAATTAAAGCATTACTTAATGAGGTAGTGATAAAATACAACCTTTAGAGGATTTTTTTTTTGGGGGTAAAATACTGCCTTTAGAGTTGCAAAGGCAGTTTACCTGGATTTATGCAGGCTTGTATTGAAAAGATAACATATGTTGTCCCAATTACATTCACTTTTCTTATTACTTATTTCGACTATTAGATATATATTTTTTGGTTACTTATATCATCGGTTAAACAATAGATCTTCAAGATTTCTTGATAATAATGATGTTATTATACATGCATCGTTATATTATAATGTACATTATGGACAACTTGGTTTTCTCCTCCTACTATTTTCATATTCATCAAACACTCTTATGGCCTTATGTGTATTATACATATCTTCATCAAAGGCTTATACGCTTATTATATTTATCTAAAAACCTTATTTCTATGAGCACCTCTTTTTTTTAATAAACGTAGGAATATATAGCTTAATTTCAATAGGGAATTTGGATAATAAATTCGACCCTCATAAAATGATTTTAGAGTAATATACAAAAAGTGTACACAATATTCTCAAAAAGAAAGAAATTCTCTTTTTTCGCTAGCTTCTTCTAGTACAATGAGAAATAATAACAAATAGTTACATAAAGAACACAAATTAAACAACAAGACAAAAACATAAATCTAAAATATCTGAAAATATCTTGATGAATCTCCTTGATATATGAACGTTTTGTCACGCACCATATCTAAGAGAATTTTTTTTTTGTTAAATCCCATATCTAAGAGATTAGACTCCACAATTCAACACATTAGAGTAAGTTAACAATAGCAAAAAGATCTAATGAAAACTTTTCATTAACCGGTTAATTTGTATAGAACAATAGCACTATATCGTTTAGCAAAAAAAAACAAGAAACAATAGCACTATCTATATATATATATATATATATATATATATATATATATAGTACACTTCTTTAACGGCCATCAAATGCATAACATGAGGTTGACCTAGTAATGCAAATAAAAACACGTATAAAGCGGTAAAAACCGTTGTTCATGTACAATTCACAAGTTTTTGGTCTCTAGCTAGTAATACAAATAGCGAAGGAAAAGGATATCATATCGTCCTTATATAGCAAACAAATTTGATTTTAAAATATATAATGACTGTAGATTGTTTAACAAAATAAATAATCTACGTGGATTGTTGTTTGTCCTAAAAATTGAACGATATCGTTCTAGTATGCAAGATACGATCTCCCCGTATATATCATCCGTTGTCAAAGTTGAACCAACTAGTATGAATATTCAGATCCTTAGATATTTTAAGATTTTTATTAATCGAGAAAAATTGTTAGCTTAAATCTTTTAACCGTCGTTATTAAACGAATAAACATTGATACCAATGCCAAAGCACGTGTTAGGGCAGTGGTTATACCACTTCCTTGGTATCCCCATGTAGGGATTTCGATCCTATCTTCCTGCGTGAGGTAAAAAGCTAGTGGGCCGGCCGTGTGGCCCACCTAACCGACAAAAAAAAAATTAATACAAATAAAGTTAAAAATAAAAGAAACAAAAACAAAAAAGGAACAAAACGATAAAACATGTTGGTGAAGTTCCAGCGATTGAATTTTCATCCAAAAGTTATTTTCTTTAACGTGGTGATAGCCAGTGGTTTTCATTTAGAAAAAAGTTGTTATGTGGGTTTAAGCTAAAATTCGATTTCCAAGTATGAAATTATCTAATCATTTTTATTTGACTAGTCAAAATAATGTTATGCTTTAGACCTATTAAAAAACATGGTGGTGCACTATTCGACGGTTACACTTATCTTAAAAAGATTAATTGAGTGGTAAAAACTCGGATTATCTCCTTGTTTAAAAAAAAAAAAAAATTTATATTCCATTGTCATTGAAGTGTAAGTAAAAAAAGATTTGTTTCTGTCCATGTAGAAAGATTTGTTATTAATTTGTCAGTAATATGTAGCTTCTCTAATGAGGTGATGTGGCTTGCCAGGTAGATAAGCTATAAAACAATTAAATAACTTTTAAAAACCAGTTTAAATTATAATAAAAGCGCACGACCACCCATCTTATAGTATTATATTTATTATTAAAGAATTTCTATAGTATGATACTATAATTGCGTATTGGCATATCGAGGTAAAGAATATATATATATATTAAAGACACGGTTCATAGAATGCCCACTTCATTGCTTTGGTTGTTGGAACGTTGATTTTCTTCCTTCATGTTCGTCAAACTCAACCAGATTCTCCTAACCTTACCAACTTCATTATTAACTCATCATAGTTCTGTCTGGGCTTAGTTTCACTTTCATAATTCTTTTTTTCTTTTTGTATCTTTAGAATAACCAAAATACGTGAAAGATCATCGCATATGATTTATAAGCGTTAATACACAAATCATAAAGATATCATAGAGTAGTTTCATTGAAGTTTACAATTTGTCTATTGTTTTATGTTTGTACTTTGTAAGAATTTAGATTTTAAAGACACGTATACGACTAAACACATTCTACAAAAAAAAAAAAAGTAGTCTACCTAGTTTACATAGTTAAAGCAAATAGATGGTTTACATCTCATTATAGTGATGGAATGAGTCAAATTGTAAAATGTAAACCAATTTAATAAGAAGAGTTTCCTAGAATACTATATATATTTTGAAGTTTAATTTTGAATGTTGAAAGTTAATTTTAGTTTTGTGGCATTTTTGGAATATTTACCAAATAGTGGTATTTTTGAAACATTTAAAAAAGAGAAATTCCCTATGATACATACTTTGAAATTGTGTTTCTATTGTTTTATGTTTGTACTTTGTAAGAATTTAGATTTTAAAGACACGTATACGACTAAACACATTCTACAAAAAAAAAAAAAGTAGTCTACCTAGTTTACATAGTTAAAGCAAATAGATGGTTTACATCTCATTATAGTGATGGAATGAGTCAAATTGTAAAATGTAAACCAATTTAATAAGAAGAGTTTCCTAGAATACTATATATATTTTGAAGTTTAATTTTGAATGTTGAAAGTTAATTTTAGTTTTGTGGTATTTTTGGAATATTTACCAAATAGTGGTATTTTTGAAACATTTAAAAAAGAGAAATTCCCTATGATACATACTTTGAAATTGTGTTTCCAAAAATACTGTAATTTTTTTAATGTTCCAAAAATACCATCATTTCTCAAATGTTCAAAAAATATTACAAATATAAAAGTTGATTTTCAAGGTATAACTTAAATTTTTGGATATGGATTAATTATTGTAAAAATATGGTATAGTTTTAGGGAGTAGGGATTGAGTTTAGGATTTAAGATTTAACTTTGAATGTTGAAAGTTAATTTTAGTTTTGTGGTAATTTTGAAATATTTACCAAATAATGATATTTTTGAAACATTTAAAATAGTAGTTTTTTAGGAAACAAAACTTTAAAATGTGGTGTTTTTAGAATTACCTTTTAAAAAATGATAGTGTTTTTGAAAATAAAACTTTAAAGTAATGATATTTTTGAGAATTATACTTTTAATAATTGTCTGAAGCTTTGGATTCAATGGTCTGCAGTGATAATAAGCTTCATTTTGATACTTCATAATACTAAATAGATAGAAGGAAGAAAAATTAATGCTGCGGCTAAAATTGAAGAGCTAATGAAAATTGAAATATGACTCGGAGTTTCAGTAGTGAAAATGTTTTAAAGGAAATGATTTGTCAAGGGGTGAGTAACCATAATTCACCTGCCGACGGAATATATAAATTAATAAAATTATTAAAGGCATGTTTAATTATCTCGCCACCGCATTAGATTAATGATATTTATAAATTATACTCCTTCCGTGTTATAATAGATGATGTTTTACATAATTTTTTGTCTCAAATTAGATGATATTTTCAATTTTTAATGTAAAATTAATTGTGTTTTTGTTGCTTTTAATTGTTTAAATTCCACAGCTTATTTTTTATTGGTTGAATAGTATTGAAATTGATAATTTTATATTGAAAAACAAAAAATTAAATAATTTTTTTAATTTGTGTTTAGAAACTTTAAACGTTAAGTAATATAATACAGAAGGAGTAATTTTCAAGTTCCAGGTCACAAGTTCAACTTCACTTGGGAGGAATGATTTACACCTTAAATGCGGTATTATCAACGGCTGGTTTGAGTACCGTACCAGAAAAAGATTATGGTACAAAGATCCAAAACATCTAAAATCTTTAGTCTAGCCGTTTGAACACGAAACCCTAACTGCCTTAGCAGAAAAACCCTAGCCGCCTAAGCACAAAAACCTAGTCGACGTTGTCTTGTCTTCGTTTGTTCGGCGTCTCATACTTTCACTCTGTTTTGATCGAGATAAGTAGATCATCTCATAATTTATTAATTTAATTATATTATCGAATATTTAAAAATAAAATCAAGTATTGTTTCACTTGCGATCTGCTTTCATAAAGCATGATTACATGCTTCTCTGATTGATATAATATGCATATTGCTTTATTATTGACTTTTATCATGATTTACAGTTTATCGGTTTATTGATATACAATTATCGAAACATGATTTATCAATTTTTGTGTCTAGTTAGGTTGGAATATTTGTATATAATATGATATAGCATGTAATTGATTTACTTTTATTTATTAAATATAGGCTATCACAAAGTTAGACTATATGTTGTTGATGGTTTGATTATTTGATTAAAGATTAAAGAAAAAAAATATATATGTTGATTAGATTTGATTGGCTCTGACTAATTGCTTTATGAAACTTTAAAACATATCGTTTCATACTTCAATATAAGAATAATCATGCTTTATTGATCTACACATGGATTATTGAGATTTAATCGAATCATGCATAAATAATTATCGTTTGATGCTTTACCATGTTTCCGTTAGCACATGCATGACCGTATCATATTAATTGTTTGGACTGAAATATTTATCATGTTTCCATTATTAAAGTTTGATATACGCTTTAGCGATTCATGTTACTTATCGATCAATAACAAATAAATTGACTCTTAATCTGACATATTTTTGTGATTTTGTTTTATGCGAGAAAAAAAAATTTGGTTGGTACTTCGATACTACTTTGGATTTGCAACGCAGTCTTTGTTTCTCTCTGGCGTTTTCGATCTCATTGTCGTTACTGACCGATCGAGCTAAGTTTATCTCAAATCCTAATTTCATGTCTTAATTATAAGAAACGTGAATTCATATTTGCAATTATGGTTGATTGTTGATTAGTGTTTGATTTGTCTGAAATTATCGGGACATGAATTAAAATCCATGCTTAATGACATATTGACACATGCCTTAAAAGAATCGGAGTTATAATTGCTCATGCTTCATCGATGAACCTTTCATTAGATTATTATTTAATTTGTTGTTTGATCCATAGATCAGTATATGTTTTATTGTTTGCTCGATCTGCTTCGTTAGTAGTCATGATTTTTCGCCCACTGATTTAATAATTGATTTGGTATAACTAGTTGGTCTAGTATAAATCATATTGAATTTCATGTAGAATCCATGTTAGGTTATTGTTTATTCACAGTATATTTAGTGAATCATATGTTGGAAAGATAAAGAAATATTGAACATGATAATTTGATTAGGTTAATTTGACGAATCTTGTTTCGCTCATACATTATATTGTCTGGCTTGGTAAATAATTAAGTTGAGTTGTTTAATTTGTTAAATCGTTGGCTTATATGGACTTTGAATTGATGAATCAGTTGATTTTCTAATTATTGTTATAGTCACCGTCCTATTTTACAAGAGATTGACTTGCTTCGTGATTATGATTTTCTATTACATATGTTCTGGTGAGCAATCAATTTACTTACACGTATTGAACAAACAAACTTTATGAAATTTTGCTTTATGGTTTGGTTCAGTTAATTATTGTAAAGAAGACATAAATCCCTTTGGTCATACCATAATTTATGAAGTGGATCCTCTCCTTGGAATAATGAATTACTCGATCATGGTGTGATGAGGTGATTACATGATATATTAGTAGAAATTACTGATCATGGTCCATTCCCTAAAGTGAATGTGACATTATATATATAAAAATAAAATAAAAATAAAGGGATCAAGCCAAAAATGTGGCTATAAAGATTGTCGTGAATGGTCAATATTGAGATCAAAGAGTTTCTATCAAAAACTCATATTTTCACCAAAAGTGAAAAAATAAAGATGGTACTATACAAGATAATACAAAAAACATATTGAATGCTTAAGAAGAACATATGTATTCCCCAGAAGAGCACAAAAATAGTATTTCCTACGGGATAAAAATGGTAAGACATAAGAGAAATTTCTCTAGATGAAAGAATCTAGTGTGAATACAATATTAAGAAGTGTAAAGCTGAGTGAAAGCTCATGAAGAGCAGATATAAATTTGCCTATGAGAACACAATTTAAAATTATTGATGCGTTATACTCTCCCAAATCTCAAAAGTTAAGTATTAAAGAATGTTGTTGATTCTAGAGTGGCGATTCGAGATTGATGAACCTGAAGTTTCACGATCTCGAGGGGGAGAATTAGAGAATCTCACATATACAATAAGTGACATATCCAGAAAATTATGTTCACTAAGTTCTTCGAACAATTCTCAAAGAAAAAGTGTGATCACCAGAATGTGATATTAAGAATACATGACTTGAAGTCTGTAAGTGAATTTAACTCAGTTATGTTGACAGAATATATCTAATGCAGAAAATCATAAAGCAGTCTGTTTTCTGACAACTTCCACCATTAGCTTTGGATTTTGTAGAAGTAATTTTGATTATGATAACCCTTGAAGGGAGTAAGTGATTAGCGAAGCAAAGTAAACCAGAAGTTTACTACGAATATAAAGTAAACAAGAAGTTTACTAAGATTAAATATTTGGCTTAACTGGATTGGTCATCCTGGTTTAATGATGATGCGAGAAATTATGAAAATTTATGTGGACATTCCATGAAGATCTAGAAGATTCTTCTTAATGATTTATCATATGTTACTTGCTCAGAAAGCAATACGATAATATGGCTTTCACCAGATAAATAATTTGGAATCTAATAGTTTTTTGAAATATATATAAGAAAGTGGTTATGGGCTGATCACCCACTATGTGACATTTAGCTACCTTATGGTAATAATAGATTCATCGCTTCAATGGACGCATTGACTAGATTGACACATCAACTAGAAGGTTACGTTGATCCTTGTTATAAATCTGCAACCTGAAGTTAGCAATGTTACTTTCTTAATTAAATTACAAGAGTATTTCAGAAGTTATGTTTGAAGTCTGATTATTGGACGTCCATTAGAATAAGTGTTGAACATCCTGAACCTCATATTCAAACACGGAATAGTTTAGTAGCATTGATTCGCATCAAGCCAATGAATATCTAATTATTCTCCCATAATTATTGGTTTAGGGTCAGAAATCAAATAGTTCTCATCTTAAATCTTTGAATGTGAAAAGTGCTCCACCATAGCGCTCTAAGATGAGTCCTCAATGGAGGATAAAAATATATGTTGGATATGAATGATATTAAGTATCTAGAGCCATTCAAGAATGATTTATTTAAGGTTCGATTTGAAGACTCATTTTAATGAGTCAATTTTTCCAACATTTGGAGGAGAAAGTAAAATAGCTGGGAGAAGATATAAGTATCTATGAATTATCAATGATCCTCGGACTAAAAGATGAGAATTAGAAGTCCAAAAGATAATTCCAAGTTTAGCGTAAGGATTGCCAGACGCATTTACTGACTCAAATAGAGTGATGAAATCACCTATACCAGCTATATATGCTCCAATTAGAATTAATGTCCTAGAAGGACCGTATCAGACTGCTAGTGCATCTAAAGATTGCATGAAGCGTGATAGACCTATTTGGTTCCAAATATAAGAATCCTCGTAAAAGAAAAGGAGTAGATAAGTAGAATGACTAGATCGAGGAAATAACAATTTCGAATGATCTTCAGAAGAGACCGAATGAGCTATAGAAGAGACATAAACATGACAAATAAAAGTATTCAAGTACTTGACAATGAAGAGAGCTAGCTAGCTATTTCATGTTTGAAATCGAATGAAACCGAAAAGCAAATCGACGTCGTAATATTTTGCATGCTATGAGTAGTTGATTTTATGAATAAGAAGAGGATCATGAAAGTCTATTGAAAAGTGAACACAAAGTAATGATTGGCCAAATAGAATGGAAGAAAATAGACGTATAATCTCTTGCAGAGATTTAGACTAGTAGTCTATGCACATGAAGTGTAAAACCAGTGAAAGATAAATGAGTCTTTGTGTAAAACAATAGTGAAATTATCACAAAGACAAAGAATATTTTATGAAGGGATATGTTCTCTTGTGGTGGATGCAATATTTATAAGTCTATCAATATGTTATTAAACACTAGATAATTACTTATGATTGCAATCCTTGAAAAATGTGAAAGATATAATCCCTGAAGGATTAAATGTATCAGAATTATGTTCCCGGGAACTCTACTTAATCGAATGAATATAAAATATGTAACATGAGGTATAATCATGTATTTATCAAAAGATTTTGATAAAGTGATTCTTAATTGAAGATCATTAAAATTCCAGCAGAGTTATCACAAGTAGTACGATGATAATAATATATGATAAAAGATCACTGGATAATGATATTTATGAAAGTCCCAGAAGAATTCAATGTAACGAGATTTCGTAAATGATTTGCTATAATAGCAATGTATGTGATGATTTGAACACCACTAGAACTCCTTAAGAGATTAATATCTGAAGAAAAGATTTGAGAATATACTTTGGAAAGATAAATTTACCTTCAGATATCTCAAGTTGAACATCTAGCGCAAAAGCGCAAAAGATGTTATCTCAATAAATCCTTAGAGGATTTTACAGAAAATGCTCATATATGTTTGGTTTTGAAGTACCATACATAAAATGCAATAAGATTTTGTATGATAAAGGAAAAGATGGTATGGACTAGAAGTCTAATAATCTGAGATATCATATGATAATTATATGAGTTTTAAGGCTATGTTTATAGTAATTTTCAAAGATCGAATTTCATCTCCTGAAGAAGATTTTTAAAAGAGAGATATATAATGATGAGCGTGGATGTACTCCTTTTCCCTTATCATAGTTTTTATCCCATAGGGTTTTTATGTGAAAAAGTTTTTAACGAGACATCAAAGAACACGCAAATGATAGACATTTAAAGAGAAATATTATCATTACAATGATATATGAAAGTCTATCAATCTCCCAAATGTATATCATACATTGATGATATCAAGAGAAACAAAGAGAATGATTAAGATAAATCATCTGAAAGACCCATGAGTTGCAGAAGAAAGGCGATGTACATGTTCTACAGATTCGTTCAAGTGAAGTTTTGGCGGACTTATTTTCCAAGACACTTCCAGTTAGCGCGTTGCACTCTTTTTTCCTTAGCCATGCTTTTGTCCCGATTGGGTTTTTCTGGTAAAGTTTTTAATGAGGTAACATCTTATGCGCATTAAGATTATTTTTACTATAATGACATCCAAGGAGTAGTGTTATAAACCCATTAGGTGGATGTCCATTATAGGTCCATGTTCTAGAATGTTGTAGACTTACTTGTTCTCAAAGTTCTACTTATTCCCCAAGTATTTGTAATCCTATATATACTCTCTATTATTGATGGAATAAGACAACACAATTCATTCTCTATTTCTCTTATTCATAACAAATATATTATATATCCGATTAGTAGTTATATATTTTAGTAGTTCTTGTCATCTAACTATAAATTATAAATTTAATAACCATAATAATGACATTAATTTACAAATTAGCATGTCACGACTAATATATATCCATTGTACCAAAAATTATGTATCAGAAATTAATTTAGACCATGCATACGTATATGCTATTATTTTGTATTTACGTAGTTCATTAAATTAAAATTTACCGTGTTGGCTTAATTAAAGACAATTTCATTGGCTTAAAATTTTGATTGCATCACCATTGTTAGCGGATAGCTCCTAGGCAAATGCTCATCCTCTTGGCCCTCCAATTGAGCCGAGACCCAAAGAGTCACGTTATTTTCTCCCAGCCGGAGAATTATATTAGGATCCTAGTTCCAATTTTTGAAAATCATAACTTTCCATATATACCATATTATCTACGATCCACGTCATGTATTCTGGTAGATTCGTTTGTAGTCTCCAAAAGAAATGATCAATGTTTGAAAAGATGGATGTTAGAGGGAATATTTTGGGGCTGATAGTATCTGTTAGAGGGGCCATGTTTGGAGGGCTGGAGGCTAGAGGGAATTCAAACAACACAAGGTTTCTTGTTTCTTCTAGACCGCATCTTTCACAACAGGTATCAAAATTGACTAAGAGGGACCATATATTATGTGTTACCGATACACACTCTGATAATATCTACCATAGAAAGTATTTTAATTTCGGCGGACATTGTAACATCTAGATATGGGCTCTAAGAGGTCTAACATCTGGTCCTAGGAAACACGTCTCCAAAAATGAGCGAGAAAATTGGCACTCGGCACGATACCATGATTTAACCGTATATCTTTTTGATTTTGTGTAATGCCATCCTAAGGTGTATGAATAGTATGGAAAATCTAGCAAGATGCTCTGTATGAATATAACATCTGCAAGATTGACAATCGCGCTTATCAAATCTTATTTCCAATTTTTTGTAATTAGGTCAATCAAATGAGTGACCTAATGGTAATATTTTTTACCCTTACAAATGGTTGATCTCGGGCTATGAGTTAGGAGCCAAGGAGCATTCCATATTGAAATAGAATCTCTTGTTCTAGCTCTTTTTAATTAATCCTAATTTTACCCTAGATTTTCCATCCATATGATGGAGATGCATACTTATCTTGCTCCATGGGGTGTGAGTTGCGATAATACCTACCTCAAAACACTTTCGCGAATAAAAACCCCGGATAGTCTATCTATCGCCATAATTGCTTCGCAAGCATGATAGTATTGAAAACATCAATCATCCAGAATCCAAGTCCATCTTTCGATTTAACCCGACATAGTTTTTGCCATGAAAGCCAATGTACCCCTTTCCATGTCCCGTTTGAATAGTTCTTCAATTGGATTTTAAGATGTTTAAAAGAATTGATGGATGAAAATAACTGATTTAATGTACTAAAAATATTTATTTAAATGTTAGAAAGAACGTAAATGAACAATTTTTCTCTAGCCAATAAAAAGTGAAACTAGTGAAAATTCTGAACTTAAACTCATTCTCAAAGCTTGTTTAATATTCTGGATTCAAACAATGTATAGAATTAACATTCCTTCCGTTTCAATATGTTTGATGTTTTAGAATTTTTTTGTTTGTTTCAAAATGGTTGATGTTTTCTTTTTTCAATGCAGTTTTTATGAACTAATGATCATGAATTGTAAACTTCAAGACACATTAAATGATTTTATTGAATTATTATTGGTTTAAAGTTATGGAAATTATTTAGTGCAAAAAATAATGTATTTATAAGTTAAAATTAATATGCTTTCTTAATATTTCTAAACTTTCAAAAATATCAAACATATTAAAACGTAGGAGTAGATTTTAGGCATAGTGATTAATGTTTTGAATGAAGATCAACCTAATTTCGTGATTTACTAAAACGATCCTTAATGCTTTTTGTTAATGATTTATATGTTTCTGTGCATGAATCCCTGCATATTTTATAATGCACAATCCTTGATAATTATATACTGAATTTTCGTTCATTGCCATTATTTCTTTGTTGAATTTAGATAAACTAGGTGACTCTCCCGCGTGTACGCGGATAACTTATTTATAATTTTTTTTTTGAATTTTACACTTTGAAAATGTGAAATATGTATTTTTTTTATATTTTTATTATAGACATTGTTGTTGGTATTATGTTGTAAACTTTTTTTGTTAATAATATAAAATTTGAAAGTTTAGTTTTAGCATTTTATTATTTGATATATATAAACATATCAAATAAAATATATAATAATTTAATATATTGGAGTGTACAATCTATTATTAAAAGTTGAAAAGATTGAATCCCCTATTTGATCATCTTTTAAAAAATATATAATTTTCTTCACATAGAATTTTGAAAAAAAATTGAATTCGACATTGAAGTATGAAAAGATTAATGTGAGCAACTTTTCGTAAACAAACAAAAATTAATAAAAAATTTATACAACGTCAATGAAGTACACTACGTTTTCTTCTTCTTTTGTTTTCCAAACTTTTGTTGTTTTCTATTTTTATTATGGTTAACATCGTTCGCACTTTTCATATTTTGTTAAAGAAAAACAATTTCTTTTTTATATGGAATAATTAGGAAAATTTAAAATTTAAAAATCAATTTCATTCATTGAACGATAATTTTCTATTGTTTAATCTTTTTATTTCATATTAAACTTTTCACAGTGTTTTATTACTAAACATTAAATATAATATCACAATGTATAAACTAATTTTCTTAAACTATAAAAGTTAAATATTAGTTTTTTGAATATTAGCATGTAAAATATGTAATCTTTGATTTTTCAAAAAATAAAAATATATATATATATATATTTAATATAAAGATATAAAATTCAGATACATTTTATTTTAAATGATTTTATTATTTTCAAATTATCTTTTTAAGAATACGTATATTTTGTTTTTCTAAATTTGAAAAGTTTTTGTCACAAAACACAATATAATCTCTTTAAAAAAACTTGTTAATTACTTTTCATAAATTTCAGTAAAAATTTATTTATATGAAAATGTGTTCTAAATTTTTGGGCTAATATAAATAGGTTTGGTTTGGCCCGATTTGTTGTGAATTGAGCTAATAATTGATTTTGGCCGATTTTTTAATAGGTTTGGTTAATAATTGATTTGGGCTAATATAAAGAAATTTGGTTATATGCAAAATATTTTTGTGAATATTGGACAGATTTTTTGAAGAGTTTGGTGTGAATGTCATGTCATATTTTTTACAATGCCATGTCACATTAAAATTGTGAGAATGAATTTAGTGACGACACATAAGCTCTTTTCAAAAAATTACTCTCCAATTAATATATAAGGGATGAAGTATGTCATATCTTCTTTTTAATTTGATTTAATAGTGTGATTTTTGGTTTTTGTAAATATGATCCTGATAATTCTACTATAATTTCTGCCATGCATTTTTACAATAAACTTCCTCCATTCCACAAAGATAAAAATTTTCAAAAAAAAATTATTTTATAGAAATAACTTTTTTACCGTTTTCAATACATTTTTATTATTGAATCTTAATAGATTGTAAATTTAAAAAAAATTATTGAAACATTATTAATTAAATTTTTTTTAAAACTATAAAATTTAATACATTTATTATAGAAGATAAATATCTTTTTTTAATATGTATGAAAAACTCAAAAAAATTATTTTTGTGGAATGAAGAGGTTTTTGAGGTTAATATATGAGCTAATTTAAGTGACCTGGGTTTTGTAAGTTATCCAAAGCAAAGGTAACTGGTCCAAACACACATAATTTGTCTTTAATTTTCTTTGACCAATAGATGCTTGCTTACATTTTGAATTCTTCTTCCAGTTTTGGTCATTTGATAAACTTTTTTTTAGTTAACATATGACGACGTTATTTACAAAGAAAATTTAGAAAATTTATAACCTATCTTCAAAATATCCAAATTCAGACTAATTCTAAAAATTGTAGATGCCATACGAATATAGTGGGATATAATTCGTTTACGTTGCCGAATTATTGGATACGTCAAAATTACGTAGGCGCATACGTGTTGTCTAATGTCTTGTCTCTTTTCTACGTCGTGGTTAAAAACCTACCGACGTGTTCACTTGCGATATTGAAATTTGACTCTTGAAAACGCATCTTAGTTTCTCACGTACGGATTTATGCAATATCTTTTGGACCCACTATAATACAAATTACAAATACAATGGACCTAGCATCAAACTATCCTTAAATTAAATATTAATTAGAGAGTAATTTTAAAAAAAAAATTTAGATATCTTCATCTCAATTTTAATGTGACATGACATCATTTAAAATATGACATGACATTCTTTCTAATTTAGTCTATTAATCATTAATTAAAATTAGCTCAAACTCAATAATTAAAATTAGCCAAAATTCAAAAGGAGAATGAGAATGATGGTTCTATTGATGAAGTTAAAAAATGATTATCCAAAAATAATCTCACGAAATAAAAAATTATTTTTACATGCTTTCTTTCGATTATTTGATTAGAGATTTTAGTTATTGTTACTTTTAAATTTTTTTTTTTTGGATTTTTATGGATCTTATTTTTTTTTTTTAAAAGTTTGTTCAACCAAAAGGATCAATTAAATAAATCGATTACAATTTGTTTCAGTCCAAATGTAAATTTATGTATCATCATCAACTCCAAAGTTAAAACTATGATAATTTTTAGTAAAATCTACACAAGATTAATCTAATGTTTACAAGATTATGGAAATCGTTATCTACACAAATTTGCCTATCCGAAATTTAAGAATATCTCAAAAACAAAATGTATGAGCAACTATAAATTTAACAGAATAGAATTTGGCTGCTCTGAAATTTATGTATCATTAATTCTAATTTTTCAAATATTGAAAGCTTTTAATAAAAAAAAATTAACATTTTTTATATTTAATTAATAATGGACTTATTATGGTTCGGAATTTATGTATCTTCAACTCCAAATTTAAAATTATGCAAATCTTTAGTAAAATCTACACAAAATAATCTTGTGAAAATATTCCAATTAAATAAGAGTTACCATATTCTGATTAATTGATTGACGTTAACAACATCCAAAATTTTAGTATCATTATCTATAATTGGAAAACTAGGAAAATCGTTAAGAACTTGATATTTCTATAAAATCCGAACTAGGGAAATCGTTAACAACATCCGAAATTTTAGTACGTTAACAACTCCATAAAATCGTTAAGATAGTAAAGTCTTGGAAATATTTTCTATGGAAATATATTAAAATACATCGTATATTTTGTAGAGATAATCTCAACGATTTCAATTGTTTATCCCCACAAACTTGATTTGTGAGAAGATACTTATGTGTCATCTCTACAATCACTCTCACCAAAACAATTATGACATGGCTAACAAAATTGTGACATGACAATTTTGAATCAATAACAAAATCTTGTACAATTAAATTTATATTTGTTACTATAAATAGATCAAAAGAGTTTTTAATCAATATATTATAAGATTTTCATTTTTATTCTAAAGTTATATTCAAATTTGGTTTCTCATTTAAAAATGGTTTAGAAATTAATTATTGTAAAAATAAAATTAGAAAATATTTTCATAGAATATATATTCTTTTGAAAATAATAACGAAGAATTACCAAATTTTTAAAAGAGATTTTGATATGTTTGTAAAAAAACTTCCCAAATTTATAAAAAAAATGTAGTTATTCTTTTGAAATTTTTTTTACGTAAGACAATTCACTACAAGAAAACACAGTTTAGCGTCGTCAAAATTCGATGATAATTCGACGCTAATTTTTTTCCGACGCTAATTCGACACTATTTTTGCGTCGAACTAAATTTCGACGCTAATACGACACTACCTTAGTTTCGAATTAGCGACAAAGGTCTGACGCACCGTTTCGACGCTAATACGATGCTAAATTAGCGTCGATATAGCGTCGAAAAGCATCGTATGTCGACGCTAAATCGGCGCTAAATACCGTTGATTTAGCATCGACCAGGATGAATTTAAAAAAACAAAATAAAAATATTCTAAAAAAAAATATTATAAAACATTCTAAAAATTAAAAATATTATAAAATAAATACAAACGCAAATTTAAATTATCCAATCTACTGATGTTGAGTCCTTAGGTTGACGGTATCTTCTTGTATCATCTCTTCGGATTCTTGCTCGAACTGCGTTGGACTGGTAGGTGGAGGAGGCTGTGGAGGACGCGCTATGCTTTGCAAGGCAGTTGCTAATGTCGGGTGATCCACGACAATGATGTCAAAGAGAGCGGTCAATACCGAGAGACCACTCCTCAGCTTCGCTTGTTCCGTCCTTAGCTGCGCAATCTCAGCATTAGCAGCATCTAACTGTCTGGTCAAACGCGGCTCAGACGATCCCAGAGAGTAAGAAAATCGAGCAGACGAAAAAGCTGCTGGGACATCCCTGATGGATCCAACACCCATCACTCGTCCTTTCTTCTTTGGTGCAACCTATAAAATAAAAGTAATACAATAAAATTGTGATAAAAAATAAGTTGTAATATAATATAGGAACCTAAAAAATTACCTCCTCATAAAGTCTATCGAAATCTTCGATACCCATCGTAGACTGAACAGACTCATCTAGCTCTGCCAGTCGTGCGTTGAACGTTTGTTCCGCTTGAGCGTTAACAAACGTTCTATCCTTCTTCCGATGAGTTTTCTCCATCACTTTAACCATCAGATGAAGATCACTGCCATCAGGCTGTTAAACAAAAATAAACATAGATAAAAATAAAATATAGAATAAATAAATATATAAAATACAAATAATTAAATAAATCAATTGAATTAAAATAATACCATATTCAGTCGAACTATGGCGTATGATGATTGACCCGCACAATGGTTTGAAGGTTCATCTCCCCCGGCCACCAGCGTGAGACGGGATGCAGAACACTTCCCCGATTTAACCACCGAATGGGGATCCTCCCAAAACTGCACTAGACCCGACCAAACATCGGGATCCATCCCTATCGGTTTTGCCTCATCGCCTTTCGCGCGCCACAATTTCTTCAAATTACCGACGTAACCGTTGAGACGCTTTAGCGCCTTCGGCTCGAACGCCGCTCGCACTTCGAAAGTACGAAATTCCTCTCAGTGCCACCCTTGCTACAAAATACGAATAATGTTATTAATATATTTAAAATCAAATAATTTAATAAATAAAAATAAAGAATGTAAAATGACTTACCGCCCATGACTCGAACCAAATATCCCGAACAGACTGCGACATCTAGCTCCAATTAGCATGCAACATAGTGAAATGGGCCATGATGGTTTTGGTGACCGAACGCGAAATACAATTAATGCTAAACCTGTAAAATAAAATACTAAAATGTTAATACTTTAATTATAACTTGTAATTAAAAATTAATTACTTAAAAAAATTAATTAGTAATATTGCAAGAAATTTAATCATACCATAAAGTACCAGGAGGCCTAAACGGATGGAGAACCCTAACCCGTGTCTCACGTCCAGGTTGGCGGAGAAGCTCACTAATCCGCATCATAAGAGGCGGGTTTACTGGTGGAGGGGCCTTGTTGGGATCAGATTTCACCCCTGTGAGATCGATATAGCGAAGAGGTCAATCTAGGCCCAAAATGACATTAAGCTCATAAACAAAATGGGCTTAATGGAATAATGGGCCTAAATTATATTTATTGCTTAATGGGCCAAACCCATTTTATTAGCTGGTCTATTTTAGATATTTCACTATATATTGCTCGTTGTACTCACCCAAAAAGAGGATCTGCAATTTTTCGCACAAACGCTTTAGCAACAAATCAATAAAGCTTTCTTAACGCTATTTTCGTGTTTTTGTCTTTGTTCTTATTTGTTCTTGTGAATTCTTTCCAGAGATCTCGTCTCTTTAAAAACCCTTGACAAATTCAATTGAGTTGGTTTCGACCTCCACAATTTGGCACCGTCTAAGTGGACTTGAGACTCTCTTACACAAAAGAATCACCCGACAACAGATCTGGCAGAGATGACCACCGACGACGTATCCGAGATTCCCACAGGAGATCGACAAGGAGACAAAGACCCAGCGGCGAAGAGCAATGGCGCCAGCAAAAACGGTGCCGACAACCTAGGAGCCAACAACGACGGTGCCGACAAGACTAATGCGGACCATACGTGTGCCGAGAACCCTGGAGCAAACCAAGCCGCTGGAGCAACGCCAGAGTTCCTCACCCGGATGCAAACGATGCTGAAAACGTTGATGAAGAAGTCGGCGGAGAAAGATGCACGGAACGCAGCCGCAGACAATGAGCGGAGGGCCCTGAACACGACGAGCCGAACACGAGGAGGAGGATCGGTCCCGACCCGACAGTCCACTGGGCGCCTTGACCCGACGGCGTTGAACTTCTCGACACCAACCGGCGAACAGAGGATCCGTGGACTGCCACCAATCCACACCTCCCTTCCTACTGCTGAACATAGCCCGACCGCTGACGTCCCTGCCGCCGACAAGTCTCCCCCGGTGATCAACCTAGACGACAACCAGGGCAATGAGTACGCCTCAGGAGACCATCGCGAACCTTGAACGCGTGCCCCATCCAGACGAAGCAACACTTGACTTGGACGCGACCGAGACTTCGCCGACGAAGAAGAAGAGAATGTTTTCTGGGTGGAGCAGTCGCAACAAGACGACGAGCGTGCAACGCTAATCAAAGCCCAACAGGAGGCGTTAGTCAAGATGCAAGCAGCGATAGAACAAAATGCATCAGAGATGAAGGACATGCGATCGCAGATACATCGAGTATCTAGCAGGGCCCCTGAGATCGACCGAGTTCTCGAGGAAGCCCAGACCATTCCTTTCATGGCACGGATCGCTGAAGCAAACATATCCGATTATGGAAGGGTGAAAGTCTCGACTTACGAAGGAAACGCCGACCCAAAGGAACATCTACTGGCATTTGCGATTGCCATGGGACGGATCAACTTCAGAGCAAACAAGAAAAACACAGGCCAATGTCTCTTGTTCGTCGAAAGTCTCAAGGGACTAGCTCTCCAATGGTTTTCAAGACTTGAAAGAAATTTGATCGACATTTTCGAACAACTCTCTTCCGCTTTCCTAAGGCATTATGGCATATTCATGGAGCGTGTAACCTCTGATGCCGATCTCTGGACAATGTCACAGGGGCAGCAGGAGACCCTTCGGAGCTTTATCGAAAGGTTCAAATCCGTCCTGTCCAAGATAGAAGGAGTAACCGACAAATCTGCATTAGACGCCTTGAGAAACACATTATGGTACGAATCAGATTTCCGAAAGAAAATGTATGTCAACGCACCATCAACAATCCAGGATGTCCTCCATAGGGCAACGGGGTTTGCAAAGAACGAAGAGGAGTTTCGCAGATTGGCCCAGAAACATGGCAAGTTGAAACATGCCAATAATCCCATTCCGACCGCAAACCCACCAGTGACAAAGAAAACCAATCAAGGTTCGGGTTTTGTCCAGCACGAAGGAGGATTCCAAGGAGCTCACAAATTTCAAGTCAACTCGACGAGCATCGGTCGAGGTCGAGGACGAGGCCGAGGCCGCGGACGAGGTCCTTGGACCAACACATGGGTGAGAGGTCAAAGCAACTTCGACGAAGCTGCCTACTGCGATCTCCACCGTATATTTGGACATTCGATTGCCAACTGCCGTGTCCTAGGCCAAAAACTAGCTGCAAAGCTAGCAGTCGGTACACTAAAAGGTGTTATCAGTCTCAAAGACTTAGAACTCGACGAAGATGCGGAACGTCCTGCCCAGAACGATGACGAGGCCCCAAAAAGGGGGAGAAGGAACGATGATCAAGATCACGGCAGTGTCCGCCAACGAATTAACTTCATCATGGGAGGATATCGACACTGTACCGACACAGTGTCCGTGATTAAAGCATACCAGCGACGTGCTGATATCAGCGCAAACTGGTCTAGACCATCAACATTCGCCAACGACATAATCACCTTTGAAGAACGTGAAACAGAAGGCATCGATCGACCTCATAGTGACCCCCTCGTCATACAACTAATCATCGATGATCGCGACGTGGCACGCATACTGATCGATACATGCAGTTCCATTGACGTGATCTTCCGAGATACCCTCCAACGGATGAGTATCGACCTCTCCAGAATCCGTTCCTCACCCAAACTAATCACAGGATTCTCTAGCGAAACCACAATGACTATGGGGACCATCAACCTGCCCGTTCGAGCTGGCAACCTTACGAAAATCATTGAGTTCTCCGTCTCCGATAATCCGGCTATTTATAACATGATCCTGGGAACCCCCTGGATCAATTCGATGCGAGCAGTGCCGTCAACTTACCATTTGTGCGTCGAATTCCCAACTCTTGAAGGCATCAAAACAATCCGGGGCAGCCAGAAAGAATCCCGCATCTGCTTCCTCGCTGAGCACAAACTCAGGAATCCAGCTGGCGACCCTGCTAAAGAAGGAAAACGAAAAAAGATGAAGATAGACCGTGAGCAACTCAAGGAGCAAGCCCGCCTATTAAAGCAATTACAGATCGACGAGGATCACAGGAAGGAGGGCCTTGTGTCCACTTGCGATCCCGTCATCTCGGTCTGCAATGACAACGGTCACCCAGAACGATGCGTGGAAATAGACGCGAAACTCGACGACCAAATCAAAACTGGGCTTATTTTCTTCCTCAAAAAGAACATCAATACCTTTGCTTGGGCTGCTGAAGATATGCCCGACATCGATATCGGCATCGCCAACCATGAGTTGCATGTCGATCCAACCTTCAACCCCGTCAAGCAGAAACGACGGAAGTTAGGACCTGAGAGGGCAAAGGCAGTAAATGAGGAAGTGAAAAGACTTCTGCGTGTCGGATCAATAATGGAGGCCAATTACCCCGACTGGCTTGCAAATCCGGTCGTCGTAAAAAAGAAAAACGGCAAGTGGCGTATTTGTGTGGATTTCACCGACCTGAACAAAGCTTGTCCTAAGGACAGCTTTCCTTAACCACCCATCGATCGTCTGGTCGAAGCAACCGCTGGCAACAAACTCATGTCCTTCATGGATGCATTCTCAGGGTACAATCAGATCTTCATGAACCCCGAGGATTGCGAGAAAACAGCGTTTATCACAGACCGCGGAATATACTGCTACAAGGTGATGTCATTCGGCCTCAAGAACGCCGGAGCTACTTATCAGCGTCTGGTGAACAAGATGTTTGCTCATCAACTCGACAAAACTATGGAGGTGTACATCGATGATATGCTCGTCAAGTCCTCAAGAGAGGAGGATAACATACCCCACCTAAAGGAATGTTTTCAGCAGCTCAACCAACACAACATGAAGGTTAACCCGGCAAAATGCCGATTTGCAGTAACTTCCAGAGAGTTTCTCGGTTATATGGTGACCCACGGCGGCATCGAGGCGAATCCCAAGCAGATCGATGCCCTCCTCAAAATGGCCTTGCCGAAAACACCCGCAAAGTGCAGAGATTGACTGGAAGGGTGGTTGCTCTTAACAGATTTATTTCTTGTTCCACCGACAAATGTCTGCCTTTCTACGATACTCTTTGCGGCAAAAAGAAATTTGAATGGACGGACAAATGCGAAGACGCTTTCCAGCAGCTGAAACAGTACATGGCCAGTCCTCCTGTACTCGCCAAACTAGTGGAAGGCGAGCCTCTATTCTTATACACTACAGTGTCTGACACAGCAGTTAGCGGAATGCTTATTCGAGACGAACGCGGTGAGCAGAAGCCAGTTTTCTACGTCAGCAAAACTTTAATAGACGCAAGACAAGATACCCTCAGATGGAGAAGTTGGCACTATCTATCATCATGTTCGCTTGAAAGTTGCGACCGTATTTTTAGTCTCATACAATCGTCATTCTAAGCACTTTCCCACTGCGCTCTATCTTGCACAGTCCAAGTCAATCCGGCAGACTTACGAAATGGGCTATTGAGCTTAGTGAGTATGACATTGAGTATCGCGCCATGACCGCTGCCAAATATCAAGTGTTGGCCGATTTCCTCATCGAACTCCCAGACGAAGATTACGTCATCGAATATCCAAACCTAACCTGGCAGTTACACGTTGACGGATCCTCCTCCAAGAATGGTTCCGGAGTCGGCATCCGATTAATTTCCTCGATAGGCAAAATTCTCGAATATTCATTCCGCCTGGGCTTTAGAGCATCCAACAATGAGGCCGAGTACGAAGCCCTCATCGCTGGCATGAAACTCGCCCAGGGCCTTAAAATTGATCGGGTGGAAACGTTCTGCGATTCACAGTTGGTTGTCAACCAGTTCAACGGGGAGTATACCACCAAAGACGATCGCATGGAAGCATGTCTCGTGATAGCAAAAGAGTTGGCAGCGCAATTTCAGGAGTTCAAATTGACGAGGATTCCTCGAGGCGAGAACACCAATGCCGACGCACTGGCCGCCCTTGCCTCTACGTCCGACCCGGACTTACGACGAATGATCCCGGTGGAATTCATCGAATTCCCCAGCATCGCTCTGCCCGCTGGGGTAAATGTCCTTATTCGAGCCCAAGCCGCGAAGAAGAAAAGAAAGCAAGAAGAGGCAGCGGCTGCGGGAACAGAGAACACGAAAGCGGAGATAACTTCCAACTTACCGTTGTCCAGTGTGGAAGAGACACTTTCGCCAGCAATCACACGTCCAAGAACTCCAGAGGCCATTATCCCCGCCCAACAGCTCGTAGACACAGAGCCACCTGCAGCCCAAACGACACCTCCCGTTTCCAACAACGGCACAACTACTTCTGCCCCTCCACTCGACGACGATGTCATCGTCTCAGAAGATGTCATCGTCTCAGACGAGGACTCTTTTTCCACCGAATATGGTTGCGATATCAAGTGGCTAGACAGAATCAGATAATACATCTCCGATGGAACCTTGCCAATTAACAAATGGGAGGCCCACAAACTTTGGGCACAGGCTGCTCGTTTTATTTTCCTCGACGACAATATTTTCAAGTGGCGTTTCTCAGGACCATTGCTTTCCTGTGTCGAAGGACAGAAGGCGCACGAAATAATGAAGGTGGTCCATGGTGGCTCTTGCGGCAACCACTCTGGTGGCAAGGCCCTCGCGATCAAAATCAAGTGTCACGGACATTATTGGCCTATTATGGTCAAAGACTGCGAGACCTTTTCCCCAAAGTGCGAGAAATGTCAGCGCCACGATCTTAAAATCCACAAGCCCGCCGAGCTCTTTTCTTCGGTCACGTCACCCTACCCATTCATGCGATTGGCTATGGACATCGTTGGACCAATGCACCCGTCTAGCCAGAAACGATACCTATTGGTGTTGATGGACTATTTTTCCAAGTGGGTGGAAGCATTCACGACGCTCAAGTCGAAAGTTTCGTGTGGCGCAACATTATATGCCGACACAGAGTCCCTTACGAAATAGTCACGAATAATGGTTCTTAATTCATCTCGGCCAGATTTGAAGCCTTCTGCGAAAATGGAAGATCTGTTTGACTAAGTCTACCCCTCGCTACCCACTAGGGAACAGACAAGATGAGACCATCAACAAACTGATCATCGGCGGCCTTAAGAAACGCCTTGACCAAAAGAAAAGACTATGGGCCGACGAGCTCGATGGTGTACTTTGGTCCCATCGAACGACTCCACGGCGGGAAACTGGAGAGACTCCATTGTCTCTCGTCTACGGCACTAAATGCGTCATTCCTTCCGAAATACGATTTCCCGGCGTCCGCCGACGACTTTTGTCGGGTTAGGAAGCACTCAATCACCTTTTGATGCTCGACGAACTCGACTTTGTCAATGAACGACGCGACCAAGCCTTGGTTCGCATCGCAAATTACCAACACGCCGCCGCAAAATACTACAACTCCAATGTCCGGCCTCACAAGTTTTCTGAAGGGGAATTAGTGCTACGCGAAGTCTTCCAAAACACAGCAGAACGTAATGCCAGAAAACTCAGAGCTAATTGGGAAGGACCCTACATCGTCATCGAAGTGGTTAAACCAGGTGTCTACAAACTCGCCCACATGACTGGCGAACCAGTCCCGCGTTCCTGGAATGCGTGACATCTGAAAAAGTATTTTCTCTAGGATACTTTACCTTCACAACATGAACTACGAGACGGCTTTATCCCTAAAACAAGGTACGTAGGCAGCTCATCTTCGGGTGGGTTCCGCTGTCCCCCTTCTTAAAAAGGGGGGGAGAGGGTACGTATACTCGTATACTTCCAATTCTTGTAACCACTTTTCATGATTAATCAAAAGCATGATTTCGACTAAACTCGTCTACATCCTTCACGGATTCTTTAAGTCTCACAAAAACAGACATACATTTATCACATCCTATACGGATCAGTTATCATCTTAACTACAATCAGACGTTTACACTTACTATCGTGCTGTTGTCCACAGTGACGAATTTATCCAAATACTACAGATCTGACAAACACATCATTTGCAGGATTAAAAGCGCACTATACAAATAAAAATATTCATTATCGAGCGGATATGTTCAAAGAGGAACCTATGCGTAACCCGGAATGATCATTCTCAAAACCCAACTCACAAATCGGTTGTTCTATCACTTATATGTTCATTATCGAGAAGATACGTTTAAAGAGAAACATGTGTGTAATCCGAAATGTTCACTTTAAACCCAACAAAAGAAACATTGGTCGCTACGCGATACATGTTCGGCTTGGAGCAGACTTATCAATGGGAACTCGTCTGTAAACCAAAATGATCATCCGAAAACCCAATAATCTGACTATTGGTCCTACCCGCAAAATGTGCTAATTTTCTAGAGCAGGCTCATTGATTGAAAGTCGCCTGTAAACCGAAACTCGGAATCACAGAATAAAGTCCAATTCACAAAAAGTTGGTCGCATCACAAGTCAGACATCTAATTTATTTTTGGAATGGACTTATTAACGAGAACTCGTTCGTAAACAAGAATACTTAGCCCGAAACCCAATACACGAGCTATTGGTCGCCTCAAACATCTAAGTTGTATTTGGAGCGGACTTGTTAATAAGAACTCGTCCGTAAACCAAGATACACAGCTCTAAACCCAGCACACAACAAATCACTGGTCTAAATTCGGTGTTAATTGCTGGAGCGGACTTGTTCACGGGAACATATCCGTAAACCAAAATGCTTATCTCAAAAACCCAACAACTTAATCGTTGGTCATTTTGCAATAACGTGTTTATTCTCGAAGCGGGTGTGTCGACGGAGGCTCGCCCGTAAACCAAGAAGTTCATCAGAAAACCCAGCTAACCTATCGTTGGTCCTAACTCTAATATAGTTGAATTTGAGAAACGAACAATTCAACGACAGCATGCCTCAAAACCATACTCGTATATCATCCCTTTCGAAATAGAATAAGAATCTAAGTTGAATCAAATACAAAATCCAAAGTAAAAAAAATGCGAGAAAACGCTAAAACAAAAAAAAACATAACTAAGGTGCGGTCTCGTTAACATCGTCAACAATCTCGATGGTCTGTTCAGCAGGAATCCCTGCCATAGAGTTTGACAAATCATCATCGCTTGACGAATTAGAAGAATTCGAATCCGAGTCAGCCTCCTCTTCAATGACATCAGCGTCTAACTCCTCAACTCGATCATCAGTCACGATAAACGGAAAATCCTTAAGGATCCCTTCAAGTTCACGCACGTGCTTAGAAAACACCTCGTCTGCGAGTGATAGGTCTACCTCCTGCTTCTCAAGCTCAACGAGCTCTTCGCCAAGATCAGGCGCCTTGTCACTCCGAAGCAACTTTACGAACTCAATGTTACTCCGGACTTCGGCAAGACCAATTATGTCAATCCTTGGCTGGCCATTGATCGCTCTAATCTTCTCCGTAGCACGGACGGTCCTCGCTTCATACTTCCCCATCGATTCGCTCTTCGCTTCGTCAACAGCTCATTGCACAGCCGCATCTTAAAGTTTGGCAGCAACATCTAAGCGGGTGGTAAGGTTAGTGACTTCCTTCTGAAGACGATTCCTCTTGGATTCAGACTCTGTAAACATCCCATTCATCTCGCAACGCCAATCCTCGATTTCCTTCATAGCAGCTTCGAGAGTAACTACGCGATCCTCCGCGTCTCTTTTCTGCTTCTTGTGATCGTCACAAGCCTTCTGAACGTTAGCAAGCTGACGAGTCAGTGAGCGAGCAGTCACTTCGTAGTCAATCGCAACCTTATTAAGCGAAGAAAGGAACTGCCAAACAGAGAAATGAATCACGCAAAACAAGTTAGAAAATCAAAAAGAAAGAAATCGTTATCCCAGAAGAATAGCCGCAAAGTCTAACTGTCATGCAGTCGAGGGCAATGTTTGAGTAAGCACTCTTCTTCGACATTTGTTCTGGAGGGGGAAACTAAGTGCCTGGGAAGACGATCTTCGACAGATGTGACGCCGGCAGCTTGGCACTGCTAAAAGATCTTTTTAAATCGGAAGGAAATGATGGGTCCGTCGCCACATGATCATGTCGAGGAGTCAATGCGCGCCTTGATCTGCTTGGATCTTCTCCGCCTGCAATATCTTTGCCCCTGTCTTCTCAGGAACGCTTACGACTTGCCCCAGCATCGTCATCCTTTCCCTGTGCATCATCATGACGCCTATACGAAGGTTCAGATCGACAATCAATGATGACAAAATCATTTCGTTCCAACGCTGGATTACGCTGCCTGGGTGCAAGGGTTCCAGCAGTGCTTGCTCTTGGAACTGACCCTCTCGCATTATATCCTCTTCTGGCCTCGGTAGCTCTCCTCTTACGAGCATAGGGTTTCCTCACGTTGTCCGGCATCTCTGGCAAAGAAATCTGCGAAGTAACTCCGAAACGACGAGTACAAGTTTCTCTAACTCTGCGTAAAGAAAAGTCTTCCTTCCAGCTACACTTCTCAGCAGCAAGTATATTGCGAAGAACGAATAAGTCACTCGCCAACCTCTCAATGTGACTCAAAGCTGCAAAAACAACAACAAGAGAAAATAGTTAGAATCGCGAACCTCCATATGTAGGCAAGCAAAGAAACGATGACTTTAAAAACCATCAAAGAATGGTAAGCTAAACACAAAAGCGCGGCAGGATCTGCTACCGCGAGTCCCCCATCTCTTTCGAAGCATGTCCAGATGATCGCAATCAACAGATGGTTCATTGATTTTCACAATGAAAAACTTTTCCGACCAATAGCGATCTTTGTTGGGAAATTCTCCGACGACTTGGAGATCCGGTTTGCCCTTAAGGAAATACTGGAGTTTGTCCTTGGAGCCAGTTATACTAACCTCGAAAACTCAACAGATGGTCAACTCCGACTTCGTAGCCACACTCATAGCTGCGTACCATAATCCCGACCAAGTGGTGCATCCCGCTAGGCGTGATCTGAGCAACAACAAGGTTGGTCCTCCATAAGAAATCAAGAATAGCACCAGGTATCGGGAACCACAGGAAGCACGCATAAAAGTATGCTTCATACAGAGTGAAGTAGCCCTTTGGAGGATGATCTGCCCGTGCATCTGAGCAAGGAACAACTAGCAAGGAACAACTAGCTCGATTTCGGAGTTGACATGGTGGATCCAGGCGGATCGTTTTCTCTCCGCTTTGCTCTTGGCTTCTTGGCAGCCGGACGAAAAGCAATCTCATAAATAACCTCATTAACCGCGACTAGAGCGTCAGAGTAGACCGGTCTCGACAAACTACCAGTGTCGAATGCTGGCGAAAGAACCATTCTCCTTCCGAGAAGGAAGGGATCAGCGACCATCTCTTCGGAATCGTCTAAGTTTGAAATAGCCTCTGTTGTGTCCTTTGCGCGCGAACCATCAAGCTGCGAGTCCGCGGAATCAGAAACCATCCTCTTAAATTCACCTCTCCGTTGTACCAAAAGGTCAACGATCCGAATCAATTTTGTTCCACAAAACCAGCCTAGCTACCAAGTCCTTGAACCACTGAGTCAAAAAAAAAAAAAATCGATCGAGTCAACTCAGTGCGTCAACTCAGTGCGTCAACTCGGCCGAGTCAACTCGACAGATCGTAAAACAGGCAGATCTCGCCGGAATCTCGTCTCGAGCCGACGGTCACACGCGGTTGCTCTCTCTCTCCTCGCGACGCAAGCTCGCCGCTATGGAGCTCAACGACGCCGCGAAGGTTCACGATCTTGACGGAAGAAACTATGCGAAGGTTCACGATCTGCCGAAACTCGTCGCCGCCTCTCCGTCCCGACGTGAACTGGGAGCGCCGGAGATCGAGACCGAGACGCATCGGACTCTCGCCGCCAGAGCTCTTGATTTGCCAATCCTTCGAGGGAAAAAAAAACTCCTACAAGAAAAATAACAATAAAATAAAGAGGCATAATGGAGATGATTTTTACCTTGTGTTTAGAGAAAAAGTGAATTGATGGAAAATAACTCCATGGAAGCAGACTTATTTATATCTGGAGAATTTCCCAAAATCACTTTTTTTTGGGAAAATTCCTGAAATCTTCCAGCATGCCTCAAATGCCATTAACGCAACAAGACCATCAACCTTCCCAGTCTCCCAAGACAATGAAAAAGAAAATAAGCCCAGGAAAACACGCAAACAACAGCTCGACGCGGAATAACAAGAACTTTCCGAGTTTGATGACAAGACGTCCACGCCTGGCAACTTCGCGGTCCAGCATATAGATCTCAGACTCCATAAACCTTTACCTTGGCATCATCATAACTCGATACTACCAAGCTGGAGGGATAACTGTTGGGGTCAGATTTCACCCCTGTGAGATCGATATAGCGACGAGGTCAATCTAGGCCCAAAATGACATTAAGCCCATAAGCAAAATGGGCTTAATGGAATAATGGGCCTAAATTAGATTTATTGCTTAATGGGCCAAGCCCATTTTATTAGCTGGTCTATTTTAGATATTTCACTATATATTGCTCGTTGTACTCACCCAAAAAGAGGATCTGCAACTTTTCGCACAAACGCTTTAGCAACAAATCAATAAAGCTTTCTTAACGCTATTTTCGTGTTTTTGTCTTTGTTCTTATTTGTTCTTGTGAATTCTTTCCAGAGATCTCGTCTCCTTAAAAACCCTTGACAAATTCAATTGAGTTGGTTTCGACCTCCACAGGCCTCAGTGTGGTCATCGGAATGATCTGCTTTTTCTTCTTCTGGCTCTGGCTTTGGCTCAGGCGGTGGCGGTAACGCACCTCGTGGCGGAGCTTGTGGTGGAACCCGTGGACGATAGTTTGTAGCCTGCGAACCCGACCCTGATCCTGATCCGGATCCGCGACGACCATCGAATCCGGGAATCGTAGCATCCTCGCCAAATAACTGTTCGTATGAAGGTGGTCGATCCGCCTATAAAATAAAACAAATTTATTAAATTAAAATATGTAAAATATAAATTCATATATAAATTAAAAACTTGTAAAATAATTTGGTAGAACAATTCATAAATTCTTAAATTTTATATATAATATATGAATACAAACGCATAAATCCAAAAATTTAACTTGAAAAATAATTTTATATTTTCCAAAATAAGTTGTAAATTCGTTTTTTATTTTAAATAATTATTTATTTTAAATTCAAAAATTCAAAAATTCATTTTATTTTACTTTACATAAATAAATTTCATAAAATATAAATTCATAAATTCGTTTTTATTTTCCACAATTTTATAAATTAATAAATTTTATATATAACTTATCAATACAAACACATAAATCCATATCAAATCTAAATTCAATTCCATTTCCTCAAATCTATTTTATATCAAATTTGTTCATATCAAATTTCCTAAAATCTATTTCCTACATATTTCCTAAATACATTTCCTAAAATCTATTTCATATCAAATTCCATTACTAATATATATAAAAAATTTATTAATATAAAACAAAAACAAAAAAATTACCATTTGAGTTATCGTGATGGAGGATGGAGATCGGCGGGGGAGAGAGAAGGAATGGAGATCGGCGGCGGAGAGAGAGAGAGAGAAGGGCGGCGGTGGAGGGAGAGAGAGAGAGAGAATCCCTCGCGGTGGAGCGAGAGAGGGAGAGAGAGAAAAGGGAGAAGGGGCCGAAATGAGGAAGAACAGAAGAGAGAGAGAGATAGAGGGGGGGGCAGCGGTGGAGAGAGAGGGGCAGCGGCGGAGCGAGATAGAGAGAGAGGGGTGGCGGCGGAGGGAGAGTGAGAGAGAGAGAAGTTGCAGAAACCGGAAAGGAGCAAGAAGGCTTGAGTTGGTCTTATAATATCCGTGATCCGACGCTAAACCGACGCTATTTTCCGTCGAATTAGCGTCAAAATTCATCTTAATCGACGTTAATTTGACGCAAAATAGCGTCGGTTTAGCGTCGGACCACATTTAAATATTTGCATAAATGTAATTTTCGGTTTCCCACGCAAAATAAATGTTTACCGCGGATTGATCGGGAAATTTTTTGATTTAGCGTCGAAAAGAACTAATTCGATGCTAATTCGACACTAAATCAAAAAAACCGCCAACGGTTTAGCTAAAATAAATATGAAATTTTTTGGTTTACCGCCATTGGTTTAATCAAATTAATTCAAAATAGCGTCGGTTTTGTGTCAAATCTCAAAAATTCGATGCGTTTACCATTCATTACCCTAAACCCCAAACATAAAATTTTATTTTAGTTAGCGTCGAATTAGCATCGAAATCACATAAATTCGACGCTAATTCGTTGCTATTAGCGTCGAACTAGCGTCGAATTTTGGGGTTTCGATGCTAATTCGACGCTAACTGAAACAAATTTTATGTTTGGGGTTTAGGGTAAAGAAACCGCCAGCGATAAGAAAACTATCTAGCCATTTCAATCTTTGTTATAACCGAATAATTTTAAAATTTGAAATTTTAAAATACATATTTGGTTTATATAAGGTTATGATGATATATGTAAACTTATATAGTTTTTTATAATCAAAGTCCTTACATGCATTTGGTTAAAATTATAAATACATACTTATTTGTTCGCAATAAATATTTCAATATAGATAACATTAATGATTCACTCTGAATCGTCGACGCTAAATCTTTTATTTTTTACCCTAAACCCTAAATATAAAATTTGTTTCATTTAGCGTCGAATTAGCATCGAAATCACATGAATTAGACGCTAATTTGACGCTAATAGCAACGAATTAGCGTCGAATTCATGTGATTTCGATGCTAATTTGACGCTAACTGAAACAAATTTTATGTTTGGGGATAGGGTAAAGAAACCGCAATATATAGTTAACTTGGCGAATGAATTCACTAATAGAAAACAAAGTGTAGATCTTTACGTTTTTCAATCTCACCGGCGGATGCATTTGGGAAAGGCTCGTCAACTTGGCAAATGAATTCACTAATAGAAAATATAGTTATAACAAATGTTTTCAAAGCATATATAAGTACGAAAATAACCCTTTTGACCTCAATCAATAGTTGGTAATTATAATATGTACCTCAGAAATGGGCTAACTTCGTTGCATTGTAAGATAATATATGTGTGTGCACAATTGTAGTCTTCGTACGAGAACCACTCTTCTTCTCTTATGATTCCAGCATGCCTACCAACTGCACAGAATATATCTGGGACATCAGAAACTGGATACGTTTGTGCGATGCCACCATCATCGTATCTACGTGGAGCTCTTTTTCGTGTCCAGACAGTTGGAAGGAAGTAATATGAGCTGAAATGAGAGGTTTCTTCGGTTAAACTTCCCACAACACTTGATTCCTCAACCCCGGCCAGTTTTTTGCCTTTCTTTTTAAGTGTTTCATGAATCTCTCGAAAGGATACATCCAACGAAATTGAACGGGCCCTCCTAAATCGGCTTCGTGAGGAAGACGAACAGGAAGATGCTCCATCACATCAAAGAAAGATGGAGGGAATATCTTCTCTAAGTTGCACAGCAATATTGCGATGTTATTGTTTAGTTGTTGAATTCCATCCTGAGTCGGAGTTTGCACACACAAATCTCGAAAAAAATGCTCCAACACCTAAAACCAAAGTCCAATATCAACCAAAAAAGAAATATAATTTTCCACACATCATTTGTTTAGGTATTTATATATATAATGTAGAAAATATACCTGCAAGTGATTCATGCACGTTCGTTGGTAAAAGCTCTGCAAAAGCGAAAGACAATAATCTCTGCATAAACATATGACAATCATGACTCTTCATACCAGAAATTTTTTTCCCTTGCTCCACAGACTTAGAGAGTTTTGACACGTATCCATATGGGAACTTAACTTCGGTGGAAAATTAGTTGAAAATGTTGATTTGCCTTCGCTTGACAATCTAAAGATAGGCACTGGAGCTCTCCCATCTCCCGTGAGATATAACTCAACTCTAGAGCATATAAGAGGCAAATCGAATCTAGACTTCAAGTTGTCTTTAGACCTGCCTGGAATGTTTAAGATGGTGTGCATGATGTTACTGAAAAAGTTTTTCTCAATGTGCATGACATCAAGATTGTTGCGCAATAGATGTTCCTTCCAGTACGGTAGATCCCAGAAAATGCTCTTCTTATGCCAATTATGTTCTTCAAGGTATCCATCTCGGAGATTGGTCGGAATATTAAGCCAGTTACCACCACGTTTTGCTGTGTCCTGAGCTCCCCAATAATCAATTTGACCTTCAATTTGCTCTCTTGAAAGATATGGAGGTGGGGGGATACGTACACGTTTGTCCTTTGTGAACAACCTCCTGTTCTCCCGGTACGGATGGTTCATAGGGAGAAACCTCCGGTGACAATCAAACCAACAAGATTTTCTACCATTTTTAGTTGAAAGGCATTTGTTTCATTTTGGCAATACGGACATGATAACCTACCATGTGTTGTCCAACCAGATAACATTCCGTAGGCTGGAAAATCGCTCATCGTCCACATAAGCAAAGCTCGCATGGTAAAATTCTTTTTCTAGAGTAATCAAAAGTACGAACCCCATGAGACCACAACATGTTCAACACGTGAATCAGCGGCTGTAAAAACACATCAATAGATCTTCTTGGATGCTTCGGACCAGGGACTAAAATACTCAAAAACAGAAATTCTCTCTACATGCACATATCAGGCGGAAGGTTATAAGGTGTCAATATAACTGGCCACAAAGAATATTGCCTACCAGACATATCGAACTGGCTAAAACCATCTGTACATAGGCCAAGATAAACATTGCACTTCTTTTTAGCAAAATTAGAGTGTACCGATTTGAAGTGTATCCAAGCTTTTGCATTAGAAGGATGATGAACTTCTCCTTCAATAGTTGAATGTTCCGCATGCCACCTCATTGATGCAGCTGTTCGTTCGGATTGGTGTAACCTTTGTAGCCTATCTGTTATGGGCAGGTACCACATTCTCTGGTACGAAAATTTACTTCTACCAGCTCTTTGGGGCTTAAATCTTGGTTTGTGGCAAAATCGACATTCCTGAAGATCTTCACCATCTTTGTAAAATATCATGCAATTGTCAATGCAAACATCTATCATCTGCGAGGGCAAACCTAAACTAGATACTAGTTTATGTATGTCGTAATATGACTCAGTTACTTGATTACCCTCTGACAAATATTCTTTTAGAACAGCTGCCCAATCATCCATGCAACTCTCAAATTGATTATGATCAGACTTTATTGTCATCATCCTAGATGTCAATGATAATTTAGACAGACCTTCCCTACAACCTTCATAGATTGGTTGTTTTGCAAAATCAAGCATATCATAAATTTTTTTAGCATCTACATTGGGTTTTTCAACACCATCAGGAGTAGACATAACTCCAGGAAATGCATCGGTTACCATTTCTTCTAACCTATTATGCTCTAACCCGACATAATGATCATAAATATTAACAAATTGATGCTGATCATATTGCTCATTCGAATAACCCTGATCCATAGGTTGGTAACTAGTACTACCTGAAGTTTCATCTTCATATCACTCTCCATGATAAAACCAAACATAATACTCAGGTATGAACCATCTATTAAATATATGCGTACCAACTGCATCAATTGTTTGCGGCTTTGAATTTTTGCACTTCCGACACGGGCACACCATCACTCTGGTCCATTGAATTGTAGGCACACTACTCGCTTGAGCCATAAAAATTTCAAGCCAGTTGAGGAACTCTTGTGACAGACCTCCACTTTCATCTTTATGTCGATACATCCAACTTCTTAGTTCGAATATATCGCTCATCTTTTTAAAAAAATTTAGTAGAAATATATATTTTTTTTAATTTTTTTTTTCGAAAGTGTTTTTTTTAATGATGTCTTGGTCTGCGGTGACCAGATATGTATAGGAGTTTTTAGCATCGATTTTGCATCGACTTTGCATCGAATGTTTGAATCGAAATAGCATCGAATTAGCATCGACAACGTATGCGTCGATTTTGCTTTGAATTAGCGTCGGTTTTGCATCGTTTACAAGCGACGCTAAAGAAGTAGGTGAACCCATTAAAAACGTGTCACCTACCTAACAACTTCGACGCAATATCGAAGCTATATTCAACGCTAAATCGATGCAATTTTAGCATCGATTTAGCGTCGAACTGACTATCCCGACTGAAATTCGACGCTAAGTAGCGTCGATTTAGCGTCGAACCATTTCGTCCCTATTTAGGGACGATTTAGCGTCGAATTTTGTTAGCGATGCAAAGAAGACGCTAAATCGACGCTATAATAGCGTCGCACTTAATTCGACGCTAAAACTGTGTTTTCTTGTATTGATTTGAAAGTAATAAAAATATTTTTTTATTTGAAAGCAACAATTTTATTTATCTGCATTTTATTTATAAATCTTATGATTATGTATTTTAGCGTTTTAAACTATTAAATAACTTATTTGTATTCTAAATACTATTTAAGATATTCGGACAAGCCAAATTTAGTATATTTTTTTAACTCTAATGTATTACATTTTGATTTGACATATTTACATATATAATTAATTAAATGGTAAAACTAAATTTCTGAAATTCATATTATTAATAAAAACGATATTATTGACAAAAAAATTAACAACAAAAGAATCAACAATAATGTTTATAATAAAATCAAATACTATATATTTTATATTTTAAAAATAAAAAATAAAAATAAAAATATATAAATAATTTATCCACATGCGTACGAAGGAAAATCACTTAATTTATGAATAAATGTTAAAGAAACCTAAGCATTTTATACATACGCGTATATTAGTCAAAGTTGACTTTGGAGTTTGGGAGGTGTAAACATGGAGGTGCACTAGTTTATATGTTGATGATAGTTTTGCCACATCAATTTTATGATATCGATAGAAGACTACAAGTTCGTAAATTTTTTTTTTTTTGAACATCTGATATATTATTAACTTGAAGGTGTCAAATATCTTCAAAGAAGATGGAGAATACAAATTGGAGGAAAATCGTAAATACAACAAGAATTATATTGTGTTCGAATAAGTGTAGAGACGAGCGGGAATATCACGGATCTGAATCCAAAACAAGACATGAGACGGGAATGCATCAGGGATATCCTCATCTTGTGTTCCAGAGTTCGAAGAAGATAAAGCAATTATTTCAAGTATGTGGTGGAAAATACTTTTATTTTTCTCTTATTTTCATTTTGTAATAAGTATATCATTTTTTTTTGGGTCAAATAAGTATATCATGTAAAATAATTGTTTTTCGTTTTATCTAGATTGTCATTTTCATTTTGAATATATTTTATTATTTTAAAATATAATTTATTTATTTATTTAAAAGAATGTAGTTATGTCTTATTTGAAAAATGGTGTTTTATTACTAAATTAATTATACTTATTTTGTTAGTTAGTGTAATAAATTACAAAATAATAGTTATAATAATACAAAAAAGATGAAAGCTCTCCTTGGAGCAATGACATCAATTATACTCAAAGGTTTAGATTGTAAAATTTTTGAGAAGGATTGTGCGAAACTAGTGACTATTACAAAAAAATTTCGAAATATTGACCAAATTTTACAAATCTTTTAGCATTTACAGAGAATTTTCAAGATTCTTTTTTTTTTTATCCCTCGTTCTCCACATGCGGATTCCTTAGCTAGGTCCTCTCAATTATGTTTTTCTTTTTAAAATTTTGTAACCATTTCTCCTCTACAAGGAATTATCAACAATGAATTGTTGTTTTCTAATATGTTATAATTTAGTTGAAAAAAATACAAAAAAAATTCAATATGGTTTTGATGCGAACCACAAACTACTTTTTCAGTTACCAATCGAACAAGCAAATGAAACGAATGATAAAAAAAAAAAAAAAAAACGTTGAAACATACGGTTGAAAGTTAAAGCATAGTTGGAAGCCAACAAGCAGTTAAAAAGGGAATTGGAAGAGACGGTTAGAGAAGATGGTTGAAGAAGACAATTAGAAGTTAAAAGTGGACCATTGTCAACCAGCTCAAAATATATCAAAATATGATAGATATGTATCTCACTCACATCTCACACATTATCGTATAAAATTTAATTTGTTTTCTATTTTTTATTATTATTATTATATATTCGGTTGTCCGGAGCCTTGTGGTCAAATGGTAAGGAGACGGGTTTGTGACGCCAACACGAGTTCGATCCACCTGCTATGCGAAACTGAAACACATTGCTTTGGACATCCACATAGATATGGACATTTGCTTTCGGCCCATTTGCATATCCGAAAAGAGGGTCTATTCATAGGCTGCACTTTCTTCAGAGATTAATCTAGACCCTTCCATAGGTTTAAGATTTATCCTGAGTTATTAAAAAAAAAGGTCGATTAATTTAAAAGATGAACATATCGTTTCGTTAGAATTTTTCACGTGAATTCATCATTTATTATTTGTCTAGGCCAAAATCTAAAAATCCAAATGATTTACGTGCATCGAATTTGTTTTCAACAGTAATCGAAGCATGGAACATATACGCGTTTACGTTTTAATTATATGTATGTCAAATAAATGTTGCGTTATTACCATGCAAGCTCGTAAACCTAGAATTGGAGATGATCCAGTTACCCGCATTCATAAACTTAAAATTGGAGATTATATCATAACTGGATGAAACCAAATCAACCTGAGCATAAATCAAAATTTTAAATAAATCAAAATGGTTTCCAAGGCTAAAATGAATCAACAAAAGTCCAGGGTTACAAAATATTTTATGGTTCTAAATTTGGCTATCTATTTAGAGCATTTCCTTGAGGCAAGATACCTATAGAGTTTCTTAGTGATTAGGATATTAATATTTTAAATTTAATTTCATTATTCAATTAAATATTATTTATAAAATAAAATTGAACCAATGAGATGAAAGCATATGGCACTTAAGTTTTTATTAAAAACTTAGAGTTTCTTCCTAAAGAAACTTTGATTTTTTTTCTTCATTTAATGCATATTTATCATTTTATATATAAAAAACTCATTAAGGCATCTCCAACCCTACTCTATTTTTACTCTAAAATGGAGTTTGCACTCAAATTTGTTCCAACCCACTCCATCTATATTTCCAAAATAGAATAAAAAATAGGTTTACTCCAAATATAGAGTAACTTTATTTATTATTTTTTTTCTTTTTCTTCACTCTATTATCTACTCCAAAATTGAGTAGGATGTGGAAACCCACTTGGTCCAATAGTTTGATCAAAGATTCATTAATGCTTATACATCAGGAGATCTAGAGTTCGAATTCTACGAGGTGCGATTTATTAATATTGATGCAGATTAACGGAGATAAATTTACATGAGATCTTCAGCGTGTGACAAGATATAATCGTTTGGCGTAGATCAAAGTGGAAGACTTGTTCGTTGTTGAATCGTCAATGTAACAGTTATCATAATTTATAATAAAATATTAATAAATTTAGACGATTAAAAAAAAGAATAGAACTAAAATAAAATATAATTTAATTTTAGAGTTATTCAATTTTAGAATAAAAAATAGAATTTTGGGTTGGAGACGGTTTTAGTAATAAATTTCAGTGCTATATTTTGAATGGAGGCAAAATACTGAAAACCCTATTAGACAGATATTGCTGACCTCATAAAGGCACATCAACAGTGTTTGTGGGTCTGTGACCAATCATATATATATAAATAGTATATAAGCTCGTATCATCATTATATATATAGAGTTATTATACATATATGTTATAGTTTTTCTTTTTCTTGTTCAATTATATACTACAGATTGAGAGAAATATATGTAATATGATAATATATGCTGTCAACAAAAATAATAATATGATAATCCTTTTTCATTTTGGTTCATCAAAAAAATTCTGATAATCATAAGTTTACGAAACATGTTTTTAGAAATACTGCAATTTAAATGTAGTAAATTTGATGGGCTTTTCCCTATTTAATCATGTTTTCTATTGGATACATATTGATTTAAAAACGTAATGAGATAAAAATAAAAATGTGAGAAGTTTGTCTTAGTTGATTTTTGGAACCTGTCGAGCATTGTTTGTCTTTTTTATAACACTTTTCTATCGGTTGAATTTTCAGTTCAACTATAAATTTTACTATTTGGAATAAAAATGAGAGAAACAAAATTTCATTCCGTATGCCAAGAGAAATGGAAACTAGAACAAATTTATATATAAAATATTTATCTATTAAATTGTAGAGGAACGAGTTTGCTAGATTTGTAACAAAATTTCATTCCGTATGCTAGAGAGAAGTGGAAACTAGAACTAATTTATATATATAATATTTCTCTATTAAATTGTAGAGGAACGAGTTTGCCAGATTTGTAATTCTTATAAAGAATAAATGAAGTGTTTAGTCGAGCGTTCATTTAACTTTAAACAAAAATGCAAGATTAAAACAGAAAATATAAAATTTTAATTAAAAAACATTATAAATGCGGTAAATAAAAGTGTTTAGTCGAGCGTTCATTTAATTAGACCAAAATGCAAGACTAAAACAGAAAATAGAACATTTTAATTAAGAAAACATTAGAAACGCGCTCTGTGACTATTGCTATTTGCTAATATTAATATAGTAAGGCCAATATGGTTTGTTCACAGGTCTTATGTTGAAAAAAGAATGAGCTATACGTAATATAAAATTGGAATAATTACAAAAATGCTATTTTTAGTATATATATTTATAAAAATGCTACTATCTATTTATAAAAATACCATTAATTATAAATTTTTAGAATTTAAATTTTAAAATTATAAATTCTAAAAAATGTATTGACCCCTAAAAACTTTTAACTCTCAAAATTAAACTATAATACAATATAATTAATCCAAACATAAATATAACAAGTAAATAATTTTGAAAAATTAGTATTTTTAAAATTTTTTGAAAATATAACATTTTTGAAAAATAACACTTAAAAAATAGCATTTTTCAAAATATTTCTATAAAGTTCTGGTCAATGACATCTCCGTCTATATATTTCAAAGAGTTCATAAGTTAAATATGTACATGCTTGATGAGTTTACTCGATGGAATATTTGATGATTCCAATTTCCAAGGACCCCTGTTGCTTTGAGTACAATATTGTACTTATAATCTCAGCATGCACCAAAATCAAGGTCACTTTTTGATTATATTATTGATTCAAAGTCAATATGAAAACTACCAATGACCAATGACCGTGTAGATTGTGTTATAAGAACCATAATCATTAAATTCCAAAACTTCATCAGATATTATAGTTTGAGCCGACTCCCTCGAGATAATTAGCATCTAAACAGATTAATTTCGGGTTTAATTTAACGTAATGTCTATTAAATTTTAACTATTGATCTCATCTAATCTAACTTTTGGGAAGATTAGCAAGGATAACTATAATATGTGGATAAAAGATCCTAATCGGGTTTAGTTTAACGTAATATCTATTAAATTCTAACTATTGATCTCATCTAATCTAATTTTTAGGCAAATTAGTAAGGATGCCTGTAGTCTGTGGATAAAAGTATCACATCGAAAAGATGTGAATGGACATACACTACAAGAAAACACAGTTTTACCGTCGAATTTTAGCGTCGAATTTGCGTCGCAATTGTGTCGCTTACAAAATCCGTCGCTAATTAGGGACAAAACAATTCGACGCTAAATCGTATCGATTTAGCATAGAACATATAGCGTCGAATATTGCGTCGAATTTGGTAGGTAGGTGACACATTAAAAACGGGTTCCCTTACTTATTTAGCGGCGCTTACAAACGACGCAAAAACGAAGCTAATTCGATATAAAATTGACGCAAAGGTATTCGATGCTAATTCGATTCAAACATTCGATGCAAAATCGATGGAAATTCGATGCTAAAATCTCCTATATATACCCACTCAACACCAGCGTAAGAAATCATTCGACAACAAAAAAAAAAAAATCAATTCCGAAAAAAAAAAAATTTAAAAAAATCTTTTCTACTAAATTTTTTTAAAAAAATGGGCGATATATACGAACTAAGACGCTGGATGTATCGACGTAAAGATGAAAATGGAGGGCTTTCAAAAGAGTTCCTCAACGGCCTTGAAAATTTCATGGCTCAAGCGAGTAGTGTGCCTATAATTCAACGGACCGGAGTGATGGTGTGCCCGTGTCGGAAGTTCAAAAATTCAAGGCCGCAACAATTGATACAGTTGGTACGCATTTATTTAATAGAGGGTTCACACCTGAGTATTATGTTTGGTTTTATCATGGAGACGGATATGAAGATGAAACTTCGGGTAGTACTAGTTACCAACCTATGGATCATGGTTATTCGAATGAGCAATATGATTAGCATCAATTTGTTATAGAAAACGATGATCATGATGTCGGGTTAGAGCATAATAGGTTCGAAGAAATGGTAACCGATGCATTTTCTGGAGTTATGTCTACTTCTGATGTTGCTGAAGAACCCAATGTATATGCTAATAATTTTATATGATATGCTTGATTCTGAAAAACAACCAATCTATGAAGGTTGTAGGGAAGGTCTGTCCAAATTATCATTGACATCTAGGATGATGACAATAAAGTCTGATCATAATCAATCTGAGAGTGGCATGGATGATTGGACAGCTCTTCTAAAAGAATATTTGCCAGAGGGTAATGAAGCTGTTGAGTCATATTACGACATACATAAACTAGTCTCTAGTTTAGGTTTGCCCTCGCAGATGATAAATGTTTGCATTGACAATTACATGATATTTTAGAAAGATGGTGAAGATCTGCAGGAATGTCGATTTTGCCACAAACCAAGATTTAAGCCCCAAAGAGCTGGTAGAAGTAAAGTGTCGTACCAGAGAATGTGGTACCTGCCCATAACAGATAGGCTACAAAGGTTACACCAATCCGAATGAACAACTGCATCAATGAGGTGGCATGCGGAACATTCAACTATTGAAGGAGAAGTTCATCATCCTTCTAATGCAAAAGCTTGGATACACTTCAAATCGGTACACTCTAATTTTGCTAAAAAGAAGTGCAATGTTTATCTTGGCCTATGTACAGATGGTTTTAGCCAGTTTGGTATGTCTGGTAGGCAATATTCTTTGTGGCCGGTTATATTGACACCTTATATAACCTTCCGCCTGATATGTGCATGTAGAGGGAATTTCTGTTTTTGAGTATTTTAGTCCCTGGTCCGAAACATCCAAGAAGATCTATTGATGTGTTTTTACAGCCGCTGATTCACGAGTTGAACATGTTGTGGTCTCTAGGAAAAATAATTTTACCATGCGAGCTTTGCTTATGTGGACGATAAGCGATTTTCCAGCCTACGGAATGTTATCTGGTTGGACAACACATGGTAGGTTATCATGTCCGTATTGCCAAAATGAAAGATGCCTTCCAACTAAAAAAATGGTTAGAAAATCTTGTTGGTTTGATTGTCACCGGAGGTTTCTCCCTATGAACCATCCATACCGGGAGAACAGGAGGTTGTTCACAAAGGACAAACGTGTACGTATCCCCCCCACCTCCATATCTTTCAGGAGAGCAAATTGAATGTCAACTTGATTATTGGGGAGCTCAGGACACAGCAAAACGTGGTGGTAACTGGCTTAATATTCCGACCAATCTCCGAGATGGATACCTTGAAGAACATAATTGGCATAAGAAGAGCATTTTCTGGGATCTACCGTACTGGAAGGATCATTTATTGCGCCACAATCTTGATGTCATGCACATTGAGAAAAACTTTTTCGATAACATCATGCACACCATCTTAAACGTTCCAGGCAGGTCTAAAGACAACTTGAAGTCTAGATTGGATTTGCCTCTTTTATGCTCTAGAGTTGAGTTACATCTCACGAGAGATGGGAGAGCTTCAGTGCCTATATTTAGATTGTCAAGCGAAGGCAAATCAACATTCTTCAACTGGGTTTCCACCGAAGTTAAGTTCCCAGATGGATACGTGTCAAAACTCTCTAAGTTTGTGGAGCAAGGGAAAAAATTTTATGGTATGAAGAGTCATGATTGTCATGTGTTTATGCAGAGATTATTGCCTTTTGCTTTTGCAGAGCTTTTGCCAACGAACGTGCATGAATCACTTGCAGGTATATTTTCTACATTATATATATAAATATCTAAACAAATGATGTGTGGAAAATTACATTTCTTTTTTGGTTGATATTGGACTTTGGTTTTAGGTGTTGGAGCATTTTTTCGAGATCTGTGTGTGCGAACTCTGACTCAGGATGGAATTCAACAACTAAACAATAACATCGCAATATTGCTGTGCAACTTAGAGAAGATATTCCCTCCATCTTTCTTTGATGTGATGGAGCATCTTCGTGTCCATCTTCCTCACGAAGCCGATTTAGGAGGGCCCGTTCAATTTTGTTGGATGTATCATTTCGAGAGATTCATGAAACACTTAAAAGGAAAGGCAAAAAACCTTGCTAGGGTTGAGGGATCAATTGTTGCGGGAAGTTTAACCGAAGAAACCTCTCATTTCAGCTCATATTACTTCCCTCCAACTGTCCGAACACGAAAAAGAGCTCCACGTAGGGACGATGGTGGCATCGCACAAACGTATCCAGTTTTTGATGTTCCAGATATATTCTGTGTAGTTGGTAGCCATGCCGGAATCACAAGAGAAGAAGACTGGTTCTCGTACAAAAACTACAATTGTGCACACACATATATTCTCTTACAATGCGACGAAGTTAGCCCATTTCTGAGGTACATATTATAATTACCAACTATGGATTGAGGTCAAAAGGTTATTTTCGTACTTATATATGCTTTGAAAACATTTGTTATAACTATATTTTCCATTAGTGAATTCATTCGCCAAGTTAACGAGGCTTTCCCAAATGCATCCACCTGTGAGATTGAAAAACGTAAAGATCTACACTTTGCTAAATGGTTGAGGACTCAGGTAAGTTAAAAACAAAATTATATGCATCTAGTTTCCATAAAAACTTATATATAGAATTTCTGTATACTATATTTACAATGTGTATACTGTATTTGCCAGGTTGATTATGGAGACACGTCATACCCTGTATGGTTTAGAGAGTTGATCCAAGGTCCATTGGGGAAAGTTACATAATCTCCAATGTATTTTACAAGATGTTATGTATTTCATACGTTCGAACGTGGGAAAAATAGAGCAACTTCGAACTATGGTGTGGTAGTTCGAGCCGGGTACACGGATTTTTATGGCATTATACAAGACATTGTTGAAGTGCAATTCTCTGGTTTGGTTAACTTAAAGAGTATCCTTTTCAAATGCGAGTGGTTTGATCCAGTTTTCGGGCGAGGGGTTCGAGTAGAAAAGTTTGGTGTCATCGATGTTAATGGATCGCGTTCTTATGCAAAGTACGATCCATTTGTCCTTGCATCACAAGCGGATCAAGTTTGTTTCATTCCATTTCCACGGGTCAGAAAAACAGTGAATCCGACGATGCTCCTATGCAATATAAAATTGCCATGGATCTAACAACTCTAGAACAAGATATAGACAACATCATTCTTATAGATCCGCAAAATAGAGAAGCTGAAATACTTCCGGATGCTACCGATGCAGAAAACCCCGAAGACGAGTTCGCAAACGAGAGTGGAGAAAGTACCGATGAGAATGACGAGAACTCAAATGACGATTCAGAGTAAAACATATATTAGTGTTTTTATTTTATTTGTAATTTAAATTTGCTTTTGTATTTATTTTCGAATAATTTTAATTTTTAGAATATTTTAATTTATAAATATTTTTAATTAAAAAAATAAAATATTTTGGTCGACGCTAATTCGATGCTATATTAGCGTCGAATTCATGTGATTGTTATCGTTATATGTTGTGAACACGAAATCCTAAAATGGTTAAGATTATTATCGTATATGTTGCGGTTTCTTTACCCTATACTCCAAACATAAAATTTGTTTCAGTTAGCGTCGAATTAGCATCGAAATTATTTAGCGTCGAATTAGCATCGAAATCACATGAATTCGACGTTAATTCGTTGCTACTAGCGTCGAATTCATGTGATTTCGATGCTAATTCGATGCTAAATGAAACAAATTTTATGTTTAGAGTTTAGGGTAAAGAATAAAAGATTTAGCGTCGACGATTCATAGTGAAGCATAAATGTTATCTATATTGAAATATTTAATTGCGAACAAATAAGTATGTATTTATAATTTAAAACAAATGCATGTAACGACTTTGATTTCAAAAAACTATATAGGTTTACATATATCATCATAAGCTTATATGAACCAAATATGTATTTTAAAATTTCAAATTTTAAAATTATTCGCTATAACAAAGATTGAAATATCTAAGATAGTTTTCGTATCGGTGGCGGTTTCGTTACCCTAAACCCCAAACGTAAAATTTGTTTCAGTTAGCGTCGAATTAGCATCGAAATCACATGAATTCGACGCTAATTTGTTGCTATTAACGTCAAACTAGCGTCGAATTCATGTAATTTCAATGCTAATTCGACGCTAAATGAAACAAATTTTACGTTTGGGGTTTAGGGTAAAGAATGGAAAACGCATTGGATTTTTTATGATCTGACGTAAAACCGACGCTATATTGAATTAATTTGATTGAACCAATGGCGGTAAACCGAAAAATTTCAGATTTGTTTTGGCTAAACCGTTGGTGGTAATCAGATTTAGCGTCGAATTTCAAAACAGTTCAACGCTAAATCAAAAAATTTCTCGATCAACCCGCGGTAAACATTTATTTTGCATGGGAAACCGAAAAGAACATTTATTGAAAATTTTAAATATGATCTGACGCTATGTTGCGTTGAATTAGCGTCGATTTGCGTCGGATTGTGGATTTATTAGCCCAACACAACCCTTCTTCTTCATTTCCGTTTTCTGCAAAATCTCCTCATCTCTCTCACCATCTCTCGCCGCCGGCCATCTCTCTCTCTCTCTCTCTATCTCCGCCGTCGTCCCTTCTCTCTCTCACCCTCTCTCGCCGCCGGCCATGTCTCTCTCTCTCTGCCGCTCTCCCTTCTCTCTCTCCGCTGCCGATTTTTCTTCTCTCTCTCCACCGCCGATCTCCCTTCTCTCTCTCCGCCGTTCCTCTTTGCTCACGTCGTGAGCCGAGTTACACAAATGGTAATTTTTTTTTTTAATAAATTTGTTTGTAGTATTAGTAATTGATTTGTAGGATATAGAATGGATTTGTAGATAATGAAATTTATGTGTTTGTAGGATTTGGAATTTATGTGTTTGTATTGATAAGTTATTTATAAATTCATGAATTTATGGAAAATAAAAACTAATTTATGAATTTAAATTTTATGAAATTTATGTATGTAAAATAAATTAAATTTATGAATTTATGGAAAATAAAACCTATATTTATGAATTTATGGATAATAAAAACGAATTTATGAATTTATATTTTGAGAAATTATTTTATGTAAAGTAAAATAAAAACGAATTTATGAATGTAAAATCCAAAATTATTTAAAATAACAAGACAAATTTACAATTTATTTATGGAAAATATAAAATTATTTTTGAAGTTAAATTTATGGATTTATGTGTTTGTATACATATTTTATATATAAAATTTAAGAATTTATGAATTGCTCTTTCAAATTATTTTTACAAGTTTTTCATTTATTTAAGAATTTATATTTTTCATATTTTAATTTAATAAATTTGTTTTATTTTATTGGCGGATCGACCACATTCATACAGACAATTATTAGGCGAAAATGCTACGATTTCCGGATCCGATGGTCGTCGCGGATCAGGATCAAGATCAGGATCGGGTTCGCAGGCTGCGACCTATCGTCCACGAGCTCCACCACGAGGTACACCACGAGTTGCACCACGAGCTCCGCCACCGCCACCGCCACCGCCTCAGCTACAGCCAGGGCCAGAGCCAGAAGAAGACGAAGCAGATCATCCCGATGACGACACTGAGGTCCCTCCACCGGCAAACGCGCCTCTTATGATGCGGATTAGTGAGGTTCTCCGCCAACCTGGACGCGAGACACGGGTTAGGGTTCTCCATCCGGTGAGGTCTCCTGGTACATTATGGTATGATTAAATTTTTTGCAATATTACTAATTAATTTTTTTGGATAATTAATTTTTAATTACAAGTTATAATTAAATTATTAATATTTTAATATTTTGTTCTACAGGTTTAGCGATAACTGTGTTTCGCGTTCGGTCACCAAGGCCATCATGGCCCATTTTACTATGCCGCATGCTAATTGGAGCCAGACGCCTCAGCATGTTCGGGATATTTGGTTCGAGTCATGGGCGGTAAGTCATTTTACATTATTTATTTTTATTTAGTAAATTATTTGATTTTAAATATATTCATAACATTATTCGTATTTTTGTAGCAAGGGTGGCACTAGGAAGAATTTCGTACTTTCGAAGTGCGAGCGGCGTTCGAGCAGAAGGCGCTAAAGCGTCTCAACGGTTACGACGGTAACTTGAAGAAAGAGTGGTGAGCGAAAGGCGATGAGGCGAAGCCGATAGGGATGGATCGCGATGTTTGGTCGGGTCTAGTGGAGGTTTGGGAGGATCCCCGTTCGGTGGTTAAATCGTCGAAGTGTTCTGCATCCCGTCTCACGTCGGTGGCCGAAGGAGATGGACCTTCAAAGCATTGTACGGGTCAATCATCATACGCTACAGTACGACTGAATATGGTAATATTTTAATTAAATTAATTTATTTGATTATTTGTATTTTAAATATTTATTTATTCTATATTTCTTTTTTATCTATGTTTATTTTTGTTTAACAGGCTGATGGCGGTGATATTCCTCCGATGGTTAAAGTGATGGAGAAAATTCATCAGAAGAAGGATGAAACATTTGTTACCGCTCAAGCGGAACAAATGTTCAACACGTACAACGCACGACTGGCAGAGCTAGATGAGTCTGTCCAGTCTACGATGGGTCTCGAAGATTTTGATAGACTTTACGAGGAGATAATTTATTAGGTTCTTATATTATATTATAACTTATTTTTTTATTACAATTTTATTGTATAACACTTTTATTTTATAGGTTGCACCGAAGAAAAAAGGACGAACGATGGGTGTTGGATCCATCAGGGATGTCCCAGCAGCTTCTTCGTCTGCTCGATATTCTTACACTCTGGGTTCGTCTGAGCCGCGTTTGACGAGACAGTTGGATGCTGCTAATACTAGGATTGTGCAGCTAGAGATAGAACAAGCGGGTCTGAGGAGTAGTCTCTCGGCAATCACCGGTCTTTTTGACATCATTGCAATGGATCACCCGACATTAGCAACTGCCTTGCAAGGCATACCGCATCCTCCAACGCCTCGTACACCTCTCGGTCCAATGCAGTTCGAGCAACAATCCGAAGAGATGATTCGAGAAGATGTCATCAACCTAAGGACCCAACAACATCAGTAGATTAGCGTTTTAATTTCATTTGTATCGGATAGTTTTATTTTATAATATTTTTAATTTTTAGTATATTCCATAATATTTTTTATAATATATATTTTTTTGTTTTAAATGTTATCTGATCGACGCTAAATCGATGCTATTTAGCGTCGAATTTGCGTCGACTGCCGGTATGGTTTGACGCTAATTCGGCGCTAAATTAGCGTTGAATTAGCGTTGATTGTTGCATCGAATTGTATCGACGCTAAATAGCATCGATTTAGCGTCGAATAGTTGCATCAAACTAAGTGGATGCTAATTCGATGCAATTTTGCATCCAATTAGCATCGAAATTAAGTTCGACGCAAATATAGCGTCGAATTAGCATCGAACAAGATTTAGCGTCGACGATTTAGCATCGAATTAGCATCGAATTTTGCCAACGCTAAATCTGTGTTTTTTTGTAGTGATACTAATATATAAGAAGATTGAGTCTCTCCACTCATTGCCAATTGGTTTTGAGTTGAAAGTTCATAAAAACAAATTTAACATGGTATAAGAGCCAAACACAAGTCGACCAATTAATTCAGCAAAAAATGAACCCCGATCATGATCCACTAATTGACGATCTAAAGGCTCAATTGAGTTGTTAATATATTTTGTAAAAATAAACAAATTATGGACTAGGCTAGTTAGATCTATGATTAAATTGTATACCATCAATCAATAATACAATTCAAATCTAATTCAAAATGTTGTGTAACTTGAGCTTTCTTTATATTTTTAAAGTTTTGTCTATGGTTTATGTGTTTATTTGTAGACATTACCATTTCTTGATGTGTATTCGTACGTAAGTTGTGATGGAAATGTAATTCAAAGTCAATTAGTAATAAGTAGAAATGTCAATATCTTTTTATATGTTATAGTATTGAATCATCTTTATTTCGGTGTAATATTATATATAACAATTTATTTTATTTCACAATATAATTATATTTATACATAATTCTATATTATATGATTAGGAACATAAGAATAACTATTGTTTCCATATAACATAAAAAAACTAAAATTTATTGTTCTTGACTTCTTTGATTTATCCAACAACCAATCTAAATAAATTAAAATGTAAAATTTTTGTAAACTATTAAGATTGATTGGCATATATGAAACTCAAATTCAACCTAGATATAACGTTTTTCGGTTCGAATGAATTGAGAAATTAAACCCAAATTGACCGCTTCCGCTTGTCCATTTGAGTGAGCAACACAACAATATTGTAGAGTAGAATTTGGAGATAAAGTTGGTTGCCTCAATTGTCTACGCTGGAAATTATGTCTAAAGGGGTATTGATATTGATGCTTTCATTACTCAACTAAAGGGATTAGTCTTTTTTTTTCTTTTTAAGAAATATAAAAAGACCGGTTTTGAAGAATCAAAAGCTGAAACTAAAAAAGTTGCAGTTGTTATGGATAATGAACCGAATTTTCATGTGAAAAGGAAGCGCATCATTAAAAAAACAACGCATTTTGATGACGAGCCAAGACAAGTTGCTGATGAAAGTGTTTTTCTTAGCGAAGAGGAGAGGTTTAGAATAGATTATTTCATCAAAATCATATATCAAGCTCTAGTTTCTCTTCAAACAAGGTTGGAACAATTTCAAATTTTTGAAAAAACTTTTGGGTTTTTGTTCGATCTAAACTCAACGCAGTAAGCGAAGATTGCTTGAAGGAATCATGTACCAACCTTGAAGTTTCTCTTAAGTATGTAGCACATTCAGATATTGACGGGAATTATTTATTCTCTGAAATCAAGGTTTTTCGAGAAGCTCTACCAAAAAAATATCAAGAAGACTGTTGAAGTATTAAACTTTTTGAAGAGTTTGAAAGATTGTTATCCAAATCTGTGGATTGCTTATAAAATAATGCTCACAATCCCAGTTTCAGTTGCCTCGGCCGAAAGAAGTTTCTCAAAACTGAAGTTGATAAAATCTTACCTACGATCAAATATGTCACATGAAAAGTTGAACGGTTTAGTCATGTTATCGATTGAAAGAGACATGGTTAAAAACCTTGACTATGAAAATTTGATGGATGATTTTGCAGCAAAAAATGCAAGAAGAGTTATTTTTCAAAACCGATAGACTTTTATTATCTTTCAGGATATTACACTTTTTTTTTAGGTTTTTTACAAACTAGAATTTTTTTAATTACTTTGTGTTTCTATTTCATATAAGGGTTCCGATTTTAATTTCGTATTAGGCATCAAATATTTTAGGATCGGATCTGCTAAACTGGAAATGTTAAAAAAAATTATGTCTAAACTGGAAATGTTAAAGAAATTTCTCTCATTGATGGAAGTTAGGTTAAGCTTCAAGATGTTAACACATCGCTCAAAATCCAAGACAACTGGACAAAAACTCTAGACAGTTGTTGAAATTAAGGAAATTAAATGGAGAAAAAAGGGTAGAGAAGCCAGCTAGGATTTGGTCCATGCATGAGCAGTGAATAGAGTACGTGGAAGGACCACGAGATGTTAAGGACTTGCGATGTTAGGAGTTAGTTAGGACATACCTCGACTTAAGAACTCAAGACAGATTTATTTTGTACTTTGGTCATTGGAATTTGAGACTTCTTCCCTTATTTGTGATTGTTTTTGGACCAACCAACCTGCCTACTTTAAGATTTATTCAAATTAGTTTTGATTTATTTATTGAATCAACAAAACAAAGAAATATGAGTTATACACTTGGTTTTGATGTTTCATATGCAATAAATATGTCTTAGAATTGAGTGGTTTTGGTCCAATTAATTCATCAGATCAGTCGAGATCAATAATCAATGCTTATTAAACTTTTTTTTTTCAACATATATATATATATATATATATATATATTTTTTTTGGTACATTTTCAACATCGATATTTATATCCATATAACATGACTTGTCTCTTTTTTTTTTTATCTCAATATAGGAAAGATGGAAACTAATAGTACTAGCTTCGAAGCTGGGGATGATCATGTCTCCTTTCGCAATGCTGAAAATGAAACTCATCAGCATATCTACTTTGATTATGGTTTGTCGGACATTGCTATCGATTCAAGACAACTTTATCTCCGTGACATTCTTCTGCTCATTCGAGTAGAATCACTTGTAGTATACTTCGAGTCTATTTTATCTTGAACATAACTTATGATTTTTTATAAACCACACAATAAATTGAAAATCTAGTCTATGGAGCAACAAATTTTACAAATAAAAAATCCAAAGCAATAATTATAAATTATCGGATTAGAGAAACAATGAACAAAGAATATCGAATAATTCATAATTTTTTTGTCAATTAATCATTTATAATTTATAAACAATGAAAATAAGTTTTATCGAACCAACATAACCATTACATATATATGCGCGCGCGAAACAAATGTCATATATATATATATATATATGTATATAGATATGTTTATGTACACACCCACGAAGAAAACTTCATATACTCTCCGTTTTATAAAGATTAATTTATCTTTCATATTTTATTTAGATTTTATTATAGTTATGTTAATTTTCAAGATGAATATTTGAATTTATTGATTAACTATTGATTCATAGTTATGAAAAAAATGTTTTGTATAGAAAAATATTATATGTATAGGGTATAGTCAATTATTGATTATTTCTTAATATGTGAAGTTTTGAAAGAAAAATCAATAGGAAGTACTATTGAATATTGTCCTAATCATTGATGATGCACAAGAATAGTCTTCAATGAAAAATAGCCATCAATGATTAATTCCGCCTGTAAAGCGAGCAAAACATTACTCTATCTACAAAATGGTTCTAAATTTTATTTAAATAATCGGACAATTGGTCGACATATAAAGAAGTAAGATTTTATCTAGAGAGGATTTGACAATTATGATAAAGAAACATTCTGTACGATATATAACTCTTAAACCCATCTAAATCTCTTGATTCAAATTGACATTGGCGAAAAAGATAAAGAAAATACTTCGTTGTAAATGTAAAACAAACATTCTTTATGATCATGTTTTTTTTTTTCTAAAAGAAATTTCTTATATAGATGACAAAAAAAGCATTTAGACCAAAAAAAAAAAAATATATATATATATATATATAAAATGACAAAAAAAAAAGGAAAAAAGAGAGAAGTGGTCACATCTCTCATGGGCTGGACATTGGTCCTTTTGATTAAATCCCATTTGGGGTGTTTATGAAATTAACGAGAAAAAGAGTAATTGCAGCCTGCGGAGACGACCACCACTGTCACCGTGTGGGCACGCTTTAGCTGTCCCAAATCTCAACATCATCGCAACAACTGTCTTTCTTTGATCATTTGTGGGTCCCATTTACTCATCTGTGGGCCATGATCAATTTCACCGCACGAATTTATCCCCAAAATAATGAAAAAAGCAAAAAGAAAAAAGAAAAAGAAAAAGCCAATGTTTGTACTTTGGTTGGTTAATTTGTGCCTGTGACTGTGGGGATTCTTCTAATTTGAGAATCTTCTAATAATTTTCAAAACGTTGATCAAAAAGTACAAACTATGCAGTGTAAAAAAAATGATTTAAATTAGTTAAACTACATATACACATATTGGTTTATTAGACATCGAGAGACGATAAATTTAAAATTTGTATCAGATCTTTTTGGTCATATTTACGAACAAGAATAATAGAGAAAACTGCCCAAAATTTAGTCTGGCTACTTCGTACTACTGATATTCCCAGACGGCCCAATACATTCAACGCCTATACTTGGATATCAGGCCCAACTAAAACCCAAAATAAACCATTATAATTTTATAATTCCAAATTGTTTGGCGCCTTATGCTCGAAGATAAATTTAGTATTGTATAAAGAGTGTGCCTAGAAAGAGCTTGCTTTTTTTACTTCAATAGAATCAATACCAAATAAAAATTAGAATAATTACTTCTATACACACTTTCTCATAAAAGGGCAAAATCGGTTTATCATATTTTAAGTAGTGAAAAAATGTCCAAATAGTAGAAAATGTCTATTTGGGCTAATAGACTTTGATTGGTAGCATGAGTTGGTATTAATTTAGTTTGAGTTAAGGGTCTAATTTATTGATAACTTACAAATAAATTTATTGATAACTCAAAAGTATTATCAATTATGAATCAAACTAAAATTTTAGATTTTGAGTTTGAGTTATCATGAATTATGGTTGATTCACAATTTTGAATTATGTTCTTACTTAAATTACTAACTCAAAAGTTAATCCAACATCATAGAAAATGGGATGAATTAGATGTTGAGGTAAGTGTTTTTGTTTTTGTTTTGTATTTAACGTGACCTCATTTTTTTTTGTGCTAATTCTAATTTTAATTATTTTATTATTGCACACAAAATAATAATTCCAACAAGATATTGCATTTAATTTTTAATTAACAAGGTTCTATCAATTTGGTTAAAGATTTTTGATTCAAATTAATGTTTTCATACTCGGACCGGACTGGCCGGTTCGACCGGTTGACCCGACAAAGTTTATGATCTGAGTTTTAAATAAAACCCAGAATCCTATTGAACCGTTAAAACCCGAAAAATTCGCCAAAACCCAGTGAACCGGCAAAAACCCGATCCGGGCGGTTTCTGGTTTTAGTAAAAATAAAAAGATTTAAGAGTGTATTCATGAATACATTTTTTTACATCAACGAAATATTAACTTTAACAAACGAAATAGTGCAGAGAATTTAAGTGGCAATGGAAAGAGAAGAGGAACCAACCAAAATTTAAAAGTTTATTAAGATAAAGGCTAGGATTTTTGATTTTTTGTATGATTTTATTAAGTATTTTTCGTATTTTTAATTAACAATTAATTTTATTTTTTATTTTTAAGCGTTTCCCTTTATTTCTTCATCAATTTTTTAATTGTTTGCTTTATTACTGTCATTTATCATCAATATAAATTAACAAATTTTATGATAACTTTTTTATGAGAAAGATTTAAAATTTAAAAACAAAAACTAATTAAAAATACACTAAATATTTATTTTGATCACTATACTTACTTGATATATATTTTTATTTTATTTTTATAAAACTATACAGATATATATAAATTTACAAAAATTCATTAATCAATTGACCCGCGGTTGAAGCGCAGTTGATCCGGTTCAATCGGCTGACCCGATGATCCGGCTGGCACTCCAGTTCGTCATCCGGGTAGGGTTTAAAAACATTGATTCAAGCATTTTGTTTCTATTGTCTTAATTATTGATTTTATTTTATATTTTTGTTTGAAAAACTTTAAACATGTATGTTGTTAGTTTTTTATTTATGTTATACAATTTGTACGAAGACTTGAAGAAGCAAATAAGGAAAACTGTTTAAAAGACACAAAGAAAATTAAGCAGAAAAAGAAAAGGTGCTACTAACTAAAAGGAAATTGTTAGTATCAATCCATTGACATCTATGTGTATAAATAGATGTCGATGATAGTTTTAGAGATTAGGCGTTGAGAGAGATATCATTCTAAAGAAAAAAAAGGGTGAGAGTTCCTTGTAAGGAGTTTTGAGAAAGATTACATTATTCATAGAAATACTTGTAAGTTCTCTATTTAGGTTTCTTGTAAGTTACCTTAAAGAAGATAATCTAATTGAAGTGTGTTTGAAAAAGAAACTCTATTGCTATTGTTTACATCGCTTCGCAAAAACTCTATTGTTTCCACACTTTCAATTGGTATCAGAGCGGGTCACCTACATACTTTCGGGTGAGATCCTGAGGAGAAGATGGAGAACTCTAGAAGATGGAGAACTCTAGAGTAGTTGTTCTTGTTAAACACACGTTTTTGAACAAAGCAACTTACGGATGGTGGAAATCAAAGATGACAACAACCACCAAGAGTATAGATGAAGATGCTTGGACTGCAATTGAAGAAGGATGGAGTCCACCAACCAAATTGGATAAAGTCCTAAACCAAAGAAGGAATGGACAGCGGAAGATAAGACTTTGGCAAAGTGGAATTCCAAAGCTCTTAGTGAGATCTTTAAATCTGTGGAAGTCAAGCAATTTGAGTTAATCCAAAGCAGCAAATCTGCTAAAGTAGCATGGGAAACTCTTCAAACTGTTTTTGAAGGAACCGACACTGTCAAAAGAAGACGTCTTGACTTATTGGCCTAAAAATTCGAAAATCTCAGTATGGAAGAACAAGAGACGATAGAAGAGTTTAGTGCCAAGATATGTGCAATCGCTGATGAAGCTGATGTTTTAGGAAAGAAATATAAGGATAAAAAATTGGTCAAAAAGCTCTTAAGGTGTCTACCACAGAAGTTTGCAGCTCAAAAAACATCTATGAGAGTATCTCTCAACACAAATACTATGAAATTTGATAACAGAGTTTTTAACCCTATCAAAACTACTGCAAGTGCACAGCGAATGTTGTAGTATTTTAGGGATCGAATCCACGAGAACCAAGTTTTACACTTCAAATTATAAGAACTGAAATTAAGCTAAGGCAGAAATGATGGTTGTTTGCAATATGAAACTAAAATAGCAAATAAAAACGATGTAAAAATCAATTAAAACAAGCCTTAGATCTAGGACGATTCAAGAGAATTCAAAGATTATCAATCAGACAATTATTTAGGGAATAAATATGCACAGTCTAGAACTCAAACATGAATGTATAACCAATCCACTGTCGTGGTAGCAGAAACTTTATCAAGCAACCTAAAATTCTAAACTGCCATTTGAACTTAGAATTCTAGACAAGCATTAACGAGCAGGTTTGATATGTTCACAAATACCTTAGCATCAGCTTTCGTTGGCTAAGGACGATTTGCTCACTTATATTCTATCAAGCAATCTATAACACTTTTGATGAGTAGATTAAACCCTAAATTAGAGACTAAGTGATCAATTCAATCTAAGCAATGAGTTCAATAATAGGTGAAGACAACAGATGATAAATTCCTATCTATGTCTGATTTAATGATTCGTAAATTCCCTTGAAACCCTAAACCTAACTATAAATCTACTCAGACATGGAGATAAAGAAACAAGAGAGAGAAGAATAAGAACTCATAATCAATTGAAATAGAAATAAAAAAGTTCATAAATCTTCTCAAAAGGTGTAGAGTTAGAAATTCTTCTCCCCAAAGCTTAAAAGCAAAAAGTCTGATAGAAAATAAAGCGTAGTCTCCACAATGGCTAAAAAAACGAAATAAATAGGTGAAACATGTTCTGGTTCAATCTCTCTGGCAAAACCAAGTCGAAATAGGAAAATACTTAAAATTTCCAATTTTGGCCAAGTTAATGAAAGGATTGATCGATCCCTAAGGGAGATCGGTCGATCTTAATCCGTTGGTCGATCACAAAACTTACGGCAGCTTTTTGGGCAAGTTGGATCGATCAAGATCTAGTCCTCTTTTCTGCACTTTCTTCTTTTGCTCGCTAGAATGACATGTCTTCACTAAAACTTTCATAATTTTTGATCGCACCGTTGGAATAACCTCAAATAGTTTCCAAATGAAAGCTAACTCAATGCTCTAGCTTTTGTCCAATTTTCAACTCAATCCATCGGCGGAAAGAGCTTCAAAAAGTGCCAAACTTCTGACCATTTTCTACATCTTTGCTTCTATTCCTTCCTCTTTCACCTTAAACTTCATCCAAACGTGTTTTAACCTGAAAAGACTCTAAATACATAGTAAAGACTTGAAAAATCTTTGGAAACATAGGTTAGAATGTGTCAAAAATGCAATACATCAAAATTTGAAAAAGCAGTAGGGATGATTTAAGCTTACGAGATGGAGTTAGCTGCCGAAGAACCCAATGAGCTTAAAGAAGTTGCATTTACTATTGCTGAAGTGAGAAAGCGGAATGATTTGGAAGAAAATGTAGCTATGTAGAAATTTACTAAAGGATTCAAGAAAGATCAAGGCAATAGACGATTTACATCTACCTCAAAGCCAACTGAACCAGAGAAAAACTTCAAAAAATCAGAAATACAGTGCTATGAATGCAAAGGATATGGACATTTCAAAACAGAATGTCCAACCGTGAAAAGAAGAGGTATTCAATGCTCTAAATGCAAAGGCATTGGTCATACTCAAACAGAATGCAAAAGTGATTCAAGACCCAGAAAATAACGGTCATCATAGGAGTAGAAGAGAGCGAATCTGAAGATGATAAAAGCGATCAAGATATAAGAAATTTTGTAGCTTTCGTAAGTGAAAGTGATGATCTGGATTCTGAGGTTGATGTTCTAAAAGAAAGCAAGGAATTCTGCACCAAAATTGGTTCAAAACCCAGAAAAGAACGGTCATCATAGGAGTAGAAGAGAGCGAATCTAAAGATGATAAAAGCGATCAAGATATAAGCAATTTTGTAGCTTTCGTAAGTGAAAGTGATGATCTGGATTCTGAGGTTGATGTTCTAAAAGAAAGCAAGGAATTCTGCACCAAAAACAAGATTGAAGAGTATGATTCAAAGGATGATGAAAGTGAAGATGAACTAAAGCCTGAGTATAAAGAAATTTGTGACACACTAATCAGAGTCACAAAAGAAAATGCTATGTTGATCAGAGAAAAAGCAAGTCTTAAAACTTTAATCAAGGAGCTGGAAGCAGAAGTTGCTAAAGAGAAGAACAATTCACTACTACTTAAGTCTGAACTCAATGAAAGACTCAGACAAGTTCGAATCCTAATAGTAGAAGACATACAATGGGTTAGGATATCAAGGTTCTACTCTTCAAGACAAAACCACATTTGTAAGTGGTGGAAATCTTCAAGATGAGGGTCGTATTCCAAAAACCAGGGGTGATCAAATCAAAAGCAGTCAAAACAGAATACACCAAAAGAATACATGTTGTTTCTAATGTGGTAAATATGGGCATTACAAAGCTCATTGCTACAAGTTTCTTAACAGAATCAGTCAGCTATGGAGGCAAAAGAAGTTTACCTCGAATGGATGGAGGAATCAATTCTGGATGAGGAAACGAGATATTTATGGAAGAACATATAGTCCGAGGCAGAATACGGAACTTCGATGCAATGCAGAGTTTATGACAAATTATTCCTGCATCAACAAAGAAGATAAATCAGATAAAAATGAAGATCAATTCTGTGACTTCATGAGCTTTATGTCAAAGACTGATTCAGAAGAAGAAGAAGAAGAGTTAACTATGGTTCTGAAACAGTTAGCCATTGATAAGAAAAATGAGGATGCTACAGCTTACAAAGTTTCAGAAGAAGAAGAAACATCAGAGCATACTAAGGATGAAGATGTTTATGTCTCGGAAACAGAAATACAAGTTCACAAAAATCATTCGACATCAGATGTAATTGGTGATTCAAATGATGGAAGGCATACTAGAGGAGTCAAGCTAAATTTCAGAAAACCAGTGTATGGTTGATATATCCCATATTTTACCTATTTTACCATATATTTTACTATGTTTTCTATGCATTTATCAACGGTTTTATACCTTTAAAGGTAGTTTTTCTCGTATTTGTAGTTTTAGAGTCTTAACAGGGAAATCAAGGAAAAAGGAGCAAAAAGAGCCAAAATAGGTGTAAACCAAGCTACAACAACATTCATAAGCCAAATACACCATCAAATACCAAGAATTCACAAGAATCAATATTCTACCAAATTGGACAGAACGTATACGCCAGAAGTTCAGCAGTGAACGGAGGATCAAATCAATTTGGAATTGGATGAAACTTGGTGTAAAGATATATCTTTGAGTCAGCTTTAAAATGAAGTTTGAATCATATTATTTGGAGCTGTGAGCAGGAAGTTACACTGGATTTACTGAAGATATGTCAAGCTGCCTCAGAAACGAAGCAAGTGCAGAATCGATCCAAATACCAGGCTGCCTTGTGGACCGTTATTCTGGGCTGATGCCAGCACAAATCAAGTCACTTTGGGCCCAATACCGGTCATGTTCCTAGGCCGAAATCCCAACCGACTTTGGAGCAGTTTTGACGTAAAAAGACGGATTTGACCTAAAGGAGACCCTAGAAAACCCTAAGCCTATATATACTTGTTTTTAGCCTTTTGTTAGGTATGATGCAGCCGAAATAGTAGAGTAGTTTATCATATAGGAGCAGCCACCACGAGTTCTCTTGGTGTTCTTCATTAGATTTGGATTCTAGAGCAATCCGGTGGATGAATTCGCTTTGTATCTTGATATAGAGAAGATTCCTTTTACCCTTACTCTTTAATTCAAGTTTCTTTATGTGAATTCATCATCTATCTCTGGTTTTTTGTGCATCATGTCTGAGTAGTTTTATTTGTTAGGTTTTAGGTTTTCAATGAGTTTCATAATTCGATAATTGATTGATGATTGTTTAGGGAATACATTAGAGTCTTCATCTTTACTTATACTCAATGCATGATTGCTTTACCGCGCATTTAGCGATCTGATCTTAGGTTGATATACTCTCCAAAAGCTTGTTATATTGCCTGAACTAGTATTTGATGAGCCAAAAGCCTTAACAATTCGAAAGGTTAGTTAAGGAGTGCGGTGAACTTTATCAAACTTGAACTTTAATGCATGTTTTCACCTTGTAATAACCTGCGACAGTTGAGTCTATTAGGGTGCTAAAACGTAGATGGTTAGTTACGTCACGATAGTGGGATGACCTTAAATCAGTGCTTTGTGTTCTAGACGGTTCATAATTCCTAAATCCCTAAAATCAATCAATCTTTATTGTTGTATGATTCTCTGCGAAATACCTAAGTCCTAACGCTTTTCTTTTATTGATTTTCATTACAATTCACATTCGTTGTTTGCTTACTTTATTCTCAATCACAAAAACGACAAACATATATTGTTCTAGCTTAGTTTTATTCATTACAATTTGAAGTGTGGTAAAGAAGTCCTTGTGGATACGATCCCTTATCTATACTAACCATGATTGCTGTGCACTTGCAGGTAGTTAGTTGAGAGGTAAAACTCGACTCGCATCAATGGTGATGCTAGTAAAGCGGTTTACTTTGCCTGTTTTGTGTATGTTATTGAACCTACGGATTATAAAGAAGCACTTGATGATGATTTCTGGATCTTAGCTATGAAAGAAGAGCTGGAGCAGTTTGTCAGAAACAATGTTTGGGAATTGATTCCAAGACCACCTTGTGTGGACGTTGTAAGGACATAGTGGATTTTTAAAAACAAAACTGATGAAGAAAGAGTTGTTATAAGAAACAAAGCACGTCTTGTGGCTCAAGGTTACTCACAAGAAGAAGGAATTGCTCCTGTGGCTCAAGAGAATCTTCTCGGTTTTTGTTAAGAAAGGTGGGATGTGATAACAAGAGCGCAATTGACAAATCCAAGAATCAGGTTCAGCATTCCAGAACTAAGCATATCAATATTAGACATCACTTCATTAGAGAGTTGGTTGAAAACAAGGACGTGGTGATTGAGCATGTTGGAATTAATTCCCAACTTGTTCACAAAACCACTAGACTTCAATCAATTTGTCAATCTGCGACAAGCGATTGGTGTTTGTGAAATTTGATTTTACAGAAGAGATGAGCTGAATTTAAAGGGAAATTGACTCAGAAAAAAAGGTGGTAGAGTCAGACTGATTTGGAGATCAATCAAGGCCGTGTGGTTTTTAAAGTTTAAATGTTTCAAGGTTAGCAACACAAATTCAAGTAAAGTTTGTTTCATAGAGAAATCAAAGCATTTTTAAGAGTCAAAGATTACGATGGGGAGTGCCAAAACGTTTCAGAGGTAAGGAGATTACCTTAAGCTTGTAGAAGAATATGAGAATGTTGTTTTTTGCTCAGAAGTAGGTCCAAGCAATGCTTGTCAAAAGATTTTCTCTCGCATAAGTTTAAGACAAAGAAGCAAGTTAGTTTATTCATTGGTTCTAAGTAAAGCTATGAAAGAAAATTAATCAAGTGGAGGGTTCGTTTCTAACTATGCAATACAAGTAGAGACAGTGAAGAAAGAGATTGACTCACTTGTGTTATTATAAAGTTTGGTTGTAGAGGAATTGCCAGAAAATGCAATGTTTCTGGTCGGAGAAACTTATAGCCGATTTCATCATCGAGAGAGATAATTCGGAGGTTGAAAATTTCTAAAGACAGCGACGAAGAAGATCTCGTTGGAAGTTGATGAGGTGCTCGTTGAAGAAGAAGCATCGCGTGATAGGATTAGTGATTGGATCTGCTCGGATTGTGGCCTGTGATTGAAACTCAGAGAAAACACGATTGCATCAAACTGGTGTCCTTCATTAATAGTTACAATGCCTTTTAAAGAAAATACAAAAAACAGACTCAACCAAAATACTAGGACTTGAGTTTAACTAGCTCCACTAATATCAAATAAAACGGAAACAACAATTTGACCAATTCTAAGCAAGAGAACAAGTTATTATTCTTAAATTGGCGCTAAGACACGATCTTACTTCATCAATCCCTCCCTTGAACTTAACTCTCTCTCGAGTTTAGTTCACAATGTTCATCCCAAACGATTCTCTAATCCTCTGAAATGACACCATCTTCAAAGGCTTGGTCATTATGTTAGCTAGCTACTCTTCCGTGTTGCAGTACTCAAGCTTGACCACTCTTTCCTTAGTCAGCTCACGAAGAAAATGATATCGCACCCTTATGTGTTTTGATCTTCCGTGCATGACTGCATTTTTGGACAGTTTGATAGTGGACGTGTTGTCACAAAGCAGCACCGCCTCTCCGTTTTGTTCTTGCCCAATTTCCTGCAATATTCTCCTCATCCAGATGGCCTGCCAAGCACAAGTGGCTGCCGCTAGTCCTGGGCATATTACCCGTACCTGAAACCCGTACCCGAAACCCGCACCCGACCAGAAAACCCGTACCAAAACCCGATCCGATATTGCTTAGTACTCGATCGGGTTTTTAATGTTGAAATTGCAAGTTCGGGTTTGGGTTATACCCAAAAAACCGATCAAACATATATGGCATATATACATGTCGAATTCATTCTATCGATTTTGTCTCTTCCCAAAACAATTTCGCCGAAATCTCAGGAAAGATTTAGCTTCCCCTACTCGATTTCAAGTTTCCCTTTTCAAAACCCCAATTTTAAATCCCCAACAACAAACTGGATCATCTAATTTCACAAAGCTTCTAATTTCATTCTCTCGGATCTCCTCCCTGTGAGTTTTCGAGAAATGATTCTCAGGTAATTCCTCTAATTCATCCTGAATCTCCTCCATATGTGGCTCTCTCTCTCGTCTCTGACTCTCTCTCTCTCGTCTCTGACTCTCTCTCTCTCTCTCGCTCTCTCTAAGAATATGTATATTGATATCATATTCGAAATGATGACAGCCAGTCAGTGGATGAGTGTGATTTACAAATCGAAAGAAACCAGTCCGTATATCCTATGTGACACTTCATCCTATTTGAACCGTGATATGTTTTATATCGTGTTTGGTCCCACTATTGCAGCTACATCAGCGTTTTTTTAGCAAGGAGAACAAGAAGTTGTTTTCCAGAGATGTGTTGATGGGTTATTGGCAGTTGCAAAACTTTCAGCATATTATCATTTGAATAATGTTTTGGATGATCATATTAGTAACATATTGGATTTTTTTGGCTTTTAGTGTCAAGTTTGTGGCTTAATGTGATTGGTTATGAAGTATATTGGGATAACGAGTTAGCTGCTAATTTATACCATAATAGACTACCTGTGCGATCCAGGAGATATCATGATAATAGATTAGCTGTCATTGAGAAGTTCAACCCGAACCCGAAATGCCAAAACCCAGCCCGAACCCGAACCTGTCTGAATATATATATATATATATATATACCCGAATGGGCTTTAGATTCTAAACTCGAGTACCCGAAAACTCGGAAACCCAAACCCAAACCCAAAGTCGAACGGATACCCGAACGCCCAGGCCTAGCTGCCGAAACGTACTCTGCTTCAGTTGTTGAGAGGGTCACGATGGGCTGTTTCCTTGAAGACCATGCGACTGCTCCTCCACTCATCAAGAAAATGTACCCCGACATTCTTCTACTGTCATCTCTATCTCCTGCATAGTCGTTGTCAGTGTAGCCTATAAGCTCACTCCCTTCTCCCTTTTTGTACCATATCCCATACTCCATGGTTCCTCTTAAATAGCGAATGACTCTCTTTGCAGTAGCAAGATGCAGCTCAGTTGGATTAGCCATAAAACGAGAGATGAGACTTACCACAAACATTTACTCAGGACGTGTGGCTACATCAGACTTCCCACCATTTATTTGAAAAGAGTAGGATCAACCTTTGCACCATCAATATCTCGATTTATTTTCTGTCCAGGAACAATTGGATTGCAAACCGGATTGCAACCCTGCATTCCAAATCTCTCGATCACCTTAGCAGCATATTTTCTTTGGCCAATGCAAATTCCCTCATCACCCTGCATCACTTCGATGCCCAGAAAATATCTCATTTCCCCCATATCTCAAATTCTCTCATCATCGAACACTTAAACTCATTCAGCATCTTCTCATCATTTCTCATGAACAATAGATCATCAACATAGACACTAACGATCATAATATTACCTCCCTCCTTTTTGATGAACAAGATTCGCTCGCTGGGACTGCTTTTGAAGCCTTCGTTGATGAAGTAGGCTTCAATACGACCCAAGCACGTGGTGCTTGTTTCAAGCCATAAAGGGCTTTGTGAAGCTTGTAAACCATATGCTTCTTTCCTGTCACTTCATAGCCTTGTGGTTGTTCGACGAACACATCTTCTTCTAATTTTCCATATAAGAAGGCTGATTTGACGTCTAACGGGTACACTCCCCAACTCTTTTGTGCCGCCAAAGCTAGAATCATCCTCACAGTGTCTAAACGAGCAACAGGGGCTAAAACTTCAGTGTAATCAACTATGAAACAACCCGACCCGTAAAAATTTAAAATTTTCTACTCGGATTATTATTATCATAAATAATAATCCTCAACGGTCGAAACACAAATATGTGGAAACAATAACTAAACCAGCCTAAAGCAGCAGAACCAACACAATTAATTAAACCAAGCACTCATTCGATAAACCCCATAATTCATCAAACCAACATAAATCAATTCAACAACCAATCACTTTCAATTCCAGTAACAATAATCAACATTTCCAAAATTCACTAGCAACCTAGAAATTCTAACAACAACAAACGATAAACTGAGAGACTAGATCATCTCCTCTTCCCGGCCATGATTCCACGATCACACCTTGTCTCTACATGCATCACATGGTTAAAAGAGATGTGTGAGTATTATCATAAATATACAGTGAGACAGTCATCCCATATACTTGGCTATACACAGACATAAGCAAGACATACAATACCAGGATGAGCAGACAACAATGCACAACACAAACAATCAAGCGAGAACCACATAATAGGTTGTGCGTCGATCGACACACCACCCCGGTGTCAATCGATGCACTGCTCGTGTGTCGATCGATGCACTGCTCGTGTGTCGATCGATGCATAGCTCGTGTATCGATCGATGCACCGTCGCATAGTCCAGGAATCGAACCTATCCTTTCAAGGATCGATTCCAAAATGCATCACACAGATCTCCTGCACAGAAATCCACCAAAACAAGCACGAATCCATACAAACAACACAATCAATCGCATCCTATCAATTTTTTTATCCAGATAAGTCATGGTCACACACTCACCTTAGCCTATCAGTTGCCTCTGACCTCAACCTTTGGCAAACCAAACCAGTCGGTTAACCCAAACCAAACCAGTCGGTTAAACCAACCAACCAAACCAATCTGATTAACTAAACTGAACCAACCCAAACTGGTTAACCAAACCAATTGTGGTTTTCCCTAAACCGGATTAGGGTTTTAAAAATAGAAACAACACACCGATTTCGAAAGCACACTGAGAATGAAACGTACCTCAGAATCATGATCGGAAACATGATCTGGAATCTTTAGAACAAGTCTTTTCCAACGCTATGCAGAATGACTCCTAACTTTTTCTAGTTCGATGGGAAAACACTCACAAAGTAGACTGGTCGCAGATCTAATTCTGTACAAACCTCTCTCGGGAAAACAACAATAACACACAGAATATTAATCGAATTGACAAACTGATTTTGCCCAAAGCTAGATATGACAGTGGAGAACTTATGCTAGAAGTTTCACTCTAATCCGATCTGATTAGACTGTCTGTACCTCTACTCTTCTAAAACGGGCCAGAACTATCTTTATTTACTATTAGACACGACGGTTCATCTCCTTCTCCTCTTCTTTTTCAATTTCTCAGCAGTTTTCACAATATCTCTGCACAAAACGGAGACTGCTCCCTTTTAAACACGAGCCCTATGGTTCCCTTAACCCAAACCAGCCAAAACGAACAATTAAAACCAAATACGTCGGTTCAATTCAACCTTGCGTCGATCGACGCACGACTAAAATTCACAGAAATTGGTTTGCGGTCGTCACAATTCTCCCCCACTAACACGGATTCGACCTTGAATCACGCAACACCGTCTCACTACGGCCAACACACCTGATATCAACACTCTGACCCAACCTGGCCAGCACCACCTGATATCAACACTCCTAACCCCACCCGGCTAGCACCACCTGAGATCAACACCTGATCCCTGAAGCTCATCTAGTCTCATACTTACGATCACATTTCAGACATTATTGCTCATAACTCGTAACTTATATACATGTATGGCCCTCACACTCTTAGGGTCGTCAGCTTTTGAGCTATCGGTATGCAGGGAACCCACTATCCCCTGGAGAGAACCACCATCCCTCAAAGCATACGTAAGAGACCCATTATCCCCTAGAGAGAACCCCCATCTCTCAAGTATATGTAGGGAACCCACTATCCTCTACAGAGAACCACCATCTCTCAAGTATATGCAGGGAATCTACTATCCCCTGGAGCAATAACTCTGCAACATGCATCACCTGTCGACCAAAATCACCTCCCGTGGCTTTACCATGATATCCCCTATCCTGGAATATCATCACATCATAACCAATCTCTAGGTCATCCGAAACAACCCAATCACAGTGGTGTTTCCACCAGAGTCCCTAGAAAAGACAAGTTTTAACTCACATAAAACCTCTGATTTCCAGACTCTCCCTAGGAAATAGACAAGTTTTAACTGACATAAAACCTCTATTTCCCAGCGCCATCTAGAGAATAGACAAGTCCTAACTCACATAGAACTTTCATTCCTAGATACTCCTCCTAGAACATGGACAAGCTTTAACTCACATAGAACTTCCATTTCTAGCCATTACATAACACATGACACCACCAGTCACATTATAAGAACTCACATCTTATACACACCTTTAATAAAGAAAAACCATCTTATTAAATCACCAAAAATATATAATCGTTATAACACCAACGAAAATACATAACAAAATCATAACAACATGCTATCCCGAAACTGAAAACCAGAAAAAGACAACTCAAACCTCCACTTACTTCTCAAACCACTTTGAGAACCTTGCCTTCATCTTCGATTCTGGTTCCCAAGTCTCATCCTCGACACCATCACAGTCTCACACAACTCTCACCAACGGTATCCTCTTCCGGCGCAGAACCTTGACTCTCCTCCCGAGAATCTTCACAGGTCTCGCCTCCAACATCATATTGGGCTGAAGATCCTCCGGGATCCTAGCTAACACCTCCTCAGATTCATGCAAACACTTCCGCAGCATCGAGACATGGAAGACTTAATGAAAAGCTTTCATACTCTGAGGTAACTACAAACGGTAAGCTAACAGTCCAACCCGTTCCACAATCCTGAACGGACCCATAAACCTCGGACTTAGCTTATTCTCTGAAATGGATCTGTTAGGATCTCTCAACATCGCAGCCTTGAGATACATCTGACTCCCAACTCGAACTCCAACTATTTCCTCTTCTTATCGGCATAACTCTTCTGCCGATCTTGAGCCTCTTTCATATTCAGCCTCAAAATACGGATCTTCTCCGTTGTTTCCTGAACAAAGTCTGCACCAAACATGCTCCTCTCCCCCACTTGAGTCCAGCATAATAGTGTACGACATGGCCTCCCATACAGAGCCTCATATAGAGCCATACCAATACTCGCCTGGTAGCTGTTGTTATATGCAAACTCTACCAAGTTCAAGTGATCCGCCCAATGACCACCATAATCCAACACACACATCCTCAACAAATCCTCGAGCGTCTAAATCGTCTTCTCAGATTGCCCATCTGTCTGAGGATGATAAGCAGTACTCATATGCACTTTAGTGGCCATCTAAGCCTGAAAGGCTCCCTAAAACTCTGAAGTGAACCTCGGATCGCTGGCACTCCGTGCAGCCTCACTATCTCTCGCACATATTAATTAGCCAATACCGTCGCTCTATCGGTATTCTTAATGGCAAGAAAATGTGTTGACTTAGTCAGACGATCCACAATCACTCAGATAGCATCATACGTCCACGAAACCTGCAACCCTGTCACAAAGTCCATGGTAATCATGTCTCACTTCCACTTCGGAATGGGTAAACTCTACAACAAACCACTCAAAACCTGATGCTCAGCCTTCACTAACTGGCACACATGGCAAGCCGACACCCAGTTAGCAACATCCTTCTCATCCCGACCTAGTGATAATACCGTTTCAAATCACGATACATCTTAGTCGCTTCTGGATGAATCGATAATATGCTCGCATGAGCCTCTCTCAGAATCTCCTGCCTCAAATCTTCATCCTTAGGCCCACATACTCGCCCGTTCACAAGTATCGTCCCATTCGCAAAGACCTGATACTCAGAACCTGTCACCTTAGAAGCATCAATCAACTCTTGATCTTTCTCCTGAGCTACTCGAATCCTGCTCAGCAAATCTACCTGGTTAGCTGCCTCTAACCCCAACGGCTCCTATGAGATAACACATAACCTCAAAGTGTTAATCTCGCTCACCAAAGCCTCCATATCTCGCTCCTGAGCCGAAGCAATTCTTTTCCGACTCAACGCATCTGCAACCAGATTCGCTTTACCTGGATGGTAACCAATCTCCATATCGTAATCTGCTACCAACTCCATCCAACGCCTTTATCTTTGGTTCAGCTCTGGCTGCGTAAAAAAATACTTTAGGCTCTTATGGTTTGTAAACACCTGGACCTTTCTGCCATAAAGATAAGATCTCCAAATCTTTAGAGCGAAAATCACCGCATCCAACTCAAGATCGTGGGTAGGGTAGTTACTCTCGTGCTTCCTCAACTGCCTCGAAGCATAAACGATTATTTTTCCATGCTGCATCAACACACAACCCAGACCAACTCCTGAAGCATCTGTATACACCACGTATGGCGCACCCGACTCTGGCAACACCAACACTGGTGTACTAGTCAACATCTCCTTCAGCTTCCCGAAACTCTCCTCGCTAGCTGAAGACCACACAAAAAGAACATCCTTCCCTGTCAGCTTTGTCATCGACTGCGCCATACTCGCAAAACCCTTGACGAACCTCCTGTAACAACCTGCCAACCCAAAAAAACTTCTAATCTCAGTGGCATTCCTCAGTCTAGGCCACCCTCTGATACCTCTATCTTCGCCGGATCTACAGAAACTCCATCTGCAGAAACCACATGACCGAGAAAACTTATCTTTTGCTGCCAGAAACTGCACTTACTCAACTTCGCGTACAGCTTCTGCTCCCGCAGCTTCTCCAGAACCACTATCAGATGAACCTCGTGCTCCTTAAGACTCCTCGAATACACCAAAATATCATCAATGAAGATAATCACAAACTCGTCCAAGTACTCCTGAAAGACTCTATTCATTTGTCTCATGAACGCTGCTAGTGCATTTATCAACCCGAAAGACATCACCACAAACTCATAATGCCCATACCTCGTTCTGAAAGCAGTTTTCTTCACATCTTCCTCATCGATAGGAATCTGATGGTATCCCGAAGCCAAATCGATCTTGGAGAACCAAGTATCCCCTTGCAACTGATCCAACAACTCATCCATCCGCAGTAGAGGATACTTGTTCTTTACAGTGACTCGGTTCAGTCTCCGGTAATCGATGCATAACCAAAACTCCCATCCTTCTTCTTCGTAAACAACACTGGCGCTCCCCATGGTGAACTACTAGGCCGGATAAACCCTTTCCCCAAAAGATCATCCAGCTGCTTCTTCAGCTCTGCCATATCTTCTAGATCCATTCGGTAAGGCACCTTAGATATCGGAGTCGTTCCAAGCTCAAACTCAATCGTAAAAGGATCTGATCAAGACGGTGGTAATCCCTGCAACGATTGGAAAAAATCCTGAAAGTCCTGAACAACTTGAATATCCCCAACTACAACCTCTCCAACAGACTCTAGCATCACGATCGTCGCCAAATACGCCTTGCAGCCCTTTACCATTGGCTGCTTAACCTGAATTGCTAAAATCACGAGGCTCCCGGAAGTCGGCCTCACTTCCTGATAAACTAATCTCTCTACCTCTCGCTCAAACACAACTCGTCCTCGATGACAATCCAGGTGAACTATGTACCGGTCCAGCTAATCCATACCCAGAATGACAAATTACAGCTCCACCAGACTAATAATCAGATCAGCTAGCATAGACTCGCCCGCCACCTGAATATCCACACCTCGAGCCCGGCCAACAGTAGCTAAAAACTTGCCATTAACAACCTTAACTACTCCCGCCTCAGTGGAATCACTCTGGATACCGCTGCCCTCTACACACTCCAGGGTAATGAAGCAATTCGTAGCTCCAGAATCAAACAGTACATGAGACTCACAACCGCCTACTACTAAGGTCCTTACACAAATCCCATGTGTCTAAGAACCCTAACATTTTAGCACATACTCACAAACTCCAAACAGACTAAATTCAACCACATTAGACTTTAACAAGTCAAGTTTGAAATTTACATGTGATCGGCCTGGCGCTAGAGTCACCCGCTTCCACCAAAGTGAACACCCACGGTGCCGCTACAATCTGAGCCACCGACTGTACTGCCGCCACCGCCATCTGCTGCAGCTTTGGACACTTGGGCTTGATATACCCCGGCTCTCTGCAGTCAAAGCACACCGCGCTTCCCGAGCCTCGTTCTTCTTCGGACAACTCATCCGGTGATCCATGCTCCCACACCTGAAGCATCCCGAACCACCCTGACAATCCTGACTGAGCCCTAAAGTGCTCTCCCACTTCCTCTTCTGTCCTTGTGCAGGCTTCCCGCCCTTGCTCAGACCCACCTGCTGCTGCGACCTCCTCTGCTGAACAAGTGCACTAACCACCACCACCTGCTCCCTCAGGTCATCCTCAATTGACTAGCAATCTCAACCAACTCCGTCCTCGTGGCGATCCTACTCACTCTATAGCGAGTCCTCAAATCTGGTCGAAGTCCTCTCAAGAACCTCTTCACCTGGGCCTGCTCGCCCTTTATGCCTCTACCCGCATAAACCAAAAGTCGACTGAACTCCGCATCAAACTCTCTCACGGACCGGTCACCCTGAGTCAACTCCAGAAATCTCAATTTTAACCGATTCACCGCCTCCTATGGGAAATACTTGGCATTAAACTCTGCCAAGAAGTCATCCTCCTAGCCTCAACACCTCTCCACCAGAGATGCGCATCACCCTCTAGGTAATGAACTGCCAGAACAACCCGATATCCCTCAGGACACCGGATAGAGCGAAAGTTACACTCCAATCTCAGCCGCCACTCATCGGCTTTCTCAGGCTTGGCACCTCCCGAGAAAAATCCCGTGTCAATCCTCTGCATCTGCTCCATCATCCTAAGATAGGATGGCAGCTCCTCCGCGGCCGCCACACCCGGCTGCACACCAACCATACCCGGTTGCACACCAGCCATACCCAGCTGCACTCCCGGAGCCTGACTCTCAGCCGGCACCCCACCCGGTAACCGCTCTAAGAACAACTGTAGCAGACCCGCCAAACGATCATCTCGATCCTGGGTTACACCACGGCAGCAGCCCCACCTAGGCTCACCGCTCTGCCAGCCATACCGGGATCCACACCAGCCCCACCAACCCTCACACTGGTACTCGTAGTGGCCACACCCACGGACCCCTCCTAAAACGTCTACGAAGCTGCCACCTGCTCCTCTGCGGAACTCTGGGCTACACTCACGGCGGTGGACTCACTCACAAATCTTCGACTGCGCCCACGTCCTCTACGACCACCACGACCTCCACGGCCACCATGGCCTCTACTTCTAGCTCTCCTAGTACCTCTAACCATTTCTTTTCACTACCAGAAGCAGAACTAAGAATACTAAAAAACCAGAAAGTCATAAATACACATATCGTGGAATCTCATTGAAGGCTCGAAGAAGATGATCTAGGACTCCAAAGCCACACAATAATTGATTAACTGCTCATAATCAATCAATCAAGTACACCAACCCTAGAACCATAAGAGCTCTGATACCAAACTGAAACACTCCGACCCGTAAAAATTTAAAATTTTCCAAACTCGGATTATTATTATCATAAATAATAATTCTCAATGGTCAAAACACAAATATGCGGAAACAATAACTAAACCAACCTAAACCAGCGGAACCAACACATTCAATTAAACCAAACACTCATTCGATAATCCCCATAATTCATAAAAGCAACAGAAATCAATTAAATTACCAATCACTTTCAATTCCATTAACAATAATCAACACTTCCAGAATTCACTAGCAATCTAGCAATTTTAACAACAACGAACAATAAACTGAGACACTAGATCATCTCCTCTTTCCGGCCATGATTCTACGATCATACCTTGTCTCTACCTTCACATGGTTAAAGGAGATGCGTGAGTATTATCATAAATATCCATTGAGCCGGTTATTCCATCTACTTGGCTATACACACGTGCATAAGCAAGAGATACAATACCAGGATGAGCAAACAACAATGCACAACGCGAACAATCACTTTGGTGTCGATCGATGCACTGCTCGTGTGTCGATCGATGCACCATCGCAAAGTCCAGGAATCGAACCAATTCTCTCACGGATCGATTCCAGAACGTATCATACAAATCTCCTGCATAGAAATCCACCAAAACAAGCACGAATCCACACAAACGACACAATCAATCGCATCCTATCAATTCCTTTACCCAGATAAGCCATGGTCATGCACTCACCTTGGCCTATCAGTTGCCTCTGACCTCAACCTCTGGCAACTCTCCTCTGACCTCAAGCTTTGCCTGATGAACATTGCAAACCAAACCAGTCGGTTAACCCAAACCAAACCAGTCAGTTAAACCACCAACCAAACCAATCTAATTAACTAAACCAAACCGACCCAAACTGGTTAACCAAATCAATTTGGGTTTCCCCTAAACTGGACTAGGGTTTTTGAAAACAAAAACAACACACCGACTTCGAAAGCACACTGAGAACGGAACATACCTCAGAATCATGATCAGAAACATGATCTGGAATCTTGAGAACAAGACCTTTCCAACGCTATGCAAAACGCCTCCTAACTTCTTCTGATTCGACGGGAAAACACTCACGAAGTGGACTGGTTGCAGATCCAATTCTGCACAAACCTCTCTCGAGAAAACAACAATAACACTCACAATACTAATCCAATTGACAAACGGATTTTGCCCAAAGCTAGATATGAGAGTGGAGAACTTACCCTAGAAGTTCTACTCCAATCCAATCTGATTAGACTGTTCTTTCCTCTACTCTTCTAAAACAGGCCAGAATTGTCTTCATCTCCTTCTTAGACATGACGATTCATCTCCTTTTCCTCTTCTCTTCTCTTTCAATTTCTCAGCAATTTTCGCAATATCTCTGCCCAAAACGGAGGCTGCTCCCATTTAAACATGAGTCATAGGGTTCCCTTAACCCAAACCAGCCAAACCGAATAATTAAAACCAAATCCGTCGGTTTAATTCAACCTTGCGTCGATCGACGCACACCCTTGCGTCAATCGACGCACGACCAAAATTTACAAAAATTGGTTCGCGGTCGTCACAAACTACATACTCTTGAGCATACCCATTCACCACCAATCGAGCCTTGAATTTGCCGACTTCTCCCAACTCATTCAATTTAGTTTTGTAAATCCATTTCACACCAATGGCTTTAACTCCATCTGGAAGCACCATCAAGGACCAGGTCCGATTTTTCTCAATGGATTTTATCTCTAAATCCATCCCTTGCCTCTACTTCAGATGCTTTACTGCGTCTTGGAAAATGGTGGGATCTCCGATAATCATGAAAGCAAGATTTTCATACTCAAAATCATCGATTTTCACCATGTTAGCTTCTTCCTTTGTATCATAAAGCTCTTCTCCTGCAGTGTAATCAGTGGCCCAGAATGGTGGTTTTCTTGATCTGCCCACCATTGACGACGAAGAGGCTCCAGCTTGATGAATTTGAGAATTTTGATTTTCTCGATTCGGATTTCCTCTTTCCTCTTCTCTTATCGATTCATTCTAATTTTCCCTTTCCTCTCTTATCGCTTCTGCTCCATTTCTTTCTTCTTCCTCTTCTTCATTTTCTGAAACTCCCACTTCTTCATTCTCGACGATCTCATAATCCTCTTCCCACTCAAGATCGACGCTTTTATCAGACACATAACCACCATGTTCCCAGTCCCATTTCTTCTCTTCCTTAAAAATGACGTCACGACTGATATGAACTTTCTTCTCCACCGGATCAAACATCTTAAGTGCTTTTAATTCACTGCTGAAACCGAGTAGAACACATTTAACGTTTTTGTCGTCAATTTTGGTTCTCTTGACGTCAGGAACATGAACGTGTCCTACACATCCAAAAATTCTGAAATGTTCTACCGATGGTTTCGTGCCACTCCAAGCTTCTTTGGGCGTTATGTCCTTTACGATCATGGTAGGAGACCTATTAAGAATGTGATTGCCCACTGAACCGCATCAGGCCAGAAAATCTTTGGTACTTGTTTCTCCGATAGGACTGCTCTCACCATATTCATTATGGTTCGATTCTTGCGTTCGGCCACTCCGTTTTGCTGCGGGGTATAGGCAGTGGTTAGTTGCCTTTTGATTCCTTGCTCTTGACATAACTAGTTGAATTCACCAGAGTTGTACTCTCCTCCCCTATATGTCCTTAAGCATTTGATAAACAGCCCAGTTTGCTTCTCTACAAACCTATTGAGCGCTTTGAAGGTGGTGAAAGCTTCTGATTTCTCTAGAACAAAATAGATGCACGTTTTTCTAGAGAAATCATCAATGAAACTAATCAAGTACATCTTCTCACTGTTAGATGATGGAGTGATTGGTCCACACAAGTCAAAGTGAATGAGCTGCAACCTCTCCGTAACTCTCCACTTGCTCTATTTGGGAAAAGGACTGCGATGTTGCTTCTCTTTCACACATGAATCACATGTGACTTTAACATCTCCAAGCGCAGGTAACCCCACCACCATTTCTTTGCTGTAGAGAGTAAGAAGCCCCTTGTGACTGAGATGCCCATACCGATGATGCCATAACTCTGCCTTATCTGAGATGTCAATCTAGAGACATTTCTCTTCAGTTGCTCTTCCACACGTCTCACCAAGTAGTATAAACATGCGATTTGCACTAATGACTGATTCATCAATTTTTCCTTTGATTGGGTGATAAATGTTGCACGTTTTCTGTTCTCCACCTTTGAATAAGACATCCAAGCCTTTCTCTTGAAGATGACCCACACTTAGCAAATTATTCTTTAGTTCAGGGGACATAGTAGACATCGCTTACTACACAGCTTAAAGCCTTAAATGTGATTTCTACCACACCTTTTCCACTAACCATAACCATAATCCTATGATTGTTCCCAAGCTTGACACTATGACTGAAATTAGTGTCCAAGGCTGAGAACATACCTCGATCCCCACACATGTGGTTTGAGCAACCGGAGTCTACAAATCAAGCATCACTTCTCTTTACTCTTTCAGATTCCACAAAAGCCATTAGAAGCACTTCCTCTTTCTCATCTAACTCACCATACTGTGCTTCTTGATCTGCAGTCGGACACTCATAACTAAAGTGTACTAGCTTGTGACAACGGTAGCATTCGATTGTTGCTTTGTTGAAAGAACGTCCTCGACCTCTTCCTTACCCTTGGTAAGATCTCCTGCCTCTGCCTTTCACGTTCAGAGACTGATCTTCTTCTTCATAGCTCATTTTCTTAAAATTTTTCTCATTAGCTGACAGCGAACTCTACAGCTCATCAACAATCATGCTGCTCGTGTCCTTGGATTCTTCGATGGACACCACCACATAATTGAATTTATCGGTCAGAGTTCGGAGAATCTTCTCCACAATCTTCGAATCTGACATGTTCTCCCTATTGCTTCTCATTTTGTTGGACACGGTCATTACTCTCCCAAAGTAATCATCGATCGCCTCATCTCCCCTCATTGCTAGAACCTCGAATTTTCTCCTTAAGATTTGCAGCAGTGATCACTTCACCCTTTCGTTTCCTCTGAATTTCCTTTTTAGAGAATCCCAGACGATTTTGGATATTTTGCGGTCCAAGATCTGTTCGAACACGACCCGATCTATGGCTTGGAACAGGTAGTGTTTGACCTGGTGATCCTTCGTCTTTAGTTCCTCGAATTGTTTATGCTGCGCTGCAGATAACTCGCTTCCCACTACCGGCTCTGTGTATCCTTCCTCCACCAGATTCCACAATTCCTTGGTTCTTAAGAGATTCTCCATCAGCTCGCTCCAATGATCGTAGTGACCATCAAATTGAGGGATCTTGATAAGTGATTTGTTGTCGCTCAGCTTTCTCTCTTTTGATTTTCTTTCTTTGATTGATTTGTTCGCTCTGATACCAAATGTGATTGAAACTCAGAGAAAACACGATTGCATCAAACTAGTATCCTTCTAGTAATAAGTTACGATGTCTTTTAAAGGAAATACAAAAACAGACTCAACCGAAATACTAGGACTTGAGCTTAACTAGCTCCAGTAATAACAAATAAAACAGAAACAACAATTTGACCAATCCTAAGCAAGAGAACAAGTCATTATTCCTAAATTGGCGCTAAGACATGATCTTACTTCATCATGGCCAAGGTATGTGTGACTTACGAGTTGGAGTCATCATAAACTTAGGCAGAGAGGATATGTGACAGAGAAATATATGGCCGGTGCTGAGATTTTGATCGGAAAAGGAATTGTCGGAGATTGTAATTGGAAAAGGAAGCATCTTGGTCGGTATCGAAAATGAGATGTGCAGCTAATGCAAGATGAGCCTTATGGGCTTTGGGTAATTTATTTCATGAAGGCCAAGATGGGAGTTAGAGCCCATATCATGGTTAAATGGCGTTTTGGTTTCACGACAAAGCAAAGAAGAGAAGTTCAATAATGTTTCCATTAGTTGAATGTTTTTTTCTTTGAAAAAAGTTTTCTATTTAAAACGGATGCAAGTGGAAGTGTTACAACATAGAAATATATTACATAAGAACAACAATAGCGGTAAATCAATAAGAAAGGATAAAAAAGACATATACATCTTCTCGAACCCAAAACTTTCACTAGTCCAAGGAGAAACCGAAAGCAACCCAAACAAGGGACGACAACATAAAGAGCAGAACACAAGAGATTGTATTGGAGGGTAAATCACAGACATAACCAAGAACCGAATCCACAACTAAGTCTGAAGAAGAGCAACACCAAATAGTAGCACAACCAAACAGATTTACGACAACGTCAAGGAACCAAACATGAAACTCACTTGAAGGCATAGAAAGAGCCTCAACAACCCGCTAAGGGAAGGCTTTACTAGGCTTGGAGACGACATCAGCCCACACCTGCATCGAGAAAAATGGGAGAGAACAATGCAGCCCGAAGACTAATCCCTACAGAACCTAGTATCACCTAAACATCACTGGCCGAATTAGCAAACTCTACACCAATAAATCAATCAAAGCAAATTCATCAGGCTGAAGAGGCAGAGTACACCACCATAACACTAAGTCACAGCATGTCAGGATAGGAGGAGAGAAACAGAAACCAAACCTGAAAAATCGTGGCTCTGAGCATCCTCAAACCACAGATGGCCATCGAAGACACATAGAAGAGAAGAGAAACATCTAAGAGAGGGGACAAAAGGGAGCCTACATAGACTGAGGACCAAAGCAATCACAGAGCAAGGCTCACGCAGCAGAACCAGATCAACAACAAAACACATAACACAGACAACAACATCCAAGCTTTGACCGGCATAGAACAGAGAAGAGAGATACTCAAATCGAGATAGGAAGAGGAGATACCATACCGTATACCCTATCGCAGAGAAGTAGCCTTCACAGAAATCAAATTGGATAAATGATGAAGAGGACGGGAGGCGAGGTCTCCTCAAAAGCTTTTCCGGTGGATTCGCCTCAGACCTAGAAACCAAAAACCCTCGACGATATTGCTGTGAGCTCTGGGTAGTGGAGCAGAAGGACTGGAAGAGTAAAGACCACCGCGAGATGAGGAACCCAAAGCCGCTGAATCCAAACCCAAATCAAACCGGAATCTTTAAACAGTAGAGACGGGTGAGAATACATAAGCAGAGAGAAGCTCCACAGGGACAGAGATCAAGAACCTAGACACCATAACCACCATCGGCAAGCCATCTCGAAGCCAAAGAGGAGCAGATCTACTCACGATCTGTCGGAAAAAAACCAATCAAAGAGAATCTGCAAACACACGAACAAAGAGGGGTCCCTCTCATGGTTGCAGTGAGAAAAACCGGCCATCGGAGAGAAGATTAGGATTTAGAGCGCTGGCTAGAGTTTCAAAGGCTTGAGAGAGTTTTTGCCTCTCAAAGGCTTGACTTCTTCTTCATTAACTCTTTTAATGAAGTCTCTATCAGTTGAATGTTTTTAATTCATTTGCTTCCAAGTAGGAGGAGTTAATGTTTGTTGTTCACCAAATCAAAATTTTCAGAGGGAGTTCATGTTCGTTTCTCACGAGATCAAAGTTTAAGGGGGAGTTGTGCACAAACGCTTCGAAGAATCAAATTGAGTTAAAAAGGGAGAGATTGTTGATATAGCAATTTTAGAGCCTACATCACGAGAATTGCTGCTTTAACCGACGTAGTCATCAATTACTGAAAAAGAAAAAGAGGAAACATGACATATTAATAAGGTACGAAGACTTGAAGAAGCAAATAAGGAAACCTGTTTAAAAGATAAAAAGAAAATTAAGCAGAAAAGGAAAAAGTGCTACTAACTAAAAGGAAATGGTTAGTATCAATCTATTGGCATCTATGTGTATAAATAGATGTCGATGATAGCTTTAGAGATTAGGCGTTGAGAGAGATATCATTCTAAAGAAAAAAAGGGTGAAAGTTCCTTGTAAGGAGTTTTGAGAGAGATTAGATTATTCATAGATATACTTGTAAGTTTTCTACTTAGGTTTCTTGTAAGTTACCTTAAAGAAGATAATCTAATTGAAGTGTGTTTGAAAAAGAAACTCTATTGCTATTGTTTTACATCGCTTCACAAAAACTCTATTGTTCCCACACTTTCAAATCTGATGGACTAATCCAATCTAGCTTGGTCCGGTTTGTATTAAAACGCCATCCTGATTTAAAATTCTGATTTGATATTAATTTTAGCTTTAGGCTCAACCCTAAATTTAACCTAAAGGCATAACCTAAATTTTCTATGCAAAGAGAGAGAGAGAAAAAAAAAATTGGCACAAAATCGTTAATTTCCGGTAAACTTCTCTTATTCATTTATTGATTTTCTCTCCAAAGGTGTAACTTTTATTTTAAATATTTAGGGTTACTTCTAGATGCATGCCGAGATGCAGACTTTGTTGGGCTCCTGCTAGATTCCTTTTATGATTGCTTTAACTTAGAATCTCGTATAATCGTATTGATTAATACTTGTTGTGAATGTGATCATCAATTTTTTTAAGGGGAAAATCAAAATGGATAACATTGTAGACTCATTAAATGGATAAAATCCTTTATTCAAGCATACGAGAAGTTTGTTCTTGCCTCGGCTAATGTAGTTGAGTCCAAGGACACTAATGGTGCTGCGTTGGAGAATTTCAAGGAAAAATGGGAATTGTTCCGTGCGGCATGTGATCAAGCCGAGGATTTTGTGGAGACAGTGAAACAGAGCATTGGATCTGACTGTTCAGTTGATGAAGCTACTGGTATTTCTGCTGCAATAGAGAAGTTAATTAGGCCAAGCAACTAGCGAGTAGTTGAATGTTAGATATAAAGTTTTCTCCGTTTATGGGGAAAAAATTAACGAAACAAAAAAACATTTATGTGACATTTTGTTTTTCCAAATACATGACCAATTGCCTGGCCCTTGGTTTTAGGCTTCAAATATTTTTTTGTACTAATCTAATATAATTTTGAAAGAACATGGTGTAGTTGTCTTGTTTAGGTTTTTCAATCTCAAGATTAAATTAAGGGAAAAAAACTTATATGACTCATAAATATGTTTTTATTAGTAGAATGTATCCAAAAATTTAAGGGTTATATGAGTTTTTATAATACCCAAAATAGCCCTTGTGTCTTTGTTAGGAAAAAAAAAAACTAGCGTTTGTACAAATTACAAAACTGCCACTCCGAATTTACGAGATCCGCGTTGTGACAGACTTGTTTTTATAACCGCAGATTTATTTTAGCTGACAGACTTATTTTTGTAAGGACAGATTTACTTCGGCAGACTTATTTGTACGACAGACTTATTTAAATACGTGATGACAGATTTATGTTTTGTACGGCAGATTTATAATCTATGGCAGACTTTTTTTTTTTTGCCAGACTTATTGTAGGCATGACATCACATATTTAACAACTCTTGACAAAATTTTACGTGATCAGCGTATAATTTTTTTTTCCCACAGATTTGTTAAGTGCGACTCCAAAGACTTATTGTATGTACGAAAAATCTGTCAAGTTATAACAGATTTGTTGAAGTAAAATTTGCTTACTAGTGTAACCAATAGTGATAGCAGATTTACTTACGGTGATAACAGATTTATTTTTTGTTTCAATTTTGACAGACTTATTTTACATAATGGCAGATTTGTTTGTTACAGGAATAATTGAGAGAATTATTTTTCCAGATTTCTTTTAGTGACAGACTTATATTTTTATGGCAGACTTATTTATATTAAAATGATTTTGTGTTAAAAATGAATAATGTATGCCACAATCCACTCCCTTTTATGTCTAGGGTTTCGGCCACCTCCATAACCGTTTTTGGTGGAGTTTTTTCAACTGTATCATCATCAACATCACCTCTTAGCCTAATTTTTTTTCCCTTTGTTCCTATCTCCTCTCGTTATCATCTTCTTCTCTGGCTATGGATCAAATTATTCTTGTAAGTGGGAAGTGGATGTTTGACAACAACAGATGGTTATTTGTTGTTGATAAAAAAAGAGGAAGTCGAATTCTACAAGGTAACAGAGACACAAGCTATGAAGATTTCATTCGAATGGTTTATGAGGATTACGAGTTGGATCATAGTTCATGCTGTGTTGTCTTAAGCTACATGTTGCCGAAGAAGATATTTGAGAAATTACCCATAGATACACCACCAGTATATATTGGAAACGGTAGACAACTTCAAGCTTTTTTTGGGCAATAAAAAACGGACACAATGAGACTTTGTGTTGAAGTCGAAGACAACAAGACTGGTGAATAAAGGAAACGAAAAAACCAAAAGCTAATGTAGAGAACACCGCTCCTAATTTGGCCAACGCTCACGGAGTGGAACATGTTCGAACAACGAAGATGAAGACACTGGCCACGACGCGACCAAGGGGGATGAAGATAGAGATGATGATGGACCTAGATTTGATTATTGTGACGACTCTGATGGAACTGACTCTGACGATGAGAACTTCAGTTCGTATGGGATTCCGACAGAAGAAGAAGAAAAAACGAAATTACCTATAAAGAAAAGGAGTTCAGGTATTTTTCTTGATGATCAGAAAGATGTTGCTGATTATGCGATGTTAGAATATCTTCATTGGATTTAGCTGTTGGACAATATTATGAAACGAAAGACCACTTGGAGACACGGTTGAAGATTTTAACTGTGTTGCAGAAGTTCGATTTTGCTGTTGATAAATCAACACCAAATATATTGATTGTCAAGTGCTGGGTAAAGGGATGTACATGGAGGGTGAGAGCTACACCATTAAGAGATTATCCAAAATTTCATGTGCGTGTGTTTGTTGGGGAACATACATGTTCAGTTACTGAGCGTTCTGCACGTGCTCGACACGCAACTCCTGATATACTTGGAGCATTGTACAAAGATTTTGTCGGTGGAGTTGGGCCCAAGGTATTGCCAATGCATGTTGCTGAGGCAATGAATAAACGATTTCAAATCAAGCTATGAATTTAATTTGTATTTTAAATTTCTTAAACACAGTCTTTACATACCTGTTTACACTTATTTGACGCGAAATAAACTATTTATTTGAATAGATGGAGTACTGGAAGGCTTATCGGACACTTAAATGGGCTCGAAAGTTGGTTAGTGGCAGTCCAGAGAGTGGATATCAAAAACTACCTTGTTACTTGTACATGATAAAAAGGGCCAACCCCGGTACTTTCACGCGACTTGAAGTTGATGCAGCGCAGAGATTCAAGTATTTGTTTCTAGCTTTTGGTGCTAGCATTGTTGGATTTTCATTCATGAGAAAAGTTGTTGTGGTTGATGGTACTTTTTTACAAGGAAAATACAAAAGGTACTCTTCTTACCGCAACAGCTCAAGATGGCAATTTTTAAATATTACCTCTCGCATTCGCTGTGGTTAACACTGAAAATGATGAATCATGGAAATGGTTTTTCAAGCAGCTAAGTTTTGTGATTCTTGATGATGAAAGTCTTGCCATTATCTCTGACAGACACAATTCCATTAGTAGAGCTATTAAGATTGTTTACCCAAAGTCTAGTCGGGGAATATGCACATACCACATGTACAAGAACATCTTGGTCAATTTTAAAGGTCGTGATGCCTTCGGGTTGGTTAAAAAGGCGGCAAATGCTTTTAGACTCATTGATTTTCAATCTTGCTTCGATCAGATTGAAGCGTTGAATCCCGCACTTCATAGCTATCTTCAAAAAGCAAATGTCCGTCTGTGGGCTCGTGTTCATTTTCCGGGTGACAGATACAACTTGACTACAAGTAATATTGCAGAGTCAATTAATAGGGTCCTGCCACACTCTAGGAGTTTACCTATTGTACAACTTTTAGATGCTGTGAGATCCATGATGACAAGATGGTTTTCAGAAAGGAGGAGTGATGCATTCAAAATGAAAACGTTTTTAACCCGTGGTGTGGTAAAACTATTGCAGGTACACATTTATATATTATTTGTATGAAACAAGTTAGTAGGTATAATTTTACTAATGGTGTTGTATCACTCATTTTTTCCATGATCTTCAAAATACCCGCAAGAGTTACTTGGTCCTCTTAAAAATCCTACATACACCAATTTCCCAAAAACAAATTAACCGATAAATACCAAAATAGCCTTAAAATACGTATAGTGGATTTGCTGTAAATTCGCAACCATAATCTTACCCATGCACGGGTCATATTTGACTTAACAAATTATAATTCAATGGCTAAACCAAATGCTGAATTTTTTTTATTAACCAAAAAAAAGAAGGTACTGTTTGGTCTTTAACCAATTCAAAATCAAGATATAATAATACTAACAGACTTATTAAATAGGAACTAACCTCTGCATCTTCTTCCTCTACAACTTTTTTTTCAGCTTCTTAGAACTTCTACTACCAGCCTCTTTTTTTGTAGATGGTTCTTTTCGTTTTTTCTTTCCATTAGTTACAACTTCTACCTCATCCCAAACATTCATAGGCAAACAACCATTAATGATATCTCTAATGAGGTTGTCTAGCTCTGATTCTGCAAGCTGATCACTATCATCACTCCAAACCGGATACATGTTTTCTTCAGACACTGGGATCATATGCCTCACACGCACCTATAACATAACAATGTAAGTACAAGGAGTATTCGTTATATCTAAGACTAATATTCTCACATAAATTAAGCAAATCAATTGGCATTAATCAATGCAAAAGATGAGTCACCTTTCTAAAGTACAAGGATGTTGTATACCTAGCTACGACGTCCACTAAGGTACCATATGAAATATAAAATCAAAATTTTATTACCCTTTGATTATGTAATCATATCACCAACGGATTAAGGAATCACTAACCTCTCCATGAACTGCCTTCTCTTCATCTATGAACCTTTGGAAACTGAAACGAGTATGAGATGATTCCCAACTGAGTAAGGGAACATTTGTGGTTTCCTTCTTCTTACCATATGCTTCTCCAAGTCCAGGTACACTCTCATAAATCTATGTCAACAACACTTGAACACATCCATGTATACAGTATTGAGTCATTATGGTACTCAACAACCTTTATCAAACGAACGAGGCTATCAAACGCCACTCAACCCCAAGGCTAGTTCTCAAAAGCAACTGAATCAAGAACTCTTTTCGCACTGTCTAAAGGAATCCTAGACCCATGACTGATGCCATACACTCCAACAGAAAGAACGACTAACCTTCCAACCATTAGCCTCTTTGGCTTACTCCATGTCACGCATGTAGACATTAACTCAACCAATTCCTTATACATTAGACCATCAGAATTTGACAGTCCAAGTTCTTCCCAGAAATTCGTGTGATCAACATCTAACTCGTCAATCTGAGGAAAAGGATCACAGTTCAGCCCGATTATGTCCGCAGATTTATTCAAAGAGAATCTGATTGGGCGACCACCAAACAATGACCATATCTCATGGCTGTTCTGGATTGCTAACTGATGTGTGAGAAAATAATACACCCTCCCAGCAGCCCATACATACTTCATTCAACAAACTTGATAAACACTCCAACAGATGAATCCCTCAAATCTGACCAAACATCGTCTCCTAATCCATCTTTTATGATTGCAAATTTGGCTCTGAAGCAGTTATGGTTAATACTTCTATTTTGTAATAGAGATTTCTCTTCTTCATAGAGACGAGAAGGGTAATTACGCTTTCCAGTTGAGGAAGCCATTCCTATAAAAAACATAAAAACGACCATTAATCATTGGAAAAAAAAACCATGGTGCCTAAGCTGTGTAATGGTCACTACCTAAAGCCAAAATTCGACAAGAACAACAAATAAATCACAATTCATATCAAAATGATGGACACATTGGGACACATTCAATATGGCAAGCTAAATCGTTTACCACGTTTTAGACACCAAATGCTACTGATAAAACAAAGAAAACTAACCCTATTAATCTTCATGGAATCATTTTGTGATCTAAGAAGTGCAATCCTAGAGGCTAGAGGAACCCTAAGTCTGTTTATCTTTTTGATCTATTGAATAAATTATCTTTTTGATCTATTGAATAAATCACCAATTGGAGAATAATCATAAACACTAACTACATTCCATCCAGCAAAGAGTAGCACCACCATTGTTACTGCATTTTGAAGTTCCAAACTAAAACATCAAAAGTTTTTGTATCCATCGCACCTTCTTGACGGAAGCAGACCAATCCCAGAGTCCACTTCTACTTTGAATTCTTTCTCTGGTTGACCCCTGTACATTAAAGACGCACCAACTACAAATCTTATAGATCATAGAGATCAAAATCCAAAAGCATTGTCTATTATTAGTAAAGACGTATTCCATCAAAACCACATGTGACCCATGACATAATTTGATAATCTTTTCCAAAACCATCTTTCACAAGAGACTCTTAACACTTTTTTTTCCAGCATGTTTGTGCATGGAACTATATGGTAACAGAGAATGCAGAGTAAGAAACGAGTTTTGCATAAGGGTTTTCTCAGTCTTTACATGGAAAATCAAATAGCAACACTGTGCTCAGCAAATTCCAACGAAAGGCAACAGTTTAATTTGCAAGAAGAGCAGACATGATCTTTTGTTTGCAGAATATTAAAAAAACTACAATAAAAGCAGTTATTGAGGGAGGTGTGTCCTCTTCACTTTCACTTTTCCAGCAATAGTTTCTAACTTTGGCTTTCTAACAAGTGTACAACAAACCAAAATCAACAATTATACAATAACAGAGAGCTAATGCAGCAAGCAACCATCACCTTCACTATACCCAGATACAGAAAATAATGGATAGAAACTCTCGGTGTTACAGTCACGCCTTCTCAGTTGCATCAACAAGTCTTATCTACTTGCACCTTTTACCGTAACATAATTGTGAAGCAGCAACCACAAAACATCATATTCGATATTAAAATAACTAGTCAAAATAATCAAAGTGATCAATAAACAGTGAGCATCGAATGAGCTTTAAAGTGTCAAACACCTCTTGTCTTGCTACTAAGTAAAATATAAACAATAATGTGTGAGCTTTAATGAGCTTTAAAGTGTCAAACAGCTTGTAACATACAAGTCTAGCTATGACACAATTAATATGAAATATACAGTAATGTATGAAGTCGAAAGGAATCTAATTGAAACTTTTACTGAAAATTCAACCTAAAACGCCCAAGTAGATCAGCAAGACCTGATTACAGACCTTGTCGCCGTGCCCAAGACCGGGCCTCCGTACCCAGAATTCACCTCACTGCTTCCGATTTTTTGGTCGCTCCGAAACTGCCCAGAATTCGCCGACGAGAGAGAGAGAAGTCTCCTTAGAATTCGTCGACGAGACCCGAAAAAAAACCTCCGACGAGACCCCTCAGAATTCGCCGTGCCCAAGACCCAGCCTCCGACCAATTTCTCTGTTTTAGGGTTCGAGTTGTTTTTCAGATTTAATTTTTAGGAAAAAAACAGATGTTTTAATTTTTAAAACAGATTTTTTTATTTAGTTTTTTTAAATAAATATAAATGGCATTTTGGATAATATGATGAAGTTTATTATGTGAATGGTTTTTTTACTAAAAATCTGAGTTATATTAGTAATCATTTTTTTTTGTGGGTTAATTTAGTTATTTTTTCATAGTTTTGAGTTATTTTGAGTAATTGTCACTTAAATTAATGAAGATAACGTTGGTACTTGATTGGTAATCTAACCGGAGAGAAGAGTTTGCAAAATAAACCTTTTTAAACATAGCTAATTTTATGGTTTTACGCTTAGCAAAAAAAGATTTTTTTATGGTTTTATAGTGTCAAGTGTCAACTTCTAAGCATATAATTATGTAAGCCTGTGAGTTTTTTTTTTTTTTTTTTGGTGATTATCACTGTTTGGTAGATAATACTGGCATTAGGATTTGTACGTAGAAATTCTAAGATTATTTAAAGTTTTGAAAACCCAAAATTTAGCTAAATACTAGATAATTACCCGCATTATATGCAAGTAAAACTAATATAGTTTTAGTTTAAAAATCATCTACAGTTATTGGAAAAATTATTATACGAAATGTAAAGCTCGTTTATATATATGAATTTTACAATTATTTTATATAAAAATGTATCTCACCCGTGAAATAATTGAAAACAATAATTTTTTAGTTTTTAGTCAATATATATCACTTATTAATGAAATGTATTTATTTAATATCATAATCTTCAAATATATGGTTTATTGATCAAATATACAAAATATAATATTACAAATATGAATTGAATTTTATAGGTTTAAGGTAAATTATAAGAGTAAGTGAATATTAATAGTAAACTTTCTTTTATTTTTATTTTTTAAACAAGTAAAAAAAAATTATTTTAGTTGGAAGGATTGTGTGATTGCGTAGTGTTTGGATAATAGTATTGTAGAGAATTAATAGGATTGTGGAGTGTTTGGGTAATAATATAGTAGAGAATTAATAATAGGATTTAGTTTTTAATTAAAAACTCTAAAAATTTGAGAGCTTGACACCTAAATAAATTAATCCAAATATACTTTTCAATTTTAATATACAGAGAATGTAAGTTTGATTGGTTCAACTTTGAGACTCTAGAGAAAGCATTTTTTTCGTTGATTTGTTTCAAAACGATATTTTTACTTTTTAGTTTTGTTTAAATTCTTCAGGATAATAAGATTTTAGAATAATCTGTTAGCAAAACTGTACCCACTTTGTTAGGGATGCACATGAGATTAGTAATAATCCAATAAGGTGAATCTTTACAGAATCTATATTATTATTTTTCACCTTTAACCTTATAAAAGATTCACATGTCCCCCCTCCAACAAAACCCCTTACCAGACCCCCAAAAAAAAAAAAAAACAGCTCTCCAATCTTTTTCAATGGCTCATGAGATTGTAGAGGAATCTACCGGAGCCATGAATCTAGAAGGAGTCGTCGATGAGATGGACCGGTGCGTGGTGGATGAGGTCGAACTAACCGTTCCAAAAACCGATGATCCAACGTTACCGGTTCTCACTTTTAGAATGTGGGTTTTAGGTCTTGGCGCGTGTATCATACTCTCGTTCGTAAACCAGTTTTTCTGGTACAGACAGATGCCCTTGACCATTACCGGAATCTCGGCTCAGATCGCGGTCGTGCCGCTCGGTCACTTGATGGCTAGAGTGCTTCCGACAAGGAAGTTCTTGGAAGGATCAAGGTGGGAGTTTTGCATGAATCCTGGTCCTTTTAATGTCAAGGAACATGTTATGATCACGATTTTTGCCAACTCCGGAGCAGGAACGGTGTATGCCACTCATATACTTAGTGCTATTAAACTTTACTATAAGAGATCTCTTCCGTTTCTACCGGCTTTTCTCATTATGATCACTACTCAGGTAATTAGTATGATCTTCTGTGCCCTAATTAATTAAGCATGCAAATCCCTTTTAGGTTTATTAACTTTGGTTAAGAGTTTTACATATATAGATAAGTTGATCTTTTTTTTTCTATTTGTTTGAAGTTTGTATGTGTTTATTCTTTCTATTTCTCTAGAGAAGTTAGTGCCTTTCAATTTCCTTAATTATAGTGTGAAATTATATTTTAAATATCAAGTTAAATGATAGATAATTTAAGAATTGCGTGATCATAACTAAACTAATCAGATAGAGTAATAGATAGAAGATATATGGAATAAATAGATAGATAGAGAATTACTTTAACCATAGCTAAACTAAGAAACTTGTTTCTTTATTAACTTTTAAGTTATGAGAACTCAGTTTTTGTCCCCAAGTAAAGGATATTGTTGGCGTTGATTTGAAGTTATGTGATCGGTTAGACTAAAATGTGATTACTTGTACAATTATGACATCAAATTGTTTTAAAATTTGGAGTTTTGTTCAAAAACTTCACTGTTTGGTGATTTCTTTTCTTATATGTTTGACTTATGAAATATTTTTGTAGTTTCTCGGATTTGGGTGGGCTGGTCTATTCCGTAAACACCTTGTTGAGCCAGGTGAAATGTGGTGGCCAAGCAATCTAGTTCAAGTGTCTCTCTTCAGGTGATATACTCTTTACCACACATTATGAAAATCTCATCTTTATAATTAGTCTCCAGAATTAATTGGTCCAATAACCTTTTTGCAGTGCCTTGCACGAGAAGGATAAGAAGAAAAAGGGAGGCATGACCCGAATCCAATTCTTCCTCATAGTCCTTGTGACTAGCTTCGCATATTACATTCTCCCCGGTTATCTATTCACAATGATAACTTCCATCTCATGGGTGTGTTGGCTTAGTCCTAAATCCGTTTTGGCTAACCAACTCGGATCAGGTGAACAAGGTCTTGGTATTGGCGCAATTGGTATTGATTGGGCTACAATTGGCTCTTACCTTGGTAGTCCACTCGCTAGTCCGCTTTTCGCTACCATCAATGTAACTATCGGTTTTGTGGTGGTCATGTATGTCGCCACTCCGATTTGCTATTGGCTTAATCTTTATAATGCTAAAACATATCCCATCTTCTCAAGTGGGCTTTTCATGGGAAATGGCTCGTCTTATGATGTTTTGAGCATCATTGATAACAAGTTCCATCTCGACCGAAACATCTATGCAAAGACTGGTCCAATCCATATGAGCACTTTCTTTGCAATTACATATGGTCTTGGGTTTGCCACTTTGTCCGCAACTATTGTCCATGTTTTACTCTTCAACGGAAGGTAACTAAACTCAATCAGTCCCTAACAATTACAATTTCACTCTTTCTTTTTAGTTAACCAGAATTTTCCTAGATCCGGGAGGACTAGTATTTTGATAATAGTCTCTAACCCATTTATTTATAATTTACTTCTATTTTTCAAGGGATCTATGGAAGCAAACAAGAGGAGCTTTCAAGAGGAACAAGAAAATGGATGTACACACGAGAATCATGAAGAAAAACTATACAGAAGTTCCCATGTGGTGGTTTCTTGTGATCCTCGTACTCAACATTGCTCTCATCATGTTCATCTCTCTGCACTACAATCAGACCGTACAGCTACCTTGGTGGGGAGTGTTGCTAGCTTGTGCCATTGCCGTCTTCTTCACTCCTCTTATCGGTGTTATCGCAGCCACCACTAATCAGGTACCTACTAATACTACATGAGAGTGGAGAAACAAATGAAGGATTCATTTGAATTTTGTTGAAATTTAGCCATTTAGAACAAAAACATTAGAACAACGCTTTTCTAATCATTATCCTGTTATAAATTCATATCTATTCATCTTCTGTCTCATTCATCTCAATTCTAGTTTTTACTATCTAAAGCCTTAGGTCTTTATTGTTTCAATAATCAAGTATAATAAGTCTCCTCTTGATTTAGGAACCGGGTTTGAACGTCATCACGGAATATGTAATCGGATATATCTATCCAGAACGTCCAGTTGCGAACATGTGCTTCAAAGTGTACGGATACATCAGTATGACTCAGGCTTTAACATTCATCCAAGACTTCAAACTCGGTCACTACATGAAGATCCCTCCTAGAAGCATGTTCATGGCACAGGTTACTAATTTACCTTTTGATCGATCATTAATTATTTGTTATCGCCATATAATTAGTAACACAATACTTTTTTAGGTGGTTGGAACGCTTGTGGCTGTGATAGTGTACACAGGGACTGCTTGGTGGTTAATGGTAGACATTCCTCATCTATGTGACAAATCTTTGCTTCCCCCGGATAGCAAATGGACATGTCCGATGGACCGTGTCTTCTTCGATGCTTCTGTGATTTGGGGACTTGTCGGACCACGTAGAATGTTCGGTGACTTAGGAGAATACTCAGCCATAAACTGGTTCTTCCTTGTTGGTGCAATCGCTCCTTTCTTGGTCTGGCTAGCGACCAAAGCGTTTCCAGCTCACAAATGGATCTCAAAGATACATTTTCCGGTCATTTTAGGAGCAACTTCGATGATGCCACCCGCGATGGCAGTAAATTTCACGAGTTGGTGCATCGTGGCGTTTATTTTCGGACACTTCTTGTTTAAGTACAAGAGAGAATGGTGGAAAAAGTATAACTACGTTTTGTCGGGCGGTCTAGACGCAGGAACTGCGTTTATGACTATACTGATATTCCTAACGCTTGGACGTAGTGGCATTGGATTGATGTGGTGGGGAAACGCTGATGATAGTACAAACTGTAGCCTCGCGTCTTGCCCTACCGCTAAAGGCGTTGTAATGCATGGATGTCCAGTTTTCTGATCTTGTCACAACAAGTAAATGAACCTTAATCTGCTCTTTTTTCTTCTTTCTTAGTTATTTTACTTAATCATTTCTCTGTGAAGTTAGTTGGTTCTTTTTTTATCTTGGATTTGTTTTGTACAGAACTCTACAATTAATAGATTTAATAATATAAATATTTTTATTAATTTTATCTCTAAAAAAACCTATGATGGTAATTAATACATGACTCTCATATGTAGTTAGACAGGTTGGGTTAGGTTAGATGAACCCTAGTAACATCTAATGAAAGTTTCAATTTCTTAAATTTTGACTAGAGTAGATGAAATATTTAAGATCATTAATAAGGTCATCAAATTTCAGTTTGCAATATGGTCATCAAAGTAATAGTATTTGTGTAATATATATGACTACTCCTTTTTACATAATTTAAATAAATAAATTTATTCGGTTTGTTTTAGTTTCATTACATTAAATCACTTTTGAGATTCGATTTTTTTTTTTTACCTTGCCAATAAGTTTATTATATAAAAAAATCGATTTTATAACATTTTGATATCCAATTCAATTTTTCCAATTATGTTTGTTTTCCCCCACACGGGCCACACCTAGCCCTAGTCTTTAGGAGTCTTTGAATCAAATAATTAAGATTCTCTTCTTTTTTTTTTTTGGTAAACAATAATTAAGATTCTCTTACCAATATTGAAACTAGAATGTACCATGTAAATGGAAATTCAAAATAGTATCAGCTCAAATTTTCAAAGTTAAATCTGACTGATGCAGTTACAGCCTATTTATTTAACTATTCATTACAATTTACAAATGAATCTGATGATTTCTTAACCAAAAGAATCATTTCTGATCCATAAATTCACGGTGAAAAGAAAATCAACAAATTGAGAATATAAGTTTCCTTAATCTTATTCTAAAGTCAATGGTAATCTGCAACCAAAATAGCCTGATTTGGTTGCGTATCCATATCATACTTCCTTTTTATAAATATATGGTACCAAAATTAAAATTTCCTTTTATATAGATATGGTACCAAAATTAATACAACAAACTTTATTTAAATAATGTATTATATTTCTGCACCGATAAGAAAGAAAAAAATTCGAGATCTCAAATCAAAACACAATCCAAGCAAGAAATTTCTTCTGTCTGTGACTGTGAGTATATTTCTTGTTAATTCCTCTTCGGATAAATGAGTATATATTTTATATGTGTGTGGTTGTATCTCTTTCACCCAAAAAAAAAAAAAAAACTGAAGAACGGTTACACTTTCACCACAAAAAAAAAAAAAAAAAAGAACGGTTACATATTACGCACGATCACACAAACACAAAACAATCCATTTGTTTTATGCATAACAGAGAGAAAAACTAAACGTTAATCCTCTGTCTTTTGTTTTTGGCAGACAAAATGAGAGACATCACCACAGAGATACAATCAGAGTCAGAGTCAGATTATTACTTAGAAGATGATGATGAAATAAGTATAGTTCCACAAGTTGAATTAACAGTGTCTAAAGCCGATGATCCAACTTCACCGACGGTTACATTTAGGATGTGGGTTTTGGGCATAACTTCTTGTGTGCTCTTGTCATTTCTCAACCAGTTTTTCTGGTACAGAACCAATCCTTTGACCATCTCTTCTGTTTCAGCTCAGATTGCTGTTGTTCCCATTGGTCATCTCATGGCTAGGGTTCTTCCTACAAGGACATTCTTTCAAGGGACTAGATGGTCTTTCACTATGAATCCTGGTCCGTTTAGTACCAAAGAACATGTTCTTATAACTGTGTTCGCAAACTCAGGCTCTGGCTCTGTTTACGCTAGTCATATTCTTAGTGCTGTTAAGCTTTATTACAAGAGGAGGCTTGATTTCTTGCCTGCTTTGCTCGTTATGATCACTACTCAGGTACAACATTATGATAGCTTATGGAATTTCTAGGTTAAGGGTTTGTAAGAACTGAGTGTTTTTTTCTGTTTCTTGGTTTGCAAGGTTTTGGGATTTGGTTGGGCTGGTTTGTATAGAAAACATTTAGTTGAGCCTGGTGAGATGTGGTGGCCAAGCAATCTTGTTCAAGTTTCTCTCTTCAGGTAAATGATTCCTTCTAATGAAGCTCTCGTGTTTAGTTTATGCATCCGGATTTAAAAAATCTCTGATTTTGATCATACACAGAGCATTGCACGAGAAAGAAAAGAAATCGAAATGGGGAATCAGTCGTAACCAGTTCTTTGTGATTACACTCATCACTAGCTTCTCCTATTACCTTCTTCCCGGTTATCTCTTCACGGTGTTAACCACCGTCTCTTGGTTATGTTGGATTAGCCCTAAATCGGTTTTAGTAAACCAGCTAGGTTCAGGGTCATCCGGTCTCGGTATCAGTTCCTTTGGTCTAGACTGGACAACCATCGCGTCGTACCTCGGAAGCCCGCTTGCTAGCCCATTCTTTGCCACAGCAAATATCGCGGTCGGGTTCTTTCTTGTGATGTACGTAATCACACCTCTTTGTTACTATCTAGATTTCTACAATGCCAAAACCTTCCCTATCTTCTCCAGTAAACTCTTTGTAGCAAACGGGAAAGAATACAACATCACAAGCATCATCAGTGCCGATTTCCGCCTCGATCACAAAGCTTACGCAGAGACCGGACCAATCCACATGAGTACATTCTTTGCTGTTACGTACGGACTCGGTTTTGCGACCTTGGCTGCTAGTGTTGTCCATGTCCTACTCTTCAATGGCAAAGATTTGTGGACTCAAAGCAAAGGAGCGTTTAAAAAAAATAAGAAAATGGATATACATACAAAGATCATGAAGAGGAATTACGAAGAAGTTCCTCTATGGTGGTTCCTTTCGATTTTCGCGGTGAATCTTGCAGTTATTGTCTTCATATGTATTTACTATAAAACACAGATTCAGCTTCCTTGGTGGGCAGCTTTCTTAGCTTGTTTCATAGCTATCTTCTTCACTCCTCTTGTTGGTGTGATCATGGCAACTACTAACCAGGTTTGAGAGTCACTGACCAAGAACTTGAAAGGCAAAAAAACAAAAAAAGCCGGTTATGATGATTAAACCGGGTTTCTGTTGTTGTTGTTGATGTTGCAGGCTCCTGGTTTGAACATTATCACTGAATACATAATTGGGTATGCATATCCAGAGAGACCTGTTGCTAACATATGCTTCAAGACTTACGGATTCATCAGCATGTCTCAATCTTTGACTTTCCTTGCTGATTTGAAGCTTGGTACTTACATGAAGATCCCACCAAGAACCATGTTCATGGCACAGGCTAGTCTTTATATATCTCACATACATACGTACATACAATTTTGTCTTCTTACTATAAAAGCTGCTATGGTTGTTACTCTGACAGGTTGTAGGGACTCTAGTAGCTGTGTTCGTTTATGCATTAACAGCTTGGTGGCTAATGGCTGAAATCCCAAACCTCTGCGACACTTCTCTTCTTCCGCGAGGATCTCAATGGACTTGCCCAATGGATCGAGTCTTCTTCGACGCATCAGTAGTCTGGGGGCTTGTAGGACCAAGAAGAATGTTTGGTAATCTTGGAGAATACTCAAACATAAACTGGTTTTTCATAGGGGGAGCCATAGCTCCAGTATTGGTATACTTAGCCACAAGGATCTTCCCAAAGAAGAAATGGATCTCAAACATACACATCCCGGTTCTGATCGGAGCCACGTCGATGATGCCACCAGCTTCTGCGGTTAACTTCACGAGCTGGCTTGTTATGGCGATTGTGTTTGGACATTTCGTGTATAAGTACAAAAGAGAATGGTGGCAGAGATATAACTATGTTCTGTCTGGAGGAATGGATGCAGGAACTGGTTTTATGTCTGTGCTTTTGTTCCTTGCGTTGCAACGTAGTGGGATTGTGCTTAATTGGTGGGGAACTTCTGGTGAAGGTTGTGCTGTTGCTAAATGTCCTACTGCTAAAGGTGTGGTTGTTCATGATTGTCCGGTTTTCTAATCAAACATTTGTGTTTGGCTTCTGGTTTGTAACTACTGTATTCCTTATGAACATCTTCCATTGCAACTACTGTATTCCTTACAACATTCGAGAGAATCTGAGATTTCTAACGTAAAAGACAATGGAAGTCGCAAGAATCCAAACAAAGGTAAACAACATTATGGGTCGTTGAACACTCCAAGTCCCCAACCAATTGCATACAGAAAAGTCTTAAAAAAGGCTTTACAAGGTTCCGAAAATCATTTCCTTTGTAAACTGTTTGAGGTTACAAAAAACATCAGGATGTCTCTTCCTTGAGCCTGTACAACGTGATTTCTTGCTGCTTGAAGTAACGGCGATCCTCTTCATCCACCAGCACAAGATTCAGATAATACTTTACGCTGAATTTGTTGTTTATGTTCTTATGCGTTGGTGTCAAATCGTATGGTGTCAAGAACAGTCTTACAGGTATCGATTCGCCTGCACCATGTACCAATTACCAATTACCTTACTTGGTTACAAAACTAGCGAGAAGGTCTGTGTGAGCTTTGAGAGCGTATGATGAAATATTCGGGTATTACCTCTAACTGGAGCACCATCCATTAACTCAAATTTGGCTAGTGTTTCTGTCTCGACGTGAGTATTAGCTCCTGCTCCTGTTGATTCTCGCCGTCTGATCTCAAGATCCATATTCTTTATCTTAATTCTCACCAGAAGAAAGTATATTTTCCCAAGGATAACATCTTTCAGGTGATACCTGCATTCAGTCCACATGGATTTAGTTGTTATTTTAAATTTTCCTTATCACTCGAATCTGATATTATGAAAATTAATTTGTCTTACTTGCTTTTATTGTACTCAAACTCGATATGCAGGCAGTCCTCAATTCCAACTTCCATCTGTACAAATAGGTATGGTCCAATGGAATTAAGCATATCTAGTTTGCTATTAAGAAAGTGAGAAGAAGAGCAGAGAGAGGTAAAGTCAAACATATGGGAAAAAAAAGGATTCAGTATCACGGCGAAAGTGGTAAGGAATCAGGAAAATGAGAGTGGAAAATGGGAGAGTTTGGGTTCTAAAATGAAAAAAACTTAGGATCACATTAGAACTCACCTTGATGCTGTTATTGATTGGAGGAGATGGAGAATAGTTCCGGACCTGTTTCAAAGCCATGAAACATACCATCTTAAATACTATCATGCCACAAAGACAGTACAAAAAACTGAAAAACATACCACAAAGTCCTGATATTCCACGATGCTTCCAGCATAGCCACGTGTAACAGTTACTTTGAGGACATACCTATAAAATAACAGAAACAACAATTACGTACTACAATATGCAAAATTGGGAACTTTAAAATTGTTCCAATCTGATGTCAAATAAGAATATGATATTACCTCAGCCGCACGTTCACACCATTGTATGTCTCATATGGCATCTCAACAGTCGGAAATTCAAATGGGTATGTCTTTCTTTCATATATTTCTCCGGGTACATCAAGCTCACGCACTGCAAATGGGATATAGAACCATATATATAGTTGGATCAATCACTTATATCTAACAGACTGCTCAATATGAGACCCAATCCATGTCATAATAGATATTAAACAATCTTTCTATCATAACAATGTAGAACACAAAAGGAAGCCTAAGTATAACTCACCCAAGGAAGTGAAGTCATAAAAGTTACCTCTGTCAAAATACATTTCTGTCAAAAACAGAGTGAATGTCGTCAATGAACATATAAAGACAGAAGTTAGAAACAGATAACAAAAACCCACAGAAATTGCACACCTATTTGACCAAGAAGCTCAACTTTTACACCACTATGCTCCACTTTTTTCCCTTGATATGGTTCAATACAAATCTGATAAAGACAAGTTAATGAAAAAATATACTTTTAAAACATTACATAAAGCCTCAACATCAAATTCCCTGATTACTAGAGATCACAGTACCTTCCCAGCAATAGTTTCTTGACTCTGGAAAAGTGGATTCATAACTGTTTGTCCATTATCTTTCTTAATCGGTACCTAACGCAGCAGAGATCAAGGAAGACAATAAGAAAAACCTGTATCTTAAGTCAAGCAAAATACATAAACCCAAAGAGGAACATGTACCTGTTTACGATTTTTCCCATCGGTGAATGTGACTGAAATATTACATGCCGGCTTGAAAGCTCCAAGAAGATAATTCTGTGATATTAATCACCAGAAAAGTGACTTCAGTACATAATTTACAAAGGCACAAACTTTGTCGAAAACAACTATAGTATATATGAGTTTTACCAAAAAACAACTATATTTGAGCACTTACCATGATCAGAAAATTCGATCCCTGATCACAATAACCTGTTCAGAGCATCACCAAATGAAACCAAATTAGAGGCATTCCCAACAAAAAGGGTTTCTCTTGAAGCTAGAGCTGATTCGAAATTCAGGAGAAAAAAACAGAAATAGAACCCTAATTTCAATTCATACGAGAGTAATCAAAGAAACCCCAGAAAAGAGCAAATCACACGAAATGCGAGGACAACGATGAGAACAAGACTTGATCAAGATCCGCAAAGTTAAAATACGATTGAACAACTGAGAAATTGTGTACCTTCCGAGGTGAATTTCAGAGAGACGAGAAGGATCGGTCAAATCGACGAATATTCTGACAGTTGGGTTGCAGACGATCAACAGAGTCACGGAAGAAGAGAGAGAGAGAACAAAAAAAGGAAACTTTATCACAAGTTGACGACTATACAAAGCCCAGTTATATTATTCAACCAACCAAAGCCCAGATTAGACCATTGAGAATTGCAATCCTTAGTCTGATTAACCCTTTCCAAAGATGCGATTTTTATATTGAAAGCAAAGAGGGAGACATATTTAGGGCTCAAATTTCTAAATTCTTTGTTCAAAATCTGAGGAAAACAAAAGGTAAATTTAACCAGTTTTGGGTACAACATTACTTGAACTAGAAATGATATTCAAGTGAATTATAAGCCCAAGGGATCAAATGACGTTCCTAAACTCTAATAAAAACAAAATAAATGCCCCAACTTATTCAGCCATAAGAGGTTTATAGAAGTGTAAATTCTTTAGCATACTTTTTTGGCTATACAAAACTCAACCAGTGGAGAGCTTCTATTCCGAATCTCCTTCTGGATCACGCTGTTTTGATTCTTGAGAATTAGACATCATTTGAGAGGCAAAAAGCTTTGAGATGCCATTTATAGCTGCTTGGACCTCGTCGGAATCCCTCGGGCTTCTCCAAACTGAAGATTGCGAGCTCAAACCAGAGTACTCGCTTGCTGCAGCCTGTGTCTTCTTTGAGGTAGCAAGAACCTTCTCCAAGTCCAACTGTGTCAATGGCCTAGGCGCCTAAAAGATGCAGGCAACTCGAAAACATTAGTACAAGGCAGGAAGCAGTGGGCCTAAAGTTGGTTATTTACTTACAGAAATTTGTCTGCCCTTTTTCTCCTCCTCTAGGATCTCTCTGATTGGGAAGTAAGCTGCTTTTTTGCAGAGTTCAAAGATATCTGATCCGGTATAGTCTTCACATAAGCGAGCCACACGGTCATAGTCAATATCTGGTTCGACTCTCTCTCCTTTCAAAATCACTTTCAGTATCTGAGCTCTCTCCTTGCGATCAGGCATCCCGATCTCAAAGGCCTGAGGAAAACGCCTCAATATTGCCTCATCGAGCTCTGAAGGTCTGTTAGTTGCAGCAAGAACCATCACCCTTGCATTCTCTATAAGACAAACATCATACTTGTAAATTGCACTTGTTTTACATGATTAAACAGGACAGTAAGGACAAGAACTTCAACTCACGGTCTGTAGTAAATCCATCCCATAAAGCCATAAACTCAGTCTTCATATTTCCCATTGCATCATTATCTGTCGAACGGCGCTGGCCAAGAAAGCTGTCCACTTCATCGATAAAAATAATAGCAGGTTGGAGTTTGTACGCCAAGCTAAATAAAGCAGCCACTAAAGAAACAAGAACAACTCATATATTAGTAACACCACCAATAGACCTCACAAAAAAAAAAGTAGCAAACGAGGTAATGTGAAGCTAATTCTCCACACAAAAACTACACCTACCAAGCTTCTGGGCATCACCAAACCATTTGCTCATCAGATTCGAAACCTTGACATTGATGAAAACAGCTTCCGATTCTTTCGCAATAGCCTTAGCAAGCATTGTCTTCCCAGTTCCAGGAGGACCATACAACAAAACACCCTTTTGAGGACCAAGCAACTTCCCGTAAGCAAATAGCTCAGGTCTCTTGAGTGGTAGAATCACAAGCTCATACAAAGACTCCTTGATTGCCTCCAAGCCTCCAATAGAACCAAACTCCACATCAATGTCTCGTGGGTTTATAACATCACAAGCTATTACATCCTGTTCTCACATAAACAAAAGAAAGTATATACGAACAAATGAGCAACATTCCCTCCACATTCCTTGCACAATACATGAAACGTTCTTCAAATAACTAATTCATCAAACAAAGGTGCCCATTTCTAGATCCCCAAAAAATTCTTCAAAAAAAAAAAACGAATTTTGAATCATTCGAGAACCATTGTACAGAGTCAAAATCACCTCGTATTGATTGGTCTGGATAAGAGGACGACCCAAACGCTTGGCGATTTCTCTCTTATGCTTGAGCGCCTTTTTAGCCGCGTCACGATTCGGGTCAAGTTGACGAAGACCCACATACAGAACCAAGCTACTCAATGCAGCGCTTGCGACGTACAGTATCAATTGCTCTAAGATAGTTGCATCCTTCTTTCCCGAAGATCTCCTCATATCTTTAACTCCGAACACGAACAAGAACCCTTCGCTCAAAGAGGATTTGGGAATTAGAGAAGAAAGAAACCCTAATTCTTTGGGTCGAGGATAGGCAAAGAAGAAGAAAGCTTTTCTTACCTTGAGATTACACAGGAACTGCTCTCAGCGGCACTTTCGTAATAACGTTAATAAATTATCAAATTGGCCTATTGGGCCTTATGTGGTAATGTGTCTAAAATTTTAAAGCAGTCAAAAGCCCAATCAATATATTTGCATTTCTTTGGTTCATATCCGTACATTCGTCTTTAGTCATTAATGATATTTAAGAGAATATCTCAAATGAAATACCTATGCCAAAATATTAATAAAATTTTTAAAAAAAATAATTTTGTTTTCAAACATTTTTTATATACTGATTGGGGAGTGATTTGTGAAAAAATGTTTATGTGTCATCTCCACAATCACTCTCAGCAAAACAATTGTGACATGGTTTGTCAAAATTATGACATTGTAATTTTAAATCAATAATAAAAAATTTTACAACTAAATTTATAATTGTTACCATAAATAAATAAAAATAATTTTTAATCAATATATTATCAAATTTTTATTTTTATTTTAAAATTATATAAAAAAATTGGTTTCTCATTTAGAAATAGAAATTGATTATTGTAATAATAAAATTACAGTACATTTTTATAGAATATATATTCTTTTTGAAAATAATAATAAAGACTTACTAAATTTTTAAAAGAGATTTTGATATATTTGTGAAAATCATATAATTATTAAAAGAGACTTACTAACAACAAATATAATTATTTTTTTGAAATATTTTATATAACACAAGATAATTTGAAAGTAATAAACACATTTTTTTAATTCGAAAAAAACAATTTTTTTAATCTGTGTTTCATTTATAAAATTTTTGATCATATATTTTAATGTTTAAAATATTAAATAAATTATTTTTATTCTAAATTCTACTTAAGATATTCGGACAAGCAAAATTTAACATGCTTTTTTAACTATAATGTTTTAAATTATTATACATTTTGATTTGACACGTTTACACATATAAAATAATTAAATGGTAAAACCAAATTTATGAAATTCATATTATTAATAAAAACGATATTATTAAACAAAAAAATGAACAACAAAAGAATCAACAACAATGTCTATAATAAAAATCAAAACAACAACATATTTTACATTTTTAAAGACTAACATTAAAAACAAAACTGTATAAATAATTTATCCGCGTATACGCGGGAGATCACCTAGTTAATTAATAACATAATTAATTTTTTTTTAAATCATCTAGATTTATGAATTATTACAAATTAAAAGAATAATTACACAGACGATTACACAACGTACAATTTTAGCCTTGACATGCGGGACTACTCCAGACAATTCTCTCCTTGCACCACGCTGAAAATCTCATGTAAATTTGGCCTCCATCATAATTTGTATTCTTCGGGACTCGAACTCCATATTTGTAGGTGTAGAAGCATTCTCGTGTATTCTAATTAAATTCTATTAAAATATTAGATTAGTAAGAAATTGTTAAGAGTATTTCAATGAGATACTATCAATAGAGATGCTCTCAATGCATTAACTATTATTATCCAAAATTAAACTGAAATCTAAATAAATACTCTCCTTCGATATTTGAATAGTGATATTTTGAGTTTTTTTCTTTGTTCCATAAAGATTTGTGTTTTAGATTTTTAAATAGTATTTTTTGTTAACTAACGTTAACAAATTGAAAATTTCAAAAACTATTAATTAAAAATATTTAAATTCTGATTACTATTAGGTAATAGATATTAATAACTTAATATTAAAAAATAATACATTAATAACTTAAAATTAATCGTTTTTTAATTTGTGTGAACAAACCAAAACATCTATTTTCAAGGAACTCGAAGAGTATATATTAAGGAAAATTATCTTCATTGAAGATAAACTTTACAAATATAAAAAAAAAAATCATTTATCCTTTTTAAAAGTCTCTTTCGGAGATAGATTTTTTTAGTCAATCTTTTAGAGATAATACATGTACTCTGTATGTAGTTGAATGTACTCTATATGTAGTTGAAGGAAAAAAAAAAACTCTCTAAATATGAAAAGTTTGGTGACCACACATCATCGTAGAAATTTAGTCAAAAAATTGATTGTTTGAAACGTATTATATCATCTTGAAAAGTGCTTTAGATTCTATTGAAAGCATTCTCATTCTCATGTATTCTAATTAAATTCTATTAGAGTATAAGATTAGTAACATATTATTAAGAGTATTTTAATGAGATACTATCAATAGAGATGCTCTCAATGCATTAACTATATATTAATTGGGGAGTGATTTATGAAAAAATGTTTATGTGTTATCTCTACAATCACTCTCACCAAAACAATTATGACATGGTTTGTCAAAATTATAACATTGTAATTTTGAATCAATAATAAAATCTTTTACAATTAAATTTATAATTGTTATCATAAATAAATAAAAAGAATTTTTAATCAATATATTATCAAATTTTTCGTTTTTATTCTAAAATTATATAAAAATTTGCTTTCTCATTTAAAAATAAAAATAAATTATTATAATAATAAAATTACAGTACATTTTGATAGAATATATATTATTTTTCAAAATAATAATAAAGACTTACCAAATTTTTAAAAAAGATTTTGATATGTTTGTGAAAAAAACTTCCCAATTTTATAACAACAAATATAATTATTCTTTTGAAATATTTTCTTTAACGCAAGATAATTTGAAAATAATAAACATATTTTTTAATTCGAAAACAACAATTTTTTTAATCTATGTTTTATTTATAAAATTTGATTATTTATTTTAATTTTATATATATTATTTTTGATTAATTTTTATAGATAAATGATTTGATCCGGGTAACAAAATTTTCTAAATGTTTATACTTGTTTTGCTTGTTACGTACTAGTAACATGTTTTATGCCGTTTTTTTCTCCTCGTTCAAACGCTAAACCTTTTTTCTTTTGTGGAAAGCACAAATTTCTCAACCTTCCACTTGTAATTTGTCACTTTCTTTTTTGGATTTCTAACATTCCATTTTTATGCTTTATCCCAAAGCAAACACGTAATTGCGGATGGATTCCTATCCACTAAGAATATTAAGAATGTTGACGATAGACCACTGCAAGTGACGTTTGAGAGTTGTGATTTAATGTCAATGGAAAACAACGGAGTAGAAAGAACGATAGTTTGGCTAACGTTTTTAGACCTAACTACATAATATCTTACAACCTTTTAAAGTTTGGCAGTGGGATCTCGATCTTGAGCTATACGTCTTGACAGTTGACACCAAACATGGATTTGAATATAACTTTATCACTGTATAGAACAGAACATATTAGGTTCAAATCATGCCGATATATAGAACTAGAGAAAGTTTATGGATTTATCTTATTATTAGGTTAGGATTTAAATTATTGTTAAGTTTATGAAGATATATATGGGCAAAATATCTTTTAATATGTTGAGAGACTCGGTAGGTCGACCAAATAATTTGTAAGACTGACCGATATATCATTATTGCTGACCGAAATTAACCTATATTTATAAAACATAAGTTAGAGAGACTCCTAAAATTACTCTCATAAAAACAACTAAGCATTTTGTATACGTGTTTTATCCAAAAAATTTTGAAAATTGCTTTTTAGTATTTGTTTCTAGAATTTATTTGTGATTTAAATTTAAATGATTAATAAAAAAAATTCTGAAACACAATTAGAATTTAATTTGTCGGTTTCCTCTCCCCTTTTTTAGCTCCACTCTCCCACAATATCTTCAGTTTCAACTTCCTTTTCCATTTATATTTTAAATGGATCTTACTCTTTTTTTTTTACTAAATCAAAGGAAAACGAAGATTCTTCTACAATTTCGCTTCTACAGTTTCTCTCATTGTATTCGAAAATCTATCCACATGCATGCGAGAACGGATGGAGGAGAAGACATGTTTTTCACCAAATTGGGTTTAAAAGAGGAAAAAAAAAAACCAAAAACATTGGAGATACCCGACAAACATTACGCTTTGATTCACAAATGGAAAAAATAGAGTAGATAGTTACACGAGGTAATCACGGCAAAAAACATCATAACTAATTATTCAATTTTTAGTCATAATAGTTTAGTATTGCAAAAATTTGATTATTCCCAAATCTAATACAAATAAAATGTTTATTTAAATTAATTTCCAAATTCATTTAAGCCGTGCATTTGCCTATAGAACTAGAGAAAGTTTATGAATTTAATTAGAGAAAGTTTATAATATTATAATTTCAAAGTGAATGGTTACTTAAAAAAAACGAAATTTGGGGCAAAGATGGCTAAAAGCCTAAAATATACTTACAGCGATAGAGGATATGGACGGAAACGGGACATGCATGGATAATGAATGACCAAAATAATTGTACTATGATGATTAAATATACCAGGCAAGTTGAAATATTATATTGTTTCTTGTCAAATTCCATGGAACTAAATAAATATTATATCGTGAAAATAAGTAGCATAGTGGTCCTTACTCTCTCTTACATAATTTAATACATGCTAAACGCAAACCTCTTAATATCATGAAAATGCCAATACAATGGATGGTAGAAAAATCAAATATTTTCTTCTTCAATAAATTGGCATGTGAAAACGAACGTATAAAAATAACAATGAAGAAAATAACGGAGAATGCTATTTTATATCAAAATATCTTATCGTTTGGCATAAAGCGAACTATAATACAAAGTGGACGTCCAATATCCCCAAAGAGGCTAAGACATAAATTGGGTAGACTTAAAATAGTCAATTAATCAAACAAAACCAAAAATTGGGTAAAATCATCTTTTCAATCATTCGAAAGTGATCAATCGGGTAGTTATGGCTATGAAGATAGCCATGCTCAAAGTGAAAAGCTTATATAGGACTTAACTAGTTTAAACCGAACCAGGATAAGTCAAACATATAAGTAGTATGGTTATTTTGCTTGCGTCATTGATTCAAGTCTGTTTTAAAATGTAAAAGTTAAAAATATATTTTTTCCAAATTCACTCCATATATGGTGTGCCAGAAAAGCCAAATTCACTACATTAGGTTCATCAAGCAATCAACTATATATCGTCTCTCTTTCTAAAATCGCATTCGATTTTCAGCTATTGATTTAATTTCAGTTTTTGGATTCAAATGTCGAATATAGGAATTCCATCAACAAAATTTCACTCATACAATTCAAAAACTTAATTTTCTTTTCATTGTGTATAGTTTATAGAGAAATCACTACAACAATCTGAAATAAGCCAAACTGCCAAATACTTTCATCACGACACGATCTAATACCAATTGATCGACCTTTTACATGTTTTCACCAACCGCTTTAATATTTGTTCTTAACTTGATCATCATCACGTGTTGTAATCACCTAACTCCATTTTTTTCTTGGGAAAATTGAAAATATAAGATGGTTTTTCAATTAAAGTATATATACTTTAATTTAGTTAAAATCCTATTATGCCCTTAATCATAACTCTTATATTTAATCATATTTTATGGAGTAATTAACAATAATATTTATTGATTAAGTTGGTTGATGAGTTATAAATTTTTAAGTGATGTCTCAAGTTCAAACCTTTCTTCTCTCTTTTGTTTTAATACTTTTTATGTAATCAATAATAATATTTTTTTAATACAAAAATAACCAAACAACAACCTTATAAATAATGAAATCTAGTTTGTTACCGAATCGTTAAGAAACCAACACAAATTGTTTTTCAATTTGGATTTATTCCTGAATCGTCAAAAACCAATACAAATTGGTGTTCTGATTGTTTAAAATGTTTTTGTTAATGAATTACAGAATTTGAATATAATTACTCAGGCTTTTAATTCGAAACTGTGATAACAATCTTAATAATTTAGTCACATTTTTAAAGTTTTACGAATAATTTCTTTTAAAACATTTTTTAATTATTTATGAAGGCCCTTATGAACCATTAAATCCTTTTAAGAAATAGCTAATTGCATTTACTCTACGTTTATTTACAAGTTTGCTTTTATACTGCAAATCTTTAATCACTTATACTTGGTATATATACACTATGCATTAGTTACATACATCTGATCATGTTCAAGTTCTAAACACATGAAAATAAAGAAAATTCATCAGAAAAACGTTAGGTTATATAGAAGGAAAATGGACAATTTATTGAATTCTGAAAAAAAAAACAGAATATGTATTCTAAATTCTTCAAAATGTAATCTTACAATATATTTGATTTCTTAAAATGTTAGATTCATTTAAAGATTTGGAATATTTAGTTTCCTTAATTTTCGGGATTCTACATATAGAAGAATACGTATTCTAAATTTTGAAGAACATATAGCAAATAGAAGAATATGTATTCTAAATTTTGAAGAACATAGAGCAAATAGAAGAATACGTATTCTAAATTTTGAAGAACATAGAGCAAAGTCCAGTTGACGTATTCTGAAATTGTCTTCCAAAGTTTGTAGAACGTTAGTGTATTCTAAACTTTTTAGAACATGTACAATGTTCATATTACGTAATCTGAATGTTTTAGAACATGTATAAATTTCAGAAAATGTCTTCTAAACAAACTAGAACGAATTTATAAGTGTAAAATTTAATATCTTGGTTATCAAACAACAATTGCTCATTTGATAAAAAGTCTTATTCAATTGTTTCTCACATATTTAACAAAAAAAAATTGGAAAAAATTAATTATTTATACAAAAAGGGTAATTTAGGCGTAAATGAAATATTTCAAATAAAAGTATAGATGGATAAAGTCTATAAAAGATGTCCTTTATTTTCAATTTTCCCTTTTTTCTTTTTCAAAAGCCCTTTTTCATATGGAATATAATTTTTTTTATCCTAAAAGAAAAGTACGTGAGATACGTAAATTAATTTAACTTTGGTTAAAGTAAATTAATAAATTTAAAACATATTACAAATAGAAAAGAATGGTTCGTTCAAAAGAAAGTTGTATTATTTTCCTTTTCTGTAGTGTTTGTTGCGATCAGATTTCATTTTACCAAAATCAACGGTTAAAACAACTAAGTAAAAATATTGTGACTAGCTAAACCTCATGGGCCTAGCCGGGCACCATGGGCCATACCGGGATACCGCGGGCCGAGCCAAAGGCCCAAGGGCTGAGGCGAGTCTTTTAGGTCGAGGCGACTTGTCATGTGCCGAGCTAAAAGCACTGCAGATCGAAACGACACGTTGTGGGCTGAGCCGAATGCGCCACCAGCCAGACGAGTGTCACGAGCTGAGCCAAAAATACCACAGACCGAGTCAAAGAGGCCTACGGGCCGACCTAGGACATCATGTGCCTTAACAAATAAAGTCGGATCACGCATAGGTCGGTATGATAAAAAATAAAAGTAAATTTTTGAGAATATATTTCGATATTCTCGCATAGACACCAAATTTTATCTATAAAAAGAGAAGAATGTATTCAGAAAAAAGGATCTAGAACTTTATCTAAAAAACACATCTGTGATTTTCTTTAACAATTCTTGTGCTCAAAAGCTTATCAAAACAACAATAAAAAGAAATATTTTGGATATTTGTTTTTGCGGTTCAATTTTAAAAGTTTATGTTCTCTTAATTTTTCCTTACTAAATTTAGTTGTTCGAGTTTGAACTCTCACAGTTTTCCATATACCTTAATATATTCTTAGTATACCATGACATGTACTAAGATTCAATCTTATAAATTTAGTGTATGAGTTGTATACGACAAAACAAATTAACATTTTCTTTTACATCTAAGTTTCATTCATTAAAATACGAGGATATATGAGGGTGAAATGCGGTTTTGATACACCAAACCGGTAGGATCTTATCCTACAAAGACAAAAGCCTAAAAGAAAAGGAAACATGCCAAGGCAAATACATAATTGACAGCAAAACATAGATCCAAGTTTACACCATATAGGACTCATCAAAAGGGAGAGCCATCACTCCAAGCATGACGGTTCCATGTACCTTCCTAAAGGAAATTCGAACAAACGCATTTTTTTTAGAAACTAGAAGAAAAACTACAAAAGAGAGGCACCAGCCTCTATTGAGCGAGGTAACACTACTCCGAAAAAAATCTCCTCCGCAACAAGAAATCAAAACAGAGATTGTCTACCAATTAAAAGCCAAACGGAAGCATAGATTAGAGTAAGACAATGTAATCCAGAATCCAATACAATCAAAGTTTAGAGAGGATGGCCACGAGACGTGCAATCAGGCTCAACAAGAGAAGATGACAAACCATATATTAGTAGTTAGGAGCCAACAACATGCTCGAAGTTGCCACAACAACTCCAAAGCAAGGATGTCGATGCCCAATAACAAGTGAAATGGAAGAGGCCCAATCTAGGACTAACGTTGAAGAAAGATACGCGAAAACAAAGCTAGAGCAGTTATACTGCACCGTCAAGAGATCTCAAAGATAAATACATTAGGCATTCACGACTCCACGAACCCCAACTCTCCATCCCAAAAATGGAACCGATAACCAAAACAGAACCGAGAACTGCTTCAAACAAACTACAATCCAAATCTTTGAACGCAATATGCGAATAAGAACTAATGCCACAAACCACCATCTCCAACCAAAGTGAAGACATCTCCATATCAAACAAAAGATAGACAAGTACACAATCTTGAAGGAAGCTACAATAAGATAACTAAGTGGTAGTGGGTTAGTGGTTTCCACTTGGAGAGGAGTTGCTATGTTGGTCTAGATCAAAGTTCAATTCCTTTCAAGGGTGAAATAATTTAACCGCTCCCATTCGGTCAGTCGAAATGGTACCACACTTTAGGCCCATTAGAAAATTTGGTGAATAGGCTACTCGACGACTACATCCACCCAGAAAGAATTAGTCGAGTAGTAAAAATTCGGATTTATTCCCTGGCTCTAAAAATATAATATATTTATAGTTTTTTGTCGTTTATAAGAGTTTAAGAATTGGTGAAGGGATTTATAATTGTAAACTTTGATAAGCTTTCCAGAAGCAAGATTTCCATTGACGGAATAATATTGTAGAAAAAGGTTAATAAAAATAGGAACTAGTATTGACGGAATTTATTTTAACTACTATTTACCCGACAAAAATATACAGACTGCTGTATTTACTAATATACGACGGATATTTTTTTTTTGAGGTCTATTGGTATGGTGGTGTTACTAATATATGAGTTGTTTCTTTAGTGGCTGTTGTATTTAGCTTGGCGTACAACCTCCAACCTGCTGTAGGGGTCAAAATCCACCCCCTAAAAATCAATGTCCAAAATTAGCTAAGTATGAAAATTCTTAACGGGTTTTCCGCAAAAGTCCTCAACGAAAAACCCGTGGAAAACCTTAATGGGAAACCTGCAGAAAACATTAACAGTTTACGGCTAACCTTAACGGCACGCCGCTAACTTAAACAGTTTACGGCTAACCATAACGGCTCACCGCTAACCTTAACAGTCTGCGGCTAACCTTAACGGGTCGCCGCTAACCTTAACAGTCCGCGGCTAACCTTAACGGCTCGTCGATAACCTTAACAGTTCGTGGCTAACATTAACGGCTCGCCGTAGACGAAACTGGCGCCAATCCATGTCTGGCAAGGACGAAACTGGCACCGACCCGCGATCGCGGCCCATCGTTAACATGACTGGCGTAGACGAAACTGGCGCCAACCCGCGACCGCGGCCCGTCGTTAACCAAACTAGTATAGACAAAACTGGCGCCGGTCCGCGACCGCGGTCTATCCTTAACCAAACTAGCGTAGACAAAACTGGCGCCGATCCGCGATAGCAGTCCGTCGTTAACCAAACTTGCGTAGACAAAACTAGCATTAACACGTGATCGCCGTCCGTCGTTAACCACACCTGTGTATGCAAAACTGGCAACTTCCCACGATCGCGGTTCGTCGTTAACCAAACTGGTGTAGACAAAACTGGCGCCGACCCGCGACCACGGCCCGTCGTTAACACGACTGGCATAGACGAAACTAGTGTTGGCCCGCAACCGCAGACCGTCGTTAACACGACTAGCATAGACGAGACTGGCGCTGACCCGCAACCGCAGCCCATCATTAAACAAACTGGTGTAGACAAAAATGGCGCCAGCCCGCGACCGCGGCATGTTGTTAACCAAACTGGCGTATACGAAACTGGCGCCGATCCACGATCGCGGTCCGTCGTTAACCAGACATGCGTAGAAAAAACTGGCACCGACCCACGACCGCGGTCCGCCTATACCCACACTGGCGTAGGTAAAATTGGCACCAATCTACGACTACGGCCCATCTATAACCAGACAGTAATGATAACCGAAACGACGCCGGAGTTCTTAAACCAAATGAAAGCGATGATAGATAAACTGATTCATGAAAAGCTCAACACTGAACTATTAAACAAGGTGCGCTCTCTGTTAACAGTGTCGTTCCTGCTGAAGGAGAACAAGCCTAAACAGGGGAGCCGCAACATGCGTTATCCCGATGTCCTTAAATTTCTCAATGCCAATCGACGGGCAGAGGATCTGCGGTATACAAACGATCCACCCCGTGGTAAATACCACCGAGCCTAGCACGACGGCGAGCTATTTTCTCCACAAGAGGGGAACAAGCCTAAATTGGAGAGACGCAACGCGCGTTATCCCGATGTCCTTAAATTTCTCAACACTAATCGGTGCACAGAGGATACGCAGCTTACGACTGATTCACCCAGTGGCGAATACCATCGAGCCGAGCGCGATGGCGAGTCATTCCCGTGAGAGATGAACCAGCCTAAACAGGAAACTTGCGACGAGCCTTAATCCGACAGCCTTAAACTTGTCAACGCCAATCAGTGCACAAAAGATCTGCGGCTAGCCACTTTGACTCTGATACGCGCCTCGTATAGTCGACCCGACCTGAGTGTATAGATCCTCGAGCCATTCGATTGTGAAATTGGTAAACACCGTGAACCCGATGTATGGCATCGCGGCATTACCCCACGCAAAATCTCGAACTCCTGTCATTGTTGCTGCTTGGCCCGTTCTTGGGAGAACCCCGAGCCGCGCTTCGATCACAATTTGTGGATTACATCAAGAAACCGAGTCATGTTATTGTTATAGCTCGGTTTGTTCTAAGGAGAACCCCGAGTCGTGCTTCGATTATGATTCGTTTCTCATGCTCAGTACCTTCCCGCTATGAAAAGTTTTGCACAGCTCAAGTCTTAGCCGAAATCTAAGGTGTTAGCCGATCTCTTGATCGAACTCCCCGAAGAGAATATCTCTGCCGAAGATCCAAGCCCAACTTGGCAACTACACGTTGACGGCTCGTCATCAAAGAATGGCTCCGGAGTCGGCATACGTCTGACTTCTCTAACAACAGAGAGTACACCGTGAAAGACAGTGGCTAAGGAGTAAGCTGCGAAATTCGAGGAGTTCAACCTCACGTGAATCCCACAGTGAGAAAACATGAACGCCGATGCCTTGGTGGCTCTCGCCTTCACCTCTGACCCAGACTTGAAGCTAATCATAGCTCAGCCAGAAACGGTGAATATCCTTACTTGGTCACAAGCTGCGAAGCAAGCAAAGGAGCGGGCCAAAGTTGCTGAAGTAGTCGCGGCCAGTCAACGCGAAGCTGTAACAAATGATGCAGCCGGCAAACCTCCCCCTAGTCAGGAGGAGTCGAAGACGCCGAGCGACCCTATCATCCTATATGAGATGGGTCATGCGCCCAACACAAGCGACGCAAATACGAAACAACCCCCAAAAGCCACAGACGTTGACAACGAAAATGACCCCAGCACAACTCCTCCCGAACAGAAAGCTGCAATCCAAGAAAAAATCACAACGCCAACACCGGAGTCTTCCTAAAAAACGAAGACACCAACATGGAGGACGATTTGTAAGAAGTCGAGTACGGTTGCGATATGCGTTGGCTTGACAAAATCTGCGGATACATCACTAACGGAACCTTACCTTCTAACAAATGGGCAACCCGTAAATTTCAAGCATAAGCTGCACGCTACATCATGCTTGATGGAAACGTCTTCGAATGGGGCATATCCGGACCACAACTCGCTTACGTGGGGAAGAAGGAGGCAAGGGCAATCATGGAGGAAATCCACAATGGCTCGTGCGGCAATCATTCAGGCAAAAAATAACTGGCAATCAAGATCAAGTGTCACGGATACTATTGGCCTACCATGATCAAGGATTACGAGAAGTTTGTCGCCAAGTGCGAAAATGTCAGTGGCACGCGCCAAAAATCCATCATCCCACCGAACTGCTTTTATCCGTAACATCACCATACCCGTTCATGCGCTGGGGTATGGACATCGTCGGGCCCATACATCCATCACGGTAGAAGCGATACTTGTTAGTGTTAACAAAATATTTTTCAATATGGGTGGAAGCCGAAGCATAATCTCGTATCCGCGACACTCAAGTGGAAAGCTTTGTGTAGGGGAACATCATCTGCCGACACGGAGTCCCTTATGAAATCATCACCGACAACGGCTCCCAGTTCTTCTCTACAAGATTCGAAGCTTTTTGTGAAAAGTGGAAGATTCGCCTGAACAAGTCCACACCGCGGTGTCCTCAAGGAAATTGCCAGGCCGAAGTAATCAACAAAACAATCATCGCTGGCCTCAAAACGTGCCTCGGCTTGAAGAAAAGGCGATGGGTCGACGAGTTAGACGGAGTACACTAGTCGTACCGAATGACTCCGAGAAGGGCAACGGGAAAAACCTCATTCGCCTTTGTTTATGACACAGAGTGCATGATTCCCGCTGAAGTACGTTTTCCAAGCATTCGCTGAAAACTTCTTTCAGGACACGAAGGCCTCAACCATCTCTTGATGATAGACAAGCTCGACTTAGACAATGAATGACGCGATCAAGCTTTGGTTTGCATCACCAACTACTAGGTTGCCGCAGCTAAGTACTATAACTCCAACGTACGAATTCGAAGATTCCACGAAGGAGACTTAGTCTTGCTGGAAGTTTTCCAAAACATGATAGAACTCAACGCCGACAAACTTGGAGCTCATTGGGAAGGACTATACAAAATCAAAAAGGTCGTTCGTCCTGGTGTTTACGAACTCACCAACATGGCAGATATCCCGATCCCACAATCGTGGAATGCGCGAGAACTAAAGAAGTATCATCAGTAAGATACTTCACTCACTTACATGAACTACGTGACGGCTTGATTCTTACAAAGGGTACATAGGAAGCTTGTCTTCGGATGGGTTCAGCTGTCCTCCCTCATGAAAAAGAGGGAGTGGGTACGTATACACATATACTCTTATTTCTCGAAATGCGATCTCTCGCAAAGTCTTAACAAAATAGACATCTTAATCACATCCTATACAGATTACTAAACTCTTAACAAAATAGACATCCCAATCACACTTTACATGAACTACGAGATGACTTGATCCCTGCAAAGAGTATGTAGGCAGCTCGTCTTCAGATGGGTTCAATTGTCCTCCCTCCAAAAAAGGAAGGAGTGGGTACGTATACTTGTATACTCCCAATTCTTATAGTAATTTTTGACAATTCAAAAACAAAAATTCATTCAAATCTCGTCTATATCCTTCGCGGATTCTCAAAGTCTTAACGAAATCAAATATCTTTTTCATACTCTCGTTGTTGCTGGCCACAACGATGAACTCATAACAAAAAAAAATTACTTCAGATCTGACCATTACATCCTTCGCAGGATCAGAGCGCGCTATACAAAAATGTATATTACCATTATCGAGCGAGTGTGTTCAAAGAGTAACACGCGCGTAACCCAAAATATTCAATCTAAAACCCAGCAAGCAAATCGTTGGTTATGTCGCTATATGTTCATTATAGAAGCGGCGATGTTTATTGAAAACATTTCTGTAAACCAAAATGATCATTCTAAATCCAACAACCAAACCGTTTGTCGCAACGCGATACGTGTTCATTTATGGAGCAGGCTCGTTAAAAGAGAACTTGTCTATAAACCAAATATGTTCATCAGAAAACCCAATAAGCAAGACATTGGTCCTAACCACGAAACACGGCCATGTGCGGAGCAGATTTGTTAAGTATAAACTCGTTTGTAGAATGGACATATCGTCGCAAAATCTAACAAACAAATCATTAACACAACAGAAAACTATAGTAGTCTTTGGAGCGGATAAGTTCACTTGAGCCCATCCGTAACCATGATACTTAGAAAAACGAACCACCAATTAACAGGTTTACCGCAAAAATCCTTAATAGAATTCCCACGGAAATCATTATCGTGAAACCCGCAAAAAGCTTTGAAACGGACTTGTTAACAAAAACCTGTCTGTTAAACAAAGTGATCGTCCAACAAAGCATAAAAACTTACTAAGTCATTTGATATTTCTGGTAAAACATGTCGAATTATCATAACAAGAAAGATAAAAAATAATTAATGCCCCAAATTGGTTAAGTATGGGAACCCTTGGCAGGTTTTCCGCGGAAATCTTTAACGAGAAACCCGCAAAAAGTTTTAACAAAGAAATTGAGGAAACCTGCGGAAACCCTTATCTTTCGGGGTCAACTCTTCCGCGGCTTGGTTTCCTTGCAATAACCCGTAGCTTGGTTTCTTCGCAACAACCTGTGGCTTGGTTTCTTCGCAATAACATGTGGCTCGGTTTCCTCGCAATAATCCGCTGCTAAGTTCCCTCATAACAACCCGTTGCTCGGATTCTACCAATACAACACGAGTTTCACGTCAATCAAAGACAACTCGTGTTTTCTCCAGAAACAGATAGAGTGCCCAACACAGCGGGGTCCACGCGGTTGATTTTATTTTTTACAACAAAAATCACGCAAATCACGACACCACATAACGAAACTGCACCAAAATCCTTCACAGCTCAAGCAAAACGGATCGGGCTCCGTAAATCCTTGGCTCGGAGACTCTGCGGCTCTGTGTCCTTTGGGATCGAGACAACTCTTCATGGCTCGGGTCCCGTGCAGCTCGGATCCTCCACGGCTCAGATTGCGTGCACCTCGGATCTTCCACGGCTTGGATTCTATGCGTCTCGGGTTTCATGACACAACGGAAGAACGAAACCCCGTTATCCCCACGGATCGGGGGGGCTGAGTTAACAGATCGAGATGAAGAGAACGCGGCTTGGGTCAGAGCAGTCCACAGCTTGACAACGCTATGTAGCAGTCCGCTGCTCAGGCTAAAATAGTCTGCGGCTCTGGTCAAGACAGTCCATGGCTCGGGTCTGACCCTTCACGCAATGGCTCGGGACCAGACATTCACACTGCGGCTCGGGTTGAGGCGTGACACGATTCGGTCACGTGTGGTCAGAGGCGTGACGATACGAGATGGGATTCGCAACGGCTCGGTTTCTCGACCGTGAGTAGATCGAACAACACCAAAAAAAAAATCAAAAATTCTTGCTAAAGCCTAAATCATGTCATTAAAGGTCTGATGCATACACATCACCATGAGCCCGAACCATTCTTATCATAAGTTAGCCAAACAAAACAGCAAAGACACAACGTATCTGTCACGGTTCAGCGTTATTCTCATCACGGCTTACAGCTAACTCTTAACGGTGCGGGTTACACTATTGCTGGCAAACGGATTTTTGAAATATCCGCCAAATTTGACATTGATCACTTATACTTTGGCACCACCATTACTGATACTGCCAAGCTGGGGGGCTAACTGTAGGGGTCAAAATCCACCCTCTAGAAATCAATGTCCAAAATTGGCTAAGTATGGAAATCTTTAACGGGTTTTCCGCAAAAGTCCTCAACGAAAAACCCGCAGAAAACATTAACAGTCTGCGACTAACCTTAACGGCATGCCGCTAACCTAAACAGTCTGCGGCTAACCTTAACGGCTCACCGCTAACCTTAACAGTTTGCGGCTAACCTTAACGGATCGCCGCTAACCTTAACAGTCTGCGGCTATCCTTAACGGCTCGCCGCTAACCTTAACAGTCCGCGGCTAACCCTAACGGCTCGCCGCTAACTTTAATAGTCTGTGACTAACCTTAATGGTCTGCGGCTAATCTTAACGGCTCGCCGCTAATCTTAATGAGATTTTCTGCTGAAATTCTTAACAGGAAACCCGCGAGAAAGACTTTATCTTTTGGTTTGACCCGACTCGTGGCTAAACCATAAACCTAACCCGCGAGATGGTGATAACGAGCAATGGGCCAAGCCGCGGGAATGGCCTGCAGCGTCAAGAAGTGGGTCGGGCCATGAAGAGAAGTATGCAGGGTGTAGCTGACTCCGCGGGGAGAGAATCCCAAAAAATAAGGAAAGCTTCCTTATCTCATCAGCAGAAACCCTAACCGCGGAGTATCACTATAAATGTCATTGTAAACTCTCATTGAGGGGGGATCCGCCGTTTACAGAGAAAAACCATTGTAATGCTTTAAGCAAAACATCAATAAAAACAATCATCTTCTCTTCTCTCATTATTTGCTTTCCGTGATTCGCACTTAGAAATCTTTGTTCCTCAAACCCTGAGACAAATTATGTTGTTCGAGTTTCGACTCCCACACCTGCTATTATATTTATCCATAAGGACCCTTTACACAGATCAAATGCTAATATATTATTTAGTTTGAAAAAAGTATTAGTATATTACTCCCACCTAATATATGATTTTCTCAAATTTTTTTATGTGTCATCACAAAAATCACTTCCACCTATTTTATTATAACATGGTTTAAAAAAATGATATGGCAAAAATAATCAAAACAGCATTTTTTACAAAATTTTCTTATGTTTACATTTTTTTCTATAATTAAATCAAAAGAAAATTTAAATAATATTTTATACTAATATTTATATTTTTCATTAAGAAAATATCTAAAAATTATTTTTTGTCACAATAAAGTTTTAGAATACTTTTTCATATAAATATATTTTTACTGAAATTTATAATAAAGACTTAACAAGATTTTTACATAGTTTTTTTTATCTTTTGTGACAAAAAAAATTTCAAATTTATAAAAACAAATATATGTAATCTTTAAAAAAATATTCTAACATAAGATAATTTGAAAATAACAAAATCATTTAAGATAAATTGTATATAAAGTTTTATATCTTTATATTAAATATAATTTTTAAAAAAATCAAAGGTTACATATTTTACATGCTAATATTTAAAAAGCTAATATTCAACTTTTATATTTTAAGAAAATCAGTTTAATATTGTCATATTATATTTAATGTTTAGTAAAAAAAACTATGAAAAATTCAATATGAAAAAAAAAAAAAAAAACAGACCATAGAAAATCGTTCAATGAATGAAATTGATCTCTAAATTGATATCTAAATCGTTTTTCCTTAACAAAATATGAAAAATATAAGAGATGTTAACCATAATAAAAATAGAAAAAAACAGAATTTTGGAAAACAAACGTAATGTACTTGGTTTATGTTGTATGAAACATTTATTAATTATTTTTGTTTATGAAAAATTGTTCACATTAACTTTTTCATATTTCAATGTCGATTTCAATTTTTTATTCAAAATTCAATGTGAAAAAATGATCAAATGGAGGATTCAATTTTTAATTAGAAAAATCTCAACTTTTGATAATAGATTATGCATTCCAATATATTAAATTATTATATATTTTATTTGATATGTTTATGTATATAATATAATGAAATAGTAAAACTAAATTTCTAGAAATTTATATTATTAAAAAAAATAATTACAACAAAATACTAACAACAATCTTTCTAATAAAAATAAAAATAAAATACATATTTTCAAAGTATAAAATTTAAAAGAGAAAAATTATAAATAAATTATCCGCGTGTACGTAGAAAAATCAGCTAATTTATTAATAAAAACTGTAGAACGTTCACTTCATAACTTGCTAGTGTACTAAACTGATGGAAAGAACTATAAAATCATCATTCATCACTACTGCCTAATCTATTTGTATTAACAATTTTAATACCACTATCTAAGGTAAAATAATTTAAACATAATAATTAAGAGCTGTGCATTAACTACCCAACTATAGTCAACATTACATTAAATAATTTGGACATGTAATATAAATAACCAACAGCTGTTACGTGAGTTATCCAATTCAAATAAACCAATGCATTAAATTATGCTATGCTGATTTGAATCACTTTTTTTTTAACACTTTGTTTTATTAAAATTGATTACATCACTAAAGAAATTTAACATATGAAATACAAAAAAAAAACAAATAGTCTTTTCCACACCAGAAATTAAGTGAAAATAATAATCGTTGACGATACATTAACAATACTAAAATAATCTTCTTTCAGAACGAAGGTAGACAATTAGATGTTTTCAAATCTACAATAGCAGCTGAATTTCCAAAATCTATTATGTTAATATGATAACAATTTTTTTAATTTAGATAAATTTTTTTCTTTAATTGTTTTTGTTAGTTTTGTTTTTAGATAGATTCAGTGAAACCGCCGTTGAACAAGTTTAAACTGCAAAAATTAAATCAAATATATAGCCGAAATAAAAACTAAACATAGATGTTCTACGAAAGAAAAAACTTTAACTAAAAAAATCAAAAAAAAAAAAACGAAACCCAATTTGAATCAGTTTGGAACCATCTTTTTACAGAAAACAGTTTTTTTTTCTTTCTAAGAGACGTCCGAATATAGTTCAGTTCTACTAATGAATTTGACTGGTAGACGGAAAAAAACAAAGCAAAATTCGAAATTGTTGCATTTTTTTATTCAATGTTCCATTTTCTTTCGGGTTTGGTATGTTTTGTGACCACATGGTATGCAGTTGACATTTACAAATTTCTTGCTTGACCAGCTAAGGGTATTAAAAAACAAATGATACATCAAATATAAAATTCACATATAACGTTAATTTGGAGGGTTATGTACTTATGTTTTCTTTGACCAAATAAAAAAGTACTTATGTTTTCATTTATTTTCAAGTAATTACATGGTCAACACAAGAAAAGGATAGTTATGGCACAAGATTATCCATGGATGGAAATGGAATCATGTCCTCATCTTGTTCTTGATTATAAAAGTCAGGCACATGAACCGGTCATCTCGGTTTACACAAATAAATTCAACTTTATCAGTCAAATAAAGAATAAAAATCATCACAACTTTTCAGTTTCACATTAATGCCACCAGATTCATAGAGTTAAAAATGTACTATTTTAAAGCAAAAAGTTTTGTAATCCGTAGGTATAGGTTAAACTCTTACAATTAGAAAAAAAATACTATTATCTTTCGGTGAAATGATTTATCATCAAATAAATAATTTTCTTTATAAAAAAAAAAAATTATTTCATTTTCTTAAAACGAGATAAATTTATTGTCTGTAAAATGAAAGAAATATAAATAAGAAATATAAATAAATTCATAATTTATATGTAAGTTACTTAAACTATTTTAGTTTATTTTATCATCTAAAATCCTGATTTTGATTTTGTGAGATGTCATTGATTAATGACATTTTGTCCTTTCACACACAATACCACATAATCTAATGGTTGAATAGTCATGCATTGACAAGCTTTCTGTTTTTGTCTTCACATTTGAAAAACTTTAAAAGTTTGGTTTTTACTATGTGACATAAAATATTGTCGTAAATAAAATAATTGTATTAATGACATATATCAAGGCTGTATGGCCTTAATTAATTAGTAGTAATATTTTACTTTTCATCTGTATTTTTCTTTTTCTTAACGTAACTTTTAAAAAGTTTAGTTCCCTTAATGATTATATTGTACTACATAAACTGATAAACCCAAAAAACCCTTTCTTTTTTCTTTTTCTTTCTTGTGTAGTACTAATGTCAACGTGCGGTACATAAAAGAACCCAAAGACTCCTCTATTAATCAACCTTTCTTCATTTTGAGCTTTCTTCTTCATCTCTCTACTCCTCTATAAGTTGGAGAATAATCACCAAATTCCAATTTAGAATTCTATAACCACCATTTTTGGCTAGTTCTTGGTCTTCGTTTCGTGTAAGCATTTAATGTTTTAGTCATTCTCTTTCTTTGATCTTTTTGGGAAATGGAGAGCGTAGTCTCCGTGTGTCTCTGTTTCATTACTTACGTTTTTCTTTTCGTTCTCTTGTTTTCTACACACAAATTGGGTTGTTTGATTTTCCGGGAAAAAATTGAGTTTCAATCTTGTTACTGTTGTAGATTAATGTCAGATTCCTAAAGTCATTAACTTTTTTTTATTAGATCTACGAGCAAAAGAGATTAATTGCGTCATTTGATTTTATTCCAACTTTACAGATTTCACAATTAGATTAAATTAATCTCTAGCTAAGTAAGTGTTTCTTCTTTGGATGATTAAGCTTGGGCGTGGAAAGCAAGAAAAATTCTAGACTCTATTTAAAATTCCCAGAATCGGATTGATCCAAAAAGAGGTTAACTTTTTTCTATCTCGTCATTTTCCCGGAAAAAAAGTAAGCTCTTTTATTGATGTTAAAGATTCTGTCTTTTATTTTTATTTTTTATAGAGTTCTTGCAACAACAACAAAAAAACAAGAAGAAGAAGAAACTCTGTTTTTTTTTCTGAGGGAAAAAAAATGAGGAGCTCGTTGATGGTGGAGAGAGAGGTAAGAAATGAGATAGAAAGAGAAGAAAGATATGACTTGGAAGAGACTCAAAACGAAGCAGATGAATTCAAGTCAATTCCTCCATGGAAGAGTCAAATCACTATTAGAGGAATCGTTGCAAGTGTGTTCATTGGTATAATCTACAGTGTGATCGTGATGAAGCTAAACCTAACCACAGGTTTGGTCCCAAACCTAAATGTCTCTGCAGCACTATTAGCCTTCGTGTTCCTTAAAAGCTGGACCAAGCTACTCACAAAGGCAGGGATTGTGACTAAACCGTTTACTAAACAAGAGAACACTGTGGTTCAAACATGTGCTGTTGCTTGTTACAGTATTGCAGTTGGAGGTAATTTGGCGGAATTTTTTGACAAATCTTTGATTAGCTTTGTGTTTTCATGTTTTGGTTAGGATTAGATTGTTGGAAGTTTGTGTTAATGTGATTGCAAAATTTTTGTAGGTGGGTTTGGTTCGTACCTTCTTGGTTTGAGCACAAGGACTTATGAACAGTCAGGAACTCACACTGAAGGGAATAGACCTGGAAGTACGAAAGAGCCTGGGATCGGTTGGATGACCGCTTTCTTGTTCTTTACTTGCTTTGTTGGTCTTTTGGCATTGGTTCCTCTTAGAAAGGTAGAGACTTTAAGTTTCTTGTTTCATTGAATTGTGTAACTAGACTACTAGAGATGTTATAGCAGGCCAAAAGTTTGCGGGTCGATCTGGTCCATATGAGCATGCTATGGGCCAGGCCAAACCCACTAGAACCAATTTATGGCCGGCCTTAATATTGGCCGAGTTTGAACGATGAAGCCCGGGCTTTATTCGTTTGGTCTGTCACAACATCTTTATTTGTAAATGGTTTGGGTTTAGATTGCTAAGCTTTGTTATATTGTTTTGTTAACCAGATCATGATCATAGACTACAAGCTGACATATCCGAGTGGAACAGCTACTGCGGTTTTAATCAACGGTTTCCACACTCCAAAAGGCAATAAAATGGCCAAGTACTAACCCGACTTTTTTGCGTAGTCACTTGCTCTGTTATAGAGTGTAGGATTTGAATCAACTGTTTGTTGATTCTTTTTGTATGCAGGAAACAAGTGTTTGGGTTTGTAAAGTATTTCTCCTTTAGCTTCGTTTGGGCGTTCTTTCAATGGTTCTTCTCTGGTGGTGTGGATTGCGGATTCGTTCAGTTTCCAACATTTGGATTACAAGCCTTTAAGAACTCGTGAGTCTTTTATCGAATTACTAGATACATAATCAACAGATAAATGCAGAATCTTGATGATCTTGAAAAACCGTCACAGATTCTACTTCGACTTTAGCATGACATACATTGGAGCTGGAATGATCTGCTCCCACATTGTCAACTTATCTTTACTTCTCGGCGCGATTTTGTCTTGGGGAATCATGTGGCCTCTCATTAAAGGTGTTAAAGGAGATTGGTACCCATCAACACTTTCTGAAAGCAGCATGAAGAGTCTCAATGGTTACAAGGTTCCAAACATAAAAAGTTATAATATACAATAATCGCACTCTCTCTTTTTTCGCGCAATTTTGTTCATAATTTGTTCATAATTCCACAGGTGTTTATATCAATTTCATTGATCCTCGGAGACGGGCTTTACCATTTCATCAAGATACTTCTTTTCACAGCAATAAACATACACTCCAAGATAAAGAATCGTCACACTGGGGAATCTAGTAAGTATACAATTCCAAAAAAACTATCGAAATCGTCCTTCTTGAATCTGATAGAAGAATATTCGAATGTAAAATCACAGATTCGGAGAAAGATAAAGAGTCTATTGCAGATCTTAAAAGAGATGAGATCTTTATAAGAGACAGCATTCCTTTATGGGTCGCAGCAGTTGGATACGCAGGCTTCTCTGTTGTCTCGATCATCGCGATCCCTCTAATGTTCCCGGAGCTCAAATGGTACTTCATAGTCGTTGCTTACATGTTAGCTCCATCGCTAAGTTTCAGTAACGCATATGGAGCAGGACTAACAGACATGAACATGGCTTATAACTATGGTAAAGTTGCTCTCTTCATCTTAGCCGCTATGGCGGGTAAACAAGATGGTGTAGTGGCGGGACTAGTCGGATGCGGGTTGATCAAATCGATCGTCTCGATTTCTTCTGACCTGATGCACGATTTCAAGACCGGACATTTGACTCTGACTTCGCCGCGGTCGATGCTTGTGAGCCAAGCAATCGGGACGGCGATCGGTTGCATCGTGGCTCCTCTCACTTTCTTTCTGTTTTACAAAGCTTTCGATGTGGGAAACCCCGAGGGAGAGTACAAAGCGCCGTACGCTTTGATATACAGAAACATGGCGATTCTTGGAGTCGAAGGTTTCTCTGCTCTGCCTCAGCACTGTCTCCAGCTTTGCTATGCGTTTTTCGCCTTTGCGGTGGCGGCAAATCTCGTTAAGGATAGGTTGCCTGAAAAGATTGGGAAGTGGGTTCCATTGCCAATGGCTATGGCGGTTCCGTTTCTTGTCGGAGGGTATTTTGCCATTGATATGTGTGTTGGGAGTTTGATTGTGTTTGTGTGGAATATGAGGGATCGGGTTAAAGCCGGTTTAATGGTACCGGCGGTTGCTTCCGGTTTGATATGTGGAGATGGTCTTTGGATTTTGCCGTCGTCGGTTCTTGCTTTGGCCGGAGTAAAACCTCCGATCTGTATGAGCTTCATGCCGAGTAAATAACTATAGAACATAGCGTTAATGAGTTTTAACCTTTTTTTGTGTAGCGTTCAAAACTAGCTAAAGAAATATTTAGGAATCGCTAAAGAAATAAAAAGAGTTTGAGAAGTTATATATACGAATCGTAAAACAAAATTGGTTGCTTATAATATGTTGCAAAGAAAAAGCTAGTTCTTGACAATAACTACTGGAACAAGTTGATGTTGGTGTTTACTAAAACCATGGTTAGCTCCTTGCACAATTTCCAGCTTGTGGTTTGGTACAACCATTGCAAACTCCTTAGCTTCTTCCACTGGTACTACCATGTCATCTGATCCATGAATCGTCAAGACTTTGCATTCTTCGTCAATCTTGAGGCAAGCTTGACGCATATCCGTGTTTAACCTCTCCATTAAACTCTCCTCGGTAACACGGAACTCGGATTTTCCCTCTGTAGCATCGATGAATCCTTGTTCCTATAATTTTTCAAGATAACCTTCTCCAAGACGTATGCCTTTCTTAAGATCAAAACGTCCCGATATATTGATTACATTGCGAATATCGGGATACTTGGAGGCGTAGAGGAGGACGACTATGCCCGAGAATGGTAGTGATTACGCTGTTGGTATTAGAGGACAAGTGTTGGATAACGGAATGTAAATCATCAGCTTCGTAGTTGTAGTTACCGTAATTGAAACTTCCTTGGCTCTCTCCATAACCAGAGAAATCGAAACGGAATGAGCTGATGGATTCTTTCCCTAAAGCAGTAGCAACTTTCTTGAGGATTTGGTTGTCCTTGTTCGAGTTAAATCCATGGCACAAGACCACAATTTCTTTTGAACCAGTTTCATGTAGCACACCCACTAGCTTCTCGTTGTGGCTGTTTGGAATCACCATCTTGATCTTCTGTGTGCAAACTGCAAACAAGAAAGAAAGAAAAAAAAACCCACAAACTAGTCTCTAATTAGTAATCACATTGAATATAAAATCACATAACCCTAATCAGAATCTTAGAACAAACTAAAAATCGTGAGAATTGGAATCGATCTACGTACCTGAACTTCCTTTTCCTTTGGACGAATCCATTGTTAAGGTACAAGAACAATCCTAGGTTGCTTTGCTTACAAAAAACCCTATACACTTATTTAAAATAAAGTCCAATTTGATTTGCACAAAGCCCAATTTGATTTAATTAAAAAAGTCAAAGCCCAGGTTGACCAAAATACCCCTGGTCACCTACTAACAAACGCAAACCCTAAGCAAAATTCAAGGGTAGTTTCGTATTTTCTGTAAGAAATTGAACACGATTAAGTAGGTGAAGAGGAGGAATCCGATCCATGTACCTTCGTCTTTTTGCTGATTTAGGCTTTGGAGGTATCGAAATTCTGAATCTGAAAAGGGGAAAGATCCCACCTTTTGTTTCTCGAGAACCCGTAAGGAAAATTCGTATAATCTTCATCTTCGCTTCTGATTTTTTTTCCCCTACTAATTTTGGATTGATTCACTCTGATGTGTTGTTCTTGTTTGCAAGTTTGAGAAGAGATGGCTTCAGATCGGAAGGTTCTAGCTTTCGAAGAAGTTTCACAGCACAACAAAACCAAGGATTGTTGGCTTATTATCTCCGGCAAGGTTAGATCTCACGACAAATCTCTGCCTAGACGGATTACACGACATAGTTCTCTTCGCCTTTGGTTTTTGTTAAAAGTTGAAGAGTAATTTTCGACTCGTTTTAAGCAAATTTGATTTCGATTTAGTAATTTTAGTGCATATTATTTCTCTGAGTGATATGATTTTTTTGATGTGATTCACACTGAAGAAACATGGTTTGTGTCTATTATTGCTAATAGTTGGTTATTAATTATGATTAGTGATTTTTGCCTAGGTGCGGTTGACTTGTGTCTAGTTATGATTGATGGTTGATTCATTAACATTGAATTTCAGGTGTATGATGTGACCCCATTCATGGATGACCATCCTGGAGGCGACGAAGTCTTGTTGTCCTCAACAGGTGAGGAAAAATCTTACTGTTATTAACTTTGGTTACTCTCTGATCCAATGCCGGTTTCAAACTGTTCGATGACTGTTTCCGTTGTGTTGTGTTGCGGCTGCAGGGAAAGATGCTACGAATGATTTTGAAGACGTTGGTCACAGCGACACTGCAAGAGACATGATGGAGAAATACTACATAGGTGAAATCGATTCATCTAGTGTTCCTGCTACAAGGACATACGTTGCACCTCAGCAACCAGCGTACAACCAAGACAAGACACCAGAATTCATTATCAAGATTCTGCAGTTCCTTGTTCCGATCTTGATCTTGGGACTGGCTCTTGTTGTCCGTCAGTATACCAAGAAAGAGTAGAAGAAGCAGAGGCTTGCTTGCTTGCTTATCACTGAATTATCTTCTCATCTCTCTGTATTTCTCGTTCTTGCGGATAATACCGTTACTGTTGTGTTTGGTCCTAGACTGCATCTGTGCCCTTAGTAAGGGCTCCTTACTGATTCTTGTTGAAAAACTACAAACCAGTAATCAATGTTGTTGCTAGTTTGTTTGTGTTGATTTATGATGAGATGTTTTAGACTGCATGGTGATGTAATAAGAGTGCTTCTTCTGCCAAATTGAAGTTGCTTAAACAATGTTGGTGCCAGAAGTTTCAGTTTTGATTTCTCAGTCATACTCTAAATGAAGATCCATGCAATTGTGGAACAGTTTTAGACTCATTCCTTACATTTCCAACAGGAACAATGTCGTCTTTTCATTAGCACTAGAATATAAGTGATAGATAGTATTGTGTTTGTTTGTGTGATGAGGAAACAAAGAGAAAGAAAAAACGAGGGACAAGTAAAAACGGTAAGAACGAAACCGCGACAAACCTTTAAACCTTGACAAAACGCAGCCAGACGAGTGCAAGGGCCTTTGTGTAGTAGAAACACTTCATTTCTGGCTTTGACTAGAGATTTCATCAAATGCTCAGAGATTGAGAAGAAAGAGTTTCGATCTTGTCGTGGAGTGTCACAACAAGCTGATGCGCATCATCTAGAAGCTTCCAGACATCAAGCTGCCCAGCCATGCTATTACACTCTTCCACAATCTCATCCATACTACTGTATTTCTGTATGATCAGTTTCCTACGTAGTACTAATGCCGCGATTGCATAGAGCAACAGATCATCTGTTGGTGGTGCTTGTTGCCGGATTCTGCTCCATGGCGATTTCCCAACTCCAGCTCTAATGGCGGCTTGATCAGCCCACATCACCTCCCAGAGACAAAGCGTTTGTTCAAAACTCAACTCCCTCCTAAACATCACGAGCACCATCCTGTAAACGAAACTACAATCCTCGGCTTGAAGATTCTCCAAGTGTTTGTAAAGCTGAGAGTCTTTGCATTTGATGATCCTTGATACAATACTTAGCTGCCTTTGAATCCCTGCTTCGTCGAGCCTGAAATTATGCCGAGCTTTCTTCATGAAACCCACAAAGCACCAGAACGCCTCGTGATCCTCTGAGATCACAGCAATGATGGGAGATAACAGATCGCTCATTCCTTGGCAGTAGCCTATCTCAGGATCATACAGAGCATAGGCTTCAAGTATTGCAACGAGCCGTGCAGCGTGGTAAAGCCTACAGCTTTCCAAGTGATCATAGTCTTTTAAACCCACAGACTCGGCTAAACCACGAGCTTTGCTTTCCGTGATTGCAGTTTTAGATGAAGAGTAAGTTGCCCACTCAGAATCAGCACGCAATGCATCAAGCCGGATGATACGTTGCCACGTAGAGAAATCTTCGTGTACAGCGACTTCTACTTGTATCTCAGCAGCAGCTACATTTTCCTCAGAATTGTTGTTATTATTTTCCTCTTTCGGTTTTTTCTCATCGCTGTACACAAAAGATGGAAGTAGTTGAACATCTTCATTATCTTCACAGGAGTCTGTATCAGAAGAGTCAGTGTTCACAGCAGAGAGCACATCTTGATTTGTCGTTTGTCCGATAGTCTTATAATCATCCATGAAACTAACACATTGACCGTTTGCCTCCTCAGAAGTAAGTTCCTCCTCAAGATTATCGGTACTTCCATTGCCGCATTTGAGAAGCATCTGGCACCGTCTCTGTAATTTCTCATACTCCTTCCTGCATTTCAACAATGAAAATTTGTGTCAGCATCTACATACAAGCATTGATTATATATATATATATATATATATCAAAGTAGATCAATCTTTTCTAACCTTTTTTGAGTTTTCACAGCTTCCCTTTCTTCACTGGTACTGTTCAAATCATATCTGCCATGTATAAGAAACAAGTTGAGAATCCCAACAAAGCAAGAACACAAAAAACGAACAAGAACAAACACTCACACTCCGAGCAAGAACAGCCACACCTCTGCACGAATACTTGGATCAACTCCCTACAGAACACAAAGCGCATTATCAGAACCATAAAGACAAAAGTAAAGAATTCAGGACATAAATGGTCGCTTGTACAAAAAGACTCACTCTGCTTCTAACTTTCTTTAGAAATCCAACTCCACCATCACGAAGTTTACCCTCCGGTGTAAATAAACTCCTCCATTGATGCGGCTTTAACGCCCATTTTCTTTTCCGGCGAGACCACGGTGATTTCCGCCGGCTTCTACACAAGAAAAAAAACCAAGTCAAGATTCAAAATTACAAGATCCCACAAGCTCAAATTGCTAAAGATCAATCTATCCCAACAAATTTAGAAACTTTATGATCGTAATTACTGGATCAGTAGAGAAGAGAAGAATCTTAAGATCCCATTAGCTTATTCCAAATCTAAGAGCATTAGTTAGGTCTTGAGAGACACTCACCGATCGGAAGAAGTTACAGAAGATGGAGACGAAGGATTAGCAACGAAGAGAACCGACCTGAGATGGATCCACGAAGAAGAAGAAGACGAAGCAGAAGAAGAAGAAGAAGAAGAATTAGAGGACAAAGGAGGTGAAGTAGAAGAAGAGGAAGAAGAAGAAGGCAACGAAGAAGAAGAAGGTAACGGAGAAGAAGAAGAAGAATTTCCAGAAGAAGTTGATGAGGTATAGCTTCGACGTAACGCCTTCATTTGATTCTCAATCCAAACAAAAAAAAACTCAAATCTAAAAAAAAAACCCACAAATCAAAATAACAAAAAGTCTCCGTCTTGCATCAGAGATCTACAAAAATACAACGCCATTCTTCGATGTAAAGTACCATCGACGACGGCGAATCATCGCCGGAGCTACGCCGGTGATTACAGTAACAAAGGATTCCGCCGTCTGAGAAACGGCAGCAGAAATCCGGCATGAGAATGACCGATTTACCCCTTATCTCTCTCACTATCTATATCTGTCACTGTGATTCGTCAAGCGTCGTCTTTAGCACGCCGAAACTGAAAAACCGAAGAAGAAGAAGAAAGAAGAAAGAAGAAAAAAAAAAGATAAAGCATCCAACAACTGAAGCCCCCTCTTAACCACTTTGATCTTTCTTTTTCAGCTCTTGTCCTTTTTTTTTTTTAACTTTAGGCTCGTGGACTCGCGCGTGTGGTCGAAACTTCACGCGCTTTTAATCTCCACGCGATTTGGTAGGTGAATTTTAATGGTAAAACTGCGTCGTTTCCTTCTGTGGATATTAATGGTAAAAGTAAAAACTTATACGCGATGAAGATCGGGGAGTGACCAAAGAGGAGGAGACACGTGTCGAGCAGATGTTAAAAGTCAAAAGCTAAAGATGTTTCATTTCGTCCCACTTTACCGCGGCTTTGAAGGAACATAATCATATGATTTAATTTTGTAGATTTTCAAGTTAAATTTTGTTGTATTTCTACTAAAAACAAATTTAATCATATAATGTTTGACCTAATGGACCTACTCAATGGTAATCTTAAGATTAGCACCATGGCTATGGATCATATACGTGTATTAGTGTATATATACAAAATACTCTAAAATAGAGTATTTTTGGTTTGGTAGGAGGTTGAAAATATGTCAAAAACTCTATTCTATATCTACCTTTAACTAATTTTTACATGAGTTTTATGATCAAAAGTTTAACTAATTAACATATATAACATATAGTTATATATAACAGAACAACAAAATTTAACTATTAACATAATTTTGGCATAAGTTTTATGATCTCGTGTTACTTCGTACATATTAACATATAGTCAAAAGTTTAACTAATTTTGGCATGAGTTTTATGATCTCGTGTTATATATAACAGAACAACAAAATTTCATTTGACATCTTTTCATTTATCAATTTTCAAATCGAGAAAATTATTTTGACATAAAACACAAGTTTTAAGCTGATAGAACCATGATGGGTTGGGTTGAATATGGCTAATCTCAAAGCTTATACAGAACTAAAAAGAGTTTCATTCGAATTCGATTAGTGAACAAATTTATAATATCTTTAATAAATAAAAAGATCAATTGAACCGAGCAAATCAAACCTTGAACTAAGCCAAACCAAAACTGCAGAAACTGTTTTTCTGATATAATTATATATACAAAGACTGAACATAATAAACAACAATTTTTATCCAAAAAAGAAGAAGAAAGAATAGTCGTTAAAGTGTAACGGAATAAAGAGAAAATAAATATGCCTCTCTTTTTGACTAACATAAAGACGAATATATGTATTTAAATTCAATAATTTAATGTAGCCGCGTAAATCATTAACAAAAAAAATGGAATATAGTTGGTATTAAATTACAAAGCATATGAGAAAGACTATTCTAATAATAATGTACTAGTAGTGTTTTATTTATATGATTATGAAATATACACCTGCTTGTTCTTGGAATTATAATTGTTTTAAATGATAATACTCCGAATAACAAAGAAGAGAAGTTAATGGGATTTGAAGGAGGAGATTAAGTTCGTTGGACGGAGAAACCAGAAAGACCAGTAGTAGCCAAGTTGTAGGTATAAAAATAACATTATTATCATCTAGGGCTAAACATTTGGTTGCTTGAAAGATAAGTTAATGTCTATGTAAATGCATAAATTGTAATCATAAGTTTGGTCGCTAAGGACTTAGGAAAGAGAGAGCTTTAAAAGAGCAGAAACACAACAATCAATAACTTTGTTTATGTTTCCATCGCAACGAATACTGAAAAATGCTACAAATGTATAAATGAATATTATGTCTGAATTTGCAATCCTTAAAGCAATCTATTGAACTACAATATCGATTGACCTAATTCATTATGGATTATAAGTTGATACTAAAGTGGTAACAATAATTTCATAGTGTTTCAAGAAGAATAAAAAAACGTTAATTGCATACGCAATGTAATTAGGATTTTGATTTTGTATGATCACTATAGTGATTTAGCTAAATCTATATACCTACACATCATTTTCTTTAAGAATATCACCAGATCACTAAATAGCAACTAGGTCAAAACTACCTATCCAGTTTTAAATTAATTTGCATTTACTCCTCTCGATATGCCGTAACATGCAACAAAAGTTCACTACATAATAAGGATTTGTAGTCCATAACTATGCATGATGTAAAAATTCTTATATTATAACCCTAGGACCAATTACTAAACTAATAATAAAATTTTCACTCTCTTGAGGTTTGAATTGTGTGATATAATCAACTAGCCTAAAAGGGGTTGCTAATAGTAATACACTTTAATTATACCTTTCTATACTTAGTTATGAATTATACGTTTTGTAAATATTCCAATCTAATTGACCATATATAGAATACGTTAATGTTTCCAGATATACACATCATTCTCATTTGTGGTCTAGATAGAAGAAATATGTATCCTCTTCTCTTAATCTATCATCTTGTCTGAAAAATGTTCTGGATCATCGACCTCGGTGATTCTTCAGCTGCATATTCTAACTGAAGTTGTTCATCATTTGTAAGTCTCCATCCCAAAGCACCCAAATTATCCTCAACATGTCTAACCGATTTTATACCCGGTATCGGCACTGTCCCTTTACATATACACCAGTTTATTGCAACCTGCAAAGAGCAAAAACAAGTCATAACTGTCACATTTCTTCTTCCCTTGAATCTTATGGAGTAAACAATACCTGAGGTATAGTCTTTCCTCGTTTCTCTGCAATCTCTCTCAGTGCTAAAAGCAGAGGCTCTAGTCCAGGAAGAATTTGTCGAAACAGCAATGATCTGTTAAGAAAGTGTTCAAGAACTGTTACAAACAAGAAATAACTGTTGTTTTATCGATCTTTTGAGCAAAACGATAAGCCTTAAAAGTACTAACCGAGGACCAGTGGGAAGTTTTGAAGAAGAATATTTCCCGGTTAGCATTCCTAGACCAAGAGGACTATAAGAGATTAAGCGAATCCCTAGCTCGTCGCATACACTCTTAATCTCTTGTTGCTCTTTTCCCATGCTTAGCAATGAGAATTGCACCTGAGCAGAGCATAAAGGAACTCCTCGGGTTTTGAGGTAATCATGAATCTTCACAAGCTGTTGAGGTCCATAGTTACTGACTCCAACCGCTCGAACTAGCCCCTGAGAAAGAGGAACCCTTATCATCAACTTTGCTGCTTAATGGCGATCTAAGAGAATTCATTATTGAGTAGATTTTTATATGCAACCTTTTCGTACATTGCCACTAGACCATCCCAAAGAGCAAACTCTTGTAGAGGCGCGTAATTTGCGGTTGACCAGTGAAGCTGTCCGATCCCGAGCTGATCTATCTGAAGCCGGTCTAACGAAGCTCTAACACAAGAAAAGAAACATCCATTTTGTCATCAATCTCCAACAAATCAGAAGTAAAAAGAGAGAGAGAGAGAGACAAAATTAACCTGCAAGCATTCACAAACTGTCCTGAAGTTAACCGCCATGGATAAGCTGCAAACTTTGTAGCTATCACAACTTCGTTTCGATTCCCTTTTAGGCCTAACATTTTGCAATCAGAAATCATCAGCTTAAGGACAACACACAAATCTTAACTAAATCAGCTAAAAACACAACAGTAACATATCAAGACAGCTCCAGTATCATTTGAATCAGTAAGAACAGCAAGAAATTTACTTAAACCCAAGATTGGGGTAGAAACAGACCCTGAGATGATTGTGTGATGAATTTGCCCAAAAGTCTCTCACTTTGGCCATTAAGCCTACCAGTGCCATAAGAATCAGCCGTATCGAAGAAATTGATTCCGTTTTGCAAAGCCAATTCGAAAGCTTGTCGAAGCTGATCGTCCATGGAGGTCTGGTAACCCCAAAGAAGCTGATTTCCCCAAGCCCATGTCCCAAAACCCATCGGAGAAACACTCAAAGGACCCATTTTGACCTAAACCCATGAATCATTCATCCAATTACAATCGAAAAGAGAAACGATTGATTACGTATGTTTGTAGTTATGTACCTTTTGCCATGGCCAAAACAGAGGGAGCTTGGGGGTTTTAAAGCTGGTTATGTTTGAGCAGTTTATGTTGGTGAAGAAGGTCTTTGTGGTGGACAACGTAAAAGCCATTGAACAAGTTGAGAGAGTGGAGAAGAAGGAAGTCTCTGTTCTGTGCCTTTTCTTTAGTTTGTGGCCAAAATAAATTGCATGTTTTTACATTTTACAGACGAAGATCCAACGGAGATAGACAAAAGCCTTATAGAGTTTATAAGGCCATCAAAAGCCCAAATTTCTAATATTGAACTTTTTATTACCTTTTTCTTTAATGGCGAGAAAAAGAAAATTTCATGGGGAAAAGGCGAATCATGTGATTTATACACTTAGATGAGAACCTCTCCGAATTTCTTTCCGAATTTCTTTCCGAGTACCTTTTTATTCCAAAATATGGATTTTCTATTTCTGCAAACAAACAAGATTGGTTTCTCCGAGCCTTAAAGGAAATCTTTCTCTAGATCATCTGGTATATCTGGAAGGCCATAAATAATAAAGTATTCAACGAAAAAACAATATCCCTGCGATATACTCTCCTGACAGCATCACTAGAGACAAAGAATTGGAATATTGCTAATCAAAGAAAATTGGAAGAAGAAACAGATGATCTTCGCCAACAATCTGTTTCACACGTTCCCCCCCCCCCCCCCCCCCAAATCTCGACATACTAGATAGATACATCTTGGATTGATCAAGGTCCGGTTAGTAAATTTGGATGGTGCCTAAGAGACTATATAGGTCTTCTCACGTTCGGTACGAGAGGAAGTAGATGTAGCATCTTAGCACTTTATGCGAAGTTCGATAGATTGCTTTGGACGATGGAGTGTCTCAGCGAGAGAAGACTCTTCACAGTGAGGATTGAGACGGACTGTGTAAGCCTGATTTCTATGACTGCGCATCCACTTGATTGACCATCTTTTAGTGCAGAATTTGACTGGTTTATTATGCTGAAAGAAAACTTTGTATCTTTTAGTTTAGTCTATATCCCACAGAATGGTAATGTTTGGATTGACATCCTTGCAAAAGGAGCTCGTGCACGTGGTTATGTATTAATCCATGTAAGTTAGATTCCGGTTAGAGTTGCTTAGGAAACTTTTCATCTGGGAGCATTTGATTTAATATATGGTAATTGTAAAAAAAAAAAAAAATACAGTTAGAGAAGAAGATGAAGAAAATGAGAGAGGTCGTGTGAAGAAGACGCAGGAATGGCTACTACTCCTTGGTACTTTGTGGCACTACTTCTCACTATTCTTACTAGCTCCCAGGTACCAATTCAATCTCCAAATCCTCCTTTTTTGATTGAATCTGGCTGATTTCGTGCGGTTTCTACACTTGTATTCGATTTGTATCCTTTTTTTCCCTGAATTCGTGAGTTTATGGATCTGTATAGCTGGAGATGTTAATCTATCTGGGATCATCTCGGTTTTAGTGTGTTAATCCTATTTCCACGTTTTCGATCATGGATCATGAGATGCGATATTCCAGTTGCGACTGCTTCATTGTTTTCTCTCTTGATTCAGGACCCAGTTGGTTATAGTCTATACAAGAGTTATGATCATCATCCTTTTGTGTTCTGGGCTTATGTTTGAGATAGAAATTGAACAGTATTAGCTGGTACAGATTCGAATATCCATGGTTTATTTTTCCTCAGGGAATTTTAACAACTCTTTCTCAAAGTGATGGAGGTTATAAGTACGATTACGCTACTGTTCCATTTCTTGCCGAGGTTTTTAAGGTATTTTCTTCATTTCACTATGCTTGTCTTACTTAGCTGCTGAGTTTTTTTAACAAAACTTCTTCTGCAGTTGATCATTTCTGGTTTGTTTCTCTGGAGAGAGATGCGGACATCTACCTCAACAACTTCAAGGATTACTACGGATTGGAAGAGCGTGCGCTTATTCGTTATTCCTTCTCTTATATATCTCATCCATAACAATGTGCAGTTCGCTACATTGACTTATGTGGACACATCCACTTATCAGATAATGGGTAATCTCAAGATTGTCACTACTGCCATACTCTTTAGGTATCTTCTTTCTCTCTAGTATCCTTTTGCGTGAAATGAAACAAGAATAACTAAAAATGATTCTGAGTTCTCTCTCTAGTTTAAACTAATTTGTTGTTTATTATTACTATAGGTTATTTTTAAAGAGGAGACTATCAAAACTTCAGTGGATGGCAATTGCTCTTTTAGCTGTTGGAACAACTACGAGCCAGGTGATGCATACACATTGAATAGCCTATGATATTCTCCTTCAAATCGTATTACTGATTTTGAAGAATAAATAACCTTATGTTTCTCAAAAATCAAAATATTTTCATCTTAGCAGTTAGCAGCACTCTGGGTTTTATGCTGGTAGTTCAAAGTGATTTTAACTATCGAATTTGCCTTGTCGTTTCAGGTTAAGGGATGCGGAGAGGCATCGTGTGATTCGCTATTCACGGCACCAATACAAGGGTATTTGCTGGGTATTCTCTCAGCTGGCTTGTCCGCATTAGCTGGAATCTACACAGAGTTTCTGATGAAGAGAAACAATGACAGCTTATACTGGCAAAACTTGCAGTTGTATACGTAGGTATCTCTTCTTCACATCAAACTTTCTCATGCCAACAGTATTGATGTCATGTTACTTATAAACTCTTCACTGGGCAATGATATTCGGTTCAACCATCTTATTCTCTGTTATTTGCTTTTACCAGGTTTGGTTCGCTTTTCAATGTTGCTCGACTTATAATAGATGATTTCAGATTTGGGTTTGAAAAGGGTCCTTGGTGGCAACGTATCTTTGATGGGTATAGCATCACCACTTGGATGGTAGTTCTGAATCTCGGATCCACAGGCTTACTCGTCTCGTGGCTAATGAAGTATGCAGACAATATTGTGAAGGTAAAAGATGAAACCTGTTATTCACTATCGAGTATAAGAAGGTTAAAAAAAAAAAAAAAGTTCTTTAACCTCATGCATCCACAATTTCTTCTTCTAGGTTTATTCTACATCAATGGCGATGCTTCTTACTATGGTTGCATCCATATACCTCTTCAGTTTCAAACCGACAGTGCAGGTTTGTATATGATTTATCTTGGATCTTCTCTCTCGGACTTGACTCATTCTGTCTTGTTTTCCTGTAACTATCCTGCAGCTTTTCTTGGGTATTATCATATGCATCATGTCACTTCACATGTACTTTGCTCCTCCACAAACACTCGTGGACTTGCCTGTGACAAACGAAACACATCCCAAGACCTTAAAGCCAGTTACCGTAGAAGCAAAGACAGATTCTTGATTCAAATGGACGAAAAGGTTAGTTCTAGAAATCTATCATCTATATAGAACGGCATTTGCTGGTAAATGAACACAATGATCTTCTTCTAGCTTTTCACTTACTTAGAATCCGAAATTTGGTTATGCGTTCTTTTGAAGCGATCATCTGATTAATTCTTCACGTATTGATTACATTCTTTGTAAATGTACATCTGTTTTTCCAAAAGTAGTATAATCGATGTTTTTCTTTCTTTCTTCCGTTGATGATGATATGTAAGAATGTACCAGTAAACTGTATTGTGTTTCTTTCTTAACCGGCTGGTTTGAGTCGGTTGGGTAATTTAGAGCTGCTTTGGGTTTGGTTTATTGAAGCAATTGAACTTTGTGCTGGCCTTCCTCTGCGGTTAAGCAAAGCACATGATAGGGGCACTTGTAAACATTAAAAGAAGGTATAGTAGAAAGATTTAGATGGTTCCAATGAATCGAGATTGGGTCCCTCTTTCTTCCTCATTTATTAAACCCATTTGTCCCCAACGAGACTTCCACATTCTCAAATTCCTCCACTACCTCGATAGATTCAATTAAATAGTTTTTAATCCAATAAAACTATGAAGTATTGAGTTTTTAGCCAATGTATCTCTTTGGACAAGACATCATTTCCATTCAAAACATAGCTTTAACTTGTGGTTCAATTGGTCTCACGATTCATATATATATTTTTTTGGGTTATATAATTAACTTTTTTTTTTCACCTAAAAGTTACATATCACTATTTCAAACGAAATCAGTGTATAATTGTCATTTTTAGAGCGAACCGTGACCGATTTAACATAAGTGATGGCCATTTATCTTCCGTTTGTTGGTGCATATCTCAATGCATTAGTTATTTTTGATATAGTTACGATTTACGAGTATACTTTCTTAGTTGGGTTAGTCATGTAACGGACCATTTTCATGTAGTTGGCAAAAGAAGTTTCAAAAGTTTATGGGAAAATTACTTTTGGGGAAGCCGAACCGAAACAAGAGAATGTAACCTTTATCTAAAAGGGAATTACAATAAAAAGAATACAAATTTAGCAAAAACCAAAAAATAAAAAGAATACAAAAATATGAAAAAATACTGTACGATATGTATTATACAAGACTGAATCCGATTATATATGCAACAACGATACTTGTATAAACTACTAAACTACATATTTTTGTATATAAAAAGATTATGTGAAAAAAATAATCTAAAGATATCTTTTTTAAAAAGTTGACCCAATAACAACACTAACACACACTACTATAATACATATTTGTAAATAATATATCTTTTTTAAAAAGCAGAAAAATCTTAAAAAGACCGCGCGAGCTAGTTTAATTGGTAATTTTTTTTACCACAAAGATAAAAATTATACAAATTTAATAACCTACTATTAATTACAAAAGCGATTATAAGCAACGGTACTAGTGTTTTCATTTTCTTAACTGGTATCTTTTATTCCCTCTGTTTTCAAATGATTATTTTTTAGAGTTTTCACACATATTAATAAAACATATTAATTTTTACTATAAATACATTATTTTTTGTGCTAAACAATTTTCTATAACTTTTAACCAATAGTAATTCAACAAAATCAATTCATTTGCTTTGAAATTCACAATTCATCATCATTACTTCATAAAAACTACATAGAAAATATAAAAAATCAATCTTTTAGAAACAATTTTTTTTTCCAAAACATCAATTATTTGGAAACGGAGGAAGTACTTTTTTAATTATTTATCTTTCTTTCGGCTAAACTTATTTATTATATGTGTCGCTAATCAAACATATAGTCAAATCAAATTATCGACTGTTTATAGAATTCCCCAAATGGTGAGAGTCTTAACAATATATTTCCTTTGTTTTTAAATAATTGATTTTCTAGAGTTTGCACACATATTAAGAAAACATATTAAATTTTAACTATAAATGCATTATTTTTTGTGCTAAATAATTTTTATAATTTTTAGTCAATAATAATTCAATAAAATCAATTAATATGTATTAAAATTCACAATTCATCATAATTACTTTAAAAAATTGCATAAAAAATGTAAAATATCAATCTTTTAGAAACAAATTTTTTTTTCTAGAATGGAAGGAGTATATTGGAAGACACGTTTCTATTAATATGGGTTTAGTTCCACAACATAATAATAAACTATAAACTATGACGTCGTTATTTTGTTTGGCATCGATCTCACCGACGTCGTTTGTATTTACGACGGCATATTCTTTTTTTCGGTAGTCAATAGGAGAGCTAAATGCGTCTCTATGTTTCCTAAAAAGTTGCTCTATCATATTCATAAAAATGCATGTTGCTCGCTTATATTTTCGGAGTAGTTACTTGGATTGTGTGGGTGGAGAACCTCTCTTTGGAGTTTGGACAAACACATGCAATTTGATAATTAATTGACATACATTAGATTATTAAGTCAAATAACTATATATGAATGTTTGGATGACAGTTTGAGCCACTCCAAAGACGACACTTTTTGAACATGTGGGATGTGGCCCATAAACCCCGAGGATGCTTTGGCCGGTCTTATTCTATCAACTATAGAACGAATTTATATATTCGACCTTTGTATATATATATATTTTTTGGAAATGATATTTTTTGTTTTTGTTATCTGTTTTCCAGTTCGTATAAATTTCTTATGATAAGAAAAAAGCACCCTAATTTTGTAGAAGTCGTAGAGATTATGATTCAAATTTTTGTATTATGATTTTAATTATTTCTTTTTGATAAACCGTTGGAGTTCCGAACATTTAGCTCATAATCTCCTCGGTACTCGGAAAAAGTCTTTGGGTCTTTGAGTATTCCGATTTTAATCATGTTTGCCCATTATAAACATTGTATAACAATAACATCTTGTTGTAACTAAGATGACAAAAAAAATTATTATGATGAACGTTTAAAGTGGGTCAGCAAGGAGTTTGAAAGTAGCAAAAAAAGAAGAGAATATTCGGTTTTATTGAGTTAGATGTATATCTGTTTCAGTTAAGATTTGAATGAGCGTTTGATTTAATAGAATATCGGTTTACTTAGTTCGGTTTGATATTGATTAGATATTCAAACGTCATGTCCTAATTAAAGAGTAAACTAGTCTTATTGTATTTGTATAATCTTAAACCTAACGACACTTGTTTTTTTTTAATGCGTTTAATATGGTTCTTTGGTAAAAAAAAGTCGTTGTTCGCTTTTATAGTAAGAAAGAGCGCACATGATTCCAACTTTCTTGGTAATCCAACGGCTATTAATCATCCGTTTGTCTTTTTTTTTTCATATCGTGCCGACATGATGGCTGGTCCGCAAGCTTTGGAACCTTCTTATTCTCTTCGTATTGTGAAACAAAACCAAACTAATGGTTCTTATTAAATCCAAACTTTTCACTGCAAAACCAAATAGTAGTGTACCAATGGTGTTGTTTTGTTGAAGATTTTATGTATTAGTCTAAGCCAATGATCAAAACTTATTAAACAAACGTGAAATTATCTTATAAGTTTACGCGATTATTTAGACGTTTTAATTAGCAACTATGCGCAAAATGATCAGGTTATTTTTAAAATATTATCTCAAGGTAAAATTATCTAACTGAAACCGTGATTTATTGCTTCCAAACCAAGTGGTAAAGGAACCAAATATAATCATATAATAAGATGAACCGGATTAGAAGCAAACCAAAGCAAGCGCAAATAAACCAAGGAAGCAACACGTGTCATCTACTTATTGGATAGGTAATTGATCGGCGCCGTTAAAGGCACCTGAGGAGGCGCTTACTCGGCAAAGGACTTTTTTGTCATTTTGCGTTGACGCGCTAGCGTCATCTCGGGTTACACTGACGTGTCACTGACAACATTTTCATGCATAGTTCTTGGGCCCACGTTAGATGACATGGCAGAGAGTCCTTAACCACTAATCTTCGAAAATTTTCCATGGAGATGGAATTTGAATTGTTCACGAGCATGTTCCAATGAATAATGCCTTCCACCTCGCATTCTTTAACCTCAAGCCACATGTTTTTTGTTTGGTTAAAACTTAAAAGCAAGCCACATTTTATTTTTCAAAACGTTGGAATCAATTTTTTACTACTCAAACTAAATTTCAATTTTGTGTTTAATTCATTAAAATGTATATAGAAAACGCCCCCCACAAGTGATAGAAAATCAATAAATAGTTGGTTTCTTTTTGTGTGTTAGCACCCAAGTATTTTGTTTTATAAATCTTCACGGTCTATTTTTTGTTAAAGAAAAAAAGAGAAAAAGGTTTATAATAGTAGTTTAATTTTGTATCTATCTTATAGTCGTTGAACATTGTTAGATACTGGCTTATTATTGCCGATTGAATGATGTGATCAATACGCATATTGTCGAACAGAATAACGGATCATATATATCTAACACGTTAGGTATATTTGAATTTTATATACGGTTTTATGTTTTCTTAAATCTCATATGACTTCTTAAAATTGATATAAAGTCAAATATATTATACAGAAACTAACCAAAATGATTAGGTATTAATATTTTTTTAAATATGTGATTACGCGCGGGGGATGTAATTTCCCATGCACCTCTTGGGATAGACGGAACCGAATTTAGATAGATCGTAATTATATAAAACAAATATATTAGGTTGTATAAGTTGACCTTTAATCGTGTTTATCCCTTTACATATAGTCACGGTGACCACACATGGACATGAACTAAGAAGATGATATACATTACGTCAGTTTATATTCCGATTTTTTTTTTTAACTGTAATTAACATTCGAGGGAGATCCCACAAATACATTTTGCTTTTTTTTTTTGTTTGTAATTTTTTCTTGACAAATACATTTTGTTCTTACATATATTATTTATAATTATAATTTACCGAGTCGTTGGCTTTTTGAAGTGTCAAAGAGGCCTTGATCAGCTGATCAAAGTAAAGCAGCAACCAAGTTTGATTATTACGTTTTTATCTTACCTTTCCGTAGAAGGTAATACTGTCAAAATCGTAATCCCCAACCTAGATGTTATCGCTTTTCTTTTAATATTTTTATTTTATTGAAATTAATTTAAAATATATTATTTCATAGAAAAAACCTTGATAGATAAAAATACAAAGAGAAGCTATAACAACACTAACCGGAGTTTTTAAAAATTGGGTTACAACTCTAGCATGTCTAGTTAATATCGGTCTATTTTTCCAAACGCCCAAAAATTAATCTCAAAATCCAAGGTATTTAAAGCTAACCTAATCTCTCGTTATAATTTGAGAAAACATAATTTACCTAACAGAGAAAAAAATGATGTCGTGAAAGAGAGCTCCGCCGAATAAATAGAAGAAGAGCTAAATTTTCTTTTTAAAACAACTCTCCAAAAAAGGCGAAAATTGGCCCCTCTTTTCTATTCGAAACCCTAGTCGGCGGTGGCCACCGTCGACGGTTTTCAATAGCAATGGCCAGAAAAAGAGAAAATCAGAACCCTTGATCTCACCTCTAAGATTCCCCTTCCCCAGAACCAAACCAAAGCGTTTCCCGTCACCCTAAAATCTCCAGATCTGGAAATCAAAAAGCCATTTCATCCTCCTCACTGTCGAATCCAGTCATAGATGTTGGTCATTCCGCGCCTATGACTCCATAAGCTAGAGCAGAAACTGACAGGGTCTCTCCTCCAGCGGCTGAAGCTCCCCTGACATGGTGTCAAAGATTCAAAATTGGATCTTGCACTCTAAAGAAATGTGGAACTCCTTTCAGGCTTGAAAGCGGAGAATTTTGTGTCACTATCCCAAATAAGGTGATTGAAGATAGCAAGTTGCTGTGGAAAGATTTTGTCATTGGACAATTCTATCGCAAATCTCCATTTTACGGAAAAATTCATGCTGTGGTGAATTTGATGTGGAGTAAATGGCACCAAAACATCATCGTTACGAAGCTCGAATCGGTGAACTCTTTTCTCTTCAAGATACCATATACAGCTACTAGAGAACGAGTTCTCAAAGAAGGTATATGGAATATTGATGGAAGCACGATGTTTGTTTCCCCTTGGAGCCCAGGAGTTAAACTAGAGATCCTAGCACTCAGGACTGCTCCGGTATGGCTAGAACTTTGAAAAGTCCCTTACGAGTTCTATAACCCTCTAGCTCTAAGCCGTATTGCAAGTTTAGTTGGTCATCCCATGTATTTGCATCCTCAGACCTTGGCAATGACAATTTTTTAGGTTGCTAAAGTTTTTACAGAGATAGGTCTTCATAAACCGGTTCCGAAAACAGTTTGTGCTAGGTTTGAATCTGATGAAATCTTCAGGGTTGAAGTGTTTTGTCCTCACCGCCCGCCTGTCTGTAAGCCCTATAATGAAGTTGGACACACCATTAAACGCTGCCCATTAGTTCCTCCACAATGCTTGCGTTGTAAAAAGGCGTTCCACGCAGAGGAAATCTGTCCAATGAAGAATAAGCTTAAGCAGGTTGTCACCGAGTTAGGGGTTGAGTTAGCAAAGGTGAAGTCTCAGCTGACGGAGGTTAGGGATAAGGCTGAGTCATCTACTGCTCCTGCGAGCTTAGTTCAAGAAGTGGAGAAGGAAAATATTTTAGATGCTAAAGGGCAAGAAAATCAGAATGATAAAGAAGGTTTTTGATTTCATTGAAACCACAATATAAACCGGGGTTGAAATCTATTTAAGAGCAATTCAGAAAAGGCTTGAAAACGGTAAGAGCGATTCAGAAAAGGCTTGAAAACGGTAAGAGCAATTCAGAAAAGGCTTTTGAGAAGATGGAAGGGTCTCCCCTTCTCGGTAACTAGTTCCCCTTAAAACACTTTTTGTAATGCTGAGTTTTTTTGGAACTTAAGAGGGTTCAACAGAGGTTTAAGAGTTGGATGAGACAATATCGACCTCTTTTTAGGTGTCTCGCTGAGACACATGTTTTGGAACCAAATGCTAGAAGAGTAATTGAAGCTATTCTGCCAGGTTGTAGAATATAATCAAATTACGAGTTTTCTCATATTGGAAAGCTATGGTTGGTTTGGGACCCAACGGTTTTGCTGATGGTATATAGTAAGTCCCTACAACAAATAACATGCAGCTTTTTCTTCTTGGAAAGGAACATAAGTTTTACAGTAACTTTTGTCTACGCCGCAAACCTGAGAGCTTCAAGAAATGACCTCTAGACTGAGCTTCAGGATCATGTAGGTAACTCTCTACTTGGTAATTCTCCTTGGCTGGTCATTGGGGATTTTAACCAAACCCTTCAATCTTCTGAGCATTCACTAAGAGAGGAGTATGATAGTGTGAGTGCAGAAAGTCGTGAACTGCAGCATTGTCTTAACATAACTGGTTTGTTTGATCTACCTTATAAAAAGGCCCTACCTTTACCTGGTGGAACCACTGTGAGACAACCCCATTAGCAGAGAAGCTTAATAGGATTTTGGAAAACGACAAATGGTTGTTGGCTTTTCTAGAAGCTGGGATCAGTTTTGAAGAACCTCTATTTTCTGACATGCTATCTGTTGCATTAGGATTCCTGCCCTACACCTAAATCAAGGAGACCATTTAAATTTAATCTCCATCTCCTTCAACATCCAGACTTCAAAGCTATAATCCTAGAAGCTTGGAATGGTTTCTTTGTAACTAGCTCCCCTATGCAACAAGTAAGTAGAAAGCTCAAACTTCTAAAGAGTATTCTGAAAGAGCTGGACCTCTCCGCCTACTCTAACATCCAGAGGAGGACATCTGAATCACTTGGTGCCCTTAAGGTTTTCCAGAACACAATGCTAACCTCTCCATCCACAACTGAGGCTGAACAAGAGATGTTGGCCTTCAAGAAATGGAAAGTGTTAGCAAGGGCTGAGGAAACTTTCCTTAGGTAAAAGTCAAGGATAAAATGGCTAAAACTTGGTGATCATAACACTGGTTTCTTCCATAGATATGCGGCAGCGAGGAAAGTTAGAAATAAGCTTTCAAGGATAAAGCTTTCAAAAGGAGGCCTGAGCTCTGATCTTGAGCATATTAAGAAAACATGTGTGGATTTTTATACTGGTCTTCTTGGTCCACCAGTTAGCCGTAAACCTTCCCTTACGGCAGCAATTGCATCAGTTCACCCTTTTAGGTGTAATGAATCTCAGAGGTCCAGTTTGGAGCGACATTTCAGCCTGGACGAAATTAAAAGAGAGTTTTTTGCTATGCCATCAGATAAAGCACCAGGTCCAGATGGGTACACTGGTGAGTTTTTCAAACATTGCTGGGATGTTGTTGGTGTGGAAGTATCAGAGGCAGTCAAAGGGTTTTTTTTGTTTCTGGTAAAATGGAGCCTCACTGGAACTCTACAATCATAGTGATGGTTCCTAAAACGATAAATGCAGAAGATGTGGCTGATTTTTTAGACTTATATCTTGCCTGAATGCAATGTATAAGGTAGTGGCTAAACTGTTTGCAAGAAGGTTGCAGAGCTTGCTCCGTGAGATGATATCTGAAAACCAAACCGCTTTCGTAAGTGGTATTGTGGAAAATGTTTTGCTTGCTTCTGAAATGGTCCAAGGATACAATAACCAGAACATTTCTAGAAGAGGCATGCTTAAGATTGACCTGAAAAAGGCGTTTTACTCTGTGGAATGGAGTTTTCTTCTGGATACTCTTAAGGCTACATATTTTCCTAAGGGTTTTATCAGATGGATTCAGCAGTGCATCTCCACTACTCAGTTTTCAGTGGCTAGTAACGGGGAGTTGTATGGCTATTTCAAAGGCTTTTGGGGTATAAGACAAGGGGACCTACTCTCCCCTCCACTATTCGTGATAGAAATGGATGTATTTTCTCGGCTACTTGACCTAATGTTTGCCTCGGATCATATAGGAGCTCACCCTAACGCTATAAATCCAAGACTATCACACTTGGTGTTTGCAGATGACATGATGGTTTTTTGCCTTCATTGCAAGCCATTGTCAACTTGCTAAGCTACTTCTCCACCATCTCGGGTCTCACAATGAATACTAGTAAGACCTCTCTCTTCCTTGCTGGAACTTCCCAAGCTAAAAAGTTCACACTGTCAAATCGTTTTGCTTTCAATTTTGGAATCTTACTGGTTAGGTACCTTGGCCTTCCACTCTTACCTAGGAGGCTGTCTAAGTTAGACTATGCTCCTTAGATTGAGAAAGTGAAAGCTAGACTACACTCTTGGACTTCTAGGCATTTATCCTTTGCTGGTAGAACCCAACTGATTTCCTCGGTAATTCAAAGCATAATTGCTTATTGGTGTGCTGCTTTTGTGCTCCCAAAGAGGTGTATTAAAGAGATAAACAAGCTGTGTAGAAAGTTCTTGTGGTCTAGAGATTCATGCTTTTCCTCTGGTAAAGCAAAAGTAAAATGGTCTCAAGTTTGCTCTCCTAAAGCAGCAGGAGGTCTTGGTCTGAGGGACTTATCTTTTTGGAATAAGATCTTTACTCTTAAGCTGATTTGGCTCCTATTATCCTCCTCTGGATCTCTTTGGGTTGCGTGGTGTAGGTAGAATAAGCTAAGGATGAAATTCTTTTGGAGAATGAATGAGAAAAGTGGTGGATCCTCTACATGGGTTCAACTTCTGAAACTCAGGCCCCTAGCTTTGGAATTCATCTCGTGCAAAATTGGTAATGGGAAGGACTGCTCATTTTGGTTTGATAATTGGACACCTTTTGGGCAGCTCTTAACTTATATTGGGCAAGATGGACCGAGAATCTATGGTATCCCTAGTGATTTGAAGGTCTCATTTGCGGCTTCAGACAATGGTTGGAATTTCAGAGGAGCACGTAGTGAGAGCATTTTTTCCCTGTTATGCCATCTCACAACAGTCCAATTATACGAAGGTATAAGAGATATGTACTGTTGGAGAGATGGTGTTGGTCCCCAAAAGGATAATTTTAGTTTCTCGCTTGCTAGGAAACAAACAGCGCCTTCTTTCTCAGAAGTTGTGTGGCACAAAGAGGTATGGTTCTCTGGACACATTCCTAAACATGGCTAACATTCTCTGGCTTGCTTGCTTGGATAGACTTTTTACAAAATCTAGGCTGGCAAACTGGAGAGTTATATATAACGACATTTGTTGTTATGCGATATATACATTGAAACTAGGGACGATATGCTCTTGAACTGTCCATATAGTCAAGATGTTTGGCGATTGGCTATTCATAGGTTGAAAGCTCCCTTCATGGGCTTTGGAACATGGCATGTTTTTCAGAGATGGTTGAGGAGAACATACCCCAATGCCGCAGAGACTAATCTGCAGTTGTTGATGGTTCATGCTATTACTTATTTTCTTTGGAAACAGAGAAATGATCGCATTTTTATGAATAACAAACTGCTTAGTGAGATTATGTTCAAGAGGGTTGATAGAGGGGTTCGTGATGCTTGTTTGGCTCACAAACCAAGTTTCAAGGATTGCCTAGGATTGTGGTTTAGAGGAACTTGATCCTCTTTGTAATGTAATTTTTTTTCTCTTTCCTTTATGGTTTTTGACCAAAGGCTATTTGGTCAAAGTTACATAAAAATAGTGCAATGAGGAAAGAGAAAATTTAGAAAAAGAAAAGAAAAGAAGAAGAGCTCTCGTAATATGCAGAAAGAGAGCTGACAATGAGGAGGACGACGACAGAAGGAAAAGGGAAAGGTCAAGTTGGGAAGAGAAACATGTTGTGGTGGGGGAACACAATATCGTGATGGAGTGACATGGAGGATGACGTCGGGAGCAACGGTGGTGCTCACGTGGCCGGCCATAACACGTGTAGAGGCGGAGGCGAGGATGGGTAGTCACGACAAGGACTTGTGCCATGACGGAGAAGAAGCGGCCATGGGGGAGCGAGGAGGATGCACGCAAGTGCGTTGGATGCCTCGTGAAGTCAATTGGAGGCTTCGACAAAGTATCCAACAGCTCAGCTTGGGGCTGTGGTGCTTCAGTGAGTCAGGGCAGAGGCGGCAAGGTTCGAAGAGGTCACGGAAAGGCTGCAGTGTCGAGGCAGCAGCTGTCCATGTTGAGGACCTACCTCGGGTGTGAGTTCGAGAATTCACCGAATTGGGAAGGATTGTCGGAGGTGGTTCTGACGGTAGACGGATGGAGTTAAGCAAATTGAGGTACAAAGGGATCTGTCACTTGGACCCAAAACAGACAATATCATATTAATTAGCTAGCATGAGACGCCTTAGACATACCATATTATCATAGAGGTACGTGATCCGGTCTCTGAGAGATGCTCTCATGTTCACCTAGGGTGGCTTAAGACAAATAGATTGTTTGTTAGGGATGGAAATTTCGATTGAGAATATTATCTCGTATCATATTTTTGGGCTTTACTTGTTACATGCTTTACTTGTTGTGTGATGTTCTTTGTGGATTGTGTGGTTCTATCCCATCCTCACTAAGTAATTTCTCCCTTCACCCTTCTCTTTGTTTGTCTTACATGCGAGAGAAAGTCATTCATTAATGAGTCAGGTCAAAATAATCAGTATAAGGTTACACCCATAAATGGGGTTTAACATAAATTGATGATCTTTTTGCACAAAAAAATAAGTGAGGACAAACATTTTGATGGCACCAATTTAAAACTAAAATGTTTGTTATTAAGATACTGAGTATTAATTAAAAGCTGAAAAGTTAAAAAAGTATTAATTAATAGATGTTCTACTTTATATGATCTAAATAATATAATAAACTAGAGATTGTACACGGAATATGTGGGTTTAGAAACTAAAATTATAAAATATGCAATAATATTTTAACTTATTGATTATTTATGAATTTAATATTTCAAACTTTGATGTTTATACTAAATAATTATCTACGTTCGAAACTAAACATTGGTAGCAAATTATTGATACAATGTTATATGTTAAAGAAAGAGATTGTTCATTAATAAAAATTTATATATGAATGGACATAAACTTGTAGGAGATATATATTATGTAAGTTAATAAAAATGTAAAGTAAAGTTAAAAAATATGTTTGGTCTTTTTTTTTGCATCAAACACATTCGTAAAAAGAAATTTATTGATCTGACAAGTTGTAGTACGCTTGACGCCTCTACCAAAACATATGCATCATCTCAACAGAGATGTTGGAACTTATCTCTATGTTTATTTCATTAGAATTTTGAATCGTAAAAAGAGAATAATTATTGCATGATTGCATTTTTGTCTCTTTTTTTTTATCGTTGTGATGTGATTTTTTATCTTTCACATCGACTCATTGGTGAATTATATTATGTTTTTCTCGTCGTGATTACAGTGTGGAAGAAATAATAAAAATAAAAAAGAGTTTTTATGGATTCACAATTTGTGATGGAGTTGGTTTTTCTTTCAAAAGTCTTGGTTAATACTTTCTCTAGTAGAAATTTTTTTAATTGCACTAATTTTTTTTTTATGTGTTATAAAGTTATTTTGGTGTAGTATATTGTTGGATTTTAATCTAATAATTGCACAAATTTTTTTTTATGTGCTATTAAGTTTTGTTGGTGTAGTATATTGTTTGGTTCAATAAATAAATATATATTTTCTGTATAATCACACATTTAATTTGGAATCATATTTTTTATGGCTACCAAGAAAAAGAAAGAAAACAATGGCTAATATATATTACAATTTATTGAAATTAATAAATATTATAATTAGCTATTAAATTGTTTGAATTGATTATCAAATTTATTTGAAAAAGAAAAATATATATAAATTTTTATTTTTCTCTTAAATAAATAAATTAAAAAAACACATGTCAAAAGAGTAGATGACACATGACAGCCTCTCATAACTTTGGTTTGAAAAAACCTTACAATATTATATTAGATTATTTTTTAGGTTTCTTGAACCACTTAAAATAAATAAAGATGAGAACTATTTTTGAAAAATGAAAGAAACAAAAGCAAATATCAATTGGATGTATATACTCAATTTGCTAAATGTTTTTTTATTTGTCTTAAAATTATCATAGTGAAACAAAATTAATTAGTGTCATTTATTTTTATGAGACACATAACAGTCTCTCATATCTTTGGTTTAGAAAAACCTTACTATATTATATAGTATATTGTTTGGTTTAATAAATAAAATAAATTTTTTGGTTCAATAAATAAAATATATATTTTCCAAACCGTTTAAAATTATACAATAACACATTTAATTTGGAATCATATTTTTATGGTATCAAAAAAAAGAAAAAAACAATGGCTAATATATTTATAACTTATTGAAATTAATTAACATTAGAATTAGCTATTAAATTGTTTGAATTGATTGTCAAATTTATACGAAATATAAAAATAGATATAAATTTTTATTTTTATCTTAAATAAATAAATTAAAAAAAAACACACATATCAAAAGATTAAGTAATTAATGACAAACTCTCATAACTTTGGTTTGAAAAAAACCTTATTTTATTATATTAGATTTCATAAATAACAAATATTTTATTAAAATGTTATTCCACTGTTATTTTTTTTACTTACAATCGAAATATTGTTTGGACTAATCTTAAATTCTACTTATCGAATCAAATAAGTTAAATTACTGTTGTCTTTTCGGCATGCATCCAAAATTTATGAAGAATTCTAAACAGGTTGACTGTATAATTTTTTCTCTAGATATGCAGCGTAAATGTTTTTTCTAGATTGTTTACTTCTCTACACCAATTCATTTCCCTAATTTAGAAAATACAGCAACTTTATTTCTCTTTATAATTCACCAAATAAAATTGAGTTTCACTAATTTTAATTAAGACTTTTTTGCATTTAGGTTGACCAAAGTTCAAAAGAACGCAATCTAATTACATTTAGGTTGACCAGAGTTCAAAATGAAATCGTCGAAGAGGACCAATAATTCTTACATGCTGATACTCGCAAACCAACATTAGCCATCTACATACTAAGGCAGGCAATCTCCTCACAAGAGAAAAACTGAAGATCAAACTTATTGCATCATCTTGAAAACCCACCTCCAAATCCCAAATTCTTGGAAAAAGGCTAGTAGATGCCTCTACAACAAACTACCATTCGAATGACAACTTTAAACATTAGACATAGCCTAGCTCTAAACAAACACGTAAACCACAAATGATATGACAATGTAGAAGTACTAGGAATCAAAATCTATCACTACCAGAAGACTCAAACTTGAAGCAAACCAAATAGATGGCCTAACAAGACAAATCGAAACAGAACAAAAACTATCCAATGTCATCGGTTCGAATCTGCTTATCTCCAACTGGTGAACTTAGCCAAAGACCTAAGCAGCCTAACCAAGCACATACGAAATACCATAATAGTACAAACTCTAACAACCTAGTCCAAACAGAGAAACATAGAAATAGAAAAATTTCCCAGTGATGGAGAGAGGAAGCTGACTACAATGTATGACAAGAAAGGACAAATTCAGTGAGGGAACCCCAAATATTATCGAACCATGAACTCTAAATTTAAAAGTCTAAAAATTTGTTTTATTTTTGTGGTGCTTTTTTTTTTTTGATTTAGGGCATTCTATAACTATTGAATAAACATGGAGAAGGATTACAACATGGTACAAACATAAGAATAAATTAGGAACTAACAATTACAAGTACACTACAAATGATGAAAAACGATACTAAAACCGATATGTTATTGAATAATTGTCGGGTTTCAATCAGATCCTCAAAAGATAGTAGGTAGCCATGCTCGTAAATACGAACAATGGCAAAATGAATTGAGCATACAATCCAAACACTCTCTCCAAACTCGTCAATCCATCTTTACTGGGAATCACCGAGATAAGAGAGACTGGCATTGACACGTACCACCCAAATCCTCCAAATGCAGAACAAGCACAACTAATGACACAAAACCAAAGATATCGAAACTAAAACCGGTTAAAAAATAGCAACGTCACACACCTCAAGGAACGGTAGACACAATTCATAACCCAAATATGTAATTCCTAGCTAGATCAACAAATAACACGCAAAAGACTACTCGAGACTAGACCAAGACAAAGAGAAAGAAAATTGGAAAAATGAAACATCATGCAGTTTCAAGCATCTAGACAAGAGTATGGAAAACAATAAAATTTGTGGTAAGTTAAAAAAACAATAATTTTTAATTTTATTTTTGGATAAATAAATAATAATAGTATGATTGTAAGAAAAAAGTTGTTTTTGAGAAAATTAAAAAAAAAAAAATATATATATATATTCAAAAGAAAAAGATGAATTTGACAGTTAAAAACTAAAACTACACGGGAATGTTTATTTTTCTTGTATACAATAACGCAAATTGAAAACATTAAAATAATTAACAATCCTCTTTAGTCGGTAAAGTGTAAAACCGTAACACCTCCTAACCACGCAGCAATTTATACCACGTCAATTCCAGCTCATTTATCAATTAAATTACATAAACAAAAATGAAATAGGAGAAATAGCCTTTGCAGTGTGCGCGTTAAGCAAAACGCCAAAACCCTAGAGCCATCTTATATATAGACGCTTATGTCTCCCTTTCAAAATCCTCTCAACAAAACGAAAATCTCCTTTTTTTTCTTGATAAACATATATGCTTAGCCTATCATGAGCAATATCCCCAAATCTCTCACCGACTCATCTCTTTCTATTTTTCTTCTTATTATCTCTTCTGCTGTTGATCCTTGGCCCTTTTCTATCGCCGTCTTCTAACATCAAACCTCGCCGGAAAACCTCTCAAACCCGTCGCTTTAACACTTCTTTTCTCCTTCGTCGATCTTTGTAATCAGTCGTCGTGTTCTCCGATAGGTTTTTCGGTATCTTTTTTAATGGGTTTTGAAGAACAAGAAGAACAGAAACAGAGCAAGCAGATGGTGTTCAACTTTCACTTTCATGTTCCGCATCTACACATACACCACCATCATCATAACCATAACAATCATCATCATGTTCCTAAAGGCTGTGTAGCGATCATGGTTGGACACGAAGGAGATGAAGAAGGTCTACACAGATTCGTGGTTCCGTTGGTTTTCTTGAGCCATCCTCTGTTTTTGAGACTCTTGAAAGAAGCTGAAGAGGAGTACGGATTTAAACACTCTGGTCCGATTACTATTCCTTGCCGTGTCGACGAGTTTAAGCATGTTCAAGAAATCATCGACGAGGAGACTCATCACCGTCACAGTCACGGTCATGGACACAACAACCATAACCACCACCACCACAACAACCATCTGCGATGTTTCTGAAGATCTATATTTCGATTTGATGGTTTGGTTTGGTTTGGTTTGATTTGACATGTAATTGGAATTGGATTGATTGGTTTTGTTTGACATGTCTCTATTTTTGAGATTTGTTTTAGTTTGCTTAATTTTCGTTTTTTTAGTTTAGTTGATGATGATGAAAAAAAAAAAGAGCAATGAATGTGAATGATTCTTTATCTTTTACGAATGTAATCGTGAGGAATAAGGAATTTCAATTTGTGATTGCAATAACGTATTGTTTGAATTTGTTTTTATGAAAAGAAAAGGAATGTGAATATTTTTCTTTCTTTTTTATTTAATTGCTTTTAACGCGTTTGGACGTGGACCATGTTACTTTTGTTGTTCTTTTGCTTATAGGAATTGCTTTCCTCGTTAGGTTGGCGTCGCCAAGTGTCTCGAGTATATTTTATTTTTTTCCGATTTTTTTTTTTAAACATGTCTTACCAAATAAGCTATTGTTTCTTGACTTTGAATGAGATCTCACTATATCAACCTTAATTAGTACCTTATATTTGTCAACTAATTAGGGCATTTAACACGGTCAATCAAAACTACATACACTGTAGGGGTGTATTCGATCAAAGATTTAAAATGATTTGATATTATTCAAACATGAATTTTAGAATCAAAATACAGTGTTATTGAATTTGTAATTCTAAAATCTACTTTAAAATCCATTGTTATCGAAAATATTTTAATTAATGGATTTTAGGAGATTTGATGTGATTTTAAAGTGTTTTAGTGGAGTTTTTTAATTAAGATTATAAGAAGACAAATCACATGGTTTTATATGAGATTCTAAAGTGTTCTATTAAAATCAAAATAATTTCACTAAATCACCCAAAATCATCTAAAAACTCAGTTAAAATCAAATCCTTTCAAAAATTAGATTGAATACCCCCTGCTCCATATTAACAACTATAATAGACTCAGTTTGGATCTAACTTATAATGTCGTATCTAAACTGATTTAAACAACAATATTTGATGCATTCAATACGTAAATATCTAAAATCATCAACCGTGTAGGTATATTCCAAGATTTTTTTTTATTACAAGGAGATTCTGGGTAAAGCCGGTACTTCTCGAAGGCCCGAAACCACAACATGTATTATTAGTTTCGTCACAAGCGCCTCTCGAACCAGATCTCTAGACTTGTATGAGATTTTTACCAGTTGAGATATTGACTCTTGGTTATATTCCGAGATTTTCCCACCTCGATCTAATTTAGATCGAACATTGGAGACTAAAGATATGTTCACATAAGGAGTTGTTTTTGACTGGTTTAGCCGTGCGAACTCATAGTTCATTCAAAGAACTAATTAACTAACCCGAATTGAGGTAAGGGAAACACAAACATCATTTATATACAAACCACATTTGACTTTTCTTGGATAACACATTGTTGGTAATTAAAGATAAGCAAGGAACCTACATAATTTGATTTCGAAAATTCTCATCACTAGAACTTGAGTGAACTCTAATTATTGTCGGTTGCAAGTTGCGTTCCCGTATTATCTATGCATCCAATTTTTCTATATGAAAACTTATGTTTTCAATTTTTTGTATTTAGATTGTTGTTCTAAAACACATAGCTGGTAGAAGATGGATTTCAGCTCGAATGTTTTACATAATGTGTTTGTATCCAACGAATTTAACCCCGAAATTAGTCTATATACCACCAATATGATATATAAAGAAACTCATGATCTATGGTAAACCAATATTTTTGAATTATTTTCAACCATCAATCATATAGATCTTAGATCAGTAGATTGAGTATATTTTACTTCTTTTTCGGATTTAAATGTATTTATAGTTGAAAAATCTGTGCTTATCAAACTGAAACTACTTTATTTGATATGTTAATTAAACCTTTTCAATATTTTTTTTATAATTATAAAACTTGTATAAAACTTAAGATCCAATTTTATCATATTTAAAAACACTGATTTCAATATTAAGAATGGTATAATTAATATATGTTTAATAATGGTATATCATTCTGAAAGTTGGATATATTTTTATTAGTATATAATTTAATCCATATTAATTGAGTAAACTCAAATATATAAATATAGAAGACACTTGTATATAAATACAGGGTAAATAGCTAAAAATGACTTACAATTTGATTTTAAATGCAAAAGTAGAACTTTTACTTCATGTTTGGCAAAAATAACCCAAGAGGGTAGTAAAATTATAATTACACCACTTACGACCAAAGAAAAAAATGGAGGCTTCAATTACTGTTTTAACCCTCGAAAATTCTACATTGTACTAGAGAACTCTACTCTATTAGTAGACTTTTGGATATTTTGTAGACTTCAATAGAAGTCTACTTACTAATTATATATAAAATTTAAATTTATAAATTAACAAAAATTAGTTTGATTAAATATTTGTATTGATGACCAAAGTATAAACAATTGTGAAGTATAAGAATGGTTTATGTGTCTGAGCCTAGCGTGCCACCTACTTGAATCCCTTATACTTGTTAGATGTAAGTATGCGGTGTGTCTTATTCCCATATGCACCTTGTATAGCCTGTTTCTTGACCTTTCTGCTTTAACAAGTAGTTTCCCGTTGATGTCATGCATTGTTAGGTATCCGCCTTTCATCCTTATGTCACATCCCGATTCTATAGTCTGCCCTAAGCTGATAATGTTGCTTTTCAAGTATGGGATGAAATACACATCAGTCATTACTCTTGGTTCTCCATTCATATCAATAAACGAAATTGAGGCTTTTCCTTTTATATCTATTCTTGAGTCATCTCCGAATCTGACTTTTTCGGTAACAGAATTATCAATCTTGGTAAAGTATCTTTGATCGTCTGTCATGTGATTGCTAGCTCCGTTGTCTAAGTACCAAGTATCCTCCTCGTCAGTGGTTGTTTCATACTTGCTTGGTATGCAGTTTTGTTCGTTTAAGTACACCACTTCGTGCATCATAAGTTGATCCGCATCTTGTGTATCATTGTGATCATTCTCTTGAGCTTTTTGTAGTTTAAGCAGTCGGTCAGGACAATTTGATGCATAGTGACCCATCTTGTCGCATCGGTAAAATGTGATTTTTGATGTATCTATTCCTTTGTAAAAACCGCGTCCTCCTCGACCTCTACTTCCTCCAAACTCCCAATTGTATTGGTTTGGTTGATTCTCCATATTTGCATACATAAGCTTACCTTGGTCTTCTGGAACTTCTTCGTCTTCGTATAACCGTTCCTCATAGGCTTTGAGACGTCCTACGATATCCTCAAAGCTTATGGTGTTAAGATCCAAAACTTGTTCAAGGGAAGCTACTATATGTATGTATTTGCTCCAGGGAAGACTCTTAAGAAACTTTTTGACAATCTTTGGTTCTTCAATGTTTACTCCCAAAGCTGCAAATTTTGATGATATCTCCGCTATCTTACCGGCGAAGTCATCGATCTTGTCGGTTTCTTTCATCTTGAGTCGATCAAAAGTAGTCATCAGTATTTGTAGTCTAGCTTCTTTGACCCTTTCTGCTCCCACATGTCGTGCTCTGATCGCATCCCGAACCTTCTTTGTTGTATCGAGTTCTCCGACATGTAAAACAAGTGTTTTTGGAATCGATTGAAACAACAGAGCTATGGCCATATTATTTTTTTCTACATTGGTTTGATATGTTGCTGTTTCTATAACTTCCCAAACTTTATTAACTTCAAGTGTTATCTTCATCTTCATAGCCCACAAGGTGTAGTTTGTTGAGGTAAGCATAGGACATTGGATTGAAGAGGATCTGTCGCCTCCTTCTTTTGGTTTTCCCGGTACCGTAGCGATCTCGCTCATATTTGTTTTCACGATCTTCACCTTGTTTTTAGGCTCTGATACCAACTCTTGTTTTGACGATTAAAACTTAAGGATTTAACAAAGAATAACTCTCTTTATTACTTTAGGAAACTCACTCCAAACCTAAAGTCCTCAAACTCTTAATCTCAAAACTCTCTTAAGTTATGCCAGATCTTTGGCATCTCCTTATATAGAGATTAAACACAATTCTAGTTCTATTAGGAATACAATTATATTTAGATAACTCTTAAATATCCTAATCCTAATCTTCTTCTAATTCAAGCTTAATTTAACAGCTCATAACATACTTCTAAGGTTTGAGAACTATTATAGAAAAAAATCAAAGTATGTCACTCTCAAAGAATTCCTTGCAATACCAAGATGCTCTAGTGCATGTAAAGTTGATCTTCTTTGATTAGCAAATAACATTGTAGAACAACTATACATGTGAGACTTTTTAGCCACACACAATGCAGTTAGTCTTTCTTAGGCCATCCACAATGGTTTCAACATTCAACACTCTTTTTTATATTTTTTAACACTCCACATCATCTTCTCTCTCTTCCACCTAATAATTCAACACCCATTCAATTTTTATCATCTACAATGGTTTTGTTTAATAAAATTCAACACCTTACCCTACCATATATTATTTTCATATTCTTATTTTCTTTTATATTTTCTGATAACATATTAATAACAATTATCGATTAAAAATAATTCAAATAATTTAAAGATAAATAAATAAATAATTTTTTTTTGCAAATAATAAAAACATAAAATAATCATTACAAAACAAATAAAATCGAAATTTTTAAAATTTAATACAATACGCAGATAAACACACAACACGACTAATAAAACACACAAAACATAATTAGTACAATAAACTCAACTCACAAACAATAAAGCTTTTAAATCACACAAAGACTTAAAAATCTTTTTAATCACGGAATTTTGCCCATATGTGTTTCACTAGATCTGCTTGTAGTTCGTGATGTACATTTGAATCACGCAACTCTGATATAGCACGCACATAGTTTGCAAATGCAGGTAGAACCTCGGTTGAGAATGGATGCGGTGTAGTAGACCCACTTGCCTCAGATTGATCATAATCGGTCCAGTTTTGAGCATATGTATCTCTTTCATCCTCAACAATCATATTATGTCATATGATATATGACCTCATAATGATAGCCAATTCGGATATGTCCCACATGCAAACTGGTTCACGAATGATTTTAAATCGAGCCTGCAAAACTCCAAATGCACGTTCGATGTCTTTCCAACATCCTTCTTGATGCTTTGCAAATAACTTGACCAGTTCACTCTGAGAGAGTCTTATTGGTTTGACGAAAGTCGGATAAGAAGGATAGATACCATCAGCTATATAGTAAGCCATATTATATGGACGCTGGTTCACGAAGAAGTTCACTCTTGGAGTATTTCCATGTTCAACGTCATCGAACTCTGGTGAACGATCGAAAACATTGATATCGTTCAATGTGCCCGGCCACCCAAAAAAAACATGTCAAATCCACAGATCATGAGATGCAACCGCTTCTAGAATAACAGTGGTGGTTCCCTTATCTCTCCGAGTAAATTGACCTTCCCACGCTGTAGGACAATTTTTCCATTCCCAGTGCATGCAATCAATACTCCCAATCATCCCTGGGAATCCTCGAATTTCACTAACATGCAGTATTCTTTGTAGATCATCTTGAGTTGGGGCTCTAAGATACTCTTGCTCGTACAATTGTATGATTCCTTTACATAATCTACGCAAGCACTCCAATGTTGTCGTACCTCCTATTTTGATGTATTCATCGACTGCATCTGCTGCCAACATTCGCATGGCCGTGGTACATTTTGCTAGTAGAGATATACCTTCTTTATTGGCAGCGTCAACTCTTTGGGTGAAGTAGTTGTCACTACTTGATAGATCCCCAACGATCCGAAGGAAAACATGTTTTCGCATCCGAAATCGTCGACGAAACATTTCATCCCCATATGTAGGTTGATTGGCAAAGTAGTCGTCAATTAGTCTTTGTTTGCCGCTACATGATCTCTTTTGAAGTATCTTCTCTTGCTACGAGATGCACGATCTTCTTCTATTTTGTTTTGACGCTCCGTGAACTGGGTGAGGATATACTTCTCTTCAATTTCAGACTGCCTTCTGTAAGCTTCAATATCAAAAAAAAATTCGGATGGATCCATTGATTTTTCTTTTAGTTAGATGAAATTTTTTGTATTGGTACTTCAATTGAATATAAGGTCTCTATTTATAAGAAATTGAGTGAATAAAATTCATGGACTCCATACATCTAATAAATAGATAAGAATTAGATTCTTCATTTAAAAGCCAAAAGTCACGGATTTTATTGACTAAAACTGACAAAGTAACATTATCAAAGGAGAAAGTGACAAACACACATTATGAAATCACAAAGCAACAAACACACATTATGAAAGCAGAAAGTGACAAACAGACATTATGAAAGCATAAAGCAACAAACACACATTATGAAACCATAAAGCGATAAACACACATTATGAAAGCTGAAAGCGACAACATACATACACTTAATAATAATTAATTTCCAAATAGATCGATGCTTAACTCGTTCAACAGTTTTTCGCTCTGGTCATCGAGGTGGTCTTTTTCACTTAACTTAATCCACAACTTCATCTTCGTGGCACGAGTCTTGTCTTTCATCAAATTATTTGCCTCCTCTTGTGTCTTAGCGATTTTGTCTAATCGTTCAATCTCTTGATTTTTCAAATCTTTGTATTCAGACCAGTCTTCGTTGACTACCTCCAAAGCTGCATCCTTACTCTTTTTTTTACCTTTCTTTTTTGCTGCTTCTCTCTCCATTGGACGAACACTAGATCCTGCGGAGTTGGAGTCACTTGCATCACCCTTGTGAGCTCTCTTAGATCCACTGGTTCCAGAGCCAGTATTTTCTCCTATTTGACTAACATAACGTGGTTGATCACGGAGAGTGGCCCATTCTGACATGTAATTGAAATGTCCATTCCCCTCACTTTCATAGAGTTCATGTGCTTTTGCCAATACATCATTCTCCGACCACCCACTTTGTTTGATACGCTTAGCATGATCGTAAGCGCCAGTCCATTTCCCAATTAGATTGTTGAAGTAGTTGAAATGGTTTCTGCACGTCGCTTCTGTAGTAAGTTTCAATTTTGTTTGTCTTTCTTGAACTTGATGATGCAGATTTAAGCAGATGGCTGGTAGAAAGAAGAAAACCAAAACATGTGACAAAGGGTCAGAGGAAGATAGGATAAGCAAGGTACCTGATGATTTGATATCTGAGATACTTATTCATCTTCCCACAAAGGATGTTGTAAGAAGAAGCCTTTTATCCACCAGATGGAGAAATCTTTGGCAATGTGTTCCTGGATTGGACTTCGACTCTCGTGCAATCTCGAGGACCAATGCCTTTCTGAGTTTCGCTAAAAGGTTCTTTGATTCACACAGCCACATGGATTCATTGATACGAAAACTCCGGTTAAGTATATCATCTATTCGTAGTTCTGATTGTAAGTCTTTTCTTACCCCACGGATTGATGCTGTGACTAGACAAAAGATTCAACATCTCGATCTTTATATTAATTTTTTTGACATACCTTTGAGCATATATACATGCGAGACACTGGTAAACCTACGTGATAAGAACCAAAATCAATTTCATAGAATCAAAGAGGATTAACAAACGATTTAGCTCAAGATCGCCTCAAAATCTTGAGCTAACCCAGAAACACACAGAACCTAGACTCTCTCTACAATTCAGATCACCCTCTAATACAATAAGAGAGTCTCTATATATAGCATAGGACTCGATCACTTAAAACCTATTGCCACAAAATACTCCTTCCTTTTCTCTTAAGTCCTCTTTCTCCTCCTCTTTGAAGGACCTTTACAGCTTATCATTACGACTCTTTTCGACCGTCTTGGCTAATGCGGAGTTTGTTTCCTTACCTTGCCTAAAGATCATCCATTTAGTATATTCGTTGTACCAATGAAGCTGCTTTGGAGAAACTTATTTCAGGCTCTCCAGTTCTGGAAGATTTAACACTCATCAGGTGTTCAATACATAATTATAAGGTTTTACAAATACGCTCTCGTACGCTAAAGAGAATCCAGATAGATGAGTCTACCGATATTGAGATTGATGCTCCTCTACTCCAGTGTTTGAGGGCAGAGGTTTCCTACAGGAAGGTCTTTAAGATCATCAATTTGGGTTTCTTTACCAAGCTAGATATTGATCTTTTCTCTAGGCAGACCACATACGGTAGAAGCTTGATTTGCGATGTTCTGATTGATATTTCAAGGGCCAGGGACCTAGTTCTTCGTAGTGCTATTTGGGAGGTATACATGTCAAGAATATTTGAGCATTTAAATATTTTACCACGAAAAAGTTTCCAACCAAATTTCTGTTTTGTTTTGTTTTTATTTGTGTTTCTAGGATATCTTTCGGTACTCGAAACCGGGTCGGCTGCTTCAGTTTCGTCACCTATCCCGTTTGAATGTTAAAATTTTCAGATCCGACCTTGAAAAGTTACCAACCATTCTTGAGAGCTGCCCAAAACTAGAATCTCTCATATTAGTAACGAAACCCTCTGATATACACATTGTTTGTGAAAAGCTTCTACTCAATTTGTTTTTTGTGTTTCGCAGGATTTGGTCAAGGACCCATTCAATTTTCATAAGAAGCACAGGGAACCAAAGAAGATCGTGTTTTCAACAGTGCCTAAGTGTTTAGTATCATCGCTCAAGTTTGTGGAATTCAAACGTTCGAGGTCAACCCCAAAATATGAAGGAGAAATGGAGATAGTAAGATACGTCCTTAAGAACTCAACATTCCTGGTGAAGTTAAGGCTTGATATTTACTACAAGAAAAAGGAAAAGTGCGACTTCCTTAAAGAACTCGTTGCAATGCCAAGATGCTCTAGCGCTTGTGAAGTCCTTGTGCTCTAATTTACTAAATGCGTTTGTCCAACATTAATGTTTGAAGTTATTTGCTAAACGGCTTTGAGCCACAATATGTTTCAGCTAAAAACTGATGCGTGAGAAAAATATATACTCTTTCCGTTCCGCAAAAATGAATTTTTTCCAAAAAACAAAATTGTTCCATAAAGATAAATTTTTTAATGTTTTCAATACATATTTGTCATTTAAAGCTAATATAGATTGTAGATTTCAAAAACAAAATTGAAACACTATTAGTTAAATTTTCTTGAAAACTGTTTATTGCGAAAATTAATAGTCTCTCTGTTTCAAAATGTAAGATGTTTGAGCTAAAACGCGGATATTAAGAAACTACTTTTCTTCTAAAAATATCATTTAATATATATAATAAAAATAATTTGACCAGTCACACGAAAGACTGCAAAATACCAGTGATCACACAATATTCAATAAAGTTAAAAAGTACATAAAATTATCAAAAAATCTTACATTTTGAAACAAGAAAAAACCTCCAAAACATTTTACATTTTGAAACGGAGGGAGTACAAGATTAATTATTCTTTACGTGTGAAAAAATCATAAAATTTATTTTTGTGGAACGGAAGGAGTATTTTGGATAAATACATTATAAATTGTTTTGATAAAAGTATTTCTATTTTAATTAGTAACTTCACTAAAATATCAAAATATTTTAAAATATTATTTAAAATATTTACATATCGTTTCTTATATTTTATTTTTCGATTTATATATCTTCTTTTCATTCATTTTTTTTATTGACATTTTTATTTTCTTTCTATTTTTTTTTCTTGTAAGGTTTAGGTCCTTTCTATTTTCTTTTTTAATTTGTTCTAATTACTTTATAACTGTTATTTAATATATGTTGAACATACATTTAAGTCGAAGGTTTTTATGTTGATCAAAATTTCATTCATATAACAAGCAATTTCATATAAAAAATAATACATAACCAAAGTTGGATGTTTTTCTTTTCTCGTACGTCTTAGCATCTTGTCGATAAAATATTGGGTACCTTTTATGTTAAAATGCATTACCCCTGACTGTGACTGAATGTAGGATTAGTTTACTAATTCGCGCAACTTTCGCGTGAAATTGTATACTTTTTTTTTTTAAAGAGAATAATTTTAAAAATTAATCAAGTATAATTGTACTTACAAATTGACTAAATTTGTCGATCCATATCTAAAATGCCGATAATCACTTGATCATCATTCACAAGACAACGTTTTCTTTTGCTTTTTGATTTTTTAACTTAGCTTCCTCAACAAATTCGTTCATCTTTGTATAGTATTCACTTCTTAACGCCACAATTGAGCTTCTTCAATATCGTAAAGATCGTTGTATGATATTTATTTCTATATTTTTTTGGTCACATCTATCTCTATATATACATGTGTGCATATATACATGTTCACAACTTTTCCATTTCTTTTAGGGACAATTGCAAAATTGTCATTTTTGATGTGTTTATTTTTAAAAATACCACTATAGATTGTCTATTTTCAAAAATTGCCACTAATTAAGAATTTTTAAACCTTAATTCTCAAAATTCTAAACTCTAAAAAAGTTTTGACCCCTAACAAACCATGAACCCCAATACAATATAGTTAACCAAAACATAAATGATATATTGAGTAAATCATTTCTCTCTACTTGTTTGATAATGAGGAAACAAGTTTGTTCTTAGTTTTCATTTATTGATATTGATTTCTAGCGGTAATGCGGAATCATGTAAGCAACAGAAAAATTCCATACCATACTTGTCTTGGGGATTATGCATGATTACGTCATCTATTCGTAAGTGTTGAGAGTCTCTTACCATATGATTTTCAAATAATTTCATTTTATAATAATATGATTATCTGTATTGTATTCAGTGCGCACACAGTCCCTGTTACCACTATGACAATCAGTAGAGTCATAACGAGTAGTTCTTCAGATGAAGAAGTTGGTGGCAGTGGATCCCAAAAGAGAAAACAAATGAAAAATCTGATAAAGACCAAAAAATTAGGGGAAAAGTGAAAGTGGCATGATCAGAGTAGAAGTATACTAAGCTATGAAGAGTGAAGACACACATATGCTAATTACAATATCTTTTTTTTATACAGAGGTTGACCTCCACAGATCCTTTGTGGCCAAAGGTAAATCATGTAACAAACACACAGAGAAACACTCTTATACTATGTTAGGATAAAGTCACCAATATAATGTTTATACTATATTGTACATGATGTGACCAAAAAGAAATACTATATTGTATCGGATGTTGATGATATATTTGAATCATGTGACAAAGACTGGAGCACAAAAGGTGTTCTCAGAGAAGTGATGGACCAAAAAGACTGGGGTAATTTGATAATATGAATATCCATCAGAAGAAACTTTCCTAAAGAATCTGCCTCTAATATTTTACCATTTGCTTATAATGAAATGAATTTGTTAGATGTTTGTTGGGTCATGGCGATCACAGTATCCATTGAGGCAGAGTTAAATATAAAACTTCAAAAAAACAAGGCAACCCATGTCCGAAACGTTCTGCTCAGCACCTCATAAACAACGTCATCTGCCCATTGAAGGAAGGTTTTATAGTGGTTCATTTGCAACATTGCTGCAAGCATTGTTACACACTCATGGTGGGTGTGCAACCAGTGCAAGAATTTTCAAATCTGAGACAAGTAAGATCTCTGCTACATGATCATATTCGGATTATTCGATGCTTTGATTACTAAATCGAACTCTTTTTTGGCCGCATGTGTGATGAAGCGGAACAAAAGCGCGTAGAGAAAGAGAGACATCCAGTCAATCAGAAAGAGAAGCACACGCTATTTCCTGTATGTTTCTTTAGAGCTTTAAAAGTTTCATACAAAGTTGTGTGGATTTCTCTACAGGTTGCAATCAAAGACGTTCGTGTTGAGATTGGGAACAAAGATGACAACATTGAGAGCGAATTCTTTTATAATAGACAAGCTTTCTTGAATCTTTGCCAAGGTAATAACTATCCGTACGACACACTAAGACGGGCGAAACATTCTTCAATGATGTTTCTCTATCATCTTCACAACCCAGCTGCCCCTACATTTGCAAAATATATGCGCAATCTGCCAACAAGATGTCGAAAATGTTAAAGGCTGGTGTCTAGGCTATGATGTCTGCAATACATGTTACTCCAAGGCCTCTACCAACCATCCACATAACCTGTACAAAATGGGAAAGTGAATCAAAATGGTCAATCCTCAAAATGTACGTGGTTGAAAACTAAACCCTGAAATTCTACAGAAACTAAACCCAAACCAATAATGGGCCAGGCCCAATAGACTCAAACGGATTAGGAACTCGATCAAAATCTGTAGTTTCAGAAGTTCCGGGTCGTCTCTCTCACTGAGTTTGTTCGTCTCCTCTGCGTCAAACATGTCTGCCATTTTCGTTCCTTAAACCTTTCTCCAGCTATTTTCTTCCTCAATCGTGGTTTCTATTCATCATCATCCTTTGTCTGCGTCTCTTAGCTAGGATTTCTTGGGCTATATCCTCCAGTTTTCCGATAAACCCTAGTTTTTCAGTGCGATCACTAGTAGTGGAGTTGTAGTCTCTTTGGCGAAATGGAGACCGCTTCGAGCACATCAGCTACTCGTGGTGGCTCCCTTCAGAATTCGTCGCCGACTTCGTCAAGGAAAGAATGGCGTGCCGTTTCGGATTCACATAACGCTAGAGATGCTACAGACTATGTGGTAATGTGCTCTCTGGAACGTATATTCTTCTGGGTTATGTTCATATTGAGGAATGTGTAGTCTCAATTGTGAGTTTATGTCGTTTGCTCTTGATTATTTACCAGTTCATGTTCTGACTGAGTATGTCAAATTTGTTCTAGGATTTGGAACAGTTGAAGCTAAATCGGACCGATGAGAGAACGATATATGAGGTTCATTACTTCTCTCTTGCAATGCCACTTAATTTTCTTTTTACTTGAGAAGAAAACTAACAAATTTAAGTATATGTAACATGGTTTGTTATCCCAAGAACAGCTGATAAAACTTGAATTGAAAGAAAAGGAACTTATACTTTAACTTGTAAAAATTTCTTAGTGGAGACGACCTTGTGGTGGCCTTTCTTGTAGTGCAAAATGGAAGGGAGCCGGATGGTTTTTCAAACGGTGAGCTGTTGCAGCAGCGAATTCTTACGGTTTCTAGACAAAAAGGAGAATTACAGCAGTTGGAGATTGAGCTTCGAGCCCAGATGATCGCGAGACATGAGATCATGGAAATCCAGAGCAACTTTGAATCTCAATTCACAGAGTATGCTAATGCTTCTGCTAGAATGCAGGTTAGGTTACGATGCTCATTCTCCTGATATGTTAACGGGGTTTTTTCTTTCCTGGATTTTTGTATATTTCATTGAGCACAATGTTCCATGGAAGATAAAGGAATGTTGTTGAACTGTTAGGAGCAACTTCATGAGAAAGAGAGATCTATTCGGGAGGCGGAGAGGCAGTTGGAAGAGAAAGATAGAGAGCTACATGCGATTAAACTTGACAATGAAGCAGTCTGTTGATTTATACATCATTCCTAGGTTTTTGTCAGATATAAATCTGAATGATTTGTTTCTAAAGTTTTCCTTGTACTGTTACTAGGCCTGGGCCAAAGAGGGAATCCTAAGAGAACAAAATAAAGAACTTGCCACTTTCAGGTGCTGCTAATTCTTGAAACTCTTTTTCTTTTTGTTACGCACGAGCATAATACTTTATGAGGCATCTATGTTGTTCTTTTACGGGGTTCAGCTGCCTTTGTTTTGTTTTATAAGTATTATTTTGGGCCTTTGACTTCTGCTTGGGCATTTTTAGGCACAAGGTTTTTATACCTGACTAGATATTTTTCCCCTTTATATACAGGAGAGAGCGTGATCACTCTGAAGCTGAGAGGTCTCAGAATATACACAAAATATCTGAACTTCAGGAGCATATTCAAGAGAAAGAAAGGCAGTTCACTGAATTGCAGGAACAAGTGAGTTTTCCCATGTTTTTGTTGTATACGGATCTTGCAGTTATATCTCATTATCATGTTCAATATTTTAACGGCTTGTGGAATAGGATTGCTCAAGAAACTCTCATGTACAAGGATGAGCAACTGAGAGAAGCGCAAAGTTGGATCACGCGTGCCCAAGAGATGGATGCTTTACAATCATCTACAAATCATTCGTTGCAGGCTGAGTTGCGAGAACGCACTGAGCAGTATAGCCAGCTCTTGCATGGTTGCCAGAGACAGGTTGATACCCTGAATATCTTCCAATTCCTAATGTGTTTTCTTTTGAAACGATTCAACTCTTATCTTATGTTGTTCCTTGTCGTTGTGTTCAGTTTGCGGAGATGGAGAGATTGCATTTGCATACAGTGCAACAACTTCAGATTGAACTTGCCAATGCAAGAGAAGGAGGTGGCTCCAAAATAAATTCCAACAGTGCCTCCCAGATCATCCACAACAGCGGAAACCAATTTGAGGCTCATGGAGACAGTGCAGAAAGTGCAAATGTTAATGGAAAAACCTCAGATAATATCTCATCTTTTACTTCAACTGATGATAAGGCTACCCAGGTACATGTTTGTTTCTGTGGATTATCTTAAATAATCTCCGTCTGTTTGGTTTGCTGTGTAGGACCTACATGATGATACTTACCCACAATAATATGTTAGTGTATGTTGAGATGAATCTGTACATTTGCATTATTCAGTTGGGCTCGTCAGCAGTAAATTGTTAACCGTTAAATGTGAAAATTGTTAAAGCGACAGTGAAATAGTTGAATATTTCCGCCAACCAAGAAGACTATGCTGGAAATTAAGTTGGCCGTATAGAAGTTTTGTGATATCCTATTTAGAAATATATGTTTTGTCCCTTGTCTATTCCATTTTATGCGGAATGCGGATTGTTTATAATCTAGATTTGTCATGCTCCGCATCATATGCAGTCTGATGGCTTGTGTTCTTAGCAATGAAACAATCCCTGCTACACTTGAAATGGATCATATCTGAATCATAAGTGCCTATTTCTCGTGATTATTTGTAGAACAACCGTGTGGATCATGGGACACATGGGTACCTTCAAGCTGGTTAGATGAGCCCTCTACATTCTTTTGTCATGCATCACCAAGCGACTCCTCAGGTGGTTCAGCCTCGGGGCCCTTCACCTCATGTTGAACAATCAGTGTTGCTGCAGCAAAAGGTGTGAACTTAAGAATGCATCTTTTTGTTTCATTTTATTGCAGTTAATTGACCATAGTCTTTATTGCTTTGTGGCAGGCTGTACCAGATATTTCACAGATGCCTATGCAGAATTATGTGCATCAATCTCAAGGTGTTCATGGCTTCGTAAGTTCTGATGCAAAGAGTGAATACCAAGCACCTGCCAACGGACAGTCCCTGGGTCAAGGATATCTGGATGTTCAAACTAGCCAAGGAGCACAATATGGATCTTCTACACCATCGTCCTCTGTGAATGAACAGGTAGGGTATCTTCTTGTTTCAGTGTGGTTACATGTTCGATACGATACCGCCTTATAAGATACTCCTTAACAGCCATTGGAATCTGGCAATGGAGGTTATCTTGGATCCAATAGGTCAGAGAATAGCTTTCAAGACATTTCTTCACAGTTTCGTGATGTGCTGAGGCTAGATTCCCATGTCCTAAATCAGAAACCTTAGGTATGCAATGCACATATTATCTGGTATTTTTCCTTGGCTTGTGGAACGTAGTTAGGCCTGGCTATTGGGAAAATATTCTGAATTTGTTTTCGATTTGATCTCTCCCACCAGGAGGCTAATGGTCAGGTTTCACATGGTGAACAAAATGGTACCGGATCTGTTGTGTGTGAAACTCTAGTCTCATCTGGGAAAGCTGAGAGGAACTTATAGAGTGCTCTTCTCGATGAAAGGTCGCTTTTGGCTTGCATTGTTCGTACTATACCAGCTGGTGGAAGAATCAAAATCAATTCAACGGTGAGAGCAAACAAATCGTAACCACTATTAGAGTGAACTATTGAATTGGAAATAGGTTTTCATATAACAACTGCTTTGTATATCAATTACAGCTCCCAAATCATTTGGGGAAAATGCTAGCACCTCTGCACTGGCATGATTATAGGAAAAAATACGGGAAGCTGGACGATTTTGTTGCTAGCCACCTCGAGGTCTTGTTTCATCTCAGTTCCCATAGCAAATAATGTCTTCTTCTCAAAACTTTAAAGTGTTAAATTTTGGTTTTGGGTGCAGTTATTTGTGATAGAGGACGACCACATTCAAGTAAGAGAAGGTGCACAAAAAATGGTAGCAGCTTCAGCTTCGGCAGCAGCGGCCAAAGTGGCAGCAGCAGCTGCTGCAGCTTCACCGTCCCCAAACTCGATGTATGTGGCTATGACTCCTATGGCCCAGTCTCAGGGGTCAAAGAAAACAGTGCAAAGAGAAAGCATCTCAAATGTGAAGATCTTGAGCAAGCCACGACAGAGCTCTGATTATATGGCGAAGCAGTAAGGAAGCTTCAGAAGAAAAGAAAGCTCTGCTTTTGCTATGAGATTGGGAGAGAAATATGAATAGTGAATTGCCACAATCTCGTAAATCTTATTTATTTTTAATTTTAGTTTTTCGGTGCATGAAATCTGCCAATCATCTAAAAAACACTCTTGTTTAAATTGGAGTCTCGTTTTATCTTGAAATAGTATCTATCCATATATTTGAAATTGACGTTGCTTATTTGACGTACTAAGTGTATCAATTGAAATTCAGAAACTCAACTCTATCACTCATTGTCATATGACAACTTAACAATAAACTGATACGCCTATTCGTATATTGTCTTTACACACATAACAAACACTAACAATATCTCCGTGAAGAGTCTTGTGAACTGATATATTCGATATCCTTCATGTGAAGGGATTGCATATAAAATTTGAAGAATATTTTGGTGTATTGGTCGGCGGATATGGGATCCTGGAAAATCATGTTTATCGCGAGTCGGAGATGAAAGTACATTTTTTTGTCATATGGCAATATTCGTATAATCGTTGAAAGTTGGCAATCCGAAGGTTTATTTCTATCGACAGAATTAGTATATTAGGTTATTAATCAAAGAACGTAATACAACAAAGAGAATTAGTGTTTGGTAGTTTCACCGAATGGGTGAAAACCAAAGAAGAAGATTGCATCAGATCAAATACGAACATGTGGAAGAAAAATAACAAAGTGAATATTCTGTTAGCGAATAAGACTCATTGTTAAAAAGTCACTTTCTTTATTTTCAAAATTTTAGGTATATAATTGGTTGTGATTTTTTTATTTTCGGTGGGTACGATGTAATCTTGAATATTATGTAGGTAAAAAAATGTTAAAAAAAAAAAAAATACAAATCGGAGACACAAAATGTGTAATAAACTAACAAATGGAAGGCCCAAAAACATAATAAGTCGCGAGTATTAGAGCGATTACCGATTTCCGGCAAGACATTCCATTTCGTCGGCGATCTACAGATCCGGTAAGTGATTACATTCCGTCGGTCAAAACACACTGACTTTCGATTCTTCCGACTTTATCCCTGACCTGCCTCAATGTGGTTTAGTGTTTCTCTCTCTCTCTGCACTGGAATTTGAACTTTTGATTAGGGTGACAGATTTAGTATGTCTGCCTATTTCACCTTTGCATCCAAATTGTCTCTCTGAGAATATGCGTTTTCAATTCTCGCATGCAGATTTCTGGAAAGATTCCTACAGAAGAAAACAACACATGTCTGGTCGAACGAAATCGAAACAGCCTCGTTCCAAACGGTTAAGTCAGAGATTGAAGGAAGATAGGATAAGCCAATTACCAGATCCTTTGATTTGTCACATTCTTTCTCATCTCTCTGGCTTTGGGTTCCTTGTTTGGAACTGGATTCCGATAAATTCACATATTTCAACAACTTTGTGAGTTTGGGTGACAGGTTTTTCGATTCCAGTAGGGTTTCTTGCTTACAAAAAGTGAAGCTAGCTATTGATAATGACGACCACTGTTTAAATGATGCCTCTTTTCTCAAGTCATGGATTGATGCTGCAGTTAAGCGTAAGGTTCAACAACTAGACGTTCGGTGTTTTACAGATGATTTTACTTATGAGATGCCCATAAGCCTTTATAGCTGTGAGACACTGGTATTCTTAAAACTCTTTGAGGTAACCTTGGATGATGCTAGGTTTGTTTCCTTACCTTGTCTGAAGACTATGCATTTAGAGCAACTTTGTTATCCCAATGATGCCACCTTTGAGAGACTTGTCTCCGGCTCTCCTGTCTTGGAAGAGTTGAAGATTCTCGGATGTATGAGTGTTCTTCGGGTGCACTCTTTGTCACTCAAGAGGCTCGAAATACAACTATACGATCGTAATAGTACGAATAATCAAGTTGTGATTGATGCTCCTCTACTACGCTGTTTCAAAATCCATGATTGTGAATCTGGAAGTTAAATAGTAAACAACTTGGATCCCATTGCCAAGTTGGATATCGATCTCGGCTTTTGTTTGGACAAGTTTGATGAAGAAAGCGTTTCATCCAGGAGAAATAGCATCCGTGATTTTCTGCCTGGGATTTCAAAGGTCGGGGAAATGATCATACATCTACGCACTTTCAAGGTATATGTTTGTCAATGCAGTTATTGGTTTACATAAGTTTTCTATAAAGAAAGTCTCTTACCCACAATATTTTATGCCTGGTTTTAGGTCTTTCATCTCTATTCCAAATTAGAACCGCTGCCACAGTTTGATTGCATGTCCCGCCTGGATGCTACATTCTGTCCATCCAATATAGAATGATTGCCAACTTTTCTTGAGTGCTGCCCGAATCTTAAATCCCTCGTATTGGTGATGATCTGCTATTATCATATGATTTTTCTCATCTCTATGAAGATTCCATGCATTTTTTTCATTGTGCTTTCTCCTCTCTTTTTTCTTCAGGCATCGGATGAGTATAAGATCAACCCTGAGGAGATGAATCAAATTAGTTTTTCATCTGTGCCAGAGTGTTTGCTATCGTCGCTCATATCCGTTGATATCAAAAGCAGCATCCCGGGATATGCTGCAGAAATGAAGCTAGTAAGGTACGTGCTAGAGAATTCCATAATCCTCTCAAGAAACTGACTCTATGATTATTCCCCGCAAATGAACATGTCTGCTTAAAGAAATTCCTGAAAATCCCAAATGAAAATGTCATCTTGAAGAAACTCCTGAAAATCCCAAGACGCTCTATGACTTTGACTGGTAAAGAATAGAGAGAGAGACCATGTGAAGCTTAAGCTCTTGCAACACAAGAGATGCAGGTGTTGGCTTTGTCTATATTCTTTTAGATGAAAATTGCTAAGCTACATGTGCAAGAAATCTTGTTGTTTAGAATCGGTTGCTCTTGTTTTGGTTAGCGAAACTATGAGTCAATCGTCTATCTCTGGAGGATGTTAAAGTAGAATCCGTATGCTCAAACTCAATGTGTATCATCACTATATATCACCTGAGATCTTAGATTACATTTCCATTTCTTGCCTCGTGCATCAACTGATATACAGTTCCAAGTATTGGGAACGTTGAATACGATAACTAAAAAGGCAGTTGAATTCTTTGAGAACATCTGAAGATAAAGAAAACAAGAGTTTTTTCCCATAAGCTCTTTTTAGGTCTATTTCCAATTTGAAAAGCTAAGGCCAAGTAAATAAATTTCCTTAGTCCCTATATTTAAAAGCCCGGTCACGAACCAAGATCCCTCGTAGGTGAGAAACCATCTCAAATCAGATACACAAAGAGTACACACTGGCATGAGATGTAACCAAACTTAGGTTGGAAACTTTCATGATCAAAGATGTACATGTCAAAGAACGTTTCATGATCAAATTGACATATACCTTGAAAGTCTTTGGACATATCGCTGACCTTTGAAATCCCGGGAGAAGAGAAACTGCAGATGCTACTTCTCCTTGATTAAATGCTTGCTTCATCAAATTCAACCAAACCTCAGGGCAGAGAAATTATTAATCGACATTGGACTTCAGATTGTTAACTAAAAAGCTTTCTGATTGATGCTCAAACAGCATAGTAGAGAAGCATCAATAACAATTCCCCCGGAACAGAATCAATCATTCCCATAAATGAAAATCCGTAACTCTTCCAAGACAAAGCAGCATGAAATAAGTATCATTGGGATACAAAATATCGTCTAGATGCAGTCTTCAGACAAGGGAAGAAAGCAAACTCAGCATCATCCAAAGTCACCTCAAGAATGATTGGCAACTTCTGAAGATTGGATTTGAAAAATTTAGCATCCAAACGGGATAGGGAACTAAACCCTCGAAATAACTGTCCCAATTCCGTATACCGAAAGATGTACTGGTGGTAACACAAGTCAAAAACAAAAGAAGAAAGTTGGTTAGAAACATTTCGCGGAAGAAACTTTAAAATGCTCAAATTATTGACATGTATACCTGCCAACAAACATTTCTAAGAACTAGGTCCCTGACCCTCGAAATATCGGCGAGGATATGAATCAAGCTTTTACTGTTTGTCGGGTCAATATAGCTGACAACAAGATCTAGTTTGGTAGAGAAGCCCAAATTGATGATTTTAAAGTTCTTTGTTGCAGAAACCACAGCCCTCAAACACTGGAGTAGAGGAGCATCAATCACAACTTTGGTATTCTGATCTATGAGGATTCTCTTTAGCGTCTGAGAGCGCACTTGTATACCATTAACCTTGCCGAGATCACGACCAAAATGAAATCCGGTGATGGTTAAATCTTGCAGAACTGGAGAGCCTGAGATAAGTTTCTCCAAACTGGCCTCAGGGAGATATTTAATAGAATGTAAATGCATGATCTTGAGACAAGGTAAGGAAACAAACTCCGCATTAGGCAAGACGGTCCAAGATAGTCGTAGGTCGACCAGTGTCTCGCAGGTATATATGCTCAAGGGTATCTCATAAGAGATTAGAGGAATCAAAAATAGAAAGATCGAGATGCTGAATCCTACGTCTAGTCACAGCATCAATCCATGTGGTGAGAAAAGATTTACAATCGGACTTGTAAGCAATATGTAACCGGAGTTTTCGTATCAATGAATCCCTGTGGCTGTGTGAATCAAAGAACCTTTTAGCGAAACTCAGAAAGGCATTGGTCCTCGGGATTGCACGAGAGTCGAAGTCCAATCCAGGAACACATTGCCAAAGATTTCTCCATCTGGTGGATAAAAGGCTTCTTCTTACAACATCCTTTGTGGGAAGATGAATAAGTATCTCAGATATCAAATCATCAGGTAACTTGCTTATCCTATCTTCCTCTGACCCTTTGTCACATGTTTTGGTTTTCTTCTTTCTACCAGCCATCTGCTTAAATCTGCATCATCAAGTTCAAGAAAGACAAACAAAATTGAAACTTACTACAGAAGCGACCAACTTGTTTCGATATACGGACACATGCATAGTTCAGACAGATAAATTGCGACCAACCTAGTCATAATATGCGGAAAACTCTAAATAGATATTGTAACAGAGCCAGAACAACACTGAATCACATGCGTTGTATTCTTAGGTTAGGGTTTTTCAAAGGTTTGTTTTTTTTTCCTTACTAAAAGTAAGGAACAGTAAAAGAAGAAGAAGAAGAAGAACGTACCGGAATGGAGTATAATTAGCGCAATAGATTAAGTATCTTCGACTTGCGCCACGGTCAAGCTTTCTTCTCTGTTGCACATGGAATTGTTGTGTGATGTGCGTGCAAAGTGATCACTGCGAGCTTAGGGTTTTGGTTCGAAACTGAAAAGGAAACGTCTCTTGAATTTGGGCCAACTCGTTTTGCTGACCCGAACCGATAGTAAATTGCTCAGAAACCATAAAAGGAAAATAATCACATGACAAGTTTGTATGACCGAAGCCAACCGAGCCATGAAACTAGTGTACACATTCACTTTGTCTTGATACCCTGAAAGAAATTGGGCCATAAACAAAATACAAAATGGGGCAACTTATATTATGATTTTGTAAAAAGAAAAAAAAACTAGTAACGAGAAGTGAAGAAAAAATTGAAAAATGAGGATTTTTTTTTTTTTTTTGGGCTATTGATTTTATGTTTTTATTGGCCATACAATTGGAAAAAGGCTAAAACTTGTATATTTACAACTATACTATATTTATGCATATAATTATTTATTTATTAAATATTTATGAATTTTTTTTTTAATTAAATGGACCACTTAAATATTGGAAGGCCAATGTTTAATTGGGCCGGCCCTGGATACAACCACGATTTTTTGTATTGGATTCAAAAAAGTAGCCTCCGAGAAAGATTGTTGAAGGACTTTGTTGCAAGATATTTTGCATTTTGGAGACGAAATATGGGAATTACGGAAGTGAAGACGCATCCACTATGAGCAGAACAAAATTGAAAAAGTTTCATCTCTATTGCGATACTTGGTGGAGCTAAAAGATTTGTGTCAAATTATTGGATCTAAAAGATTGTTTAAAGAGTTTGTTGCAGGACATTGCATTTTGTGTACGAAAGATAGGAGTTACCAAAGTGAGACACATCCCTCCGTGAACAGAACAATGTTGCAGATCTGTTAGGCAAACATAGAGCTACCTTCGGGACAGTTCATACCAACTCTCAGACGTTGCATCATTTTTTTTTTTTTTTTTAAATAGCATTAAGCACAAAGGAACATAAAGAAACAAACACCAACTCACTGCATTGCCTAACTTGTTAATAAACAACCTTAAGAGTATCCACAGATAGACGATAAAACCTGCATTTCTTGTGTGGCAAGAGCTTAAGCTTCACATGTTCTCTCTCTCTCTCTATTCGTTGCCAGTCAAAGTAGGACGATTTCACAAGTTGTGGAGCGTCTTGGAATTTCCCGGAGCATCTTGAAGAAGACTTTTTCATGTGCACAATAATAATTCAGACATAAAGTCAGTTTCTTGAGGATTGCCGAATTCTCTAGGAAGTACCTAACTGCACATCCCGAGATGCTGCTTTTGATAACAACGGATTTGAGCGACGATAGCAAACACTCTGGCACAGTTGAAAAACTTATTTGATTCATCTCCTTAGAATTGATCATATTCAAATAATCATCCAATGCCTGAGGAAAAAAGAGAGGAGATAGCACAATGAAAAAAAAAGGTGGAATCTTCATAGAGACAAGAAAAATCATATGATAGTAGCAGATCATCACCAATACTGAGGGATTTAAGTTTCGGGCAGCACTCAAGAAAAGCTGGCAACCATTCTAAATCGGAAACACAGAGTGTAGCATCCAGGCGGGACATGCAATGAAACTGAGGCATTCAGTATTCCAATTTGGAATAGAGACGAAAGACCTAAAACCAGACATTCAGTATTGTAGGTAAGAGACTTATCATTATAGAAAACTTATGTAAACCAATACCTGCATACACAAACATCATATACCTTGAAAGTGTATAGATCTATGATCATTTCTCCGACCTTTAAAAACCCAGGCAGAAAATCGTGGATGCTATTTCTCCTGGATGAAACCGCTTTCTTCATCAAGATACACCAAACCAAAGCCGAGAGATATATCTAACTTGGCATTGGAATCCAAGTTGTTTACTATATAACTTTCGGATTCCTCATCTTCGATTTTCAAATAGCGTAGTAGCGGAGCATCAATCACAGCTTCATATTTTTTACTATCCTCAGGTACTGTTATTTCAAGCTTCTTCAGTGACAAAGAGTGCAACCGAAAGTGTTTAGGAATATTCTCACATCCGAAAATCTTCAACTCTTCCAAGACAGGACAGCAAGAGACAAGTCTCTCAAAGGTGGCCTCATTGGGATAGCAAACATGCTCAAAGTGCAAGGTAAGGAAACAATCTGGGCATCATCCAAGACCAACGCATAGTGTTTTAAGGATACTATAAAGGCTCATGGGGATCTTACATTTATAACTATCTGGACTACACCAAACATCTACGCATCAATCAATCCATGATGTGAGACAAGAGATATCATTTACTTCCTCTACATTTGCCTCAAGCGTTAACTTGAGTTTGTGTATCCATGAAACTCTATCGGAATCGAAAAACCTGTCACAAAGTCGTTGAAATCTCTGAATTCTCCGGAATAGAGTTCCAAAGCCAGAGAGTCCTCCATCTGGTGGATAAAACGCTTGTCTTAACAGTTTCCTTTATGGGAAGATGAGAAAGAATGTGACATATCAAAGGATCTGGTAATCCGCTTATCATGTCTTCCTTCAATCTCTGACTGGAACGAGCCTGTTTCGATTTCCCTCTACCTACACATGTGTTGTTTTCTTCAGAGAGATCATTTGGATGCAAAGGTAAATAGGCAGACATAACTTCCAAGCAAGACTAATCAAAAACCCTGCTTCAGTTCAAATTCCAGATAGAGACAAGTCAGGGATAGAGTTTTCTCAAGAGAAAGAAAAGGGCCAAGTAAGAAGAACCTGAACCGACGGAATGTAGGTCAGTTGCCGGATCTGTGGATCTAAGACTCCCGAGTTCACTCTTGTAATGCAGAAAAATCAATTAACTTAATGTCGGTTTTTGTTTTTATCCATATAGCCAGCTTCGGCTTGGGCTGTAATCGACCATTTGTTAGTTAATTTACACATTTCACATTTTGTATGTCAGGTTTATGGCTAAACTCTTTTATAAATCATTTATTTAACTGTTAGTGTTTGTTATGCGTGGTGTGAAGCCCAATCAGTTTACTGCCAAATACTATTTCAAGATAAAAACAAGCCTCCAATTTAAAGAAGAGTTTTTTTTTTTTTTTTTTTGAGCTTCGATGATCAGAAGATTTCATACACCCAAAAATAAAATTAAAATAAGATTTAAGATATTGTGGCAATTCAATCTTCATATTTCTCTCCCAATCTCACAATTAACGCAGCGCTTTCGTTGTTCCGAAGCTCCTTACTGCTTCGCCATATAATCAGAGCTCTGTCGTGGCTTGCTCAAGATCTTCACATTTGAGATGCTTTCTCTTTGCACTGTCTTCTTTGACCCCTGAGTCTGAGCCATAGGAGTCATAGCCACATACATCGAGTTTGGAGACGGTGAAGCTGCCACTTTGGCTGCTGCTGCCGAAGCTGAAGCTGCTACCATTTTCTGTGCACCTTCTCTTACTTGAATGTGGTCGTCCTCTATCACAAATAACTGCACCCAAAACCAAAATTTAACACTAAAAAGTTTTGAGGAGAAGACATTAATTGTTATGGGAACTGGGATGAAACAAGACCTCGAGGTGGCTAGCAACAAAGTCGTCCAGCTTCCCGTACTTTCTCCTGTAATCATGCCAGTGCAGAGGTGCTAGCATTTTCCCCAAACGATTTGGGAGCTGTAATTGACATACAAAGCAGTTGTTATATGAAAAAACCTTTTTCCTATTCAATTGTATACTCTAATTGTGGTTAGAATTTGTTTGCTCCCACCGTTGAACTGATTCTGATTCTTCCACCAGCTGGTATAGTACGAACAATGCATGCCAAAAGCGACCTTTCATCGAGAAGAGCACTCTCTAAGTTCCTCTCAGCTTTCCCAGATGAGACTAGAGTTTCACGCACAATGGATCCAGTACCATTTTGTTCATCAGGTGCAACCTGACCATTAGCCTCCTGGTGGGAGAGATCAGATCAAAAACACATTCAAAAACATTTTCCCAATAGCCAACCTAACTACGTTCCACAGGCCAAGAAAAAATACCAGATAATAGTTGCATTGCATACCTCAGGTTTCTGATTTAGGGCATGTGAATCTAGCCTCAGCACATCACGAAACTGTGAAGAAATGTCTTGAAAGCTATTCTCTGACCTATTGGATCCAAGATAATCTCCATTGCCAGATTCCAATACCTGTTAAGGTGTATTTTATAAGACAGTATCGTATCAAACATGTATTACCACATTGAAACAAGAACATCCCCTACATGTTCATTCACAGAGGATGATGGTGTAGTAGATCCATATTGTGCTCCTCGGCTATTTTGAACATCCAGATATCCTTGACCCCGGGACTGTCCGTTGGCAGGTACTTGGTATTCACTCTTTGCATCAGAAGTAACCAAGCCATGAACACCTTGAGATGGATGCACATGATTCTGCATATGCATTTGTGAAATATCTGGTACAGCCTGCCAAAAAAGCAATAAAGATTATGGTCATTAACTGTAATCAAATGAAACAAAAAGATGCATTCTTATTTTCACACCTTTTGCTGCAGCAACACTGATTGTGCAACATGAGGTGAAGGGACCCGAGGCTGAACCACCTGAGGAGTCGCTTGTTGATGCATGACAAAAGAATGCAGAGGGCTCATCTGACCAGCTTGAAGGTACCCATGTGTCCCATGATCAACACGGTTGTTCTACAAATAATCAAAAGAGAAAAAGGCAGTAATGAGTAGGATAGCATCCACTTTAAGTGTTTTAGCAGGGATTGTTTCATTGCCAAGAACACAAGCCATCAGACTGAATATGACATGGAACATGACAAATCTAGAATTATGAACAATCAGCATAGAATTGAATAGACAAGGGACAAAACATATATTTCCAAGTAGGATATCACAAAACTTCTATACAGCTCCTCTTAATTTCCGCCTTTCCTCGGCATACTCTTTTGGTTGACGCCTTGACGGGGTTATTCAATTATTTCACTTACAGTGTTAACATCTAATGGTTAACAATTTACTGGCTGGTGAGACCAACTGAATAATGCAAATGTACAAACTCATCTCAACATACGCTAACATTGTAGATCCAACACAGAAAGCCAAACAGAAAAAATAATGTACCTGGGTAGCCTTATCATCATTTGCAGTAAGAGATGAGATGTTCTCTGAGGTTTTCCCATTCGAATGGACATTAACATTTGCACTTTCTGCACTGTTTCCATGAGCCTCAAATTGGTTCCCGCTGTTCTGGATAATCTGGGAGGCACTGTTGGAATTTGTTTTGGAGCCACCTCCTTCCCTTGCATTGGCAAGTTCAATCTGAAGTTGTTGCACTGTATGCAAATGCAATCTCTCCATCTCCGCAAACTGAACACAATGACAAGGAACAACATAAGATAAGACTCTGAAGATTCTTAGAACAACGACAAGGTATCGTTTCAAAAGAAAACCAATTAGGAGTTTGAAGATAGTCAGGGGTTCAACCTGTCTCTGGCAGCCATGCCAGAGCTGGTTATATTGCTCAGAGCGTTCTCGCAACTCAGCCTGCAACGAATGATTTGTAGATGATTGTAAAGCATCCATCTCTTGGGCACGCGCAATCCAACCTTGCGCTTCTCTCAGTTGCTCATCCTTGTACATGAGAGTTTCTTGAGCAATCCTATTCTACAAGCCGTTAAGGATAAGAAGTTTGTTTTTAGTGTTTTAAAATATCGAACATGATAATGAGATATAACAGCAAGATCCGTAACCATGAGATGTTTGATTGTGTAACAAAAGGACGGGAAAACTAACTTGTTCCTGTAGTTCAGTGAGCTGGCTCTCTTTCTCTTGAATATGCTCCTGAAGTTCAGATATTTTATGTAAATTCTGGGACCTCTCAGCTTCCGAGTGATCACGCTCCCTTCTGCATATTAAGAAAGGAAAACATGTAGTTTGTTACATATTCCAAAAACACACTTCTAAAAACAGCAGAAACCTCATAAAAGATAAATGCCTCACAAAGTAAACAGTGAAAGGAAAAGATGTAAGACGTTAACAAAGAGAAAAGAGTTTCAGAATTAAAAGCACCTGAGAGTGGTAAGTTCTTTGTTTTGTTCTCTTAGGAGACCCTCTTTCGCCCAGGCCTGGTAGGAGTACAAGGAACAAGTTAGAATCAAACCATTCAGATCAATTTATATCTGCAAAACCTTGGAATAAAATATAAACCAACAGACCGCTTCGTTATCTAGTTTAGTCGCATGCAGCTCTCTGTCTTTCTCTTCTATCTTTCTCTCCATCTCCCGAATAGATCTCTCCTTCTCGTGAAGTTGCTCCTAAAAGTTCAACAACATTCCTTTATCTTCCATGAAACATTGAAAAACTCGATGAAATACTACGAAAACAAATCAAGGAGAATAAGATTCAACCTGCATTCTAGCAGCAGCATTAGCATACTCTGCGGATTGAGATTCAAAGTTCCTCTGGATTTCCATTGCCATCATCTGCGCTCGAAGCTCAATCTCCAACTGATGTAGTTCTCCTTTTTGTCTAGAAACAGCATGAATTCTCTGCTCCAAAAGCTCAGCATCTGAACAACTACCATCCATCCTAATCGAGTAGAAATCCAAATCAACCGGCTCTCTTCCATTCTGCATTACAAGAAATCCAACAAAAAATGTCGTCTCCACTCTCCAAAAAGTAACAAAAATCAAGCTGAAATTGCAAGAAAGAAGTAATTAACCTCGTATATGGTTCTCTCATCAGTCTGGTTTAGTTTCAACTGTTCCAAATCCTGCAACAAATTTGACAATGACAAAGGGCAGTCAAAATGTGAAGTGCGAAACAACTCCTCAAATTCCTAAACCAACATCGGAAATGTCATCTCTAAAGAGAGCAGCAGAGTTACAGTGATATATATTTTCCAAAAAAAGAGGTATAATTGACACCGAGAACACTATTGGAGCTGCAAAAAACAGATAAAACAGTAGCAGAGGAGCAAAATTCGAGATTCAGAAGTAATTACATAATCTGTGGCGTTTCCGACGTTATGTGAATCCGAAACGGCGCGCCACTCTTTCCTTGACGGACTCGGCGACGGATTCTGAAGAGAACCGCCACGAGTCTGCGGCGAAGCGGTCTCCATTAGAACGAAACCCACCGAAGATCCACTGAGAAAACTAGGGTTTATCGGAAAAGTGAGTTAAAAAAAAAGGAACCCTAGAGTATATAGCCCTAGAAATCCTAGCTAAGAGACGCAGACAAAGGATGATGATGAATAAAAACCACGATTGAGGAAGAGAATAGCTGAAGGAAGGTTTAAGAAACGAAAATGGTGGAAATGTTTGACGACGGAGAGACGAACAAAAGTGCGAGGGCAAGCGAGAAGAAGACCCCAAACTTCTTCTGAAATCATTCAATCATTTGGCAATTTTCTAATTCTGAGAGTGACGATTCACGTGTCATGGTCCTTTTTGGGCCTATTGGGCCAAGCTATATTCGGCCCATCAATCCGATTTCGGTTTAGTTTCCGTTTATTCAGATTTCAGCACAACTTCGGTTTATGTTAAGATTTGCCTGCTAAGTTAAAATTATACTTGGTCGGTTCATATGGACTCTTCTATGTCGGATTATGAAGCCTAGGTCATGATTTGAAAAGTAGTTCAAATTCGCTATGGGAGGTTATTATCGATGGGTTTTCCGATGTTGGTTCCCTCGACTTTCAAGGGATCCATGATTGCTTAGAACGCTTGGTGGTCGGTTGGATGTATCATTTACCGAGGTTTGCTTGTTTAACATCAGTGATAACATTCTTCTGGCTCACGAACGCCTTAATTTAGGTAGTTGTGCCTATTTTCGGTTTTTAAAATTCTAGTTCTTGTTGTAACTTTTGTCTTCTTTTTTTTTTAATAGGGTTTCATCTCTGGCGATTTTTTGTTTATCGTCCGGTTTAGTTTCCAGAGACATTCTATCTCTTGCTAGCTTTGTGTGTTTCAAAATGATAACTAAAATTCTAAATGACAAAAAAAACATCGTTCATTCTTTTTAAGCAATATTTAGAAGAAGAAAAAAAGCCTCGTATAGTTTCATCCACATTTGTCTTTACACAAAGCAAAACCTTGTATAGTTTCATCGATGTCTTTACATATGAAATCCTAGCGAGCATCAACCGATTTATTTGTCCTCGCTATATATGTTCCCTCTACTCATTACTAATCAGAGGATGACGACTTTACATGATGTAGAACCTCTTGGGATTTTGGGGAGTTTCTTGAAAATGCCATCTTTTCTTAAAGAAAAATCCAAAGATAGAGTGAGTTTCTTGAGGATAGCCGAATTCCTTGAGAAGTACTTTACTAGCTTCAAATGAACAACATATCCTTTGAAATCAACAAACTCGAGAGATGAATGCAAACACTCAGGCACAAATGAAAAACTAGTTTGATCGATTTTCTCATAAAAACTATCATTGTCGCATACCTGAGAAAAAGAGATATGATTAGAATGCAATAAAAAGATACGTGGGATATTCATAGAGATTAAAAAAAAAAAACTCATATATAAGGTTTAGCAAATCATCACCAAGATGAGGGATTTCAAGTTTGAGCATCTCTCAAGAAAGGCTGGTAACCATTTCAAATCGGATATATAGACATTAATATGCATGGGGGACATGCAATCAAACTGAGGCAGCGGTTCTAGTTTCGAGTATTGAGAAAGGAGCTGGAACCCCAAAAAAAAAAAAAAAACAAATGTGGGTGAGTAGCTTTCATGATAGAAAACTGTACATGTACAATACCAGAATTGACATATGTATACCTTAAAAGTGTCTTGATGTATGATCATATCCTTAACCTTTGAAATCTCAGGGAGAAAACTGCGGATGCTACTTCTCCTCGATGAAACGCTTTCGTCATCAAATGCGTCCGAACCAAAGACGAGACAAATATCTAACTTGGCACTGGACTCCAAATAAACTTTTTGATACTTTATCATTGATGCTCAAAAAGCATAGTTTAGGAGCATCAATAACAACTCCTTCGGAATGAAACAAAAAAGAAGAAATGCGTACTAAATTGAGCCTCTTCAATGACCGAGAGTGCACCCGAAAGGCTTTTCCATCATCATTAGCTACGACGATCTTTAAATCTTCTAGTACGGGGGAGCATAAGATAAGTGTCTCAAAAGTCGCCTCATTGGGATATTCGACGTATTCTAAATGCATAGTTTTCAGACAAGGTAAGCAAACAAACCGCATCATCCAAAGTCATTTGAAAGAGCTTTAAGCATACCAATGTCTCACATTTATAAAGTCTTTGAGGCATCTTACGAAACCGACGGTCTCCGTAACAACAAGAATCAACATGTAGATGTCGGATTTTATGCTTAACCACAGCATCAAACCATGACGTGAAATAAAAGGCATCATCGTCTTTTTCTATCAATTGTTAACTTGAGTTTGTGTATGCATGAATCTCTATTGGGATCGAAAAACCTGTGACCGAAACTCACAAAGGTTTTGAAATCTGAGAAGTCTCGGGATTTCAACTCAAAACTAGGGAGCCAAAGCCATAGATGCATCCATCTAGTGGATAAAACGCTTGTCTTAACAGTTTCCTTGGTGGAGAGATGAGAAAGTATGTGACCTATCAAATCATTAGGTAATTGGCTTATCCCATCTTTCTTCAATGTCAGACTCAACCCTTTGGAACGAGCCTCTTTCCCTTCACCAATCATGTCTTTTCTCCTATAGAAAACTATTATGCATAACAATATTAGAAACACAAGTTTCAGAGAGACAATCTTAACCTAACCTAATCCAAAATTTCTCCAACCAGTTAAGAGAATATTTATCAAAATCTCCCATTAAACCAGATGAAATCCTTAAAATAATCCTAACATTCGGCCGAAGACATAAGAAGAAGGAGCAAGACTAAAATCACATGGAAGACTAGTCAAGTCAGGCTAGGGCTTTCGACGTTTTCTGATTTACAAAGAACAAAACGAACCGTAAAAGAAGAAGAACCAACCGTGTTATGGAATCTGATGACTACCACGAACGAACCGTATACTCTCTGAGATTTATGTCCTTGTTTGCATTATAGAGCTCGAAGTAACTAATGCGTAGAATTTATAAGAAACCACTAATATGTGCCGTGCGTGGGAAGAAGATAATAACAACACCGTTTTGGTGTAGTTGAGCATGAAACGATCGATTAGCCTGCTGCTTCTCTTGAAGATTTATTATGTCATACAGATAAACTAAAATAAAATTATTTTTTCATAGAAGAACTTTGATATTTTAGATTAGTTTTTTTTTTTTTTGGGAATTCAGAACCGGACGACCAAAACACAAATTCGCAACCAACATTTCTTGCATCTACGTCAACTGATTATAAACAGAGTCAAATACAAATTTCACATTTTCTCTCCGAATTCAAGGACAAAGACCTCACATTTGATCGCGATTTTTAAGAGTTTCTTGACAAAGTCATCTTGAATTGCATGATAATGCAAACATACAGTGAGTTTCTTGAGGATTGTCGAATTCTCTAGGAAGTATCTTACTATCTTCATTTCTACAGCATACCCGTAAATGCCGCTTTTGACATCAACAAATTCGAGAGACGATAATAAACACTCGGGCACAGATGAAAAACTGATTTGACTCATCTCATGGATATGCATCTTAGATTTACCATTCCAATCCTGAGGGAACAAAAAAGAAAGAAAGGCAATGAAAAGATAGGCAGAACCATTAACAGAGATATGAGAATCATATATAGATTCATTACCAAGATGAGTGATTTCAGATTCGGGCAGCTCTCAAGAAAGGTCGACAACCATTCTAAATTGGATAGACAGAGAGTTTACAGACAAGCTGGGCATGCAACCAAACTGAGGAAACTGTTCTAGTTTCGACTATTAGTAGATGACCTGGAACCAAACAGAGAAGAATTTGGGTGAGAAACTTTACATGTCCAAGTTATGCATTGACATATATGTATGTATACCTTGAAAGTGCGCCAACATATTCTCATCTCCCTGACCCTTGAAACTCCTCGGAGAAAACTACGGATGCTACTTCTCCTCGATGAAATGCTTGCTTCAGAATAATCCCACAAACCAAACAGGAGAGAAATATCTAACTTGACATTGGACTCTAGATTGTTTACAATAAAGCTCTCCGATACACGATCATTGATGCTCAGAGTGCATAGTAGAGGAGCATCAATCACAACTCCCATAACAGAATCAAACTTAACAGGAGAAACTCGTACTAAAGTGAGCCTCCTCAATGACCGAGAGTGCACTCGAAAGACTTTTGTATCATTCCAAGCTACTTCAATCTTTAATTCTTCTAAGACAGGGCAGCATGAGACAAGTGTCTCGAAAATGGCCTCATTCAGATACCAATTAACTTCTAAATACATAGTCTTCAAACAAGGTAAAGAAACAAACTCTGCATTAACCACGTTCACCGAACAGAGTTTCAAGGATACTAATGTCTCGCAGGTATATAGACTTTTCGGCATCTCATAATTAAACCCTGGAGGACAATAAACATCAAGATGTTGAACCTTTCGCTTAACCGCAGCATGAATCCAAGATCTGAGATAAGAGGCATCATCTACACCATTGTCTTTATCAATAGCTAGCTTGACTTTTTATATGCATGAAACCTTATTGGAATCGAAAAACCTATCACTAAAACTCACAAAGGCATTGAAATCTTGGAAATCCCAAGATGCCAAATCTAAACAAGGAACCCCAAGCCCAAGAGTTCTCCATCTGGTGGATAAAACACTTGTCTTAACAGCTTCCTTGGTCGGAAGATGATAAAGTATCTGACATATCAAAGAATCAGGTCATTCGTTTATCATATCTTTCTCCTTCAACCTCTGAATCAAACCCTTTGGATGGACTAACGATTTGTTTTCCGTCTACCAACCATATGTTTTCTTAAACATAACCTGCATGACAAAATTGAAAACCAATGTTTCAGAGAGACACACTCTGGATTTTGAAATTCATCGAAATTCTTGTACAATACAAGTTCGACTAACCTAATCAAAATTTTCAATCCAGTGAAGAGAATTTTCAAATAAAAAACATTAAACATACGGCTCAAGACTTAAAACTTACATCGTGACAAGACCCATAAGAAAAGACAGAGCAGTGAAAGATCACAAGCCAAGCAAGGGTTTGATGATGCTTACGGGGAACAAAACGAACGGTAAGAGTCTACGAAGAAGAAAAACCCACCATGATTTCAATGACGGAATCGGAATCGGAATCTGAGTAGCACAAAGGAATCAACTTTTCGTCGTCAATCGTAAACACTCTCTGATGAATTTGGCTTCTTGGTATTAGAGCTAATGAAGGTGATTAAACCATATATTTATTGTGAAAAGTGAAAAAAAAAAAAAACCATATATTTATTTTATAGTGGACTGACTATTCTTCTGTGCGTGGATTTGTTGGCCATAACGACGCCGTTTTAAAACTAGTTGAGAGATCGAAACGACGTTGTTTATTTTACTTGATAGAAACGACGTCGTTTTCTATCTCGGCTGGTTCTCTTAAGCAAACTCGTAGAATCATCGGAGAGATTTGAGAATTAGAAGAAGAAGATGGGGTACGTGTTGAGGGTGAGATTGGCTTCTTTCTTCGCCGGAGCAGCGACTGCGTCTTTTATCGGCCTCTCTGTTCTCTACAAGGATTACAAGGTCGCTCACGAATCGATTTCTCAGCAGGTTTGCAATCGATTCGAATTTCTGTTTCTCGTATTCGGATCCATTTCTTTCGATTGTCTCTTGTGACGTAGTTATTTGCTCATGAATCGCAGTCTCGAATAGCCTGAATCGATACATTTCGTTAGCGTAGTTTTGTTAATAAGTGAATTTGTTGATCAAAGAGTGGAGAAATTTTGAAGAAACGGAGGAGAGCATTCTAGGGTTCATATGTTATTTTATCTCGTCTCAATGCGATTCAGCTTCTGATACAACCTGTTTTAATCATTTTGGGAAAAAAGAATCACACAATTTTGATGTTCATTTGGGAATTAGGGTTTCTGGTTGTGTTGCCATTTTCGCTGGTGGTGAAGATTTGGTCCTGCACTTGAGTCTCATTGCCACATATTCGTTAGTGCTGCATTTATATTATCAAAACATGCTTTAGAATTAGTTTTTTTTGTGAATCTTGATATTGCAAAATTGCTAACATGAGAAAACCCTTCAAGCATTTAGGAATACTGAATAGTGAGTACTGGTCGAGTTGAAGGATAATGGTCATCAATGTGAATATCCGTAGCAGCATTTTCTCCGTAGCTATAATAGTAACGGATACCTATACATTCTACTGGGTAGCAGCATTTGTTTTCTGTGAATCTTGAGATGCAAAATTGCTAACATGAGAAAGTCCTTCAAACATTTGGCAATGCTGAGTAGTGACTTCTGGTTGAGTTGAAGCATATTGGTCATCATTGTGAATATCAATAGCAGACCTATTCATTGTACTGTGTTTGCATTATTAAAACATGCTTCAGAATTAGTTTTTGGAAAAATCTTGAGATGCCAAAATGTAATAAACATGAGAAAAAACTGTCAACCATTTTGGTAATCTTAGTATTGTTTGAGTTAAGGCACAGCCGTAATCATTGTTAATAACGGTAGCAGCAATTTTTCTGTAGCTTTAACGGTATTAGAGAATACTGACATGGCCATTGACTCACTGTATATACGATATCTGTTTCTACAGGCAAAGTCTTTTCATGACTCTCTGGATAGAAGGATCTCTGCCCTCGAAAGCTTGAGACAAAGCGAAGCTCCTCAGCTTGTTGAGACTATTGATTAGCATCTGTCCTCCCGACGTTGATACGATGTGCTTGCTAATGATGTTTTTGAATTGAGGTTTGCTCTTTTTCGCGTTTATGAATAACTTGGATGTTCTTGTATGACTGCTGTTATAAAACAATGAAGTTAAGGTAGTCTACAAATGGACCGAAGCTTGATGTAACACTTGCCATGAAAAAATTTATGTTTAGATCTATTGTTTTTTGGATCATAAGCCAGTAGAGAATCTTGTTCTCCACACAGATCCACTTTTATCTAGGCCACCTTCAAAGCTTGAATCTACAGGTCGCTTATGGTGAAGATAAGCAAAGACCAATGACTATACCAAGAGCAATCTTTGGTATTTCAGGAATCGAGTATGGACCGAACCAAGGAGCAGTGTCTTTTATATGGGCTCTTGATGGGTTAAGACTCAATTTAATAGAAGTTCCATCTCTCTCAGACTCGCACAGGTTTGGAATTAATGGTTTTGCATACAAAAACGTGAAAAGTCTAGTGGAATCAATTAGAGAAACTTGATATTACCATCCTCTTCTAACCCCAATCGTATACCAAAACCTATGCTTTTACTTACACGACTTTATACGTTTATGTGAGAAAAACTTACTTGAAATGTATAAAAAATGCCACTTTTTAAAGGGTATTTTTCAAAAATGTCATTTTTTCAAAATCTTTGCAAAAATGCCACTTTTTCAAAATTATTTTTGCATTATATCATTTGTGTTTGGGTTAACTATGTTGTATTATGGTTTAGTTTTGAGGGTTTAAGGGGTTTTAAGAGTCAAAACATTTTTTAGGGTTCATAATTTTAAGATTTAGGCTTTAAAAATCTTTAATTAGTGGTATTTTTGCAAATAGACATTCCTAAGTGGCATTCTTGCAAATGTGCGCACCAAAAATGACATTTTTGCAATTATCCCAAAAAATAAATATTTTATAAACGTTAAAACGCAAACGAGCAATCACTAGTAAACTTGAAGTTTTCGAGCTTTAGGCAAAGGTAACAAGAGTAACATGTTTTTCTTTTTAATCTCACTAGATTTTGATCCACGCTAAGTGTGAGATTTACTGATTAAATATAATTTTTAATCGATTTTAATATTTGAATATATATGAAAAATCATATAATTTCTAATATTTTATAAACTTATAAAAATGATATGCATAATGCATAAATATAATCTAGTTAAATTTTGATCAAGCAAATTTTGATACTATTAATTTTAATACTTTTATGTGCAAAATTGATCAAAACATATGAAAAAAGTTATTTATTTTAATATATTTTAAGTGTAAATTTATTTTTTATTATTTGTGTAAATTATAGAGAATGCGATAAATCAGATAAGTTTTGGATTTATATGAATTTATCGGACATAACAAACGAAAAACAATATATATTTTTCAATAATGAAATATGTAGTTATATATATATATATAGTAGACTATCAAAATAAATAATATTGTTACAAATATAATAATAAAAAGTTTTTAAAAAAATTAAAAATAGATGATATAATAAATCTAAATATTATATTTAGTTGAACTTATATTTGTAAAATATGTATTAATATACTTATGTTATAAAATTAATAAAAATATTAAAGACTCCACCATGACATAATTTTAATTAAAATATTTTCATTGATTAAATTAAATAATATATTTCTTAAATTTTTCATTAAATGACACATAAAATTTTTATTTTAATGTTTTTTTAATTAATATATAAAAAAAATTTCCATTAGGAATATCATCTAGTTATACAATATCTCGCTTAAAGAAAACTAAATCTAGTTTTGGCATAATTAAAGAAACACTAAAAATAGGGAAAAGAAAGAAGGCATCATAATGGAAAGACATGTCGAGAGCACATGGTGTTTTTGGCTTAGGGACAGATTCCGATGTGAAAGAAAAAAATAAAATAATCAAATGAAAAAGTAAAGAGAGAAAGAGAGAGAGATGCATTTGTCTCCTTGGCGGTGGTATGGTGGCTTCGTTATCACCCGACACCTCCTCAAATTTGAAGTCCACCAAATTGTATACTATTACATAATTATATATTATTACACATTTCGTTATGTAGATACGACACTCAATCTTGTTCCACCATTTTTCCTCTTCTAAAAATAAAAACATTGTTGAAAACGTAAATGTTGGATTTAGACTTTGGGATCGCATCCAACCACTTGTTTATATTCTAAAACATTTCTTATATATTTGTTTTGACAAGTTATATATTAGCGTCACAAAAGTTGTAATTGGTATAGCTACAAGTAAAAAAAAAATCAAACTCTAAAATGGAGTTGGAAATGGAAATGTGTTGAAAAAAGTTTTTACTTTAAAACTGAACTTGAATGGGGTTGAAAATGTTTTTAAATTTCAATGATCTCATATGTTCTATATAAGATTCAAGTGAAATGTAAATGGAATGACTAATTGTCCAACTGGTAATTTATTCTTCGAATGAAATTGTTGCATAATTTAAATACAAAAATATTTTAAAGTTTTGGATTTGAATTTATTTGTAAAACAGTATTTGACAAATGATTATAATAAATTCTGCATTTGACAGAGCCACATATGCGTTTAACTTTTAATTGGATGGGAAAGAAGAGAGCATGAGTATTGAAATGGGAAGAGAGTAAAGACAGTGAGAAAAGTCAGAAGAAAATAAAAATAAAAGGACAATAAGTGGGGAGGTGATATGGGTCCTGAAGAAGAGAGTGTCCACATCAACTTTTGCCATTTTATTTTGTCTCGTGGCTTTGTGCTTCTTTGGATTCAAAGCTTGAGACAAATAGAAAGACGTTCGTTACTTGGCTACCTAACAACTTCACTTTCTTTGCTCTTGTCACAATCTTAATCCATCTTCCTTACATCTAACGTATCATTGATTCCTTTTGAAATAACCTTCATGTTCACAACAAGAGAAAAAAGCTATATATGCAATTTGTTCCAAATTGATTTGTTAGTTAGAGTATTAGACACAGCTCAATCTCTGGGATTTAACTAAGGATTTCAATGGACTAGTGTGTGATGCTCGGTTTATATTGAATATGATTATGATTACTCTGCTCTTTTACTTTTATTTTGGATTACAGTGCTGTTTTGGACATTTAGCCATAACCTTTTGATGTTAGAATAACCATTCATTAGAAATAGAGATAATTCAACACTAGCTAGTCTTGTATATACAAGATTTGAGCATTTGTGGCTATTATCAATTAGTTTGGAGTTGGAATTACACAATCCTTCATAATATCATACCTATGTAAGTCCAAACAAATATATATTCGGTCTAAAAAAGGTGAAATTCAGTACACGATGAATGAGTCAAAATAGTCATCATCTCTAGGGAGCATGTTAGAATGAATGATATTAGAAGTGGAAATTATTCAACACTAATATAAAATATATAGAAGATGATTCAACAACGTATGCAAAAGATATGAATTTCTTCACTTATTTTTAATTCGTGGTAAGTTGTAAACTTATAGTCTCACACTCGCGACACTGACTATGAATTTTGCCCGGCTCAACCAGTCCTTGGCAAGTTTAAGTGTTTACGGGTTGAGTCTAATCCAAATTTTTCCCAGAATATTTACCAAAAAGTGTATAGACCAATCTGTTCAGGCTAGACAATACTAGTGGTCCACCACAATATCCCTAAATTTAGCATATGCAATGAGTTCAATTTTCCATATTCTTTAGAGGATTAGAGCAAACATTCTCAATAATAAACTATTTTACTATTTAACATAGCCAAGACAACTTTAATTTAATCTACAACTCTTGACCAGAAAAAAAAAAAATCAATCTACTAACTAGATTACTGAGAAAAGTTCTACACCGTTAGATCGTTACATCCCCTAAGTGATGATCATGGTCTCAGGATGGGTCTGTCTTTTAAGGATTGATCCAAATGTCGGAGGCATGGAAGCATAGCATAGGACAATCTTGGCGGCAACCCATCACTACTCTACATCAATTGCATCTACCCCAACCTCTCTCTCTCTCTGTCTCTCTCTCTCTCTAACTATATATATGTTACAATAGTATGATATGAAAAGTAAAGGCAAGCAACATTTACTCATTATCTCCATTTCTCATCCCACACAACCTGCAACCTTGAGTAAAACGGATCTTTACTTTCTTTGTTTTGAAAAAAAGCCACATGTTCTTCAGTCTCTTCTCATGAAGACATAAAGGGAAAACTTCTCAGAATCTTTTACAAGAATTTTAAATCTCACACCTCTCTCATGGACTTTCTCAAAGTTTCAGACAAGACAACAACTCCATGTAGAAGTGACTCTCTGTTTGGTTTGAATCAGCAACAATACAAAGACTCGTCGTCTTTTGGATTCAGAGACATGGAGATTCATCCTCATCCTAATCTCATTACTCCTCGTAACAACAACCTCTCTTCTCTGTTCTCTTCTCTTCTTTTGATTTGATTCTCGAAACAACAGAGCAATAACGAAGTTCCTTTCATGATCTGTTAACAGATGCAGGAAACGGAGTATTGGGTTGTTATTACTATTACCCATTCACAAACGCGCAACTGAAAGAGCTCGAGAGACAAGCGATGATCTACAAGTACATGATCGCATCAGTTCCTGTCCCTTTCGATCTCCTTGTCTCATCATCATCCTCTGCTTCTCCATGTAATATTAAAAACATGGCCGGAGATTTAGAGCCGGGAAGATGCCGGAGAACAGACGGTAAGAAATGGAGATGCTCTAAAGAAGTCGTCTCTAATCACAAATACTGTGAACGACACTTACACAGAGGCCGTCCTCGTTCAAGAAAGCATGTGGAACCTCCTTATTCTCGACCAAGCAACAATGGTGGTTCAGAGAAAAACAGAGATCTACGAAATCTTCCTCAAGACAAAACACTTGAACCAAAGAAAGTTTCATCATCTCTCTCAAACTACAGAGAATCCAGGTATTGCTTATTTACTTTATCTCTGAATCATACTCTGTTTTTCCCTTTCTCAGAACCATACATACTCTGTTTTCTTCTTTCTTTAAATCAAATCTGTGGAGTTTTTGTTTTTGAATTGAAAACAGAGGAAGCGAGATATTTCCCGTATTGACAACAACTGAGGAAGAAAACAAGTATCTGAATTTCATAGATGTCTGGTCTGAAGGAGTAAGATCATCTGAAAAACAGAGTACAACTTCAACCCCTGTTTCATCTTCAAATGGCAATCTCTCGCTTTACTCGCTTGATCTTTCAATGGGAGGAGGGAATAACTTAATGGGCCGTAACGAAATGGGCCTGATCCAAATGGGTTTAGGAATTATCGGGTCGGGTCGTGAAGATGACCACGGATACGACGGTCCTTATGGTGTGTCTTCTTCACTGGAGGAGATGTCGAGCTGGCTTGCTCCGACGTCCACCACGCCCGGCGGACCATTAGCGGAGATACTAAGGCCAAACCCGAGTTTTGCGTTCTCCGGCGGCGACATGGAATCGTACAGTGTTACGGCGACGGCGACTCCGAGCTCGTCGCCTTCTAGAGTGGTGAAGAAGATGACTGGTTCTGTGTCTGATGAAAGCAGCCAGATTTAGGAATTATGGAGTTTGGTCAATCTACGACCTTTTTTTTTACCTCTTGTTTTAATTTTGTGCCTGTAAACTGCAACGTGAGTTGATTATGGAGTTTATAATTCGACAATGCTACTTTTAATGCGACTAAAACTGTTTTTGAAGTAGAAAATAATCTCTTAAACTAGATTCTCAACCGCACTATGTGCAGAAATATATGTTATAAACTATACTTAATTTTCGTAGTATATTGTATATAATATGTTCTAAATTTAGATATTGTATGTTTTTAGCTTGTAGGTAGAATCAATTAGTTTGAAATAATATAATGGTTTTTGTTTTTAACTTGTTGGTAGAAGTATAAATAGTTGATTATGTTGTATTAAAATGTATAAACAAAAATCGAGTAGTTTTAAATAAGTTTATTATTTTTTATTTTGCATTCCGACTAGTAAATTAATAAATTAGGCTATATTTAAGGGGTTTTAGTTTTGAATGTTGAAATTTAACTTTAGTTTTGTGGTTATGGAGTTTATAATTCGGTCAATGCTACTTTTAATGTGATTAAAACTGTTTTTGTCGAAGAAAATAATCTCTTTAAATTTTGAATTAAATTGATATTAAAGTGCATGTTTAGTTTTTTCTTTTACCAAAATTAGATATTTGAGTCAGAAAATTCACTGTGCTACACTTCTCAATCATGAATTCAGGTTAATTGGTTATATTCTTGATCTTTATGTTATGTTATTAGGGCTTCACAATTTTCTTACCAGTTTGGAATGATTCATCTTTTTCTCTATTTTCAGAAATATGAAGATGAATATTTGTTTTTCTTTTTTCTTGTATCACTAATTAAGAACTTAGTGTATCTAGTCTCAGAGTTCTTCTTGTTCCTACTCAAAAAGAATCCTTGCTCTCAGTCTCTAAATTTCCCCCTTGGTCCTAAACCATGCTCAGTCCTTGATTGTCAGCTGCTAGAACAAGCACCAGACACCTTTTAAGAAAGAGCAAGGGCGGCCGGGAAAGAGAAATCGGATTCGTTATCTGGAACCTTTCTTTCTGTTAGTGTTATCACTTATCAGTTCCCCCAACCCTTTTAAAGATAAGGACATTTTCATCTCAATATTATGCTCAGTGTAAGCGTTGGATTCAAAGTGACAATCTTTTTTCTTTATTTTCAGTGTTGGGTTGCACATCTAGCTTTTCCAATATCGAGTCGATCCCAATGCTAAATGAATCCAACTTTTCTGAATGGAATGAACACTTGTTGCTTGTGCTCGTTCTCATGGATCTTAATCTTTCCCTCACGAAAGAGCGTCCAAGTTCTCCTAAAGAACTCCATCGTTGGGACCGTTCTAACCGAGTGAGTATAATGATAATGAGAATCCGTATTCCGCAAGAACTCAGGGGCATTGTATCGGAGGATGTTACAACCACCAAAGAATTCCTTAACGGGCTGGAGAATTTCTATGCGAAAAATGAAAAGGCAGAGAGAAGTATGTTGCGAGCCGAGTTTTCCTCGATGAGTTATAGAGAGTATGAGAATGTAAGGGAGTTTATCATGAGGATGAAGACCGTCGTGGCTAAGTTAAAGATAGTAGGCATTAATGACTATAAGGATGACAAGATTGTAGAGCACTTTGCAATAAAAAAGCTGCCTTTGCGGTACGCTCGGCCTAAGAACATTTACATGCGTCTTGAAGAGAAATTTAATAATGAAAAAGGTTATTTGTGCTTCGGAGACATATGGTGTACTAGTGAGCTCATCAGTTGATGCGACATGGAAGAGGAATGGGAGGCGTGAAATTGCATCAAATGCGAAAAGAGAAGAAGGGAACAATATGATCAGAGTGTTTGATTCAAGATAGTAGAAGCAACAGAGGAAACATATGCTTAGGAGGCGATGTTGATCATATGAATGTCGATTTCTGTTTTTTGGAAATGTAATATTCATTTATGAAATTCATTTAGTTAAAACTAATTGATGATCCAACGAATAATATTTTTGGGTTCGGTTCATTTGGTTATTTATCCGAACTGTCCAAACATATCCGCAAAATATAACAAAGAAAAAAGTGCAAAAGTCTGAAGTAATATATCCAAAATAAAACCGAACCAAACCAACACCGTGATTAAATTAAATTTGTTATACACGCTGATTGAGTATATTCATGTACTTCGGTTTTCTAGTAATACAAAAACCAAACTAAAATCCAAAAACTACATATAAAGGATCTAATCGTATTTTTTGGCTATACGAAACCGAAAACTACATATAAAGAATATGTTCAAACCTACTATGTAAATTTCAACGGATATTTTTGGTTTTACAATAGCTTTACATTATTTACAAATTTATGTTTCTTAGTATTTTTTCTTTTCTTTTGACGACTAGGAAGTTTAGAGCATGTGTACACCTCGAGAATTCTGATGGTGAAGATCTCAAGGGGAAATTGATAAAAATAGTTAAATATCTACTTTTAAAAGGTAATTTTTTAGATTTAAAAAAAAAAAACTATTTTGCGGGTTTATTAGTTATGTTTTTGGGATTTAGAATTTAATATTTTAGGTTAAAATTTAGGACTTTGGATTTTGGATCTAAGGTTTATGACTGATGATTTATGATTTAGAGTTAAATTTAAACTATTTTAACGTTTTATGAAAACATAATATTTCCTGGTTTTTGATATAAAATATGGACTATATTTGTCTGGGTCACAATCTCAAGTGTCATAGTTCATATACATAAATTATTATATTTTACGTATCAAGCTTTATGTAATAAAATTACATTTTCCTATTTTTATTTGACTTTGTTTATTTCCTCGTCCCACCTGACCTAAGTTTTGGGTTATATGTTACATTATATTTCTGTGTTCGAGCCTATATTGTTCTTCCAAACAGGTTTCCGTTTTCATTCACTTGGTTTATTCAACTTCGAATTTGTATCTTCTATCAAGTAATACTTAAGAATTGGATAATCTATGCACGTTTTTTTTCTACGACTCTCAAATAAAGTTTTAGTCTTTTGACTAACCTTTTAAGACTTTGTGACGGAAACATGTCTCAACAATACGAGTACCAAAACTCCGACACAACATACACAAAGATATTCGTGGGAGGTTTGCCTAGGATAACCAGAGAGGAAGGCTTGAAAAGTTCCTTCGAACAATTCGGAGAAATTATCCATGTTAATGTCGTTTGCGATAAACAAACACAACGATCAAAGGGCTATGGCTTTGTAAGTAGTCAATAATTACATTACTTTTTCTAATAATAGATTACATATAGTTTGTAGACTACTATATTTTCTGTTTTGAACAATGCTAATCTTCTCTGTATCGTTTCAATTTTTTCGGATGTCTCCGAAGAGATAATATATGTTTCAATCATGAGTTTTTGACTTCTTTTTCAGATCACGTTTAAAGATGCTGAATCTGCTACAAGAGCCTGTGTGAATCCGAACCCAATCATAGAGGGACATATAACCAATTGCAAGCTGGCTTCTGATGGTGATAACGTTAACCATAACCAATCCAACCAAACCAGTTTTCCTGACGATGATCTTTGTTGGTTATCCCAAAGTTTCCGCCTAAGCCAGCAACAACCTTCAGTTCTTCACCAACCAATAACTATTGGACCTTTTTGGTATTTTTATAAGTGCATATTTTCTATCCATGGTTGTTAAGGAACATGAAACTAATGTAATTTATTGGTTTTGTAATCTTCAGGTACCATTATTATCTGCAATATGTTCCGCAATTTTATCCGGAAACTTACCAATATGATCCGCAATATTATTTGCAATTTTATCCGCAATATTATCCAGAGACTTACCAATATGATCATATGGTTAATAACCAAACAAATGTAGCGTATCATTCTACTAATGCGGTCGAAGAAGAATCAAGCAGCTTAGCGGCTACAGAGATAGAGTTGAAGTTGCCTTCGACACCGAGCGCTTCGTCAAGTAAACCATAAATATGACTACTGATTCGATGTCCGATGGAAGCAGCTAGAGTTAGACTTGCTTTATTTGGTGATGATTCTTATGTTATATTTGAATATATCAATGTTACTTCTAAGTTCTTGGAACCCCCAAAATTTACCATTTCAATCGAAAGATCAATTAATGGATTAAACCGAACAATCTATCTTTGTTCAATTTCCCTTAACTTGCTCTGCTTTCCCCTACTTTGCTTGGTTCGCCTATTTTCATAAATTCAAGTGTTATCTATTTAATTAAAGCAATACAGAAATTTTAGAATTTGGGTTTTCTTTGAAAAAATCATGTAAATAGTCTTTTTTGCAAGTTTTTTTTAATTGAATTTTTTTTTCTTAGACTAATTTTTTTTGTGTTTTTTGTTTTTTACATAAACATAAAAATAAAATACCTAACCAACAATCCTCTAATGGGCCTGGTTAGGGTCCTACATCTTCACAAACGTGGGATTTATTTTTATCATCTCAGGAGAGTGTCGGTTTTCCCTATTCATCGATTTACGCGAATATGAATTTTCTTTTTTGAGGATTGTAAGAGAGGATACTTTTAATGGGAGTGCAAGCTATTTCCTTAGATCATGTGGTATATCTGGAAATCACAGAATAAAAGATGCTTTGAAGGGGCTGATTCAGACCCACTAAACATCGTAAGCTTGGCGGAAAGTGAATTTTTGGCATGGACGGATGCCCAACTTAATTCACAGGAGGAAGTAATCTCTCCGAGGGGGAAAATCCAAACAGTGGCTCAGCCATCGATACATCTACGTTGTCAAGTGGATGGTTCTTGGAAGGATTCAGATTCAACTTCGGGTTTGGGATGGTTCTGTTGCCAATGGGAACAACCTGTGCTATTAGGTGCACAAGGAATGAGACAAAGGAGGTTTCCATTACACTCGGAGATGAAAGCTCTAATTTGGGCGATGTCTTCTATGCTGGAGCGAGAGATGGAGTGCCATGAGTTTGAGACAGATTGTTCTGACTTGGTGGATATCGTTCGACATCCAGAGGAGTGGTCTGCGTTCTCGATTTTATCAGCTAAGTTCAGGGAGTTGCGCGAGCGTTTTTCTCAATTTTCTTTAATCCTTATTTCTCGCTCTCTTAATTTACAAGGAGACTGTTTGGCCATTTCTGCACGAGTTAGAGCTTTTATGTTTTTCTATGTAAACAACATTCCGCCTAGTTAGATTATCAATTACGGTGACATTTTCTAATTAATAGCTTGGTTGAAAAAAAAAACTTTCTTTGCTCATTCTAACCCTGTTACTAAATAATATATTATATAGATGATTATGTAAACTTCCCTTGTATCATGAATTTCTCTCACTTATTCTCCATAATCATGTATGATTTGTCGTTGACACCTATTCAGTTCTCTTGATTCTCGTCTCTCTTTTGGTTACTCTTTTGGTTACGATTTCTTATTCAAGAAATATTCTTTTCCAAATCGCTTTTAGACTTTCTGTTATGAATTATAATTAGATTTTATTTATTGTTCATTGGACCGGAGATTTGGACACCAACAATCACCACTTTGATTTTCTTTCCTCTAGCTACAAATGTTCTCTTTACACTGAACCATCCTCAGGACATATAGATATGTTCTTGATCCCTGTGTTAGAAACTTGAATCTTGTTACTCTCAAGATGTTTTACGCACAAACATACACCAAATGAAGAGAGATTCATGACCATGATTTTTTTTGTTATTTTGTTGTGCTATCAAATAATTAATTAAAATGTTTATAAAATTTATGTCTTAACAGGTAAATTTTTGGTTAGTAAATCATATTATTTTACAAAATTTATTTGTGTGTATTTGTAAATTACACATAAAATAAGATATATTATAATACAAATTTATATAGGAGTTAATAGTTAGTTACAGCTATTAATTCTAGGATAAAATAAGTTATAAAAAAAAAAGTTAGTTACATAGGATTATCTCCAGAACTATGGCTTTGATTGATAGTGAGAATATGTCTAGAGTACAAGAAGTTAACCAATCATGGTATAGGTACTTTTTTAAATTCTACAACCAAAAATTTAAAGTTATAGTCCTAACCAATCATGGTATAGGTACTTTTTTAAATTCTACAACCAAAAATTTAAAGTTATAGTCCTAACCAATCCGCTTCTATACTCCAAAAATAGAAATAATTATATTATCTTAAAATTTTAGCCTGTGTCAAATCACAAGTCCCAAACACTCACTAATCGAAAGGCTTTATCAAAAAAATTTCGTCTAAATATTGTGGATGAATAGTTCTGGCTGTATTTGTAGATTAGTTGCTGTATTTGTAGATTAGTTGCTATAGAATTTAAACTGTGGATATTTTTACCTAATTATAGATTTTTTTGGCTGTGAAAAAATCCTACATCTTTTAAAATCACAAAATAATTTTAGAAAAAAAACTAAAACATGAACAAAAAAATTTCAACACTACAAGAAAATTGCTCATTGATAGTACATGAAGATAACTCGGTTTTCATAACTGCTATGAAAAATACTTGTAGGGGTTTGATTTCTTCTCTATGAGATCGATTAAACGACGAGATCAACTCTGCAGCGTCCTGACGAAATCGGATCAAGTCTACAAATGCCCAGTCTGAATCTAGGTCCAAAACGACATTAAACCCATAAACAAAATAGGCTTAATGAAATAATAGGCCTAAATTAAATATATTGTTTAATGGCGAAACCCATTTTACCTAGAAAGACCATACATATCTCATTGCACTCACCCAAAAAGGAGTTCAGAACTTTTAGCAGATAAACTCTCTTGTAACAACAGCTTACCAAAAACAGCAATAAAGAATTCATATTCTCAGTTTTCGTTTCTAAGTGAGTCCGCGACATAGAAATCTCTAATCCCCAAACACCCTAGACAAATTTAACTGTGCAGATCCGACACTCATTATGCAATAATGTGTTCATTCTCGAGGCGGACGCGCCAATGGAGGCTCGCCCGTAAACCAAGAAGTTCATCAGAAAACCAAACAACTTAATCGTTGGTCATTACGCAATAACGCGATCGTTCTCGGAGCCGGTGCATCGACGCAGACTCACCCGTAAACCGAAACGATCATCATAAAACTTGGCTAACTTATCTTTGATCCCAACCACAATATAGTTGATCTTTGAAAACGAACCAATCAACGACATCCTGCCTCAAAACCAGAGCGAACATCATTCCAACTCAAATCGCTAGCTTTAAAACGATAACATGTCAAGGGCGACTCGCCAACAAAACTCATCAGTGCATCAACGCGGAAGTTTAAAGACTTAGCAGTAAAACAATTCTCCCGAAAGACAAGAACAAGAATCGTAAAAGTCGCATTCATAAATTCTATCTCAAATAACGCAAGGCAAAAATGACGATAACTCTGAACAAAAAGATAAACATCATCTAAGCGGAATCAAATACTAAGTCTGAAATTAAAAATACGACAAAGTGCTAAAACAAAAATCAACTAAGGCGCGATCTCCTCAACGTCGTCGACAATCTTGACGGTTTGCTCAGAAGGAATCGCTGCCGCAGAGTTTGGCAAGTCATCATCGCTTGACGAATCAGAAGAACTCGAATCCGAGTCAGACTCCTCTTCAACGATATCAGCGTCCGATTCCTCAACTCGATCATTGGTCGTGCCAATAAGTGAATCCTTAAGGATCTCTTCAAGTTCGCTCATATGCTTAGCAAACACCTCATCTGCGAGTGATAGGTCTGCCTCCTGCTTCTCAAGGTCAACAAGCTCTTCACCAAGATCAGGCGCCTTGTCACTCTGAAACAACTTTAAGAACTTAATGTTACTCCGGACTTAGCAAGATCAATTATGTCAATCCTCGGCTAGCCATTAATCGCTCTGATCTTCTCTCTAGCACGGACGATCCTTGCCTCGTATTTCGTCACTAATTCGCGCTTCTCTTCGTCAACAGCCTGCTGCACAACCACATCTTGAAGCTTGGCAACGACATCTAAGCGGGTGGTAAGGTCAGAGACTTTTTTCTAAAGACGCTTTCTCTCGGATTTAGACTCTGTGAACGTCCCATCCATCTCGCGACGCTTGTCTTCGGTTTTCTTCACAACAGCTTGGAGAGTAGCAACGCAATCCTGTGCGTCCCTTTTCTGCTTCTTAAAATCGTGACAAGCCTTCTGAACATTAGCAAGCTGACGGGTCTCCGAGTGAGCAGTTATCTCGTAGTCAATCGCGAGCTTATTAAGCAAAGAAAGGAACTGCCAAACAAAGAAACAGATCACGGAAAACAAGTTAGAAGATCAGAAAGAAGGAAAAAGAAAATCGCTATCCCACAAGAGTTGCCACGAAGTCATACCGTCACGCAGTGAAGGGCCATGCTTGAGTAGGAACTCTCCTTCGACATCTCTCATGGAGGGGGAAACTCAGTCCCTGGGAAGACGATCTTGGACAGATGCGACACCGCCAGCGCAGCACTGCCAAAAGATCCCTTCCAATTGGAGGGAAATGATGGATCTGTCGCCACGTGATCACGTCGAGGAGTCACATCGCGCCTTGATCTGCTCGAATCCTCTCTGTAAGCAATATATTTGCCCTTTTCTTCTTGGGAACGCTTACGACTTACCCCACGTAATCATCCCTTCTCCTCATGTTATCGTGGAGCCTATACGATGACTCAAATCGATGATCGGTGATAACGACATTATTTTGCTCTAACTCTGGACGTCGCGATGTAGGTGCAAGGTATCTAGTAGTACTAGCTCTGGGGACTGACGTCAACGGTCAGCTTGCTGAGACACTCTTGCGTTAGATTCTCTCCTGGCCTCGGTAGCTCTCCTCTCACGAGTAGACGGTTTCCTCGCGTTGTCCAATATCACTGGTGAAGAATTCAACAAAGTAACTCCGAAGCGACGAACACAAGGTTTTCTGACTCTGCGTAAAGAAAAGTCTTCCTTCCAGCTACACTTCTCAGCAGCAAGGTCATCATGAAGAACAAATAAGTCACTCGGCAACTTCCAATGTGACTCAAAACTACAAAACAACAAACAAGAGGAAATGATTAGAATCACAAACCAAGGATATAAGCAAGCAAGATCGCAAAGAAATGGTGATTTCAAAAAAATAATTCTAATCTAAATACACTAGCGGGGCAGGATCGGCTACCGCGAGTTTTCCATCTTTTTTGAAGCATGTCTAGATGATCGTAACCAACAGATGCTTCATTGACATTCATAAAGAAAAACTTTTTCCACCAAAAATGATATGTATTGGGAAAATCCCAAATGACTTGGAGATCCGCTTTGCCGTTAAGAAAATAAAGGAGTTTGCCCTTGGAGCCAGTCTTTCTAACCTCCAGAAGACTCAACAAATGGTCAACTCCAACTTCGTAACTACACTCATAGCTGCGCACCAGAATCCCGACTAAGTGGCGCATCCCACGAGGCATGATCTGAGCAACGGCGAGATTGGTCCTCTACAATTAGTTAAAAATAGCACTAGGGATCGGGAACCACAAAAAGCACGCATAAAAGTATGTTTCATACAAAATGAAGTAGCCCTCTGGAAGATGATCGATCCGTGCATCTGAGTAAGGAACAACTAGTTCGACTCCGTCGAGAACACTAAAGCAAGCAGTAAAGAAATCCAAAGACTCTTGAGTTGACATGGTAGATTTTGGCGGATCAGGTTCTCTCTGCTTTGCCCTTCGCTTCTTGGCAGCCGAAAAAACTGCAATCTCATTGCTAACCTTGTCGACCGTGACTAGAGCATTAGAGTAGGTCGGTCCCGTCGAACTACCAGTGTCAGACTATGGAGAATGAACCATTCTCCTTCCAAGAAGCAAATGATCATCGACCATCTCTCCAGAATCGTCTAAGTTTAAAATAGCCTCCATGCCGTACTTCTCGCGCGGACAGTCAAGCTGCAAGTCCATGGAATAAAAAACCATCCTTTTAAAATTCACCTCTTTGCTGTACCAAAGAGCAACGATCCTTGTTACCGAGTCGTCGAATCACCGAGTCGCTGAGTCATCAAGTTTTAAAAAAAAAATCAACGGCCGAGTTGATTCAGTCACCTAGTTGACTCGACGACCAAGTCAACTCGGTTGGATCTTGAACCGCCGCTTTTTTCTCCCCCGATCTTGCCCCGCTTTGCCTCGCCGTTGCCAGGCCACGATCTCGGTTCGCAGCCGACTCGCCAAGACACCACTTCTCACTAGTGGACGCTCTCTCTTCTCCACCATGAAATCTTGATAGAAAATTACACGAATCTCGTGAACCATGTCTCATCCACCCCGCTCGAACTGTCGCGAGACCTCGCAGGAGTAAGTCGACCTCACTGTATGAAGACCTCGTCGTGAACAAAGTCTCATTCACCTCGCCGATACGATGAGCCAAAAGTTGACGAGTCCGACGACGGTGAGGCATGGGTGAAGTCGGCACCGACAACGTTGAAGGGAGGCAGCGGCGGCGGTTACACGTGATCGAAGAAGAAAAACAAAGAAAAAAAATCCTAAAAGAAAATAATAATATTAAAACAGGAGAGAGAAATAATGGGATGATTTTTACTTTTTGCTGAAGGAAAGTGATTTGGTAGAAAATAATGACAGATTTATTTATACCTGAAGGATTTCTTAAAATCACTTTGTTTCTAGAAAAATTCCTGAATTTTTCCAGCAGGCCTCAAGGTCACTAACGCCACAAGACCATTAACTTCATCAGTCCTTCAAATAAAAGAAAAAGAAAAAGAAAACAAGTCCATAAAAACACGCTGACATCGGTTCGGTGATGAGACGTCCACGCGTGTTAACTTCGCAGTCTAGCATATTGATCTCAGACTTCAGAGACTTTCACCTTGGTATCATCGTAACTGATACTACTGAGCTGGGGGGGCTAACTGTAAGGGTCGAATTTCTCCCCTATGAGATCGATATAATGACGAGATCAACTCTGCAGCGTCCTGACGAAATCGGATCAAGTTTACAAAGGCCCAGTCTGAATCTAAGACCAAAATGACATAAAACCCATAAGCAAAATGAGCTTAATGAAATAATAGGCCTAAATTAGATATTTTGTTTAATGGGCCAAACCTATTTTATTAGCTTACCCATTTTACTTATAAAGACTATATATATATATATCTCATTGTACTCACCTAAAAAAGGTTCAAAACTTTTAGTAGAAAAGCTCTCTTGTAACAATAGCTTACCAAAAACAGTAATAAAGAATATTCTCAGTCTTTGTTTCTAAATGAGTCTGCGACATAGAAATCTTTAATCCCTAAACATCCTTGATAAATTTAACTGTGCAGATCTGACACTGATATTATTTTGGTGGACTAGGCTTATATAATAGTATTTTTTCATTGCTAAGCCAAAAAATGAACAAGCGAGAAGCTTAAATTGGATTTTAGAGCTTAAAATTTAGCAAAATATCTAATATAACGGCAACACTTACCAAATTTTTCATTTTTCAACAGATAAAATAGATTATTTTTGTTGTTTCTTTCCATTACAAAGACAAAAGGATCAGAAAAAAATTCTGTGGTTTCTCTAAACTCATGATCTCCACCACGATCCAGTCGCCACGACGAACTCCCTTGCCGGTCACAATCTCGACCTCCGTCGGCGTTGTTGTGGTTTGTGACCTCGAAAATCTCAGCAGCTCTGGTGGGTTTCGTAGGGTTTTGCTGTGATCTGGTCGTGAGGAGTGAATGGCGGCACCGGTGGTGCTCGAACATTGTCGATGGAGTTTGGGTGGGCGTTTTCTGGTGGATCTCGGCAAATCTCTGTACTTTCTTCTTATGGTTTCACCGCACCTTTAGAATATCCTCAGATCTGGCCTTACCTTTACCTACTGCAAAGATCAATGCCTCGGATCACTGTGGTGGTTCCATACCCGATAGAGTTAGTTCTCCTGCTCTTTCATTTGAGAGTTGTAATTTATCCTTGAGCTCTATCAAATTATTAGCAACTTCTGATTGAGTTAGTTCTCCTAATCGGAGTCTGAGTGACGTATTCTCAATCGAGGTATTAGTGGGTTTTCTGCTTGCGTGTTGTTTTGTTGATAGGAATTTGTGACTGGTTTTCACATGAGGAGGAAGAAGAGGATAAATGAAGCGCAAAAGCAGCAGGAGAAAGCGTCGTAAGCCTATCAAGGCTCATAAGAAGGTGAGGATGGAGATTGGAGTGTTTCTTTGTCTGATTTGTGATTTTTGATGGGTTTATTATTTCAGATGGTTGGACAAATGTTGTATTGCAAGAGAAGTTTATGTTTACTTTACTTGAAGGTTGTAGTGATATCAAGGTAGCTGTTTGGAATAGCAATACACTCTCCACATATGACTTCATTCAAAATGCATCGTATGTGATTGTTTTATTTTGCATTTTTTATGCTTTGAAATCCCTAATTCAGATTTTGGAAATCGAGTCTTTTTGTTTGTTTGTTTGTTTGTTGTGATTAGGATTCAATTTGCAGAAGGTTCTTTATTAGGGATATGACGATTGTACATGGACTCTGCAGACTAAAACTTGGAGGTAAAAACATTGGCTTCACTAGTTTTTGGTGCATTTTGATGTGGCTTTGATTGTATAGTGGGATTGAATGTTTCTATATTGAGCACACTTTAGCATTTAAATTGGGTTTCTCTGTAACTGAGATAAAACTTGACGTTTTCATATATTAATTAGTTCCTTAAAACTGTGATTGTAAAACTTAAACTCATATTCTTTTTGGTTTGACATCAGGTGATTTTATTGTTGTCTTTTTCTTTGATTATGATTGGTTTCTCTGTTTACTAAACATATCTGTAGTTTCTTATTGTCTAGGTTCTTCAAGATCCAGAAGCGAAATGATAGGGAGCGTGATAGTGATGCTTCTACATCACTAAAAGTCCAATGAACCGTCTCACTCTACATCTGGTTCTCAGGTCACTATTAGCATAAACCGTTTTCTTATCTTTGATCTTTCCATTTCACATAACTCACCTCTCCATCCTCATCAATAAGAATGAATGCTTCTTGAGGTGACTTGTGTGAAGATACAAAACATATGCTTATTTAGCTGTTTACACTCATTTTCTATCAGATTTTTCTTTTGATTCTTCAAGTACTTATTTGATGGCCTTTTTAAGGAGATACTGACAAAGTTAAATGCCTTTTAATGAGTTCTTTCAGCTGAGTAGCTACTCATCTATAGAAGGTGTGTTGTAGCTTATTTTGAGACTAGAGATTGATTTTGGATCTAGTGAAAAGCTTGATAAGGTTTGTGCTGATCCAGTCATTATACATTCTCATAACACTTGTTCATGGAGTTGGTTCTGCTAGCCAGTATTATCATGTTCTTGACGATATGAGGTTTGTTGTGATCCAATCATTATACATTCTCACAACTGTTTGTGCTGTAACTGATAGAAACCCGTACTGATTTTATTGAAACAAGAGGAAAATACAAAGCAAATGACTGAGTTTTCCTCAAATCTCAGTCACTCCTTATGATCTGTATCTGGACACCTTCCAATATCAGATAAAAGACTCCAAATGAATAAGAGGATCCTATTTATAAACATAGGTCCTTTAACAACCACCAATACTCAATTGGGAACGTGTAACAACTATAACAAACTCTAACAACCTTCATCTACTGCTCAGCCACGTCATCCTCCTCTTGAACCTTCCTTCTGAACTTGTTCCTGTAAAACGATCTCAAAGGTAGTGGCTTACCAATACCCCCCGTCGCAAGAACCAGCTTGTCCTCAAGGGGAAACAACGGAAACTGATGTTGAAGATCCAACACGCGAACCCACGAGGATTCAGAAGAAGGCAAATTCTTCCACACCACCAACGCTTCCAAATAACCAGACTTGTCATAACGAGTCTCAACGATGGACTCCGGCTCAACAACCAAGCTATCTTCCAATGTCACATCTTTAGGTAACAGATACACCTGTTGTCCGTGCCCCAAAACAGGTTTGAGCTGAGAAATATGAAAAACAGGGTGTATCTTAGACCCATTGGGCAGCTGAAGTTTATACGCAACCTGGCCAATACGGTCCAACACTGCATACGGCCCATACCAACGAGCAGACAACTTGTGACAAGTCCTCCTGCGAACTGATTGTTGTCTATAGGGCCGTAACTTCAAGAAAACCTTATCCCCCACCTGCAAAACCAATTCTCTGTGATGTTGATCGGCATTGGTTTTCATACGATCTTGTGCTTTAAGTAAATGACCCTTAATATCCTCCAACATCGCATCTCTGTCCCGTAACATTGTTTCAAGAGCCACATTTCTGGTGGAGCCTTCTTCAAAACGCAACAACACAGGAGGATCTCTACCATAAACCAGTTTGAAAGGGGTACATTGTAATGATGTATGGAAGGACGTATTGTACCATAACTCTGCCCAAGCCAGATATTTGGCCCAAGAAGTGGGGTGTGTAGAAGCAAAACACCGTAAGTAAGTTTCTAAGCAGCGGTTAAGAACCTCCGTCTGGCCATCGGTTTATGGATGATACGCCGTAGAAAACTTCAAAACTGTACCAGAAATCTTAAAACAAGCAGTCCAAAAAGAACTAAAAAAAATCGTATCTCTGTCAGAGACAATGGTTTTAGGGAACCCATGCAATCGGACAACCTCCTGAATAAACTTGACAGCCACATCCGGAGCTTGATACGGATGCTTCAAGCCCACCAAATGTGCATACTTACTGGGGCGATCCACGATGACCAACAACACATTGTAACCACCAGACATTGGCAATCCCTCAATAAAGTCAATGGAAATGTCTTCCCAAATACGCACAGGAATCGGAAGTGGTTGTAATAGACCAGCTGGAGACAAGTTTGAGTACTTATGTGTTTGACAAATGTGACACTCAGCCACATAGTTTTGCACCGTAGGCTTCATCCGTTTCCAATAGAAAACCTGTTGAATGCGTTTCAAAGTCTTCAAAACCCCGGAGTGTCCCCCAAAAACCCCATCGTGATACTCCCGAAGAATCAACGGAATGAACGCTGACATCGCAGGAATAACCAAGCTATGTTTGTAAAATAAGCGCCCCTGAACCACTGTGTATCCAGGATGTAAGGTCACATCAGCCAACACGTTTTGTAATAATGTCTGAATGGTAGCGTCCTCATCGATTTCTTTATACAAATCCTGAAGTTGTAGTGTAGAAGGAACAGTCAAGGCCAGCAACAAAGAAGACGCAGACCCACTGGAAGGAGTTACAATTCGAGACAACCCATCTGCAACTTTATTTTCTGAGCCCACCTTATACTCAATGTCGAAATCATATCCCAAAATACGAATAAGCCACCTTTGATAATCCAGCGCCACTGCAGTTTCCTCCTGTATAGCCAAAGAAGCCACTTGAGCTTCATAATGCAAATTGAATATGCTACGGTCCGAATGCAGTGATTTGAACAGCGGATTCGTGACGTGTAATGAAGGGTCACCCTTCAGAGTTACCCAATGATTTTGGTATATAAAAGACAATTCATGGCCGGCCCAATCCACATGACACTTTCCGAGGGTCCGAAGCCATTGAATTCCCAAAATCATATCTGCACTTCCCAACTCTAAAGCGATGAAATCCGCTGAAAAACTCAAGTCTTGCAACTGGAACGTTATATTTGAACAAAGCCCCAAGCCTTTTACAGCCACTCCAGTGCCTAGCAATACTTCTAACTTGTCCTGCGTAATAGTGTGCAAATGAGCTTGCTGCACTAATGGGGGGGAGATAAAATTATGAGTAGCTCCACTGTCCAACATAACAACCACTTTGTGCTTCTTGATAAAGCCAATGAGTTTCGTTGTAGTTGGGGAAGAAACTCCCAAAAAAGAGTTGAGGGATAATTCCATGAACGTTCCCTCACATTCCACATCTGTTTCCATCAATTCATCTCTCCTTTCATCCAACACTTCCATTTGTATACCATTTACCACTGTCAACACTTGAAGCGTCTTGTTAGGACATTCTCCATTGACCAAATGAAAACGAGACCATTTCTTTGGACATCTAAAACATAACCCCAAACGTCTTCTCTCCGCAATTTCTTCTTTGGATAACATTTGTTGGCTTTGAGCTGACGACTTTTGTTGAGGTTTAACTCCTGTTGACTGCACTTTGGTATTAATCGATTTCATCTTCCAACCCGCATGTGAGGACGGTTCTGAAACTGGTTTGAACTGTTTCTGTGTCTGACCATGCTGTCGTTTATACTGCATATCCTTACAAACCACACTGTAGAGAGAACTAGTCTCCATTTTAAGCGCCCAAGATATCATATCCGGCAAATCAAGTGGTTTACACATTGTTACAACTTCCTGCATCTCCGGTGTTAAACCATTCATAAAAATCCCCTCTAATTGCGTCTCTTGAAATCCATTGACTTGAGATGATAATTCCTCAAACAAATGCACATATTCTTCCACAGTTCCAGTTTGTTTAATTGCGTAAAGAGGCTGGCTGATATCTCTGAACTTCTCTTTACTATACCTAGCGATCAACCGTTGCTTAAACTCCTCCCAATTTCTGAAAGGTTTCCTGGTTATTTCACCATTGAACCAGTCCAATGGCCCTTGATCCAAGCTGACCGAGACTAGTTTCAACTTTGCGTCATCCTCATAACCTCCTAAACGGAAATATCTTTCCACTTTCAAAATCCATCCATACGAATTCAGACCTTGAAAAATCTGCATCTCAACTCTCTTTATCAGGCTTTGATGATTAGCCACAAGATCGGACCTCGATGCATCAGTTGCGACACGCCTAGGACTACGGCAAGGTTCCAATTCAGGGGAACGTACCTGTGCGTCAAATCGATCCGGATGAGTTGTTGATTGCTGCACTACGACCGTATCCAAGTACTCCGGAAGGTTACGCTTCAAATAGGAGAGGAGCGATTCGAACTTCTCATCCATGCGTGACTCCATTGCCTCAAATCGAGCTGCGTTAAGCTTCTCCGTCGCGTCAAATCTCGCCACCGTCTTCTTCTCAAACGCAAGTCTTGCATCTATCGACAACTTGAGAGAATTTCCCAACGAATCCAAGGTGATCGGCGGCGATGTGATGTTTTCCGATTCTGGCAACGAATTCGCCGCCGTGAGATTGCCTCGTGAACTCGGCTCTTTCCCCATCGCGATCTATCGATCCTGATTACGCTCACGACGCACCAATTTGATAGAAACCCGTACTGATTTTATTGAAACAAGAGGAAAATACAAAGCAAATGACTGAGTTTTTCTCAAATCTCAGTCACTCCCTATGATCTGTATCTGGACACCTTCCAATATCAGATAAAAGACTCCAAATGAATAAGAGGATCCTATTTATAAACATAGGTCCTTTAACAACCACCAATACTCAATTGGGAACGTGTAACAACTATAACAAACTCTAACAACCTTCATCTACTGCTCAGCCACGTCATCCTCCTCTTGAACCTTCCTTCTGAACTTGTTCCTGTAAAACGATCTCAAAGGTAGTGGCTTACCAGTAACCTAATATCTGAAGTCAAATATATTTGTGTTGTTACCAACACAAAATTTGTCTGTTGGCATCTTCAGATGGATTTCAGGAAATATTCGATGGTTTATCTACACTAAATTAGTCGACATAACAATTGAGATATCAGAAGATATTCTAAGAGCAGCGGATCAGTATCAGAAGTTTGTTTCTCTTTGTCCTTTTATATCACAACTCCTTGTGATTAGCACTCTTGTTGTTTTAGAGTAGTAGTACTTGATGTTTTTATTTAAGATTTGGTTCGGATTATTCTATGTAAGACTTGTTTTGTTTATATGAATTTTCTATGAAATGAAAAAAAAGAATATTTAAATATATATTGTTGACTAAATTTAAATTATTAAAAAACTATTTATAAATATATAATGCAAATCCATAATATATAACAGCGTAAATAAATGGGTTACAATTAATTCTAATACAACAATAAAACAATGCTACAACATAATATTTTACAGCATTTATCATGAGTTATAAAAATATATATTACAACATTTCAATAACGTTATGATTGAACGATCCATAATAGCACATAAAAAAATGCTATCGTATGGGGTGATTCTATTATAGCTGGGACAAACATAGCGTTTAAAAACCCCGCTATTAATCATATATTATAGCATTTATCGTGAGCTAAGAATGTCTATTTATCTTGTAGTACAAGGTTGTAGAAACTGTAGTTTTTATATAAGATCCACTAAATTTTTTAAAATTTGATTGGTAAGCAAATAATGTAAACTTTTTAAAGTCAATCACACTCAATTATAATAAAAAATCTCAAATATTATGGGTATTGGGGAGATTTAGGAGTTCTGATTTGACTTGTTTTTTTCTATATATTTGTGGGTAAAAGGTTTTCGTGTCTATATTATTATGATATTATTATTTCAATAGTTGATTATTTTCTGTCACTTATTTAACCTCCAATTTTCTAGCATCTTCTCGCAATTCCTGTTTAAAATTGGAAAAGGAATATGCAGATTTTATTCTATATATACACTTTTAAACACTTCTTAAGCTCATATATATCTCTCTTTTTTCTTTAGCCTAGCACCAAAATCCCTACTTTCTTTCAAGAATTTGTGACAGAGTTATGTCTCAGCATAATGCGAACCAAAACTTCTACACAAAATACAGAAAGATATACGTTGGGGGCTTGCCTTGGACAACAAGAGAAGAAGGTCTGAGAAGCTTCTTCGAACAATTCGGTGAAATTATCCATGTTAATGTGGTCTTTAACAGAGAAACAAAACGATCAGAGGGCTTTGGCTTTGTAAGTATCTAATATATACATATATCAGTATATGTTAATATTATTCCGCAATAGTTTATAATATAAAACCAGTGATTTTATTTATTTATTTTTGGTTTGTATTTCCATGTTTGATAAATAGAATGTTACAACATGGAAACGTAAACGCAAACATATAATCGGAACCTAAAGTTTTTATAGAGAAATTTTGTTTTTCAATTAATTCTTGATTAGGTCACGTTTAGAGATGTTGAATCTGCAACAAGAGCTTGTGAGAATCCAACTCCGACAATAGATGGTCGAGTAGCCAAGTGCAATCTTGCTTATCTTGGTGCTAGGGTTAACAATAACCAAAACGGTTTACTCAACAACCAGTTTGTTCTTGTACCCTATTGGTAACGTTTCCACTCTTCACTATAATTTATCTACTTGATTCTTCTATTTTGCCGATAAAACCGAACAAATATTGTGGATTTATTCATGAAATTAGTTGATTGTTTGTTCAGGTACCCTCAGAATGTACCGCAACATTATCCGGTTTATCCATATTACCCGTACCCACCTTTTTGGACACAACATGGCCTGTACTGATGAACCAACCTCGCTCATGACTTATGAGCAATTTCACTTGTTGTTGTCCGAGTCAGATGACTTGTTGTCATATTTGCTAAATTTAGACTGTTTAGTTTGCAGGACTAGCTAATTTACTTATCTATAAATGTATATATATGCATTGCATCTCCTTTGTTATAGAGACCACGATTCATTTTTTCAGCTCCTGTTTATTATTGTTGCAAACTCCATTGTTTTATGATGACTCTTTGTATTTTCTTGGCCTCTTTGAATCTTGAATCTTGTTCTTACATTATTATGAGTTTATATATTTGGTACTTTTAAGGATTTCTTTTACTGAAATAAAAAGAAAGTTCTCAACTTTGGAAAGTTGCCTAATTAGTAATACTAAAACAACTTTCAAACAAAAGAAAAATCTAACAAATGTCTTAAAATACGTTATAATCATCACAAATCTTTTTATTACAAGAATGTCACTATAAATTTATTTAAAAAAATTAAAAAATATCTAGGTTTAGGTTATATCAGTGTTCTAAAACGCGACCACAAACATCGATTCTTCGCCCAAAATTGCTCTACGGTGTGGAGCCGCCGCGATTTCACCATATTTGGACAAAAAATCAAAAAATTAGAAAAACTAAATTTTTGGTGTTGTAAGTACGGATTCGAGGTTTTTATCATGAAAATACAATATTAGTGTACAAACTAGACAAAAAATGGAAGACAAATATGCATAAACGGGAGAAAAAAGAGCGGCCGTATTAGGGTTGCAGAACCCGTGTGCAAGAGGAATAAGACGAATGGAGAATAACCGTTTTACCTTTCATTTAACTGCTTTATGGTAGACTTGTTTGAAAGATAAATAGTTGTGTTATAGTAGACCTGTTTGAAAGATAAAGAATTGTGTTATAAACTGTGGTGTTGTGGTGTTGTGGTATACTTGTTTTTAATATGATCAGCTATAGTGGTATACTTGTTTTTAATATGATCAGCCATAATGATTGCAAATACTATTTGACATGTTTATGAATAATAACAAGTTTACCATAACGCTGCTTATAAAAATCTCACTGTCACTGAACAATATTAGTGTACAAACTAGACAAAAAATGGAAGACAAATATTCATAAACGGGAGAAAAAAGAGCGGCCGTATTAGGGTTGCAGAACCCGTGTGCAAGAGGAATAAGATGAATGGTGAATAACCGTTTTACCCTTCATTTAACTGCTTTGTGGTATTGTTTGAAAGATAAACAATTGTGTTATAGTAGACCTGTTTGAAAGATAAAGAATTGTGTTATAAACTATGGTGTTGTGGTGTTGTGGTATACTCGTTTTTAATATGATCAGCTATAGTGGTATACTTGTTTTTAATATGATCAGCCATAATGATTGCAAATACTATTTGACCTGTTTATGAATAATAACAAGTTTACCATAACGCTGCTTATAAAAATCTCACTGTCACCGAACAAGTCTACCATTATTGTATACAAGAATATAAATCTATCGTCATTCGATATAGCCAAAGAAGTCTACCATACACATCAAAAACAAAACAAGTCTATCATCATAACACAAAGTGTATCATCATTCAATATAGCCAAACAAGTCTACCATCAAAATCGAAGCAAGTCTATCGTCATTAAATAGAAAAAACAAGTCTATCATCATAACATAAACTATATCGTTAGTCAATATAGCCAAACAAGTCTACCAAATATCATCAAAAACGCAACAAGTCTACCAATGTCATCAACAAGTCTACCAACTGAAAGTTGTTTTAGTAAAAAACTGAAAAGATTGAATAATTCTACCACTACCATATAGAAGTCTACCACATATTAAATTTACCACCATTATAAATAAGTCTATGATAGCGAACTATCAATAAGTCTACCGATCACAAAATTAAGTCTACCAACCATGAATTTAATTATACCATCGAGGAATTTAAATCTACCACGAGTAATTAGTCTACCATCACATACAAATAAATCTACCACTCAATAATAAGTCTACCGAGATAAATCTACCGTTCGACTACTAAGTCTATCACTTAAAAACAAATCAACGACTGTTGGAGTTAACTCTATCACGCATAATTTAAGTCAACCACTCCAAAATATCTTTACCATTAAATAAAAATAAGTCTACACAATAAGTCTACCATTCAAATATTAACTCTTCCGTTTGTCGATTCCGTTCGTCGATTAAGTCAACCAACCAATTTATAAATCTATTGATCATAAAATAAATCTACCATCATTTGAACGGTAGATTTATTTACTTTTAACGGAAAACATTTTGCCTACGTGTCCTGCCTCATTAACGGCAGTTTCGTAAATACGTTTTTTGTCATCAAAACAAATAAAGGATAAAACAAGTACATAAGATTGTTTGAATAATATTAAAAAAATGGCATTATTTTGGTCAAAAACCAATTTTTCAAAGTTGTTTTAGTAAACTTTCCTAGTTTGTTTTACAGTATATTTTTTTTTTGTCACATAGTATAATTTTGTTTAATTTTAAAATTTTGGGACTAATCTTTTATTTACTAAAGCAAAAGTTATTCATCAATTCTCAGAATGACAAGTGCCATTCACTTTTTATTTTCTAAATACAATTATTCTTTTATTTGTTTTCTGTTTTATTTAATAAAAACTAATTTTGTTAGCGATTTCTCTTCCTAACCTACAAACGAAAAACCCACGTTCTCCTTCTCTAACTTCCCACGATTTCGACTACTCACCATCTTCAAAATCCCCATGTCACAATCGACAACTTCATCTTCACACAGCTATGGAATTTTCAAAAAGGAATTAAATCTATCAAAAACCCTTTTGATCAGGTAAATCATCTCTCCACTTTATCTGTTTCAAAATTTAAACGTTTTTATCACAATCATATATTTTAAAATCACAACTACTGTTGTTTCTTCAATTTCTCCCTCTTCTGTATTCCAATTCTCACTTAGAACTGAACGATATTTCTCCATTATCACGATTTCGGCCTTAGTTTCTCCCTTAGAAAACATCTCCTAATTTGTCCTCTTTTGTTCTGTGTTGGAGCTATTTGAAGAGATTTTATAGTAAGCAATTCAAGTACCAATCATCTCTGATATGTATTGTGTTTTCCAACTTGATAATTTTGGGGTTTTGTGATTTTTGATTTACTTTTTTTCTTCTTTTTTTTAACTACTATAATGCTAAAACAGTAGAAGTATGGCAAAGATTCTTTAATATGTAGGATTAATTACTAAAAATTTTTTGGAAAGTTGCTTAATTACTAAAACAACTTTCAAACAAATGAAAAATTTAACAAAAGTCTTAAAAGACATTATAACCATCACAAAAGCTTTTTATTACAAGAATACCATTATGAATTTATTTAAAAAAAATCAGAAATTTGTTTAAAACTGTGGCCGCAGAGGCTGTGGTAGCGCTAAATCTTTTGATTTTTGATTAGAAAAGGGATATATGATGTTAGATCTACTAGTTTTAGGCTAAATCTAGTTGAAAACAAATTAAAACAGTAAGAACGAGCTAAAAAGTGGTTGGCGGCCATTGTTAGGATTTGACAGAAGCTGGGTCGTGTGGAGAAGATGAACCGTAAATTACGATTTTAGTTTTTATTGAATAACTCTACCACTACTATAAATAATTCTACTATATATTATAAATCTACCACTACTACAAATAAGTCTACTATATATTATAAATCTACCACTACCACGACTATAAATAAGTCTACCACATATTATAAATCTACCAGTACTATAAATAAGTCTACGATTGCGCGAACATCAATAAGTCTACCGATCACAAAATTAACTCTACCACTACTACTAATAAGTCTATCACTCAAAAATAAATCTACCACTACTATAAATAAGTCTACCGTTCACAAAATTAACTCTACCACTACTAGAAATAACTCTACCGATAACAAAATTAACTCTACCACTACTAGAAATAAGTCTACCACATATTATAAATCTACCACTACTATAAATAAGTCCACGATTGCGCGAACCATGAATAAGTCTACCGATCACAAAATTAACTTTACCACTACTAGAAATAAGTCTACCTTATATTATAAATTTACCACTACTATAAATAAGTCTACAATTGCACCGGTCACAAAATTAACTCTACCACTACTACTAATAAGTTTACCACTCAAAAATAAATCTACCACTATTGGTGTTAAGTCTACCACTCCAAAACATCTCTACCACTAAGTAAAAATAAGTCTACACAATAAGTCTACCATTCAAATATTAACTCTACCGTTCGTCGATTAAGTTTACCAACCACTTAATAAATCTAACAATCGTAAAATAAATTTACCATCACATGAACGGTAGACTTATTCGCTTTTGACAGGAATATATTTGCTGCCTCATTAATGACAGTTTTGTAAATACGTTTTTTGTCTTTAAAGCAGATAAGGGTAAAACGGGTACAAAAAATTATTTAAATAATATTAAAAAATGAGCATCATTTTGGTCAAAAACTAAATTTCCAAGATTGTTTTAGTAAACCTGCCTAATATGTATTGCTACAAAGATTTCTCAATTGGCTTCAATTGTATTTTAGCCAATATGATCGATGTCCCTAAATTTAGTCACCTATATATTCATTAGAAATTGTAACAAATAAGCCTCTCTGTCCTGTTGATTTGAGTTGCAAATAGTCTTCGGCTATTTGTTTCTCCAATATGTCTTATTTGTCTTGACATTCTTAGCCAATTTCTTTGGCCGATCTTACAAGAGCACATCGCTTCTCCACCCTGCATCAATCAAAGTTTTTCTTACATCATTGGTGAATCTTTCTCTTTTTTTCATCAATTCATAGTCTTAAAATCGCATATAAGGTAAACTCTTTGGTTTTTCAGAATCAACTTTTAATCTCAGTCTTCTCTGAACTAATATTTAATCAAGGTTTGTATATCTTTTCATCAAATATATTCAGTTATATTACTCTCACGGAGAGCAATCTGCAAAAGTGACGGGGTAGTCGACAGTCTTCCGATCTCGAGGTCTACTTTCATCACGATTCGTTTAGTCTGCCTTCTGTTAGTGAATGTTTTTTTAAAATATCTCTTCTTTTAAGAAAGTTTCTATGTAATGATCGATACCTTTTACATGCTGCTGATTTTGTCCTATATTGAGATATGATGACGTTTCTTTGTTGAGTATTTTAATCTGATTACTTTTCCGAATTTGGGTTGGTATGTTTGGCATTGTCCTCTACAATTGGATTATCCCTTTTTACTAAAGCCGCAATTAGAAGATTTTGTTTGTCGTCTTACATTTATCTCTGATTATTCAATATGCCTTCATCTTTTACATATGCAGCAAGCACTTATAACTCTTAGGTCTGTGTTTGCATTTATGGCTTTAAAGCTTTAGTACATTTTGTCGTCTGGTTAATCAGTTTAAAGTTAATAAATTCACATTTTGTTTTCAAATATGAAGATTTTTCAATCCTAATATTTACTAATTACAAGCATCATCTTAAGCTCTTAGAGTTCAATTATATTCAGGAAACACATGCCTATTTGTAGTCTTCAAGATTGCGTTTGAACTAAAAAGATTTACTTTATTTTCAAGTTTGAAATTCTTTTTTTGCAGCCATATTTTTAATATGAAACTCACAAAGATCGTACTTTTCTGCATCGAAAGACAAAGACTATAACATTTAAGAAACTAGATTCACTAAGTAAGGAAGCGTTAAGGAGATGAGGAGAGAAACAACAAGCACATGTGATGATCTTCTGTATTGTGTCTACGCCCTTATCAACAATAACAAAACCGAGAAAATTTCGGAGAAGATCTTCTGCTTTGGATATTGTATTTTCAAACAAGGGATGAATCCTTTTTATCCAAATAAGTATTACAAGTTTAAATCCTTTTTGTAGTTTCTTACTCTTTGATCCTTCCTACTTGATATAACATATCAAATGCATTTAAGTGACACGATAAATGTGACAACGAGTATTATTATGTTTCTCATTGTAATCGGTATATTTTGTCAATATGATACTTCCCGGTGCATAGCACCAGGCAATAATACTAGTATTGAGTAAAGTTAGCAGTAAACTTTGGACCAACGTTTATAAAGTAATAGATAAATCAAAACAATCCATATTATTATAAATTGGACCAACGTTTTCAACTTTTCAACTAACAAATTAAATTAAAATGTGTATGTATCTTAAAATAAAATAAAATAAAAATCATAAACCTAATAAAATCAATAAAAATTGAGTAGTTTCTAATAAAAATTTATTGTTTATGTTTCAATGTTTTCTATTATTTCAAATATAGTTTATAAAATAGATAAGTAACTTCATCATCCACTTATGTATAGATAAGTAACTTCATCATCCCCTTATGAATCTAGCTTGTAGGTAGCTTCATCATCCTTTTATGTATAATTAAATATAAATAAGTAACTACGAATATGGAAAATCTTATTGCTAAGGAAACCATGAGTCTCGTGATTATTGGTAATAAAATATTTTAGTTGATAAAATTTCGAACGTATTTATTATAATATGAGTTTATAGATATATTTAAATAAATTAAAATACTAAGAAAGTAAAACGAAAATCTTAAAGTAAACTAATGTTGATAATATATAAACAAAATAAAAATATTTTTCATATATAAAGTAGTTTATGTTCTTAGAAATAAATTGGGGTTGTTGGCACTTTTTCAAAGAATTATAATAAATCAGATCCTAAAGATTTTATAAGATTATCTTACTTTTAATATCCATTTATTACTTAGATTTAATGTTAAGATTAATTTAGAAAATCACTATTAATGCTATTGAATAAAATAAAATAAAAATAGAAAAAACAAAAATCTTTAAAAGCAATAATGTTGAAAATATATTAATAAAATTAATTTAGGGTCCGTTAATTTATTTATAATTAATTAGATTATTTTGTTTCATCAAATTTTTTAAATAACTTTTTTTTATAAAATTAAATTTTTGATAAAGTTATTTCCATTACTAGATTTAATTATGCGGTTTAACTTAATAACCGAATTAAATGTTTAGTTTTGGATGCCTATGAAATTAGGCTTCCTACTCTTACAATTCATCATCATTTTTGTGATTTTTATAATATGTGTTTGGCTCCAAATTCGTTTTCATATCCGATGTGAGATTTTTACAAACTCTGTTTTTTCATATGTGAAGTAATTTATGTTTTTAGAATGAAACTTGGTTTTCTTGGCATCTTTTCAAATAATTTTAATAAATTGAATCATAAAAATATTATGAGACTATCCATTTATTGTTTAGAATTACATCTTTAAGATTTATTTAGGAAATGACTATTAATCCTATTGAAATAAAGAAAATAAAAATACAAATAAAGAAAAAAGAAAATAGTAAACAAAATTAATGTCAAAAATATATGCTGCAAATTAAAATGATTTTTTTTTGTTATAACTAATAGGATTAATACATTCCATCAAAAATTTAAATAATTCTTTTTATCAAATTAATGTTTTGATAAAATTATTTCTATTATTCAATTTAATTATGCGGTATAATTTAATAACTGATTTAAAATGAATTAAATATTTTTAGTTTTGGATGCCTATTTAGGCTTTCTACTCTTACCGTTCTTTATCAGTTTGGTACTTTTTATAATATGTCTTTGGATCCAAATTTATTTTCATATCCGATGTGGGACTTTTACAAACATTGTTTCTTTTTCATATGTTAAGTAATTTATGTTCTTAGAATAAAAATTTGTTTTTTTTGTATCTTTTCAAATAATTATAATAAATCGGATCTTAAAATTTTTGTGAGATTATCTTTACTTTAATTATCCATTTATTGTTTGGATTTATTGTTAATATTAACTTAGTAAATCCCTATTAATGTTATTGAATTAAATAAAATAAAAGTACAAAGAAAGAAAAAAAATCTTAGAAAACAAATGTTGAATATATATATGAATAAAATTAAATATATTTTGAAATAATTAATATGATTATTTCGTTCCATAAAAAAAATTAAAGTTTAGTTTTGATAAATTTTTGATAAATTTATTTCTATTATTTGATTTAATTATACGGTTTAACTTAATAACCGAATTAAAACAAATAAAATATTTAGTTTTGGATGCCTATTAGATTAGGCTTCCTACTCTTATCGTTCTTCTTCATTTTGTTTTTGTTTTTATAGTATTTCTTTGGCCCCAAATTTATTTTTATATACGATGTTGGACTAACAAATTTTTGTGAGTTTTTCATAGGTTATGTAGTTTATTTTCGTTTTAAAATTTTTTAATCATAACATATGGAGAAAAAAAATCTATGTTTTGTTATCATATAAATTATTTGATTATTTAATTTGCATATAAAAATATCATCAAACGAAAATGAGTGGGGATCGAATGATTGAAAATTGATTACGTAAGAAATGCAGATTTTTAGAAAGTTTTATTATAATTATAGTATAATTAAATGTAAATCCGAAATTTAAATATGGAATATCTCTTTGTTGTTAAGGAAAGCAAAAATCATGAGATATTTAAAATTATGTATATAATGGCAAGTTTTTATTAAATGCATTCTGGTTATAAGAAAAGATTAAATAATTTGGATTAATTAATATTACAAAAATGCTATTAATGAATCAGTCGGATCGCGAAGCAGGTCAAGAGGATCCGCGCGTTTTCAATCGGATCCTGTTAAGAAATTGTCCGAAATTGAGCTCAATATTACTGAAATTGTCATTGCATCTGTCCAAAATTATCTTTTTCAATTGAATTTATTTAGTTATAAGACAATGGTAATTTAAGTAATATTGAAAGACATTTTGGATATTCTCATAAATGTATTTCTGTTTTAATATTATAGAGATGAGAGATCTTTCTTGTCTTTTTCTAATCTACATCGTCTAAAACAATAGCACAAGGTACACAATTCTCTTTATTTTATAACTATTCTAATTTGTAATAGTGAAATAACAGAGTGGTATTTGTATTATAACACATGTATCATGTCGTGGACGTAAGTCACGTCGTAGAATTTTACATTGAATTTATGTTCTAGTATGTTTTTTAATAGTGTTATTAATTGGATTATGTTATTGTGAATCATTGATACAAATTTTTGTTGTGTAGTTATGAGATTATACGAAGAATGGAGATGCTAAAATTTGGAGATGGAGACGTAAAATCTCGTGAACAAGACTCGTGGATAGTTAAATCATCATTTTTTTTTTTTAAAGTATTAACCTTTAAAATTTTTATTATTAAATATAGATATTTTTTTATTTTGTTACCATTTACTAGGACAATTTGTTCCATTCCCTCTCTACACTTGTTCCTCAATTTTTGTTCTTTTTTATTCCTTTCATTATTTTTCCTCTTCATTCCTATTATTCTTGAAGTGGTCACCAGTTAGAGTCGAAATTAACGTTACATATATGATAGATATATCTATAAAATCTTCTCTTAACTAGGAAATTGGTGATCTTCTGACCTAGTCCTAACGTACTTAGCGGCTAAATTCTAGCCTAAGCGTCGTAATCATGAATCCAGGTTAATTGTCTAACAAGATAGAAAAATGCTCTGTCTCTCTTATGTTATTACAATGGTATTAATACAACTCCAAAGTCGGTCCTAGATCATACAAGAAAGGAAACAAATAAATACGATATTTATTCTCCAAGTAAATCATATTCTCTAAGTATACCTTATCGTAATACTCCCCTCAAGATGGAGCGTGTAGATCGCGAATGCCCATCTTGTCAAATAAAAATTGCATTTGTTGTCATCCAAGAGGTTTGGTAAAGATATCAGCAAGTTTTTCCATAATGCCTATATGGAATAGCAAGTTGTTCCAGCATGTAGATTGCGAACGCCCATCTTGTCAAGTAAAAATCGTATTTGTTGTCATCCAAGAGGCTTGGAAAAGATATCAACAAGTTGTTCCATAGTGCCTATATGTTGAGTCGCAATAATGCCATCCAAAACCGCATTCTATATGCTTTGTTTTTTCGTGAAAGACGGGATTAGCCACAATATGCAAGACAGCCTTGTTATCACAATGAAATCGCACATGATCATGACGTTTAATCCCCAAAGATTCTAACAACTCTATCATCCATTTAAGTTCACTATAAGTCATCGCCATGGTACTATATTTAGCTTCGGCTGATGATCGTGAGACCGTTGGTTGCTTCTTCGTCTTCCATGATACGATAGAGTCTCCGAGGATGATAACATAACCCGTAAGCGACCGTCTAGTGAGAGGACACGCTGCCCAATCCGTGTCACAATATGCGGACAAGGAAAGACTATTCTTTGAACTTAGAAGTATACCTTGTCCCGGTGAACCTTTTAAATAGTGAACCACCCTAATGGCTGTTTCCCAATGCTTTTGTCGTGGTTGTTGCAAAAACTGAGCAAGAATGTGAAGCACATAACTCAATTCAGGCTTTGTGACAACTAGATAAACCAAACGACCGACTAAACGTCTATACTTGGCAGGCTCCGTGTAGAACTCTCCGTCATCACGAGCTAGATTATGATATTGTTCAATAGGAGAATCTACCGGCTTGGACCCAAGTAGTCCGCATTCAGAGATGATGTCCAATGCATATTTACGTTGAGAGAGATAAAGGCCTTCCTTTCCACGTGAAACTTCAAGACCCAAAAAATACTTCAAATCACCTAAGTAAAGCATCGATTAAGATATGACTTGAAACTTGAGATAAGTCGCGAGTTATCACCACCAATAATCAAATCATCCACATAGACAAGAACAAACATCGTAGATCCACCCCTATTTAATGTAAACAGTGAGTAATCATGTCGATTTTGTTTAAAACCAAACTGAAGTAACGCAGTAGACAAACGAGCAAACCAACATCGGGGAGCTTGCTTAAGTCCATAAAGAGCTTTCTTCAACTTACAAACTTGATTCGGTTTAGAAAATGAATAACCAGGCGTGAGTTTCATACAAACTTCTTCTTCTAATTCTCCATGTAAGAAAGCGTTATGAACATCTATTTGATGGAGTTTCCAACCTCGTGCGGAAGCTAACCCTCGTAAAATTCTCACAGTATTCATCTTTATTATCAGTGCGAACGTTTCATTAATATCAACTTCCTCTTCTTGTCGATTTCCAAGTGCAACCAACCTTGGTTTATAGTGTTCAACCGTGCCATCGGAATTAAATTTTATTGTAAATACCCACTTACGACCAATGACTTGCTTACCGGGAGGCAGAGACGTGATGGTCCATGTCTCATTTCGTTCGAGCGCATTCATCTCACAACTAACTGCAAACCTCCAACGTTCATCTTCAAATGCCTCTTTATAAGAAGTTGGTACAATATGTGATTGAACCGCAACCATAAAAGCCTGTATATCGGGTGAAAACCAATGACAAGGGACATAATGAGATAAGGGATAAGAGCACTGACCCGAAGACTCTGACGCAGGAGAAGAACTGACGTGAGAGGGTTTTTCATTAAGACTTGCAGTGTAAGTAACATAAGGACGTAGCAAAACAGATTGTTATTAGTAACTCTTCATCAACATGTGTACTTTCAATTCCAGATTCACTCGGTTTTATCTCCGTGTTTTGCTCCGGAGTTTCCATAGGTTCTCCCATGTTTTAGTCATTTCGAGATCCACTAAAGAAGCTGCAACCAGTGGAGTACCATCATCAAAAAATCCGTAAGATGTCGAGCTAACATAGATGGATTAATCTTAACCGATGGTTCCGTATTATTCATATGAGCAAACGGAAAATTTTCTTCATAAAACACAACATCCCTAGATACGAATATGTTGTTTGTATCAAGATCACATACCAACCAACCTTTCTTTTCCATTGGATACCCTAGGAACACACATCGAATGCTTCTCTCATCAAATTTATCTTTTCCTCTAGATAGTCTCTAGACAAAGCATAAAGACCCAAAGATCCTAAGATTATCATGGGCTGGTGGTAGTCCATATAGAAGCTCATAAGGATTTTTGTTATGTAACAAGCTCGTCGGATTTCTATTAATCAAATACGTCGCCGTTAGCACACTTTCTCCCCAAAACCTTTTAGGCAGATTTCCTTAAAACAACAAAGCTTGAGCAACGTTCAATATATGATGATGTTTTCTTTCTACCCTTCCATTCTGCTGAGTAGTTTCAACGCATGAGGTCTGATGTATGATACCCTTTTCTGCAAAAAATTGCTTCAAACATATAAATTCGGATCCATTATCAGTTCAGACCGTTTTTACTTGCTTCTTGAATTGTCTCTCCATATAAGCACAAAATGTTTTCAAAGCATTGGGTGCCTCTTTCTTTTCCAATAATAGAATTGTCCATATTGCTCTTGAAAAATCATCGACGATTGTTAGAAAATATCTTGCACCCGAAGTAGATGGTTCCCGATAAGGTCCCCATAAATCACAATGTATTAAAGAAAAACACTCATCCATTTTATTAGAACTAACTGAAAACAAATCTCGAGTTTGTTTAGCTCTACGACAAATCCCACAAGAATGATCAAAATCTCCTAAATTGCTAGAAAACCACCAACACTTGATAAAACCGAAAGAACTTTTGATGACGGATGACCCATACGAGAATGTCACAAGTCTCTTTCTCACCGTATAATGAAAAACTCGGTCAAGTTCTTCACCCACTCCAATCAAAGTCTTCGAAGCGAGTTCCTCAATCACACAAAACTTCTTCATAAACAACACAAATCCAGCAATCTCACGAAGTAGTTGTGATACTGAAATAAGAGTAGGAGAGAAATTTGGAGCAAAGAATACATGACGTAATATAAGTCGACCACCAAGATTCAACTGTCCACGTTTTGTGTCCCATGTTACTTGTTCATCCGGCAACGTGATTGGACAAGGGATATTGTTTCAACGTCAGTAAGAAGATCAAGACCTCCCGTCATATGATGACTAGCACCAGAGTCAATAATAATATCATGTCTGTCTTTCTTTACCAAATAAGAGAAGTTTTTCTTTCTTACCCGTGAGCTTCTAAGATTGATTCTGTTTCTGAGTATTGACAAACTGAGCTAATGTCACCCACTGATATGAAGCAAAGTACACTAGATATGCTAGCTTCACTTGCAGATGTCGCTTCTCCGAGTCGTGTGTTATAAGCACGAAAACCGGACCCACGGCCACCATGTCTTCTTCCTTGTGTTTCGACTCCTCTGCCTCTGCCTCCTCTATCGAATCCTCTTCCACCAGAAGGTTTGCTTTTATCCCACCATTCTGGATAACTGATGACTTGGAAGCAATGATTCGAGTCATGTCCTGGTTTTTCGCAGTGAGAACAAACAGAATTGGATTTCATGAATCGAGCAACTGCTGCTTGTGCATTAGTCATGGTTGATGTATTCGTTTGCGTCATTGAGGACTGTGTCACCACCGAGAGTCCTACAACTAGAATCCTTTCATCACGTTCAAGTGACGCTCTTCTTGTATAATCTGAGAGTATACCGAATCGAGATTAATCAACAGATTTGATCGAGTTATTCCAAATCAAGAGTTATCAAGGCCCATCAAGAATTGATGAACCCTCAATTTTTCTTCCTTCTTCTCATACTTCACCATCGAAGCACATTCTAAATCTCCACAACAACATGAGAAACCCTTTTCGAAATCAGCTAGATCATCCCACATAACCTTCAACTTTCCAAAATATACTTCAATAGATTCTCCATTCTGTTTGCAAGATGCAACATCAGCATGAAGTTGATGAATTCTCGTATCATCACTGACAGAGAACCTCCTCTGAAGACTTCCCACATCGCCGTTGCGCTGTCAACAAGAGAAATCGACGGTCATAACTTAGGCTCCACGCTACTGTAGATTCAACCAATGATCATCGAATTAACCTGATATACCCTATATTTTACCACTTTTTCTATCTATTTTAGTATGGTTTTTATATATATTAATAAAGCTTTTGAGCCAAAAGAGGTAGTTTTCTCGTATATGTAGATTTTAAGGACTTAACAGGTTTTATCATCAAAAGGATGTAAAAAGGAGCAAAAGGAGTATCATCTATGATGTAGCTACTTATCCAAGTCAAAGGAACCAAGCCAAATCACTTTATCTTGAAGATAATGCACATTCCCCTACTGGACAGAACGCATACGCCAGAAGTTTGCTGACAAACCGAGGATCAAATAATTTGGGAATTTAATGAAACTTGGTGTGGAGATATCCCTTTGAGTTATATTTCCAATGGAGTTGTAATTTCATCAATTGGAGCTGTAATTTAGAAGATACACCCGAAACACTGAGGACATGTCAAACTGCCTTCGAAGTGAAGTTAGTGCAAAATGGAGCCAAGCACCGGGCCAGGCCATGGGCCGATATCCAGCCTTTGTATGACCTTCTAGAAGCTCCCTAGAAGCTTCCAATATCGGTCACGAAGCTTGATCTTTATCCTGACCGAAATTGCCTCAGTTTTTGACCTGAAAAGACTTAATTGCCCGAAGAAGCCCTAACCGACTTAAGCCTCCTTAACCCCTATATATACTTACTTTTAGCCTCTCTAGGAACTTAAGCAGCCAGCCTTAACAGCCTAAATCAATACCTAAACAATGTATTTCGTTTATCTCTTGTTCTTCATGTTTATTTGATTCTAGAAGCCTTTAAGGATATGTTGATCTTTGCCCTATTGCAAAGAGATGAGATCTAATTCCTTACGCTTAGATAGATCAACGAATTATACTGTCTATGTGCTTTACTCTCGCTGCTACGTGTTGCAAAACATGTTAGAGTTATAGCTTTGATTTGATTTCTATTCATTCTCTTAATTCTATGTTTTTACGCATTTAATCGTTTAGGGGTTTATTCTAGAATTGATTCTTCATCTTTATTTATACTCAAAGCATGAATTGGCTTAGCTACCCAAGGACTGATCTTAGGTTGATATACTTTCCAAAAGCTTGTTATATCTCCGGACCTAGTATTCGATGAGCTAGAAACCTTAACAATTGGAAATGTTAGTTAAGGAGTTTAGTGAACAATCAATCTTGACCAATAATGCATGTTTTCACCTTATAATAACCTGCGATAGTTGAGTCTATTAGGGTGTAAAACGTAGATGGTTAGTTATTTCACGATAGTGGGATGACCTTACCTTAGTGATATGAGTTCTAGAACAACTAGTACTAAAACCTTAAATCGATTGCTTGTGTTTGCATATGTTTTATGAACTGTTTGATTTCTAATCTTAATTGATATCTATCCCTTTTACTTTTATTGCTTTGTTATTTGCTTCCATAAAACCCCAAAACCAAATAATATTTTTCCTTAGCTTAATCCGAATCATATAGGTTTGTAGCGCATTCATCACTTAGTCCTCAGTGGATTGACCCCTAAGTATTAGAATTGTCTTAACTGTGCACTTGCAGTTCCATAGGGTTATAAATTTAAAGACCTAATTGCATAAACCCTACATGAAAGTTTTATGCATATCAAGTTTTTTGGCGCTGTTGCCGGGGACTTTTGTTTGATTGCCTACAAATCTTTGATAAATATTAAGTCTAAGTTTGTTTTTTTTTCTTATTTTCGATTTTTTTTTCTTCTAATTTTTCCTTTTTGTTTTTGGTTTTTAATTTCTGTGAGTTTCAGAGATTCGTCAATGGAGCATCACAATCCAAAGAGAATGGCGAGCACTTACCCTCGTGAAGAAGAAGGAGATTACATCCCCATGCCTCATGAATTTCATCAACCGCCACTTTCTCACCAAAACCGATACAATCCAATGTTGTATCGTCCTTGGGAAGCTTATGGAGGAGAAAGTCATCCTCGTCCTCATCACATCCGTCCGCCACCATCACCACAGTCTCATCACGGTCCCCACTCAAACCACCAAAGGCGAACTCACCTCAAAGGTAGAAGAATTGGAGACCGATACTAGGCTAACGGTACAAACTCTCAATGCTATCCATTATGACCTTGATCACCATACTAAGGAGCTCACGGCCACAACAACAAAGCTAGAAGAAGAAGCAATCAACATCTCCAATCAAGTGAAGCAACTAGATGACCGCTTGAAGAGCATCGAAGAAACGGTGCAAATTCCTTTTCAATTGGAAACAATAGAAGAAGAGTTTGCACCTACTGCTAATTGCTGCACTCTTACTGCCCTTAAAGAGGATGAGTCCACCTCTAATCAGGATGAAGACGAAGTCTCAAGACCATTGAAGAAGACAAAAACGAGCCAAGGAAAACTCACGGCGAGAATTTCGGCCAAACCTCGGCCTTACGGATTAAAGCTTGCCGAGAGGACCACCAAGAGGACACGTTTCATAAGTGATGAGATGCTACAAGTATTCAACTCTCTTGTGAAAGAACTCCCTCAAGAATTGACCTTTAAAGAAGTATGGAGAGAACGACCATCTTTGAGAAAGTGTTTCTCACAAAGCAAAGAAGAAGATTTCATGATTGAGGAGCAATTTGATCGAGCTAGGAATCCTCACAAATACTATAAGATCCTTTGCAAGACCATCGATCCAGGTCCTTTCACCATCTCTTGCTCTATTCGTGGTCTCAAATTTGACGATGCACTTTGCGATTCGGGAGCCGAAATCAATGTTCTTTCAGAATCTCTGGTGAGAATGATGAAGATCACCAACCTTCGGCCATCACGGATACAAATTGCACTCGCCAATGGTGCATCTACACTTTCACTAGGCGAAGTTCATAATTGCCCATTGAATATTGGAGATTGCATCGTTCCGGTAGACTTTGAAGTGGCAACGATGAACGATTGTTCAACACCTTTCATTCTTGGAAGACCATTCTTGGAGACTGCTGGAGCTATCATGGATTAAAATCTAGGAAGGATATCCTTCACTAACATAGACACTCGTGTCTATCACTATGCCGCACCGCTTGGATTTCGAGCTAAACAAACTCGATACATTCCTTCGGAGAAAAGAGAAGTGTTGATCAATGAGCCCAACCAATTTGATGAAGATGGAGAACACGACCTAAGGAGATCTCATTTACATTCTAAAGGCAATCTCAAGCCTTTAGAAGACCTTCCACCACCCTAAAAACACAAGGAGTCGAGCTATATGACTTAAAACAAGCGCTTTATGGGAGGCAACCCATATTTATGTTTTTGATTTTTTTTTATTTGCTTATTCTAAGTTTTTGGATTTGTTTTTATTTTTCTCGACATTGTCATTCATTATTTTATCTATCTATGAATTTTTCAGGATTTTACAAAAAGTTTTTAAAATGCAAACAAATGTGTTTTTGAGAAGAACGATGAAGAAGAGATCGAACATGACTTGTTCTGTTCATGGAATGATTGGAGCTCAATATCAGCCCGGACGTTTTTGAAATTTTGTATACACGAAGGAGACAGTCTTATGAAACTATAAGAAAAGGCAGAACATGATTTGCTATTACGGTTAGCAAGTTATGACCGATTGAACAAGACTGTCAAGGAAGGTTACGAAGCCGCATCTTCAAGCTTTTTCACAGTTCAAGCCACCACGAACCAGGCAATAATCTACATACCATTGGAAAGATCTCGTTCTCAAGAGTCCGTAGCATCTTTTGGATCTCAATTCCGATGAGTATAGATGAAGAAAAAGCTTGACGAAAAAACGCATGGACAGCGACACGAAAACCTTACCGCGACCGAGGCAATACCGGACCGAATACCGATCCACGACTGCGACCGGTATTGCGTCTCGATCAACCGCGACACGAGTGACCAAATACCGGTCATGCGTACCGGTCAGAAATTGTGACCGGTACTGGAGCACAAATGCCGCGACCCTGCCGCAATCTCACAGCATCCTACCGCGAGGCAGTTCCACCGCACCCCACCGCAATCCTGCCGCACCCCCACCGCAAATCCTGCCGCAATTTCTGCCTCGACCCACGGTAAGTTTCGGTCCCGATTTTGGACCGCGGTACCGACCGGTACCCGGACCGATATGCGACACACGACACCAACTCGCGACACGATCCACGACGCATCCGTCCCGCGTCCCATGTGTCCCGATACCGGTCCCGCGTATCGGCCAACACACCCGACCGGTACTCGGACCGGTACGCAGCCCTTCTTCCCGTGACCTTCCCGCCTCGACCCGAAACCTTCCCGCGACACGACCGCCTCGACCCGACACCTTACCGCGAAACGGTTCCGGTCGGACACACCGACCGAAACTCGGTCTAGTACGCTTGACCCAATACCGCCCGTCCCGATCCGTGCCACATCCCGACCCACCCCACCCGATCCGTTCCGCGACCCACATCCTGTGACACTACGTGTCCCGATATCGGTCAACCGACCCGACCGGTACTCGACCCCGATACGTTCCATTCCATCCCGACTCGCGACACGACGCGATCCACACCTTTCCACCCCGAACCGCGACACGACGCGACCCGATATCGGTCAGAACTGCCGACCGGTACCACGACCGATAATGCCTTGACCCGCGACTCCAAGTCCATCCGACCACCGTCTCGTGCCGAACCGCCTTGGACCCGAGCCACCACTCGACCGTCCTTGACCGCGACTAGCCACTCGACACCCAGACCGGTTTTGGCCGAACCGCGTCCCCATCACCACCACACCACCGGAGTCACGAGCCATGGTCCACCGAACCACCGCTTCGAACCACCGAGCCGACCACCTAACTGTTTGGTCAAAAGAGGTTAATTTTTCTTTTTTCACTCTTTAAATTATTTTTAAAATCATTTTTCCACATATAATTTTTAAGAGCCAATTTATTTTTGCATATTCATGATTATTTAACTAAAAATTATTTGATTAATGAATTTTTGCATTCGAAAATAAAATATTGGTTAGATTTAAATGGTTTTAAATATAATCTTCACCTCTTGACATATTCATTCATTAATTTCACCTAGATTGATAGTTTTTAACAATTTGGATTCATTATTTTGATTTTTTTTGTTTAATATCTATTTTTCCTTCCCTTGGACTTGAAAATCATTACAGTTGTATTGAAGACTAAGATCCAGGATGAATTTAATAAGTGATTTCAAGTGTTTTTGCAAGGATATGTTGCTCTTACAACATGATTTCCAGGAGATTGCATTGTGGACGCACAATTCAATCGTCTTAAAACTTATCCACCATCCAAAAGAGATGTGACTGAAAAGAGCAGATATTGGAAATACATAACATGGTTTCGATACCCGATGCTAAAAAACAACGAAGATCTAAGATTGATCGCGACAACCTAAGGTTTTTGCCGGAAATATCTACAGCTCACCGGTACTATCATTCTATTCTCTATCTTTTTGATTCTTCAGTCAAATAAATTTCATCATTACTCCCTTAATTGGATTTAATTTTACACCGGGGACGGTGTAAGTTAAGTCTGGGGGGATTGTTGTTACTAGCACGCTTGTTAGTGTTTGGTTTTTATGTTTTTCAAAAAAAAAAAAAAGGTTTTCATAAAAATAATAAGATAGGAATTATGACACTTTCCTAGGATTGACGTTTTGATTTCGAAGACTATATAACCATTGTTGCAGGGTTTGATCATGACAATCGATTCAGAAACCTCATGATGAAGCTCCCGTCACACATTCAAATTTCTACTTGCAACTTTTTGATGGAAATGATTTTGACTCTTTATTTGGACTACTAATATGGTTTTTGACTATTTCTTATTAAGGATGTTAGATCAAGGAAACGAATCACACATTCATGACATCTTATCCTCTTTTACCACTCTTTGTTGTCATGAATGACCAGCTCATCTTTAGTTGGTACCCTACCTAAAAACCCTTTACCTTCTTTCAGACCTCATGCATTCTCTTTTAGTTTTATACTTGCAGATATGTGCAAAAATGTCGGAGAGAAAAGGATCGACGCAATTTTCCAATCACTAGAGATGCGACGATTTGGTAAAGAATGGTGGAGTACAAAGAACAAATTTCAAAGAGCTTGGCCGTTCCTTGGATGCGTAAAACATGGTAACAATTGGTGCCTATACTTGACTTATATCAAAAGATACCGTTTCCCCCTTTGGAAAAGAAAAAGAAAAGAAAAAAAATATATATATAAAAAAAAATAATAAATAAATAAAAAATAAAAGAAAAATAAAATTTAAGGGAAAGGAAAACGGTAATTCTCAGAGTCTTATGGCAAAAAAATACCCAAGGAATGTCATGATACAAAAGAAGACATGAGTAGAAGAGATTTCAAGTGATTTCCGGAGAAAAATCTAAGTCTGGGGGAGAAAGACGTGAAGAAGTGGTTGGGAAATTGTGGACATCAACAGGTCCATTCTCTCTTGCGATTTTGCATAATATCTCACACCCGGAGTCTATGGTAACCCTAAACACTTTTAACCTCACCACTAAAATCAGCCTTTCCCAATACCTAGCCCGTCTTCCTTGAATGATATTCTTGATGAGAGGTTTTCATTAAATCTAAGAGAGTAGAAAGAGTCAATTGATTTGAAGTTGAGATTTTTGCAGGGACAGAGATTTAGAGTATGGCTATGTTGCAAATTCGTGATGGAAGAAGATGACAACGTCTATGAGCTAATCTTGTTTCATGTGGATTACAGGTTTAGAATTTGATGCAACGATCCAAAGGATATGTGAGTTCCTCCGAATTTCAAACCTCTTCTCAATTCTTGACTATTGTTTGCTTGAGGACAAACAAAAGATAAGTCTGGGGGAGTTGATATACCCTATATTTTACCACTTTTTCTATCTATTTTAGTATGGTTTTTATATATATTAATAAAGCTTTTGAGCCAAAAGAGGTAGTTTTCTCGTATATGTAGATTTTAAAGACTTAACAGGTTTTATCATCAAAAGGATGTAAAAAGGAGCAAAAGGAGTATCATCTATGATGCAGCTACTTATCCAAGTCAAAGGAACCAAGCCAAGTCACTTTATCTTGAAGATAATGCACATTCCCCTACTGGATAGAACGCGTACGCCAGAAGTTTGCTGACAAACGGAGGATCAAATAATTTGGGAATTTAATGAAACTTGGTGTGGAGATATCCCTTTGAGTTATATTTCCAATGGAGTTGTAATTTCATCAATTGGAGCTGTAATTTAGAAGATACACCCGAAACACTGAGGACATGTCAAACTGCCTTCGAAGTGAAGTTAGTGCAAAATGGAGCCAAGCACCGGGCCAGGCCATGGGCCGATATCCAGCCTTTGTATGACCTTCTAGAAGCTCCCTAGAAGCTTCCAATATCGGTCACGAAGCTTGATCTTTATCCTGACCGAAATTGCCTCAGTTTTTGACCTGAAAAGACGTAATTACCCGAAGAAGCCCTAACCGACTTAAGCCTCCTTAACCCCTATATATACTTGCTTTTAGCCTCTCTAGGAACTTAAGCAGTTGACCTTAACAGCCTAAATCAATACCTAAACAATGTATTTCGTTTATCTCTTGTTCTTCATGTTTATTTGATTCTAGAAGCCTTTAAGGATAGGTTGATCTTTGCCCTATTGCAAAGAGATGAGATCTAATTCCTTGCGCTTAGATAGATCAACGAATTATACTGTCTATGTGCTTTACTCTCGCTGCTACGTGTTGCAAAACATGTTAGAGTTATAGCTTTGATTTGATTTCTATTCGTTCTCTTAATTCTATGTTTTTACGCATTTAATCGTTTAGGGATTTATTCTAGAATTGATTCTTCATCTTTATTTATACTCAAAGCATGAATTGGCTTAGCTAGCTACCCAAGGACTGATCTTAGGTTGATATACTTTCCAAAAGCTTGTTATATCTCCGGACCTAGTATTTGATGAGCTAGAAACCTTAACAATTCGAAAGGTTAGTTAAGGAGTTTAGTGAACAATCAATCTTGACCAATAATGCATGTTTTCACCTTATAATAACCTGCGATAGTTGAGTCTATTAGGGTGTAAAACGTAAATGGTTAGTTATGATACGATAGTGGGATGACCTTACCTTAGTGATATGAGTTCTAGAACAACTAGTACTAAAACCTTAAATCGATTGCTTGTGTTTGCATATGTTTTATGAACTGTTTGATTTCTAATCTTAATTGATATCTATCCCTTTTACTTTTATTGCTTTGTTATTTGCTTCCATAAAACCCCAAAACCAAATAATATTTTCCCTTAGCTTAATCCGAATCATATAGGTTTGTAGCGCATTTATCACTTAGTCCTCAGTGGATCGACCCCTAAGTACTACAATTGTCTTAACTGTGCACTTGCAGTTCCATAGGGTTATAAATTTAAAGACCTAATTGCATAAACCCTACATGAAAGTTTTATGCACATCATAACCATGTCCCACTTTTTTTCATCTTCTGGATTATTGACTAGTCGTTTTAGAGTTCCATCAATGAACCCTAACTTTCGCTTAGTTCAAAGAGAGTTCAACATCAATTTTGCCCATCGTTCGTAATTTGCTCCATTCAAAAGAATGGGTGTCTGCACTTGTCCGATACTATCAGAGGGATGAAGATAGTAAAGAGACATAAGTGTGTTCTTCTCGGCAACTGCAGTAGTCATTGTGCCGGTTTCGTCTTTTTCTGTCATTATAAAAACAGAATATCAAATAGAAATTCTAAGAAGAATCGATAACAAGAAAGAAATTTAGTTAGGCTTTGATACCATAATAAGATAGAAGAATACTCTGTCTACAATAATATATAAAGAGATTGGGCCTCTCTAATAATTGCTAATTGGTTTTGAGTTGGAATCCCATGAAATATGGTATTAGAGACAGGTTGATTAGCCTAGTTTGTTAACCCAAGTAGGGTGGCCCAAGTAGGGTTTATTACCGGTCCTAGAGTGGGATTTAGTTCGAGATGATTGGAAGAACCATTATATCGAGGGGGCGTATTAAGATATTCCACATCGGAAAGATGAAGGGATTTACAGTAATATATAGAGGGTTAGGGCCAATCTATTCATCACCAATTGGTTTTGAGTTGGAAACCCATAAGTAACCCAAATTTAATATTGGAGATAACTTGGGAAGCAAGATGTATGTCTTGCGGACTAAGTATTGTGGACATCAAAGCTTGTCTATAAAGTGAAGCTCATGAAACTTGACATGGTATCAGAGTCCATGATAAAGATTTTGTGATCAGAAAATGATCATGGAAACGATGACTCTCAACGTTGAAGATAGTGAGGATGGTGATGATGATGATGATAACTATTAATATTTGTCCACGTCTGGTTTTAGTTAAAGAGTTAATGTTTTTTTTTTTTTAATTTAATTTTCTTTTCTCTTAAGTTGGGTTTTGGACCTTAGGTTAAGGTTGGTTCTACGAGTTTTTTAAGGTTTAATTTTGAATTTGGTTTTCATTAAGTTTTCTTATAATAGTTTATGTGGTTTTACGGCAAAAGTTATCAAGAGATCTTAGGTATTTTGGCATGGTGTGTGACACATAGTTTGACTTTCACGGGTTAGTATTTATATTTTTTGAGATTTAATTCTAAGTTTAGAATATCTTAGAGTTTGTGTTTTGGTTTTTAGGAAGTTCCTAGTTGGAACGTTTATGTTCTTTAGGTCGTTTTGTTTTATGTATCGACTGCCCAAGTCACAGATAAATTGTTTGTGGAGCTGTTGCAGTTGCACTTACGGAATGTATTCCCCTTTATCAAGACCAAAGACGAGCTAAAGTTTCATCTAAAGTTTATATTCGGAGGAATCTGTTGACTTGTTTTGTCCGTCCTTGACAAGTTGCCCACGACATACGTGTTTTGCTTGATGATTTCACATACCATGTTTGTCGTGCGGGGCGTATTGGAGATAACTTTGGAAGCAAGATGTGTATCTTGCGGAATAAGTATTGTGGACATCAAAGCCCGTCTATAAAGTAAAGCCCAAAAAACCTAAATGGAAAAATTCTCTCTAGCATATTTCCATTATGTATTAGGAAAGTTAACATTATGTGGTGTTAGCAATATGTTAATGCTAATCACTATATATACATATGTGTCTTATGATCTTGTATCAAACAACTCAATAACTCAACAATATATTCTATTCTATAATATTTGATAATAACTCAACAATATATTCTACACATAGTAATATATAAAAGAATATGACTAATCTATTCATTGCCAATTGGTTTTGACTTTGAAACCCATAACTAACTCAAATTTAATATGGTATCATATTGTCTATGTTTTCGATATCCTTATAGTTAGTGTTTTACGATTTGTGCTATTCGAGGTCTTTTTCTCCAAAAAAAACCCATATTTTTTTTCCGAAACAATAGAGGTTAGTATTTCGGCTTCGTGCCTCTTTGATCTGTTAGTCATGGTCTTCTTCTAGTGATAATGCATGTCAATTTTGTGGCCATTTAATCAATTGTGTAAGAATCTTTCGGTTCTGTAATGGAATCACCAAACCCTAAGCGTGAGGTTGAAGACTAGGGTATCTTGTGACTTTGATGTTTTCCGTTTTGTCTGGTCCTTAAGCTTCTTGATTTTGCTACGGTGTGCTGCAATTTATCTGTTGTTAGGTTCCGTATTTGGTTAAGTTCTTGTTTGAATTTAGAGATAATCATGTTTTGTATGATCCGTTAGAGTATATTTTGCTTCATTCACTTTTAGAATATCACGTAACCTTGGAGACTGCATTACATAATCCCCAAACCCTAACCGTAAGTAAGGTTGGAGACAAAGTAATCTTTCTCTGAATGTTTTAAGCCATTGATGTTGCTCTTGTTTCCTACCGTAGGAATTGGGAAATTTGTTTAGCAATTGTATTTCAAATTTGCTATATCATATGTGACACAATCTTATTCCCCATTTTCAGCGTCTGGATTAACAACTGCGTTTTCTAATGTCGAGTCGATCCTGATGCTAAACGGGTCAAACTTTTCGGAATGGAAAGAACATTTGTTGTTGTTTTTTTTTGTGTGTGCTAAATAGTAATTATTTTATTGAAAATGAAAATGTTTGAGGTTTACAAAATGAATTATAAACCTATACTATGGTTCCATGGCAAAAAAGAAGAAAAAACAGGAAAACATAATGCATGAGACAGTTTTCAGTCCGTCCGCTCGACACAAACCAAAAAGCTAATAGAGATAGACGAAGAGATGACAATGATATTTGTTCAACCAAAAAGCTAATGGAGATAGACGAAGTGATAGACGATGATATTTGTTCAAACCAAAAGGCTAATGAACATTTGTTGCTTGTGTTTGCCCTCATGGATCTCGATGTCTCGCTCACGGAAGACCGTCTAGATGCCTTTAAGTATATTGATGAAACTACGCATTGGGACCGTTACAACCTCATTAGTAGATGATAATGAGAATCCGGATCCCTCCAAAATTCAGAGGCATTATCCCCGAGGACGTTACGACAGCCAAAGAATATTTAGCCGCGGTTGAGAAATGCTATGTGAAACAGAGATGTCAGAGATCGGTAGGGTGATAGCTGAGTTTTGCTCGACGAAAAAAAGCGAATGAGATTGTTAGAGAGTAGATTATGATGAAGATGAGCATTGCAGCTAAGATAAAGAAACTCGGGATGCATATTCCCGATTACCTCATGGCAGATATTTTATTCGATAGTCTTCCCTCAGAGTATGATCTGCTTAAGACGACTTATAGCCTTCTGCAAGAGAAATGGTCATCTCACACTTTGTGCAAGAAGCAGATATAATGAAGTGGGAAAAGAAGAAACGAGATCTTGCCGCGCATAAAGTCATGTGTGGTAAGAAAAGAAAGAACTTTGAGGATTGATTGATTGATTCAAAAGTAGCATAAAAGAGATAATGCTTTAGAAGCAATATTTCGAAATAAGAAGCAACAAGACATTTTGGAGTTTTCTTTGTTGTTACTTGTGTTTTTCGAACAGAATTTTAGTTTTCAACTTTTTTCTTTAACATACAATAATATTCCTGTGTTTGATGTCGCTTTGATCATATTCATTTTAAAAAGAAACATATGAAGGCAAATTTCAATCATTGGATGTATTAAACCGTAAAATGTTTTCAGCCTGTCTTGCTCTGTTTTCCCCTGTTTTTGCTCTGTTCGCTCTTTTCTTTGTATAACTAACACTGAAGTACAAAAAGACTTGATGATATTTACATTATGTTCTAAAAGTTATTACCAACACATAAACACAAGTCCTCACAATTCAGGTGTTTCATGGATAGATTCAAGACCTGGTTTCCACTTTTTGTCGTCGAAAGATCTGAGAATAGTTCTCTGATTTACAAAAAGCAGCTGCTCCAATGAAGCTTGCTTCGCCAACAAGCGATCCAACTGTTTCCTAGTTATCACCACTTTGATTCTCCTTCCTCCTGCTACAGTCTTCTCTTCAGACATCGAATCATCCTCGGGACATACAGATACGTTCTTGATCTCTGTGTTAGAAACTTGAATCTTGTTACTCTCAAGATGTTTTATGCACAAACATGCATCGGAGAGAGTCACCAGGGTTTGCTTCAAGCTTAGTCTCTTCTTCATTGTTGCGTATTGTTCTTGGATCCTCTGTTTTAGTGACTTGTAATCTCCCTTAGAATAACCTGTGAGATTCACCTCTTGTTATGTGTTTATATATATGCAAACGCAAAGAGGGTTCGTTTGAATATTTATTTAAGGCCTTCAATTATTAAAAGCATGGCTTGTGTTTAATTTGGAGTGGATGGTGAAAAAGTTGGTGGGAATGTAACAGATTCGGATCAATGAGATTCTTAATGAACAAAAGAAATTTAGAGATCAAGTCTTGAAGATGTTAACACGTGTGCATCATGGGTCGGTCATGCACATAAAACATTAATTTTGGACCGACTTTTTTTTTGGTTAAAAAACATATGGCTTGTCAAAGAATACTTCGTGCTATATCATGATGAAACCTACTTAATAATGTGTAAATGATTAATGGCGATCACTAAAATTAGTTGCGATTCACTTATTTTTCTAGTTATCTATAGGGTTTGACCAAGTTAATCGGGGATGTAACTAAAAATTTATATATAAAACTTTTAATACATTCGAATGTTTTTAGTTAAAGCCCTTTTTACGTTGCACTATATTGTGATAGATTTGAGAGGTTCCTTTGACGAAAAAAAGAAGTGATTTGCGAGGTCTCATCCCATCAACCAATGTCACTGAATGGATTTGGTGAGCTAGAGAAATTTTTTGTTCTTTTACCAAATATTTTATGTCACATTAACTAATTTTCCGAGTTCTTTTGCAATCAATCGGCCATAAACATGATTATAAAAGCTTGACCAGGACCTTCACATTCAGTAATTGATACAAAAAGTTGTTTTTATAAATCCTAAACAGATTTTAATATTGATCACAATTTTATCATCATTAACCTGTCTAATTAGTATTTATCATTATTTCTTATCGAGTTAATGTATGGTAATTTCCTGTTGATTAAGACAATGTCTGGAAAGCTCCATGTAGGGGTCAGATTTCACCCCTGTGAGATCGATATAGCAACAAGGTCAATCTAGGCCCAAAATGACATTAAACCCATAAACAAAATGGCTTAATGGGATAATGGACCTAAATTAGATTTATTGCTTAGTGGGACAAGCCCATTTTATTAGCTAGCCCATTTTAGATTTTTCACTCTATATAGCTCATTGTACTCACCCAAAAAGGGGAGGAAAAACATTCTATAGAAAACATCTCTTGTAATAGCTTTCTAAACAGCTAATAAAACTCTCTTGAGATCTTATCGTTTGGTGGCTTATCGCATAGCTTTGCAAACCCTAAAAACATCACTTAGGTATTAATTGGGGAGATTCTACCCTCCATTGGAGCCGACTGTGGGGAACTTGTGAAGCTTCTCAAAAGACCACCGCGCCGAGATCAGGAGAGATGATTCTTGAGGGAGACAACAGCGAAAACAACCCTTACAAATTGATCCGAATCCAGAACTATCAGAACGCCGCGGCAAGGTACTACAAAAAAAACGTTCGGCCGCGCCCGTTTCACGAAAGAGACTTGGTCCTCCGGAAAGTTTTCCAAAACACAGCCGAACAGAACGCCGGAAAGCTCGGAGCAAACTGGGAAGGACCTTACAAAATAACCAAAGTCATCAAACCAGGCGTATATGGGCTCGCCAGCATGACCGACGTCCCAATACCACGGTCGTGGAACGCGATGCTCCTAAAGAAGTACTATCATTAGATTACTTCACTTGAACTACGGGGCGGCTTGATCCCTGCAAAAGGTACGTAGAACACCCATTTTCGGATGGGTACAGCTGCCCCCCTCCTTAAAAAAAAGGGGGGGGGGGAAATGGGCACGTATACTCGTATACTCTCCTCTTTGTACACGGCTTGCCGTATTGAATCAATCAAAAGCCAAGTGTTTACTTGCAAACATATCGAAAGCCAAGTGTTCACTTGCAAACTTATCAAAAATCAATTATCAGAAGCCAAGTTTTCACTTGCATATTCATTCAAAGTCTTCTCTGAAACAGACTTCTTCTCCTTGTTAACTCGCTGCTGTTGGCCATAGTGACAAACTCTCTACATCTCTAGCGGATTAAAGCGCGCTATATAAATTGTGTTCATTGCTGGAGCGGACTTGTTCACGGGAGCATATCCGTAAACCAGAATGTTCATCGCAAAAACCCAGCACACGGCTCGTTGGTCAAAATCTTGTGTTCATTGCTGGAGCGGACTTGTTCACGGGAACATATCCGTAAACCAGAATGTTCATCTAAAAACCCAGCACATGGCTCGCTGGTCAAAATCTTGTGTTCATTGCCGGAGCAAAATTTTTTTATTTCACGAAAAAATATTTGTAAACCAGAATGATCATCTCAAGACACACCGTTGTAAACTGTGAAAGAGTTTAACTCATAACAACTACGAAACGTTAAGCCAATGACATTTTTTGAAAGGTAAACTCTGCAAAAAACCATACTCGTATATCATCCCTTTCGAAATAGGATAAAAATCCAAGCTGAATCAAATACAAAATCCAAAGTAAAAAAAAAGCGAGAAAACGTTAAAAAAAAAAACATAACTAAGGCGCGGTCTCGTTAACATCATCAACAATCTTGATGGCCTGCTCAGAAGGAATCGCTGCCACAAAGTTTGACAAATCATCATCGCTTGACAAATTAGAGGAACTCGAATCCTAGTCAGCCTCCTCTTCAACGGCATCAACGTCCAACTCCTCAACTCGATCATCAGTGGCAATAACCGGCGAATCCTTAAGGATCCCTTCGAGTTTGCGCACATGATTAGCAAACACCTCGTCTGCAAGTGATAGGTCTACCTCCTGCTTCTCAAGCTCAACGAGCTCTTCGCCAAGATTAGGCGCCTTGTCACTCTGAAGCAACTTTACGAACTCAATGTTACTCTGGACTTCACCAAGATCAATTATGTCAATCCTTGGTTTGCCATTGATCGCTCTAATCTTCTCCGTAGCACGGACGCCAGTTCACGTTTCTCTTCGTCAATAGCTCGTTGCACAGCCGCATCTTGAAGTTTGGCAACAACATCTAAGCAGGTGGTAAGGTCAGAGACTTCCTTCTGAAGACGCTTCCTCTCAGATTCAGACTCTGTAAACGTTCCATCCATCTCGCAACACCTATCCTCGATTTCCTTTATAGCAGCTCCGAGAGTAACAACGCGATCCTCCGCGTCCCTTTTCTGCTTCTTGTGATCGTCACAAGCCTTCTGAACGTTAGCAAGCTGACGAATCAGTGAGCGAGCAGTCACCTCGTAGTCAATCGCGACCTTATTAAGCGAAGAAAGGAACTGCCAAACAGAGAAACGAATCACGTAAAACAAGTTAGAAAATCAAAAAGAAGGAAAAAGAAATCGCTATCCCACAAGAATAGCCGCGAAGTCTTAACGTCATGCAGTCGAGGGAAATGCTTGAGTAAGAACTCTTCTTCGACATTTGTTCTGGAGGGGGAAACTCAGTGCCTGGGAAGACGATCTTGGATAGGTGCGACGCCGCGAGCTCGGCACTGCTAAAAGATCTTTTCAAACCGGAAGGAAAGGATGAGTCCGTCGCCACGTGATCACGTCGAGGAGTCGATGCGTGCCTTGATCCGCTTGGGCCTTCTCCGCCAGCAATATCTTTGCCCTTGTCTTCTCGGGAACGCTTACCACTTGCCCCAGCATCATCATCCCTTCCCTGCGCATCATCATGACCCCTATACGAAGGTTCAGATCAATGATCAGTGATGATGACATCATTTTGCTCTAACGCTGGACGACGCTGCCTGGGTGCAAGGGTTCCAGGCTAAACACAAGAGCGCGGTAGGGTCTGCTACCGTGATTCCCCCATCTCTTTCGAAGCATGTCTATATGATCGCAACCAATAGATGCTTCATTGATTTTCACAAAGAAAAATTTTTCCGACCAAAAACGATCTATGTTGGGAAAATCTCTGACGACTTAGAGATCCGGTTTGCCTTTAAGGAAATAAAGGAGTTTGTCCTTGGAGCTAGTTTTTCAAACCTCCATAAAACTCAACAGATGGTCAACTACGACTTCGTAGGCACACTCATAGCTACGTACCATAATTCCGACCAAGTGGCGCATCCCGCTAGGCGTGATCTGAGCAACAACTAGGTTGGTCCTCCATAAGAAGTCAAGAATTGCGCTAGGGATCGGGAACCACAGGAAGCACGCATAAAAGTATGCTTCATATAGAGTGAAGTAGCCCTCTGGAGAATGATCTGCCCGTGCTTCTAAGCAAGGAACAACTAGCTCGATTCTGTTGTGAAAACCAAAGCAAGAATTGAGGGAATCCAAAGATTTCAGAGTTGACATGGTGGATCCAGGCGGATCGGTTTCTCTCCGCTTTGCTCTCGGCTTCTTGGCAGCCGGACGAACAACAATCTCATCGCTAACCTCATCAACTGCGACTAGAGCGTCAGAGTAGACCGGTCTCGACGAACTACCAGTGTCGGATGCTGGCGACAGAACCATTCTCCTTCCGAGAAGGAAGGGATCAGCGACCATCTCTCCGAAATCGTCTAAGATTGAAATAGCCTCTGTGGTGTCCTTCACGCGTGAACCGCAAGCTGCGAGTCTGTGGAATCAGAAACCATCCTCCTAAATTCACCTCTCCGCTGTACCAAAGATCAACGATCCGAATCAATTTCGCTCCACAAAGCCAGCCTTGCTACCAAGTCCTTGAACCACTGAGCCGCAAAAAAAAATATTCGGTCGAGTCAACTCAGTGCGACAACTCGGCCGAGTCAACTCATTGAGTCAACTTGCCAGATCTCTCAATAGACGGATCTTGCCGGAATCTCATCGTTGCCTTGCCGTCTTCTCTCTCTCTCCTCATCGATCGCGTCCTTTCCGACTCTATCTCTTTCTTTTTATGATCTCGCCAGAGTTGTCGTTCTCCCGCCTCGTTGTAGTCGGATCTTGTCTCAAACCGACGGTCACACGCTGCGGCTTATCTCGAACCGGCGGTTACACGCGGCTGGTCTCTCTCTCTCTCTCCTCGCGATGCTGCCCTGCCGAAGCTCGCTGCTATGGAGCTCAACGATGCCACGGTCCATCACGATCTTGACGGTGGTATATTCTCGTTGTCGTCTCGTTTGTAAGCTCCGTCCCGACGTGAACAGGTTTTGCCGAAGATCGAGATGCGTCGGAGGAGAGGCAAGCCGGCGACGGGGAGTAACGACGGCGGTACACGATCGACGAGAAAACAAAAAAAAACCCTACAAAAAAAATAACAATAAAATAAAGAGGCAGAAAGGAGATGATTTTTTACCTTGTGCTTAGAGAAAAAGTGAATTGATGGAAAATAACTCCAGGAAAGCAGACTTATTTATATCTGGAGAATTTCCTAAAATTACTTTGTTTTTGGAAAAATTTCTGAAATTTTCTAGCAGGCCTCAAAACCCATTAACGCAACAAGACCATCAATCTCCTCAGTCTCCTAAGACAATGAAAAAAAAAACAAGCCCAGGAAAACACGCAGACATCAGCTCGACGCGGAATAACAAGAACTTTCCGAGTTCGATGACAAGACGTCCACGCCTGGCAACTTCGCGGTCCAACATATCGATCTCAAAGTCCATAAACTTTTACCTTGGCATCATCATAACTCGATACTACCAAGCTGGGGGGCTAACTGTAGGGGTCAGATTTCACCTCTGTGAGATCGATATAGCGACGAGGTCAATCTAGGCCAAAATGACATTAAGCGCATAAGCAAAATGGGCTTAATGGGATAATAGGTCTAAATTAGATTTATTGCTTAGTGGGCCAAACCCATTTCATTAGCTGGCCCATTTTAGATATTTCACTATATATAGCTCATTGTACTCACCAAAAAAGGGGAGAAAAAACATTCTACAGAAAACATCTCTTGTAACAGCTTTCTAAACAACTAATAAAACTCTCTTGAGATCTTATCGTTTGGTGGCTTATCGCATAGCTTTGCAAATCTTAAAAACATCACTTAAATATTAATTGGGGAGAATCTACCCTCCACACTCTAGTTGACCATGTGTTTTTATTTTATTTTAGTTATAATCCAATTTTTACAGTTGTACCAAAGTAATACCATAGTTGTACTAAATAGAAAATAGTACACCTGACAATAGATGATATGCCAAAAAAAAAGTATGCACAAATTAGAATATCTCAGACATTTTTTCTTTTTTATCTTGGATGTATATAATATATATCAACTGGAGGGTTATATTTTTTGTGTGTGGTTATGATATATAGGGTTCGAATGGTGACAGCTGTTTGGGCGGTGCGGGACAAGCGGTTTAAGAGGTGCGGTGCGGTTTAAGTGCAGTGCGGAAAAGAGCGGTTTAAGAGGTGTGGTGCGGTTCAAGTGCGGTGCGGGATAATGTTTCAATGGTAAAAAAACAACATGCGGGACAAAAGTAAAGTTTTGAATGGTGAAAAATGCAAATAGCGGTGCGGGATACATATAGTTTCATATTTATCTATGAAAAATGATTTTTTTAATTAAATAAGCATACACACAAATATTATTTAAATATAAAAATTTGTACTATATAAATTTTAAGAACTATTTTTGTTGGAAAAATAAAGTAAACTGTTTTAAGTACAATACAATGCAAAAAAATAAAATTATTGAAAACTATTGATTTTCCCAATACATATTTGCGATATTGTCTCTTATTTGCGTCATATATTCTCCATCTGCTATTTCTGATGCTTCCATATCAGCTGAAACAGGTTCATCATCTGTGTTATTTCTTCCCGTCTCTGCCATTACTTCTGCAAAATCTGCATCTGAAAAGTTTGAAATTTTGATAAAATTGTGTAATCCCATTGTTGCCATTACCACTCTCTTTTGTACGTTAACGTTGTATCTTGGAAAATCAGATAGAATCCTCCATTTTTTTTTCCATACTCCAAACGTCCTCTCTATGACCGAACGTAAAGAAGCATGCCATTTATTGAACAATTCTTCTTTATTCCTCGGAGGAGGACCAGAGTTAAATTGTAACATATGATACCTCACCACCCTGTTACGTGATGATTTATATGGTGCCAAAAATCCTTGTCTGCTTGGATAACCAGAATCAACGAGGTAATACTTGTCTAACGGAGGCATAGGAAACTCAGAATCACTTTGTCTTGCCATTGCCAGCACAGCTGTGTCGTGACACGATCCCGGTGCTCCATTCCAAATGTAAGTGAATAACATATTCAAATCACATATTGCCATGATGTTCAAGGATGCATTGTCATGTCGATTCCAATACATACCTTGTAATGCAGGTTTCACTTTGACGCATACATGAGTTTCATCCATAGCTCTAACAAATCCACTAAAAAATGGATAATATCTTCGATCTACTATTAGTCTTTCAGGAATTCGGTGTAGTTCTTGCGTCGTCGGAGTTTTAATATAATCACATGCAAGTAATTATGTCGCCGTTAGAACTTCACTAAATTTTCGCTTCACAGTCTCTTGATTTCGTCCAAATCTCAATCCAACATCTCTTTGAACTTCATTGTGTCCACATATCCGTAGAAACATAGCAACACTTTCTTCAATGCTTATATTTGATGTCGGTTGGAGACCGTAGTTTGTTTGTAGAAGGTTACACAATGTTGTGAAAGCTGGAAGTGACATTCGTAATAGTTGAAGACAAGCGGCATCATCTTGTTGTAGTCGACGCCAAATATTTCTCCATCCCAAACCTCCATCTGTTTGAATCGGTGCTCGTTGAAAATATCGATCATAGTAAGACAAAGTTGGTTGGATTACTAACTCCTCAAACTGGTCATTTTCCAAACAATACAATTCAATTCTCTCTTCGTTACTTAGATTGTTGAGGCCTTGTGCTCGCAACTGACATATACGAAAAGCCTGAAAATTATAAACACATGAAAAATTGTACATTAGGTAAACAAAATTTTGGCATTATAAAATTATACAAAACACGTAAAAAGTTAAAACATCTTACAAATCATACAATCACAAGACATTAAATATTGAGAAACTTAAATGAAATTTATAAAACATGGAATTGACAAGCTAATCCTCGTTTTCAGTATCACTTTGATGACTTTCATTTATACTTGCACTCCGTCCTTGCGAGGTTCCCCATATATTGAATAAAGCTCTAGGTCTATGTGTCTGTGAAATTTGTCCCGATTCAAAATAATTTGTGAAACCAAAATTGGGTGGTGATGATCGTTGAACGTTAGGTGAAGTGCCTACCGTTGCACCTTCTGAACCTTCTTCTCGAGTATTTTCCATATTTTCTACTTGTCCTCCAAGGTTAAATCCATATTGAACATTTTGTGGAGTCATTTCTGATGAGCTTCCTTGTTGAAAAATTGATGCATTCCTTCCTGGATGAAAGTTTGATTATGAACCCCCCCATATTGAAAGTTTGGAGAAAGACCCCAATTTGGATCAGTTGATGGTGAGCTCCATTGTTGTGCATTCGGTGGCGTTCCCCACTGTTGTGCATTCGGAGGTGTTCCCCAGTTTTGTGCATTCGGTGGCGTTCCCCACTGTTGTGCATTCGGTGGCGTTCCCCACTGTTGTGCATTTGGAGGTGTTCCCCAGTTTTGTGCATTCGGTGGTGTTCCCCACTGTTGTGCGTTCGGTGGCGTTCCCCATTTTTGTGCATTTGGTGGCGTTCCCCATTGTTGTGCATTTGTTGGTGTTCCCCACTGATGTGCATTTGGTTGCATTCCCCACTGTTGTGCATTAGGTGGCGTTCCCCATTTTTCTGCATTTGGTGGCGTTCCCCACTGTTGTGCATTTGGTGGTGTTCCCCACTGTTGTAAATTAGGACCCCATAAGCCAGATGAATTGTTATCTACCGAAGACGGACTACTAGATGATACACCTCCTGAATGTTGACTCCCAAGAGATTGGTTGGAGCCCAATTGTTTTGGCACATCTTGGTTGTTCCGTGAAATGCCGGTCATAGCTTCTAGTAGTTGTAACTTATCCTCATCAGTGCTCATAGCAATATCAATGAAATATTTTCTCCAAAACACTAGCTCTTTAAGTGAGTTAATGCATGCCCAATAGAATCTAGTGTACTTTGGAAGCTCCAACGCAAGAAATATCGCTTCTGCCTTTTTAAACTCATCGTAATCATCTTGGTCAAAAGCACCTGGGCAAAGTTGTTGCAAACTTTGTCGTTGAAACTCTCTATAGCCAGTGATGGTGTCTTGTATGGTTGTTTCAAACGATTGTCTTCTTCGAGTTCCTTTCGATCCACTTCCAGTACTGGTCTTCGAGATCCTTTCAGATCTGTGCGTACTAACCCCACGTCTCCCACTGCAGCTTGAATTACTCATACGCCTACCACGTTGTTCACCTCTTCCAACAGAATTTCGAGTGGTCTCACGGGTGAATTCATTGGATGGGTGTGTATCGTCATCAAGGTTAACACGGTACACTTCTTCATTTTGATGTGTATCATCATTCCTATTTTGAGGCATGTCATCACCATCAACATCTGAGAAACCATGAAGGCCATCATCTGCCCGTGTCTCTGTTAATATCTCTTCTCTTCTTTGTCGTGATGATTGTTGAGGTTGCGAATAAACATCGTGTAACAGAAGACAGCGTTGCATCAAATCCCAATGTTTTGGCGGTTCTTGACCAAACGATCTTGTAATTTTGCATCCCTAAAAAAATATATGGGTTATATGTTGTATATATTAGTTTGTCTATGTTTTTAATTTAGTTATTATAATGAGAATGATTATGAATTATTACCGACTCATGAGCTTTCCACCACTCAGGCGGTGCATCAATCCGGGATGTTTCAGGATCGACCCTGATACCAGTAGACTTCATCAAGAACTTCCACTTCTTGTATGCTTTTTTGAAGTCATCAAGTTTGTTTTTGAAAAATCCGTAGTTTACATTCATGTCATATTTAAGATTGAATTGTTCAACCATATACTCTCTACCAAGAGTACTAGGATCCTTCATAGTGTAATTGTTCATACCAATTGCATGATCATACAACTCAAATAATGTTCTTTCTTGCTCGTCAGTCCAATAAAATCTTGATGTGCTCTACAAATTATAACATTTTATAGAATTAATTTTATATTCGAGTATAAATATAACTCTTATCAAATTTTGTATAGAATACTAAATAATAAAATATACACTAATAGAAACTAATATAAAAAATAAAGTACTAAATAATAAAATATACACTAATATAAACTAATATACTAAATAATAAAATATACACTAATATACACTAATATAAAAAATTGGAAATTTAATATCGTTTTTGGTTATAAAATATACGCTACTATAAACTTTTTTGTAGGAAACGAAATAATTTACTCTTGTTGTTGCTTCACTGGGAACATTCGAGGCTCTTTGTCCGGAAAAATTTGTGTTCGATCGATGTCTATTCATATCTGCATTTTATGAACACAAATTCAACGATATAAAATTGAATAAAATCCATGATTTAGTAAGTCAAATAAATATTAAATTTACTAAAATATCCTTAATAAAACTGAATAATAATTTATATCTTTTGCTAGATATATTCTTTAACTTTGTTACTGCATATGTGCATGCATGGTTATACAATATACATAGTTCAAAATTAAATACAAAAAAACTCTTAGTCAATCCATTATTTGAGAAAAATAAAAATTATTCTCATTAGAATCCACATAACTAAAGAGTTATACGTACAAACACTATCATTCTCTATTATTAGAAGTAGAACTAAACGTATTTCCTCATTAACCATATTTGTATTTACAACTCTTCAAAATTCTTTCATCTCCACCTTGGGATTTTGCCAATTGTGTTATTGTACTTTTCATTGTTTCAACTCCTCAAATTTTGACTATATTCTTATGTGTTATGCTTGCTCTATATATTCACAACAATTCATCAGTACTTAAAATGTGACTTATAATAAGAATATATAGTGATATATTTTGCTGGAAACCATTCGAGTTGTTCTTGTCAACTTTAGATTGATGTTTCATTTTGGATTGTTGCATCATGCTTATATATATATATTTTACTAACGAGCTAAAGAAGAAACATGGTGAACGATTTGTCTTTGTTATTTTAAAAGATAGTTTTATAAGATAAAATGATAAAATTTGACATATTTCAAAAGATTTATGATTTATCTAATGAACACTAAATTTGAAACGAAATGAAACATCTTTATCTCAAATAAAAATAAACAAAAATTAATTATAGTCCAGAAGTAGAACTAAACATATTAGTCCAGATTTGTTGTAATAATTGTTTTATTAAAATTAACATAGTTATAAAAAAATTTATCACTTGTTTTATTTTTTCTTTTATATATAAAAAATGAAAAAATGGAGTTTAACATATCAAATTTTCACACAAATAAGAATAATTTTGCAAAACAAACACACTAAACTTGAAAAGAAATTACCTGATTTTATTGAATTTGTTTTTTTCAAATCCTGAGCTGGTAATCTGATGGAAAATATATTGAGAGCTTGTGTTTTTTTTTTGTGCTAATGCTCGTGTTTTTGAGTTTATTTGTGCATATGCTTTTGAGTTTTTGTGTGTGTGTGCACAATGTTCTTCACTAAACTTGATTTATATAGAAAATTTGGCTTGATTTTTTTTATTTTTTTTTATCCAAAACACTCCTAACCACACCTTATTTCTCTCAATTGCGGTTCACATGCGTTCCATCTCCTTTTGTCCCGCAGATGTGATGTGGTTTGTCTTTTTGCAATTAATGCAAAGGCTGTCCAAACTCAAAAAAAATTTGTGAATGGTGACTGTATTGGTTCCCGCACGTGGTCCCGCCCTACCCACTGCACATATTCACACTCATAGTAGAAGCCTTTTTTTTTTTTTTCCTAAACAGTATATAGTAGAAGCTTCCAGACATTACTTACTTTAATTTTATTTTTTTGATATTAAATGTTGAAAATCCTACAAAGAATTGAACAAGACGATGATTCTCTCATTGCTTCTTGTTCTGTTAGATTGTAATACTCATTTCGGTTTAGTTTATCTAAATTTAATTATAAGTATATGTAGACTTTTATATCATTGCTTCTCCTCTGTTTCAACAGAAACAGAATATCATTTATGCTCCGCTTTTCATAGATTCTATATCATTCAGAAAAACAAACTTTAATAAACTGTTTGTTTAGTTGTAGTAAAGGTTGCTGCAAAGAAGAAAAACTAACAAACATAAAGAATCTATTCTTGCAAGAATCACTTCTTTCAATTGCAATATTCTTGGATCAAGTCTTAGTGAATTATGAATCCATGAATCTCTTGCTCTACTACCTCGTATCTAGTATTGGGCGTTCGCGTTCGGGTTCGGGTTTTCATTTATAGACCCAATATATGTTTGATCGGGTTTCAGTCGGGTTTTTGGGTATAACCCGAACCCGAACCCGCAATTTCATAAATAAAAACCCGATCGGGTAGTATTCACTTTCGGATCGGGTTTCGGGTACCGGGTTTACTGCCCAGGACTACTCGTATCTATTGCAAAATATAGAAACTTCAGGAGGCTTTACTTGATTCTTTCCAAAAGTAGGGAAAAGGTTAAATACGAAAAAGTAAACATAATATATGGACCCAACAATCTCAAATCTTTATGCGTAGAGAGCTCTAAAAAGTTGCAAGCACCATGAATTATTGAAGAAATGTGGAGAAAAATAATCAGGTGAATTGCTTAGCCAATAGGGCAGAAACATTGCTCCTACCTATTCTCCTCGTCTTCGCCTTTTTTATCGGTTATAGCCAATTCAATTTTCCTCTGTTTTTAACCAAGTAGATTGCTCTGTTTTTGTTATTTATACATTGGTGAAGAGTACAGCTATATTTATTCTACTATAAACAGTTCAATGAAGCTTTACAATAAGTATAATAACCAACACAAAAACATCATCAAAATACAGAGAATGACTAAGCATAAGTGAAAACTATAGAGTATTTCTGGTTGATTATTCTATATATCTCATATAGTTGTAGAGCAACGAGTCTCTTGTATTGAAGCTAATGGAGCAGTGGTCGTGTTGGTTCCAAAAGCTACGATTGCAACACAATTCACATTGAACCGGTATGCACCAGAGACCCATGTCCCGATCTTCCAGCGTAACTTCCCGTCCATCTTCATACCGATGATTATTTTACCGGCTGACCGATCACGGCTGATTAGATAACCAAAGGACTGAGCAACGGGTAGCTCGGTCCCTTGAAGAAACGCTGTCAAGAGATTGATTTCTTCATGGGATTGATAAAAAGGCGGTAGAGAAGCCTCTGATGTGATCTGTTGTCCTCTATAGGCTGCGTATACGAGTAGCTTGTCGTAGAAGATTCCGATTTTTTTGTTAGGATTTTAGGAGAAGAGAGTGAGTTGGATTGAGGAGTTAAGGAGATGAGTAGTGGAGGAGGAGAGATTGAGGGTGTATAGCTTCCGTGAGGGAGAACTCAGGTTTCGCGGGGTGGAGGATGAGCCAAATGAGGAAGATAAGGAGGAGGAGACCGGTGAAGAAAGTTAAGAATGTGAAAAAGAGTTTCTTGTGGCGATTCTTGATGTTAATCCCTCCTTTCTTGGCGCAATGTTTTGGAGAAGTTTCGGAGATTTGAGACATTTTCTTCCTTTGAAAGGTCAAGAAAAGCTTTTCTTTTTTCTTCCTTTTATAAATATTTGCGTGAACGTTTTAGTTACTTATATTATTATACATGCTTGATTAGTTAAGGAAAACACCAAATTATCATTGAAGTTCACACACATCGTGAGACTTTGAAAGGTCAAGAAAAGCTTTTCTCTTTTCTTGCACACTTTGCGTTTTTCTTTAACTTCAAACGATTAGTGTTCTTCGATAGTATATCAAATATTATATGCCTGGTAAGTTTTGTGAGATCCTTTGAATTGGTTTTTGTGTGATCATGGAAAATTATAAAGACAAAATGTCATGAGAATAAACCGGGTATAGATAATAGATCCATAAAAGTAAAGAGTTGCCGAATAAAATCGCGTTATGTTAATTAGTCCAATAGTATCAATCATTTTGTTTGTTGAATCACATGTAGAACCGGTTACTATATGAATGAATATGATGGTGTCTTTGATGTTTTAAAAAAAAAACACCCGAGACTAGTATGGCGTAAAAATGAAAAAGAAAAAGGAAAAAAAGAACAAATCATTTTGGTCATTTAAGAAGTTGTGTGTCTATGTTGATGATATTCCAGATGAATATTCACACAAGAAAAGAGCACAAGTGTTATGGTGTATGTGAATAAAATAATGGGTCCGAAGATCCTTTTGTCGGAACATACACCGTTATACGATTCTTGCTCGTTTTGTAGTATTTATATGAGACAAGCCACACATTTTTTAAGTTTAGAATACCATAAAGGCATAAACTATAGAATGAAAAGCTTAGATTTTCTTTCCTTCTATAAAAGCAGCTTTTTCACATTATTCAAGATAACAGGTTGATACTTATTTTATTATATGAATCAAATAGACCACCATCATACTACATAATTATTGAATAGTTCTTTTCTGCTTAATATAGTCTTAACTAGGTTCTTGAGATTCTAATAAATCTTTTTATGTAGTACAATAGTTTGTAATAATGTTCTCATTCTGTTACCCAAGCTCTGAGAGAAGGATTCGAGCTAGACTTCTAATATAAAGAGAAGAGAACCTTGACAGCTACAACTTGAAATAGACTCTTATCTTGAAGAAAGGAGGAGTAGGAGGAGTCAGACGGAATCAAATGATTACGAGATAGACAATGTTCGAATCCGAACTGTTGCCAATGGTCGAACCTTTTCTTGGAGTAATCCAGGAGGATAGACAATTCCTTGATAAAAGATATTAATAGTTTTTAGATGAATTATTTCTTTTTATTAAATAAATAAATATTTAAGGGGGGAAGTTGAATTTGAGAAACAATTTTATCTGGGGACTGTAGATTTCTGAGTGACGTAAGTCAACAGATCTGTGGAAGTTTAAATTATGCGGTTTGACTAACAAACTTACAGTTACAAAGAAATTTGTAGGTCATTTTTACAACATGCCCTTAAAATAATTAGACTTAAATTCGAAATTTAATTTAATACTCAGACGATAAAAAAGCTAAATCTTTTATTAAATTAAAAGGTAAAGATTGACTTATTTTAAGAAATTTTAAGAAATAGTGAATATAAATGATTTTAATAGTGGATAAAGTATATGTTATTAGTTTCCAATAATAGTGAATTAGAATTTGTTCATTAGTTATTTATATAAATGATAAATGTAAAATGTAACTTTTTGAAATTAAATATATCATTATTTTTTTGAATCTTTGTTAAAAACTAAATATTAGAATTTTATAGTTTCAGAAAATTTATCCTTGAACTTTTTAGTTTAAAACAGTTTTTTTTTAACTTCCGCAAAACTCAGATTTTTAAAAAGCTTTATTATAATTAAGTGAATAATTAAATGTAAATAAAAAAATTTGAATATGTAAGATCTCATTGTTGTTAAGTAAACTAGGATGGTACCCACGCTGTGCACGGGGTAAAATGAATATATACAAGAGAAATTTTAAGAAATGCCACTTTTCAAAAATGTCGCATTTTCAAAATCTTTGCAAAAATGCCACTTTTTCAAAATTATTTTTTTCATTATATCATTTATGTTTAGATTAACTATGTTGTATTAGAGTTTAGTTTTGAGGGTTTAAGGAGTTTTGGGGGTCAAAATATTTTTTAGGTTTATAATTTTATGATTTAAACATTAAAAATCCATAATTAGTGGCATTTTTGCAAATGGACACTCCTAAGTGGCATTCTTGCAAATTCACTCATCAAAAGTTGCATTTTTGCGATCGTCCCTATACACAAATGGAATTCAAAAATTATTTGTATATTCGAATTTGTAATTATTTTGTGTAGGAATATGTTTCACATAAAGATATGAAAAATGCATAAATCAAACACATTTATTTTACTTCTCATTGAATTATATATTCAGTTTTTAGATTTAATATTTAAAGTTTTGAAATATATATGTTTTGGGAAAGTTTAAAGAATATTCATATGTTTTTTCTCAAAATTTAAGAATATTTAAATGTGTTCGAACTTATGTTTAATATTTTATATTTAATAGTCACCTGAATTCGAAAAAAAGAATTAAAAGCACTTGTATTTAAGTTCATTGTTTAGGCATGTTAGATAACACAAACACAATAAAAAGTAAAAAATGTTCATTGTTTAGGAACTGTGAAAGAAAATTAGTTACCACATAATAAATAACTATTAAATATTATTGTTATGATAATTTTATTTTATTTTTAAAAATATTTTGTGAAAGCATTTTTCGCTCCAATGTTCCTTAGTTACCAACAAACCATGGTAAATTTATTTAGAGTGGATTACACTTTTTTTTTTGGTTAAATGATAATTAAATTAGATTTAGAATTTTTGGTAACAAATTTTAAGGATTGCGCAGAAAAGATGTTAGTGATAGTAACTACCAAGATTTTGAAATTTTTTATTAATGATAATAGATTTTTTTCTGTAGATTTCAACTAAAATTATTATGATTTTGTTAATTTTATTAGATGTTTGTATAAAAACCTCACATTCATTAAAATAAAAATATATGGTGTTAGCTTATTTGTTTACAAACATATAATTTTATCAATTATATTGTTTCATAATAATAAAAATCTGAAAGATAAATTTTTACAATAAGTTTTTGGTAAAAATTTATATTGTATAAATATATAAAATCTAACTTTAAGGTTTAGGGTAATTGTATGGGTAAAATAATTTTGTTCTTATATACAAATTCGAGTTTAATTAATTGGTAAAGTTTTTTCATGTAAAATACTCTTTAATCAACATTTGTTTTTAATTGAAAGTTTAAAATCTATTTGGCAATAAGTAAATCTTTCATTTGGCAATAAAGATAACCAAATTAAATAAATCAAAAATAGAAATGTACAAAATCGGCCCAATCCTCCGAAAATTGATTTTTCTCTCAAAGATCAATTTGTCTCTCAAAGAAGCTAAACTCTTGTTTTTCTCTATCTGGCGCGAACAACGGGGTCTTTATATAAAGCACTGGCGACGGAATGTGACTTAGAGGTCAAGATCAGATGAGATTTAGAAAACGTGGCACCTCGTTCGGGTACGGGATCGTACATTGTGAATGTAATCAAGTAGGCGTTTAAGAACCGCAGTTACGTGGGTGAGATTGAAAGAACCGCGTTTGCCTCCCTAAAAAAGAACGTTCCTTCCGCTGATGACCTAGATAAACAAGGTGTTGTCATCCAGTACGCCGGACATGAGGGGAAAAACGCCGCATACAAGATCATGAGAAACGATATCAAAGCCTGTAAGAAGTCTTGACCACCACCAGCTAATCTGGTGGTGATGGCAGGCGACCATTTCTATCTTGATTATGTGTAACGTTTCTGTAAGTTGACCTATAACGTCATAGTTGTGTACCCCAGTGAAGTCAACACGGCTACCGGCTACTTTGAGTTGCCTAAGAACCGCTCAATGATAATGTGGGACAAATTAATTGAATTGGGAATGGCTTCGGTCCTAGAATTAAACCAGGTGGCACCAGAGAAACATGTTTGTGTTCTGAATCTACTTTGGATTCTTTTAATTTTAATCTGTTGGGTTTAGTTTGAGTAACATTGACGGTATCTGAAATGGATCATTGACAGACTATTAGCTGCGTTTTTTTCCTCTGTTGGGTTTGGTTCGAGGAACATTGACTGTATCCATTTCAATGTCCATAAACCAAACCAAAAGCCGATGAGGAAAGACACGAGATTTATGTCCCAGACCGCTCCGAGAACAGGAAATTGAAGCTAGCATTGGGACTAAGCATGTCGCTCATAACACATTAGAGGTTTGTGTTTTCAATGTGCTTTCTATTCTTTTATTTTTAATCTGGTGGGTCTAGTTTGAGTAACATTGACGGTATATGAAATGGAGCTTCGATGGAACATTGACAGTATTTGAAATAGTCTACACATTTGTGTTGGTGTGTTGCTATTATTCAAACTATTAGCTGCGTTTTTTTTCTCTGTTGGGTTTGGTTCGAGGAACATTGACTCTATCTGAAATGGAGTTTCGATGCAAGTAGACATATGTGCTGCTGTTTTGCTATGATTTAGACTAGGAAATGATTAGCTCCGTTTGTGTTTTGAATGAATCTTTATTGTAGAAACATGGTTGTAGAAGACGTAATGAATCTCCCTCTGCATCTCTCGAGTTCTGCTTAATATATACTTAAGTTTTACCTATGAATTGTTTTCATTTTAAATAGAATTTAATATAAAATAGTTTGCTACTTGCTATGTTTTAAGTATTTAGTTTATGTTGTGTGCATTTTTCAATAGTTTTGTTTTTCTTCTCACTTCAAAAAATAAACATAAAATATTAGACATTTGAAAATTTTAAATTTATAATTTTTTAATGATTGTTTGCTAAATAAAATTTGAACGGATAGATCCAATTGGTGATATTTAATAGTAAGAGGTTTTCCAACGATAACTTTTGCTTAATTATTTCTATTAGTGTTATCATCTACACAAATGCAAAGTGGATGATGTATGAAAAAAATATATATATTGTTATTTCTTATAAAAAGGATATTGTAATTCTAAAACTCATAAATATATTATTAAATCTCGAAGATCAAATATGATAAATACTTTTTAAAACTGAGAATCGGATTACATATGTTCTGTTTTTTTTTTTTTTCAGAATTGAATTACATATGTATCTAAACAAAAATAAATTTGTACAAAACTTTGATATTCTTTATCGCAATTTTTATCAATGAACTAAAATAAAACATAATATCTTGACAGTAAATTAAACTAATAATATTCACCATAATTAATAAATTTCACTTACAAAATTATGCTTACAGTCATTACCACAAATAATACTTCAACTATAAATATATATAGTGTAAAAATAATGTATTTAGAAATACTCAAAAATCAAAATCGCAACAAGGGGATAAAATAAGAACCGTAACAAAAAAAAATTTACTCTAAAAAACCAAAAAAATAAAGATTCGTAGAAACTATAAGATCTTTCTAAATTATAAAAACGGAAATGGAAAATAATATTATAAAATTATATAAGGGTTTATTATATAATGTAACCAACAAATTTACTGAAATTTCCAAATCAAAATAATTTTATTATAGATTATATGTCACGACCGTGTTTCGGAGAATTTAAAATTTTAGCGCGGAAATGTTTTGGACCGTAAATGAAAAATGGATCATAGTTTAATCCATTGAAAGGATTTAATAGACTGGACCAAACTATGTTTTTATTCTCTAAAGCCCATAAGACAAAATGAAATGGTGTGTGTTAATCAGAAAAGAGAAGAAAGCAAAAGAGGTTGTTGTCGTGGAGGAGAGAGGAAACGTGAGTGAATGGGGGAAGGAAGAAGGAAAAGGTTCTGGTTGGGAGAAGGAGATGAGAAGGACGTCGTCTGTGGTGGAAGACCACCGGAGGATAAGGTCGGAGACGCAGAGATGGTGGAGGAACCGACCGGAGGAGTAGATCAGAGATGAGACAAAGAAGAAGTTGAAGGAGGCAGATCTGCCATGTCCTGGAGAAGGAATGAAACGGACAGCCAAAACAGATTGTAATTAAACGGAACTTTATGGGTAAGTTGTCAACTCTCTGATCTAGATATAGTCGCAAGAAGTTTGTCATTCAGAGTTATGAACTGAAAGTTATGGATGTTTTACTGTGAGGGATCTATGCAGAGTGAGTATGCGACCAGCCAACTTCGCATACGTTTTCCGGCCAAGTCCGAGGGAACTAGAGTACGATCACGGCGTTGTTGGAAAGAAACTCATTGTGAAGTTTCTGGAATAGTTCTTTGGTCTTAAATCCGAGGTAAGGTCAATCGGGAAATTGATCTCAAAGTTGAGCTGCAATCATTGTTTGTGAACCAGAATTGTGCTGAGTATATTTATTCAAATGTTCCAGTTTCAAGCTCTGGTTTTTGGAGGAAGATTTCGGTAATGTCTGATCATAGATGGAAATAACGTTGAGTTTTTGTGACAGAGGACATGTCAGAGACTTCATGGAAGTTACAATCGTCATTATTGGAGTTGTTAGTTAAACGTGGCGAGCTTGGCTTGTTGCGCAAGAATCAGCAGAATCCGAATTGCTAGTCTTGGGACAGTTTCGACGCAGCTGCTTTGAGGGTCCATTTGGAGATTCATATCAAGTCTGATCGTGCTGTAATTTTGTGGAGTTCTTCATGGCAATACTGGCTCTCGAATCAACGGTTGGATCGACAATTGGACGGTTAGTTTGTATGTTATTCACGAGTTTCAAAGCATAGTAAGTGCAGTTTTGTTGATGATGAAGTATATTGAGTTGCATTTGTTTGGGTTGGCAAATGAGTTCGGAATGAGCTGGAAATTTGCAGGAACTTTATGGACTCATAAGATGAGATGGTGTCAAAGGATAATTGGAGTTGGAGATTGGAAATCTAGTCGAACAAGGACCGTTACCAAATTCCGAGACTCGGAAAGCTTTGTGGCTAATGTGAGGGTGGGATCTAATAGATTAAAAAATGAATTGATTGAGATTGTTAGAATATGACAGTTCTGCGGAAGATCGCGAATGTAAGCCCGTTGCAGGACTTTGCTTGTTGGACTACGGACGATCGCGTATGTAAGCCCGTTATAGTTCCATTAGGCCTTAGAGGGTCAGGACGGGGAGAACAGACCCAAAACGCGAGAAAGGGGTTGGTTCCGCCGTGAATATGTAGAGAAAAGTAAAGAATGAGAAAAGAAAAGTAAAGAAAGTGAAAAGAAAAGTAAAAGATGTGAAAGGTTTAAGTATGAGATAATGGATGAATAAAGATTGTGTTGTGAAAATGATAAGTATTAATGTGATGATTGCTAGTAATAAGTTTGAGTGATGTATGATCTATTCTGGTTTTGGTGTGTCTGCTTATTGTTTTCGAGTATTGGAATTGCTGCGGGTAACTTCCTCACTGAGTAATTTCTTCCTGAAATTGTTCACCCCTCTTTTTCCCTTTTTAGTGTATGCATGTATGTTGCTTGTTGAGCAAGTTAGGACACGAGACCTAGGGCTCAAAGTGATCGGGAGACGGGTGTTACAATTTGGTATTAGAGCCTAGATTTGCCAAGCCGATTCTGACCCGGAAGGCTGTCCTAGGTGACCATATGTTTTCAAAAAAGTTTTAAAATGTTTCTGGAAACTTTAAAATGATTTAGCAAATGTTTTATAGGGAATGATCTTTGGGTATCCATGGTTTCTAGAGTTTGTTGTTTCCTTGTAAGTGCTAGGATAATTGAATAGTTTATAGGTTCATTGCGCATGCTTGTTTTATTATAATAAATTGTGTCTGTCTGTTTCGGTTAGTAGAGTGTAGTTCAACATTTTTTTCAGTATTAGAGCCACACCTAGTGTGAGTTCTGCATGGACAAGTCTTGAAGTTTCGAAAGGGAGGCATCAAGAGGACAAAGAAGAGCGGAGTCACACAAGCTTAAATAGTGGAATAACTAGAGGAGAACAAGATACTACAATCAAGTTGTGAAAAGTGGAGTTTATAGAGAAATAGGGAATAAAGATGAGCAAAATGAGGTTCTTACATAAATGAAAATTGCAAGTGTTGGTCAAAGAAAGTGAGGTCTAAGTCAAGAAATTAGTATGGGGTTAGGCATGTGGTTACAAAGTAATACGTGTGAAGTTATATTGAAAATTTTGAATGATGTGTGGATGACATGGATGTTGGTAAGAGCCAAGGGTTTGTAGACAAAGCTACATGACTCAAGCTTAAGGATTAGTGTGAGAGTTGGAGCTAAGTTTCATGATCGTTTACCATTGCGTTGTGGCTATTTTCGAAGAACCATGGTTGTTAATGGGAAAGATATTGAGAAGAAATGTGCTTAGGAAGGTTGCGAGGTTCATCATTTCAAACTATTTAGTGAGGATGGTAAACGACATCGTGTATATTAATTGCTCCATCGTGTATATTAATTGCTCAACCTTGGGATGTTTAGTGTTACAAAAATATACAAATCCTGTTTTAACCAAGTTGAAGAATTAAGTTCTTTAAACAAATCACGAAGTGTATCTAAGTGTTTATATATATATATACCAAAATTATTGATGTCTCGAATTACCTATTAATCTATATATATATAGATTAATAGGTAATTCGAGACATCAATAATTTCGGTTTTTTTTTTACCCGACCGCCCCTGCCAGTGGGTCTCACGCCTATTCTCGGCCCGTGGACTCACCCCTATCTGACGGTCGGTGCATTAGTCCGGGAGGCTCGAAAGACATGTTTACTGACCCTGCAAATCACCATGTGATCTTTTCCCGTGTTTTGTTCTCACTCAAACAGTACTGGAATTGACTTTTCAGTAGGTCACCCATCCTTAAATTGTTCCAGTCCAAGCACGCTTAACTATGGAGTTCTCTCTGGATGTGTGACGGAAAAGATAAATGCACTTTTTTGATATAGGTAGTCAAATCAATTCTCTTAAGTCTTTCTGTATGCAACACATATTTTTTGAAACCGGGATGTTACAATGAGAGCACTAGTTAAATTACAAAGGCCATTTGATAACATATTTCTAACACAACCTCCTAGCTTGTTTTGCTAAATGATCCGCATGAGCACTTGCAATCCTATTAATATGCATGTACTTGTATCCATTGCTTGAAGAAATCGTAAGGATGTCTTGCAAGTAAATAGCAATAGGGCAATGGAGCCAAGATGGTTTTTGATCCCTAACATTTTTGCTGTAGAGTTTTGTACACGACTTGCATATCTCTGCAGAATGTATCATCTTTGTATCCAAGCCTTACCAAACTAGAAGTAGTTGTTTTTAAGGCCTATGCTTCCGCTTCTTGAGAAGATTGCAATGGCTTTAATGTTCCCGAGCCTGGAGTAAATTCTTCCCTTGCTTATCAACAAGAGTCCAACCCAGCCTAGCTGCTTGATTTGGGAAAACCCAGGAGGCATCTACGAAGTAGCATAGACACTCTGCCTGTTGTATAGCCTGCTTCATATTCATTGGAACAAGAGTTTGAGTATAATATGTATTAGTAGCAAAGGTTACCTGTTCTCCGCATGCAACACATATTTCTTGATTGATGAAATTTAACCTCTTGATTGATGAGGTGAGAAAGTCCTATTCAAAAGAGGTAAAATATGGTGAGATGGGATCACCTTGTCGAATTCCTCTATTGGGAATGATTTCCTCAGTTGGACTTTCGTTAACAAGGACCGAGTAGGTGAAAGTTTGAATGCAAGTTATAATCCATTTACACCATTTCTCAGCAAAACTGTGGGAGTCGGAACCCGCACAATCAAAATTTGTAGAGATTTTCGTAGGGAACTGAATTTCTATGATTTAAACCAACGCAAACAACTGTAAAGAAAATTGAAAACTCGTTCTATTGCTGTTCAGAAAGCTTTAGAGTATAAGTCTTTGTGAATTGATTTTTCCATCCCCTTCTCAAAGGATGTACATGAATATATATAGTAATCTAAGTCGGCCCATCTATTCCTAACTGATAATGGAAATCTTCTCCTTCATTCTCGAGATTTCCATTCCTCCCGGAATTGATTATGTCGGTCCTTTGTTGGGCTTCTTTGCAGCCCACTTCGGTCTGACGCCACTTCGGTTCATTTTGCCTCCGGCACGGTACCGATCGACATCGTTCCACCAATCGACTGTGATGGTGGACGCTTCAGAAGCATGACATCGGCACCACGCACCTCGCGACATCGGTACCGCGACATCGGTACCGCGACATCGGTCCTGTAACATCGGTACCGCGACATCGGTCCTGCGACATCGGTACCGCGACATCGGTACCGCGACATCGGTACCGCGACATCGGCTCACCTCGCGACATCGGTTCCACTTGCATCGCGCGGTACGTGATCCTCGTGTCGTGGTACACGACCCTTGGATTGCGGTACGCGATCCTCGTGTCCCGATGTGCACGACATCGTTCGTGAGCCGACATGGTTCCCACACTTAGCCATTTTGTAACTGTTGCTCTCCAGGGGGAGATTCGACCCCAACAGTTTGCCCCCCAGCTCGGTACTATGAAAATAGTGGCGAAGCGGGATGTGTCAAGCAGGAGATGACCAGTTACACAAATGACTGTTGAATCATGTTGATATCCTGATGAATGATGACTCTGTCCCGCAGAGCATCTTCTTGCTTTTGTCTGTTGAATCAATCCAATGTCTTCTAGGCTCAATGATACTGAATTTCCTGACAGCTGTATCGGTACCGGACGTTTCCCAAGAAATGATGATGTCATCTTTTGCTATATATATCACCTCCTTTTCTCATTTCTCCCTCACGTCTTCACTTCTCCTCATTCTCTCTCTAGAAGCTCAAAGAGGTAGCTCCTTCTCTCTCTTCTTTTTACTTTTAACTTTAAGTTTTTTTTTTGTACCGACATCGGGTCCATTTCTCTCGGCCCGACGTCGATCCGCAGTCCGGTCGACCTTGCATCGCGTTCCGTCCGTGGCACCGAAGTTGCGCCCTGCCCGTGGCACCGAAGTCGCGGCCGATTGTGGAGCCGAGGTAGACTTACCGAAGTCGAGATTTGTTCGCTCCGAAGTCGATCGGTCGAGAGCGCACCGAAGTCGGTTTGGACGGGATGTACACCGAAGTCGCGTGTTGTTTCGCCGAAGTGTCGTGGTTCCGAAGTCGAGGCTCGCGACGCGTGTGGTTCCGAAGTCGCTTTTCGTCGGTATCGAAGTCGTGCTGTCCCTTGCGGTGCCGAGGTGGATTGGTCGTTCGGGCGAGACGCGGACCGAAGTCGGATAGTTCGTGGTACCGAAGTCGGCGTCGAGTGCCGAAGTCAATCCGGTCGTGGCCCAAAGTCACGGGACGCGCCGTACCGAAGTCGATTTGATCAAAGAGTATGGACGACCATGACGTGTACACTATGAATCTTCGGAGAGCGAAACTTGAAGATGAATTCGCGGTTTCTTTGGCGGAAATGGCTAGGCGAGATACGGAGTTGCGTGCTGCGGCGAAGCCCCCAAGACGTAAGGCTCCCAGGATAAGGGTTAGACATGATATTCCTGACCCTCCGGATTCCACACTGTGCGGTGAAGAATCTCTGCGGAAGTTGAGGCGTAAATTCAACATTTCAGAGGAGATTGAGATGATACTGCCCTCGTCTTCGGATCGAGCCTGGGATCCCCCTCCGGGTTGCTTTACCATGTACGAGAGCTGTTTCAACTGGTGCTTATACTTCTTTCCGATCCCGGAAGTCATTCTCGAGTTTCTATGGATGTACCAACTTGCTTTGGCTCAGATAAGTCCCCGTGGTCTCCGTCACTTGATGGGTATTCTTGTGAGAAGCATCGAATGTGACGAAGAGGTCAATGTCGACCATCTATTGAACTGGCTAGATGTCCGAGCGTCTCGTCCCAAGGAAAAACTCATCTATTCAGTTTCGGCTAAAGCGAACCGTTCAATCATCAGTGGTTTCCCTAGTAAAGATAGCTACTGGATTGACTACTTCTTCTATGTCCCGATAACTGAAGCATCGGTCGGTTCCCGGTGGATCAATAAGATAGTTAGGAAGTGGAGAAGAAAGGGTAGTTGAGCCAGAGTCGTGTCTTCGTTTTCGTCGACTCGTTGGACGTATACTAACATAATCTTTGTTTGTTATTTTTTGCAGTTATCAATCCATTTTCGAGAGTTCCGCTAGACTTTCTCACGCTTGCAGAGTTCCTTGCTTCCGAGCGCTGTAATTGGCAGGAAGACTTTTCACTTCAACGAATCGAAGACGCTCGAGCCCGTTGCTTCGTCGGTTCCACCTCATCCATCAGTTCATCGCAAGCCTCCATGGGGAAGAGACCATCAGTTCGTGAAAGGAAAGAGGCCGAGGCACGCCGTTTGACTGTCGAGTCCGAAGGCGGTGTTCAGAACATGGAGGTCGATGCCGTAACTGCCCCTTTGCCTCGGCGTCATTCCGAGTCCTCTGCTGGAAACCGCCCCATGGTTCCTCGAAAACGTACCTTGTCTGCCGCAAAAAAGGGAAAAGGGGTGATGCAGTATACAGTTAGAGCTTCACAGGGTGGCCTGATGACGCCTGATATTGCGGAACAAGAGGCTCACTCTGCCCCCCCCAAAGGAAGCTTCGGTTAAGGGTAGGCTGTCGCTGGATGGAACCAAGGTGATGTTTCTTTCTTATGAGCTGCTTATATTTTTACCGCTGTTCCTAACTCATATACTTGTCATTTCCCCCAATTCGTAATTCCATTACCAAGCTCGCGCGGAAGTACGATCGTCGCGCCAAGCGGGAGGCTGAGCGGGTCGAACAGGCGGCCGGAGAAGCTCGAGCCAAGTGGGAAGCCGAAGTGGCAAGGAGAAAGGCGTTGGAGGCTAACCTGGAGTCGTTGGAAAAAACTCGTGGTGAACTGCGCGACTCGGGCACCCAGAAAGATTCCGAGATAGAGTCGCTCAAGGGCCAGCTTGCATTGGAGAAAAGCTCTATCGACTCTAAGGTCAAAACAGCCACGAAGAGGATTGTGCGTTCCTTGATGAGCAAATTCAAGTCGAAGATAGAGAGGACCAAAGAAAAGTTTAGGGCTCTTGGGAAGTCAGTGGACAAGATGAATGATCTTGCTCAAGTTGATGCGAATCTCGAGCTCATCCGGAAGCTTCAACGCGATGATGCTCCTTCTTTGGAGGATGAAGCCGTTGAAATCTCCGAGTGGAGGGAGGAATTTGTTGGCGGGGACAAGGACTACAACGCGTTGTTTGCCGAGATTCAACACGGTTTAGTTGTCTCCCCTTTCCCTTACGATGATCTCTCTAGCTTTGATGTCATTCCGTTCGAGACTCAGGCAGCGGAAATTGGAGTCCACTTCCCTTCCGGGTCAAATTGGGGTCCTTCTGGTGTGTGCCTGCTTGATCCGCGTGGCGCCCAGGATACCGGTACGGGATTCGAAGGCGAACCAGATGGCACTGAAGGTTATCGATATGATGATGGAAATATCGTCGAGACCGGTGCCGAATGTGGGGATGGAACCGAGGTCATGGACGACGCCTGTGATGGTGAAGGTGATGGAGGTGTTGCATCCTAGTCAATCTCCCCTGAAAGGTCCCATGCTGCCGTATTTGTTTCATGCTGTTGTTCTCGTGTGTTTCACTGCCTAAATGGCTTTATCTTATGTAGACTTTGTGCCATGACGACATATGATATTCCGCCATACGAAACTTTCTACCTGGGCATCCTTAATGGACGCGTATGCCTCTGCTTCCACCCATTTAGAAAAGTAATCAGTTAAGACCAGCATGAAACGTTTTTGCTGGGACGGGTGGAGCGGACCAACGATGTCCATTGACCAACGCATAAACGGATAAGGTGAGGTGATCGATGAGAGCATCTCTGTAGGCTGATGAATCTTCGGGGCGTGACGTTGGCATTGCTCGCATTTAGCTGAAAACACTTTGCAATCCCTTATCATTGTTGGCCAATAATACCCGTGTCGTTTGATCCTCATTGCTAATGCTCGTCCTCCGGAATGGTTTCCGCAAGACCCGCCATGAACCTCTTCCATTATCTCCCGAGCTGCCTTGCCCTCAACACATTTTAGCAACGGTCCGGAGAAACACCACTTCAAAACTTCTCCATCTAACAGGACATATCGTGTGGCCTGAGCCTTGAGCTTACGGGCTGCCCATTTGCCAAAAGGTCGTTCTCCATCATAGATGTAACTGCGAATGTCGCCAAGCCATGGCTTGTCGCAGCCGTATTCTGGACTGATCACATCGTCGTGGCCCTCCATAATCTCCTTTTCGTCAGCGGTTGGATCGGGATACTCGTCAGCTTCCGTCATAACTGCATCTTCTAGTTCCGGACCAGGATCATTGCGGACGGTGACTTCGGATCCGGGAAAACCACGACTCGTTCCGGGTTCCGAAGTGGAAGGGCATTCTGGTGCCGAAGTGGGCGGGCTACCGACGGGGACGTTGGTTTTGCCGACATCGGATCCTGTATGTCCTGAGGTTCCGATGTCGTCAGCTTTGGGTCCGGAGCCGATGTCGTCTTTGGCTAATAGAACCGAAGTCGTGACTGATGGAGCCGAAGTCGACGTGGCCAATGGAACCGAAGTCGATGTGGCCAATGGAACCGAAGTCGACGTGGCCAATGGAACCGAAGTCGAAGTGTCCGATGGAACCGAAGTCGATGTGGCCAATGGAACCGAAGTCGACGTGGCCGATGGAACCAAAGTCGATGTCCTCTTTGCCAGAACCCTCTTTGTGCTACCCTTCGTGTGCCTGGTTGCCTGGGACCGAGTTACTACGTTCACGGTTTCGGTTATCCTGATGCTGGGATGTTCAATGAACTCGACTGGTATGATCCGTCTCAGATCCGGATCCGATGTCGAAGCAAGAACTGTTAACACATCAGCCGAAGTGTTCTCGCCCCGAGGGATTCTTGTCAGGGTGAATTCTTTAAACTGTCCAGCCAAATCCTTCACAATCTGAAAATATAATCCCATGCGATCTTCCTTTACCGCATACTCGCCGCTGAACTGATTTACGACAAGCTGGGAATCGCAAAAAGCATGTATGTTTTCGATCTTCAATCCGAAGGCTAACCTCATTCCAACAATGAGAGCTTCATATTCTGCTTCGTTATTCGACGCATGAAAACCTAATCGAAAAGACTGCTCCAGAAGCTCTCCAGTCGGTGACGCCATTCTTATTCGCACTCCTGAACCGTTTTTTTATGATGATCCGTCGACGTGTAGCTTCCAAATCGGTTTAGGTTCGTCTTCTTCGGGACCCTCGTCCGAGGTCTCAATAAGGAAATCCGCTAGAACTTGAGACTTTTTACAAGTCCGGCCTCGGTATTCGATGTCATATTCACTAAGTTCGACGGCCCACTTTGCCAATCTTCCTGATTGGCTCGGACTATGAAGGACTGACCTCAAGGGAAAAGTGCTGAGAATCACGATTGGGTGTGAGTGGAAGTAAGGTCTTAATTTCCTTGCGCACATGACCACAGCTAGTGCTAACTTCTCCATTAGCGGGTACCTTATTTCCGCAGCGACTAGACTCTTGCTGACGTAAAAAATTGGCTTCTGCTCTCCCATTTCTTCCCGAACAATCACTCCGCTAACGGCCACTGAAGAGACCGCAATGTACAGAAAATGTGGCTCGCCATCTACTGGTTTTGCAAGTATCGGTGGACTTGCCAAGTATTCCTTTAATTCTTTGAGTGCTATCTCACACTTCTCGTTCCAATTGAAGTCCTTCTTCCCCCGCAAAGTATCATAGAACGGCAAACACCTATCGGTTGAGCGTGAAATGAAACGGTTAAGCGCTGCGACTCTTCCGGTCAACCGTTGCACCTCTCGTTTAGTTTTCGGAGAAGCCATATTCTTTAGTGCGTCTATTTGCTTCGGATTCGCCTCAATGCCACGGCGAGTGACTAAGTAACCAAGGAATTCTCCAGATGTTACCGCAAACCTACACTTTGTCGGATTCAGCTTCATGTTGTGCAAGTTCAGCCGCTCAAAGCATTCCCGCAGATGCTTGACGTGATCCTCTTTGCTCAACGACTTTACTAACATATCATCAATATACACCTCCATTGTTTTTCCCAGCTGGTTAGCGAACATTCTGTTGACCAGTCGCTGATATGTGGCTCCCGCGTTTTTTAGCCCGAATGGCATCACTTTGTAGCAATAGATTCCTCGGTCCGTGATGAAAGCTGTCTTGCCTTGATCTTCGGGGTTCATAAGAATTTGGTTGTATCCCGAAAAGGCGTCCATGAATGACAGTAGCTCATTGCCGGCTGTTGCTTCGACCAGGCGATCAATATGAGGCAAAGGAAAGCTATCCTTTGGGCATGCCTTGTTCAGATCCGTGAAATCCACGCAAACGCGCCATTTTCCGTTCTTTTTCTTCACTACGACGGGATTCGCTAACCAATCCGGATACTTGACTTCTCTGATTGAGCCAACCCTGAGAAGCCTGTCTACTTCGTCGTTAACCGCTTTCGCCCTTTCAGGTCCGAGTTTTCTTCTCTTCTGCTTGACTGGTTTGAAGCTTGGATCAACGTTTAACTCATGGCTTGTCACACTGATATCGATACCCGGCATATCTTCGGCAGCCCATGCGAAAGTACTGACGTTCTCCTTAAGACACGAGACAAGTTCCTTTTTGATGTCTTCGCTTAGTGTGGAACCGATCTCCACGCACCGCTCCGGGTGTTCATCGTCTATGCAGACCGTGATAACGGGGTCACAGAGTGGTCTGCTTTCTTTTGTGCGACCCTCCGTTATCTGTAATTGCTATAATAGTTTGCTGAGCCCTTTCACCGGCTCTCTATCCGTCTTCATCTTCTTTTGCTTTGATACTTGATCCGTTACTGGTTTCCTGAGTTTATGCTCTGTTAGAAAGCACATTCGGGATTCCTTCTGACTTCCCCGAATGGTTTTCACTCCACCTGGTGTTGGGAACTTGACGCAAAGATGATAGGTTGATGCAACTGCCCTCATCGAATTCAGCCAAGGAGTCCCCAATATCATATTGTAGATAGCAGGGTGATCCGAGACAGAGAACTCAACGTTCTTCGTTACTCCTCCGGCTTGAACTGGTAGTGTGATCAATCCCATTGTCATTGTCGTTTCTCCAGAAAAATTTGTTACCTGTTTCGGGAATGGTTTGACCGCGGCTAAGTCGATGTCCATTCACTTGAGTGTTTCCTTGAATATTATGTCCATCATACTTCCAGTGTCAATCAGCATCCGAGCTACGTCACAGTTGGCCACGACAATTTCGACCACGAGAGGATCATCATGAGGTTTATCAATCCCAACCGTCTCCTTTTCTTCGAAGGTAATGACATCGTTTTTAACAGTAGACGGGATCTGGAGGTTCATACTAACATCAGCTCGCCTTTGGAAGGCTTTGATGGAGGAAACAGTGTCTGCGCAGTAACGTGATCCACCCATAATCATGTTAATGCGCCTTCGCGGTTCTGGTGGTGGGGCTTCGCTCTCTTGCCTCTGACGCTTCTGACCATCTTTGTCAGCTGGGTCGGTTCCATCATTGTTGACATTCATGGCGAAATCGTCAATGCTAACGTTTCCTCCAAGCTCTCCCGCTGCTAGTTTTGCAGCGAGTTTTAAACCTAGAACCCGGCAATTCGTGGTTGAGTGCCCAACGACGCGATGGTGTTCACAATACGCAGCTTCGTCGTAAGTACCCTCCTTCCTTACCCAGGTGTTCCAAGGATCTCGGCCACGGCCACGGCCACGCACCTGACCTCTTCCTCGTGAGTTACCCTGTCCTTGACCTCGTCCAGCGGATTCTACCTGAAAACTATGTGCTCCTTTGAATCCTCCTTCGTGCTGGACAAAACCGGGCGTATGATTGCCTTTTTTGGTACTCTGATGCTGTTGAGCTTGCGGTTGCTGATTTGTTCGCTTCGGTTTTCCGTGTCTTTCGGCGCACAACGTGGTCTCCTCCTCTTGATTGATGAACCCGGAAGCCCGGTGCAGGGCATCTTCTATTGTCGAGGGAGTGTTCACGGTCATCTCCTTCTTGAAATCCGAGGTGTACCAGAGTGCCTTTTTCAGGGCGAGTAGGGCGGCCTTGTCGCTAACGTGCTCTACTTTAGACATAACGGTCTTGAATCTTCCGATGAAACTCCGAAGAGTCTCGTTCTGTCCTTGCGACATAGTCCATAAATCCGCATCGGAAACCCCAGGATCTATGAATATGGAGTAGTGTTTCAGGAATGTTGCGGTTAGCTGACCGAAGTTGTCAATGGAATTCCGATCGAGTCTAGAAAACCACTGAAGGGCAGGTCCCTTCAAGTGTTCAACGAATAACAAGCACTTTCCGGTGTCTCTCTCGCCTTCTCGGAAATTAGCGCGACCCATTGCAATTGCAAACGATGTGATGTGGTCTTTTGGGTCACTATTCCCTTCGTAGATCAGGATCTTAATCTTTCCGGGATCTGTAATTTTCACTTCGGTGATACGGGATGTGAACGGAGTAGTTTGCGCTTCTTCCAAAATGCGGTCGATTTCCGGCGCCTTGCTAGTGGCCCTGTGCATCTGTGACTGAACAACCTTCAAGTTGGCAGCTGTCCAATCCATCTTTGCCCGAAGTGCGATCATCTCATCTTTCTGGGCCTGGATCGCGGCTCTTCGTTCACTTTCGAATCGAGTTTGTTGCGCCAGAAGACGACCCTCTTCTTCCTCGATCTCGTCCTCAAATTGTCGTAGCTCGTTGCAGGTTGGGGCAGTATTGTCGGCGTTACGATCTTGCGCTAGATTTTCTGCATCCAGATCTATCACAGGTTCTGATTCGGTTTTGTTCCGGGTACCAGCTCTTTGAACCTCAGGGTTTTGCTCACCGGTCATGGTTGTAGGGCGTGTCGGAGGTATCCCCGTTTGTGTTCTCTGCGGTGTTGTAAATTCGAGGAGAATTGGTCGTACCGGTCTCCTCGGTCGATCTTGGCCCGACCCCCCAGCTTGGTTCCGGTTGGCAGCCGCTAGGGTTTCTAGTCGGGCGTTGGCGGTTGCGTGTTGCTTATCGTGATCTTCGATCCTCTTCACCAACGTTTCAAGCATCGCCTTGATCTGGGTAATGGCTTCGAGCATTATGTCCATGGTTACTGGTGGTGACTGTTGCTTCTCTCCTCCCCCCATAGTACCCGCAGAGTTCGTTTCTTCACTAGACATCTTCCTTTGTATTAGATTGGCGTTGGTTTTTCGTGTCAGAAATTTCAAGAATCCTCTTAGACGGCGCCAAATTGTGGGAGTCGGAATCCGCACAATCAAAATTTGTAGAGATTTTCGTAGGGAACTGAATTTCTATGATTTAAACCAACGCAAACAACTGTAAAGAAAATTGAAAACTCGTTCTATTGCTGTTCAGAAAGCTTTAGAGTATAAGTCTTTGTGAATTGATTTTTCCATCCCCTTCTCAAAGGATGTACATGAATATATATAGTAATCTAAGTCGGCCCATCTATTCCTAACTGATAATGGAAATCTTCTCCTTCATTCTCGAGATTTCCATTCCTCCCGGAATTGATTATGTCGGTCTTTTGTTGGGCTTCTTTGCAGCCCACTTCGGTCTGACGCCACTTCGCTCCATTTTGCCTCCGGCACGGTACCGATCGACATCGTTCCACCAATCGACTGTGATGGTGGACGCTTCGGAAGCATGACATCGGCACCACGCACCTCGCGACATCGGTACCACGACATCGGTACCGCGACATCGGTCCTGTGACATCGGTACCGCGACATCGGTCCTGCGACATCGGTACCGCGACATCGGTCCTGCGACATCGGTACCGCGACATCGGTACCGCGACATCGGCTCACCTCGCGACATCGGTTCCACTTGCATCGCACGGTACGTGATCCTCGTGTCGTGGTACACGACCCTCGGATCGCGGTACGCGATCCTCGTGTCCCGATGTGCACGACATCGTTCGCGAGCCGACATGGTTCCCACACTTAGCCATTTTGTAACTGTTGCTCTCCAGGGGGAGATTCGACCCCAACAAAAACCAAGCTTTTTCATGACTACTTCTATAAAAGGTCACTTAACTCTATCAAAGGCTTTACTTATATCTAATTTTAAAGCAGACTGATTCTCCGAGATACTGTAATGCAGACTGATTCTCCGAGATACTGTAATGCATTAGAGGTTTAAGCCTATCACTAAGAACTTTAGACAAAATTTTGTAAGCTACATTACTCTGACTGATAGGCCTATAGTCCTTTACTTCTGTTGGGGATTCTATCTTAGGGATTAAGCAGATATGAGTCTTATTTAAGGCCGGATCTAACTCAGCAGTATTGAAAAGTGTTGAATAAATCTTACCACTGCTGATTTGACCATATTCCAGTGCTCTTTATAGAATCCTGTAGTAAATTCGTCTGGTCCTAGTGATTTGTCTACATTCATTTGCTTCAATGCTTGCTAGATCTTTTCCTCTATGACCTCTCCGGTTAGGGACTCGTTCATTGTTGTTGTTACTTTAACCTCCAACCCTTGCAATATATCCAAATAACTTGTATCACTATAAGAGGTGAACAAGTTGGTAAAATAATCATGGATGATTCTATCAATATCTTTTGGATGAGAGGTAAGTCGGCCAGTTGAATCAATAAGAGCAGTGATTCGATTCTGAGATCTTCTTAGCTTAGTTTATTCATGGAAAAACTTAGTATTCCGGTCACCTGCTTGAAGCCATAAACTCTTACATCTGGTTCTCCAAAATTCCTCTTCCAGTTTGTAAGCCTGATTGCGTTTAGATTTAATGGACCCAACATACTGATAATCTACCGGCGTAGCCTCATAAGCTTTATGCAAAAGATACTTAGGCTCATTGATATGATCCTGAGAATTCAAATAATTGTTAGATTTCTATCTAGATAGTTGTTTTCTGCAAAAATCTAACATTTCACTAAAATGATTATTCTATGTTTCTGGTCCAATACTATTCCAAATTCTTTGAACCTCTTCTTTGACATCTGTATTGATTCTCCATCTATTGTCATATCTAAATAGTTTTTTTCTTTTCCAAGGCTCTATGTCTATGTGTAGTAAAAGAGCTCTATGATCAGAACAATGCCAAGGTAGCATTTGAACATAAGCAGTAGGATAACTATCCAACCATTCAACTATAGCAATCACCCTATCAATCCATGTTCTAACCATATGATCATATCTATTTCCAACCCAAGTGAATCTACCTCCCAGTGTCCTAACATCATGAAGCCCATAGATAGATAACATATTACGAAAGACATAGAAGGAAGCTTCAGACCTTTTACTTCCACCTTTTTTTTCTCCCATATGCTTGATATCATTGAAGTCTCCTAGCACCAGCCGAGGCTTATTCCTGTAAACATCAGAATCAACCATAGACATCATCTAGTACCATTGTTCTTTTCTGAATTTTTCCACAGGATGACCACATACATAAGACAAACAAAATATATTATCACCATCAGTTATGTACATATCTGAGTGATACTGAGACGGAGAAGTAACTAAGCTAAGTTGAATATTTACATCCCAAAAATGTGATAATCCTCCAATAAACCCATTTGCCGAAATAATACAAGAATGAGCATACTGTTGGGAATGCCCTGAAATCATTTGTACTTTACTCTAGTTAAAGTTGCAATGTCGAGGTTTGACATTTGTATAATATTAGGTGGTTATAATGTTTTGCTAGAGACCGCTTATAATCTATGTACCTAAAAGTATGTTGCTAATATTATACAAACCTACGGGGTCACACACCTAAACAAATTGGATAAATATATTTAATTGGGTTTAATAGTGATTAAACCAATTTATAGTTGTTGGGTTTAATAGATTTTTTATACATGTTATATATATAATCAATATAAATATATATACACATGACGTGAATTGGATTCATGTGGAAAGATCTTCTTAATTGGATTAAGAATATGTGTATATGTTAAGATTCTTTTTTATGGAAAAAAGAGATAATACCAATTATATATTTTCCTTATTAGATAAGGAAATAGCTTGGTGGACAAGTAATATTTCATTGAGAAATTGGAAATCTCAATTATATATATATATATATATATATATATTGCTCTCGTGAATGGGATAAGAAGAAGGAAAAAGAGATTAACATAAAGTTTTATTGTTCACGAGAGACACGGGGAACGTGTTCTTGATCAAAGTAGTGGAGAAGAAATTTGTTTCTTTTCACACAAGTAACTAAGAAACCCAAAAGAGACAAACGTGTTTGTCTAGTATTTGAGATCGGATCTTACCGGAACTAGCATTCTATCCTGACCCAGTTTGTGTGCGTGTGGATACCAGTAGAGGCACGACACTTGGAGTGCTAAATAACCTCGAATCATTCGAATCCATCTTTCCGCTGCAAGAATATCCAGGTATATTCGAAACTATATAACCTAGATTTAATTTAGTATTTACACGAATCCTGGAATTGAATTCTAAATTAATATTTATAAATAGTTATAAATCGTTTATGAATTCCAACAGTGGTATCAGAGCCTAAGTGTCTAATATTGAATTTGTCTAGTAGAATTATAAATGATAATTTTGATTAAATTTAATTTAATTTTTAGCATGTTCACGTATTTACATGATTTGTTGATACGGATGATAATCGTTAGAGCATGTTAATTAAATTTGGGCATAAGCCGTAAAGCATGTATAGAACTATAATCGGATTATAGATGTTAATGATGCTCTGTTAATATGTCTACGTGAAATTGTTTCATGGCATGTTAGAATATATAGGTTTGCATGTTCTTTAGAGATATAAAGTATATTTCTTTTGCCTCTGTTTATGTTTTATTACTTGTTAATATAACATGTTCACGCATTCGATATACATGATATCGATGTATGTGCGTGCATATGTTAATAAATCGAATATGAATATTGGCTTGTGATATATCTTTCCAGAGTAGGAAAAACTCAAACGCCATGTGTGTATTTTAATATGATCAAATTATGCATACTTCTCTTGAAACCTAATACGATTAGGATATTTCAATTGTTGAAATTCGATACAGATTTTGTCAACGTGTAATTCTTTACGTTAAGGAAATATATAAAGAAAACTCCTAGACCGAACGAGTGACGTCAGCTTGGAGAAAAAAGGGCGATTAGCTTTTCAAAATTTCAGAGACTCCAGCACGCGGAATCGGAGCTGGCGGCTCCGCCGCGGACTCCCCGGGAGAGGAAAAGATGGAGGACCAGACATCTCAAAGTCCGATACCTGCTCAGGAAGTCTCAGAGAAGGAATTGATGGAGAACTCATCTTCTCCAAATCCGGTCGATGCGAAGGAATTACCGACAAAGTCATGGGCGAATGTGGTCACAAATCGACCATGTCTTTCACGTCATGATTTTCAAACATCGATGGTGAATGGAGAAAAGTTGGTGATGGTCCCGGATGCGATCCTTGAGGATACCCCCTTATGGGACGATTTCTTAGTTGGTCGATTTCTATCGGAGGCACCTCACGTAGCTAAGATCCACGTTATTGTCAACAAAATCTGGCCTTTAGGGGCAAACAAAGGGAGAGTCGATGTATTTGTTGTGAATGACAAGACTGTGAAGTTTAGGATTCGGGATCCATCCATTCGATCGAGAGTATTGAGAAGGGGTATGTGGAACATCGCGGCCATTCCTATGCTCGTCTCTAAATGGTCACCAATAGCAGAGGAGGCTCAACCGGCTATCAAAAAGATGCCTTTGTGGATCACAATCAAGAATGTTCCTCACTCGATGTTTTCATGGCAGGGTTTGGGGTTTCTAGCTAGTGCGGTGGGGGAGCCCAAACGCCTTCACCCGGACACAGAGACATGTAAAAGTTTCGAGGAAGCAAGGGTTTTTGTCGAAGCTGATTTGTCAAAGGAGCTCCCTAAGACATTCACTTTCGGGTCAAGTTTAGGAGAAACGACGGTTGAGTTCTTCTACCCATGGCTGCCCCCTAGGTGTCACTCGTGTTCTAAATGGGGACATTTTGCAGATGTATGTTTAGCGGCTCCAAAGCAGATAACAATCCTGCAAAGGCAGGATTCGGAATCAAAGCAAGGTACGCATACAAACGTAAATGTAACCACAGTCGATGGAATAAATTCTATGGTGCAAGAGGAGAAGGATGATGACTTAGGAAATGAGGGACAACACCAAGATATGATTCAAGAGGAAATTTTAGTCGCCTTGGGTCTAGAGAAGGAACAACAGGGACATGGTTTAAATCAGGTGGTGGAAGTAAAAAACTGGGCAGTGGTATCCCCTAAAAAGGCTGCTCGGGTTCATGAGACTACGAAGGAGGCAACCATCTTAACCCCATCTCGATACTCTGTGCTTGATGAGACAGAAGAAGGGGAATATGAGAAGGAAGGAAAGGATGATTGTGATCATGACGAAGGTGAAGTAATTGAGAAACCAAAACATCTTCGTAGTACAAGTAAATCGCAAGAAGAACCGGGATCCAGAATCTTGCTTCCTCGAGCTTCAAAAGCGGCTCACAGATTCATCTCTGAGGCCCAAACTCAAACTACGAAGAAAAACAAAAAGAAGTAAATGTCGGGTTTCTTTTGGAATGTGCGCGGATTTAACCAATTTTCTAAACATTCCATAGTTCGAGAGTGGATTCATCACAGTAATTTTCAGTTTGGTAGTCTTTTGGAGACTCGTGTTAAGGAAAATAAAGCACATCAAATTGTGTCCACGGTTTTTCATGGGTGGTCTGTGATCACAAACTATGAACACCATCGGTTGGGGCGTATATGGGTTGTGTGGAAGGACACATGTAGAATTACACCTATCTATAAAAGTGATCAATTAATCACGGTTTCGGTGTTGTTGGAAGGCAATACGGAAGAGTTTCTTTGCACTTTTGTATATGCTTCAAATCATCGGGAAGGAAGACAGAAGCTATGGGAGGATTTATGCAATCATCACAACTCACCAATGTTTAGAAATAAGCCTTGGATGATAAGTGGAGATTTCAATGAAATTCTTCAAGGAGACGAGCATTCAAACAACACCCCTTTACACTCTATACCGGGGATGACTGATTTTCAGAAAATGGTAACTTATTGTTCATTATTGGACTTAGGCTATCAAGGATCTCGCTACACTTGGTGTAATAAGCAAGATGATGGTATTGTTTGCAAGAAGCTGGATCGTCTCTTGGTTAATGAAAAATGGATGGATGACTATCCACAGTCTTATTGCGTTTTCGAGTCAGGCGGCTGTTCGGATCATGCCAGGGGAAGGTTCTGTTTAGAGGCAGAGCAAATGGGGAAGCGGAAACCTTTCAAATTTGTAAACGTCCTTTCAACGCTACCGCAATTCTTGCCACAAATTCAAAGCTATTGGGAGGCTACAGAGCCGCTATTTCTTTCTACCTCAGCGTTGTACCGGTTATCGAAGAAGCTCAAAGCTATAAAACCAGTCCTGAAAAATTTGAGTAAAGAGCAGTTGGGGGATTTATCGAAACGCACTAAGAAGGCTTATGAGGAGTTGTGTGGTAAGCAATCACAAACCCTATTTCATCCCTCTACTCAAAATATGGAAGCGGAATCAGAAGCTTTTGAGAAGTGGCAGAATTTATCCACACTGGAAGAGAGATACCTCAAGCAAAAATCAAAGCTTCATTGGCTTGCGGTGGGGGATCGAAACAACTCTTACTTTCACAAATCTGTGAAGGCACGACGTATGCAAAACTCCATCAGAGAAATTATGAATGCTAATGGCGACATCTTAACAGGCAGAGAGGATATTATGAACGAAGCAGCAAATTTTTTTCAAACTTTCCTATCACAAAGTCCTTCGGATTATGTGGGGATGAACGTAGAAGAGCTTCAGGAGCTGTTACAATTTTGATGTAGTGATGGTGATAGAGAAAGTCTGTCAAGGGAGGTAACAAATGAAGAGATAATGAAAGTTTTATTCTCCATGCCAAATGACAAATCACCAGGGCCGGATGGGTTTACAAGTGAATTCTACAAAGCATCATGGAGTATTATTGGTAAGGATTTTCTGGTTGCTATTAAGTCTTTCTTTGATAAGGGGTTCTTACCGAAAGGGGTTAACTCAACGATCTTGGCCTTAATACCCAAGAAAGAGGATGTCAAACAAATGAAGGACTACCGGCCAATCTATTGTTGTAATGTACTATATAAAGTGATTTCAAAGATCCTTGCGAACCGGTTAAAGGGACTACTGCCAAAGTTCATAAGTGGGAACCAATCTGCCTTTGTTCAAAATCGATTGTTGATGGAGAACGTGTTACTAGCCACGGAATTAGTCAAGGATTATCATAAGGAATCGGTATCCCCAAGATGTGCTATGAAAATAGACATATCAAAAGCCTTTGACTCGGTCCAATGGGATTTCTTGTTAAATACTCTAAGAGCTCTCCATTTTCCCGAAGTCTTTATTCATTGGATCCGTCTTTGCATTACCACGACTTCTTTCTCAGTGCAGGTTAACGGAGAACTTGCAGGATATTTTGGGAGTGTAAGAGGTTTGAGACAGGGCTGCTCGCTCTCTCCGTACTTATTTGTCATATGTATGAACGTGTTATCCCAAATGATTGATAAGGCTGCTGTGGATCGAAGGATTGGATTTCACCCAAAATGTAAGACCATACGACTTACTCATCTTTGTTTTGCGGATGACATTATGGTTTTCGTAGATGGAACGAAGCGATCAATAGAGGAAACAATTAAGATCTTTGGAGAATTTGCAGAACATTCAGGACTGAAGATTAGTCTTGCTAAGTCTACTTTATATATGGCTGGAATATCGGATGTAAATCGGGATCGAATAACATCGGAGTTTCCATTTGCTGAAGGGAAACTCCCTGTTCGCTATTTAGGATTGCCGCTGCTCACTAAGCGGATGAATTCAGCAGATTATGAGCCACTCATTGACAAAATACGGACACGTATGAGTTCATGGACAGCTCGGTATTTATCATATGCTGGACGATTACAACTGCTCCAATCTGTTATAGCAAGCATCGTGAATTTCTGGCTTCAAGCTTTTCGTTTACCGAACCAGTGCATACAAAAGATCGAAGGCTTATGTGCAGCATTTCTATGGTCTGGTCCTGATTTAAATACACGGAAAGCAAAGATCGCGTGGTCTGAGGTTTGTAAACCAAAGCAAGAGGGCGGTTTAGGTTTCAAGCGGCTAAAAGAGGTGAATGTCGTTTGTTGTTTGAAATTGATTTGGCGGGTTGTCTCGAATACGGATTCATTTTGGGTGTTGTGGGTAAAGAGGATGCTGCTGAGAAATGAATGTTTCTGGTCTATGAAGGAATCACAGAGTTCTGGTTCATGGATGTGGAGGAAAATACTGAAACATCGCCCTTTAGCTCAAAGATTTCATAAAGTACAAACTCATAATGGAGCCACCACCTATTTTTGGCATGATCTTTGGTCTCCTCTTGGGAAGTTATATGATATTGCAGGTTCGGGTGGTACCATCAATATGGGAATACCGAGTAATGCACTAGTCGAGGAGGTGTTGCGAACTCATCGAAGGAGAAGACATAGGGTTGAGGTACTAAATTGTATTGAAAATGAAATATGCAGGCTCAACAGAGCGAGAACTGCGGCCATGGACACCGCCTTGTGGCTTTGTGGCGATGACGTTTTCAAAAACAAATTCAACACAAACAAAACTTGGAAGCTTATCCGGCAGCCTAGTCCTACACAGAATTGGTACATCGGTGTGTGGTTTACCCACGCAACACCAAAGTACTCGTTCTTAGTATGGTTAGCAATGCTCAATCGTTTGTCTACAGGTGATAGAACACGAATCTGGGCGGGTCAAAGTTTATGTATATTCTGTCATCAGGTGGAAGAGTCTAGGAATCACTTGTTCTTTCAATGCCATTATTCTTCGCGCTTGTGGAAAGGACTCACTTTGCACCTTCTTGGAAACCGATACACAAACCGGTGGGATGACATCAAAAATCTTCTCGTCGATCGAAGTTTCGGTCACATAAAACTTTTTCTCATTCGCTACACCTTCCAAGCTACGGTATACCATGTATGGAAAGAGCGCAATAACAGGAGGCATGGAGAGAAGCCCCTCACACAGGAATCGCTCATGAAGATCATCGACAAATCAGTTCGCAATCGACTGTGTTCAATCCGAACAATGGGGGATCGAGCACTTGATCAAAGTTTAGAAGGGTGGTTCGCCACACGACCCGCATAGTTTCGGGAAATTTTGGAGTTGTTTGTCCAAATCAAAGATTTCTTTTGATTAAACGTTTTCTTTCAAAAACAAGTAACATCTATTGTAAAAACGCCTTTTTGTTTTGAATAAAATTTAACATTCATTTCAAAAAAAGAAATTCGATACATATTTGTCTTGCGATAATTAGAACTGGTTTAATCCCAATTTTATTAGGATGAGTTCAATTAAGATAAGTTCAATTATTTAGTAATATTTTCTAAATTAGTTATTTATCGTGAAATCATCTTAATTTGATTACGGATAATTTAATTTCTTAAATAATCATTATTTAATTAAAACATGTAGTTGATATGTTAATGTTTTATTATTTTATATTAGATATAAGATTTTATTAAAATATAAATTAAATAATTCCTCAAATAATATCAAAGATTTTTGATGTCTTTCCAATTTCATCAACTGTTAAAACTTGAATGGTTGTGAGGCGGGTCTGCCAAAGCAGCGGTCCACAATTATTTGAGATTGCGACAGATGGTAACGGTTACCATATGATTTGAGAATGGTTTACTTGACTAAGCTATCAAAACAGTTTTGGGCTTAGAGACATAGGGTTGGATAAGACATAAGATGTCATCCACGACCAAGAATTATATTAGATATAATTAGCAAGGGTGGTGCTTACCTAAATAGCTGGATATTCGGGGGTTGAGCCAAAGCTCACTTGAATTCTAGTGAAATATGGATCTTGGACACTATATTCATATTGAGGAAATTTTGTTTTGAGTATAGTGTGAGTTTTCTTAATTGTTGAGGATACTCGGAATTCATGAACATCATATTAACTTCTGCTTTTCTTTCTTGACAGTTATGTCAAACCCTCAAAGTTCCTATTCATCACGATTTGTTCTTGAGAAGGACAAATCAAACCTCCTTAATCACTTAGAAGATCTAGAAGAGAAGAAAACATTTGAGGTTTCTTCTAGGGGTATTTATGTTATAGAATATTGGATACCGGCTGTGAAGCTCACATTTGTGTTAATGTGCATGGTCTGAAAAATAGTAGAACATTGGAGGAAGGACAAGTGGACCTACGTGTGGCTAATGGAGCAAAAGTTGCTGCATTAGCTGTGGAACAAATCAATTGTCTTTACCTTCAGACATGGTTTTAGAATTAAAGAATTGCTACTATGTCCCTGCTATAAACAAGAATATCATCTCTATTCCGTGTTTGGACATTGAAGGGTTTCAATTTTCGATCAAGAGCAAGTGTTGTTCATTTGATCGTGATGATATGTTTTATGGTAGCGCTCCATTAGAGAATGGACTTTATGTTATAGACCAAGGTGTGCCTGTCTATGACATTCGTACCAAGAGATTTAAGTCTAAAGACTTTAAGCCTAATGACTCAAATCAAACTTTTCTCTGGCATTGTCGTTTGGGCCATATAAATGAGAAACGCATTCAGAAGCTTCATAAAGATGGACTTTTGAGCTCTTTTGATTATGAATCATGTGGGAGTCCAAACCCGCACAATCAAAACTTGTAGAGACTTTCGTAGGGAATTGAATTTCTAGGGTTAAACCAACGCAAACAAACGTAAAGAGAATTGAAAAACTTGTTCTATTGCTGTTCGGAAAGCTTTAGCGTACAAGTGTTTGTGTATCGATTTTTCGGGTCCTCTTTCTCAAGGGTTATGTACATGTATATATAGTAACCTCAGGCGGTTTTGTCTATCTCTAAGCGATAATGGAAATCCTCCTCCTTCTCTTGCGATTTCCATTCTTGCTTAGATTGCTTGTGTCGGTCCTTTCATGGGCCTCGTCACATGCCACTTCGGTCCATTACCGATTAGTCAAGCCACCATTCGCCTTTGTCACGCATCGACCGACATCGTCATCACACGTAGTCAACATCGGCGCCACATGAGATTGACATCGGAACCACTTCGGTGCAACGACATTAGCATGACATTGGAACCACTTCGACACCATGACATCGGTCCGCGGGGACCTTGGTGCATCCAACGATCGACATCGGTGCCATCCCCTCACGACATCGGCACCGTCATTTGTCCGCATTGGTGCCGTCTCTTTGCGACATCGGCACCATCGTTCGTCGACATAGGCACCGAGGTCGTTCGACATCGGAACCACGTTGAACGACATCGGCACCTCGGGCGACATCAGCACCAACTGCCGTGACATCAGCACCTCGTGACATCGGTACCAAGTGTCGCAGAATTTGACCGACTTCATGTCGCGATGCGCATGATATCAACACGCGATGTGCATGGCATCGGCACGGTCGGCACGGTTTCCATACTTAGCTATTTTATGACTGTCGTTCTCTAGGGGAAGATTCGACCCCAACAGTTTGCCCCCGAGCTTAGTACTATGAAAAAGTGGCGAAACAGTTTGCCCCCGAGCTCAGTTCGACCCCAACAGTTTGCCCCCGTTCTCTATGTCATCTTCACCTATAAATACTCCACTCCTCCTTCACTCTTCCTTCACTCTTCACTTCTCCATTCTCTCTCTAGAAGGTAACCCCTCTTTCTCTCTCTAACTCCTCTATTTTAGCTTAAGTTTATTTATTTATTTTTTGTTGCCGAAGTTGGGCCGTGTCGGTGCCGAAGTCGATCGAGACGTGGGCTGAAGTCGGGTGTGACGCGAACCGAAGTCAACCATGACGCGGGCCGAAGTTGGTCACGACGCGGGCCGAAGTCGTCCCAATTGATCCGGACGCCCGATTGCGTGCTGAAGTCGAGGTGGGATGTGCGTCGAGGTCGTGCCGAACGTGTGCCAAAGTCATGTCGAACACGCGCCGAAGTCATGCTGAACGTGCGCCCGAAGTCGGGCCGAAGTCGGGTGTCTTCCGTGTAGTCGCGACGTCGAGGTGGAAATTAATCGGGGCAGCAGTATGGATGATCATAATGTGTACACTATGAATCTTAGGAGAGCAAAACTTGAAGATAAATTCGCGGTTTCCTTGGCGAAAATGGCTAGACGAGATATGGAGAATGAGATGCATGCTGCAGCGAAGCCCTCGAGGCGTAAGGTTCCCAGGATAAGGGTTAGACGTGATATTCCTGACCCTCCGGACTCCACACTGTGCAATAAAGAATCTATGCAGAAGTTGAGGCATAAGTTCAACATTTCGGAGGAGATTGAAATGATACTCCCCTCGTCTTCGGATCGAGCATGGGATCCCTCTTCGGGTTGCTTTACCATGTATGAGAGCTGTTTCAACTGGTGCTTGTACTTCTTTCCGATTCCGGAAGTTATTCTCGAGTTTCTATGGATGTATCAGCTTGCCCTAGTATAGATAAGTCCCCATGGTCTTCGTCACTTGATGGGTATTTTAGTGAGTAACATCGAATGTGATGAAGAGGTTAACGTTTACCATCTTCTGAACTGGTTGGATGTCCGAGTGTCACGTCCTAAGAAAAAACTCGTCTATTCAGTTTCGGCTAAGGCAAACCGTTCAATCATCGGTGGTTTCCCAAGTAAAGATAGCTACTGGATTGACTATTTCTTCTATGTCCCGATAACTGAAGCATCGGTCGGTCCCCGGTGGATCGAAAAGATAGTTAGGAAGTGGAGAAGAAAGGGTAGTTGAGCCAGAGTCGTGTCTTTGTTTTTGTTGATCCGTTGGATGTATACTAACACGGTACCTCTGTTTGTCGTTTTTGTAGTTATCAATCCATTTCCGAAGGTTCCGTTAGCCTTTCTCACGCTAGGAGACTTACTTGCGTTCGAGCGCTGCAATTGGCAGGAAGACTTATCTCTCCAACAAATCAAAGACGCTCGAGCCCGCTACTTCGTCGATTCCGCTTCATCAAACAGTTCGTCGCAAGCAATCATGGAGAAAAGGCCATCAGTTCACGAAAGGAAAGAGGTCGAGGCACGCCGTTTGGCTAGTGAGTCCGAAGGCGGCGTTCAGAACATGGTGGTCGATGTCGCAGCTACCCCTCGTCCTGCGCGTCTTTCCGAGTCCTCCGCTGGAAATCGTCCCGGGCGTCGCTCTTTATCTGAAGTCTTTTTGACGCCGGAATGTAACGTTGTCGAAGTAACATAGCCTGTAATAAGGAGAAAGATGGTTCCTCGGAAGCGTACCTTGTCTGCTGCAGAGAAGGGAAAAGGGGTGATGCAATACACAGTTAGAGCTTCACAGGGTGGCCTGATGACGCCCGATATTGCGGAACAAGAGGCTCACTCTACCCCCCCAGAAGGAAGCTTTGGTTAAGGGTAGGTTGTCGTTTGATGGAACCAAGGTGATCTTTTCTTCCTTATGAGCTGCCTATATCCTTACCGCTATTCCTAACTCATATACTTGTCATTTCCCCCAATTCATTGATTCCGTTACCAAGCTGGCACGTAAGTACGATCGTCTCACCAAGCGGGAGACTGAACGGGTCGAACAGGCGGCCGAAGAAGCTCGAGCCAAATGGGAAGCCGAAGTAGCACAGAAAAAGGCTTTGGAGGCTAACATGGAGTCATTAGAGAAGATTTGTAACGAACTGCGTGATTCGGGCACCCAGAAAGATTCTAAGATCGAGTCGCTCAAGGACCAGCGCACATTGGAGAAAAACTCTACCGAGTCTAAAGTCAAAACTGCCACGAAGAGGATCGTACGTTCTTTGATGAGCAAGTTCAAGTCTAAGATAGAGAGGATCAAAGAGAAGTTCAGGGCTCTTGGGAAGTCTGTGGACAAGATGAATGACCTCGCTCAAGTTGATGCGAATCTCGAGCTCATCCGGAAGCTTCAGCGTGATGACGCTCCTACCTTGGAGGATGAAGCTGCTAAAATTTCCGAGTGGAGGTAAAAATTTGTTGGTGGGAACGAGGAATACAACGCGTTGTTTGCTGAAATTCAACACGGTTTGGTTGTCTCTCCTTTCACTTATGATGACGCTTCCATCTTCGATGTCAATCCGTTTAAGACTCAGGCATCGGAAATCGGGGTTCACTTCCCCTCTGGGTCAAACTGGGGTCCTTCTGGTATGTGCCTACTTCATCCGCGTGGCGTCCAGGATACCGGTACGTGGTTCGCAGACAAACTCGACGGCACTGAAGGCTATGGCTATGACGATGGAAATGTCGCCGAGACCGGCGCTGATGAAGATGGTGCCGAATCTGATACTGGCAGAGATGGAACCGAGGTCGAGGAAGACGAATGTGATGGTGGAGGCGATGGAGGCGTTGGCCCTAGTCAATCTCCCTTGAACGGTTCCTTGCCTCCGTGTTTGCTTCATGCTTTAGTTCTCTTATGTTTCATTGCCTGGATAGCCTTATCTATGTAGACTTTGTGCGTTGACGGCTTTATTTCTTTTCGTAAGATGTTTTCCTTACTTTCTGCAAGATGGTTATGTTCAGTAACATGTTTTGATTTTCGACCAACGTTTCGTCTGTTGGGTTTTTTTTTAATGATTAAACCCGGCTTACGGGAATGTTACGATATCCGCTCCAGCTACAATCACATTATGAGCAACGTTTTGTATGTTGGGTTTATGACAAACATTTTCGGTTTACAAGCTAGTTTCCGTAAAACGAACTTGCTCCGTTAACAATCGTTGCGCGCTTAATATCCCGTTTGGGATGTGATAGTTAGTGAGTAAAAGAAATCAATGCGTTACTGTGGCCAGCAGTAACGAAAAAGTTAAGTGTCTCATTTTGATTTGGTTGATCCGTTATGGATGTTCAAATATTGATTTGGTTGATCTGTGATGGATGTTCAAATCTTTTGAGAAATGGGAGTATACGTACCCCACTCCCCCCCTTTTTTAGGGAAGGGGACAGCTGAACCCATCCGAAGACGGGCTGCCTACATACCCTTTGCAGGGATCAAGCCGCCCCGTAGTTCGTTTAGAAATGACTTAGTGATAGTATTTCTTCAAATGTCGAGCGTTCCACAAACGCGGAACCGGAACCCTAGCCGTGTTGGCTAATTTTTAGACTCCGGGTTTGACTACCTTGGTGACTTTGTAAGGTCCTTCCCAATTAGCACCAAGCTTGCCAGCGTTTAGTTCCGCTATATTCTAAAAGACTTCCCACAGCACCAATTCTCCTTTCTTAAATTTGCGAATTTTAACCTTCGAGTTATAGTACCTTGCCGCTGCGTTTTGATAGTTCTGTATTCAAATAAGGGCTTGATCACGCTTCTCGTTGATAAGGTCCAACGTATCGAGCATCAGGAGATGGTTCAGCCCTTCCTGCTCTGGCAGAAGTCTTCTTTGCACGCCTGGGAATTCCACTTCCGGTGGGATGATGCATTCGGTTTCGTACACAAAGGCAAAGGGAGTTTCTCCTGTTGCTCATCCTGGAGTGGTACGGTGTGACCATAGAACTCCTTCCAACTCGTCTATCCATCTCCCCTTCTTCGCCTTAAGCCGCTTTTTTAGCCTTTAAGGATCGACTTGTTGGCTGCCTCGCCTTGTCTATTTCCTTGAGGATACTTCGGCGTTGATTTGCTAAGCTTATTCTTCTATTTGTCGCAGAATGCCTTAAATCGAACGGAGATGAACTACGATCCATTGTCAGTGACAATTTCATAAGGCACGCCATGACGACATATGATATTTCGCCACACAAAACTCTCTACTTGGGCATCCTTAATGGACGCATATGCCTCTGCCTCCACCCACTTAGAGAAATAGTTGGTTAGGACCAGCAAGAAACACTTTTTTCGGGACGGATGGAGCGGACCAACGATGTCCATAGACCACCATATAAATGGATAAGGTGAGGTGATTGATGAGAGCATCTCCGTAGGTTGATTAATTTTTGGAGCGTAACGTTGGCATTGCTCGCATTTAGCCGAGAACATCTCGCAATCCTTTATCATTGTTGGCCAATAATACCTGTGTCGTTTGATCCTTATTGCTAACGCTCGTCCACCGGAATGGTTTCCGCAAGAGCCGCTATGAATTTCCTCCATGATCTTTTGAGCTCTCGCCTTCTACGCATTTTAGCAATGGTCCGGAGAAACACCACTTGAAAACTTCTCCATCTAACAGAATATAATGGGCGGCCTGAGCTTTGAGTTTGCAGGCTGCCCATTTACCAGAAGGTCGTTCACCATCGTTGATGTAACCGCGAACGTCACCAAGCCATGGTTTGTCGCAGCCGTATTTCGGATCGATTACATCGTCGTGACCCTCCAAAATTTCCTCTTCGTCAGCGGTTGGATCGGGACACTCGTCAGGATCCCCCTGAAGTTGATTATCTTCCTCCATCGGGAAAACATCATGATTACCGTGTGGATTGCTAGTTGGATCATTCCCGGCTTCCGTCATAACTCATCTTCTTGTCTTGGGCAGGGATCGCTGTGGACGGTGACTTCGGATCCAGGTAACCCCGGAGACATCCCTGGTTCTGAAGTGGAAGAGCATACTGGCGCCAAAGTGGATGCGCTACCGATGTTGGTCCCGAATCCTGTCGACTTCGTAGTCTGCGCCGAAGTGGGCATGCCAGTTTTGCCGACATCGGATCCTGCCTGGCCTGACGTCACCACTTCGGTTCCATCAGCCACAGAAGTTATCCTCCGCGGATCCGAAGTCAATGTTTGTCGATCTGAACCCTGTCGATCCGAAGTCGTCTTTCGTGGAGCCGAAGTCGATGTCCGTTGATCCGAAGTCGATGTCGTCTTTGTCAAAACTTTCTTTATGCTTCCCTTCGTATGTTTGGGGGCTTGCGACCGAGTTACTATGTTCACGGTCTCGGTTGTCATGATGCTGGGGTGCTCGATGAACTCGACAGGTATGATCCATTTTAAATCTGGATCTGATGTCGAAGCGAGGGTTGCTAACGCATCAGCTGAAGTATTTTTGCCCCGTGGGATTTGCGTCAGGATGAATTCTTTAAACTGTCCAACCAAACCCTTCACAATCTTCAAATATAACCCCATGCGATCCTCCTTTACCGCGTATTCGCCGCTGAACTGGTTTACGACGAGCTGGGAATCACAAAACGCGTGTACATTTTCGATCTTCAATCCTAAGGCTAACCTCATTCCAGCAATGAGGGCTTCATATTCCGTCTTATTATTTGACGCATGAAAACCCAAACGAAATGACTGCTCCAGGAGCTCCCCTGTTGGAGATGCCATTCTTATTCCCACTCGTGAGCCGCTTTTTGATGATGATCTGTCGACGTGGAGCTTCCAAAAAGGCTTTGGTTCTTCTCCTTCAGGACCTTCCTCCAAAATCTCAATCAATTAATCCGCTAAAACTTGAGACTTCTTGCAAGTCCGGCCTCGATATTCAATATCATACTCACTAAGTTCGACAGTCCACTTCGCCAATCTTCCCGATTGGCTTGGACTATGCAGAACAGACCTCAAGGGGAAAGTGTTGAGTATAACGATCGGGTGCGACTGGAAGTACGGTCTCAATTTTCTAGCGCACATGACCACGGCTAACGCCAACTTCTCCATTAGCGGGTACCTTATCGAAGCGGCGACGAGACTCTTGCTAAGGTAAAAAACTGGCTTCTACTCTCTTATTTCTTCTCAAACAAGCACTCCGCTAACGGCCATTAAAGAAACTGCGATGTACAGAAAAAGTGGCTCGCTATCCACTGGTTTTGCAAGTATCAGTGGGTTCGCCAAATACTCCATTAATTGCTGGAATGCTGACTCACACTTCTCGTTCCAATTGAAGTCCTTCTTGCCTCTCAAAGTGTCATAGAACGGCAAACACCTATCGGTTGAGCGTGAAATAAAGCGGTTAAGCGCCGCAACTCTTCCGGTCAACCGCTGCACATCTCGTTTGGCTTTTGGAGAAGCCATATTCTTGAGTACGTCGATTTGCTTTGGATTCGCCTCAATGCCACGATGAGTGGCTAAGTAACCTAGGAACTCTCCAGACGTTACCGCAAACCTACACTTCGTCGGATTCAATTTCATATTGTGCGAGTTCAGCCACTCAAAACATTCCCGTAGATGCTCGACGTGGTCTTGTTTGCTCAACGACTTCACTAACATATCATCAATATACACCTCCATCGTTTTTCCCAGTTGGTTAGCGAACATCTTATTGACTAGGCGCTGATTGGTGGCTCCCACGTTTTTTAGCCCAACCGGCATTACTTTGTAACAGTAAATTTCTCTGTCCGTGATGAACGCTGTCTTATCTTGATCTTCCGGGTTCATAATAATTTGGTTGTATCCCAAAAAAGCGTCCATGAATGATAGTAGCTCATTGCCAACTGTTGCTTCAACCAGGCGATCAATATGAGGCAAAGGAAAGCTGTCCTTCGGGCATGCTTTGTTCAAATCCGTGAAGTCCACGCAAACGCGCCATTTTCCGTTCTTCTTCTTGACTACGACTGGATTTGCCAACCAATCTGGATACTTGACTTCTCTGATTGAGCCGACCCTGAGAAGCCTTTCTACTTCGTCATTGATCGCTTTCGCCATTTTCGGTCCGAGCTTTCTCCTTTTCTGCTTAATCGGTTTGAAGCTCGGATCAACGTTCAATTCGTGGCTCGCCACACTGATATTGATACCCGACATATCTTTGGCAGCCCACGCGAAAGTACTGATGTTTTCTTTAAGAAACGAGACAAGTTCCTTTTTAATGTTTTCGCTGATTGTGGAACCGATCTCCACGCATCACTCCGGATGTTCGTCATCTATGCAGACCGAGATAACAGGGTCAGAAATTGGTCTATTTTCTTTTGCGCAAACCTCCGTTATCTGTAATTCCTATAAGAGTTTGCTGAGCCCTTTCACCAGCTCTTTATCCGTCTTTATCTTCTTCCGCTTTGACACTTGGTCTGTAACTGGTTTCCGGAGCTTATGCTCTGTTAGGAAGCATATTCGGGATTCTTTCTGACTTCCCCAAATGGTTTTCACTCCGCTTGGCATTGGGAACTTTACGCAAAGATGATAGGTAGACGTGACTGCCTTCATCGAATTCAGCCAAGGGGTTCCCAATATCATATTATAGATAGCAGGATGATCAGAGACAGAGAACTCAACGTTTTTTGTTACTCCTCCGGCCCGAACAGGTAGCGTGATCAGTCCCATTGTCATCGTCGTTTCTCCGGAAAAATTCGTTACCGGTTTTGGGAATGGTTTGACCGTGGCTAAATCGATGTCCACGCTTAAGTGTTTCCCTGAAGATTATGTCCATCGTACTTCCAGTGTCAATCAGCACCCGGGCTATGTCACAGTTGGCCATGACTATTTCGACAACGAGAGGATCATCATGAGGCTTATCAATCCCAACTGTTTCATTCTCCTCGAAGGTAATGACATCGTTGGGAAAAGTAGACGGGATCTGGAGGTTTACACTAACGTCAGCTCGCCTATGGAAGGCTTTGATGGAGGAAACGGTGTCCATGCAATAATGCGATCCGCCCATGATAATTTTGATGCGCCTTCGCGGTTCTGGTGGCGGGGCTTCACTCTCTTGTCTCAGATGTTTCTGACCTTCCTTGCCTGCCGGATCAGTACCATCCTTGTTAACATATTCTAACGTTTCCTCCAAGCTCTCCTGCCGCTAGTTTTGTAGCAAGTTTTAAACCCAAAACCCGGCAATTCGCGGTTGAGTGCCCAAAGACATGATGATGGTCACAATATGCCGTTTCGTCATAACTGCTCTCCTTTCTTACCCACATATTCCATGGGTCTCGGCCACGGCCACGTACCTGACCTCTTCCTCGTGCTTGACCTTGTCCTTGACCTCGTCCAGTGGATTTCACTTGGAAATTGTGTGCTCCCTTGAATCCTCCTTCGTGCTGGATGAAACCAGGCGTGTGATTGCCCCTCTTGGTATTCTGATGCTGTTGAGCTTGCGGTTGCTGATTCGTTTACTTTGTTTTTCCGTGCCTCTCGGTGCACAGCGTAGTCTCCTCCTCCTGATTAATGAATTCGGAAGCCCGGTACAAAGCATCTTCTATTGTCGAGGGAGTATTCACGGTCATCTCCTTTTTAAAATCCGAAATGTACCAAAGTGCTTTTTCAGGACGAGCAGAGCGGCCTTGTCGCTAACATGCCCTACTTTAGACATAACTGTTTTAAATCTACTGATAAAACTCCGAAGCATCTCATTCTAACCCTATGACATCGTCCACAAGTCCGCATCAGAAACTCCAGGATTTATGAATATGGAGTAGTGCTTCAAGAATGTTGCGGTCAGCTGACCGAAGTTGTCAATAGAATTCCGATCAAGTCTGGAAAACCACTGAAGGGTAGGCTTTTTCAGGTGTTCAACGAACAAAAGGCACTGTCCTGCATCTCTCTCGCCTTTCCGGAAGTTAGCGCGACCCATCACAATTGCGAATGACGTTATGTGGTCTTTAGGGTCACTATTCCCTTCTAAGATCGGGACCTTAATCTTTTCGGGATCTGTAATTTTCACTCCTGTGATACGCGAGGTGAACAGAGTACTTTGCGCCTCTTCCAAAATGCGGTCGATTTCCAGTGCCTTGCTAATGGCTCTATGCATTTGCGATTGAACAACTTTCAAGTTGGTGGCTGTTCGATCCATCTCCGTTTGAAGTGCGGCCATCTCTTCTCTCTGGGATCGGATCGTAGCTCTTCGTTCATTCTCGAACCGGGTTTGTTGCGCCCAAAGACGATCCTCTTCTTCCTCAATTTCATCCTCAAATTGTTGTTGCTCGTTGCGGGTCGGGGCTGTCGCTGCTGGATCCACATGCTCCGTATTATCGGTGTTACGATCTCATGCTGGATTTTCCTCATCCAGATCTATCACAGATTCTGCATCAGTTTCGTTCCGAGTGCCAGCTCTTTGAACCTCCAGGTTCTGCTCACCGGTCGCGGTTGTAGGGCGTGTCAGAGGTATTCTTGTTCGTGTCTTCTGCGGTGTTGTAAATTCGAGGGGGATTGGTCGTAACTGTCTCCGTGGTCGATCTTGGCCCGACCCTCCAGCTTGGTTCTGGTTGGCAGCCGCTAGGGTTTCTAGTCGGGCGTTGGCGGTCGCGTGTTACTTATCGTGATCTTCTATCTTCTTCACCAACGTTTCAAGCATTGCCTTGATCTGGGTCATGGCTTCGGGCATCTTGTCTACGGTTACTTGTGGTGACTGCTCTTTCTTTCCTCCCCCGGTAGTACCCGCAGAGTTTGTTTTTTCACTAGATATTTTCCTTCGTATCGGATTTGCGGTAGTTTTTCGTGTCAAAAATTTCAAATCCCCTTAGACGGCGCCAAATTGTGGGAGTCCAAATCCGCACAATCAAAACTTGTAGAGACTTTCGTAGGGAATTGAATTTCTAGGGTTAAACCAACGCAAACAAACGTAAAGAGAATTGAAAAACTTGTTCTATTGCTGTTCGGAAAGCTTTAGCGTACAAGTGTTTGTGTATCGATTTTTTAGGTCATCTTTCTCAAGGGTTATGTACATGTATATATAATAACCTAAGGCGGTTTTGTATATCCCTAAGCGATAATGGAAATCCTCCTCCTTTTTTTGCGATTTCCATTCTTGCTTAGATTACTTGTGTCGGTCCTTTCGTGGGCCTCGTCATATACCACTTCGGTCCATTACCGATTAGTCAAGCCACCATTCGCCTTTGTCACGCATCGACCGACATTGTCATCACACGTAGTCAACATCGGCGCCACATGAGATTGACATCGGAACCACTTCGGTGCAACGACATTAGCATGATATTGGAACCACTTCGACACCATGACATCGGTCCGCGGCGACCTCGGTGCATCCAACGATCGACATCGGTGCCATCCCCTCACGACATCGGCACCGTCGTTCGTCGACATTGGCACCGAGGTCGTTCGACATCGGAACCACGCTGAACGACATCGGCACCTCGGGCGACATCAGCACCAACTGCCGTGACATCAGCACTTCGTGACATCGGTACCAACTGTCGCAGAATTTGACCGACTTCATGTCGCGATGCTCACGATATCAACACGCGATGTGCATGGCGTCGGCACGGTTTCCATACTTAGCTATTTTATGACTGTCGTTCTCCAGGGGGAGATTCGACCCCAACAAATCATATGAGACATGGGAATCTTGTTTGTTGGGAAAAATGACTAAAGCTCCATTTACTGGACACAGTGAAAGGGCTAGCAACTTGTTTGGCCTTATACATACGGATGTATGTGGGCCAATGAGCTTAAATGCTAGAGGAAACTACCAGTACTTCATTACGTTTACTGATAACTACAGTAGATATGGTTATGTTTACCTGATGAAACATAAATCTGAATCCTTTGAAAAGTTCAAGGAATTCCAAAATGAAGTACAAACCTAGCTTGGCAAAACAATTAAAGCTCTTCGATCATATCGCGGAGGAGAATATTTGAGCCAAGTTTTTAGGATCATCTCAGAGAATGTGGAATTGTTTCACAACTCACTCCTCCAGGAACACCACAATGGAATGGCGTGTCCGAAAGGAAAAAACGAACTTTATTAGATATGGTTCGATTAATGATGAGTCACATAAATCTTTCATTATCCTTTTGGGGATACGCTCTAGAAATTGTTGCGTTTACGCTCAACCGTATTCCATCAAAGTCAGTATAGAAGACACCATATGAGATATGGACAGGAAAAGTTCCAAATTTGTCTTTTCTGAAAATTTGGGGATGTGATGCTTATGTTAAACGTATGTTTACGGATAAGCTTGGACCCAAATCTGATAAATGCTACTTCGTAGGTTAGCCTAAAAAAACCAAAGGTTACTACTTTTACTACCCCACTGAAAACAAAGTGTTTGTTGCTCGGAATGGTGCCTTTCTAGAAAGAGAATTTCTTTCAAAAGGTACTAGTGGGAGTAAAGTACAACCCGAAGAAGTTCGAGAGACATAGGAGATTGCTCCAACTTCTCAGGAAGAGTATCACCTATATTTACGAAGAGTCGTAGAATCTACACCTGTGGAACCTGAGGTACGTAGGTCGGAAAGGACTCGTCACGAACCTGATAGATATGGGGTTCGAGTGATAGATCATCATGATATATTGATTATAGAGAATGATGAACCTACATCTCATGAAGAAGCAATGATGGGCCCTGACTCCGATAAATGGTTAAAGGCCGAAGAATCTGAAATGGAATCCATGTCAGAAAACCAAGTATAGAATTTGGTAGATTTACCTAATGGTGTTAAAACCATTGAGTGTAAATGGGTTTTCAAGAAGAAAATTAACATGGATGGTAATATTCAGATACACAAAGCTAGATTGGTGGCTAAAGGGTACAAGCAAATTCATGGTATAGACTATGATGAAACCTATTCTCCAGTCGCAATGCTTAAGTCCATTCGGATTCTCCTAGCAACTGCCGCTTATTATGATTATGAGATATGACAGATGGATGTGAAAACAGCTTTCCTTAATGGAAATCTCGAAGAGGATGTGTACATGACACAACCTGAGGGTTTCACATGTCCTAAAAATGCTAGGAAAGTATGCAAGCTTCATCGTTCTATTTATGGCTTGAAGCAAGCATCTCGAAGTTGGAATCTTCGTTTTAATGAAGCAATCAAAGAATTTGATTTTGTCAGAAACGAAGAAGAACCATGCGTTTACAAGAAGAGTAGTGGGAGCGCGGTTGCATTTCTGGTATTGTATGTAGATGACATACTTCTCATTGGAAATGATATTCCTTTGCTTCAGTCTGTTAAGACTTGGCTAAGTAGTTGTTTTTCAATGAAATACATGGGAGAAGCCGCTTACATTCTTGGAATAACAATCTATAGGGATATATTAAATAAGCTTATTGGACTATGTCAAGACACTTATATAGATAAGGTTTTGCATAGATTCAATATGCATGATTCTAAGAAAGGCTTTCTACCAATGTCTCATGGCATAACTCTTAGCAAGACTCAGTGTCCTTCGACACCTGATGAGCGGGAGCGCATGAGTAAGATTCCATATGCTTCTGCTCTATGATCTATCATGTATGTTATGCTGTGCACTCACCCAGATGTTGCGTGTGCTTTGAGCATGACGAACAGATACCAGTCTAATCTAGGTGATAGTCACTGGATGGTAGTCAAAAATATCCTTAAGTACTTGAGAAGAACAAAGGATAAATTCTTGGTTTATGGAGGAAGTGAGGAACTTGTTGTGAGTGGTTACACAGATGCCAGCTTTCAGACAGACAAAGATGATTTTCGATCACAGTCTGGATTTGTCTTTTGCCTTAATGGAGGAGCAGTGAGCTGGAAGAGCTCCAAGCAGAGCACTGTGGCAGGCTCAACAACAGAGGCTGAGTATATAGCTGCTTCTGAAGCTGCTAAGGAAGCTGTTTGGATTAGGAAGTTCATTACCGAACTTGATGTGATTCCTAGTATTTCTGGCCCTCTGGATCTTTATTGTGATAACAATGGTGTCATCGCACAGGCAAAGGAACGTAGATCCCACCATAAATCCAAACACATTCAAAGGCGATATCACCTCATTCGAGAGATTATTGAAAAAGGAGATGTGAAGATTAGCAGAGTTCCTACAGATGCAAATGTCGCTGATCCTTTTACTAAACCTCTTCCGCAGCCTAAGCATGAGAGTCATACTGCTGCAATTGACATTAGATTTATTTAGATGTGATCTTAATTCTAATGGGAGGTTTTCTTTTATGATATGATGTTCATGTAAACATACATTTGATTTTATTTTCAAATTAATGAAATTTGTTTCATTATTATTTTATTATTGGATAATTAAATAATAGTTTCAAAGTAATTTATAGCATTCTTATAGGTCATCATGTACGTGAGTTGATCATGAAACCCTATGAGTGAAAAAAAATAACATAAGTTATTGATGTCCCTAGTCAAGATTATTAAAATGGGACATTAATAACCATAAATGGCTAGCATGTGATGTGACTGATGACTAAGTTTCGTGAAGTCATTAATATGTGGTCAAAGTAGTGGGGAAGAAATTTGTTTCTTTTCACACAAATAACTAAGAAACTTAAAAGAGACAAACGTGTTTGTCTAGTATTTGAGATCGGATCTCACCGAACTAGCATTCTATCCCGATCCAGTTTGTGTGCGTGTGGATATCAGTAGAGGCATGACACTTGGAGTGCTAAATAACCTCGAATCATTCGAATCCATCTTTCCGCTGCAAGAATATCCAGGTATATTCGAAACTATGTAACCTAAATTTAATTTAGTATTTACACGAATCCTAGAATTGAATTCTAAATTAATATTTATAAATAGTTATAAATCGTCTATGAATTCCAACACATACTGCAAGTCCTTACATAGATCTTTTACTACTTTACAGGTGTTCTTTGTTTCTCTAAAGAACATGATGTTAGGTATAAAAGACTTCGTAACATCTTTAAGATACTGAATTGTCAAGGTGTTCCCCAAGCTTTGACAATTCAGATGCAATATCCTCATGGATGAGTTGGTGGTTTTAAGGCAACCACCAAGCCTTTTGAAGCAGCTTCAATAATTGTCTTGTTTTCTTCATTCTATTGTTGATCTATCTGACTTGTTCCCGCTATACCAGAATATACTATCCCTTTTCTTGCTTGTCTTTTTGCTGAAGAAGTCTCTGCACTTTGATTGGCCTCATCTATCTTCCTCTTTGTTCCTTGCTCAGTACTGATCATATCAACATCTTCATTAATAGTGATAGATCCTTGCCCATTTCCTTCTTCTAAAAGATAGTCTAATAACGGTACCAGCATAGGTGGAAGATCTTCTTGGGTACGAGATCCTTCTCTAATCTCCGAACCCGTATAATTATTTCGGTTTTGATTCGGATTAATCTATTTGGATTGAATAATAAACAAATACACCCGATATATTTAATAACAGACGTTTAATTTTGATTATTATAAATTGTCGGCCCGTGAGTAATGGAGGCAAGCGTGTCCCATATCAATCAATACAATGAAACTACAGATTGTAAAGAGATTATAACTCAGATTAAAAAACAACCAATCAAATTATAAGAAGTAATACTTATCGTAAAAAATTTTGCCAAATCATTTTTTCATTAAACTGGTAAAAATGGTTTTAAAAACATATACTCAATTAAATCCCGAACTTTAGTTTCTTCGGCGTTTCCGATTTCTCTTCCACTACCGCCGCCGCTGCATCATCACCGATCGGTTGAGGCTCTGATTTATCGGCTTCGTAGGCTTCGCATCTTACCGGAGACTTTGATCTTAGAGAAGAGAGATGTAGAGGCCTCGAACATTAATAGTAATTGGGAAGGAGGAAAGTGAAGGAGATGATGTTCAATTTGAAAGATGAAGGGATGCGAAGCCGGAGGTAAACGATGTGGATCTGTCGCCGGGAGGATCTGAGGAGATCCCGATCCGGTCTACGAAGGCTGATCAGGAATCGAGTAGTGATCAACAACCACTCACCGTCCTGAAGAAAGAAGACGAAGGCAACAAGACATTTTCCATGAGAGAGCTTCTCAGCGAATTAGAAAGCGAGGAAGGAGACGGGACTCCACACAGCTCTGTTTCTCCGTGTAGGTTTCTCCCACACAGCTCCTAACTTGCAGGCAATTAAGGAGGTGAATTTGATTAGGTGTAGAACTTTCTTTCAAATGTTGCAAGTAATTAATCGAAAGATAGCTGAGATAAACCTCCAAAGTTGATAAAACACATGGCACTAGATCAAAGTGTTTTCTTTAAGAGCTTAGACCTGTCTGTCTTTAGGGCCACACAAGCTTTATTCTTTAATATGCTTTTAGTGGAAATAATGCTGAATTCATCCCCTGCCTTATTTTCTTCACAGGAAAGTGCTGATAATGTCAGCCCAGATTCTGTTTCACCTTCTAAAGATGATTTGCTCGAGGAGGCTTGTAAGAAGTACGATGAGGCAACCCGTCTCTGCCCAACGCTTTATGATGTATGTATTAATAGGATTCTTGATCTGTAACTCCAAAATTCAATATGATGAAAGACACGATCGAAGTTGATGAAGCTGAAGGTCAACCTCGATTTTGCCCTCTTTTCTTACATTGTTCCACTGAACCTATCACTGATTAAAAAATATTCTCTTAGTAGTAGGAGATCCCTTAACTGCTGAACAAGTGGAAGAAAAGGAGGGATTGCTGGAAGAGGCAAGTGAAACCATTTGACGTTACTGTAGGTTGACTTTTTTTTTTATGGGCATTGTATAAGCAAATGGAGTTGTTAATGTTTTCAGGGTTTCTCAACATGGAGTAAAAGAGACTTCAATTCCTTTATTAGGGCTTGTGAGAAGTATGGCCGAAACAATATAAAGAGTATTGCCTCTGAGATGGAAGGGAAAACAGAGGAAGAGGTTGAACAATATGCTCAAGTGTTCAAAGATCGATACAAGGAGCTAACTGGTATGTAACTTAAGATTCTTATCAGTTCAATATGGTCGGATATTTTGCCTCACAAAAGAATCTTATGCTCTATATAAGCTTTTGCCTTTTTGACCTTCTAAAATTTGTAGATTATGATAGAATCATAAAGAATATTGAGAGAGGGGAAGCAAGAATCACTAGGAAAGATGAAATCATGAAAGCTATTGGGAAGAAACTAGATCGCTACAGGAACCCATGGCTGGAACTGAAGACTCAGTATGGTCAGAATAAAGGAAAATTGTACAATGAAGAGTGTGACCGTTTCATGGTAATTTATACTTCTTCTTCTTTTTTTTTTAATCTGTGGGTTGATATTTCACTGTTTTGTTTCATTCTTATATGACATTAAGCCAAGGAACTTGTGATTAACAGATATGCATGGTCCATAAACTTGGGTATGGAAACTGGGATGAGCTAAAGGCGGCGTTTCGGACATCTCACTTGTTTAGGTTTGACTGGTTTGTAAAATCCCGTACAAGTCAGGAACTTGCGAGGAGATGTGACACACTGATCCGGCTGATTGAGAAAGAGAACCAAGAGTATGATGAGAGAGAGAGGCAAGCCCGTAAAGAGAAGAAGCTTGCAAAGGTGAGGACTTGAAGGAACATCTTAAGTTGACATTTACTCAGACTACGTTAGTTGTTTGGTTAATGTTGAGAAACGTGGTGGAATTGTTTCTCATGATCTGCTCTATAATTTGTTTCAGAGTGCAACTCCATCAAAACGAGCTTTGGGTAGGCAAGCAAATGAGGGCCCTCCATCTTTCAAGAAACGGAAGCAGCTGACAATGGATGATTTCGTGACCTCGGTATGCAAAATCATTCAATATATAGATTTGTTAATTTTGGTGGGTTAAATGATGCAAGTCACACCATTCTTTAGAAACGAACCATAATGGTTTACTCTGTGAAAAGCTTTGCATAATGTCTAGCTCTGTTCCTAACTCGAAACTTGATGACTCCTGCAGGGAAAGCGTAGGAAGTAAGGAGACCGTAGTTGAATCCATTGGGCTTATGCATATTTAAGAAATATGGTTACTTTTAGGTATTATGATTCCAAACCATATAATTGGTTATAGAAAGCTTCTTTAGTGACTTAGAGCATCATTATTGGTGATACCATATGGGTATCACCAATAATAAATTATTATTAATTTTAATAGTTTTTAATCTTTGAGACTCATTAAGAAATTTCTAAATTTTTGCATGTTTAATGGTGATACTCAATAAGGTTCTAAAGAATAAAAAATAAAATGAAAAAATCAATTAGTATATATAAATGTACAAAATTTTGTAAAAACTTGAATTTATTATATTTCATAAAATTGTAAATGTATATTACAATCCGTTAAAACAAATTGAAATAAAAAATCGCAAATTTTTTGGGTATAATTAATTGGTATATATATGTATCTTAATTTTTGTGTACAATTAATTATGACCCGATCCGAATCTGTATCCGATAAAATCAAATCCGAAATTTTACAAATATCTGTATAGATATAAAAAAAATTATACTCGACAAAACATGTATCCGATAGGAACCGACCCGGATCCAACTCGTATGTTCAGAGCTATCCTAAACTTTCATTCTAATTAATAATATTTATTATTTAAAAAAAATTCAGTTGCCCATTATGGAGTTGCCACGTGTAGCTCATGATACGTCTCATGCGTCTCCTCTGGATGATACGTCTCACGGCAGAATCTCTTCTTTAATTGTTTTTTTATTCATTTTTTTTGTATGATACCCTGATTGTATCAGGGATAATCATGGTCTTAGGGCATATCTAATCTTTTTTTGTATTTAAAAAATATCCTCGACATCATACTACTCTTTGTTCCTACGTGTATTTTAACTTTTGTAGAACCACTATATATGATAATGTAAAAACACTCCTAGAATCACAATCCCGTTTGTTTTTTAACGCCGTTTATTAGTTTTTTTTATTTTTTAAATGTTACAAAGCGAAGCGAGGACTTCGGTGAAGAAGAAAAAGAAGAAAATGAGAGATGATAGGGAAGGCAGAGAGGAAAAAAAGATAGAGAGAGAAGGACTCCATTGGTGTCAGGCTGTATCCAGCTGTGATAACCGGATCCGGGTTCGGGTGAGTTGTCCGAGTTACGGATTTTGTTTTTTTTTTTTTTTAATACGTGGCTCTACCCTTGCGGCGTTTGTTTTTGATGAACGCCAAAGTGCACTATGTTGGGCCAGGACCTGCGGCCCAAACGATCTGGAGGCCCGATAAGCTTTTGAAGCCCAACTCATGTTCTAACCATGATGTGGCCAAACAAGGGTCAGATTTGGAAACCACAGTCAAATAAACTTAGGATGTACCTTCAACATTCTAGTATAAATAGGGAAGGATGATGTGACAATTCATCATTCATTCATGCGAGAGAGTACAAGGTACCAGAAAACATTCTTTTCAGGACTCTGACTCACTCTGAAAGGACACTTTCGGGCAGTTACTGCTGACCGGAAAACACCAGAAAAGATATTCTTCACAAACAGCCCGCAACGATCTTGTAGCCCGGGATCTGTCCGGACTACAATTTCCTTTTAGTTAATAGCGATCTTGTAACCCGGGATCTATCCGGACTGCAATTTCCTTCTAATTCGTTACGATCTGATAGCCCGGGATCTGTCCGGTCTATCAACTCCGAAGTGCTCTGTGACGATTATATCCCGCGAACTCATTTCTTAATACATGACATTCTCCGACCTCCTATCTACTATAAATTCATTGTTCTGATTTCGGGCTACAACACACTAGGTGGATGTAAGTGCAGTATTTACTGAGACTGCAGATCCAGAAAATATTGTCACCATGGGCATGATGAGAACAATGTTCACTGGGTGGATGGAAACTAATGAACAGGATGAAAAATTTAAACACCATCGGAGAGGACGTATCACATAAATATGTTGTTCAAGTACATTACGAGAGATCATTGATATAAAAGCAACTACAAAAGAGATGAAACGCCAATATTCGGGAAATAGATCATCTATGTTTAATAATAAATTATATCTATGTTTATTTATAACATTGATGTATCATGTATGCAATTTGCTTATTAGAAAAAAAATTAATCATTAATAAAAATAATTATACATAATAAATTACGTTATGGAAAATGATCGAGTGTAAACGCAAAAACTATATTATATAGATCTTTTAAAAATATATATAATAATTAAAAAATTTAAAATAATAAAATAAAAAACTAATAAAATTAAAGACTTGGTCGAAAATCGAAACGTTGTTTCATCCCATTTTCCTTGGGACGAATATCTCATATACTACAATCTGGCCCACTCCTTTCTATCATACTCTCTTATTGTCTACAACACTCCTTTTGTTTAATGATGTAAGGAAAACCAATATGACCCGTTTTTACATGACCCGTTTTTTGAATTAAAACAATTTAAAAATTGAAGAAGAATTCTAAAATGCAACCAATGAGAACAAATTCCACAAATCTGCTTCTCGTTTCTTCCCTTCCATCGGATCCCAACCCAAACCGCCATTGTTGCTTGCTTACCAAATAAAGTTTAACAGTTGAAGCTCATTCCGTCGATCTTGCCATTCGTTATGTTGATCCAATTAAATATCGCAGATTCGAAAATTTCAATCTAATTTGATTTGCGGATTGGGGGATTTCAATAAAGTGGATTTGAGAATTTGGTATGCACATTAGGTGTGAATTGATTCTGGAATTTTGTGGTTGGTATATTAGGATTTTGCATAGGTTGAGCTTAGTCACCGTATCCGAATCTGGATCTCCTGATTATGCACATATGATAGAGTATTAAATTAACTTCAACTTAGCAGACTCCCAATCAACTTTTCTTATCGACAGCATTTTAGACATCAGGCTGTCTAAGCTACTACTTTCCCATTGGTCTTCTTCCTCTCCCTCTCCCTCTCCCTCTCCCTCTTCTTCTCTGCTCCTCTTCTTCAATGTTTTAGCATCATCAACCAAAGTCAGTAAATCAATCAAAATCATGCTTTTTATTGCACATATGGAGAATATATAGTTCAACTCAATTGTTTCTGGAAAATCATATATATTTTTTGTTTTCTGTTGAAATTAACTCTCAAAAAATTCAACATTTAAAAACTTGCCTTTGATGGCTCCTCCCGCCTGGATACTGACATACCATAGGACTCCATAAACTTCAACATCTTCTTGGTCATAGGCCTCTGAATCGTGTCCAGCTCCTGCATGACAAACCAAATGCACAAAGGTAACATGAGGTCAAATTTGATATTTTCTTTGAAAGGCAAACATAAACTACAAGTGAACTTGCATGTGCTCAAACAGAGTTAGACAATGGCAAACGTATTTAGACGAGGCAAGGATGCTTACCCCCAGTGAATGGTTTCTACTCTTAAGATGCATTTTGAGATGTTCAATGCTTTGGCCATAAAGTTTGCATTGTGAGCAAAGCCAGCCAGATTCACTGCACTTCTCTCCAAGAACCTGAGACTCTGAATCTGTGGGGAAAAAAGAAAGAGTTGAGAAAGCGCCTCAATTTGCTGGTTATTTCAACTGCGAGAGAGAGAAGACAAACACCTTTCAGCAAGCTTTCCCAGACCCAGAGATGGTTAGAAGTGGGCAGGGAGGAAACTTGTAGAGGAACAGCCTGAAGAATGGTGTATTTCGAACCAAAGACAAGAGATAAGTGTTTGGCGCTATGGGATGATATGAGCACTAAAGTAGCTGGAGGTGGATTTTCCCTTTTCCAGTTCATCAAATCAATCCAAAGGACTTTAAAACCCGTGCGGACGTGTTGAAGAAGGATTCCAAGAGATGGCCGGAAGAATGTCAGGGCTCTGTCTTAAGGGGAGGCTTAGGTTGCCAACGGCGGTGATGGTGAAAGGACAAGAGTAGCCTGACTTGTTCAACGCCGATTCTATAATCGGACGGACCCGACGAGCATCATCACCAGGGGGAACCAGGCAGGTGTTGATGTCACACCACACAAACACTTTAGCATCCTCCTCTGGCAGTGGCATGCTGTCGATGATCATCTGGTCCTCCTCTTCTCCAATGATCATTTGGTCCTCCTCTTCTCCAATGCTCTTTGTCTCCAATGATTTAGCATCAGAATCAGAATCCTTGATGCGTTCTGGCCTGTCGATCTCCTGCTTGACAATCCAAATGCACACATCCAGTTATAAACAATAACATATATTTTCTTTGAAAGGCAAACATAAACCACAAGCTGTTACACAATGACAAATGCATTGAGATGGAGCCAAGGTCCTAGGCAAAATTAAAAAAATTGGGCCCTTTTAGTATAAATATTTTTTAAAATTTTCGTATTCGGCCCTTTTTAGCATATATATTTTGTATTTTTTTGTAAATTTAGGGGCCTTTTTTCTTTAAACATTTTGTGAAATTTATTGTGGGCCCCATCCGCCGGGTCTGGGAGAGATTGACATGATTACATCAAACTCACTGTTTAGCGTCGAATCTGAAACGCAAGGCGGCTAGAGAGAGCGCAGGAAAAAGGGATGAAACAACGTTTCGACTTTCGACCTGAGACGGCTAGTCTTTTATCTATATTGATATGGGCCGACACGCTTGCCCCATTACTCACGGGCCGACAACTTTTAATAATCAAAATTAAACGTTCGTTATTAATTTGATTTTTGTGTTGACTTTAGATACAAACTTTAAATTTCAGAAAAATAAGCAAAACAGAGCATGACATATCATGAACACAGCTTCTTCTTGTAGACGATTCGATGGAGACGAGAACTCGAGATGCATCTAACCTGAGCGCCGAGAGACTTCATTCCAACAATGTAGCCCATCGTCAGCATCCACTTCCTCGATCATTCCATACCGACGAGCTAGGAAACGGTTCTGCATTTCTTTATGAATGTTGTGGCCAAAAGACAAAGGCATGTTATGCGGCCGTTGATGTCATCGACCATTCTGTTTTTTCCAAATCCAGTAAACAGCAGATTGAAAGGTCATCTTAGCCAGAGTGGCGTCGAGCTTGGAAAGCCTTTTTCTCATGAGACTATTTACCCTCAAAGTCCATTCCGGGTTTATCAATTTGTCTGAGAAGCGTTGAAAGTAACATGGTCCAAACTGTGTATGAGAAAGGGCATGGGAAGAATAGGTGATCTCACGTCTCGTTTAGCTCTCCACAGAGTAGACAAGGTTGTATTCCTCCCCATTGTCGCATACATCACCCGTTGATAATCTATTCTGAAACGCCAACCAAAGAACGAAGGCTTGTCTCGGAATAGATTGGGAAAACAATACGAAGCGATGCCACTAGAAAGTTTGATGAACCGTTCGGATTTGCTCCCAGGTCCTACGCGTACTGAACTTGTTTTCAAACTTTCCAGGCCCTTGTAGCCAAAGCACATGATCAGGCCCTGCTTCATTGGTTGGTGCTGGAGCTTGTCGAATTTGACACAACATTTCTTGGAGGTATAATCCACGAGTCCTCTAATTTTCCAAGTATTTCCTTCTACTACATCGGCAACATTAGCATTTCGGCTTACACCCAAGTGGTTTTCTCCGAGATGTCTCAGAAAGAGGCTTCTCGAAGAAGATATCGTCGCGTCCATGCATCCCACAACGAACTTGCATTTTCAAATAATCTCTTAAAGACAGGGCCGGTCCGTACCGAATTGGTGTCTAAAGTAAAAGAAAAAATTAAAGCCCATTAACTAGCTCTTTTCTTTAAAAAATTCTAAAACAACAGATATGCTATTCGAACTCAGCACCTTAGAGCCAAATATATGACTCTAAACCACCATGCCACATTATAATTTCAATAAATGATGCCCTAAAATAGTGATGCCTAAAGCACAAGCTTCATGTACTTTAGGTCCAGGCCGGGCCTGCTCAAAGAGAAGACCTTTGAAGCATCTTTCATACGTCTAGTTCCCAATCCTCCTTCTCTCTTTGGTGCACATAGATCTTCCCAAGACACTTTTGCTTTAGATGATGTGTGCGGAGACCCTGACCCCAAGAAAGCATTACACATTCGTTCAATGGCCTCAAAGCATCTCTTTGGCAAACGAAAAGCCAAACTCCAAAAATTAGTAATGCTTGCAATAACCGAGGAGAATAGTTGGAGTTTCCCAACATAAGAAAAAGATTTACTTGAACAAGAAAGGAACCGGGATCGAATTCTATCAACCAGCGGCTCATAGTATGTCCGTGTCATACTTTTTCTGGTTACATGGAGGCCCAAATATCGAATGGGAAGTTGATCCAGCTGAAGTCCAAGATTTGTTGCCTTCTCTTGCAGATTGTGATGAGTTTTACCAGCCATATACAGCGCGGATTTAGAAATATTGATAGCTAGACCTAATTCATGTTCAAAATTCGTCAACACTTGAACAATGCCGGTTAGAGATTCAGTCGTACCACCCGCAAATATTATCATATCATCAGCAAAGCTGAGAGGAGTGAGATTTAACCTCCTTACATTTCGGATGAGATAGCCAAATAAATTTTCTACGGCCGCCTTTTTCAACCTATGAGAGAGAACATTTATGGCGATGCCGAAGAGAAGAGGGGGACATGAACAGCCCTGTCTTAGCCCTTGAGTGCTTGTAAGGAATCCCTCAAGATCACCATTAACGCAAACCAAGAAAAAAGATTCCGATGTATATTGTTTGGTCCAGAAAATAAACATGTCCGGAATCCCCATTGCTTCCAAAGTAAGAAGAATGAAATCCCATTTCATCCTGTCAAATGCCTTAGTAATATCGAACTTCATAGCACAACGAGGAATGATAGTATCTTTGCGATAGTCTTTTACCAATTCCGTAGCAAGTGAAACATACAACTATGTACAAATATTTATATATTATATATTATAGCCTATCATTTTTTTTTACATCATTATAATCAACTCCATTAACATCTCTCTTCTTGTTTGATAAACTTGGCTAACTCTGAGCGGAAACCTAGCATAGAAGAAGTTGAGAATAATAAGAAAAGGTTTCTTCTGTTTTGGGTCAATATTGATTGACCTTGTTTTACTTGTTAAACTTTTGTGAAGATCTACGAAAAAAGGAAATAACACAAAAAAAAAAATTGCTTCACGATTTAAAAAAAATTATATATAACTCAAACGGTTGTTTCTTGTTGATCGAAACCCGTATTATTTTTTGTTGGATGGTTTGTTAAGTTTTGTTCAATGTTTCCAAAACCAGAATGGACCAGGATCCGACCACATTGAACCGTGAACCGGAGACATATTTGGATTGGGTCAATATCAAAACCCAAATATAATTAGACCGGTTATTAAACCGGATCGAACCGGTAAAAACCCATAAATCAAAAAACCAGTTAAACTGCATTAGAGTTAATAGAAAATTTTCAAATTTATACTACTAAATTATTTTCTAATCACTGATACACTTCTAATTTTTCAAAAATTATAATTATTAAAGTGTTTGTTTGATATTTGGATATTAAAGCCATAAACATTAATAAAAATAAAGTATAAACCAAATATATTAATATTTCAAAATATTATCGAATCTGGTCGAATGCCGTTAAACCACATTAACCTACAATTCAAATGCTTTTCCGGTTCAGTTGCTGTCCGGTTTTAAAAACATTGGTCATGTTGTTTTGATTGGTTTATTATTATATCCATCAGGATCCATCTGTTGTGCTTGTAATATCGATTAAAAAAACCAGACTTGCTAGTGCAAAAACAATCTTTTGAGTTTTAGCAAGCAAGAATATATAATCAAGCAAACTAAGATAAAACAAAAATGATTAAGAGACACAAAGAAAACACCCAATATTAAAAGAATACAAATTAATAACACATGCACGACTAAAATGTAAGGAACAAAAGATAGACATTTTAGTGGAACACAAAACTAACACCCATAATCTTCTAGATAAATCTCCATCTTCACGAACAACCACAAATAAGTTAACCTTCACCATTTTTCTAAATAAACATCTTCATCATCCCATAATAGAGAATAACCAGTCCCAAACTCTTGACTATAAATTTTACATTTAGTTGTTTCGATATATCATGGGTTCATGAGTTTGGGAAATATCTTGAATTTTGTTTAAATTGGTATGAATAATTTTTTTTTTGTTAATTTTAGTTGTAGATTTGGACATTCGAGTTTGGTTCGGATTTTTTAAGTTTTTAGGTTTTCGAGTTTAGAACTATAAAACCCATTCGTGTTTTTATAATTTTTGGATTGGGTTCGTTTGGTTCTTTCAGGATTTTGGATTGTTTTTCATGTTCGAATTTTTTTATCTAAAATATTAAAAAATAACAAAACAAATTATAAAAATTTAAATAATATATCCACATACGATATTTTTAACCGAATTAACCCTAACAATAATTGTATAATTTACCGAAACTTATTGAACATGCACTTGTCCTTATCTTCTTAATAAGATATTCAATACTCAATGCAAAAATCTATAGTCATTGATGATTTTGTTGAGAGGATCAGAAAACCGTAAGAGAACCAATTTTGTTCACAAACAAAAAAAACATTGATAGTATACATATTCAACCTCATGAATATAATGCCTCAAAATAAACAATACATAGTTTTTTCTCATAAGAGCTCTCTCTCTCTCTCTCTCTCTCTCTCTCTCTCTCTCTCTCTCTCTCTCTCTCTCTCTCTCTCTCTCTCTCTCCTCTCTTCTAAAGATTTGGGAAGAGTTTTCTAACTTGCTGAGCAAGTCATCCATCTGTAGCAACTACTTTGCAATCTAAGTCCAATCTGGCATCCCTTGAAAAGAATGCTCAAAATATACTTCCTTCTCCAGTTCATTTGTGTTATCCAAACGCTCTATCCGTTATTCTTCATCTTGTAATTGTGTAAACAACTAATACTTCATTTCATTTCCAAATCTAAGCACCTGTACATATCAAATCTCCACACAAGAAAACAGATGAGGATCAATAATAAAGACTTTCATTGTTCCATATATGCCCATCAATGATACTTTCGAGATCCGAATCATCACGAGTTTTCTCTATTGCTGAACACAACATATATTTCGAGATCCGAATATATATATGCAACTCTGTTTCAAAGATTTTTTGTTTTTCACAAAAATGTCAAAGAGAGTGTCGGGGAGAGAGCCGAAGAGACTCTTTTAGAGTGATTCTCTTTCACGACTGAAACCCCACCTAGTCTAAGACAGCCCTGAGATCAACCAAGAATGCCACATGAGATTAAGCAACATTGCATAGAAATTATGGTTAAAATGTTTATTTGAAAGTTATTTCTTACATAAAACTAGAAAAAAGAAGATAAAAATATTGGAGAACACTTATCTCAACTCCATGCTATATAGTCAATAAACATGATCTTTGTATTAATTTACATAAGAAAACAATAGGGATAAAGGAAAGTTTACCTCATCAAACGTTTACCTCATGTTTGTGGGTTGCTCATGCTATATGACAACGGAAGACATCAACGTTCTCAGGGTATGTATAAACAATTTGCCACTACTGAAATCATAATTTATCCACCTCTGATTTTGAAAAATATTGTGAATAAACATGTTACTTCTCCATAGTAAACACTATGCAGAAATTTCAGTCCTCAAATCATATACAATAGTTGCTTATATATAATGCTTAGAAAATGTAAAAGACTTACTTGATCACGAATATGGAACTGAAAGTTCCCAAAGTGCTTAACTTGCTGCTCGTATAAAGTGTTCTTTTCAAACATTGTATAACCGATGCACCATAACAAAATACGTGATTCACACATCCAAACCAAAATTTGGCAAATTACTTGGGAAAAGAATCTGTTTTCAAATTGACTACCACATAAACGTGAGTAACTACTACAATAAACAAAAACCTAGAAAACCACCAAAGATGAAAATTATATATATAACTGAACAGTTTCTAGATAAGTCATACTTACAAACAACACCTAGACACACAATCAATTCAAATCCAGAAAACAACAACGAATTAGAACACACAACACACAATCAAACTCATCCAAATAGCATTGGAGATATATATAAGCAAACTATCACATCAATATAATATACAAAAGCTAAGAATAAAAGTTGATCGAACAAACCTCTTGGTTAACCAAAAATCCCATTGATCTGAATCTTCTAATATAGAGCAACACGCTAATTTTTTTTTTGATTATTTATCTATGTGAGATGTATTAAAATCATTATATATAGGGATGGTGTTGTAAATTTCGATAAATTATAGATATCTCCAATTTGAAATATATCCATATATCGTGATTATCTTTTAAAATATAAATGGATGTATCAAAACAACGTTTTACTCTTGAGATAAAACTCACCTTTTCCCCCTCACACGGAAAACTTATATTAGGTTAATCCATGCTTTATCATCTGCTTCCTCTTTCTTTCTTCTCCATCAAAACTAACTTTTGTTATATAGGTAACTAATTTGATTCTATATGTTTTCATGTTCTGTTCTGAAAAATAAATATCGTTTTGGTTTCTTTTGTTTTGTATGATTTATGTTCATGTTTTAGGTTGGATTTAAAATTTTGTCGATGTTTTGGCTAATAAATTTTTGTTTTTTAGTTTAATACTTTGGATAGAAGACTCGGAGAGAGATATCAAAAAGGTTAGTTTTGATGGAGAAAAAAGAAAGAGGAAAAACTTATCTTAGGTCAATCCATGCTTTATCATATGCTTCCTCTTTCTTTCTTTGATATCCCTCTCCGACGTCTTCTATCCAAAATATTAAACCAAAAAGCAAAAATTCATTAGCCAAAACATCGACAAAAATTTAAATCCAACATAAAACATGAACATAAATCATACAAAACAAAAAAAAACAAAACGAAATGTATTTTTCACATAGCACATGAAAACATATAGAATCAAATTTGTTACCTAAAAAATTCGATGTCCTTTTATAGACCCAATAAAAATTTAAGAACAAACAAAAACAAATAGACAACTTATATATACATACACCAGAGAAAAACACACCTGATTGATCATAGAACTAAGATACAAAACCTAGAAAAAATAAGAACAAATTATAAATCATATAATACACAATAAAAATAAAAATAGACGATCAAAAGACAAAAAAAAAATAATTACAAAACAAAACAAGTAGGAAACATATAACGAAGAAGAATGTATGAAGAAAAGAGAGAAAATAACAAAAGAAAGAAGAAGGTATATATAGGAATTGGTGAAGGAATCGATAACAATGAAACTTGCTTTCATATTATCACATTCTATTTATGTGTAAATATCCATGATAAAACAATATAAAAAAATTTCGAAAATATCCGATAAAAAGAATTTATCTAAAAACAACATTAAAATCAATGTGATTATATATACATACACCAGAGAAAAACACACCTTATTGATCGTAGAACTAAGCTACAAAACCTAGAAAACATAAGAACGAATTATAAAATACACAATACAGAATAAAAATAAAAATAGACGATCAAAAGATTAAAAGAAAAATAATTATAAAACAAAAGAAATCAGCAAACATATAACAAAGAAGAATACATGAAAAAAAAAGAGAAAGACGATGATTTGTTTGATAATCATAACAAGACCATGTTAAACTTAAATCAACCATGTAATCTCAAATCAACAACAATTTTGTGACATTCCTGGACCAATTCTATAAACAGCCAATCAGACATATCTTGGTCCATGGGTCCAATCAATGAAATGATTCTAACCGACCGACGGATACCACTAACTGACCGACACTATTTGGAATGGCTTTCTCATACTGAGAGATTCTGTCTAGTGGCATTATGCTAAGGATTTGATATACTTACCTAGCGAATGAACTTTCTCCACTTAACCCTTTAGCGGTAAGCGTTCGCCGCATTGTAGTACTCTGAGGCTAAAGCACCCTCAGGATTAACGAGGGTCGGCGGAATGTAGTTCCTTCATCCTCTCGTAGTAGATCCTTTCTCCAGCGATTATCACGAGATTGCTTGGCGGTATCGTTTCCCAATCTTCTAAACTATCTATCAGTTCATTGTCAGCTACATCTTTTTTTGATTTTCCAGCGATTCTCATTATCACTCATTCTTCCTCCAGTTGTTTAATGGAGGAAGAGGCGACTGGATGAAGAAGGAGTGATAATAAGAATCGCTGGAAAATCAACAAAAGATGCAAGGAACTGTTGTAGCCCGAATGTGGAAACAATGAATTTGTAGTAGGTAAAGGTCGGTGAATTTCGTGTATTGAGGATTGAGCGTTCAAGTTAAGTGTATTACAGAGCGCTTTGGAGTTGACAGACCGGACAGACCCCGGGCTATCAAATCGTTAACAATTTGATAAAGAATAGTGTTTAGACCGCTGCGGGCTGATTCTCGAGGACGGGTTTGTAACTTTTCTCTGGTGAGAAGCGATCTCCTGAAGGATTCTCTGGAAGAATTAGAGACCTGAGGCGATATCAAGCTCTCTCCAAGATGTCTTGTCACATCACCTCATTCCTCTATTTATAGTCCAAGGTTATGAGGGTACATCCCAGGTTTTATTAACCTTAGGTGCTGAATCTAACTCCTCACTTAGCCAGACCGCGGTTAAGTGTTGGATTGGGCTTTTATCAGCTTTCTGGGCCTCCAGATCGCATGGACCGTAGGTACAGGCCCAACAGTAGCACCCCCCCCGGTCAACGAGCGAGATGGGCCGAGTTTTGTTGTTCGATAGATTCTGCGATCTGGAACCTAGACGCCACGTGTCGATGTCTGAGTGGTCTGTCACGTGATGTTCGTGGTTTTCGAGGTGCGACGTTACAGTTGCCGCTCTGGGTCTATAAAATGAGGTTTTCGCTTCCTTTTCTCGCATTCACTCTACTTGCTTCCCTCTCTAAGGTAGTTTCTGCTTCTCACTCTTGTTTTTGCTTTTGGTTGTTTTATGCCTGTCACGTCAGCCAGTCTTTAAATTCTCCGATCTATCCTCAAAGAATCCACCGTGTTCGTCTGCCCTATGTCTTCGTCGGCTCAATCTGATTCCCAGAACGACTTCTCCTCTCCCAACGCTTCCACTAGCTCGCCTTCGGTGTCCTCTTCGGACTATCGTACTGCGTCGGGGGACGAGATTGAATCCGAGCCCGTTAGAATTCCTCAAAGGGGCTCGACCACGACGAGGCCGGGACCTCCGAGCCCGCCGCCTCTAAGTTTCGCAAGGCAGGGCGCCAGCACTCTGCTCGCGGTCCACCTAGGGGAGATCGGATCGGAGAGGTAAAGAACTCCGATTCCTTTGATTTATCAGATTTTCCCCAGGAAGGAATGGATTCTCCGGGACCGGGGCTAGGTCGCGATATCGTTCTGAAACGTTTTGACGATTGTGGGACGCTATCCGATGAGTCCTCGCTGTCGATTATGAGAATGGCCCGGAGTTTGCCGGATAGCGTAGAGTTTCGGGTTCCAGGTGATCGTGACCGTCCCTGGTCGCCTTCGGAAGGATTCATGTGTCTGTATGAATCCTTCTTTTCGGAGAGCGGGCTGTGGTTCCCATTACCTCGACTACTGGTCGAATACTGCGCCCGACGTGGCATTGCTATGTCTCAGCTATCCCAAGCATCAATTCGTAATTTCATGGTGTGCATGACGTTGGCCGCCAAGCATGGGCTGGAATGCGACTGTGATTCGTTCGAGGCGGTGACTCTTTTTAAATGGCGGAAACCTACGGGTCGTTTTTATATATCAGCGCGTCCAAAATTTAAATTGATAGATCCGGACTCCCACAGCGACAAGTCCGAGAGCTGGGAACGATACTTCTTCTTTGTGAAAATCGATGATGCGTCGGTCGGAAATCCGAGATGGCCCATTCGGGCTGGCTGGAATATTAGATACAGTATGTTTAATCTCCGATGTATTTTGAACTTCCTCCCCCCCCCCCGGGCTGACATCTAATCTTTTCCTTTGTTTGCAGATTTGGTTGTCCCTAGGATCCTTCTTCCGCCGAAACCCGGCGAAAATTTGTTGACCGACGTTCTGAAAAACGTGACGCCTCAACTTTGGCCGGAATTTCTTGAACAGCGAATTCAGAGGTGTAGGTGTCGGATCCTCACAGGTCGGTGTTCTACTTTTGCGATGTTTTGATTTTGAACGGGCTGCTCGTTGACGTAACTTATGCTTTATTGAAGGTTGTTTTGACTTGGAACTCGCTCCTCTGCGTCCTTACATTTATCCTCCAATTACACCCAAGAAGACTCGTCTACCGAAAGAAGTGAAGATGGTAACGAAGAAGGCTACGTTCAAAAGGAATACTTATACTGACGTGATCGGGGCATCTGCGGGCTCCAAGGAGGTCACACCTGTGACCAAAGAAGCCGGTTTCCCTTCGGGTTTGCAGACCGAGAGAATTGCTGATACGAAGGTCGGAGCCCGTCTTGTAGAAAAAGTCGTCGGGAAGAAGGTTGCGGCGACCTCCTCCGAGATCGCGAAAGAGGTCCCAGAGACGAAGAAAGAGGCAAAGAAAAGAAAGTCCGCGGGTGCTTCTAGCGGGCAGACGAAGAAGGCTCGTGTCGAGGGAGCACGGGAAACGGAGGTCGAGGCTGATCCTTCTACTGAAGTCACGCAGGCCTACGATATGAGCCTACGATATGACCTTCTCCTACAAAGGGGAGGAACACATCAGAGAAAACTTGCGAGCGTCCGCCGATCTTCTCGCCAGGATTCCCTGTCATGAAGAGCTCGAACTCCCAAATGTGGATGACTTGGTGGAGAAGGACGCGTATCAACTCTGGGCGGGGAGCGCGATGGAGGTGAGCTCCCTTTCATTTCCTACTTTGTAGTTATCTGCTTCTTCGTACCCATTTTGCTTACCTAGCTTATTGCCGTTCTTGTTTTGGCAGATGATTACTCATACGAACCTGCTTACCCTAAGGTATGATCGTCGCGTTCATAGACTTGCTGACAAGCTCAAGGGTTTTCCGGCGATAAAGGCGGAAGCCGACAAGGTTGCTGGGCTTGAAGAGAAAATCTCTGCGCAAAACCAGGCCATGAAAGATCTGTCCGCGAAAGCCGATGAGGCGAGGAAGAGGGCAAGACTCGCTGAGGAGGAGCTCGAGGAGGCGAGGAAGAGGGCAAGATTCGCTGAGGAAGAGCTCGAGAGAAAGAGTGCGGAGAAGGAGTCCCTGCAGACCTTTTGTGATGCCGAGGTCGCTCGCTTGCGAGCTTCTCGGGAGTTCGAGGTCAATCAGATTGTCACGAAGTGCAACGACAAGCTGAGAAGGATCAAGAAGTCGATCGTGGACAACGATGAAGTGAACAAGCCTTTGGGCTTGATGAACCAAGCAATGGCGATCAAAGATTACCTGTCCATGTTATCGAAAGAGGGAATTGCCATTCCTGTTGACAAGCCAGCAGATATCGAGGAGAATTTCAAAAGGTTTGAGACTCAGCTCGAGGCGTTAGAAGTCGAAGAGATAACCGAGGAGGATTATGTGATATCTCCTCCTGGCTTTATGCGAGCGATCCCTCCTCGGACTTACACTGAGGCTCCTTTCGATGAGTACGGGACACATATGACCGCCGAGGACGAGGAGGATATCGACCCAATCGGTGGAGATCTTGATGCAGCTCCCAGAGACGTTGCCACGGGTGGAGTTCTCGCTCCTCTTGATGGAGTTCCGGTTACATCGGCTGTCTAAAATTTGTTTCCCTTTTCTGTTTATTTCCTCCAGGCCACTTGTGGCCTTGGTATTTTCTGCTTGTAAGGATTTAAAACTTTATTTTCTGCCCGGACGGGTTCCGAATAAGACTCGGTCTTTTGCTGTTATAGAGTTTTGTGAGCTCGTAGATTATCGTTTAACTAAGTTGGCGGGGTTTAGCCGGTTTACAGACTTAGAAATAGATAGGTTGTGCTAAAAACCCTGGATTTTTACAAGTATTTCCCTTTTTGCCAGCGACTCTGAGGTCGGCTTGTGGCAGTGTCCGTTTTGTGACTAAGTGTGCGAGGCGGACTCGGCTTAATGTTCTTAGTCATTGCGGGATGGGTTGCGGGTCTGGCCTCGGCTTACAGGTCGCCAGGGGAAGTTTTAAACTTCGGATCTGACGACGTGGTTGATCAAACCACTTTTGCTCATGTAGAACGTAATTTGGTCAATTGCCTGGCCGAGGCATTGACGCAGAATGACCTCGGAGCTTTTCGGGCTGGGAGAGTCAGCGCGCGAGATATGATAAGTCGGAATCATAAGGAAATGAGCAAAGTTTAACGAACTGGATATGTATAATAGAAAAAAAAAATTTTAATATTAATAGCTGTGCCTTTTTACGGGCTGCCTACTTACCCGTTATGATAGGGATCAAGCCAATCGTAGTTCATTTACAAGAGTAACAAGGTGAGCTCGTAGAGCCCTTTTTTTTTTTTTTTTTTTGGTGGATATGCGGGGTAGGTGGCTGGATGTCGCGATCTGTCGAGGCAGTCTTCAGGTGTTGTTCGCACTGAGAAACTTGGTGTCGTAGTAGTACCTTTTAAGGCTCATGGAGTTCCAAGATCGTGGGATCATTTCACCGTTAAGGGTCATCAGGCGGTAGACTCCGGGTCGGATGATTTCAGTGACTTGGTAGGGTCCTTCCCAGTTCGCGTCGAGTTTCCCGGCCTTGTATTCTACCGTGTTTTCGTAAACTTTTCGAAGGACGAGGTCGCCGACGTTGAAACTCCGGTTGCGGACTCTTTTGTTGTAATACCGCATTGCGAGCTGCTGATAATTCTGTATCCAGGCTAGAGCTTCCCCCCGCTCTTCTTCGATGTGATCGAGATTGTCGATAAGCATTGTGTCATTGAGGGTGGGGTTTTCGGTCATCATTACACGACGTAAGCTGTTGACGTTTACCTCGGCTGGTGCCATTGCTTCCAATCCGTAGGCGAGGGAGAATGGTGTTCGGTTGGTCGACTGGCGGGGGGTGGTCCGGAATGACCAGAGCACGCCGTCGAGTTCGTCTGCCCAGAGTCCCTTTTTGTCCTCGAGTCGTTTTTGTAGACCGTCGATAATTATTTTGTTTGACGCTTCCGCCTGGCCGTTGCCTTGTGGATATCTTGGTGTTGATTTGCTTAACCGTATCTTCCACTTTGCACAGAAATCTTCAAAAGTTGTTGAGATAAATTGCGAGCCGTTGTCCGTGACGATCTCGTATGGTAGCCCGTGACGGCAGATGACAAATTTCCAAACAAAATTATGTACGTCGGTAGCTCGAATCATCGCGTAGGCCTCGGCCTCGACCCACTTGGTGAAATAGTCTGTTACTACGATGATGTACCGTTTCTGCCTTGACTTGGGGAAGGGACCTATGATGTCCATTGCCCAACGCATAAAAGGGTAGGGTGCTGTCGCTGTGGAGAGTGGCTCGGTCGGGGAGTTGATCATTGGTCCGTGGCGTTGGCACTGTTCGCAGCAACGGGCGTATTCGGCGCAATCTTTCAGCATTGTTGGCCAGAAGAAACCGAGACGTTTAATTTTGATTGCTAGGGCCCGACCTCCGGAGTGGTTGCTGGCCGCACCCTCGTGTGTCTCAGTCATGACTCGGTGAATCTCGTCACCAGCCAGACATTGGAGTAGTACATCAGCGGCGTTCCATCTATAGAGTTCATCTTTAATGATAATGTAGTGCGCGCTGCGGGTCTTCAGCCTACGCACCGCCCACTTGTCTTTTGGGAGTTCGCCAGATATGATGTATGCGATAATCTCTTATCGCCAGTCCGTTGTAGATTGACAGGCGGTCTGTGGTGGAGGTGTTTCGGTGGCGTCGGGTAGATCGTCGGGAATGATGTTTATGCGGCAAATACCTTTGGGCAGAGTAATGCTTGGTTCTGCGATTGATTCAATCAGAATTACTCGGTGTAGGTCGGAGTCCGAGCTGGATCCTAGAGAGGCGAGTGCATCAGCCTGAGCGTTGTCCGCCCGTGGAATCTTCGTGACTTTGAAAACGTTGAAGTCTTTGGTCAATTCACGGGCAAGTTTTAGGTATGCCTCCATCCTTTCGTCTTTGGTGTCGTACTCCCCGTTGAATTGATTAGCTACGAGCTGTAAGTCGCAATACGCGTGGATCTGCGAAGCGCCGACCTCCCTAGCTAGTCGTAGCCCAGCAAGTAGAGCTTCATATTCAGCCTCGTTGTTTGATGCTTTGAATTCTAGCCGGAATGATTGTTCCAAAATCTCTCCTGTTGGAGATTCAAGACGGATGCTGATGCCCGCTCCGTGCCGTGATGACGATCCGTCAACATGAAGGGTCCACTCATGACTGATTCCATCGGACTCTGCAGAAACTGGTGGTAGCTCGACAAGGAAATCGGCCAGGACCTGAGACTTGGCGCTCGTACGATTACGAAACTCTATATCGTATTGGCTAAGCTCTATAGCCCACTTTGCCATCCTTCCGGACACGCTCGGGCTGTGGAGGATCGTTCTCAGAGGTTGCGTGGACATTACTACGATTGTGTGAGATTGGAAGTACGGTCGTAGTTTGCGGGCTGCGATGATGACCGCTAGTGCGAGCTTCTCGAGGAGGGGGTAGCGAGATTCCGCCCCGTCTAAAGACTTGCTAATGTAAAAAATTGGTTTTTGCTCACCACGGTCTTCGCGTACTAGTACCCCACTGATCGCTGCATTGGTTACCGAAACATAGAGATACAGAGATTCTCCTGGCTCATGCTTGGCCAGAACAGGTGGTGTAGATAAATAGGCCTTGAGTTCTCCGAACGCGACGTCGCATCGATCGTCCCAGAGGAAGCCTTTTTCTTTGTGTGTCTGTAGCAACTTATAGAACGGTAAGCTCCGATCTGTAGATCGAGAAATGAATCTGTTGAAGGCCGCGATGCGGCCTGTGAGTCGCTGGACTTCTCTCTTATTTTTAAGCGAGAGCAGGTTGATGATTGCAGCGATCTGCTTCGGGTTGGCCTCGATCCCGCGCTGTGTGACGATGTAGCCTAGGAACTCGCCCGAGGTGACCCCAAAAGTACACTTGGTCGGGTTAAGCTTCATTCCGAATTTGTTCAAGACCGCAAAGCAGTCTTCGAGGTGGGTGATGTGATCGTCGGCCTTTCGTGACTTGACGAGCATGTCGTCGATATAAACCTCCATAGTATCGCCGATTTGATTAGCGAACATCTTGTTTACCAGACGTTGGTAGGTCGCGCCGGCGTTCTTGAGACCGAACGGCATCACACGATAGCAATACGTGCCGCGGTCTGTGATGAACGCTGTTTTCTCACGATCGTTGGGATGCATCATGATTTGGTTATACCCCGAGAAGGCGTCCATAAAGGAGAGGAGTTCATTACCAGCTGTCGCCTCGATGACTTGATCGATGCGAGGAAGCGGAAAACTTTCTTTCGGGCACGCCTTGTTTAGGTCTGTGAAGTCGATGCAGACTCGCCACTTGCCATTCTTATTTTTGACGACGACAAGATTAGCGAGCCATTCTGGGTAATGAACCTCGGCGATCGATCCTGCCCCGAGCAATTTGGCGACCTCGTCGTTTACTGCCTGGGCCCGCTCCAGACCGAACTTCCGCCTCTTTTGTTTGATCGGTCTGTACGTTGGGTCGACATTCAGCTCCTGAGTTGTTATGACTGGGTCGATCCCTTTCATATCTTGCATCGTCCACGCGAAAGTCGTAACATTGGAGCTCAGGAATCGGATCAACTGCTGTCGTAACGGTCCCTCGAGCTCGGCGCCAATCCCGACCTGTCGTTCAGGGCGTTGCTCATCAATGCTGACTTGGATGACAGTTTCCCGCTTTGGACTGAGGTTCGCGGGCTCAGTCGGTTGGCTAATGTTGCAGGTGACCCTATGCATTTGTTGCTCCGTGACGAAACACGACCTCGCAACCTTTTGACTTCGACGGATTGTGAAGACTCCGGTGGAAGTCGGGAATTTGACGCACTGGTGATAGGTTGAGGACACCGCTCGCAGGGAGAACAGACAGGGTGTTCCCACTATAACGTTGTAGACTGCTGGTTTATCGACTACGACGAATTTGACAATCTTGGTGATACCTCCTGCGTAGACCGCCATTTTGATGGTGCCCAGCGTCATCGTCGTTCCTCCGTCGAAACCGGTCAGAGGCTTCGGGCTAGGTTTTATTTTGTCATCCCCTATGTCCATCTTTCGTAGTGTTTCGAGAAAAATGAGGTCAACCGAGCTTCCTGTATCGACCAACACTCGAGTGACGTTGCAGTCCTCGATTTTCAGCTCAATGACTAGTGGATCGTTGTGTGGCATTGACACGTTCTTGGTGTCAGCTTCGCTAAAAATGACCGGCATATCGACCTCGGCTTGCAGGCGACAGTCTTGTTGCAAAGATGCTTCCTTCTCGTGCTTCTTGAGAGAGCGGACCGAATTGGAAGGAGTTCGAAACCCGCCCATTATCATGTAAATTTTGCGTTTTGACGAGGGCTGGCCCCGACCAGAGCCCTTGCCGTCGTCGGACTGTTTCGGAGGGAGTGGGAGATTGACGTTGTTATCTGGCTTTTGCTCGTGCCATTTTTCATGCTCCTCGGCTTGTCGCTTCTCGGACTGGTTAGAAGGTAGATCGAGCCGTACTTCTCCGCTGTTGAATTTGGCCATCAGTTTGTCTTTTAACTGCTTGCATTGGTAGGTCGAATGACCATAAATTTGGTGGTAGTCGCAGAATCATCTGGTGTCAGACTCCTTTTCTTCTCCGCGAACAAATTTGAATGGCCACTTCTTGCTTTGGTTCTAAGCCGGGCTCGACGTTTGATCTTGCCTACTTGCGACCAGTTTAGTCATAAGCTTCTTCTTGATGTCTTTAAAGTCTTGGTCGAGGTGTTGCCGGGGTTCAATGTAGTCATCATCCACGGGCTCTTTTGCTCGGGCTTTTTGGGCTACCGGCTTAGCGGGAGGATATTTTCTAGAATTAGCTGCCCGATCTTCCTCTAATGCGATGTAACGCGTCGCCCGGTGCATTGCATCTTCGAGGGTGAGGGGTTTTTTTAGGACCAGGTCGGTTCGGAAGGGTGACTCATGCCACAGGCCGTTCTGTAGAGCGCCGATGGCAGAAGCGTCGTGGACGTCCAACTCTGCCAATACTGCCTTGAAACGAGCCATATAGTCCCGCAGGGACTCTTTAGACCCCTGGGCCAATGCCCATAGGTCGGCATCCGACGCGCCGTCCTAAATGTACATCGAATAGTGTTTGAAGAAAGCCGTGCAAAGCTGGTTGAAACTGTTGACGGAAGATGGTTCGAGCCGAGAGAACCAATCGAGCGCAGACCCGGTCAGGTGCTCCACGAAATACCGACAGTAGGCTGCATCTCTTTCTTCCGGGGAAAGTTGAACTCGCCCCATCGCGATGGTGAAAGCAGTCATGAAATGCTTTAGGTTGGATTTTCCAGCGTAGGTCTGCAAGCGAAGCTTTGACGTATATCTGAGTGGGGTGGAAGTGATTCGATCTGTGAAGGGTGTTCGCTGAGTCTCTTCCAGCACGCGATCGATCTCGGGCGCCGAGCTGAGAGCTCGGTGGACTTGGGAGTTCACTTCTCGTAGCTTGGCTTTCAAGGCTGCGATCTCGGCTCCTTGAAACAAATTTTGGTCGGATGGGGGTGGTTAGCCGAGCTGAGCGCTGATAGGTGTTCGGGATGGTGTATTTAGGTTGATTACCTGATGGTGAGTCAGGGGTCGCCCTTACCGTTCTGCTGCGTATGAATGCGCCCGCGTTTGCTGTGCTGGTCGGGGAAAATCCAGCTGTTCGTGAATAACGTGGTGTGCGTTGGACAATTCATCCAGGCGAACGTTCGTTTGTCTGAACAGATCGTCCTGCTGATCGAAGCGTCGCATGAGGGAATTCAGCATCATGGTGAAGTTGACCTGCTCGTTCGTGGCGGTCGTGGGTTCGTTAATCCTGGGCTCGACCGTGACGGGAGCAGCTTCTTCTTGAACCGATGTTTGATTAGTGACTGCTCCTTCTGCCATTGTTGAGGCGGGGGTTATTTGACTTACCGATGCGGTCTCTTGAGCTGTTACGTTGTCGACTTGCGGACTGGTCGATGGTTCCAGGCTCATAGTTCCTCGCGTTAGAAAATCTCCACCCCCTACCTGGCGCGCCAATTGTTGCAGCCCGAATGTGGAAACAATGAATTTGTAGTAGGTAAAGGTCGGTGAATTTCGTGTATTGAGGATTGAGCGTTCAAGTTAAATGTATTACAGAGCGCTTTGGAGTTGACAGATCGGACAGACCTCGGGCTATCAAATCGTTAACAATTTGATAAAGAATAGTGTTTAGACCGCTGTGGGCTGATTCTCGAGGATGGGTTTATAACTTTTCTCTGGTGAGAAGCGATCTCCTGAAGGATTCTCTGGAAGAATTAGAGACCTGAGGCGATATCAAGCTCTCTCCAAGATGTCTTGTCACATCACTTCATTCCTCTATTTATAGTCCAAGGTTATGAGGGTACATCCCAGGTTTTATTAACCTTAGGTGCTGAATGTAACTCCTCACTTAACCAGACCGCGGTTAAGTGTTGGATTGGGCTTTTATCAGCTTTATGGGCCTCCAGATCACATGGACCGTCGGTACAGGCCCAACAGGAACGATTGAGATCGAAGCTTTTGCGGCAAGGAGAGACCGAGTATGGACGTTTTCATAGTCCCACTTCACCATCACAGGAAGATCCACCTCAGTCGGCTCTGGTCCAAGCATTTTTGCCGCGTCTCAGATTTTTCGTTGCTGCTCAAATGATTTTCTGTCGGCGAATATTTAGGGTTTTGGGCCTTTTGTGGAGACGATCAGATCTTGTTTTGGGAATCGTTTTTATCAATTTAATTTCAGAGATTTTAATTAAAAACCCATATGGGTCCCAGAACTTTTGGCTGTGTATTGGGCTTGGGCCTATTGTACCATACTCTATTATGTGATTATATTAGTTTTGAGTTTTTCGGTCAGTGAAATAATTAGATTTAGATTTTAGTTTAGGTCGAGTTATATGGGTGGGCATAATTCCCGTCCCGTTCCGAACCGTTCCGTTTGGTCATATTCACCGTTCCGTTTGGTCATATTCCCGGTTTCGAATTCATGTTTTTAACATTGTAACAACCTTTCTTATCTTTAATTATGCTTCATTGAATGTAAATAGATAAGGTTTGTGTTCTTATATACAACAACCATAAAACTGGTAAAGATAACCAACACTAAACCGGAATACATATATCTAATACTCCCCCTCAAGATGGAGCAAAGAGATGATGAATGCCCATCTTGGACAGTAGATAGGTGAATTAAAGAGCAGTGAGGGGTTTAGTCATAAGATCAGCAAGTTGGTGTTGAGAGCTTACATGTAATGTCTTGAGGAAGCCGGAAGCAAGTCGCTCACGAACCACATGACAATCTCGCTCAATGTGCTTTGTGCTCTCGTGGTAAACTAAGTTCTTGGAAATGTGAAGGGCAGCTTCATTATCACAGTAGAGGACAATCTCATCAGTAAGCTGAATATGCAAATTTGAGAGTAAGGAGTATAACCAAATGAGTTCGCATGTTGCATCAGCCATGCTTCTATATTCTGCCTTAGCAAAACTCCGGCTCACAGTGTCTTGTTTTTTGGACCGCCATGAGACAAGAGAATCACCAAGAAAGACACACATGCTAGAGATGGAGCGTCTAGAGTCAGGACAGGAGCCAAAGTCCGCATCTACAAAGGCACGCAATGTGAGAGAAGATTGAGCAGAGTAATAAAGGCCTTGACTTGGATCATTCTTCAGGTATTGAAGAATGCGATGAGCAGCAAGCAGATGTGGCTCCCTAGGAGATGCTAAACTGGCTAAGCTTGTTGACGGCATAACATATGTCTGGACGAGAGAAAGTCAAGTAAACTAGTTTTCCAATAAGTTGGCGATATCTGGAAGGATTAGAAAGGAGCACACCATCATTTTGGGATAGTTTGATGTTAAGCTCCATAGGAGTGGACAGAGGCTTGCAACCAAGAAACCAAATTCTTCAAAAAGCTCCAAGGTATATTTTCTCTGACAAACAGAGATTCCTGAAGAAGATCGGGCAATTTCTAGACCAAGAAAATAATGCATATTGCCAAGATCCTTGATCTTAAACTCTATGGCAAGAAGAAGCTTCAAATCTGTAACAGCAGCATCATGATCACTCACCAAAAGGATATCATCAACATAGACAAGGAGAGCCAGAAAACTCGTGGCCGATTGATGAACAAATAGAGTGGGATCAGCATATGACTGACTACAGACATGACGAAGAAGAACACCAGAAAACTTATGAAACCATTGACGAGATGCTTGCTTAAGACCATAAAGGGATTTCTTGAGTCTGGAAACTGGTTTATCTGGTAAAATCTCCCCCTGTCTTGGAGTGTATCCCTGAGGCAAACACATATAGATCTCCTCATCTAAATCGCTATGGAGAAAAGCATTTGTAACATCCATTTGATTGACACTCCATCCTTTGATAGCAGCCAAAGCTAAAATCATTCGGACAGTGGTCAACTTTGCCACAGGGCTAAATGTATCTATGTAATCAATGCCTTCTAACTGAGTGTATCCTTTGGCAACAAGCCGAGCCTTATATCTCTCAATAACACCATCATACTTGTTTTAAAAATTCTGGGAAAACTTTAGAAACATCTCTCTTTTGGACAAGAAAATATATCCAAGTCATCCTAGTGCAGTCATCAACAATGGTGAGAAAGTATCTAAAACCTTTAACAGAAGTTATGTGAAAAGTACCCCAAACATCAATATGAATTAAAGAAAAAGGTTTCTCATAAATTTTGTTATTTGAAACAAATGGTAAACGTTTTTGTTTTGACATATGACAAATTTTACAATGAAAATTAGAGAGTTTCTGAGGAATCTGCAAGTTTGAAGACAAAGTTTGAATCCTTGAATTTGCAGGATGACCAAGCCTTTGATGCCAAAGTTCAGGAGATGCAACCATGAAGGAGACATGATGTTGATCATTAGAGGAATCATTTTGAGACAGGAGATAAAGATCAGTTGATTGATCACCCTGACCAATCATCTGATCCTGAATATACCAAGAATCATGATAAAAGTGAACAGAATTTTTGTTGTTGTTTGTAGTTAAAGAGCTGACACTTAAAAGATTGTAATGAAATGATGGCACATAAAACATGTTATGAAGAATGAGTCTGTCACTGAGCTTGACCGTTCTAGATAAATTAACAAGAATAGTAGTGTTATTGGGAAAGGAAATAGTGATATGCTCAGTATTCATGACATTAGAGAACATCCTAAGGTCACAGCAGATATGACAACTAGCTCCAGTATCTAAAATCCAAACCGTATTTGGTATTGTAAGGCTTGGTTCCAAAACAGAGATAAAATGTGAAGGTATAATTGACATACCTTGAGCTGAAATAGAACCATTATTTGGAGATGATTGTGTAGGAGCGATGACTTGATACTGTGAACCCTGAAGCTGTATGTTCAATTGAGCAATCAGTTGAGTTATTTTTTCAGATCCCTGTAAGCCATTCCCAATAACCAAGCTCTTGCCAGTATTGACCATATTAACAGGATAACTGACCATTTGAGTGGAACCAGCATTGTGAGGAGATGGTGCTAACACACCTGGTTGTCCATTTGGAATCCCAACAGGAATATATGAAGTACCATTGTAAGAGACAATGTGATTCGGAGAAGCAGTAGAGGAGATATTTTGTTCTTGCTGTAGATTTTCTGCAGGCATATACACCATATTGACTCCATTTGGTTGAAGAAACCTCCCTTTTGTAGCTATTGGAATTTTATAACCCGGAGGATACCCATGGATTTTGTAGCATCGTGCCACAGTGTGTCCAGACAACCTACAGTAAGAACAAAGGGGTTTAGGTTTAGCCTGAAAATCTTGTGAATATCTAGATGTCCCTTTGGGCTTGCCTTGATAAGTAGAAGCTTGAAGAATAGATGTAACCTCAGCAAAAGCAATAGGTGTAGTATTGCCTCCTCTTTGTTGTTCATCTTGAGCAACATAGTTATAAATCTTGGTCAATTCCGGTAGAGGATCCATCATGATAATCTGCCTTCTAACTTGAGAAAAGGATTCATTCAATCGCATAAGAAATCTAACAATGTTTCTCTTCTCATAGAGTTTAGTCCAGCGATCATTAGAGCCACAGCTACAACCTTCACAAGTACAAAAAGACAACTCTTCATAATTTTTCAATTCCTCCCAAAGGGTTGTAAGACGCGTGTAGTATGAGCTAAGATCTAATGAACCTTGATGCAGATTATCTAACTGGTCTTGGACAGTGTAAAGCTTAGACAAATTGCTTTGCCTAAATCTGCTTTCTAGATTCAACCATAACGAGTGTGCATCACCAAAATAAACTGTTCCAGATCCAATTTCCTTCGAGACTGAGTTCGTGATCCAAACCCGAAGGTAGAACTAGATTCTGACGGCTTAGCAAGAGTACCGTAAACGAAACCTAGCTTGTTCTTGGCATTGAGCGATTTTATGATCGATCTGCGCCATGTATAGTAGTTCGATTCACCGGTAAGCTTCACGGCAACAAGATAAACGCCGAAATTTTCTGCAGCGTGAAGATACAGGGGATTCTTATACGGATCTAACATCAAAGCTTCAGTTGAAGAAGAAGGATTGGTTCCAGTAGTATTAGCAGCCATTGAGCTCGAGAATCACTCGATTACAGCTTGAAAAACAAACGAGTCGAGCTCAGATACAAAGCTTGAAATCCGAAGTCGTAGAATGAAGAATACGGAATCGATCAGAGAAATTGACCGATCAAAATACGAAGAATCGAACGTAGAACACGAATTCGATCTCAATGGAAGAAGAAAACAAAGAGATTCAGAGAAATTTGTGCGGAAGTGAATGAAGCTTGAGGAAGAAGGTCTCTGATACCATTTCAACATTGTAACAACCTTTCTTATCTTTAATTATGCTTCATTGAATGTAAATAGATAAGGTTTGTGTTCTTATATACAACAACCATAAAACCATTAAAGATAACCAACACTAAACCGGAATACATATATCTAATACATGTTCCGTATTGGACCATATTCTCGTATGGTACAACCTATCGATTCCTGTTTGGGAATGAGACGGTACGGGACGGGAACGGAAATTTCCAAAGTCTCATTGGTCCTAAAGTATATATTTACTTAATAAAACTATACTATTATTATATACTGTCCCGCTAAAAGTCCAAGTCAAAGCCTGTCATTTATTTCATTTTGACCAGATTAAATGGGTCTCCGGTCCAACTTCAGGGAAAAGACAGAATTCGGTTAAAGACCCAAGTCAGCTTTGAAAGCGCTGGGTCAACATACGCAGAGCTAACGACTTAGGAATGAGTCAAAAGGGCGGTTAGCACAGTCATAAGAGCGAGATTTGCGGGGAATATGCCAAGAACGTGCCTGAGATACGTGGAACCGTCCTGGATACGTGGATCTGGATCGAAAAGCTAAATTGAGCTATAAATACACGAAGTCCGAGCAGATTTCACAAATTTTTTACCTACGCGAGAGCTAAACACTACATTTTCAGCTTGTAACACTTCTCACTCGAGATCTTATTGTATATTCAATTCATATCAATATAAATCCAGTTTCGCTCTACTTTTCTTTTAATCGTTGAGCTTATAGATATTTTTTAGGACCAAAATTTCTTCTCCGAATTCACATACAAATACTGAGTGCAGTATTCAGCTTCCACATATATGAATTTCCTAATTTTATATATGATAGTATTTTTTTAGTACACTATCAAAATTATTAATTAATATTATATTATATGCAAATTCTAATTTGTCTTATATAAAGTTGTAAATACGATTATAAAACCCTTTCAAACCTCTACACCTACATTAGCATGTTGAGATTTTAGAGTGTTGGTCTAATTAGACTTTATTTTGACTTGTTTGATTTAATTATGACTTTAGTTTATTCAATTTCATTTTGCTAATACCATGGATTTTAGTTTTTTTTTTTTGTCATCCATGGATTTTACTTTATTTCATTTTATTTTCCTATTGTCATGGGTTTTTTTTCACATAAATGTGATGGACATGATTTAGATTTAACAATTTTCGTTTATCATGTTTTTTCGGGAATTCCCGTTCCGTTCCTATCCCGTTTCGTACCATACCTGTCCCGTTCCAAATTGAATATGGGACATAAATGGAACATGAATGGGACAAGTATTTTGATTCCCAATTTCCCGTCCCGTTCCCGAGAATTCTTGTTCCGAATTCCCGTTTGCCCACCCCTATTTTGTGTTACTAGTTTTGCATTTTTTTTTGGTTATATTTTACCTAAATGGTTAATTGGCTCAATAAACATTAAAAAATGGACCTATGTGGCAAAATCTCAACCCTTAGATTTATGAATTTTGGTTAGTTTGTGAGTTTTAATTTTTTTTTATGTTTATCGTCTTTTCTGTTCTTCATTTTTTGTTTTTAGCAATTAGTATTGTCAGATCAATATTTTTATTCGTTCAATTTTATTTATGCAATGTTTTTTAAATTAGTAAGTATTCATAAATCTGAACATACAAAAAAAAAATCAAATAAGTATGACCTGGTTACAAAAAATACACTAAAATTGATTTAAAATACAAATGTAACCCACATATCTTATGTTTGAGAAAAATAACTCAAAGGGGTAGTGAAATTACAACTACATCCTTTATGACCAAACAATAAAACGGAGGCATAATGACTGTTTTAACCTAGAGAAGTCTGCTGAGTAATATAGAAGTCTACTGGTAGACTTCTGTCAGGAAATCAACGCGTAGACTCCATGAGAAGTCTACTGGAGGGGGTTTAGTAGATTACCAAAGCAGTCTACTATATAAATATATTTTAAATTTAAATTTATAAATTAACAAAAAAACTTTTGTTAAATTTTTTTGATTGATGACCTTACTATTAACAATTGTGAAGTATGAAAAATAAAATTTCACAAAATTAAACATACTTAAACCTACTTAGACAAAGAAGGTTATGAAAACTACTTTTGTGGTTTAGTAGACTACTACAGCAGCCTACTATATAATTATATTTTAAATTTAAATTTATAAATTAACAAAAAATATTTTGATAAAAAATTTTGATTGATGACCCTACTATAAACAATTGTGATGTGTGAAAAATAAAATTTCACAAAATTAAACATACTTAGACAAATTAGGTTATGAATGAAATGCATACTATACTAAACAAAAGGTTACCAAATAAGGTACATCATAGGTTGCAAACATGTTTTTACACTTAGGATTAGAGTTAGGGTTTATCATTTTTATATTTAAAATGTCAAATTTGCATAAAGTGTTAACTTTTGAGTGAATATATTATACGTTTTGAAAGTTTTGGTATAGGGTTTCGAATAATCATTGAAAATAATCAATTTATGTGAAGTAAACTTAATTTAGAGTATGTGTATTTGTTTGCATCATCGAAGCCCAGTAGGTTTGTGAGAGTATGTGTTTTTGTTTGCATCTCTCAGTATGTTTAGTAATCAAAGGTTTCCAAATCGAAAGTCTTCACTATGTTTCTGTGCTTTTATTTTCTTATACGATGTTTGGTTTTGGATACAGCAGACTTCTCTAGTAGACTGCTGCAGTAGACTTCTGCAGTAGACTTCTCCAGTAGACTTCTTCAGTAGATTTTCCCGTAGACTCCTCCAGTGGATTTCTCCACTATACTTCTCCAGTAGACTTCTCCAGTAGATTTAAATCTGCATTTAGAAGTCTACTAAACATGTGGAGGCAAATTTGAATTTTTTTAAAAACATTTTAAAAATTTGAATTTCTTAAACATTCATCAAATCGTGTAGTTAAGCTGAACCAAATTGAACCAATTTTTTTACCCATCCAAATTAACCGAACTTAACCAATGTATTTATCCTACCTATAAAAACAAAAATGCGGTTTAGTTGAAAAAAAATTTACAACCTAAAGTTACAACCTTTCGTCTCCAAACAAGAGATCTACAACCTTCTCTCTCCATCATCACCGTCGGTTACACTTCATGCCTTCTTTTCATTCTCTCAACTCTTTTTGATTTTACTATCTCTTACTCGCTATTTCTCTATCTGATTCGAGAATCTAACTTTTTTTGTTTACTCTTCTTTGCCGATCTGCCGTCGCCGGAAAGTACGAATTCGGTTTAACTTCATCGAAATACAGTGGATTTCGCCAGCAGACTTCTTCAGACGATGGATATGGATGCGATGATGGATATGGATGGAAGAAGTTTCCCGTCAAGGCTTTATTCCAAAGGAGATGAGCCTGAACCGGGTAAAAGCATATACTACTATGTTGGAAATACACAGTTGTTTGAATCTCTAGGCAATGTCTTAAGGAAAGATGAGTGGGAAGAGCTTTTATTCTCTCCATTGGGTGTGGTGCTACGGTTCCATGCTCTCAAGTTTGGCTGGGCATCGAGGATGGTTCATTATATACTAACTGCTCAGCTAGAGTGCAAGAAACCCCATGAGATATGGAGTCTGATTGGTAACAAGCCGTTGAGGTTTTCATTGCTTGAGTTTGAGGAGATTACCGATCTGAATTGTCGCGACGTTCCGAATTTGGATAACCCAGATGTAGAGGTCACTGAAGAAACGCGGCAATTTTGGACCCTTCTGGGAGTTGATGTCGATAGGGGTCCAACTGTGAACGAGTTAATAGAAGCTTATGGTTTATGTGCAGAGTGGACACGGTTGGACCGCATCAGGTTGGGATATCTATGCATATACGCCAGTTACATTGAAGCTAAAAAGGAGACAACACCCATCAATGTTAACTTTGCTAGGCTTGTGATAGATATCACTGCCTTCCAGAACTACCCATGGGGTAGGATTGCATTGAAGTTCCTCATCAAGTCAGTGAAGGAGAAAGACTTGGCAAAGTTATCGTATACAGTGGAAGGCTTCGTACATGTTCTCCAAATATGGGTGTACTATTCTCTACCAGATTATGCAGCCCAATATGGTGGTCCCTTTCCACATAAACCTACTCCACCTCTAATGGCTTTCAAGGGATCCAGAGGCAAGAGATACATGAAAGAGAACATGTACAAACAGGTCTGATTATTTCTCTTTGTAGACTTCTCCTTCTCTTTGTAGATTTCTCCTTCTCCAGTAGACTTCTCTACTATACTTCTCTTCTCCAGTAGACTTCTATTGTAGACTTCTCCAGTAGACTTCTCTACTAGACTTCTCTTATCCAGTAGACTTCTATTGTAGACTTATCTAGTAGACTTCTCTGGTTAATCGGTCTACGTCTTATATGTCTATTTTGTAGGTGAATGTTCTAAGCTGTGTGATGAAAGATGAGTACGAAGATATGTTCCCAAGGTGGGATGATGATGTTTACGACCAGAAGATAATTAACATAATCTCAGCTATTTCTGAACTAGGCTGGAGATGGACCCATGATCACTGGCAAGTGACGGGTGTGATTGATTCTGCTAATAATAACATAAAGCAGGGTGTGAAGTCAAGGGTGAAGCCTGGTGTGAAAAATGAAAGCAGCATGAGCCTTAGCCTTGATAGCTTACCGGAGAAGAGGAGTCGAGAAGGATTTGAGTCTGGTTACACGGCGGAACTACCATCATTGGTGTAAAGCATACAAGCACACTTTGATCAGCATTTTAAGAACTTGTCAGAGAAGGTTAATGCTGGTTTTAAAAGCTGTGAAAACAATTTCAAACTTCTTGGTGATAAGATCAACAATATTGAGGAACGCTTGGAACGCACTAAGGCTGTGAAAGAGGGAAAAGAAGAGGTTGTGAAGACTGGAAAGGAAGAGCAAACCAAATCCAACCAAATTGCCCCAGCTCTTCATGTGGGGGTCTCCAATGAACCGGCTGCTGATGAGAACAAGACTGTTCCTGATATTGGGGTTAGTGTGTAATCTTGTTTAGATTCTGTAATCTCTTTTGACATTTTCACATTTCTTCCCTTTCTTGTTTGGATGATATATTCTATTTTTATAAAAAATTTGGTATATGATTCGACTTTGATCCTCTACTTGCAGAGTAAAATGTTTAACAAGGAAACATTTCAAGATGGCCAGAGTGCGAGTGTCACTGGTGCGGATCCGAGTGTTATGATACCACCTTCTCAAAAACCACAACCGAATTTACCACTTCAGAATGCTAAACAAGAGGAGAAGAAGGCAGCCAAGGAAACACTTAAGGATGATGGTCAGAGTGCGAGTGTCACTTGTACGGAGAAGAGCCTTATCATTCTACCTCCTTAGAATCTACCTGCGAATTATGCTGAGATTGCGAAATCTAAACAAGAGGAGAAGAAGCAGGCGGTTATAAGAAGAGCAAGGAGTGACAGGCTGAAGAAGCCGGGCCTGGCAAATAAGTCACCTTTCGAAAACAAACTTGTTAATTCAAAGGTAGGAAAAGAATATGATCCTTTTGCTACCATTGATGAACAAATGACGAGGAGACTTGAAGAGTGGCTGAAGCAACAGCCGTAAGTATAAAAAAGACCTTAACTCATTATTTAACCTTGTCAATTGCTGAAATTTCCTTGCTAAACAGGGATTATGGCAAAGAGATCATTCCGTTCACTACTGTAGAGTGGTTTTGGACTCTTCGAACGCCACAACAATGGCTAAGAGACACGGTAAGCCTTCTCTTCTCTTCTCTCAAGTAGACTTCTCTTGTAGACTTCTCTTCTCAAGTAGACTTCTCTTGTAGACTTCTCTTCTCAAGTAGACTTCTCTTGTAGACAGACTTTTCTTGTAGACTTCTCTAGTAGACTTCTCGAGTAGACTTCTTCAGTAGACTTCTCTAGTAGACTTCTCTAGTAGACTTCTCCAGTAGACTTCTGTTGTAGACTTCTCCAGTAGACTTCTTCAGTAGACTTCTATTATGTTTTTGATGTTTAACATTGATTCTTTTGGTTGTTTTGTCGCAGCACCTGGATGTTGCGTTGAATATGCTGAGGAAACGGTACAAGAAACATCCAGAGTGGTTTAGGAGTGACAAAATTTGCATCCTCGACTGTACTTTAGGCAACATATGGCCTACTCGGTACAATGACTTTAAAAACTCATATCCCAATCCTGACGGGAGTGGAAAAGCGCTACCAGGTGGGGCGTGGGATTACTATGCAGGTCTACTCCCCGAGTATGCAAAAGTACAGAAGACGTGGAGGACTGAAGTGGAGGACATTTATTTACGTTTAAATGTCAAAGAAGATCATTGGGTGGCTTTGTAGATATCACTCCCACGGAGACACATTGTGGTGTGGGACTCTATAGTCTACCATACAACGCTCGCGGAAATCAAAGAGAAGGTCGAGCCCATTGCCATTATGTTACCTTATCTAATCCATACAGCATGTGCAGTAGAAGATAGACCCAAGTGGCCATTCACCAAATTCACGCATGAAAGGTGGCCAGCATCCAAAGTACCACAAAACAAGAAAGTTGGGGATTGTGGAGTGTATTGTCTGAAGTACATTGAATGCCATGCTCTCGGCATTCCATTTAGTGCGATTGTATTGTCTGATGCGAAGATAAAGCGTATTAGAGAAAAGCTTGCGGCTGATATATTCGCCGAGACTGAATTTCGTGGGGCAAACGTCGATACATATACTGGATTGGATGCTTATGACTAATATAGGGTTTCACAAATTCAATATTGGCTACTAATGTTTATGAACGTAATCTGATATGTTATTAACTTCTCTCTAAAAACTTCTCTTGTAGACTTCTATAGTAGACATTTGTTTCTGTATATGAATCTTCTCGTGTAGACTTCTCTAGTAGACTTCTCCGGTAGACTTCTCCAGTAGACATCTACTTCTGTACATGAATCTTCTCAAGTAGACTTCTCTTGTAGACTTCTCCAGTAGACATCTGCTTCTGTACATGAATCTTCTCAAGTAGACTTCTCTTGTAGACTTCTCTAGTAGACTTCTCCGGTAGATTTCTCTAGTAGACATATTCTTCTGTACATGAATCTTCTCGTGTACGCTTCTCTTGTAGACTTCTCGAGTAGACTTCTCCGGTAGATTTCTCTAGTATATTTCACCAAATATCACGATTCCTCTCTCTTTTATCTGAAAACCCTAGGTTCCGAACCAATGTGATATGTACAAACTAATGTTAACGAACGTAATCTTATATGCTATTAACTTCTCTCTAAAAACTTCTTTTGTAGACTTCTATAGTAGACATTTATTTCTGTACATGAATCTTCTCGTGTAGACTTCTCTAGTAGACTTCTCGTGTAGATTTCTTTAGTAGACTTCTCTGGTAGACATCTGCTTCTGTACATGAATCTTCTCATGTATGCTTCTCTTGTAGACTTCTCCGGTAGACTTCTCTAGTAGACCTCTCCGATAGACTTCTCTAGTAGACATCTGCTTATGTATATTAATCTTCTCGTGTACGCTTCTCTTGTAGACTTCTCTAGTAGACTTCTCCGGTAGTCTTCTCTAGTAGACATCTGTTTCTGTACATGAATCTTCTCTAGTAGATAAAACCAAATATCACGGTTCCTCTCTCCTTTATCTGAAAAAAAACCGTCAACAATTCCTTTATCTGAAAACCCTAGGTTCTGAACCAACGGGGCTCCTCACTTTCTCCTCTCTTGCGAAACAAAAACTTAAAATCTCAATCAATCACCTATAATGGCCTCTCTGTCACGATCCCCAAATCTGCAACCGGATTCTTCCTCTGCTACCTCTGAAACTCGGTTCCCTAGACCCGAGAGGGTTGGATATACCATTAACTTCGACGTAGATCCATGTAAGTCTCTTCGACTTCCCCTGTTCAAGATCTTCATGGTTCTGACTTACTTCTTAGTGTCTGACCCCTTTTCTCTTTCCCTTTCTCTACGAACCAACAACAACCACTGAAACCCCTCAGGAGATCGCTGACTACACGATAATGGGAGGAAATCTCTTGTAGTTCCATGAACCAATCCTGTTTCTCGCCATTACAAACCTACATACTTCTAACTGCATACATGTCGATTCAAACACCAATCTCAAATTTTGCAGCACTAATCTGAAATCTGTTTCTCTATTGCGAGATGACCAATCGACAACTATGCCCGAAAGATGTCACGAAACGGAGAGAGCTTTTTGTTGTATGAGGCAATTAGTCAACATGTGTATTGTATTGAATGTCGAATTCTGTCATTATGTGTATTGTCCTGTTATGAAATGTCGAATTCTTTGCAAGACAAAATTCCGTTGTTTTCAACCTGGTGAAATTAATACTGTCAACCTGTGATGTTCCTTGTATTTTGTTTGTTTCTCGTTGTGCAAGTACTACCGGAACTTTCTCGCTCAAAGGAACAGAGCTCGATTCGAAGAGGAGACGCCGAAAACTGGAGATGAAGGCGAATCATCTCGCCGGAGTCCAAATCAACCACCAAATCCGAAGAAACACAGAGCCGATACCTCGCCGTAGCAAACCGGCATGCCAATTCGACTTCTATCTCAAGCTTTCTGTAAAAGATTGAACTTTTTAAGTTTTGTATAAGAAGTCTGCTATTATATCTCTTATTTGAAGACTTCTCTATCTCGTCTACGAAATTATTTCATTGGCTAATTAGTGAAGGTGAGGATTACCTAATTTTTTACATTGGCCGTTGTTGGTAGACTTTTATAAACAAGAAATTCATGGAGAAGTCTACCAACAACAGCTAAGTAATACTCAAACAAGAAATTTGATTTATACAATAAATATTGAACCTAAATATGTCAAATTCATACAGAAGGAAAAACATTATATAACACACATTTGGGAGAAACAAAAACTAAAAAATTCATTATAAATAAGTTTAAATGCAATTATAAAAAAATTAAATCAGTAGACTTCTCTATGAAGTCTACTGGTAGACTTGTTTAGAGAAGTCTACCAACAACAGCTAAGTAATACTCAAACAAGAAAATTAAATCAGTAGAATTCTCATGTAACGAAATTATTTTATTGGCTAATTAATGAAGGTGAGGATTACCTAATTCTTTACATCGACCGTTGATTATAAACAATCTAACGGTCATAAACAATATACGGATACAATCTTCCTTTTTTACCTCTTCGTATCCGTCCGCGTCTGTATATATCTCTTTCGTCTCTTCGCTATCTCTCTCGTGTCTCTAAAAACCCCTTACTCTTTCGTCCAAGCTCTAAACAGGTTTGAAACTTAATTTGTAGATTTGTTATTTGTTATTTGTTATTTTTTATTTGTTATTTGTTATTTGACTTGCACTTTATCAATGGCAGTAAGGCAATGGCAGCAAGGAAAATCGTACTCGCCCTACCCGCATTGAGAGCCAACACACCACTCCGACAGCGGCCACAACAGCCACAACAACCACAAGAACAAGCAACTGACAATCAAGGAAGTGCTACGAATCTTGATGTGGAGGAGAGCACTGAACTAGAGTACAGACGATCTCTCGCTCACCTTGGCTACTTAATACGCATCGAGGAAGACGAAGAAGACATTGATCCAGTGATCAGGAATGCAATTCGTCTCATGCAAAACAATTCACACAACTCCACACCAAAGTCTACTAAATAAGATTTCATTGTATTTATTTGTTATAAAATATCATTATGGAGTTTGTTTTCACTTGTATTGACGTTATTTGGGACTTCTCATAATGGAATATTTTTATTTATGATTTCATGATTCTACCATAAGAAAATTAAATCAGTAGACTTCTCTATGACACACATTTGGGAGAAAGAAAAACTAAAAAATTCATTATAAATAAGTTTTAAATGCAATTATAAGAAAATTAAATCAGTAGACTTAAGAAGTCTACCAGTCGACTTCATGGAGAAGTCTACGAACAACATGTAAGTACTACTCAAACAAGAAATTTGATTTATACAATAAATATTGAACCTAAATATATCAAATTCATACAGAACGAAAAACATTATATAACACACATTTGGGAGAAAGAAAAACTAAAAAATTCATTATAAATAAGTTTTAAATGCAATTATAAGAAAATTAAATCAGTAGACTTCTCTATGAAGTCTACGAACAAATGTAAGCAACAACAGCTAAGTACAACAATTCGGCTTCATATGTCCCGGTTGGTTGCAATTTGAACAATTGTATTGAGCATGAATCTTCCGTTGTTTAGTACTTTTCATCCTTGCGATTTCTAACCAAGTTTGCCAACTTGATTTCTTCTTCCGACCCGGACGCGTCTTCACATCAGGAGGCAGACATGGGGTTGATGCTATACATTCACCGACTGGGTTTTGCGGGAAAATGCTTTCCACGTAGGCTCAGTACAAAGAATCTCTTCCATAAGTCGGGCAAACACCGGTAGCGACATCTTGTTTACTCTCTACCAAAGCGGCAATAGCATGCGAGCAAGGTATCTTTTCGATGTTGAAGACACCACATGTACATTTGTTTTGGCCCAAATCAACAATACAGTCACGTGCTCCTCCCTTCACATGGAACTGAAGATTATTAATGCGTCTCACTTTCATCTGAGATGCGTAATCATCACGAACCGCCAACAAGTATTCAACTGCCCGAGTATGGCGTGTTGTTAGACGTAGAGCATCTTCTCGCCTTATACGAAACCACCTTCCTAGCTTCTCACGGATAAATTCCAAAAGAAATGTTATGGAAAATCCTCGAGCTACCTTAAGTGCGGCATTGATAGATTCAGCAATGTTGCTTGTCTTTATGTTATATCTATCTCCCTCGAAGTGAACTCGTGACCATAGCTTTGGATCCGCTTCCGCCAAGTATGTTGCAATTTTTGGCTTCACACGCCGTATCAAATCCATGTATCGGTCATACTCATCAAGCGTATACGCATAAGCAGCGCCTTTAACCAAGTACATGAGTTGTTTTCCTCTAAATTTTGTGACAATGTTACATTGAAGATGGTAATAACATATACCTCGTGTTGCCCAAGGGAAAACCATCTCGCATGCCTTCTTAATGGACGTGTGCCTGTCTGAAACTATGTTCAACAAGTATTGATCAGAAAAAAAACCTCTCAATTTGGTAAAAAACCATTGCCATGAAGCATCATTCTCAGCATCTACGATTCCAAAAGCCAAAGGAAAAATCTGGTAATTACCATCTTGGGTGGCCGCCACTAGCAAAACACATTCATACTTTCCACTTAAATGAGTCCCATCGACCACGATTACTCGTCTAAGATACTGAAAACCAGCTACGGAGGCTCTGAACGATATAAATAGATATTTAAATCTATTGTGAGCATCAACCTCAAGAGCGGTCAATGTTCCCGGATTTGCTTTCTTGATCATATGTAAATAAGATGGGAGATTTTCATATCCATGTTCAGAAGTTCCCCTCAACATTTCTTGGGCGTATAACAATGATCTGTATGAAGTGGAATAATCCAGATTCATACCAAACATCACCTTCATTGAATCTTGTATATGCTTTGGCGTAACTCCATCAATTATTCCGACGCGCTCGATAAATAACCTACCAATATACTTTGGAGTAGAGCGTTTCCTGTGAGCGACTCTGTCCGGTAGTGAACATGTATGCTTTTTAATATACTTTGTCACCCAAAAACGGTTTGGTTCATTCGTCACACCAGCTCTGACTTTCCACTTACATCCTTTAACACGGTTTGGTTTAGTAGACTTGTATGTTTTAAATGCAAATCTTGACATCACGGCTGTCAATCGCAACTCTCTAAGCAGCTCATCCTTGCTACCAAAACTCTTTCCGACAAGTATACCATCAGACCATGTCGTTTTTGATCTTGCTCCTTCGCCAAAACAACGCTCACTCCCACCAACACCATTAAATGAGATATCATCTTCATCCTCATCTTTGACTTTCCCGTATGCACTATAATCTTCATTGATACCAACATCATCAATTTTTATATCCTCGGTTTGCCCATCACCATATTCACTACCATGATCTTCTTCATTGACACCATTTCCCGTACCATCCCCATAATGGTCACCATCTCCATCCTCGCATTCCTCAGCATCTACGTCTGTATATTCTTCACCACCACTGGCCAAAATTCCATCACAATCATCGTTGACATCATCATCCTTCTCCAACCAACTCGAGACACAAAGACGTATAACATGCGTTTTACTTAGCTCAATCAAATTTTTAACTTGTCTATCATTTATGACATGCATTGGAGGAGTATCCGGTGCCATATGTTGCAATATTGACTCCGGTAGTGAATAAGTGATCTCCACCAAGTCTGATTCCAGCTTATATTCATCTTTGGCCATCTCAAGAAGATCACAATGGCTGCAATCATCACTCAAAAAGAACAGTCTTCCTCCTTTTGGATTATCAACCACAAATTGCCACGCCTTATCTTGAATAGCCCATTCTCCATAGACAACAACTAAATGAACCATTCTCTGTAAAAAAAAAAAAATAGAAAACACATTAGGTCTCGAACATCTGCTGTAGACTTCGTAGTGAAGTCTACAAGTAGTCACTTAGTAGACTTCACAGATAAGTGACTTCATAGAGAATTCTACCAACAACAACTAAGTACTACTCAAACAAGAAATTTGATTTATACAATAAATATTGAACCTAAATGTGTCAAATTAACACAGAAGGAAACACATTATATAACACACATGTGGGAGAAAGAAAATCTAAAACATTCATTATAAATAAGTTTTAAATGCAATTATAAGAAAATTAAATCAGTAGACTTCTCTCTGAAGTCTACTGGTAGATTTCTCTCTGAAGTCTACTGGTAGACTTCTTTATAAAGTTAGAGAAGTCTACTAGTAGACTTTATCGAGAAGTCTACGTAATGGGTTATTTTTGCAAATACGACAAACGCTAGTAGACTTCAGCAGCAGTCTATTAGTTTACTTTTGCATTTGACCAGAATTTGACTAGAATTTGACTTTTTCAAGTAGACTTCTTATAGAAGTCTACTGAATAAAAAGGTTATTTTTGCAATTGACTAAAGTTTGACTTTTTTAGTATACTTCTATTACAGTCTACTGGTAGACTTCAGAAGTCTACCAGTAGACTGCAATAGAAGTCTGCTGAAATATGTAGACTTCATTCTGAAGTATACTCAAAAGGCCGGGTTACATTTGCAGTTGACCATATTGTTGACTTATTGAGTAGACTTCTCCAGAAGTCTACTCTAAAAAAGGTTAGTTTTGTGTTTGACCAAACATTTATCGGCAGACTTCTAATGCAGTCTACTACTAATTTAAGAAGTCTACTGATTTATTTAATAAGTAGTAGACTGCATAAGAAGTCTACTGATAAATGTTTTTCTTGGTCAATGTCTGAGATTTTGGTCAAACGCAAAACTAACCCGTCCGTACATAACAGACTTCTGATGCAGTGTACTCAAAAAGTCAACAATGTGGTCAATGCCAGAAATAACCTTGCAGTAGACTCTATTTGCAGTCTACTGGAGAAGTCTACTGGAGAAGTCTAATGGAGAAGTCTCCTCTTTAAAGTCAAAGTTTTGGTCAAATGTAAAACTAACTCATTTTCGAGTAGACTTCATGTGCAGTCTACGAGTGTTTTTTTTTGTTATCAAAGGAAAACAGGTAGACTTCACGAACAGTTTACTTTGAATATTTTTAAAAAAGGTCAATTGCAAATCTAACCTTTCGTTGACTAGTAGACTTCTGGTGCAGTCTACCAAATCGGAAAACACGGTTTTTGTTCTTTATCACACGTAGAGCTCGGTTTTCAGCTCTTTCAAGCACCTGAAACTTCTAATATGATCGTTAACAAAGAAGCCCAGCCGTCGTTTATGAAAGAACCATTGAAAATCGATAGATTATGAGAGAAAGAATTTTGAAAACCAAATTTAGTTAGTTTTTTGGATGAAATTGGAGAGCAAATGGGTAAGGAAAAAGTTATGAGCTCACAAATGAAGCGCTTATCCTTTTCCAATTAGTTGGGGAAGCATTTATAGCTTCATTTTGGTTGTTCATGGTAGTTGGAAATATTGATGATAATGGCATTTTCGTAAATAAGTTAATATGTTTGGTTGTTTATTTTATAGTTTAGAATGTCTGATTTTAAAAAAAATTAATTCAAATATAATGGCATTTCCGTAAATAAATTGAATTTTATGGTTGCTTTGATAAAATTTTGAGGAAAGAGAAAAAGGGAGTTATATTTGCAATTGACCTCAAATTTGAGGTTATTTCAATAAGCCTCCCAATAAGTATCTTTTAAATAAGTTATTTACTTAATTTATCTTTTACATATTAATTTTGTTAGTTTAGTTAGAAAGTATAGAAAATTATACATAAGTAATCAAATATCACAATATTATTGTAATTTTTAACACTAAAAATTATATGTAATCTCAAAAACCAAACTTGAATATGAGCCTAATCAAAAAAATTTAACAATGTATATAAACGTAAATTTCTTTGAAATTAAAATATATATTTGATTAAAATTGGGGCAATTACAAAAATACCACTTTTTGTGTGCACATTTGCAAAAATACCACTTACGAGTGTTTATTTGCAAAAACGCCACTAATTATAGATTTATAAAGCCTATATCTTAAAATTCTAAACTCTAAAAAATATTTTGACCCCTAAACCCTCAAAACTAAACCCTAATAGAACATAGTTAACCCAAACATAAATAATATAAAGAAAAAATAATTTTCAAAAAGTGGTATTTTTGCAAAAATTTCAAAAGTATGACATTTTTGTAAAGTGATATTTGAAAAGTGGTATTTTTTAAAATTTCTCATTAATATTTTAATACGAATTGAACAATACTTTATCATCTTTATATATATATATATATATATATATATATATATATATATATATATATATATATATATATATATATTTGATTTTTTAAAGTTTGCTTACATGTCAACTCCAAAATCATTCTTACACAAAAAAATGTGACATGGCTTAGAAAAAAAAGATGACATGACAAATTAGAATCATAGCAAAATATTTTAGTAATTATATTTATATTTATTTCCATAAATAAAGCAAAAGGAATACTTAATCATCTTTATATATATTTGATTTTTTAGAGTTTGCTTAGATGTCAACTCTAAAATCATTCTTACTCAAAAAAATGTGACATGACTTAGAAAAAAAATATTACATTGCAAATTGGAATCATAACTATATTTATATTCATTTCCATAAACAAAGCGAAAGGAATTTTAACTGATATTTTATAATATCTTGTTATCTATTTAAAATTGTCAATAAATATTTTATAAAATTTTCGTTTTCATTTCAAAATTGTTTAGAAATTAACTTTTGTCACAAAAAAAAATAGAACACTTTTTATATAAAATATATGTTTTCCTAAAATTTATAATAAAGAAAAAAAGATATGAAAAGTTGAACATAAGGTGATTAAAACTTTCATCATACATTTATCCGTTAGTTACAAAACATGTAGAAAAAAAAATTTGGTCTTCATTTTTTGTTTTTAGCAATTAGTGTTGTCATGTGAAATATTTTTATTCGTTCAGTTTTATTTATGAAATGTTCTTTACATTTGTAATTATTCATAAAACGGAACATACATAAAAAAAAAATATCAAATAAGTACTCTTTAAATAAGTTATTTACTTGATTTATCTTTTACATATTAATTTTGTTAGTTTAGTTATAAAATATATAAAACTATACATAAGTGATCAAATATCAAAATATTGCTGTAATTGTTTTATACTAAAAATGATATTTAGTCCCAAAAACCAAACTTGATGTTGAGCCTAATCAACAAAATTTAACAATGTATATACACGTAAAATTCTTTGAAATAAAAATATACATTATCATTTTTATATATATTTGATTTTTTAGAGTTTGTTTACATGTCAACTCCAAAATCATTCTTACTCAAAAAAATGTGACATGACTTTGAAAAAAAAATGACATGACAAATTAGAATCATAACAAAATCTTTTAATAACTATATTTATATTCATTTCCATAAATAAACCTAAAGGAACTAGATATTAATTTACAAACCGAACTAAAATGAAGCCCAATCATGTACATGATATATGGGCCATGGTAACAAACATAAAACAACCGAACATTAATATTTTTTTTACTAGATTTTTATCCGGCGTCAAAACGCGGAATTAGAATATTTAAAAATAAAAATATAATTTTATATAATATACGGAATAAATTAAAAACAAAAAAAATATCAAATGGTATATCTCCGGTATAGATAAATATATTTGTCTTACAAAATTTAATATGCATGACACTTAGATTGATGGGGCAATTGCAAAAATGTTACTTTTGGTGTGCACAATTGCTAGAATACCACTTAGGGTGTCTATTTGCAAAAATATCACTAATTATGGATTTTTAAAACCTAAATTTTAAAATTATAAACTCTAGAAAATGTTTTGACCCCTTAAACCTTCAAAACTAAACTTTAAGACAACATAGTTAACCCAAAAATGAATTTTTTTTTTTTTGAAAAAGTGGCGTTTTTGCAAGATTTTGAAAAAGTGGCATTTTTGAAAAGTGGCATTTGAAAAGTGGTATTTTTAAAAATTTCTCTAGATTGAATGTAAGTTTTTTAATATAAATTGAATATGTTTGAGATTATTTTTTTTTTCAAACTTATTTGAGTTCACCAAAACCAAAAAATATCGCGTTAGTATGTACATCTTCTTAAATAAAAAATCAAAGAAATAATAAAAAGTGAAAATGATGATTTTCTAAATTCAACCATTAATATTTGATTAGTAAAGTTGTACATTTATAACATAAGTGCAATTTTAATTAGAGTAATATGGATACAATTAAACAATATACAAAAAAAATTATATGATCAATCACATATGGTATTCAAATGCACATAAATATAATTTTTATAAAGTAATTAACATCGGTAAATGATTCGTTAAATATTATGTTATATACCGTTTCAATATTAAAATGTTATATTTTAGTTGGATTAAAATTAGTAACCTATGTATTTGTGAGGTCATGTTAAGAAATTAATATGTAGAGATTTTCAACATGGCATATAGAATTAATTAGAATGTTTTGATTGATTAATTCAATTGATGTATCCCTTAAAAATTTTATTGAGTGACACATATGATTTTTTATCTATTGTCTCCTCAATTAATATATAGAGGATAAGATTTTTTTTTTTTCTATTACATAATGGTAGAACACATAATTATATCGATTCATTAAGGGTGTATTTGTAAAATCAACTCTAAAACTCGCTTTAGAGGTGTCACCTAAGCAAATAGACTTCTTATCTATAAGTATAGAAGTATAGATAAATTTGTAAACCGAAGAAAAAAAAAACATAAACTTTACTTAAAAACTTAACCATAAACTTTAATTCTTTTCTTTTCTAATTTATAGATATTCTCTATATATTAATTGAGGAGACACTAACTGAAAAAATTTATGTGTAACTCAATGAGGATTTTAAGGGACATGTAATTAAATCTAATCAATCAAAATATTTCAATTCAAATTATATACCATGGTGGAATTCTCTACATTTTTCATTAATTTAATAACAAAACCCCATTAATACATGTTTTACAAATTTAAATCCAAATAAATATAATATTTATGATTTACCATAAATCAAATTTTGAAATTTCTTTTGTCTTAAACTCATAAATCAAGAACTGAAAACAAAATCTAAAGGTTTATTTAAATAAGATGTGACAATATATCATTTTATTTTTAAATACAATTAAATAAATTCAAATCAAGTTTGGAAGATTTATATAATTATATATTCAAAATTGTATTTTCACTCTATTAATCATTATTCGTTCTTTCTTGGATTGTTATTTTAAATTTTCTTTAGTTACTCGATTTCATTCTTTTGTGTATTTTTTGTTTTAAATTGTGTTTTTGTTTTCAACATTTCTATTTTAATTCTTCTAATCTTTTTTATTTGTATTGTATTTTTTTAGTTTTCTTTTCTAAAAAGAACATTTGTTTGATAATTAAAAGACAATAAATAGAGGAACGAAAAAGTTTATTGAATCATCAAATTTACTTTCAATGTAACTTTTTTTAATGATGTGGAAGTTTCAAAATGACGTTGTGGTGCACACGTTAAGAGAAGAGCAAACTCTCCTATTATATAATAGATTTCTTTGATTTATTTACTTGTTTTTCCTTCTTATTTACTTGCCATGTTTTCATAAACCCACAAAAACTCAAATCATATTTTACCTTACAAAAAAAAAAAAATTATCTTAGCATAATTTGCATCTTACAAATTTGTAAAATATCATCTTTATAGTTCTAGTGAATCGATCTTGAAATACTACTACGGAAGCATATGCACTTGCAGTTCCCTGAAATTATAAATTTAAAGCTTGCAATCTAACCAACATTTAATGCTGAAAATATGCGAAACTACATTCTGATCGAAGCGGTCCACCTTGTTTTCTTGTCGTTATTTTTGATTTCGTTGAAATCACCCATTAGCAATCATGATGAGTGTCGGGTTGTTCAAGTTGTTCCGAAGATCCGGGTTTCCATGGACAAACGCCAAATGAAAAACAATTCCATTAACTTCAAACAAAATCTCCAAAGATGGGAGACTGAAAAATTCCGAAAACATAAACAAAATTCTTCCAAAACAAAGCTATTCCACCACTTGTACCTCGTGGTAGAATTGTCATTTATCGATCATAACTTAAATCACGCAGAGATCCCTAATGTCAATTGTGGGATTGCTTGGTTTCGAAAAGGCATGTCAATTCCGGGAGATACTTGTGTTATATCTCCTTTAGACGTCGAACTGTAAGATCTACACCAAGACCTTGACAGTTCCAAACGGTTATATTGATGTCACTTCTTGTGGTTTAGGGCCCATCACGCCTCTCAAGTCATCAATTTCTGAAGTTGTGCCACACCTTTCTCTGGAGTCAAATACCGTCGCCTTAATAGTCTTCTCTTCTTTACATGGTCCAACAAGCTTTATGTTTTTTTCACCAGTGCGTGAATCCTTCTCAAAGTCAACATAAACTACATGTGGCTGATTTATGGAACGACTGATAGAGGGAACGGGACAGAAATAAGGTGTACAATTTACTGGATGCAGAGATTACAACAAGAATGATCCTATCAAACATGCTCATGTAGTCATGTAGATACTTACATATGGCCAAGCTATACCATCAAGTCTGGTTATTGGATAGCTATCCATATAGTTCCGGAAGAAGAAAAAATAGAGCCTCCGAAGTCCAAACGGATCAACACAACTAAATTGTGAGGTATGGAAACTTAACATCATTCCTAAGTTACAACATTTTCTATGGCAAGTACTTTGAGGTGCTCTACCTACGGCGGAGAGATTGCAAATCCGTGGAATCAAAATTAATCCGGAGTGTCAAAGATGTTGCTTACAACATGAATAGATAAATCACATGCTCTTAGTGTGGAGGTGTTTTTATATTCAGATTTTTGATAATCCATCAATGGAGTTTGAAGAAAATATTAAAACTTATTTCAGATCAAAGACATGAAGATGCTACCACCGAATTTGAAGTTTTTACCATTCTGGGAGCTTGGGCTAATATGAAATCAAGAAATGAGTAGATAGAACTTTTCATGCAGCAGTGGAATAGTTTGAATCTCAAACAGTCCGCCATTTCGATGATTCAAACCCAATAAATAACCGGAGTTAGAGTAGCCAGTGGGAACTACCACCAAATGGATGGCTAAAATGCAGTTTTGATGGAAGTTGTAGAGAAGGATTTGACACAACAGCAATTCGGGTGGATCGTTAGAGATCATATGGACAGCACGTTACGTCAGGGACGGCAATATCGAAACAAACTCAAACAACATTTACAAGCTCAAGCTTCAAGTTCCAACTTGTTGTAAAGAGTTTATTCGTTGAATTCTATCATTTTTTGAGAAATAGAATTCTAATATATTGATCGAATAAAAAATGAAACACAAAAAAAAAGCACTATCCCAACGTTTCTTTATTATAAAAAGATATTATATTAGCTTAAAGAAATTTGATCATCTGCTGATCCGGAAGATAATCCGGATAGAGTTTAAAAACATGATACAGAGTATTAAATTAACTTGAACTTAAATGAGAGTATGCCGTCTTTGGGTTGGGTCTTGTTCACGTCTTCCTCTAGATGCTTTCTCGGTCCCAATCATCTTCTTCATCTTTTGGACAGGTCATTTTAGACAGTATACCGTCGAGGCTACTCCGTTCCCATTCCTCTTCCTCTCCCTCTCCCTCTCCCTCTCCCTCTCTCCTCCTCTTCTTCAATGTTTTAGCATCATCAACTCCCTCTTCCTCTCTGCTCCTCTTCTTCAATGTTTTAGCATCATCAACCAAAGTAAGTAAATCAATCAAAACTTGATCATCTTACTGCTCACAGGCCTCATAACCTTGTCCAACTCCTGCTTGACAAACCAAATGCACAAAGGTAAATTTGATATTTTCTTTGAAAGGCAAAGATAAACTACAAGTGAGAAAGGGAAACTTGCGCTCAAACAGAGTTAGACAAAATGATAAACGTATTTAGACGAGGCAAGGATGCTTACACTCAGTGCATGGTCTCGACTCTTGAGATGCGTGGTGAAATCTTCAAAGTTGTGGCCAGAAGAGCCTTTTCCGCTATAGCATACTACGCAATGCCAGTGAGATTCACTGCAGTTCTCTTGAAGAGCCTGAGACTCTGAATCTGTGGGGGGGGGGGAAAAAAAAAAAATTGAGTAACAGCTTTGATTTGGTGGTTATTTCAAGTGAGAGAGAGAGAAGACAAACACCTTTCAGCAAGCTTTCCCAGACCCAAAGATAATTAGAAGTGGGCAGGGAGGAAGCTTGTAGAGGAACTGCCCGAAGAATGGTGTATTTCGAACCAAAGAGATTTTCCACACTACCGGATGATATGAGCATTAAAGTAGCCGGAGGTGGATTTTCCGTTCTCCACCTCAACAATTCAACCCCAATGTTTCTGAAACCTTCAGGTACTGTAAAGGGAAGCAAACTCAATAAAAGAAGAAGAAGAAAAAAAGAGATTATAGAAAGACTAACCGCTGAGGACGTGTTTAAGATGGATTCCAGTGGAATAGATGGCTGGAATAACGTCAGGGCTCTCTCTTAAAGGAGTTTTAAGTTGCCAATGGCGGTGATGGTGAGAGGAGCAGAGTAGCCTGCATTGTTCAATGCCGATTCTATAATTGGCCGGACCCGACGAGCATCAAAACCACGGGGAACCGGGCAGCTGTTCATGTCCCACCACACAAACACTTTAGCATCCTCCTTCTGCATTGGCATGCTGTCGATGATCATCCGGTCCTCCTCTTCTCCAATGCTCTTCGTCTTCAATGTTTTAGCATCAGAATGAGAATCCTTGATGCGTTCTTGTTTTTGCAAGCCGATATCCTGCTTGACAAACCAAGTGCACACATTCAGTTGAAAAAGATTACATGGGACTGAGATATATTTTCTTTGAAAGGCAAACATAAACTACAATCCGTTAGACAATGAAAAATGTATTTAGATGGAGGCGAGGACGCTTACACTGAGTGCATGGTCTCTACTTTTGAGATGCGTGGTGAAATCTTCAAAGTTTTGGCCAGAGGAGCATATTTGGCTATAAGGTTCGCATAGTTTGCAAACCCAGCCAGTTTTACGGTGCTCAGAAGGAATAGTATGCTCGGAAGGAAAATATACTATTCGACGAAAATTCAGCAAGCTTTCCCAGTCCCAAACCCGGACATGTTTGAGAGGATATTCCCGGGAGGTAGGTCTGTGAGGATATGCCCGAAGAATGGTGTATCCAGGAGCTCGTAGCTGGCCAAGCTTAAACGCCAAGTCTTCCACACGACCGGATATGAGCATTAGAGCAGCCTGAGGTTTATTATTCCGTTTCCAATCCAACATATCCTCGAAAATGATTGACAGACAATCCATATCAAACCCTAACAAATGAACAAATAAGAATTATAGAAAAAAAAAAAAAACTTGCTGAATCTAAACCCTAATTTGAATTATAGGAAGAGATAAGATGATTAACCCTTGAGGACGTGTTTCAGACGGATTCCGGAGGAAGAGAGGTCTCTAAGAACATCAGGGCTCTGTTTTAAGGTGTGTTTTAGGTTGCCAATGGCCGTGATGGTCGCAGGATAGTAGCCTTCCCAAACAAGGCCGACTGAATCGACTTACAGGCCAAACGAGTATCATGAGAATCGGGAACTGGGCAGCTGTTCATGTCCCACCACACGGCCGTCGGGATAGCGAGGCTACTTGGATTCATGACTTCAAATCCTAAAAAAACCAATCAGAACCAAAATTGGGAGAAAATAATCGCGGTTAGGTATTTATTCAAACATGAGATAAGCATTCACCTCTTTATTTATACTGCTGATATGGGCCGACACGCTTGGCCCATTACTCGTGGGTCGACAATTTATAATAATCAAAATAAGCAATTTCAAGACTTTGTAGTTCCCCAATCTCACCGGTTAAGGTCGAGAACCAAAGCTCGTAAAGCATTCCCAGCTTCCCATTGTTGACTTGATATCTGATTCTTGTCAATATAGAGTATATATATATGGAAAGCATAATAATGTCGATAGATTTAGAGATAAAATGGTAACAACATAATTTGAAGAAAATGAAGAATATGAAAAATGTTGTTACCAGTTGGAAAATTGTAGAGAATTGAAGAATTTGAAGAATGGATACAAAAAGACAAAAATTGAAGAACTGTTGTGAAAAAAAATATTATGTATTAGAGATTTTTGAAAAAAACTATTGCCATTCTTTAATATTAGGCCTGGGCATATGGGTACAGATTCGGATCCTATCGGGTACAGGTTCTTACGGGTATATAAATTTTATATCCATACAGATACCTATAAATTTTTTGGTTGGGTACACGTTCGGGTTTTTTCGGTATAAGTTCGAGTCGGATCACAATTAATTGTACCCAAAAATTTCGGATACAGGTTTGGGTACAGATTCTTTTAGTTTCAATTGTACTTAAACTGTTTTTTCTCTAAAATCTACAAAAAAAATAACCTATAAAATGAAAAATATTTGAATCAAAAACAATACAAAACGTTTAAAATACCAAATCTAAAATTTAAACTAATTAAAAATGTGACAAAAGGTACCTAGGCATGGGTATACGAGTATTCGGGTCAGGTAAAAGTTTTGTCGGGTCTAGAAATTTTATACCTATACAAGTACCTATAAATTTTTGGATCGGATACGGGTTCGAGTTTTTCGGACCAAGTACAGATTCGGGTTTTTCGGGTTGGGTACAGGTTCGGATATTTGAATTCGGTTTCTATGCCTAGCCCAATTCAATACGTAATAATTTGCAAAAAATATTTGTGGAAATATTATTACATATAGAAAATTTTTGAAAAATGCCACATTTTTAAAATCTTTGCAAAAATGTCGCTTTTCAAAATTATTTACTCATTATACCATTTATGTTTGTGTTAACTATGTTGTATTAGGGTTTAATTTTGAAGGTTTAAGGGTTTTTAGGGATCAAAACATTTTTTAGTGTTTAGAATTTTAAGATTTAGATTCTAAAACTTTATAATTTGTGGCATTTTTGCAAATAAACAACTCACTAATTGGAAATCCACTAATTTTAAGAATGGTATTAAACCACTACGCATTGGAAAAGTCTTCTTTGTTATTGTTGTTTTCTCTTATTTTACCATCATGTAGTTAACCTGACTAGATCACCTATCCTGCAAGTATGGTAAGGGTGAGTACAAATACTCACTAAAGATGTCATCCCGTCTCACAATATACCTAACCCTAATTAAACTATCATTGACTACCACAACCCTCACATGATCGATCCAGCAATCTTGTGCCAATGATTATTCTAGAATAGCCAAACTGAGTCCTCATCATTCAGAAACTAAGCAAGCCCACTGACTACTTCCTCATGCCTACCACACACAATGATAACTAACCAAGCCCACCAACTACCTCTCAGTTTTCACAATGCACACACAATGGTTGGTAAGCTTCTAATTTCTCACACCACACACTTAGTTGTAGCCTGTCGTCCGAACTTTATTCACCCCAAAGGTATCAAGATGACCCTCTATCATTCGAGCTAATATATCTATATGTACTGTTAGGTCTTCGTGCCACTTTAAAGTCAAACACAAACTAGTTGGTAATTATGTGCCTATATACATGTCCTTATGCAATATATATAAATGTGGTACTGTGAACCTATTATCCTAACCAATTTATAATGCTAACTACTCTAGATACACATAAGATTCACAATCAGACATATTGATGAGGTGCTTTTTGTATTAATTAAGTGTTATAGTTTTTGATCTGATGTTATGTAGGGACTGAATCAACAATCGATTGAAAGACATACTAAATATTGGCTCGGGGGTACATAACCAATTTCATGATGGTGGAGACGCCTCCGAAGTAAGTGACAATGGAGTGGCCAAACTGAGTTTTGGATTGAGTTTCTTACATTTTGGGTTGGATTTGGGTTATGTGTATTAAGAATTATTGTACCAAATTCAATCCAATTAAAATTTGGATCAAGTGTTTTAAGCTTTGGATTGGGTTTAAATTGTTTGGATCATAAATAATTTGACCAAATTATACTTAAATCTAATTTTATTTGGGTTATTTATGTTTCTATTAAGATTTGGTTAGTTGAATTTTTAAAGAAAAATGACTATAACATCTAAAACAAAAATTTAACGCAATTTTATTCAATAAAATAATTCAAAAAAAAAAAATATTCATGATATCTTAACTTTAAAATATTTTAAACACTTGAAAAGTCGAGTAAAATACTAATAGTTTAACTGAGATTATCAAAACAAATCCTTGAAATTCTCAAACAAAACCTGAAAAATAAAGCACAAAAATACATATAAATTACTACAAAACTAAAATAACGAATTAAATTTCAAAAATTGCTACTATTATTATTTGACCAATCTAAAATTTGGGTTTTATTTGAGATTTTACAGTTATCTAAAGACCAATCCAAAAATCCTAAACCCAAATTTATATTGACTATTTGATCTAGTTAAGTTGTTGTACAAATCCAAATCTAAACAAATCCGAGTTTCTTGAATTGGATTTGATTGAGTTGGGTTTGGATGACCAAATTGACCACCCCTGTGACACAATGCGAGCGAGATCAAACTCCAGTGAAATTAAGAGTAAGAGTAAAAGCAGCACAAGATCACGTTGCGAAACTGGTTTGGTTCATGTTATTGAAGAAGAAGACGACATGATTATACCCTTCAATTTTGATGGATTTAGCTAACACATAAACAATGAATGGATTGGATATGAGATTCACAGCCTCATTTCACATGTTAGAACGTAAATTCGATTTCAAATAACACTTAACTTAAATGAGTTTAAAATGAAATTTCAAAGAGATTTTTGAGCTTTGGGAGGATGTAGCTTCACCATTTTTTTAGACCACGAGAAACTTTGGGAGGGAGGTAATTAATTTGGACATAAGTTTGTGTGGTTGTCGTAGGAAAAACGGTCATTTCTCCCACGAACTTAGTAGTTTCTGATTATGTATATATGAACTATTGAGTCATGTCAAAACACACATGAAGTAGCTTTATTTTTGAATTTACCACATGATGTATCAAAATATGGTTAATTTACACAAAACCGTAGACGAGTTCACGTGGCACACGGTTCCGGTCTAGCTCATAATTTATTGAATTTTTATAAAACAAAATTGACCAAAACACAACGTTTTGATTTAAAGTGACTCAAATGTGCATCGAACCCTGGTTGACGTTCAAATGTGGAGAGACACAATCACTAGGCAAATTCGAATTATTTAACTTTTTTTTTGTCACGAACACACTCCACTCTAGGTCTGGGCATAATAACCGGACCCGAATACACGAACATGTATCCGATCCGAAATACAGGTTTGACTGGGTATGGATATTTGTGTTTTATCCTGTTGGATATGTTAGAGTGCTACCCGTAGGTACAGGTTAGGGTACAGGTTCCTACGAGAGACCCAAAAAAACCTGAATGTTTTGTTACTTAATACTAAAATTTTATATGTTTTGTTTAGTTATAGTTATAAGGCTCTTAATGCTATGGTCTTATGAGTTTCAAATGCATGTTATGGTTATGGGTTCGAATATCTATTGTCTTTACATGTTATTTTTTGAAGCTTTGGGTAAAAGGACCTGAACCTGAACTTGTACCCGAACATGTATCCGAATTTTTCTGGGTATTTACAGGTTGTTTTTTGTAGCTTTGGGTAAAAGAACCTGAACTCGAACCTATACCCAAATTTTTGTGGGTATTTACAAGTACAATTAATTGTGACCCGACCCGAACATGTACCCTTAAGACCCGAACTTTTACCCGACCAAAAACTTTACAGGTTCCTATATGGATCTAAAATTTCTAGACTCGACAGAACCCGACCCGAACCCGATCCAAACTCGACTCGAATACTCGTTTACCCAGGATTAGTATCTGGAACCAGTGAGAGACCAAAGTGCTAATATGCGAAAAAACTAAATTTCTTTGTCGGGCATGCCGGGCCGGTAGATCTGCTTGTGCATTCATCTCCCTTGGACAATACAGTATCGTAAATTCTGGGGAAAATGCTCGTCGTGCCTTCAACTCATCCAGTTCTGTCTGAAAACGCGGCCACTTCTCCGGATTCATCACTATGGTAGTCAACTCGTGGGAGTCTGTCACGAATAGTGCACAGTATCTCTTCCTCCTCCACAAGCTTGCCATTGCCCATAGTAAACTAAGAGGCTGTGTGTGTAAAGAAGATAGACTCTGGCGTATACTCGTAATCCTATGAGGTCAATCTCCCCATCTTGTAACTGTAAGGTCCATCCAATCCCACTCGTGGGTTCCTCTGCTTTCCACGATCCGTCAAGAAAACATGTGAACGTGGCCGAGGTCACTACCTGGGTAGTGTGCAAATTTGACCATTTGTCCAGAAGCAACCGAATAGAGCCCATTCAGCAACTATTTAGATCATTTGCAGGCGTCGAAACATACAAAAAAAAATTTGTTTTTACGGTTAACCGAATCCGAGTCATCATAAAATCAACGACTACCTACTATCTTGAATATAGCATTAGAAGAAGTTACCTAGAAACCTTTCAATCCATTAAAGCACCTTTATCAAGATCAACGTCATCAACACACAATGAGAGGGCTCTTCCCACCAAGTTCCATAGAAACAGGCTACAAAATAAACAATGAGTGATGTGTCATTGACATTGTTTGATGAAACAAAAAGAGGAGAAGAGGCACATATATAGCAGAATTTCAGAAATTTGTATTACCTTCACCAATGAGCAGCAGCTGTCATGACCTTACTTCCTGTGGCAAAACTTCCAGTAAATGCAATCTGCCAAGAAACCATGACTTGTGCATTTTAGCATCTAACTACAAAAAAAAAAGGGTGTTTAGCATCGTTTTTTTTTTAATTAAATCACTTATTGAATGATACAAATGTGTTATCATCACTTGTGTATGTGATGTAAAAAGTGGTGATGCAAATTAATGGTGATGCAAATTAATACGTCGGTTATAGCAACTGATGCAAGTATTACCATCAGTTAATATAAGTGATGCCCCTTTGTGTCGGTTAATATAACTGATATAACATTTTGTCTCGTTTCAAACAAATGACATCTAATTTCCATCGTACTCTTTAAGTGATGGTAATTAAACAACATCAGTCTTAGAAGTGATGTTAGTTTTAGTATCATATGACACAAACGATGTGAGATCTGCTATCATTTATTTTAACCGATACCATGATTTGTATCAGTTGATCCAAAATGATTTTAATTTATGCATGATTTGTTGAAAAGTGATATCAATTTATTAGTCTCGCTTCTTATAAATGACGCTGTAGCATATGCTTGCATCACTTAATTTTCGAAATTAAATCATTTATCCAAATGAGCTAATTACTTTATTTATAGCTTTCATATTTGAATAATGTAATGAATCATCATAATATAACTAGAAATAGTAGTTTGAAAGAGAGAACATCCTTACTAATGAAAATTCAGAATTAAAGACTTAACCTAACTAGTTCCAAACTTAAGTTCCTAATGACTTAAGCTAAATAGATATTCCAAACTCAAGGACCAGAAGTGCCTGCATTCTCATCGTGATTTCTTCTATCTTCCATAGCCTATATTAAAGTTAACAATCAGTTAGTCAGCCAATTTCTTCCACTTTTATTATTTGGTATTTATATAAAAAATATGTTTCTAAACTAACAAGACATCAATGCAAAATGGATAGAACCTGACATATCAGAAATAGATGTTTCGACCAGAAGACAAGCTCACCTTCACTTCAAGAGAAACAAGAACATGCCTAACTTTCACAAATGGATAGAACCTGAGATCAGGAAACAAAAAAAATTCAACCACCGATTAGATTTGCTTCCAGTGAAGGCCATTCTATTCAATAAGTTTTTGGCACAGCTTAGCTAGGTTTGACGAATTTTAATAAGTATTCACGGTCTAAATAAACTGCAAGAAGTCAAATCAATCTACCACATCTTATAAGGACGATGAAACCGAAACCTACCTCTCTATGATCTGCGAAAAAGTACCTCCGGGGCTTTTAATAGGAGGGCTGGTGTTCTTATAAGAACAGCATACGTAAAACTAAAATGATGGTGTAATCAGTAGCCGTTTTAGTCAGTTGTATCGGGAATTATGTTTAGTATATGTCTCAAAGACCAATACCTTGTCCACACCAGGATGTGATGCCAAAGGACCACCAGCTTCCGAACCTAATCCAGTCAGAACATTGAGAACCCCAGGAGGAAGACCAACTTCTCGACAAATATCAGCAAGCTCCAAACAAGTGCTGAATTAAAACCATGACACAATGAGAGCTCGAAAAAGGAACAAAAACAACGAAACAGATCATACACAATTACTTACACCGATGCCAGCTCTGATGGCTTGAGAATCGCAGTGCATCCTGCAGCAAGTGAAGGAGCCACCTTCCAAACAGCCATCAAGAGAGGGTAATTCCTTCAACATCAAACCAAGTTTAAGAGTTGGATTCCGGTCAGATGAGCTTTACACTAAAAAAAGGAAGCTAATGTTTAGTTACCATGGCGTAATCAGTCCCATTTTGCGTGGTAGTATTGTTCTTTACTTTATCTTAGAATCATACTCTGTTTTTCTCTCTCTCTTTAAATCTGTGGATTTGTTTTTATTTTTGAATTGATAACAGAGGAAGCGAGATGTTTCCTGTATCGACAACAACTGAGGAAGAAAAAAAGTATCTGAATTTCATAGATGTCTGGTCTGAAGAAGTAAGATCATCTGAAAAACAGAGTACAACTTCAACCCCTGTTTCATCTTCCAATGGCAATCTCTCGCTTTACTCGCTAGATCTTTCAATGGGAGGAGGAAATAACTTAATGGGCCATGACGAAATGGGCCTGATCCAAATGGGTTTAGGCATAATCGGGTCGGGTCGTGAAGATGATCATGGATACGGTCCTTATGGTGTGTCTTCTTCACTAGAGGAGATGTCGAGCTGGCTTGCTCCGACGTCCACCACGCCCGGCGGACCATTAGCGGAGATACTAAGGCCAAACCCGAGTTTTGCGTTCTCCGGCGGCGACATGGAATCGTACAGTGTTACGGCGACGGCGACTCCGAGCTCGTCGCCTTCTAGAGTTGTGAAGAAGATGATGACTGGTTCGGTGTCTGATGAAAGCAGCCAGATTTAGGAATTATGGAGTTTGGTCAATCTACGACCTTTTTATTTACCTACGTTGCACGGAATCGTCCGTGAAGCTTCGATTCCCGCTCCGAAATCGGAAGCGGAATCGGAATCTTCCGGAATCGCACTGGAATCGCGATTCCCCTGAAGCGAAGTTTGGAATCGCCGTGGAAACGCTCGACTCGAATTTGGAAGCGTATTTTTACCGATCGGAAGCTTTACCCTCGTTGTCGTCGGCGGTTTCCTAATGAAGACGATGAAGATATGTGTATCTTTCGTAGGCTTTTTAGTTTCTCCTAGGCCCAAAGTTATTTTGACTATAAAGCCCATTTTATCTAACGACATATAAAATGTCAATAATCCTAACTGGAAATAAATCGACTTTTTTATCTTACAGTTAACTTTTTTATTTTAACTATTTTAATTATAGAAATAATACTAATCGATCTTGAACTTTACAACATGTTTTCAAACTGGATACTATTTTATTTTTGCTTGAATGTGATAAATAAACATAAATTGTTCGAAGAGTATGTTTTTTATCCTCCACGTAATTAAAATGTTTTAAAAATGTTTTTAATATGATTTTATCTTATGTTTTAATTTTCATGATATATAAATAATCAAATATATATATATATATATATATTTTGTATATATACACACGCTTCCAATACGTACTCGGTTCTTTAATTTTTTTAAAAATTTGTTTACACGCTTCTGCCTACCCGCTTCTAATTTCATGTAGCTTAGTTGTTTATAACTTGAGTTGATTATGGAGTTTATAATTCGTCAATGCTAATTTTAATGCGATTAAAATTTTTTAAAGAAATAAATAATCGCTTAAATTTTTGAATTAAATTGATATTAAATTGCATGTTTAGTTGTTTCTTTTACGAAACGGCATTTGGGAGAGAGAAAGAGAGTTTCTTTCTTCTTAATCTAAGTCAGAAAATTCATTGTGCTACACTTCTCAATCATGAATTCAGGTTAATTGGTTATATTCTTGATCTTTCTGTTATTAGGCTTCACAGTAATATTCTCAATCATGAATCCACATAGCTTTACAATTTTCTTACCAGTTCGAAATGATTCATCCTTTTTTTCCTCTATTTTCAGAAATATGAAGATGAATATTTGTTTTTTCTTTTTCTTGAATCACTAAGAGCATCAATATTGATAAGAGCATGTACATTGGTAAGAATTCCTAATTGGGTTCTTAACAATTTTATAATATTAAACCAACATTAAAATTAGTTTAGAATTCCATAATTGTTTTTAAAAAAATTTCTCCTCCATTGGTTAGAATGCCTTTCGGTTTTTAAGAAAAAAAAAATTATTTCAATGAAAATAATGAAAAAGAATTCTCTGAGACAACGCCAAATGCCAAAATCAGGAACACAAATGTTGCAAGCTTTCTAAGACAGATTTCATAAGCAAAAGAAAATATTAGAGAGCAAAAGATGAAATTTTGATGGAAGAAACAAAACTCTGTACCATCTGTTTAACTTGTTCTATCCCTCCAGCTCCTTAACCATGTGAAATAGATGCTTAAATTGAGAATGGTTTGTGAACCATTTGAAGTTTCTTTATCAAATCCACCGTCTGGTTCACAGAACACCTCGTTGCTATCTTACAAGGCCTTATATATTGGGCTGGACCAAAGAAAAGCTTCTCTGATTGCATTGGTTGGCTATCATCATCGCTATCCTGCAAAAATTTGAACACAGTTTTAATAAATAGACGATCCAATCAATATTTATTTCAACCTAATAATATTTAGTTGAACCAAATAATACTTTTTAACAGACTAATACACAGTTGTGCAAAGTTTCCACTCGTCTAGCTACTACCTTACACCAATACTAAGTTGTACTAGTTGTCTTCAGAAGCAAAATGGTTCTAATTTTCTAATAAATTTACCTAGAATGTACCATTATCAATCTCAAGTAAAGCATATGTGTACAATATCGGTGAAGACATATCCGCTTCATCATTTCTTCTCTTCTAGAGGGAGAGTATGGTTTCTTTCCAGATTGATTTGAGGAGGATCAACTTCTTTTTGAGCTTCTGTTGGTGGTTGTGTGAGTGCTTTAGTTGACTCATACTCCCCTATAGCTTCTTTCACCAAAGCCATCTTTGAACACATAAAATCCGACATCATTAGGAACCGCTTGTTGTGCAATTCACCGTTGAACAAAAAGAGATATTGAATTCCGTTTAACTTTGTCTTTGGGGAGAAATCAATAGGCCGACAACAACAGATGAGGAAGAAGAAAAGACGGAGGAGAAAAAATACCGAGGGGAAGAGAGACAGAGAGGATTCCGTTTGTCTTCAACCTTTCATGAAAACTACTTTCATTGAATTGTAAAATTAGGGTGTAATTATTTGGCGATCGATAAGTGTGGGTTCGGGTGGATATCAGTGTGGTTGGGTTGGTAATTTTAGAGAAGTATGAAGGACATACACGTATTTTACCAGTTTTTCGTTTAAAACAAAAACAAAAATAAATTAATTATTATAACAGTGGCATTCGAGATCAATTTCTAAGAGTTAGTGACATTCGAGCCATTGATCCGGATTGGATTTTGATGATAGAATTCATTACCATCACATTCTATCTTTAGTGTGGAGATATCCCAAACTTCGCAGTAATTAGGGTTACGCTTCAATCAGAAACTGCTAAGCATCGTAATCATGAATCCAGGTTAATCGTTTATATTTTCGATATCTTTATAATTAGGGTTTTACGAGTTTTGGTATCCGAAGTCTTTTTTTTTTTCCGAAATAATGGAGGTTAGTATTTCGCTTCGTGCCTCTTTGATCTGGTAGTCATGGTCTTCTTCTTGTGATTTGTGGAAATGCATGTCAATTTTGTGGCCATTTAATCAATTGTGTGAGAATCTTTCGGTTCTGTAATGGAATCACCAAACCCTAAGCGTGAGGTTGAAGATTAGGGTATTTTGTGACTTTGTTGATGTTTTCCGTTTTGTCTCTTCTGTCATTAAGTTCTTGTCTGAATTTAGAGATATTGTAATCATGTTTTGTATGATCCATTAGAGTATACTTTGCTTCATTCACTTGTAGAATTTCACGTAACCTTGAAGACTGCATTATATAATCCCCGAATCGTAATGGTAAGGTTGCTTTTGTATGTTTTAAGCCATTGATGTTGCTTTTGTATCCAATGGTAGGAATTGGGAATTTTATTTAGCAATTGTATTCCAAAATTGCTATCATATGTGACACAATCTTATTCCCTATTTTCAGCGTTTGGATTAACAACTGCGTTTTCTAATGTCGAGTCGATCCCGATGCTAAACGGGTCCAATTTTCCGGAATGGAAAGAACATTTGTTGCTTGTGCTTGCCCTCATGGATCTCGATATTTCGCTCATGGAAGATCGTCCGGATGCCTTTAAGTATCTTGATGAAACGAAGCATTGGGACCGTTCCAACCACATTAGTATGATGATAATGAGAATCCGGATCCCTCCAAAATTCAGAGGCATTATCCCCGAGGACATTGCGACAGCCAAAGAATATTTAGCCGCGGTTGAGAAATGCTATGCGAAACGTGAGATGTCAGAGATCGGTATGGTGACAGCTGAGTTTTGCTCGAAGAAAAAAGCGAATGAGAGTGTTAGAGAGTATATTATGACGAAGATGAGCATTGCAGCTAAGATAAAGAAACTCGGGATGCATATTCCCGATTACCTCGTGGCAGATATGTTACTCGATAATCTGCCCTCAGAGTACGATCTACTTAAGAATACTTATAACTTTCTGGAAGAGAAATGGTCGACTCATGAGCTCATCTCACACTGTGTGCAAGAAGAAGATAGAATGAAGTGGGAAAAGAAGAAACGCGATCTTTCCGCGGGTAAAGTCATTCGTGGTAAGAAAAGAAAGAACTTTGAGGATTGATTGATTGATTCAGAAGTAGCATAAAAGAGATATGCTTTAGAAGCAATATTTCGAAATAAGAAGAAACAATACATTTTGGAGTTTTCTTTGTTGTTGTGTTTTTCGAACAGAATTTTAGTTTCCAACTTTTTTTCTTTTACATAAATTTTTTTTTTTTTTTGAACAAACATAAAATAATATTCCTGTGGTTAATATGTAGCTTTGATTATATTCATTTTAAAAAAAAACATATGAAGGCAAATTTCAATCAGTGGATATTGGGATTTTTTATCACATTCATTATAAAAAGAAACATATGAAGGCAAATTTCAATCATTGGATATTGGGATTTAGCCGTAAAATGTTTTTTTCAGTCTGTCTTGCTCTGTTTCCCCTGTTTTTGCTATGCTTCTCTATATGAAGAGTTGATGATATTTACATTATGTTCTCTAAGTTATTACCAACACAACCAAATCCTTACAATTCAGGTGTTTCATGTATAGATTCAAGACCTGGTTTCCACTTATTGTCGTCGAAAGATCTGAGAATCGTTCTCTGATTTATAAAAAGCAGCTGCTCCAACGAAACTTGCTTCGCCAACAAGCGATCTAACTGTTTCCTAGTTATCATCACTTTGATTCTCCTTCCTCCTGCTGCAGCCTTCTCTTCAGACACCGAATCATCCTCGGGACATACATATACGTTCTTGATCTCTGTGTTAGAAACTTGAATCTTGTTACTCTCAAGACGTTTTATGCACAAACATGCATCGGAGAGAGTCACCAGTGTTTGCTTCAAGCTTAGTCTCTTCTTCATTGTTGCGAATGTTCTTGGATCCTCTGTTTTAGTGACTTGTATCTCCCTTAGAATAAACTGTGAGATTCACTTCTTGTTATTTGTTTATATATGCAAACGCAAAGAGGGTTCGTTTGGATATTTATTCAAAAGCCATCAATTATTAAAAGCATGGGTTGTGTTTAATTTGGAGTGGATGGTGAAAAAGTTGGTGGGAATGTAACAGATTCGGATCAATGAAATTCTTAATGGACAAAAGAAATTTAGAGATGAAGTCTCGAAGATGTTAACACGTGTGCATCATGGGTCAGTCATGCACATAAAACATTAATTTTGGACCGACTTTTTTTTGGGTTAAAAAAACATATGGCTTGTCTAATACTTCGTGGTACATCATGATGGAAACCTACTTAATATGTAAATGATTAATGGCGATCACTAAAATTAGTTGCGATTGACCTATCTTTGTAGTTATCTATAGAGTTTGACCAAGTTAATCAACTATGGTATTACAAATTTATTTATATAACTTGTGATACATTCTAATGTTCCTAGTTAAACGGCTAAAAAGAATCCCCTTTTCTTTTACGTTGCACTATATTATGATAGATTTGAGAGGTCTCATCCTATCAACCAATGTCACTAAATGGATTTGGTGAACTAGAGAAACTTTTTGTTCTTTACCAAATATTTTATGTCACATTCTATAACATCTAATTTATAGGCTCAAATATCCGAGTTCTTTTACAATCAATCGGCCATAAACATGATTCTAAAAGCTTGACCAGGACCTTCACATTCAGTTAGAGTAATAGTTTTCCCATGAGTTTTTGGTTTTTGTTTTCCAAAAACTCATATAATCATATAATCAACATTTTGGAAAATAATTTTAAAAAAATCGAAAATAAATAGAAAAATAAAAAGTATTTTACTTGTTTTTATAAATTCTAAAATTAGAAAGAAAAACTATACAAAAATCTCATCCATTCAAAGCCTAAATAGATTTTAATATGGACTACAATTCTATCATCATTAAACTGTCTAATTAAGATTTATCATGATTTTTTATCTTGGATGTATATCTAAACGCTAGGGTTATATATATATATATACTAGATAAAGGATTCGCATATATGCGGATTTTGTAATTTGATATCTTATAAACTTGTGAAAAAAATAAAATATTTAATTGTACAAAAAAAAATTAAATTACCTGTTAAAGTAAATAAATTAAAAGTGAAAACATTGTTTTAAACCCACTAATTGAGAAACATAACAATTATTTATTAATTTTGATGCTTTTGTTATTTGATTTAAAATTAAATTTTATCACATATTTTCAAATTATTAGTTTTTCTTATTCATATTAAAATTAAACTAGGTGTAAATTTTTCCCTCTATTTTACTACTCAAATTTCTATTTCTCAAAATGTTGATAAATTTATTTCCATATTTGTATTTGAACAATTTTTACTTTTTAAATACTTTATAACTCCCGTAAAACAAATCAAACAGGAAAAAACGAAAGACAAAATTAGGTTACCCCCACGAAGAGATAAAATAAAATTGAGAATGTTTGTACAAAATTACTTATAAAGAAGTTTGTCAAATATTTATCTATTTTTTATTCTCATACTTATTTTTTATATTATTTGGTATTCAATTAAATTATTTCATAGATTTCTAAATAATTTTCTTTTTTCTAATATTTTTAAATTACATTTAGATTTTTCTAATTCTACTTAAATTATGTTTATTTTTCACTATTTTACAAATAAAGATAAATAGATAAATATTTTGACATGTAGCTATATCTAATTGAAAAAAATATTTTATATTTGTATACACATGTCAAAATTTAGTCATTCGACTTGACACGTGTCACGATCAGGATAAATTTATTCTTATTTAATTTCCAAATAGTTAAAAAAGTTTAACCCTAATTAAATTAGGTTAAGATTTTCCTAATCTTATTTAATTAGGTTTACTTTTCACTATTTTACAAATAAAGACAAATAGATAATTTTTTTGACATATGATTAATTCTAATTAGAAAAAATCTTTTACACTTGTATATGTGTCCAAATCTGGTTACATGACTTGACACGTGTACCGATCATATTAATTACGAAGTTTGCGAACCAAGCTTTATATAATAAGATTTTCGATTAAATTATGTCACATATTCAAAATAATAAGATTTTCAATTAAATCATGTCACATATTTTAAAATAATAAGATTTTCCTAATCCAATTTAAATTAGGTTTAGATTTTTCTAATCCTATTTAAATTAGGTTAATTTTCACTATTTTACAAATAAAGATAAATAGAAAAATAATAAGATTTTCCTAATCTAATTTAAATTAGTTTTAGATTTTCCTAATTCTATTTAAATTAGATCACTTTTAACTATTTTACAAATAAAAATAAATAGATAAATTTTTTTATTTGTGGTGAAATCTAATTGAAAATAATTATTTTACACTTGTATACACGTGTCAAAATCTGATCAACCGACTTGACACGTGTCACGATCTTGTTAATTATCACGTTTGTTAATTATCACGTTTGACGCATCAACTTTATATAATAAGATATATATATATTGCTATGATATAGTAGAAGCTTCCCGACATTATTTAACTTAATTTAGTTTTTCTATATAGCTTATGGAAAATCCTAATTGAAAAAAACGATGATTCTCTCCACAAAAGATATTTGTCTATTTCTTCATATAAAAAGATATCATTTACGTGTTGACACAAATTATTTAGTTCTCTAACCTTTTCTACGAATTACTATTACAATTCTAATTTATTTTGCTATGTTTCAACCAAACGATACCGAAAAGAAGATATATGTGGCAGGTCTGCCTTGGATAACAAAAACCGAAGGTCTCAGAAGTTACTTCGAACAATTTGGAGAAATTGTGAATGCTAATGTTGTTTGTGACAGAGCAACAAAACGATCAAAGGGATTTGGTTTTGTAAGTATCTGAAATATGTAACATGTAGAATAATTATTAATAGAGTTTTATGAATCATGAATTTGAGTTAATATTTTCAGGTCACGTTTAGAGAGGCAATTTCTGCAACGAGAGCTTGCGAGAATCCAAATCCGATCATAGAAGGACGAGTGGCCAGTTGCAACTTGCTTATACTAGTGCTAGGGTCCACAATAACCAATCAAACCAAAACGGTTTATTCTCAATTTTCTCCAATTCGATTAATTATTTGCAGTGATATTTTCTCATTAATAAATTTTTTTTTTTTGTAACCGCAGGTCAACATCTAGCTTTTTATCTAGTACCACCCTACTGGTATTTTCTCATTCTTTTACCTAGCAATTGTGGGGTATATTAACATGAAACTTATATACTTTACTGTTTTATTCATATTCAGGAACCAGTATTATCAGCAGTATTACCAATATTATCCGTATTAAACGCAATCACAATCAAAGACAGAGAGCTTCTTGTTCTGTTAGATTGTGATACTCAATTCGGTTTAGTTTGTCTAAATTTAATTATTATAAAGTATATGTAGACTTTTATATCATTGCTTCTCCTCTGTTTCAACAGAAACATAATATCATTTATGCTCCGCTTTTCATAGATTCTATATCATTCGGAAAAAAAAACTTTAATAAACTGTTTGTTTAGTTGTAAGGTTGCTGCAAAGAAGAATAACTAACAAACATAAAGAATCTATTCTTGCAAGAATAACTTCTTTCAATTGCAATATTCTTGGATCAAGTCTTAGTGAACTATGAATCCATGAATCTCTTGCTCTACTTCCTCGTATCTATTGCAAAACATAGAAACTTCAGGAGGCTTTACATGATTCTTTCCAAAAGTAGGGTAAAGGTTAAATACGAAAAAGTAAACATAATATATGGACCCAACAATCTCAAATCTTTATGCGTAGAGAGCTCTAAAAAGTTGCAAGCACCATGAATTATTGAAGAAATGTGGAGAAATATTATCAGGTTGCTTGGCCAATAGGGCAAAAACATTGCTCCTGCCTATTTTCCTCGTCTTCGCCTTTTTTAATCGGTTATAGCCAATTCAATCTTCTCTGTTTTTAACCAAGTAGATTGCTCTGTTTTTGTTAATTATACATCGGTGAAGAGTACAGCTATATAAACAGTTCAATGTAACTTTACAAAAAGTACAATAACCAACACAAAAACATCATCAAAATACGGAGTTTGACACAGAGAATGACTAAGCATAAGTGAAAAGCTATAGTGTATATATGGTTGCTTATTCTATATATCTCATATAGTTGTAGAGCAACGAGTCCCTTGTATTGAAGCTAATGGAGCAGTGGTCGTGTTGGTTCCAAAAGCTACGATTGCAACACAATTCACATTGAACCGGTATGCATCAGAGACCCATGTCCCGATCTTCCAGCGTAACTTCCCGTCCATCTTCATACCGATGATTATTTTACCGGCTGACCGATCACGGCTGATTAGATAACCAAAGGACTGAGCAACGGGTAGCTCGGTCCCTTGAAGAAACGCTGTCAAGAGATTGATTTCTTCGTGGGATTGATAAAAAGGCGGTAGAGAAGCCTCTGATGTGATCTGTTGTCCTCTATAGGCTGCGTATACGAGTAGCTTGTCGTAGTAGATTCCGACTTTTTTGTTAGGGTTTTTGGAGAAGAGAGTGAGTTGGATTGAGGAGTTGAGGAGATGAGTAGTGGAGGAGGAGAGATTGAGGGTGTAGATATCGGCTTCTGTGAGGGAGAACTCGGGTTTCGCGGGGTGGAGGATGAGCCAAACGAGGAAGATAAGGAGGAGAAGGCCGGTAAAGAAAGTTGAGAATGTGAAAAAGAGTTTCTTGTGGCGATTCTTGATGTGAATCCCTCCTTTCTTGGCGCAATGTTTTGGAGAAGTTTCGGAGATTTGAGACATTTGCAGAGAGAGATATGATGATGATGGAGAAGAAGAAGAGGAAGAAGAAGGATGAAGAAAGAAGGAGAGAAGGTGAAGGGGTTAATAAAGAGTGGAAGTAGAAAGCTATAAGCACTTAAGCGGCAATTATTTTTGTGTCTTTAGTAATGCATTGCTTTTTTGACTTAGATGTTGCTTGTGATTGTGTGAAGATATTGACCGTTGGATTAACAGATAAATGGACTTTTGTTTTCTTGCTGTCTCTTTTCTTCCTTTTATAAATATTTGCGTGAACGTTTTAGTTACTTATATTATTATACATGCTGGATTAGTTAAGGAAAACACCAAATTATCAATGAAGTTCACACATCGTGAGACTTTGAGAGGTCAAGAAAAGCTTTTCTTTTTTTCTTGCACACTTTGCGTTTTTCTTTAATTTCAAACGATTAATGTTCTTCAATATTATATCAATATTATATGCCTAGTAAGTTTTGTGAGATCCTTTGAATTGTTTTTTGTGTGATCATGGAAAGTTATAAAGATCCTTTGTGTGAGTTGCCGAATAAAATCGAGTTATGTTAATTAGTCTAATAGTATCAATCATTTTGTTTGTTGAATCACATGTAGAACCGGTTACTAAATGAATGAATCTTTGATGCTTAAAAAAATAAAAATAAAGAACAAATCATTTTGGTCATTTAAGAAGTTGTGTGTCTATGTTGTTCCAGATGCTTGGATTTTGAATGTTGCATTTTCTTATTAGATGCCACTGTACTTTATTTTGATTTATCATCTTTGACAATTTTTTTAGATCAGTAACATGGTCTTGAATCTTGCTTTAAATCTGTTATTATTTGAAATCAGTATAACAATTAAATGGTTTCGGTTTAGTAAAAATGTCCTAAATGAATGTCGATTTGAATTTTTCTTTAGAAAAAAACTCCGGACCTTAAATTCATGATATATTCGTTAACCTAAAATCTGTTTTTGATAAGATAAACTATATTCTCCAATAAACACTCAAATTCCGAAACTCGAAAATAGTGACAACGTTTTCAAAACAAGATGTTTCTAACAAAGTGAACTATTCGCTTCGGACATTTCGGTTAAAAGCAAAAAAAAATAATATAATAAGAACCTTTAGTAAAATATTATTACTCATATGAGTATACACAAGAAAGAGCACAAGTGTTACGGTGTATCTGAATGAATCATGGGTCCGAAGATCCTTTTGTCGGAACATATACAGTTATACGGTCTCTTGCTCGTTTTGTAGTATTTACATGAGACAAGCCACGCATTCTTTTTTAAGCTTAGAATACCATAAAGGCATAAACTATAGAATTAATACATGTACAAGAATCAACGCCTCCAAATTGCTTTAAAAAGTTTCAACCTATGAAAAGCTTAGATTTTCTTTCCTTCTATAAAAGCAGCTTTTCACATTATTTAAAATAACAGGTTGATACTTATTTTATTATATGAATCAAATAGACCATCATACTAGAGAAATATATTGAATAGTTTTTTTTCCTAATGTAGTCTCAGTAGGTTCTCGAGATTATAATAAATCTTGACATGTAGTAACAATAGTTTGTAATAATGTTCTTATTCTGTTACCACCTTAAACTTATAAAATATATGTCGTCGAAAATATGAATAATAGAGGAAATTCCTAAAAAGAATTCACAAGTACCTTGCCATATCATCGTCCAAATTTAAATTTAGCACATTGGGGTAAGTAAGTTGTAAATAAAAGCATACAATCAGATAACTGCTAGACTAGAAAAATTGTCTAATATGTTTTAATGCTATGGAAGACATAAGGAATCAATAATTAGCTTTTTCTCAGAGGGATAAATTTTTTAAAATATAGAGAGAAAAAGGGGAAAAAACCCGTGGAAGCATCTCAATCATTTCATGGAGGCTTTTTGTGTCTTTATGTAGCCGTTCCTTTTACGCTAAGGAAAGATAGAGCAACTCGTGTATGCATCCAAAATTCTTTAGATGTCACAATTACATTTTTATAATAAAGCTTTTTGATTACTCTCACAGATATACTTACAAAATTGTAAGAATTTAGAGAACTTAGGTATAACTTAAAAGAGATGATTCGTATATATTGAAAAGATAAGGGATCTTCTTGAGGATCCATTGTCGGAGTTTCTCTCTTGTAAAATAACCCTAGCTAGAAGTTTTCATCCAAATAAATTATAGAAAATATATAGCTCTGAAATTCATATTTGTTTTAGCTTCTTCTACGTATATATTGTCAATTCTCAACACATGATTGCGTGATAAAAGTGTAGGGACCTCTAGGCCTCAGAAGTTGAAAAAGAAGTGAAAACAATGCAAGATAATAGTTTTTATTCATTGCTTTTATGGATTCTATTATAGTATATGAAGACTTGTTTGTTATAGTCTATGCTTTTTGATTCCTGAATAAACTCTACTCTTAATTTTAAGAAACGACCCCATGGACTTTGGTTGTGTGCGATTTCTAATCTTCTTCACTTCTTTTATGTTACTTTCTGAAAATTGTTCATCATGATGATGTTCTTGCTTTGGACCCAACTTTTGGTGTATTACGGTTTAATTAATCAAACAATGAAGTGGGAAAAAAAAAATGAAGTGGAAAAAGAAACTATGCTTTTCGTTTTTTTTTGGTTTATAAAAGTCACTTTTTGTTGATTTTTTCTCACACAATTCAAAAGTTTTGTATTTTAACGAAAGTGAGTTAATTACAAGAACCCTACAAATTATGATAAAATGTTATTCTATGGGGTTTTTTGGATGAAAGTGTTGTTCTATGGCTGTTTAGGAGATTTTAAATCTTGCAACATAATATTCCCAAGAGTTTAAACTTTAGAGCATGTCAAAAATTGAGATAGTACATATTGTAATGAAGAATTCTCCAAAATACCATACTTTGAAGTTTTGTTTCTAAAAATAGCATCAAATGTTTTATTCCAAAAGTTTTAGTTTTCCAAAAATACCACAAACTCAAAAGTGAGTTATAAGAGTTTAGAATTTAATTTTTTTTTTGTTTGGATTAACTATTTAGGGTGTAGTTTTTGAGTTTAGAGTTTGGTTTTTAGGGTTTTGGGTCTAGCGTTAAAAGTTTAAATTTTTATATTACTTTTGTGGTAATTTTGGAAAATCAAAACTTTTGGTGGTATTTTTGGAATATAAAACTTTTGATACTGTTTTTGAGAACAAAATTTTAAGTGTGATATTTTTGAGAATTGCCCTATTTTAATCTTTGAACCAAAGAAAGTCTTCATTCGCATTTTAAATCAGTAAATCAACACATTTTGTGTTTGTCAAGTTATTCGTTTTATGAAAGAAATATTAAATATGAGAAAAACCAAAATAAATATGTCTTGGAGTTTGTCAACATATTGAAAATTGATCTGCTTAATTGTACTAGTATGCATTTTCAGATTACTATATTAGTTATAGTCTATCTGATAAAAAAAATAACTAGATGGAACAAGGATATATTGAATTCAGATAAGATTTGTTCATGACGAATGGTCCTCAGTTTTCGACTTGGTTATGAAATTTTAAAACAATGAAAACCTATAAATTGCTAAATATATTACCTAAGATGTTCCTGGCCAAAAAATCATTAGAAAAGCCAAATTTAATTTGTTAATATTGTTATTCTTTTGGAGGGGTTATATGATACAGAGACTAATTAGAGAAAATTATGGATTTGTCTGTTTGGCGGGCCAATGGGGAAGCATGATATGAACTGGATTTGTTGCGAAGCTAAATGAACTTTTATGTAACTTGGAATCTTCATTACTTCGCTCTATGAAACAATACCAAGATAATGTATATACAAAAATATTCTCCTTTGAAAAACAAATGCAACGATATCAACACAAAACCTCCTGTTGCTTAAAAACCTTTTTTATAATGAAAAAGAAAATTGGGTCATTTCTCGATTTATGTGTATTATCCTTGCGTATGGGTCATGCTAATCTTCTATGTATCGTTATAATTTTAGGATATCGTCAAAGGGACAAACAATAATGGTTCTATAGATGTATATAATGCTTGAGTTTGTGTTAACATCACCGATGTCGGATACTTTGTAAACAAGCTATCAAATATAATAATATACATGTCGGCCCTATGTTGTTTTCATCCTTTGGGAAATTTTTAGCATCTCAAATCAAGTTCCTTAGTTTTTTTTTTTTTTTTTTTTTGCTAAAATATCAAGTTCCTTAGTTACAAAGGTGAAATGGAGACTCGAAGATAAGTTCATTTAGACTGAACCAAAGCTTTCAAGTTAATGAATTCAAAAACGCCCGTATATCAATACGTCCGTTGTAGTTTATGAATCAACCACTTATTTATTTTTATATTTATTGGCAAAACCTTCACCTTAAGTTACTCACTCTATTTGTAAAGTGTAACACTTCCATGTTTTTTAATTCGACTTTTAGCTGCCACCATGTGTTGCTCATTCGGACTCTCCATGCATCTACTAATCAAATTCACTAAGTAAGTCAAATTCACTATGGCCTTGTACCAGTTAGGTACCTTAAGCTTCCAATAAGTTGCTTGAATGTTGTTGGATTTACTTCTTCTCCAGCTCCTGCCTTTGTCAGCTTGTGACTCGAAACCATAGGATTCTTAACAGCATTGCACTCCTCCATTCCATACTTCTTCAGAGTTTCTTCTGCATATCTCCTTTGATTTATAAAGATCCCTGTCTCATCTTGAACAACCTCTACTCCAAAAAAATACTACATTCTTCCCAGGTCCGTCATTGAGAACTCACTCATCATGGAGTCTTTAAACTCTTCAAGCATCTCTGTCGAGTTTCTCGTGTAGATGAGATCATCAATATAGAGACTTACAATCAAGTAGGGTCGTCTTCCTTCTTCACGAACAACGTGTGCTCACAGTAACATTTTTCAAATTCTTCCATGTTTTTTAATTCGACTTTTAAAGTGAAACTCTCCCAATAGACTCATTAAATTCAATAATGTTACACTATAGATAGTTCCTTTCTGCTCCTACCATCAAGACCATCTCAAACAATCTACTCTACTGTATGTAGTAAGAGAAAAAGAAAAAAAAACATAGTCGCCGTAATGGAAGGTAGAATTTAAGTTCTCCTCTCAACGCTAGTTGTGACATGTGTGTGCCACTACTTTATTGAGGCCGGGACTAGCAGAGATCCAAGTGACACCTCAACACCCTACCAATCTAGGGGTAGATTCTCCCGTTGATCTCAGAAAATGTTGGTCATCGCTCTTCAATGTTCAAGGTTGTGTAATCGGAATCTATGTCACAACTAAATTTGAAAATGTTGAAGCTATGTGCTGCAAAGCACTTATGGAAATGAATGCAAAGTGGTGGCCACAAATGTTTCCGTTGAATTCATTATTCCCTCCTCTTTTCAAGAATGCTTGCTCTCGCATCAATGCGGCTCTTCCCGCAAACAAGTAAAATCCATTCAGCCATTGAAGATTTCACTTTTCTGATGGCTTTTTTCTAGTGTGTCTTTTTGAATGTCCTAATTGCTTGTCATTTTAGTGCTCTTCAACTTTGGTTGTCTCATTTGATAGCTTCTCCAAAAGATTACCTTCGAAGGCTTCGATAGATACTCATCCACTTTGTATGATCTTGAGCACAATCTCATCAACATTTAGCAAAAAATATCACCTGTAAAGTTATTCACTAAGTTCGTGACTAATGCTAACACAAAATGGGTTTATTGCATGGCTAAAGAAGAAAGTTATAAAGTGTGGCAGCTTTTACAATGAAATCGCCATCACCTAATATATAAAACTTTTCTTAAACTTTGGCAGTTGGAATTATATAATTTGGAAAATCAATGATTGATGGGAGTTTTGAGAACCCTTCTCAAAGTAGGCGTAGCCGCTTTAGAACACACGTTATTCTTTATTTAAAGGCGAAGGAATACTTCGCTCGGTTCTCACGGCAAAACTCCATGACTTTACTAAAACGACTTCCCCATTGGGTTTTGTCTTCTTCAACTGGTCTATGCCTCTCTCTCTAGCTATGATACAGAGCATACCTCTGGTTTTATTGCAAAGTAAGCAGTCAACAACTTGACTTATTCTATGTTTTGTTTCAAAGGTTACAAACTAGACGATTCTCAAAGTGTAACTCTGGGAACATAAACGTTTTGAGTGTTTTAGTTAGAAACCTAAATCAACACTTAAGGACTGTAGAAAATAAATTGAATTCCTGCTCTCATAGACATTTCGTCGAACACCCTATGTGCATTATTTATAAAAAGTTTTAAGCACAGAGACCATTTTGATCCCCATTAAATAGGTTTATACAACCAATAATACACCAATGACCAATCCATGCTTTGAAACGATGAAGTAACCTGTGAAAGTAAGCTTTAGAAAAGTGGGAAAAAAACAATGGGACCTGTCAGACCGCCGTGCGACCACCCTGGCAAGGATCAGACCGAGCTGAGTACGATCCTCTACAGCACCGGATGCATCGTGAGATGATCGTGGCCATTAATCACGCTCTGATCGCACGGTCATGGATCATCAACCAGGGTTAAGGGCCTGTCTCTTTAGAAATCAAAGATACAGAGGTACGAGACTATAGAACTGATCCTGTTCAAGTAAGGTCGTGACCACCATTGCTTCTTCGGAGTTATATATACAAAGAAGTTTCTTTCGGAACTAGCGATGTGGGATATATTGTGATCGCAGCCTATTAAATAAAAGTAAAGCATATATGGACCAAGGCCCACTTTATCCCTTATATACTTTTACAATCCCCTCATTTGTCATCGGCCCATCGGTAAATTTGCCTTTGAATTTGTTTCTCAAGCAATTCTCTTGTTTTTTTGGTGACCAACATGATCTTTTTTTTTTTTATAATCTCAAAACCGAGTGTTCTCTGCCACCAATGCGAAGTGAAGATTCAAAACTAAGTCATTATCAATGATTTGTAGTTGGTATTATTAGCATTATTTTATTATTAATTTTAATACTAGTTTAAGTTTTGAGATCCATTAAAAACTTCTTAAGTTTTGTAGAATTAATGATAATATTCATTGGGTTTTAAAGAATAAAAAAATAAATTTTTTTTATCAAAAATAAAATGAAAAAAAATCAAATTAGTAAATATAAAAATACAAGATTTTATTAAAACTTGAATAACACGATTATACAAGATTAAAAAACATATAAAAACATAATGAAAAACACAATTAACTAGTCTTTAGTTTTCAATTTTGCCTTATACAAAACCTACATCAGTGTTTCCAATCCTTGTAGCAAATTGACCAAATGCTCCGGCAGTTCATGTGTGCAAGTCTGTTCCTAACAAAACCTATTATAAGGAAATATATCAATCAGAGCAGAAACAAACAAAGGCAATTTCAGTCAGAACAAAACCAAACAAAGCCAAATACTATCCAACGATTGTTCTCCTGGCCTGCAATGACCTTCTTGTGCAAGTGCAACATGGCAAACACCTTTGTAATCAGGATTAGCCTACCGATTAGAAAAGAAAGCACTAAAAACTTTATCCAAAAGCAAACAAGATAGAATTTTGTTACTCCATTGGAAAGTTCAAAACCATCATACCCGGAAATCTCCAACGTCAGTGATATCAAAGAAATACTTAATGTTTAGTTCTCTACAATGTTCCCTCATGATATCCACGTTACGATTTCACGCTTATCAGCTGTGAATATGTAATGATCTGGTATAACAACAATCTTCTCTGGGTCCCAAACCTTCAACATATAAGTAACAACAATCACAATAACTAAGGGTGCCAAAGTGATCAATCGTAAATACAACTTCTTTCTAACTAGAAGATAACATAATACAACAAAGCAACATAATATTTCTTAATCATAGCAAGTTTCAGGCCCGGCCCGTGGCTAAAGCCCATGAAGCAAGGGTTTTAGGCATAAAAAAAAATATATTTGTTGATGGCATCATTACAGAAAGTTTGTTATATTGTAATGGTTACAAAACTAAAATATTGTTGGCTGGTCGCGAGTTCGAGGTTCTAATATGCCAGCTTTTGGGTTTTTTTTTTTAATGTTTTTAATGGGTTTAAAAAAAAATTCAGCTTTAGGCATCAAAAAAACCTTTGGGCCGGCCCTGGCAAGATTCAAAACTATCAACAACAATATCATTTCTTCTAGTAATCCTAGCAAGAAGAAGAAGAAGAAGCAAACCTTAGCCTTTTCACCAAACTCTCTCGAAGATACCAAAAGCACCAGGGCCACAAACATCATATGTCATAAGAACATCAACATTAACCCAAATGTTATCACCAGGTACTACTAGTGATTTCTCAGCTGCTCTAGCTAGAATCTTCTCCATCATCGTCATCCCAATTTTCACCTGAAAAATCGCAAAAAAAAAAAAACATGTAAGAAACAAAACAGAGGAGAAATTAAAAAAGATGCAACGAGAGAGAAGAAGAAGATCACTGACCGATCCTGTTGTGCCTGGAGAACGTTCCGTTTGCGGAGCCATAACGGAAACGATCTTCCGTGAAATCGATTTCTTCTGACATCGATGTATCGAAATCTGCAAATATTTCGGAAACGAAGAAAAACCCAAATCCTTGTACAATCGAAGATGTCAGAGAGAGAGAGAGACAGTCAGTCAAATGCAAACAAAATCGAGAAATGAGAGATGATTGATGATAATGAAAACCTTGGAGGATTTGCAGACGAAAGGAGAGGAAGAGATTACAGAGGAATCCATGGATGGTTTCTTCGATGTGTGCGGTGTTTGTGAAGAAGATTGAGGCGTCGTGTGTTAAGCTTAAACCTATGAGGAGGTGACAAGTGTCCCCATGAGACGACTCAAGCATATCAATGGGCTGATATGTTTCAAGCCCAAAAATTTGTTTACCCAATTTTTTTATTCTATTTTAATGGGTTGATATCCACAAAAAAATCATTGATAAGGATGTTCTAAGTGCACACGTAGATTGAACCAAATAGTTAAGGAAACCTCAAGGTTAAAAAACACCAAAAATGCCCAAACATATGAATACATACGTTACAAATAATTTTTATACATTCAACGAATCATTTATTTGAAAGTCATTGTTAAACTATAACCTACAACTTAAATTATTGGTCTGGTTGTAAAGTGTAACACTACAATGTTTTAATTGGAAGCTTGTAATGACATTATAACATACGACTTTTAAATGTAACTCTCCCAACAATGTTACACTATAAATAGTTTCTTCTTCTCATACAATCAAGCATCTCAAACAACCTTCTTCTCCATAAAGAAAAAGAAAGAAAGAAAAATATAGTCACCGCAATGGAAGGTAGGATCCACGCTCGTCTCTCCATGATTCTAGTCGTGACTTTGTGTGTCACTACTCTATTAAGGCCGAGTCTAGCCGAGGTGCACGTGATGCCCCAATTCTCCATCGATCTCACAAAATGTTGGTCATCGCTCTTCAATGTTGAAGGCTGTGTAATGGAAATCTACAAATCTGTTGCAACATGTAAGTTTGAAAACGTTGGACTTACATGTTGCAAGGCGTTTACGGAAGTGGATGCAAAGTGTTGGCCAAAAATGTTTCCGTTGAATCCATTATTTCCTCCTCTTCTCAAGAATGGATGCTCGCGAATTAGTGCATCTGCTCCCGCACACACGACTCTTCAATTCCATATTGTTCCTGTGTTTCCTCTTCCTGGTTCCCCGATCGATTTCACAAAATGTTTGTCATCACTTGTCAATGTTCAAGGTTGTGTAACTGATATCTACAAATCAGTTGTGAAAGGTAAGTTTGAAAATGTTGGTGCTACGTGTTGCAAGGCGTTTTCAGCTGTGGATGCAAAGTGTTGGCCACAAATGTTTCCACTAAATCCGTTTTTCCCTCCTCTTCTCAAAGATGGATGTTCTCACATCAACGCAGCCGCTCCCACACATAAGTGAAGTAGCTATGGAACCATCATTCAAAACGCTTAAATTCCATTATGCAATAGTTTGTTTATTATAGCTTCTAAGCTCCATTATGCAATAGTTTGTTTATTTCAATCAGTCATGAAGGTTATTTACATGTATTGTTGGTTGGTTGTTCTTGGTCTCATCATCTAATACGGTAATAATTTCATTTATATATGTCTTTTGGGGATATAATAATTTAGCTTAAGTTTCTAGTATATTGTTCTAACATTTATCATATTGCGTAACCATTTATTCTTAAAGAGAATCACAATTTGAGAAACTTAAATCAGCACTGAATGAGCTGTACGAAACAGAAACTGAGAAATGAATAAGTCTCTCCCTCTCACAAACATTTCATGAAACATGTTATATTCAATACTTACACACACTCAACATTGTTCCCGATGACATAATTATACTCAGCTTGCATCGATACAATGATGGAGTGTCCGAATTCATCTTTAGAAAAGATAGAATAAAAAAAAAAGTGAACAAAAAAATAGAAAACAATTGTGGAGCTGCTTTTCCAAAATACTTTACCTTCCATAGATTTCTTCCTCCTGTATAATCTTGAAGGCATTCTCAACACTTGTACATCAATCCCTTCAGTTATGGAAGTCTTATTTGCTATGTTCTCAATGTGGGATAATCTCAAAGAACTTCTCCGAAACTTTACCTTCTAAAGAGCAAACTATTCAAACTCAAGAATTGGTGGAGGGTTCTTTTATTGAAACCCTTTCCAAAAATAGGCGTACGCCGATTATGAGCAAAGAGGACACGGTATTCTTTAGTAAAAGGCGAAAGAATAGTTCGCTTTGTCCTCACTGCACGGCTCCGTGAATCTCATACAATGATCTTCGTCTTTTTTTATACTTCAGTTTAGTCAATGTCACTGAGTATTGTGACCGATGTGGGACGTCAAACCAGTAGTAATTTGATATTTTAATGGATCGTTGATATATGGAATTCTGGGCTTTTTGGATGATTAAAGCCCGTTTTAATTCAAGCCGGGTTAAAATTGCTAATGCGATGAAGAGTAAACCGGCGTTAACATATATTTATGTTTTTTTTGGATCATCAAAATAAAAAAACTAAGTTAGGTTCGGTTACCCAAAATGGTAGCGATAAGTTTAAATAAAAACATTTCAGAAATAGCTAAACATGCACCATTCGCAAGCTTATCGGCATTCGAATTAAGATTGCGTGAAATGTGAGAAGTGAGATAGAGAAAAGAAAGAGAACTTCTCCTTTATATTCAATAATTTTTTCAATATGGACTTCAAACGCCGGCCACTCCATCAGTGTAGACACAATTTTCACCAAATCAAAACAGTCTCTCGCGAAAGCTGCCTCCTTCTGCTGCATGTCGATCAAGCATTGCATGGCTCATCCTAAAGTTTCAATCTCCGCATGTAATGGGGATAGGCTTCGTTGTATATTTTAAGCTATTAAGATCCCTTTACCTTCGTCTCGAAAATATACCATCCAAGACTTGAATTTTTATCTAAATCTTTTCAAGAACCATCAATCTTGCATTTCAAACCTGGATAGACCGGAGACAAAGGATAGTATCAAAGTTGTGCATCATCGGGTAGTATAGCCTGGGACTCCTCAGTTTCCGCATTTCGCAGAACAACATATGGATCTATATCCAATCCTTAAAAAATCTTGTTGTTTCGCACTTTCCAAATATTTCACATAATCCATGAGAACTTTTGATCATGATTTCTAGGAGGTACTCACCAGAATAAAATAAATCATATTTGTGAGAAGGGAGGATACCGGAAATACTCCGTATCTACGTGGATCTATGTTTTTCTTTATCGAATTTGTCGTTAAAAACCTTTACAAGTTGAGTGAGTCAATTTTTAAAGTGTAACACATCCATGTTTTAAGTCAAAGGTTGTCATAACGGACGACTCTTGAAGTGAAACCCTCGTAATGAATTTGCCGAATACATTCAACTTGAGCTACCTTATAAATGATATGTTCGTTGCGATACCCAATCGTGCTAGGCGTGAGTTGGGCATTCGATCCGGGCCTAACGATTTTTAGAAACTCGGATATAAATAGGGAAGTACTCGGGGAGTAAGTTTTGTGATATTTATCAATTTACATGATTATCTTATTATATAAACTTTGATACGTCAAACATTGTAATTAACATGATCGTGACACGTGTCAAGTCAGTTGATTAGATTTTGACACGTGTATACAAGTAAAATAATTATTTTCAATTAGATTTTAATCTTATGTCAAAAGATTTATCTGTATATATATATATTTGTCAAATAGTAAAAAGTAAACCTAATTTAAATAGGACTAGATTTTCCTAATCCTAATTAAAATAGGTGAAAAAGAATTTTTTTCAATTAGATTTAGGTACAAGTAAAAACATTTATCTATTTATCTTTATTTATAAAATTATAAAAAAATAAACTAATTTAAATAGGATTAGAAAAATCTAATTATTTAGAAATATGTGAAATAATTTAATTGAATATCAAATAATATAAACAATAAACATGACAATAAAATAGATAAATATTTGATTGATTTCTCTACAAATATTTTTGTACTAACATTCTCAATTTTATTTTATCACTTCATGGAGGTAACCCAATTTTGTCTTCCGTTTTGTTTGTGTTTGATTTGTTTTACGGAGGTTATAAAATATTTAGAGACTAAAATAGTTCAAATACAAGTATGGGAATAGAACTATCAACATTTTTTTTTGTCAACCACACATTAATTAAAATATGCCAACCAATGAGGCAGAAAATTGTTTAAAAAAAAAAAACTTAAAGTTCTAGAATGTGCATAGCGGGCCAAACAATCCGCTTTTAGATTAACTGAAGAATTATAAACATTTTGAAATATAGATTTTGAGTAATAAAATAGAAAAACAAAATAGAAAAGTACATTTAATTTAGAGGCAATTGCAAAAATGCCACTTTTGGTGTATGCATTTGCAAAAATGCCACTTAAGAGTGTTTATTTGCAAAAATATCACTAATTATGGATGTTTTGACACCTAAAACCCTCAAAACAAAATTTTAATACAACAAAGTTAAGCTAAACATAAATGATATAATGAAAAAAATAATTTTGAAAAGTGGCATTTTTGCAAAGATTTTGAAAATGTGGCATTTTTGAAAAATCGCATTTTTAAAAATTTCTCTTTAATTTAATTATGAATAAAAAAACTAATAATTTAAAAATATGTAATAAAATCTAATTCTAAATCAAATAACAAAAAAATCAAAATTAATAAATAAATGTTGTGCTTCACATTTAGAGGGTTAGAACAACGTTTACATTTTTATTTTATTTACTTTAACGGATAATTTAATTATTTTAATGTTATAGTTAAAAAAATATTTCACAAGTTTATAAGAGATTAAATTACAAAACTCGCATATATGCGGATCTTTAATCTAGTATATTATATTAGACTAATTATTTCAAAGATTCACTTAGTCTGGTGGTTAAAACTTTTTTGGCTTGATAAGGTGGCTAGTTCGACTCCAAGGTGTTGCTTTTTTTTTTTAATATTTCGATTAAAAGAACAATAACTTACTCTTTTGCCCTCATCTTCTTCCTTGAAGAACTCTGAAAACCCTAGCCGCCGCCCTCTGGTTGTTTTGTTTTCACGATTTTGATCATTTTTCTTGCTTTATTTCGTTGTTTTGTAGTAGAAATCATAGATCTATCCCATATAAATCGAATCACCACTTGAATTGAAGATAAAATTTGAAGTTTTTTGAAATCATCCTGAAGAATAAAGCTCTGAAGAATCGGGCAACTACTATGTTTCTGTTTTTTGAATTTTCTTTAGATGAATAAGTCATCCTTGATTATAGGAATAGACTAGCTCCACGTTTCAATTGGTTTCACTAGTTTAGTAGCTTAAGTTTCGGATTCCAGTTGTAAAGTATTATTCAGCTCATCTCTTTCTTCATAAAAAAATCGTGTTGCAGAAGAAGAGAATACGGTTGCAGAAGGAGAAAACCGTGTCACAGAAGAAGGAAATGTTGTACCAGAGGAAGCTCAACCAATTCCAGCAGCTCAAAACCCTGTAAGAGAAGGTTTCAAGAGGACGATTAAAAGAACAGTGTGGTTCAAAGACTTTGACACTAGAGATGCAGGCTTTCTATTAGAAGAAGATGACGAAGAGATTCTCGCAATGTTCATAGCATTAGAGGATCCTAAGTGCTTTGAAGATGCAGCACAACAAGAAGTGTAGAGGAAGGCAATGGGAAAGGAGATCGCTTCTATAGAAGAAAACAACACTTGGGAACTAATCGATATGCCAGAAGGAGCTAAGGTGATCGGAGTGAAGTGGGTGTTCAAAACTAAACTCAATGAGAATGGAGAGATTGATAAATTCAAGGCAAGACTGGTTGAAAGGGTTATCACCAGAAAGAAGGAGTAGATTTTCATGAAGTTTTTGTACCAGTTGCTAGATGGGATACAATAAGAGTGATATTGGGTATAGTTGCAGAAAAAGGTTGGAATAGCTAGATGTTAAAAGTGCTTTCTTACACGGAGAACTGGTGGAGGAAGTCTTTGTGGAGCAACCAAAAGGATTTGAGGTCAGTTACGGATCTAACAAGGTTTATAGGTTGAAGAAAGCGTTATATGGCCTGAAACAAGTTCCAAGAGCTTGGTACAGTAGCATTGAAGGGTACTTTTTACAAGAAGAATTTGAAAAATGTTACTGTGAGCACACGTTGTTCGTGAAGAAGGAAGAATGATGCTGCTTGATTGTAAGTCTCTATGTTAATGATCTCATCTACACGAGAAACTTAACAGAGATGCTTGAAGAGTTTAAAGACTCCATGATGAGTGAGTTCTCAATGATGGACATGGGAAGAATGAAGTATTTTTTGGAGTAGAGGTTGTTCAAGATGAGAAAGGGATCTTTAAAAATCAAAGGAGATATGCATAAGAAACTTTGAAGAAGTATGGAATGGAGGAGTGCAATGCTGTTAAGAATCCTATGGTTCCGGGTCACAAGCTGACAAAGGCAGGAGCTGGAGAAGAAGTAAATCCAACAACATTCAAGCAACTTATTGGAAGCTTAAGGTACCTAACTGGTACAAGGCCATATTTGACTTACTCAGTGAATTTGATTAGTAGATACATGGAGAGTCCGAATGAGCAACACATGGTGGCAGCTAAGATATGGCCTTGTACCAGTTAGGTACCTTAAGCTTCCATGTATCTACATACTCAGTACCTTAAGCTTCTTTGAGATTATCCCACATTGAGAACATAGCAAATAAGACTTCCATAACTGAAGGGATTGTACAAGTGTTGATGAGAATGCCTTCAAGATTATACAAGGGGAAGAAATCTATCGAAGGTAAAGTATTTTGGAGAAGCAGCTCCACAATTGTTTTCTATTTTTTTGTTCACTTTTTTTTTATTCTATCTTTTCTAAAGATGAATTCGGACACTCCATCATTGTATCGATGCAAGCTGAGTATGATTATGTCATCGGGAACAATGTTGAGTGTGTGTAAGTATTGAATATAACATGCTTCATGAAATGTTTGTGAGAGGGAGAGACATATTCATTTCTCAGTTTCTGTTTCGTACAGCTCCTTCAGTGCTGATTTAAGTTTCTCAAATTGTGATTCTATTTAAGAATAAATGGTTACGCAATATGATAAATGTTAGAACAATATACTAGAAACTTAAGCTAAATTATTATATCCCCAAAAGACATATATAAATGAAATTATTACCGTATTAGATGATGAGACCAAGAACAACCAACCAACAATACATGTAAATAACCTTCATGACTGATTGAAATAAACAAACTATTGCATAATGGAGCTTAGAAGCTATAATAAACAAACTATTGCATAATGGAATTTAAGCGTTTTGAATGATGGTTCCATAGCTACTTCACTTATGTGTGGGAGCGGCTGCGTTGATGTGAGAACATCCATCTTTGAGAAGAGGAGGGAAAAACGGATTTAGTGGAAACATTTGTGGCCAACACTTTGCATCCACAGCTGAAAACGCCTTGCAACACGTAGCACCAACATTTTCAAACTTACCTGTCACAACTGATTTGTAGATATCAGTTACACAACCTTGAACATTGACAAGTGATGACAAACATTTTGTGAAATCGATCGGGGAACCAGGAAGAGGAAACACAGGAACAATATGGAATTGAAGAGTCGTGTGTGCGGGAGCAGATGCACTAATTCGCGAGCATCCATTCTTGAGAAGAGGAGGAAATAATGGATTCAACGGAAACATTTTTGGCCAACACTTTGCATCCACTTCCGTAAACGCCTTGCAACATGTAAGTCCAACGTTTTCAAACTTACATGTTGCAACAGATTTGTAGATTTCCATTACACAGCCTTCAACATTGAAGAGCGATGACCAACATTTTGTGAGATCGATGGAGAATTGGGGCATCACGTGCACCTCGGCTAGACTCGGCCTTAATAGAGTAGTGACACACAAAGTCACGACTAGAATCATGGAGAGACGAGCGTGGATCCTACCTTCCATTGCGGTGACTATATTTTTCTTTCTTTCTTTTTCTTTATGGAGAAGAAGGTTGTTTGAGATGCTTGATTGTATGAGAAGAAGAAACTATTTATAGTGTAACATTGTTGGGAGAGTTACATTTAAAAGTCGTATGTTATAATGTCATTACAAGCTTCCAATTAAAACATTGTAGTGTTACACTTTACAACCAGACCAATAATTTAAGTTGTAGGTTATAGTTTAACAATGACTTTCAAATAAATGATTCGTTGAATGTATAAAAATTATTTGTAACGTATGTATTCATATGTTTGGGCATTTTTGGTGTCTTTTAACCTTGAGGTTTCCTTAACTATTTGGTTCAATCTACGTGTGCACTTAGAACATCCTTATCAATGATTTTTTTGTGGATATCAACCCATTAAAATAGAATAAAAAAATTGGGTAAACAAATTTTTGGGCTTGAAACATATCAGCCCATTGATATGCTTGAGTCGTCTCATGGGGACACTTGTCACCTCCTCATAGGTTTAAGCTTAACACACGACGCCTCAATCTTCTTCACAAACACCGCACACATCGAAGAAACCATCCATGGATTCCTCTGTAATCTCTTCCTCTCCTTTCGTCTGCAAATCCTCCAAGGTTTTCATTATCATCAATCATCTCTCATTTCTCGATTTTGTTTGCATTTGACTGACTGTCTCTCTCTTTCTCTGACATCTTCGATTGTACAAGGATTTGGGTTTTTCTTCGTTTCCGAAATATTTGCAGATTTCGATACATCGATGTCAGAAGAAATCGATTTCACGGAAGATCGTTTCCGTTATGGCTCCGCAAACGGAACGTTCTCCAGGCACAACAGGATCGGTCAGTGATCTTCTTCTTCTCTCTCGTTGCATCTTTTTTAATTTCTCCTCTGTTTTGTTTCTTACATGTTTTTTTTTTTTTGCGATTTTTCAGGTGAAAATTGGGATGACGATGATGGAGAAGATTCTAGCTAGAGCAGCTGAGAAATCACTAGTAGTACCTGGTGATAACATTTGGGTTAATGTTGATGTTCTTATGACATATGATGTTTGTGGCCCTGGTGCTTTTGGTATCTTCGAGAGAGTTTGGTGAAAAGGCTAAGGTTTGCTTCTTCTTCTTCTTCTTGCTAGGATTACTAGAAGAAATGATATTGTTGTTGATAGTTTTGAATCTTGCCAGGGCCGGCCCAAAGGTTTTTTTGATGCCTAAAGCTGAATTTTTTTTTAAACCCATTAAAAACATTAAAAAAAAAAACCCAAAAGCTGGCATATTAGAACCTCGAACTCGCGACCAGCCAACAATATTTTAGTTTTGTAACCATTACAATATAACAAACTTTCTGTAATGATGCCATCAACAAATATATTTTTTTTTATGCCTAAAACCCTTGCTTCATGGGCTTTAGCCACGGGCCGGGCCTGAAACTTGCTATGATTAAGAAATATTATGTTGCTTTGTTGTATTGTGTTATCTTCTAGTTAGAAAGAAGTTGTATTTACGATTGATCACTTTGGCACCCTTAGTTATTGTGATTGTTGTTACTTATATGTTGAAGGTTTGGGACCCAGAGAAGATTGTTGTTATACCAGATCATTACATATTCACAGCTGATAAGCGTGAAATCGTAACGTGGATATCATGAGGGAACATTGTAGAGAACTAAACATTAAGTATTTCTTTGATATCACTGACGTTGGAGATTTCCGGGTATGATGGTTTTGAACTTTCCAATGGAGTAACAAAATTCTATCTTGTTTGCTTTTGGATAAAGTTTTTAGTGCTTTCTTTTCTAATCGGTAGGCTAATCCTGATTACAAAGGTGTTTGCCATGTTGCACTTGCACAAGAAGGTCATTGCAGGCCAGGAGAACAATCGTTGGATAGTATTTGGCTTTGTTTGGTTTTGTTCTGACTGAAATTGCCTTTGTTTGTTTCTGCTCTGATTGATATATTTCCTTATAATAGGTTTTGTTAGGAACAGACTTGCACACATGAACTGCCGGAGCATTTGGTCAATTTGCTACAAGGATTGGAAACACTGATGTAGGTTTTGTATAAGGCAAAATTGAAAACTAAAGACTAGTTAATTGTGTTTTTCATTATGTTTTTATATGTTTTTTAATCTTGTATAATCGTGTTATTCAAGTTTTAATAAAATCTTGTATTTTTATATTTACTAATTTGATTTTTTTCATTTTATTTTTGATAAAAAAAATTTATTTTTTTATTCTTTAAAACCCAATGAATATTATCATTAATTCTACAAAACTTAAGAAGTTTTTAATGGATCTCAAAACTTAAACTAGTATTAAAATTAATAATAAAATAATGCTAATAATACCAACTACAAATCATTGATAATGACTTAGTTTTGAATCTTCACTTCGCATTGGTGGCAGAGAACACTCGGTTTTGAGATTATAAAAAAAAAAAAGATCATGTTGGTCACCAAAAAAACAAGAGAATTGCTTGAGAAACAAATTCAAAGGCAAATTTACCGATGGGCCGATGACAAATGAGGGGATTGTAAAAGTATATAAGGGATAAAGTGGGCCTTGGTCCATATATGCTTTACTTTTATTTAATAGGCTGCGATCACAATATATCCCACATCGCTAGTTCCGAAAGAAACTTCTTTGTATATATAACTCCGAAGAAGCAATGGTGGTTCCCACTTTTCTAAAGCTTACTTTCACAGGTTACTTCATCGTTTCAAAGCATGGATTGGTCATTGGTGTATTATTGGTTGTATAAACCTATTTAATGGGGATCAAAATGGTCTCTGTGCTTAAAACTTTTTATAAATAATGCACATAGGGTGTTCGACGAAATGTCTATGAGAGCAGGAATTCAATTTATTTTCTACAGTCCTTAAGTGTTGATTTAGGTTTCTAACTAAAACACTCAAAACGTTTATGTTCCCAGAGTTACACTTTGAGAATCGTCTAGTTTGTAACCTTTGAAACAAAACATAGAATAAGTCAAGTTGTTGACTGCTTACTTTGCAATAAAACCAGAGGTATGCTCTGTATCATAGCTAGAGAGAGAGGCATAGACCAGTTGAAGAAGACAAAACCCAATGGGGAAGTCGTTTTAGTAAAGTCATGGAGTTTTGCCGTGAGAACCGAGCGAAGTATTCCTTCGCCTTTAAATAAAGAATAACGTGTGTTCTAAAGCGGCTACGCCTACTTTGAGAAGGGTTCTCAAAACTCCCATCAATCATTGATTTTCCAAATTATATAATTCCAACTGCCAAAGTTTAAGAAAAGTTTTATATATTAGGTGATGGCGATTTCATTGTAAAAGCTGCCACACTTTATAACTTTCTTCTTTAGCCATGCAATAAACCCATTTTGTGTTAGCATTAGTCACGAACTTAGTGAATAACTTTACAGGTGATATTTTTTGCTAAATGTTGATGAGATTGTGCTCAAGATCATACAAAGTGGATGAGTATCTATCGAAGCCTTCGAAGGTAATCTTTTGGAGAAGCTATCAAATGAGACAACCAAAGTTGAAGAGCACTAAAATGACAAGCAATTAGGACATTCAAAAAGACACACTAGAAAAAAGCCATCAGAAAAGTGAAATCTTCAATGGCTGAATGGATTTTACTTGTTTGCGGGAAGAGCCGCATTGATGCGAGAGCAAGCATTCTTGAAAAGAGGAGGGAATAATGAATTCAACGGAAACATTTGTGGCCACCACTTTGCATTCATTTCCATAAGTGCTTTGCAGCACATAGCTTCAACATTTTCAAATTTAGTTGTGACATAGATTCCGATTACACAACCTTGAACATTGAAGAGCGATGACCAACATTTTCTGAGATCAACGGGAGAATCTACCCCTAGATTGGTAGGGTGTTGAGGTGTCACTTGGATCTCTGCTAGTCCCGGCCTCAATAAAGTAGTGGCACACACATGTCACAACTAGCGTTGAGAGGAGAACTTAAATTCTACCTTCCATTACGGCGACTATGTTTTTTTTTCTTTTTCTCTTACTACATACAGTAGAGTAGATTGTTTGAGATGGTCTTGATGGTAGGAGCAGAAAGGAACTATCTATAGTGTAACATTATTGAATTTAATGAGTCTATTGGGAGAGTTTCACTTTAAAAGTCGAATTAAAAAACATGGAAGAATTTGAAAAATGTTACTGTGAGCACACGTTGTTCGTGAAGAAGGAAGACGACCCTACTTGATTGTAAGTCTCTATATTGATGATCTCATCTACACGAGAAACTCGACAGAGATGCTTGAAGAGTTTAAAGACTCCATGATGAGTGAGTTCTCAATGACGGACCTGGGAAGAATGTAGTATTTTTTTGGAGTAGAGGTTGTTCAAGATGAGACAGGGATCTTTAGAAATCAAAGGAGATATGCAGAAGAAACTCTGAAGAAGTATGGAATGGAGGAGTGCAATGCTGTTAAGAATCCTATGGTTTCGAGTCACAAGCTGACAAAGGCAGGAGCTGGAGAAGAAGTAAATCCAACAACATTCAAGCAACTTATTGGAAGCTTAAGGTACCTAACTGGTACAAGGCCATAGTGAATTTGACTTACTTAGTGAATTTGATTAGTAGATGCATGGAGAGTCCGAATGAGCAACACATGGTGGCAGCTAAGAGAATCCTGAGATACATTCAAGGAACTCGTGATTTTGGAATTCAATACAAGTATGGAGGAGAACAAAAGCTGGTTGGATTTGTGGACAGTGATTATGCACGGGATGTTGATGATTTTAAAAGCACCTCTGGATACATCTTTATGTTAGGAGGAGCAGTGTTATGGGTTTCTAAGAAGTAACTGATTGTGACTTTGTCTATAACGGAAGCAGAATTCGTTTCAGCTGCTTATGGAGCTTGCCAAGCAGTGTGGCTCAGAAACATACTGTTGGAGATTGATTTTCAGTAAAAGGAAGGTACTGTTCTGTTCTGTGACAATAGTTCCACCATAAAATTGTCAAAGAACCCGGTGTTACATGGAAGGAGCAAGCACATACATGTCACGTTTCATTACTTAAGAGAGTTGGTGAAAGATGAAATCATTCAACTTAACTATTGTGAAACACAAGATCAGATATCCGATATAATGACAAAGGGTGAAGCTTGAGGTGTTCGAGAAGCTCAGGAGCAGGATGGGAGTGTGCGTTAAGGAAGAGTAAACGGGAAAGGAGTCATTCCAGTTTAGGGGAGGAAATGAAGAATAAAGCGCTGAAGAATCGGGCAACTACTCTGTTTCTGTTTTTTGAATTTTCTTTAGATGAATAAGTCATCCTTGATTATAGGAATAGAGTAGCTCCACGTTTCAATTTGTTTCACTAGTTTAGTAGCTTAAGTTTCGGATTCCAGTTGAAGATTAAGGTCTATTTAAAAGGCCACTTTCCTTTGTTGAATACAAGAATTATTCAGCTCATCTCTTTCTTCATAAGTTTTCTTAAACACAAAGATAACACATCCGAGTTTTGAATCGAATAAGGTGTATTCGTGGCGGCGGGCCACCGCCGTGGAAGCAGCCGCCTCGAGCGCGTTTTCGAACATGGTGTATAGGGGTGGGCGCATATTAACCGAATCGAACTGAATCAAACCGAACCAGCTGAATTCGAGCCGAACTAAACCAAACCAAAGTATATACACAAACCATTAGTTAAGTTTTTCTTCAATCCGAACGGTTCAATTCGGTTTGGTTTAAAACCGAACCAACCCGAGCAATGGTTTTTATATTTAATTAATTATATTTTAAATAATATTATAGATGCGTTTTTAAACAAAGTTTGATTTTAATATAATTTTACATTCAATTCAAAAAAAAAACATCATCGTCAACTACCCTTTAATATTCTTCATTAGGTTCATAATTTTTTTTTCAAATTATACCTAATATTCGTAATTCAAGTTTTGGGAAAAAAACAAAAAACAAATGAACCCTCGAGGTGATATCGATGTGATCAACATATATCGACAGTCTAGAAGATCCAACGGCTTCGTCACTACATGTATATATATCCCACCACACCAAGTAATACGATGGGCTCGTATAGTATCGGTTTGGGCCTTAACGTGTCTTGTACTTAATATAGACTTTAGGGTAATGGTAATCTAACCTAAGGGTTAAGTATATATATGTATGTAGCCTCCAGTATGAAGCACAGTTTTTGCATTCCAGAATCATTGTGTAATTCTGACATGGTATCAGAGCCAAACGGCGCTTAAATCAAACACATCAAACTTCTTAAAAACTCATGGACGAGAATATGAAGAAAATCATGGACGCGGAAGGCGTTCATTCTGGTACAAAGAATCAGACTGCGGAAGGCAATCATGGGGGCGTGAAAAGTGATGCAGCGGAAGGCACATCACGAAAGACAATCAATCCGTATGACTTGTCTTCTGGAGACAACCCGGGAGCTATCATCTCCCATGTATCTCTAAAAGACACCAACTACGATGAATGGGCAAGAGAATTGAGGACTGCACTACGTGCAAGGAAGAAGTTTGGATTTATTGATGGGTCTATTCCAAGGCCTGGAGAAGATTCAGTGATGCTAGAAGATTGGTGGACAAACCAGTCTCTATTGGTGTCGTGGATCAGAAACACGATTGATCCAAGCCTAAGACGTGACATCTCATATTTTGAGGTGGCGACAGATCTATGGGAGGATATAAAGGAGCAATTCTCAGTGGTGAATGGTCCGAAGATCCAACAACTGAAAGGAGAGCTCATTACCTGCAAACAGGGCACTATGAGTGTCTCGGCGTATTTTGGGCGTCTAAAGAGACTATATGAGAGTCTTGGAGACTATGAACAGAGCGGTGCTTGTACGTGTGGAGGATGCACATGCGGAAAATGTACGTGTGGTGGTTGTCGGTGTGGATCGAGGGCTAGAGAAGCTCGCAAGCGTGAAGATGATAAGGTTCATCAGTTCCTTTGGGGATTGGATGAACAACGATTTGGAGCTCTCAAATCATCGTTGTTGTCTCGCGATCCGCTACCGACACTAAATCAAGCTTACTCAACGGTGCAGCGAGATGAGTCATTGAAAACAGCAGCACGTGAGAAGGAGACTGGAGGCGACATCATGGGCTTCGCGGTAAATGCTTCCCAGTCACGAGCTCGGAGTGATTTGGTATGTTCTCATTGCAGGAAAAGTGGACATGAGAAAGAGAGGTGTTACCAAATAATTGGTTTTCCTGAGACTTGGGGAGAAAGAGGTGGTCGTGGTGTCTCGCGAGGAGGTCGCGGAGTTTCGCGTGGAGGTAATGTACAACGTGGCCGTGGTCGTGGATCGTTTGCACCTAGAGCAAACATAGCTCATGGAGATGGTGATCAGGTGGTGAATCATTCCGGGGGTTTTAGCGAAGAACAATTGAGGATGCTACAATCAATGTTCAACTCCGGGAAGATAAGTACCACAGAAACGTTAACGGGTAAGGAACTCTCTGTTTTTTGGATTCTAGATACGGGTGCAACAAACCATATGACATCCAAATTAGAAGTTCTTAGAGATGTGCAGGATATAGTGCCTCGGTTTGTTATACTTGCTGATGGTAGAAAACGTGTCGCCACAAAATCTGGCACAGTGGTACTTGGTCGCTGTCTTCAGCTTCTTAGGGTGTTATATGTGCCTGATCTTGATGCAGATTTGATATCGGTTTCTCAGATGAATGACCAGAATGATTGTTTTGCTCAATTTACCCTCGATTCTGTGTAATCCAGGACCGTTCGCGGATGATGATTGGAGCGGGCCAGCGAATTGATGGGTTGTATTATTTTCGTTCTGTGGAGTCAGCTGCAGCTGTTCAGGTTAAGAGATCAGAGGCGGTTGATGTGTGGCACAGATGCTTAGGACATCCATCGTCAAAAATACTTAAGTTTCTTCCTTGTGTGTCTTCTAGTAAAACTAGTGAGTTGTTGAATAAAGCGTGTGAAGTATGTCTCCGCGCTAAACAAACAAGGGATTGTTTTCAGTTGAGTAGTAATAAAACAAATTCGATTTTTGAGAAAATTCACTGTGATGTGTGGGGACCATATCGAACTCCTACATCGACAGGAGCAAGATATTTTTTAACAGTGGTGGATGATTTTTCGCGAGGCATCTGGCTATTTTTGATGAAAGAAAAGAGTGAAGTAGCACATCATCTTCAAAATTTTATGATCATGGTAGAAAAACAGTTTGGTGTCTCTGTCAAAACCGTTAGGAGTGATAACGGCACAGAATTTATGTGTCTTAAGGCATATTTTCAGAGTAATGGGATTTTACACGAGACGTCTTGTGTTGGCACACCGCAACAAAATGGCAGAGCCGAACGGAAACATCGTCACGTACTTAATGTGGCTCGTGCATTATTATTCCAAGCAAATTTACCCATCAAGTTTTGGGGTGAGAGTATTCTAACTGCAGCGTATTTGATGAATAGAACTCCATCGATGGTTCTTAATGGCAAAACATCATACGAAATACTCCATGGAACACCTCCATCTTTGGACAGTCTAAGAGTATTCGGTTGCTTCTGTTTTGTTCACAACCAGGACCATCGGGGAGACAAATTTGCAAGTCGAAGCCGACGATGCATGTTCATAGGTTATCCGTTGGGACAAAAAGGCTGGAGGGTATTCGATTTAGAGAAGAAGGTTTTTCTGGTCTCAAGAGATGTAGTTTTTTCAGAAGAGGAATTTGTGTATCCTGAAATACACTCATCACCGACAAGTGAAGAGAGGATAATTAATGGTGACTGTTTTGTTGGGGACATAAATGAGATGGTTACACCGGATGCTGCAGGTTCTGGTGATAATACAAGGTCGAGAGTCCTCATACAGACTTGTCTTTGCCTGTGCCAGTTTCTGAAACAGTTCCTGAAGTGATCCCTGAGATAGTTTCCGAAATAGCATCAGAGGCAACTCCCGCGGAAGCAACGGCACTTGTTCTGGTTCCTCTGCGCCGTAGCACACGGGAGAGAACTCCATCGGTGCGACTTGACGGTTATGTTTTAAATCATTGCGTTACAGGGACCGTGAAGAGTGATGAGGCGGGTGAAAAACCTCGTTATCCAATTGAAGATTTTCTTGGCTATGATAATTTCTCTCCGGTCCATCGAGCCTATCTTACTTCTATTTCAGCTGCACGTGAAGCATGCTCCTTTGAAGAAGCCTTAGAAGATGAACGGTGGTGCGGTGCTATGCAAGAAGAAATTACCGTACAACAAAAGAATCGCACATGGGATTTGGGTCTTTTGCCTCTTGGCAAGAAAGCCATTGGTTGTAAATGGGTGTTTACCATTAAGTACAAAGCGGATGGTTCGATTGAGAGATACAAAGCCCGCTTGGTGGCATTGGGAAATCGACAAGTAAAGGGTCAAGATTATGAAGATACCTTCGCTCCGGTTGTTAAGATCACCACGGTACGTTCTCTTCTCAAAGTTGCTGCTGCTAGAAACTGGGAACTCCACCAAATGGATGTTCATCATGCGTTCCTACATGGTGACTTAGAGGAAGAGGTATACATGAAACTTCCCCAAGGTTTTCATACGAAGTCTCCAAACATGGTGTGTCGATTGAGAAAATCCTTGTATGGTTTAAAACAGTCGCCGAGATGTTGGTTTGCTAAGCTTGGAGCAGCATTACAGCGGTATGGGTTTCAACAATCTCGATCTGACTATGCACTTTATACTATGCAAAAGGGAAGCTCATACGTGTATATTTTGGTCTATGTGGATGACCTTGTAATTTCGGGCAATGATGGGGAAGCTATTGCTCGGTTTAAGAAGTATCTCTCGACTTGCTTTCACATGAAAGACCTCGGGGCTTTGAAGTACTTCTTGGGGGGTTGAGGTTTCGCGAAGTAAGAAGGGGATCTATTTGAGCCAACGGAAATATACATTTGATATTATCTCGGATGCAGGTTTGATTGATGCTCGGCCGGTTACGTTTCCGATTGATCAGAACGACCGTCTAGCATTGGCTGACGGTCATGTGCTTCCAGACCCGACACGCTATCGACGCCTTGTGGGCCGCTTGGTGTATTTGGCAGTGACTCGCCCAGATCTTACTTATGCAATTCACGTTTTGTCTCAATTTCTCAAGGCTCCACGGGAAGAACATTGGGATGCTGTGGTGCGGGTCGTCCGGTATCTCAAAACAAATCTGGGCCAAGGCCTACTTCTTAGTGCCGATAGTAATCTTCATGTGTCGGGGTGGTGTGACTTCGATTGGGCGGGATGCCCACTCACGCGTAAGTCACTTACTGGTTGGTTTGTTCAGCTAGGAGACTCTCCTATCACTTGGAAGACCAAGAAGCAAAATAACGTCTCTCGTTCATCAGCAGAAGCAGAATATAGGGCGATGGGTATGCTCACAGCCGAGTTACTTTGGATTAAGAGTCTCTTACGAGACATGGGTGTTACCATGACACGTCCGATGTCTGTGTTATGTGATAGTCAAGCTGCTCTTCACATTAATGCGAATCCCGTCTTCCATGAGAGGACGAAACATGTGGAAGTGGATTGTCACTTTGTTAGAGATGAGATTGTTAAAAGGACCATTGCAACACGTCATGTCTCGACTCACGATCAACTAGCGGATATTTTTACCAAAGCTTTGGGACAGAGAGAATTCACATCATTCTTAAGCAAGTTGGGTGTCTTAAATCTCCACACTCCAACTTGAGGGGGGGTAATACGATGGGCTCGTATAGTATCGGTTTGGGCCTTAACGTGTCTTGTACTTAATATAGACTTTAGGGTAATGGTAATCTAACCTAAGGGTTAAGTATATATATGTATGTAGCCTCCAGTATGAAGCACAGTTTTTGCATTCCAGAATCATTGTGTAATTCTGACACCAAGCAACATCATCACTCAGAGCAACGAAACATGAGTGATTGTATGTGTTCGATGTTATGTTTAAAGTAGCAGAAAGATTGTGAATATTCATTGATAAGACAAAGTATTACTATAGGAAAAAGGGAAACCTCGAGCGTATAATATTCCTACATATGTGAAACATTTACATAGGATAAAAATTACACAATAATTATTCTATTCACAAAATACATATCGCAGTATTCCATATACCTTTAATTTTTACAGTTGGAATGTTGTAATAATAAAACTTTACAGTTGGAAAGAGATGCTGATCAACGAACAATTGAGGATTAAAATGTTAGGGATTGATCTTATGGATGCAAGATATAGATGTTAGTATACATAAATGAAAGAGTACGTAGCTGTTGAGGAATGTTTAAGTGCAAAGCATGAAAAACGTGGAAGGCATAAGAAAACTTGGTCCAATCCACTAATCCGGTGACACCTTGTTGGAGTAAAAGTAAAATTTGAGATTTTAAATGTGTTCTTTATATTACTATCGTCACAAAAAGCGACAAAAGTGTATCCCTTTTGCCTTTGTTTACACCAAATATCACAATCACACTCAAATAGTATATCACTGGTTTCGACCAGTAATATGGATTATGAAAAACGTATATACTAAATCATATAAATCTTTCATTATCGTAACGTCCAATAAGTAGATATGATTTCCCCATTACTTTATGTAAACATAACTATCGCATATGGATGGACCTTTTATCAGTTCAGACAAGTTGTTGGATCAAACCTTTCACAACTCAATGTTCAATATATTTTAAAATTAAACATAGGAGACAAATGCCTCATATTCATTTACCTTTTGCCTCTCAACGAAATATAGATATTAATATTATTGAGAATTGATGTCAAAACCGAACCAAAAAAGTATATTATTGAGAATCAAACTTCACTGATTCTCGGTGAGCTATATTGAAATTTAGATACAAATAATTAATGTATCAAATTCTTTTTATAAAGTAGCATTTATTAGATACATACGCTGATATATTGTAGTATATTCGCATTTGGTAATTAAAAGGTTATTGAGAGCAACGATTAGTTGATCTGGTGGTTAGTCTCTAATGTCAGACACGATTATTATATTACACAGTCATCAAATTAACAAAACAATAATATTACGTGAAATCACAATAAAATTTTATGAACTATATAATTAATAAAACATGAGATACATAAACACAATATATAACCAATTATCAACATAAATCGAGGTACGTCCAACAAGCACTCATAATATAACACATACGAAAACATTACTATTAAAAAGTTATCGTTGTAAAATATTTTTATTCTTATAAAATACATTTGAATTTGTACTCACCAATCATAATATAAGACATACCTAGACATCAATATTACAAATCTATAATAGTAAATTCTAATTTTTATTCTTACAAAATACACTTGAACCTGCACAAGATGTGGGAAGTCACCTAGTTAATAAATAAATGTTATGATTTTATGTTGTTTTTCACTTTTATTTTCTTACAAATTTATAAAATATTAAATTATAAATCTGCATATGTACGAATCCTTAATCTAATGATAAAATAAAATGTTATAAGACGAAATAACAATGATGTCTATGTTAAGTAGCGTGATATCAAGTAAAATAACATCTTACTAAAATAAGTTCGAAAGTTTTAGTAATGTGATAGTAAAATTGTAATAACCCTAAACTTATTTAGATGAGTCAAGATCATTTACCTACCTAATGGAAAATATAAATTAGTTAGTGGCATTAAAAAAACTTATCCACAAGTTAAAAAAGTAGTCACCACCCGAATAGCCGTCAGCAAAATAATACTCAGAAGTAGGCATGGACAATCGATTAGCTCGGTTTGTTCGATTATTAGTTTTTTAGATCGGCTGTAGATTTTTGTTACAGGCTTTTCGTTATGGAAGTGGTGATTGTTTCTTTGTTTTATAATAAAAACATGCCATATTTTAAAAAATAAATGGTGATATAGTGACAAAACTCTCATAAACTACTATGTTATACATTTTGATGAAAAAACCTAAAAGTCGTCACGTTAACCTATATATATACAATCAAAATTCATACTTAGAAAGATTGCCTCCTCACATGATGCCACTGTAACTAATGTCAGAACAAAACGAAAATGAAAAAAAAAAATCCAATTTATAATAATTGTATAAATAAACTTATAATGGAGATTCAAAGATAGTCGGTATACAACATAAATTAAATAAAGAACCACAAAATAACCTCCTTCTTCCAGATATTGTAATAGAAATCAGAATGGGATTTTTGGATAGAAACTCGTTTCGGAACCTCATCTCATCGTACATTTAGCTTGCCATTGTAGAATTAGAGGAGTCACGAGGACACTATGAATTCAACATTAAGCTGATTTTTAATCGATTTCACTCAAGTCATACTAATTGTTACTACTAATTGTTTTCAAACTCTAGATGTTAGCTTCTCTTACTCCATTTCCGGTATAAGTAATCTTTCCAAGTTAGTGTTCTTTCTCTGAGAATATAGTTTTTATTTTTGTATAAATTATGGGAGTTTCAAATATTTGGCTCATAATTTTCGGAAGCATTTTTTGTATATTCCGATTTGAATTGAGACACAAAAAAACTAATTCTTTACGTTATCATTAGACCATCACACATTTGATTTTCTGATAATATAGTTGATCAATTTTTTTTAATGGATCTTTAGATTTAGACACCCATGTTATAATCTTTTGTACGATTTTTTTTTAAGTAATGAACTAAGTCGACGGTAAATATATTGTATGTGTATATATATATATATATATATTATTAAATATATCATGAATGAAATACAACTTTCATAATGTATATATATATATTATTAAATATATCATGAATGAAATACAACTTTCATAATGTTTGTGGTAAGCGTTTCTAAATACTGAATTGCATTTCAGAATTGGCAAATTATTGGTTCAGCATTTAGAAATGTCTAATTAAATAACATAGTTAAAAAAAATACTATCTGTAAATGTAATCAACCAAAACAAAAAAGGTTAAAAAAATCTAGCTGTATTCCACCGTAGACCAAGTAGTAATTTCATGTGCACCAAAAGTTTGTGTATGTACTTACATTGTACCCATCTCCCTTCTTTATATAACTACTCTCCTCTCTCTCTTCATCGAATCAAATTCTCATTCTTTCTTCAATTCTTATTACAATGGCACTAACCCTTTTATCCCACGAGTTATCCGACCTCTGTATTGGCAAACCGCCGTTACGGTGTCTCTCCGCCGCCACAGCCACCGTCGCTGACGCCATTGCTGCCCTCAAATCCTCCGACGAACCTTTCCTCAGCATCTGGAGCTGTAATCATCACGATGATTCCGGTGATACCAATAAGAACAACAACAAGTGCGAGTGTTTGGGTAAGATCTGTATGGCTGATGTAATCTGTTACCTCTCTAAATTCGACAAAAACATTTTGTCTCTTTCCTCTGCTTTCGACGCCTCTGTCTCTCTTCTTCTTCCTCCTCCCAAATCTTCTCCCCTCGTCGTCCATGTCCAATCTTCCTGCAAGTATGTCACAAAATCCATGACAATCCAGAGAAACAAAACATTGTGTTTCTTAAAATTTCTGTTTTTTTTCTTTTTTATTACCCATAGAGATTAAAGATTTGATCTTTCAGGTTAATTGAAGCCATAGATCTGATAATCGGAGGAGCACAGAATCTGATTGTTCCGATTCAGACAAGATCAATAACAAAGAGAAGACAACAACAGACACGAAACGTCGTCGTTTCACTCACCACCACAACCACAACAACCCATAAAGAAAGCCGACAATTCTGCTGGATCACACAAGAAGACATAATCCGATTCCTTCTCGATTCCATTTCCGTCTTCTCTCCTTTACCTTCGCTTTCTATCTCCGATCTCGGCGTCATTAACAGCACACACTCTCCCCTCGCCGTCGACTACTACTCCTCTGCTTCCTCCGCCGTCTCCGCCGTCTCCCGCGCCATATCCGACAACATCTCCGTCGCGGTCGTCGACAGTAGTGGTTGCGATTTAGAAGATCAACGTATGGCCTTAATCGGAGAGATTTCGCCGATGACACTCGCTTGCTGCGACGAAACCGCCGCAGCAGCGGTTGCTACACTCTCCGCCGGAGATCTGATGTCGTACATCGACGGTAGCGGTCCGCCGGAGAGTCTCGTCAGAGTTGTGAGGAATCGTTTGGAAGATAAAGCGATGGTTGGTCTGATCTCACTCGTGGATTCCTTGTCGGGTTCTTCGTCGTCGGACGAAGAGTCACTGGCGGGGAGGACGAGAACGTCGTCGTATGGAAGGTCGGTGAGTAGCGCGGCGAGGATGGCGAGGAAGTCGGTGGCGATAGTGTGTAATCGGAAGAGTTCGTTAATGGCAGTGATGATACAAGCGATTGCTCATAGAGTGAGTTATGTGTGGGTGGTTGATGAAGATGGTTGTTTGGTTGGTATGGTTACTTTTGTTGATATTTTGAAACTCTTTAGAGAATTTTTGAATGATGTGAAGTAATAATCAATGGTTATACACTTCAGTTTTGTTTTTGATTTTTGTTTAGAGATTATTGAAACCAAGTAAAAAAAAATACATTGTTGTTAAGGATTTTCTTTTTGTGAGAGAGACCATAAGACAAAAGTTCTTGAGGAATATTTTGGTTCATGTTTTCTTAAATCTTCCTGCAAGTATGTCACAAAATCAATGATTTCATCAAAGTCTTATATCCGTAATTGTTTGTTAAATCATGAACTCCAAGAAGATCGTTGCTAACCAAGTGAATTTTAAATTCGTCTTTTCAGGGATTTGGTAGAATATTCATATCTAAACGTTTAGGATTTATTCAAAACTTTTGTGTTAGATTCATGTATTTTTTTAAGTTGAAGAACTTGAATAAGTACATATGTTTCTAGACCAGGTATAAACGGCAGCTGCAGTTTTGGGTCTCACGACTAATCCTAAAGAATGCAAAAACTTGATGAGGCTCACGTCTAGTCGTACTGTTCAAAATCTACCGTTGTGATTTCATGTCTAAAAGCATTGTAAATGGACATTATCGTATTGAATACTAAATGGACAATTATCTAGTTACGTAAATCGTGATGTTGATTGAAGAAAATGAAAGATGGATCCTCTTTGGATATACATATGATATACTTATGCACACTTGACTTTACTTTGTTTTTTTTTTTAACCCTTTTCATTGACTTTACTTTTTTTTTTTTTTAACCTTTTTCATTGACTTTACTTTGTTTCTTTATCAATAAACACTCAACTAGTTCAAAATCTTAAATGCGGCTATATACGTCCAAAGATTTGGTTTTAGATTTGGGCCAGTCCATGATAAATTGTACAGCTTGCTGGTACTGGTAAACGCAGTTGGTCAAATCCCACTTGATACTAAAAACGTCCATTTCGTTTAGGTCCATGTGTTTTGTGTGTTCTCGTGTGTCTTTGTCTCGTTTTGATTGTGAAAGTTGACTGCTTCTTGAAAAAAAAAGTGAATTTTTTTGAATAACTAAAGGCGGGTTGTTTGAAGATTAATAGATTATCATATATTATGAGTATGATTATCATATCTAATGAGTATGACAGCAATAATTATGGTGTTATTTATGTATCCTACGGTTCACATTAATCTAAGCATGGTTTAGCTAGGTAATGTGGATGCGACAACTACATTGGCATATTCGATAAAACAAATAATTCGGTGTTATAAAACAATGCATATATATTTGGCTTGATTGAGTTTTTTTGTTAGCACAATGTTAGGTATTTAGTTGAATTATGTAGTTGTCTTGCTCGACTATACACAATACACATGTATTGCCTGTTCTCATGCATCATTGGTATGATTGACATTCATTGAATTATTTTACTTTGCATTGGTTTTTTCAATTAACAAGTTAATTTAATTTTACATGTTTAAGGGTATGACAGTAAAGTATGTATAGAATAAAAGTGAAAAGGTGGAAAAAAATTATCGCTGGATCCCACCTGTTATCCACCAATCAAGTGAGAAGATAAAAAAGCAAAAAAATAAGATTTTCTCTCTTTATCGCCCAAGTTGGCGAGAATCTTACCTCTGCTTTATCCAAGTGTAATCTTGCACTGGATTTTCTTTTATTTTTTATATTACTTTTTGTCTTATAAATACATCCCCATTTTATTGTTTTATCACTTCACTATACTACACGGAAATAAACACATCATTTCTAACTCTCCTTCCATCTCTTTCCCAGTTTCAAACATACAAAAGTAATAAATATTTTTTTCTTGGTAAAAAAAACGAACGTAACTGTGTCAAATTATTCAAGTTTTCTTAGACTTATTAAGATATGTTTCAATTTATATAATCGATGATTATAAATATATATACACATTTTATATTTAATTTTTAATATCAATTACTATATCATATTTCTATATATAAAATATGTATTTGATTATGCATTCATGGTTTATATAAATGTAATATGTACACGTTTTAAATAATATGTATTGTATATAATGTATATATACTAAATTTATATATGTTTAAAAAGTCAATAAACAAATATATTTTTGTTTTTTAGTTATCAAAAAGGAAACCCAAATTATTTGTAAATGTGTATTTGTGTTTGCTTAGTACTAAAACTAAACCCAAATCGTTTTTAGATTTGTTATTGTGTCTGTTTAGTAAAATAATATAAAAATGTTAAAAAAAGAAGCCAAAATAATGCATAATATAGTTATTGTTGTTTATATGTTATGAATAAAAATTAAACTTTATAAAACTAAGAATATATTTGATTATTTTACCATATATAATATAAATTGTTATAATATTTATTTTTGTTTTTATTTTACTATTACAGATGAATAATAAATCGCAAAACACACGTTCAAGTGGTAGTAGAGGTCGTGCTCATGATGGTTTATTAACTCGTGGTAGTAGTTCGAGAAGTGGCCATGGAAGATCATCAAATCATGGAGAAGGAACAAGCGGTGATGGTCCAATGAATAATGTAAGTTATTTTTTCAATTATATTGTTTGTGCTAACTTAAAAATTTAATAATAATTCTTATGAAAATGATTTAGCATAAATGGACGCCTAGAACTACTCGAGTTCTGCTTGAACTTATAATCACTGAATTAGAAGCAGAAAACTATACAATTAGACTACCATCAGATCATGGCAAAAAAAGAATAGAAAGCCAAATTTTATGAAATAACTGAAGAATCAGTTAAGTGGAAGCCAGAGATGAAAGGCAGAATTGATTATTTAAGAAGGTTGTGGCACTACAACAACATACTAAGTAGGCGTACTTGAGTAGGTATTGATCAGACAATAGGAAAAATTAATATGTTAGCATCATGGTGGGAGGATCGATGCGCGGTAATTTCACAATTTTAAAATTTTGTTTATTCATAGTAACTATATATTGATAAATATATATATAAGTATTAATAAATATGATTTATTTTGTGTCAATTTTTTTCAGGAAGTTACTCCATTCAACCGCAAATATATTACGGTCTTGCAAAACAATCCTCTTCCATTCAAACATTTGCTTGACCGAATATATGGTGAACATAATGTGGAACAAGATGATCATTATTCACCATACATGCTTGGTGTTCAATTCCAGAACACCGAAAATGAAGAAACAACCAATGATGATATTCATCTAGGTGGAACAGATGAATATGGCCGAACCACATACCCTTCCGTTAATCTTAATCTAAGTGCATCTGATGAAGAGGGCCAAGAAGCACCAAGACTTTCGCGATCACCTGTTTGTTCTGCAAGAGAAGCAAATCGACATTCTCCATACATGACTAGAAGGTCATCTTCAGGTGTTCGTAGTTCATCATCAACACGGCGTGCTCATACGAGAAGAGTCAATTTTGAGGCTCAGATTGATGGGAGATTTCAGCGGATGGAGGAATCTCGAGGACAATTACTGGATGTAGTGCGCTCGTAGCATAGCACAAATCCGACATATGGTGATTCACTTGCCGTACTCGAATCTTTGCCTATCGAGGCAATGAATACATTTTGGTGGGAAGCAAACAAGTTGTTGATGAACGATGAAGATATTCGTGATGGGTTTATGAAATTAAGAAGCGAAGAGAATAAAATTCAGCACTTGGAGAGGTTATCCGGAGTTGATAGATATGGAAATCCTTGTGAGCTTGTTCATCTACGAATGACGAGCAGTACAAGTGGAAGTGGTCATGTAAGATCAGATGGTTCTGCCTATGGTTCTCATGGATCTTTTGATGGTGAATCAGGTGGTGGAGGGTCTATGGGAGGAGGTTCTAATGGTGGAGGATCTGTTGGAGATCATGGATTTTCCTTAGGTGACATCAATGAAGATGACTGTGATGGCATGGGAAACATTTTGCCTAGTCAAGCATTAAGGGGATTTAACTCTCAAACTTCTCATAACTTTGGAAGCTTCGACTCATGGTCACATGATATGAACCCTCATAGATTTCCAGGAACAAGTTCTGGGAATGTTCTAGAAATGTTTAACTTTTTTAATAAGAGTAGGGGAAATGATAGACAAAATTAATGTTGTTGGCGAATTAATAAAATTTATCTTCTTTATGTATACTTATTGGTGAATATATGTTTTTTTTTCAATTTCTAACTCTAATTTCTACATGAATTATCAGGATTTTCGAATTGTCGAGTTACGTTCAAACGGAGTCGAAAATCTTACTGATGAAGAGATTGCGGAGTTGATCTTACTAGAAGAAGAAGAGGCCATGAACACATGCATATCTCCTATGTTGCAATATTATTCAAGATATTTTTGTAACCGACTTACGAGTTCGGATCAAGAAAAAGGATGGCTTATTATACGAGGTCAAATTTACGGTAATGATATTTCATGTCAAACACTAATTAGGATGAGTCCGGAGGCTTTCACACGGTTATGTGAAATATTGCATTAGAATTATGGGTTAGAAGCTTCGAGCCGCATAGGTCTTGATAAGAGTGTTGCAATATTTCTAATCCTTTGTGCACAAAACGATACTCAACGTGATATTGCACTAAGGTTTGGACGTTCGCAAGAGACTATTTGGTGAAAGTTTCATGATGTTCTTCAAGCAATGGAGCGAATGGCTGTAGATTATGTACGACCACGAACAACCCAAGAACTTACAGCCATCTCCAACCGTTTTCAGAGGGATGCAAAATATGGAGCTTATTTTCATGGATTTGTTGGTGCTCTTGATGGAACGCATGTACCAGTTATGGTCTCACCAGGTCGAGAAGGTCTCCGATTTATAAATAGAAAAGGAATTACTAGCCTTAATGTTTTGGCCATATGTGATTATGACATGCTTTTCACATATTGTTATGTTAGAATGGCGGGATCTGCACATGATGCCCGGCTGTTGGTGACCGCAATACGAGACGATCCAATGTTTTTTGTACCTCCAGAACATAAATATTATCTTGTTGATTCTGGATATGCTAATAGGCGCAGATATTTAGCTCCATATCGAAAAGAATTTGGAGAGAGCACAAGATATCATCTCCAAGAATTCAATAATGGTCAACCACCTAGAACCAACAAAGAAATGTATAATAGGTGTCATGCATCGCTACGTTCTGTTATCGAACGAACATTTGGAATTTGGAAAAAATGGAGGGTTCTTAATGAATTTCCTAGGTATGATATCGCCACGCAAAGAAGTGTAATATTCGCTACGATGTGTTTGCAGAATTTTATTCGTCAGCATAATTTTAAAGATTTTGATTTTGACAACATTGACGAGAATGATGGTGAAGAAGCACAAGATACTGAGAATGATGAGCATGATGAAAATAATACTTTGAGAGGCGAAGAAGAATCAGAAGCTGGGATGTATATGCAAATAGTTCGTGATCAGATTGTTGAACAAATATGGACTGCAAATCAACGTAGACCTCGACGTCGTCATTAAATCTACTGTAATTATAATATATATTTAATTATTGTGAAAATAGTTTTTATTTATATATGTTTTGTAATATGCTTAACATTATTTTATATATTATAGTTTAATGTAATATGCATTTTGTTATATTGTTTATAAGTTAATAAATATTAGATTTTTATTATTATTTATATACTCTATTTTACTTTACTTTACTCTCATTTACTCTAATCCACTATCAATCATATTTTCTTTTTTTTTACTCTCTTTTACTCTCATTTATTCTAATTATTTTCCTCCCAATTTTTCTATTTTTATTTACTGTCAATTACTCTAATACTTACCAATCATACCCTAAATGATATAGGTTTTCTGTTCAACTGATAATAAATGAATTTGATACTAATATATGCGTCACTCAAAGATTTCATCTCACAAGTCAAATCGATAAGAATTGTTTTGAATCATATGGATTTCAATTCGGGTTGGACAGCATGTCTTTTGTCTCTAATAGCATGTTAATTTTCATAATTTCATGGTTTTCCTATTCAAATTAGCAATCGGTTAATTGACTTATGTCCCTTTTCTTTACAAAAATATTCATGAAAATTGAATTTAAATAAACCAGACATGGAAATTAAAGTTTTTTATTTACATTTATTTTGATGTTGGTATTTTATAAAATGCTTTTCTTGTTACTATGTTAGATGAAATCTTACACTGAAAACCTACAATGATTAATTTATCCAATGAAACACTTAGGCATCAAATGGTAACACACAAAAATAATTCAACTACATTCAGTAATTCTCCCAACACCATTTGATATTTTTAAAAATTTTGCTAGATTTAGCAATTTAGCTAAAAAATAATAATACTAAATTCAGTTAATTGTAGTTAAATTCAACAATTCTTCTAACACATAATGATACGCAAATATGAGAGATAGGTGAATATCTTTAAAATATCAAAAAACTATTCTTTAAAAATTAATACATATGATTTGGGTAATTTTAAAAAAAAAATTGTTTGAAAAACTTGATTGAATATATATTAAATATATTATATTATAAGTTTATTTAACTTTTTTTTACACGAAATTGTTTAACTAATTTTATATAAGTTTATTTAATTAATTATTAAAAAGTCAGCTATATTCCGCTAGATTCAGCCGTTACCATTTATATTTTAAGTTATTTAGCTAGATTTTGCAAAAAAAAAAAACCAAAAATTCAGTTAGATTCCGCAATTCAGCTAGATTCAATCAAATTCCGATGTTACTATTTAGACCCTTAAACTAATAAAAATATATATTATATATCCATTTTTTGTTTGCATTTCTTACAGTGTAAATTAAAAATATTTAGAAAAGCATACAATTCTAAATCCTATCTTTAACTTTTTACTGTAATTTAAGTTTTTGTATTGTAGAATTGTATGCTTTTACATATTCAAATTTATTTGTTGACTATTGTAAAACCTCACATAGTTTGATCAAATATCTAGTATCTGATATGAAAAAATACTTGTTCTACAAGTTTTCTCTTTTTCAAAATTCTACAAGTTTTCTCATTGAGTTTTTTTTTCTTGATAAAAGATTTGATTTAAGTATTTACAAAAATACCCTGGAGCCCATTGACGTGCTTAAGTAACCACGTAGCCCAACACAAAATGCTATTATCATTTTACTTACCACCGTTAATGTTAGGCAAGTAAACTCTTTGTCTAAAACAGGAGTTTTGAAGTATATAAAGAGCAAAAAAGAAACTATTTCTCTTCTCAACTTTTTCACAATTTTTAGGCTTCAAATGGTAACCATCAAAAGAAAAAATAATGAAGAAAAACATTGAATTCGTCTCCATTTCTTAAAAATTACATCATTTATAAGGAATGTTTGGTACATATGATTTTTCTTCCATCCTCTTCGTGAAGAGAATAGTAGAAAGAAAAAAAATTACGAACCACATTTAAAAAAGAAAAAGAGGGACCAATTTTTTTTTTTTACATTCCTCGAAAATTTTCATTTGTATTCGTTTCATTCTTTTTCTCATCATTCATTTTGTTCATCTAATGGTCACCAGTTAGAGATTTGAAAAAAACACTTACAGGGTTATCGGCAGTAAGATTTAAATGGAGTTTGTTGATTTTAAAAGTTTAGAGATTTATTAAGATTGTAAAAAGATTTGTTAAGTTTGGAAAGAGTTTTGTGTATTCAATAAATCTATAAAATAATTGTAATTTAAAGATTTTCAAAATCTCATATATATCTTTAAGATTGTTAAAATTGTGTTTAATGAGTAATTTTTAAAAAATACATATTAGAATAGCAATGGATTTTACTAAAATTACAGAATAATGAAAACCAATTTTTTTTTAATAACAACAGATTTTGAATAAAATGTGGATTTTATTAAAATTGTTCAAATTTATAGATCAATAACTGTAGAATCCAAAAATTCTAAAAATCAATAAAAATCTTATGTCCAATAAACCACCTTAGTGATTTGACCCGCTTCAAGAGATGGATCAACCCGACCGGAAAATGCCTATGGTCTAGTCCTCCCCGTCACTGAATCGATGCAATCGTTTCTCTACAGGGCCTCCGGTGAACTCATAGGAATTGCTTCTGATCTTCATTGGAGGTTACAAATTTCTCTCAGCTATAAGGACTGGATCCACTGCCTTGACCAGACCATATTTGTTGGACTTATCTCCGGCTCCGATTTCGTCTTCACGAGTCCCAAAGTAGGGAAAAAGCATGTAATAAGCTCAAATTTCTACATCAAATCCTTTTTGGATCTATCTTTTTGTGTATTTTGTATTCAAATTCTTGTGAAACTTGATTATGTTTTTGACAATAGCATCAATCTGTCTTGATACGTCATCGAGCGATGAGCATTGCAATCATAAAGCGTTTCATTTCTTTCTCCATATTTCATGCATCACAACCTTGCATGAAACAAAAAGGTGAAGATGATCATGTTTTGTCCAATAGAAAGAGAAAAGATTATCGATTCATCAGATAAGTAATACCATGCAGAGTTGGAGCTTAAGAGAGATTCTCTTCCAGAAAACCCACGATCGTTAAATGCCACATGAGATTAAAAATCTCGCATTTAAAAGTAGCTAGGATTAGGTTAATTAGCTCCATTTAACACTACTGAAAAAACAAGTAAAAATTATACATTAAGCAGATGAATGTACCAGAGAGTTGAGAACAATCAAACTTGACATTACCAAAGGTTTGATATCATATCATAATCAATACTCTTGTATATGATGAATGGGCACGAGTCTCTTTCTATAGTACAAGATTTACTTTAATGTATACACTACAAAAAAAACAAGTCACTTTTCGACCACTCTATAATTGGTCGGAATTTTTTTTGACCAATTTCCGACCTTCTTCTGACCCATATAATAATGGTCGGATTTCGGTCGGGATATTCCGACCAAATTATGTCATCGAAAAATTATCGGAATTTCCTAACCAATTGCCAACCAACGTAAAGTCGTCAGCGTCATGATCAGAAAATGGTCAAAACATAGTCGGAACAACATTCAAAATATAGCCATTTTAATGCATTGAATTGTGGTGAAAAAATGGTCGGAAAGTGGTCGAAACATGATTTTGACTTTCTGACGATATTCCGACATATTTAAGAGCATAAGGTAATCGTTGGATTAACCTGTGTTATAAGGTAACATACATATAATATGAATTAACCTATGTTATAATTATAATTATAAACATACATATATGTATGTATTATATATAAACATACATATGTTACAATTATATATAAACATACATATATTATATATAATAAGACTTAAGTTCTAATTATAAACATATATATGTATTAGAAAACAATATACTTATAAGTTTTGTACATAAAACTGTTGGGCCTTAATTATAATTAAGCCCACTCTAAACCCACTTTAAATCCACTCAATCAAACCTAAATCGACGATAGTATCCGCCGCTTCTTCTCTTCTCTTCTTCACTTCTTCTCTTCTTCAATCTTCGTCGAACTCTAAACCAGATTCCGATGAGCCCAAAGGATCGGGTTTTGATCCTGAGTCACTTGAGAGAGCTGCAAAAGCTCTTAGAGACATCACTAGCTCTCCCCATTCCAAACAGGTGACGTATCGATTGAAATTAGGGTTTAGCAAAATTGGATTTTGATTTATGGAGATTGGTCTTTTTCGTGATTACAGAATTGGGTTTTCTTATTAGCTTATTGGGTTCTTTGTTTAGGTGTTTGATCTCATGAGGAAGCACGAGAAAATTCGATTAGCTGAAGTAGCAGCAGAGAAATCTCAGCACGAAGTTGTTCAAGCACACAATGATATTGTTAGTCATTGAAAAACTTCCTTTTAAATCTTTCAATTTTGCTGCTAGTTTGTAACAAATGTAGTAACTGATGCAATTTTTTGACTTTCGATGTTAAAGCCTTTTTGCTTTTCGTAGATTTTTAAGTTAGGGAAGATGTAACTCCATCCTTCTTTAAAGAAGCGAATTGAACATCTTGCTAGAGCTACATCGAATACCAAATCCCATCAAGCACCATTCCGTAATATGATGTTTTATGGCCAAGAAAGTGCTAGACAAGTTTCCGGAGTTTCACTCTCCACTGGATGAAGATGAAACTAAAGAGTAGATCAATGTCATTTTCGTTTTGCATTTTATGCTTAATTTCAAATTTGTGTTTTATGTAAAGATCTTTGTTTTATGTTTTGAACAATTTAAATGTTTCAAATTTCAGAACTATGTTTTAATTTCAATATTTAAATGATTCGAATTTTTTAGTTTTAATATTTAAATTTGAATTACGTTTTAATAAATTGTTTAAAATGAACTGGTTGGAATGTGGTCGTAAATCTGTCGATAAATTTTGGTCAGAAATTTGTCGGGAAACTATGGCCGGAAATTGATTGGGACGAACTGGTTGGGATTTGGTCAGAAATGGGTCGATAATTTTCTGACCATTTTCCGACGAATTTTCCGACCATTCTGCCGACTAATAAAATGGTTAGGAATTTTCGACCAAATTCCGAGCACATAAATTTTCCGACCAGGTTTTTCCGACGACATTTGGTTGCTTGGAAATTCATCGGATACATGTGTTTCCGACCATATTCTGATTGAAATGGCCGTAAAAAACTGGCTTATTTCTTGTAATGATAAGACTGTGTTTATTACTATTCTTTTGATCGATAATCTCGTTGAAGGAGTCAATGATGAGATCTAATCTACCTTTTCAAAAATGCATGAAACCTTTTTGTAGTTATTCGGTTACAAGGTCACGAAATCACGCGTTTCACAAGTAAAACTGCAAACCACAGAAGGCTACTAGTGGGTATACTTATATTATTACTAAAAGATTTTTATCGATCGACATTACATTATTAGTATAAGAAAAATAGGAAAACTCTTTTTTTTTTTTTTTTTTTTTTTTTTCAGTTATTTGTTGTCATAGACGCACACGTATGGCTTAAAATATGTACTTGAAAAGTAAGAGTGATGTGGAGCCCTCCTCGAAATCTCTTGCGGATTTTCGATCTTTCTTTCTATTTTTTTTTCATGTGAATTCGCACGTTGCCCCCAATCGTCCATGGAAGCGATTACGTCACTTTTTTAAATAGTACAGTAGAGAATCATACATATGAAAGGAGGCTTACCTCTCTATATTATGCCATTTTATCACATAAGAGGTTGACATGTGTTCATATATTAATTATAATTATAAAATTAAAATAATTCAAATTGAAATTAAAACTTTATAAACACATAATAATACATATATAGACTCATAAAAACATAAATTTAATACAATTATTAAATAATATAAAAATTGAACTTAGTTTACCTGTTTCTTTTTTTTGTGAAATATATTCTCTAATTGGTTATATTATTTTGTTATCCTTTATTAACTATCAAGTTCATATTAGTTATAAATAAATTTCTTAATATTTTTATAGAGGTATGAAACATGAATCGATTATGGTGGATAAGAAAATATGACGAAAAGAAGAAAACCAAAATAGTTATTATGTTACGTCTCATTTAAAGTCCGTTACTAATTGGTTATATTATTTTGTTATTCGTTATTAACTATCAAGTTCATATTAGTTAAAAATAAATTTCTTAATATTTTTATAGAGGTATGAAACATGAATCGATTATGGATAAGGAAACATGACGAAAAGAAAAGAACCAAAATAATTATTCTGTTACGTCTCATTTAAAGTTCGTTACTAAACCAGGACGAAACGAAAAAAAATTTAAAATATAAAAAATGTGATAAATGTAAAATTTTATAAATTTTAATTTTGACTACCGTTTTGAAAAATTTTTTCTACACAAATTGTATTTATCTTTCGTATTGGCTAATTGCTATTTAATTTCGTGACTATGTAGTTTCTAATTTGCATAGTGACTTGCGGAAAATAAAATAAGATAAAGCTTCAAATATTTATATAATATTAGCTATAAAATTTATCTCACATGAGATTTTTAGAATTTTTTATTAGTTTCGTTTCCACACAAGAATTATATTTTTTTATCTAATGTGAAAATGCATTTCTGTATCGAATGAAAATTTGAGATAAGAATAAAATGGACACGATGAACGAAAATAAGACGATATTTTCTCAACTCCAATTTTTTATTAAAAACCGGTGCATATATGTGGGTATTGGCCTAGTTGTTAACAATTTGGTATTTAATTTTTCCAAACAAAAAAAATAAAATACAACGGGAAGTTCAAGGCCTCATATTCCATTGCATTTATTGCCCTTTAGGTATCTTCCAGCTAACTTTCCTCAATAGCTGGACAGCTTTTATAATCGTCATTACTGATTAATTAACTTTTTCTATACGTACTTTGTAGAAGAAAAAATAAAACAAAATTAGTATTTTCAGATTAGTGATATTATAAGACGTGGTTACAAAAAAATGACTCCTAAATTGATTTAAAATATAAGTGTAACCCACATATCTTATGTTTGAGAAAAATAATCTAAAGGGGTAGTAAAATTACAACTACATCCTTTATGACCAAACAATAAAATGGAGGCATAATGACTGTTTTAAACTAGAGAAGTCTGCTGAATAATATAGAAATCTACTGGAAGGGGTTTAGTAGACTACCAAAACAGTCTACTATATAATTATATTTTAAAATTAAATTTATAAATTAACAAAAAAATTTTTGATAAAATTTTTTGATTGATGACCTTACCATAAACAATTGTGAAGTATAAAAAATAAGATTTCACAAAATTAAACATACTTAAACGTACTTAGACAAATTAGGTTATGAAAAATACTTTTGTGGTTTAGTAGACTACTTCAGCAGTCTATTATATAATTATATTTTAAACTTAAATTTATAAATTAACAAAAAATATTTTGATAAAAAATTTTGATTGATGACCCTACTATAAACAATTGTGAGGTGTGAAAAATAAAATTTTACAAAATTAAACATACTTAGACAAATTAGGTTATGAATGAAATACATACTAGGATTACCAAATAAGGTACATAAAAGGTTGCAAACATATTTTTACACTTAGGTTAAAATCAGGGTTTATTATTTTTATATTTAAAATGTCAAATTTGCATAAAAGTGTTAAATTGTGAATATATTATACGTTTTGAATGTTTGGAATAATTTTGGTATAGGATTTCGAATAATCATTGAAAATAATCGATTTATGTGAAGTAGACTTAATTTATAGGATGTGTAGACTTCTTTATAAATTTCTCCAGTAGATTTTTCCAGTAGATTTCTCTAGTAGACTTCTCCAGTATACTTCTCTATAAATTTCTTTAGTAGATTTTTCCAGTAGATTTCTCCTATAGACTTCTCTTGTAGACTTCTCCAGTAGACTTCTCTTGTAGACTTCTCTATAAATTTCTCCAGTAGATTTTTCTAGTAGATTTTTCCAGTAGACTTCTCCAGTAGACTTCTCTTGTAGATTTCTCTAGTAGAAGATTTCTCTAGTAGACTTCTCGAGAAGTCTACTAGAGAAGTCTACAAGAGAAGTCAATAATAGAAGTCTACATAAGAAGGCTACTGGAGAAGTCTACAAGAGTTCTCTAGTAGACTTCTCCAGAAGTCTACTAAAAGAATTAAAACTGCATTTAGAAAATTGCATTTTGAAGTCTACTAACATATGGAGACAAATTTGATTTTTTCAAAAACATTTGAAAAATTTGAATTTTTTTTAAGAAAAAATTAAAACATTTTAAAAATTTGATTTTTTAAAAAAAAATTAACCTAACCTAATCATCTTGTCACCCCAGATCTAGATCTGACTCTCCACTTGCCCATTTCTTCTTATTATTCTTCTTCTTCTTCGAGGAGGTCCAGGTCGCCGGAGCAGAATCACGACGGTCGGATCTCTACTCCCCCCACCGCATCTTCTTCTTCCTTTTAACAATTTCTCTCATTTTCTAGATTTTTTTTCCTTCTCAAGAAAACGTACAATTCACAATGTCCGAAAATTTGTTTATGCGCTTCTTTTATACAAATCTTTTTTTCTCAAAGATATGAATCAAGATAATTCCTGATTCTTCTCACGAGAAAACCCATCATGTAACATTTCTCTCTGTTTTTTTTTTTAAACTATCATGTAATCTTCAATCTTGTGCAATATTTGTTGATGATGAATCTTAATCTAATTTTAGGGTTTTTGTTTGCAATCAGGGGTGAAGATGATATCGTGTAACTCATATGGAAGAGTGGCCAAATCGTTTGAAGCAGCCAGACACAAACCGATCCTCCCATTCATGAAGATTGTGGCCAAATCGCTTTGCTGCAATCTTTATCTGAAGAGAATCTGAAGCTCATGAAGAAGGATATGTTACGTTCTAAGGGAGTTAAGAAATTGGTTTCTACAGACACCACAGAGTTGCAAATTCTTGCTGCTTCTGATAAAAGGTTTTTTTCTTTTATGTTTATCTGCATATGTTTCGTCTTTGGTTCATTTTCGTTCGGTATTCTTATTCTGTTTTTTGCAGGGAGGAACTCGATCTTTTCTCTGTAGAGAACATTAAGGTTCTTAAAGAAGATTTAAAGCACAATGACCAACCATATCAAGATGACATGGGAGAACAAGTTCCTTGTGCGCTACAAAATTTCTTTTCTGCTTTTGGGTCAAAGGAGATGAAAAATGAGGGAATCTACAGTGTCCTCTTGAACGACTTACTTGCTTCTCTAAAAGAAGTTATTTTCATGGTTCGTGGTGGAGATGATAAGCTTCTAGCATGGTATTATTATTTTTTATTTTTGTCAATAAGCTTAATTGTTAGTTTAAAATTATTCTATTTTTACTCATTTCAGTCGAGTGATGCTGCTGAGGTCCTTGTAGAGATCCTTGAGTTTTGGCAGTGCTGGAAATTTTCAGAAAGAGGAAGCTTGGTGACTCGCCTTTTTTGTTGGAGGAAAATGGAACAATGAGCTGTAAAAAATGCGAAAGGAAGTCAAATTATCAAGAGGAAATCTCTTATGGCATCAAATGGGATTATTGGATTAAGTCCACTTGTCTTTACTTCTCCTAATTTAGCTCTCAATCTCTTTATTTCTCACTCACTCCCTTTGTAATTACTTTCTCTAAAACTATAATTAGTGGTGTCGACTCTCGACACAAGTCCATGGTTCCCACTTACGCAATAGATTACTTGTAATGTTTTGTGAATGCGTATATATGTCTATGTTCTCTAGTATTTCGTAGAAAATATAAGATATTTGGTCGAAAATATAAGATATTTAGGTTAAGATAGCAAAGATTAAAATTTTTTTTTTTAAACAACTCTTACTAATTAATTTAAAATAATTCAGCCAAATTATAAAAGTGACAATACAAAATTTAAAATATTCGTAAAACTTGGAAAACATCAAATGAAATAAAACTGAAAAAAATCTCTCTAAAACATTTTTAGACTCAGAACAACTCCAACCAATGCACTAAATTTGGTGTTGAAATCACACCAAATTTAGTGTTTAGTGTTGAACTTTATTTTTAATCTTCAATGACAACACTAAATTTTACACTAAAAAAATATTTTTTATTATTATATTATTAAATTTGCTGTGAAGAAGTCTCTTGGTAGATTTCTCTGTGAAGTCTGCTGGTAGACTTCTCTGAAGTCTGCTAGTAGACTTCTCTCTATTGGTAGACTTCTCTTTGACGTCTGCTGGTAGACTTCTCTTTGAAATCTTCTCTCTGCTGGTAGATTTCTCTATGAAGTCTACTGGTAGACTTCTCTATGAAGTCTGCTGGTAGACTTGTCTCTGCTGGTAGACTTCTCTCTGCTGGTAGACTTCTTTGAAGTCTTCTGGTAGACTTCTCTTTGAAGTCTGCTGCTAGACTTCTCTCTGCTGGTAGACTTCTCTTTGAAGTCTGCTGGTAGACTTCTCTCTGCTGGTAGACTTCTCTCTGCTAGTAGACTTCTCTGTGAAGTCTGGTGGTAGACTTCATAGAGAAGTCTACCAACAACACTTAAGTACTACTCAAACAAGAAAATTAATTTATACAATAAATATTGCACCTAAATATGTCAAATTCGTACACAAGGAAACACATTAGATAACACACATGTGAAAAAAAAATCTAAAAAATTCATTATAAATAAGTTTTAAATGCATTTATAAAAGAATTAAATCTGTAGTACCAACAAACACCTAAGTACTACTCAAACAAAAAAATTGATTTATACAATAAATATTGCACCTAAATATGTAAAATTCACACACAAGGAAACACATTAGATAACACAGATGTGAAAAAAAAAATCTAAAAAATTCATTATAAATAATTTTTAAATGCATTTATAAAAAAATTAAATTTGTAGACTTCTCTATGAAGTCTACCAACAACACTTAAGTACTACTAAAACAAGAAAATTGATTTATACAATAAATATTGCACCTAAATATATCAAATTCACACACAAGAAAACACATTAGATAACAAACATGTGGGAGAAAGAAAATCTAAAAAATTCATTATAAATAAGTTTTAAATGGATTTATAAAAAATTAAATTTGTAGATTTCTCTATGAAATCTAATGGTAGACTTCATAGAGAAGTCTACCAACAATAGCTAAGTACTACTAAAACAAGAAAATTGATTTATACAATAAATATTGCACCTAAATATGTCAAATTCACACACAAGGAAACACATTAGATAACAAACATATGGGAGAAAGAAAATCTAAAAAATTCATTATAAATAAGTTTTAAATGCATTTATAAAAAAAATAAAATCTGTAGACTTCTCTATGAAGTATACTGGTAGACTTCATAGAGAAGTCTACATAATGGGTTATTTTTGTAATTAAGACAAACGCTAGTAGACTTCACTAGTAGTCTATTAGGTTATTTTTGTATTTGACCAGAATTTGACTTTTTCAGTAGACTTTTCTATGAAGTCTACTAAATAAAAATGTTATTTTTGCAATTGACCAAAGTTTGACTTTTTTCAGTAGACTTCTCTTACAATCTACTGGTAGACTTCTCTAGACTGCAAGGGAAGTCTACTCAAAAGGTCATGTTACATTTGCAATTGACCTAATTGTTGACTTTTCGAATTGACTTCTCTAGAAGTCTACTCTGAAAAAGGTTAGTTTTGTGTTTGACCAAACATTTATGAGTAGACTTCTTTTGCAGTCTACTACTGATTTATTTAAGAAGTCTATTGGTTTATTTAAAAAGTAGTAGACTGCATAAGAAGTCTACTGATAAATGTTTTTCTTGGTCAATGTTTGAGATTTTGGTCAAACGCAAAACTAACCTGTCTGTACATAACAGACTTCTGATGCAGTCTACTAAAAAAGTTAACAATCTGGTCAATGCCAGAAATAACCTTGCAGTAGACTCTATTTGCAGTCTACTGGAGAAGTCTATTGGAGAAGTCTACTCTATAAAGTCAAAGTTTTGGTCAAATGCAAAACTAACCCATTTTCAAGTAGACTTCATGTGCACAGTCTACTAGTATTTTTTTTTTGTTATCAAAGGAAAACAAGTAGACTTCATGAGCAGTATACTTTGAATATTTTTAAAAATAGTCAATTGCATATCTAACCTTTCATTGACTAGTAGACTTCTCGTGCAGTCTACCAGATCGAAAAACACAATTTTAGCTCCGTTTCCGCCGTAGAGCTCGGTTTTCAGTTCCGTCAAGCACCTGAAACTTCTAATATGACTCTTAATAAAGAAACCCAACCATCGTTTATGCAAAAACCATTGAAAATTGATAGATTATGAGAGAAAAAAATTTGGAAACCAAATTTAGAGAGTTTTTTGGATGAAATTGGAGAGAAAATGGGTGAGGAAGAAGTTATGAGCTCACCAATGAAGCTCTAATCCACGAAAAATCAGTTGGAGAAGCATTTAGAGCTTGGTTTTGGTTGTTCATGGTGGTTGAAAATATTGATGATAATAGTATTTTTGTAAATAAATTGATATATTTGGGTGTTTATTTGATAGTTTTAAATATTTGATTTTAAAAAGAAAAAAAATAATTCAAATATAATGGCAGTTTTGTAAATAAATAAAATTTTATGCTTGGTTTGATAAAATTTTAAGGAGAAAGAAATAGGAGATTACATTTGCGATTATTTCAATAAGCATTCCATATTATAATGGGAAATAAAAATATGATAAAATTTGAAAAATAAAATCGAACCAGGAATAGATATAGATACGAAACAAGAAAAGGGGAGAGTGGAAGACCGAAAGAGATAGAATAGTGAGAAGAAAGAAAGTGGGTCCCATATGAGTGAAAAAGTGAGAGTATCATATCATGTGGAGAAGCTCCTTTTCGGTATCTGTCGAATCTTCTTATATTTTTTATTTTTCTTGTCAACATTTATTTTTATTTTTCTTTGGTCGGCGATTTGTTTTTTTTTGTTTTGTTTTAATTTACTTTGCACAAAGCATGACTACACATGAAGAGTTTATATGAATGAGTGAGACCATAACAATTTCGATTTGTAGAAGACGAATTTGTATACTCTCTCTGTACAAACACTTTGATGGTGTTCCTCTGATTTCAGCTCTAAACGGAGAAGAGAGATACGGGAAATTTGTGGGTTTCGAATCTCAGTTTTTTCCTTACCCAATCAGATTCCTGGGATTCCGATTGTTGTGCGGAATTTGCGAGTCCGAGTTAATAAATGGGAGAAGGAGAAGAAAATGAAGCAGATCCAAATGAGAGATCGTTGGCATTGTCGCCTACTTGGTCTGTTGCTATAGTGTTGACTGTCTTCGTCGTTGTTTCTTTGATCGTTGAGCGCTCCATTTATCGTCTTAGCACTGTCAGTACCCTCCATTTCAATACTTGTTTGTTCGTGATCTTGAACCTTTTCTAATCTTCTGCTTTTGTCACAGTGGTTGAGGAAAACAAAGAGGAAACCTTTGTTTGCTGCATTGGGGAAGATGAAACAAGGTTTTGTAAATGAAACTTGATGATCATCCTCTTCTTTGTGTGTGTGTTTGGTTTCCTGAATGTTTTTATGGTATATTTGTTTTCAGAGTTGATGCTGCTTGGCTTCATTTCACTTCTTCTTACAGCTACATCGAGCACAATAGCTAACATTTGTGTCCCTTCGAGTTTCTACAACGACAGATTTGTTCCCTGTACACGTTCTGAGATTGAAGAGGAACTTGAAAACGAGTCAGCTGTCAAGCGGAATCTTTTAACGAAATCCGTTTTTTCCAACATCTTTAGGAGAAGGTTGGAAGGCATTAACCAGGCTACTTGCAGCGAGGTATTTTTCCACTTAAATGACTAGCACTGTCTTTAGAATCTGCTGGTCGTTTATACCGGAATAAATCTAATATTGCAGGGACACGAGCCGTTTGTTTCATACGAAGGCCTGGAACAGTTGCATCGCTTCATCTTTGTAATGGCAGTTACACATGTCACTTACAGCTGCTTGACCATGCTCCTTGCAATCGTCAAGGTACTATCTTTTTTCCTGCTGAATTTCTACCTTCTCGCCGCTCAACAAATCCTTGTATAAGAATTTCAGTGTCGTTTGTGTTTGATAGTGTGCTGTTTGATCTGGGAAGAACCTCTGTTATTAACAGTTTTGCTTCTCTTTCCAGATTCATAGTTGGAGGATCTGGGAAGATGTAGCTCGTATGGATCGACACGATTGCTTAACTGGTGAGTGCTAAATGGTTATCTCGTTCTTCCTAAAATGACACGAAGGATTCCATCTGCCCATTGTAGAATGAAGAGCATAGAAGAAGTGCTGTAAGGCTGTAAACAAGTTTCTTTAGCATTGTGCTGGGTTTGCTCATTGATGTGGTTCAAGGCTTTGATTAACAGTAAAAGTCCATGTCTCAAGTGGGAAAAGATTGATTATTTGTTTTTTTTTTTTGTTGCAGCGGTGACACGGGAAAAAGTATTCCGAAGGCAAACAACATTTGTCCAGTATCATACATCTGCTCCTCTGGCCAAGAATAGATTGCTTGTATGGGTGGTAGGTTTTCACCTTCTTTCTCTAGAATTTATGAATAAAATTCCAACTCTTGAGTTCCTTCTTTCTTTTTTTTGAATCATGGTTGCAAATTAGAGACGATATTTTTTTTCAGAATGGTATATGTTTCTCTAGCTAGGTTGTTGGCTGCCGAGGATTTTACCTTTCTGGAAATCATGGAGTAGATATTATTTGAATAATTGGTTCCAACAGACCAGATGTCTTTGTTTAATGCTTGCAGACATGTTTCTTCCGGCAATTCGGACATTCTGTTGTTCGTTCGGACTATCTTACTCTCCGGAAGGGATTCATTGTGGTGGGTGATAATGTTTGCTCTTTTCACTCTCATTTTTGAACTATCAGTCTATCAATGACAATAATGTTACAATTATATGTAATTTGTGTTATTTCCTTTTGTTCTTTTATGAGCAGAATCACCACCTCACATTAAAGTACGATTTTCACAGCTACATGATTCGTTCAATGGAGGAAGAGTTCCAAAGTATCGTTGGTGTGAGGTGAGCTATCTCAGACCGTAAATATCAACTTAGATTTATATCTGTCAAGTTCTGAAATCTCTTGTTTTTTACTATTTCACTATGCTAGTTTGTGAATCACAATTCATATTGGATATATGGATGCATTTGTTATTGACTAAACAATTTTGCTTCAATGATCTTCTGCAGTGGGCTGCTTTGGGGGTTCGTAGTTGCTTTCATGCTCTTTAACATAAAAGGTTTGAGTAAACCAAAATACAGATGATCATTTCTGTTTTCCTTTATTTCAGTCGTGAGGAATCTTTGTATTAGAAGATTCAGTTTTAAATCTTGCCTCTTAATACTGCAGGATCGAATCTTTATTTCTGGATAGCAATCATTCCTATTACTGTAAGAACTACATTTCATCATTTCCTGTTTCTGGTTTGAAACATGGCAGCTTCGTTAATTTCATTCCCGTTTTATCAGCTTGTTCTTCTGGTTGGTACCAAGCTGCAACACGTAATAGCAACTTTGGCATTGGAGAATGCCGGTTTAACAGAATATCCTTCCGGAGTGAAGCTGAGACCTCGCGATGAACTTTTCTGGTTCAATAAACCAGAGCTACTCTTATCCCTTATCCACTTTATTCTATTCCAGGTTTGCATAATCTTTACTAACCTCATTTGCGCCGAAACAATTATTCGGTCTTGGTAACTAACAGCTAATTGCTTCCTGTCTTGAACAGAATTCTTTTGAACTGGCTTCGTTCTTCTGGTTCTGGGTATGGAAAATGAACCATATATTACATTTATTTTTCACAGACTTCAAAATTGGGTTTGGAACTAACATTACATTTGTTCTTCATATTTCTTCAGTGGCAGTTCGGATACAACTCTTGCTTCCTTAAAAATCATCTCCTTGTTTACTTTCGACTTATTTTAGGGTAATTAAATCATTTTCTCTCCTGATTGAGTTTCGAGTCTGTTGTGCAAATGTCTCATAGTTTAATCATTTTCTCTTTGTAGGTTTGCTGGACAGTTTCTATGCAGCTACAGCACACTGCCACTATATGCACTGGTTGCTCAGGTAACTGTGAAAGTCCGTTGGAGTTTTCGACTTTTGACAGTTTCCGAAAACTCCTTAGAGGATAATGGATTGTTTCATCTGTTTGATTCCAGATGGGAACGAACTATAAAGCGGCTCTGATACCTCAGAGGATAAGAGAGACGATTCGTGGTTGGGGAAAAGCAACCAGAAAGAAAAGAAGACATGGGTATTATGGTGATGATTCAACTGTTAGAACAGAAACAAGCACGGTTGCATCTATTGAAGAATATGACCATCAGGTGCTTGATGTTGCTGAAACTTATCCGGAACAACAACACACTGAGCTTGAGTTGCAGCCAATTCAACCTCGTACTGCATCTGTTTCTGTACCTAATGAATATTCAAGTAGAGTTGGAACACCTCTTCTTCGACCTTGTGCCTCCATTTCTTCAACAACGACAACAGAGTTAAGAACAGAACATATGGAATCACTCTCGAGATCGTTTTCATTGCCAGTGAGAAGAGAGTGATATACATATATACTTATCAAGTTAAACTGATTCAGAGTTCTGAGAAGTGGTTTAGAGGAATATAAGTAAGTTTACAGGAGTAATTTAGTAGAAAAACATAAAGGTCCTTTTATAGCTCCGAGATGTCGCAATGAACATGTACTTTTAGTACAGATGTAGTAATAATTTAAAGGTTTTCACATTCGCATTGGAACAAAAGAAGAGATTACTTCAAATCTTTCAATTCTTACTACTATTTGTGTTAGCTCCACTTAAATATGATTGCAATATTAAAAAGCATATTGTGAAAAACGAAACCAAATTTTCATCATCATACTAATGCAGCGCCTTTCATTTCTGGTGTCAAATGTACCTAAAAAGTGAAAACATAGTCTGGAGAATCAGATGCACGAGCTTCCTTTGATGGATATGGAACTTGGTTGATCGTTCAAGTTGCTTCTCATTCTTTGGCTTCCAAATTGTTTCTTAGCATATAGAATTTAGAAAAATTTATTGTTACTTTCTTGGGACATATTGTTTCACAATAGCTATCCAGATGTATAACGACTTTTATAAATTTTGCGCCTATTATAAGTTAGCAATACAATTTTACTATATTATTCAAAAATTGTATTATTATACTCTTTTTGATATGCAAATGAATTTTTAAATTACTTTGCTAAAAAGTTTATTTTCATTTTTTTAACAATAAAAAACTAATTTTTTTTTGCCCTTGTTTCCCTTCTCCCTTTCCAGACATTTATGTAGCTCAACCTCGGCGGTTCCGAAACCCTAAACCCTAGATTTAGCTTCCGTCAATCTCCAATGGAGTCTGAATCTAAGACGGAAGCTCCAGCTTTCGTATACGATACTCTTACCCTACTTTCCTTGTCAGATTCCAATCAATCGCCAACATCGAATCAATCTCCGCCAACAAATGACGATTATCACCTCTATTCCGTTTTCCGCAACGAGATTTCCGATTTCACCGTCGATACCACGCCGGTGGTATCAGAAACGGTGGATTTCTTCTCACTGGACGTCGACGCCGGTAATAATGACAACGGCGGCGGATTTGTGACCCCGGTGGTGTCGAAGAAGAAGAACAGAAAAAGGAAGAAAGACGAAGCAGCTGAAGTATCCAAATTGGAAAGCAATTGGTTTAGTGAGAATAGTTTCTCCAAAATCCCAATGCTTCAGTTGCATAAAGGTATATAACAAAAACAAACACTTTCAAATGTATCACTGAAGAAAGTTGTGTCTTTTGCTAGTTCTGGATGATTTAGACATCGATTTTAAGTTCTTGTTGATTCGATTGCTTAGTTGCTGGATAGTATTCAACCACAAGAAACTGCTTGAGAAGCTTTGATCTTGACATTGCAGAAATAGTGGATTTCTGCGATTTTTTACTACCAACCGAAGAAGAGAAAGCGCAGCGTGATGCAGCAATGGATGGTGTTAGGAGTGTTATTCTATATATCTGGCCGAATTGCAAGGTACAAAACCTTTGAAACCTTAAGCTTTGTCTCTTGAGTATCTTTTAATTATGAAACTGTAATCCCTAATTCCTGGGTTTTTTTTTTTGGTTGCAGGTCGAGGTTTTCGGATCTTACAGGACGGGACTTTATCTTCCGACAAGTGACATTGATGTAAGTGTAATCTTTCGCATCTTTTGTTTGGTTGATTATGTGATGGCAATTGACAAGAATAAGGATGTATGATGTAACTTAACAAAGGCCTTAGAGCTTAAGCACAACAATCAACTCAATGAGTCTTGACACCTAGATCCATGCCTCACTGTACATTTAAGGCAATACTGTTTCGATACATTGCCTGTAAAGTTCTGTGTTTGAAGAAAAAATTTCTTAGTCTAATTTTGTTTTTTTTATATAACATTTGGCTGTATATGAAGGTGGTCATTCTGGAATCAGGTATCACAAATCCTCAACTAGGTCTACGAGCACTCTCCAGGGCCTTGTCACAAAGGGGAATTGCAAAGAACATTTTGGTATCTCTAACTTTCTTTTGTAACATGGCAGTATCTCAGAGAGACCGTGTCTTATGATTATCACTCTGACTGTGCAGGTGATTGCTAAGGCTCGTGTCCCAATTATCAAATTTGTCGAGAAGAAAAGCAATATTTCATTTGATCTAAGGTTATTATTTTCCCATTTACCTACTAGCTTCCCTTTCAGATTTTGTCTGCTATTTTCCTTAAATAGATTGTAGGCTGATTGATTTCGTAGCAATTTTTGATGGATCTTTGAATATTTAGCCTGTTGAATATCCTCAATAAAAGCTCTGTGGTTTGTGCTTGATAAGAGAGCTCTATGATTGCAGCAAATATTCATACACATGACTTTGTGAACTGATTATGTGAATTTAGTTAGTATGACTTATCAAGTTTGGCACTGGCTTTGCAGTTTTGATATGGAGAATGGGCCAAAGGCAGCTGAGTTTATACAGGTTTGTGATAGTATATATCTATTTCGCTTGACTTTATTCCACTGATAGATCTGGTCTTGTTGCTTATCATGTTGATTCTATGTAATCTCACGATAGATCTTTGATCATTTTCAGGATGCTGTATTAAGGTTGCCTCCTCTACGACCACTATGTCTAATTTTAAAAGTATTTCTACAGCAGAGAGAACTCAATGAGGTTTGGAGATACTCTGGTTTTATTTGATATATATATCATTTCTCTTCACAGATTCAAGACTTCAAAAATTGTCATTAATGTTTTTGCAGGTGTACAGTGGTGGAATTGGTTCATATGCACTTCTGGCAATGCTTATTGCATTTCTCAAGGTAAAGTGGTTACTTGAATTTAAAAAAAAAAACTCTGAAGTGGACTTATTTTTTATACCTTTGTTTACTTTATGAAACAGTACCTCAAAGATGGTCGAAGCCCACCGGAGCATAACTTGGGAGTTCTATTGGTATGTTTTTGTCATCTCGACTTGAAGCTTTTGATTGTATTGGCTTCATTTGTTGACTAAAATATATCTTTCTTCTTATTGTAGGTCAAATTCTTTGATTTTTATGGGCGAAAGTTGAACACCACAGATGTCGGTGTATCTTGCAAAATGGGAGGTTCTTTCTTCTCAAAGTACAAGAAGGGGTATGCATAACCGAAATTACAGAGTTTATCTACTTTATTCTCATCTTAATTATCTAATCTAAAAACATCTAAATTTACCTTTTGTGTCTAACATTAATCTCTTGGTCTTTTTTGTTTCTGTCTCTCCAGGTTCACGAACACGGGCCGTCCAGGGCTCATCTCTATCGAGGATCCACAGGTCAGCTTCAAGCTCTGGCTTTGTATAAACAGTAGACTTAGAATGTATCTGACAAAAGATTAACTTAGTTTTATTTGTTTATGTTGGATAATTAGACTCCGGATAATGATATTGGGAAGAACTCATTCAACTACTTTCAGGTTCTATTCACTTCTCCAATTTATCAACAAAGTAAGATGATTGATTATGTACTCATAAAGAACGGTTTCTTTATATACAGATTCGATCAGCATTTGGAATGGCTCTATCTACATTAACAAACACGAAAGCGATCCTAGCGTTAGGACCAAACCGTAGCATCCTCGGCACAATAGTCAGACCAGACCGGCTTCTGCTAGAGCGCAAAGGCGGGAAAAACGGGGACGTCACTTTCAACAGCTTGCTTCCTGGAGCAGGAGAGCCATTGCCCATGTCGACTAACGACGGGATTTTCTGTAACTGGCAGCTTGGAGAAGACGAAGAAGGTTCGTTCCCAAGAGGGAACTCCGCGAATGGGGACATAACTCCTGTAGTAGACACTCCTGACTGGTCTCGAAAGAAGAATAATAAGAAGAAGAAGAAGAAGAGCAAGAATAAGTTTGTGGATGAAGATGAAAACCGAACGAGTTCGAAGAAAAGACGACGGCAGGTTAAGCCTGAATTCAGCTGGAGTTACTAAGAAGGCTCCTCCATCAATGGCACTAGAAAGCTTCTGTTTATGCAGTGGCGTTGAGTGTAAATGATAATTTGGTAAAAACAGAAATATATACTGTTGTAACAAATTAGATATTTACCATCAGTTTTGAGTAGGGGTCTTTTAAGTTAAAGAATGTTATTGAACAATTTAGTTATTAATTTAAATTTAAATTTAAATATTTGTTTTGTTTTGTTTTCCAATTTAGTTATTGGTTGTTCAGTTTTAAGTTTAAGTGTTGTTCTTTTTATTTAGAATTTGAAGTGTCAAGTTATATTAATAGGAATGATTAGTTGATAGTATTAATAAGATTAGTATAATCCATTTGTTAGAATACAAGTATCTCTTTTCATTATGTATTTTGATTAGTTTATTAAAGTAAAATTTAAGCTTGAGGGTCTTAATCTAAAAGAACCCAAAACTTAAAAAAAAAAATCACACCATCCTTCTCTATTCTAAAACACCCCAACAAAATATTCTCCCACTCTCCCACTTTTACCCCTTCAATTTAATATCATTTAATTTGAGACATCAATTGGACCCATAAATTCTACAACAACCAAAAAACATTAACCTATCTAAAGCTTCCATGTGTGCTTCAACCAACCTTCCTCTTTTTGTTTATTCTCCCAAACCTAGAAACATAAAAACGAAATCTGAAAAACAGAGCAACAGCTTCTTCCTCGTGTGCTCTTCGTCTTGACATATTGAGAAGTTTGGCTTGTCATCGACTAAAGTTTGTCTTGTCATCTTCTTCCTCGTCGTCCTTCTTCATCTCGTCGTAAAGGAAACCAAAGCCATCCCGTCCGGATTTGTTGTCTTCGGAATTAAGGTTAGATACTTTGGTTTTTATGAACTTTCGTGTCTAGGGTTAGATTGAGTTTGAAAAACAAGTGAATCATTGTAAAAATTTTCGAAATCAGAGGGTTTACCGAAACTGCAGGAAATTGCAGAGGTATAACTGGTACTAATGAGAATAACTGGTATAACTGTATAACTGGAATAACTGGTATAACTGGTATAACTAGTATTAGTAAGAATAACTCGTATAACTAGTACTACTGAGAGTCACTGGTATAACTGGTACTAGTGAGTGTAAATGGAATTACTGGTACTACTGATATAATTGGTACTAGTGAATGTAAATGGTATTACTGGTACTACTGGGAATACTGGGAATACTGTTACTAACGATATTTGTTATTTTCTTATTATTTTGTAGGGGACAATGAATTGCACAATCATATGTTTTGATTATGGAGGATGTTACTCAATGGAAGGTGATCACACAAGATGGAGTTCAAGAGGAGATCGACTTCACACTTGAGCGATACGGACTGTGCCGGAGGAGGTGACTTATTCGGCGTTGATTGATGGAATTAGCAGAAAGATCATGATAGATGAAGCTACAATGCAGATGAAACTCAGTTACTTTCCGATGATTTCGAATCTTTGGACACCATTAGATATTTCGAATGATGATGACGTTTTTAATTACCTAATGCAAATGAATGGAGATGGTTGTAGAAAGCTTTTGCATGTGGAGCTCATCAAAGTTGTGGATCAAACTCATAGATGTGTGGAAGCAATAAGAGATGTTGGAGAAAATGATGTTGTTCTAGGGGATGATGGTATGATAACTCTTTACACAGACGAACCATTGGAACACCATGCGTTGGTACATCAAGGTATACTTGTGACTCATTTAGGGTGTTCGTTCTGTTTGGTATAACTGGGTATATGTAGGTATATGTAGGTATAACTGTTTGATTTATTCTATGTGTTCTTTCTGTCTGGTATAACTAGGTAAAACTATGAATAACTGTTTGATTTGTTTGATTTGTTCTTTCTGTCTGGTATAACTGGGTATAACTAGGTATAAATGTTTGATTTATTTTATGTGTTTTTTCTGTCTGGTATAACTAGGTATAACTGTTTGATTTATTTTATGTTTTCTTTCTGTCTGGTATAACTGGGTATAACTAGGTATAAATGTTTGATTTATTTTATATGTTCTTTCTGTCTAGTATAACTAGGTATAACTACGTATAACTGTTTGATTTATTTTTATCACAGATCACGAAGAGCTTGATAATGAGGATAACTTTGTTATGCATGAAGATATTGAGGAAGATGTTTTAGTGGATAATGTTGGTCTTCTATCTACTCCATGGGAAGATGGTATGGATATTAGTTTGGGTTAAGAATTTGGAAGTAAGGAGGAAGTGAAAGTCTTAGTTCAAATAGCTGCACACCGAAATTGTTTTGAGTATGAAGTAAATATGACGTGTACAAAACGATATGTGCTCAAATGCATGGCAGCAAATAAAGGTTGCAGTTGTTGCGATTCGCAATTCAGATTGTTGGTCGGTTGTAACTTACGAGAAGATTCATACATGCTCTCGAGCTGATGCAAGTACAAGGATAAAAAGAAGGAAAGGGACAGCAAAATTAGTTGCCTCTATTTTGCAGGAAGAGTATCCCGGTAAATTAGAGACTCCAAAGCCAAAACATCTGATAGAAATGGCTAAAAGAAAAGCTAGTGTTGACCTATCATACTCGACTGCATGGAGGGGAAAACAACTAGATGCTAATAGTTTGAGAGGAAGTCAATATGGGAGTTATCAGAAGTTGGAGCCTTATATGTATATGCTACGGAAGATGAATGAGGGTACAAAAACATGTGTGGAGTGGGATGATGAGCATAGGTTTATGTATTTTTTCTTTGCGTTGGGAGTTGTATTGAAGGGTTTAGAAGCATGAGAAAAGTCATCATTGTTGATGCCACCCACCTTAAGCATGCATATGGTGGAGTGCTAATTGTTGCGATGGCTCAAGATCCTAATCATCACCATTATCCAATTGCTTTCGGTGTAGCTGATGGTGAGAAAGAAGCAAGTTGGATGTGGTTTATGAATAAGCTGAAATCAGTGTTGGAACCAGTGGTATCGGATGATCGTAAATTGGTTTTCATATCTGATAGAAATGTAGGCCTTATCAAGTCAATACGTGAAGTGTTCCCACTTCTCATCATGGATTTTGTGTATACCATTTGTCTCAGAATGTAAAAGGAAGCGTTGGCGGTACCCAGAAAAAAACTATTGCGGGGCAGTTCATGAAATGTGCGGAAGCTTATACAGAGGCTGAGTTCGTAACACTTTATAATGCGTTCAGAATAAGGTATTCCGCTGCAGCTATGTATCTGGATAAAAGTGTTAAGGTTGAAAAATGGGCAAGATGTTGTTTTCCAGTTGTAAGATACAACATACTAACCACCAACAGTGTAGAATCGATCAATGGTGTTTTCGTAGAAGCAAGGAAGTACACGTTATTACCTATGATTGATATGATCATTTCGAAAATGGCTGAATGGTTCAACAAGCATCGGAAGGAATCCGTTGAACTACCCGAGTCACAGAAGTTGGTGCCTACTGTGAACAGCATAATATAGAGTAGAATACCGATTGTAAAAAAGCTATTTTCGCAAGAGTTAAACAGCTCGTCCCATGAATACAATGTGATTGGAAAAGATGGGAAGAACTATGTGGTTAATTTGAGCGAGAAAACTTGCAGTTGCAAGTATTTTGATATAGACAAGTACCCTTGCGTTCATGCGATACAAGCTATCATCCGATTAAGCGGAGAATCAGAGGTCCGTCATTATGAGTTTGCCGCCAAGTTTTATACAGTGGAGCAATGGGTAATGGCATATAGCAGGACGATATATCCTGTACCTCATATGTCATCCTGATTCCTCCGGAAGACTATAATTCGTTCCACTTCGGCTTGCCTCCGCCCCACAAAATTAAGAAAGGAACGGCTCAATAAAGACGACACCCGTCAAGTGGAGAATATCATGGAAGAGGAAGAGGATTATGGCATATGTATGAGTACTTAGCTGGAGAAGGACGAGGACGGGGACATATTCCTTACTCCAATGTGTCGAATCCCAACTAGATAAAAATGGTGTTTTTCTCTGTCTGGTATAACTGGGTACCACTAGGTATGACTGTATGCTTTGTATTTTGGTAATTCTCTCTGTCTCGTATAACTGGTATAACTAAGTATGATTGTTAGCTTTGTATTTTGGTAATTATCTCTATCTCGTATAACTGGTATAACTAAGTATGATTGTTAGCTTCGTATTTTGGTAATTCTCTCTATCCGGTATAACTGGTATAATTAGGTATGACTGTTTGCTTCGTATTTTGGAAATTTTCTCTGGACGTATTCCTCGTTTTCACTATGAGTTTATAAGTTTATGTATATTTACTTGTTTGTATATTTGTCTGGACTTAGGTTGAAATTATTAGAAATTCCAAAATTGGAGAAAATTACATTTTTTACTCAAACACTATCTTATACATATGGTAATGGATATGTATAAACACTCATTGTCATGTGAAATAAACAAACATTGTGATTTTTAAAATTTTAATATACGAAACTATAGTAAATGTATTTTAATGGATTAATTTGATGAATACTACTAGAAAAACTATAAGTTTATGTATGTATGACTAATAATACATAAAAATTGTCAAAGTATAACTGTGTGTAATAATTTTTTTAAATTTTTTTATTCTTTGACGGCGCATGTGCTAAATGTGTTTATTTTTTTTTTGTACACACGTGTTTTATGTTTAATACACAGTAGTTCGTAGTATTACTAGTAGTATCTAATGGAATTCAACTGCCTTTTAATACTAGTACGTTTAATGCTAGTAATACTTGTAGTACAGCTAGTAGTACCAAATCGAATTCAACTGCCTTTTAATACTAGTACGTTTAATGCTAGTACTACTAGTAGTACCAAATTGAATTCAACAAAAAATACGAGTACCTAAAAACACAACAATCCATTACTCATAACACATACCTAAAAACACAACAATCTAGTACTCAACACAAAAGAACAGTTCATCCAAAACACAAAAGTACCTAAAAACTTCAAAAGTACATAACCAAAAGAACCTAAGAACCTTACTTTTGCCTACTCTTCTTCCCAACCTTTTTGTCATCGCCAGTGTTTTTTCTTTTCTTCCCAACCTCTTTGTCACCTCCTGCTTTTTTCGTGGTCTTTTTTCTTCCATCCGGTGTAAAAGGATCCTTCTTGTACACAGATGGCTTCTTGTTCCTCTCAGCCTTTGGAGTCTTCTTCTTGTTAACAGTGTTTTTCTTCTTCTTCTCCTTGGCTTTGATACGCTCAAATTTGCCCTGAGCTACTCTCTCAAATTAAGAGATCGTAGTAGTACTTAGGGATCGAATCCACAGGGAACCTAAACACACATCGATTAGTGAATTCAAATTATACTAAGTAAGAATGTATTAATGTAATGAAAAATAGCAAAATAAACAGTGAATGATGATTAAGGTTCTTGTAATCAATTAGACAAAAGAGTTAGGCTATGGATAATTCGCAGGAAAGAATCGAAATACGGCTGTGTCGATCGACACAGATATAAAACCAATCAACTTTCGTTGCAGAGATTATCTATGACTAAATCTCTAAATTCCAAATTTCTTTGCAAACTCAGTGAATAAAGACAAGCATTAAGTTCAGGTTCAATTGTACACAAAATTACTAAGCCAAATTTCTTTGCGAATAGATAATTTTGCTCATCTAAGATTATGTCCGGTTGTTAATAATACTTTCGCATCTATTAAAGCAACCTAGGATATCCAATTTCAGTTGATTAGTCCTAAAATCAGAGTTAAATCAATCTAGATGAAGAACATAAAGATAAATCCTAACAGATTTTCAGTCCTAACGATTTCTCATCAAACCCTTGAATTACCCTAAACATAACAAGCAAACTACTCAGACATAGATGCAGTAAACATTATGAATTATATAAATTGCATAAAAGAGATAGAGTAAGTGATACAGAGTTTTAGATCGATGAAGTTTGAAAGTCTGAACTCTCCTAAAAGCTCTGTCAATCTTTGAATCTCCAAGTCTTAATTAAAAACAAGATCAAAAACTAAAAACCTAAGGAAAAACTATATATAAAGTCTAAAATTCGGATTGGGCTTCTTGTAAGCTTATGGGCTTTGTGGGCCGAAAAGGAAATTATTCAATCTTCAAGTCAGAAGTACTCGTGTCGATCGACACACAGGTCCGTGTCGATCGACATGGGTAATAAAACTCGACTCCGACTTGATCACTTCGGCTCTTTTTTTCTCGATGCTCCAAAATGCTCCAAAAGCTTCCATTAAGCTTCAATCGTCCTTTAATCTACAAAGACTCAAAAAGATTCGAAAAATACCAAAAAGACTCTATGAAAAGGACTTATATCACGGTCAAAAACGGGTAAAAACCATGATATATCAACTCCCTCAGACTTAGCATTTGCTTGCCCTCAAGCAAAACATACACTAAGAATGTGAAAGACGTTTGAAAATGCAGAAACTTACCTTTCTTTGGAGTACCGGACAGACCTCTTTAAACCAGCAAGCCACATAATGCACAACCAACTCAAAGTCAGACCGCCATATACTTCTCCTTAGACATTCGCAGCCTCCCAAATTCATCCACGACTTATCAACATAACCCGCTAGTCCTCATTGCTGGGTCTCGTCCCAGATCTCGATGCCAAGAACCTTCTAGACTTATTCTCATACTATACCATGTCAAGTGAACCATACAACCTTTGGTACTCTTTCTCTCCCCAGACTTATTCGATTCAGAAACTCAAAAACAGTGCTTTCACTACTATTGTTCCTTGTGAGGAGACAGGGTCGTGAGATCGCTCGTCCTCTACATCCGTTCTAAGGGACTCAGACTGCTGTTTTTGAGCTCCAAGTGATCACCTCTTGAGTACTGACTCACTGGAATTTTTTTTCCTCATCTTATACTCAAGAACTATCATATCAGGTATGAATGAGGAGAGGAGTACCGTTATTATGAACAGAGACTACACTTTTCAGGTATGAATGAGGAGTCAAGCTCTGTGAACACCAATCACCGAGGAGACTGCATAATTAACTCGAACCCTGGGCGGATTATGTTGGAAGTAACAGACGTCTCTAGTTAACTGGTCAACCTTAGAATTTTTCATTAGTCTGACTCTGAAATCGATCTTGGAAGAATGGTCACACAACTGAAAAAGATGATCCACTTAAACCAAAAGAGGGGTCATTGTTTCCAATTGACTATTTTGACTCAATAAAAACGTTTTGGATTGACTCTAAAAAACGAACACAAAATTAGCAACTACCTCCCCCAGACTTAAACAACACTGTCCCCAGTGTTATCAAGCTGAGTTAGTCAAAAGAATCAAAAGGATAACGAACTTGGGAAGAAAAAATGGAAGTTTTACCAATGTTGGCTCCATGTCGATCGACACGCATAACCTTGTCGATCGACACAGGGTTTCTGAACCGAATTATGAGTTGTGCGGCGTTGGAGACAAAATGTTGAACCGTGTCGATCGACATATTCATGTCGATCGACATAGTGTTTCTGGACCATTTCTGCAGGTTTGTTTATCATTTTCCATCGCTGAACTAAATTCAAAGCTAATCATTCTGCAAAACACAACTCAAAAGACATGATTAAGAGGAAAACATAGGCAAATCGCATTAGTTCACCAGTTCTGAAATCCTAGAGAAGCATAAAACAAACTGACACAAAGAAAAACAGAAAAATAGACTCAAAGTTAGATTAGAAAAGAAAATAAAAAGAAAAATAAACAGGAAAAAGGATAAGTGATCTAATCATCCTCCTCCTCTGATGATGAAGGCCGTGGAGTAGGTGGGCGAGGACGGATACATCCACAGCGTGGCCAAGTAGACACGGCAGTCCAGAGGATCTGGAGACTCTGAGCCATCCAACTCTGAAACTCGTCTAGAGGATGGTCAGGCAATGGTGGTAACGGAGGAAGCTGAGGTGGCTGAGATGGAGCACTGGAAGTGCCTGCGCCTGAAGTACCAGCTGGAGCAGTATCCCGGGTAATCTGCTTGTGCCCAGCGCTAACTGCATGCACTAGTCTATCGTCAGGCTGAAAAGCCAACAAAATAGGGTTCTCAGAGATCTTCATCAGCTCCGGACACGGTAGCTTCACCATCCGCTGCTCGCCAGGAATTGGGCGGAAAACCCAAGGCACGTCCGGCTTGAGCTAGGTGGCTCTCGTCAAGTAATCGATATCAACAGTACAACCTGTTGTCTCCACAGCGCAAACGGATGTATCAACTCGACAAAATACGAAAAGGGGAGTGAGAAGGCTACCAGCTGCGAATGGTTTGCTGCTCTTCCTCAGTGTAAGTGGCGTGTTCTACAGGGAGATTAAATGACGTGCGAAGACGACCCCCATGTTAGGGAGGCTCAATACAGGTGGAGGGTTGTGACTCCTCCCAAGCCGTGTCTGGAATATCCTTCCGGAGAGCATATGATAACAGGACCAGCTCCTGAAGTCGCATCTTCCCGGGCTCCACCTTGTACAGGATTGTGGTAGAGAATAAGCGGAGCATGTAGCGAATGACCGGATGCCTCAGATCAGTGTGCGTAGAGGCAGCGGGAGCATACATCCCGGTCCCAAATCGCGCCTAAAAGGCCTGTATATCCGGGATGTTCTCCGGGAGTCCCTGATAATCTCGATCCTCGTCAAAACCATACACTCTACAAAGATCCTGGAGATTGATCGCGTAGCGGACTCCTCTGATCTTAAAGCTCAAACTCCACTGCCTCTCATCATCAGTGCCCTCAACACCTCTGTCTGCATAACCAAGTCCCATTGAGGCAAAAAATTGACGGACCAAATCAGGGTACATATCGTAATTGCGGGTGGCAATGGTCCCAAGTCCTGCATTCCGCAGTAGTCGTAATAGTTCTGCCTTGAGACCCAAACCATTGATTGTTCTTGGATCTGCAACTCTGGTCGGAGAGAGATTCACCTTGAGCCACTCGTTATACAGGAGCGAGTCATAGTCGTCCCAGTCCTCCATGATCTCCCTGTCAATAACATCGCTGCGAAGTAGGATCTTCACAGGAACATCATCAAACTGCCTTGCGATGGGGATTTTCCTTCCCTCGAGTCGTGGCCATGGATGATGAGATGGGACAGTCTGAACCGTTGGTTGAGAGCTGGATGCAGCTTCTTTGTCTGTTCGTTGACGCTTTGGAGCCATCTGCAAGTCAAAATCAAACCAAAACCAACACAAAAATTCAAAATCAGTAAGCGTTGGGCATTATGTTCGTCTGTGTCGATCGACACAGTCCAGGTCGTGTCGATCGACACGGACAAAAATGATTCCAAAAATCTCTAAAACAAAGCAATACAAATCCAACAATCAACCACAATACTCTCTAAACAATCTCTAGCAAGCGCATGAGTCCAATGTGCCACAATATCAACCACAAAAATCGACCAAATTTTGTTTTCACCTCTTTAAAACCCTAAAACTTCAAATATCCTCAAATTCGAATCTAATCCACCAAAATCAACGTAAATAACGCATGAATCCGGTCCAATTTCACTCTAAAAGTGTATTCTAAGCAATTAAATCATCCAATTTAGACCAAAACAACCCGAAATCACCTTTTTTCCTTATGAATGTCGAACTGAAAAAGCAAAATAAGGGTGTCATACCTTTGTAGATCGAGTAAATGGTGGATAGAAATGGAAAGAGGACAAAAATCCGAGCGGTTTAGAGTCGAAAATCGCTCAAATTGGTGAAAGAATGAGTAAGTTATGGAGGTTTGAAGATTGTGTCGAGCGATATGGCTTCTGTCGAAGGGTTTATGAGGAGGAAGGCGAAGAAAACTTACCTGTTGTTGTGTGCTGGGCCGTCTCGTCTGTGAGCCGTGTCGATCAACATAACATGATCCATGTCGATCGACACGCTTGTCTCTTTTTCGAAAATCCGACTTATCACACATGAAACACTTAAAATAAAAGGTTAGTAAAACAAAATGAAAAAATTTAAATTAGTTTACACTTACCAGTGGGTTGCCTCCTACTAAGCGCTTGTTTTCAGTCATTAGCTTGACTGTGTCAGAGCTCAGGTAACATGTGCATCATCCAGAGGCACAATGTGTCCTTCTGGAATCTCGGCTTCCGTCCAATAATGTTTCACCCTTTGCCCATTTACGGTGAACTCCTTTCCATCCTTACTAACGAGAACAACAGCTCCATGTGGTCTGATCTCCTTGATCGTGAAAGGACCTGACCAACGAGAACGCAATTTACCAGGAAAAAGCTGTAAACGAGAGTTATAAAGCAATACTTGGTCATTTGGTTCGAATATCCTGGAAATGATTTGCTTATCGTGATATGCCTTAGTTCGCTCCTTGTATAACTTACAGCTTTCGTAGGCATGATGTCTGATTTCATCCAGTTCATTCAGCTGTATCAGACGCCTTTCTGCAACAGGCTTGATGTCGAAGTTGAAAAGCTTAACTGCCCAGGCTGCCTTGTGTTCCAACTCCACTAGTAGATGACACGCTTTCCCATAAAGCAGATGAAATGGAGTGGTTCCCAGGGGTGTTTTGTAAGCAGTCCTATAAGCCCAGAGTGCATCGTCGAGTTTGGTGGACCAATCCTTCCTTGTAGAATTGACTGTCTTCGCAAGGATCTCCTTGATCTGTATGTTGGATACCTCGACCTGTCCACTCGTCTGGGATACTAAGGGCTGGCCACGCGACGATGAACTCCGTATTTCTGCAAAAGCTTAGCAAAAACTTTGTTAATAAAATGCGTTCCACCATCACTGATAACAACCCTGGGGACTCCAAATCTAGGAAAAATGATGGTCTTTAATAGCTTAACAACCACAGCAGCATCGTTTTTAGGACTAGCAATAGATTCCACCCATTTGGAGACATAGTCCACAGCAACCAGGATGTACTTATTCCCATAAGACGATGGAAAATGACCCATGAAGTCGATGCCCCAGCAATCAAAGACCTCAACCTCAAGGATGAAGTTTTGTGGCATCTCATTCCTCTTACTTATCTTGCCTCTCCTCTGACAAGTGTCACACTGCACAACAAAAGCATGAGCATCCTTAAACATCGATGGCCACCAAAACCCTGCTTGAAGATCTTTGGAAACCGTCTTGAAGGTAGCAAAATGTCCCGCATACTCAGAACCATGACAGTGATAAAGCACATCTCGAACCTCACTCTCTGAAATACACCTCATGTAGATACCGTCTGAACAGTGCTTGTAAAGATAAGGCTCATCCCAGTAATACCTTCTGAGTTCTCTCATGAATTTCTTCTTCTCATACCCCTTTAAATCAGTAGGTGTGTCCTCTGCAGCTAGGTAATTGGCGATGTCAGCGTACCAATGTCGGTTGGATCAAGAAACAGCACAGACGGCATCACGAAACGTCCTACTCGATGTCCAGCAGACTCCAAGTTGATCGACACAAAGGTCCATGTCGATCGACACATCTGTTTTCGGCAACTGGAATTTGATGATTGAATCCCGTGTCGATCAACACTGGTCCGTTGTGTCGATCGACACAACATCTGGAACTCCGAAAACGTAATGATCCGTGCCTTTGCTCGCTTGCAAACCAACCTCAACGAAATGTACACTCTCCGCAGGGAAGTAATCATCAATGGGGATGTTGTCTTCAATGCAAATTCGTGAAAGATGATCCGCGACGCCATTCTCGACACCTTTCTTATCCTTCACCTCAATGTCGAACTCTTGGAGAAGTAGAATCCATCTCAACAACCTCGGCTTGGCATCCTTCTTCTGCATTAAGTACTTGAGTGCTGAATGGTCAATGTGCACGATCACCTTAGCTCCAATCATGTAAGGATGGAACTTCTCAAAAGTAAAAACCACAGCTAGCAGCTCATTCTCTGTAGTAGCATAGTTTCTCTGAGCCTCGTCAAGTGTCCTGCTAGCATAGTAAATAGCGTGAAGCTTTTTGTCCTTCTTCTGACCCAACACAGCCCCGACTGCATAATCACTGGCATCACACATCACCTCGAAAGGCAAATCCCAGTCCGGAGGTTGCACTATTGGAGCACTCACCAAAGCCTGCTTGATCTGTTCAAAAGCAGATAAACAATCAGTATCAAAAACAAATTTGACATCCTTACAGAGCAAAGTGGTGAGTGGGCGGGCTATATTGGAGAAATCCTTGATGAATCTCCGGTAGAATCCAGCGTGTCCCAAAAGCTTCGAATTTCTTTGACTGAAGTATGTGGTTGCAGACTTTTCATGACCTCGATCTTAGCACGATCCACCTCAATCCCATCAGCTGAAACTCTATGTCCAAGTACAATGCCATTTTGCACCATGAAGTGGCATTTCTCCCAGTTGAGAACCAAGTGTTTCTCCACACATCTGGCAAGAACCTTCTCCAAGTTGTCCAGACAATCTTTGAAGGATGAACCGTAGACTGAGAAATCATCCATGAAGACCTCCATGTAATTCTCAATCATGTCCGTGAAGATCGACATCATGCATCTCTGGAAAGTCGCAGGAGCATTACACAGTCCAAATGGCATTCTACGGTATGCAAAAGTGCCATATGGACAAGTAAATGTGGTCTTCTCCTGGTCCTCTAGATGGATGGGGATTTGGAAGAACCCGGAGTACCCATCTAGAAAGCAGTAGTAGGGATGATTTGCTAGTCTCTCCAGCATCTGATCAATGAAGGGCAGAGGGAAATGGTTTTTCCTGGTGGCAGCGTTTAGCTTCCGGTAGTCAATGCACATCCTGTGGCCAGTCACTGTCCTGGTAGGAATCAGCTCGTTCTTCTCGTTCTTAACCAGTGTGACTCCTCCCTTCTTAGGCACCACAAGAACCGGACTAATCCACACACTGTCTGAGATGGGATAAATGATCCCAGCCTCTAGAAGTTTCAGAATCTCCTTCTTGACAACCTCTTGCAAATTTGGATTTAGCCTCCTTTGATGCTCAATTGATGACTTAGTCTCATCCTTAAGGTGAATCCTATACATGCACAAGTCTGGAGAGATACCTGAAATGTCATCAAGAGAATAGCCAAGAGCTTTGTGAAACTTGCGCAGCTTGCTTAGCAGTAAAGTGAGCTCTGCATTGTTTAAGGTAGCACTAACAATGACTGGATATGTGGAATTAGGACCAAGAAAAGCGTACCCTAGCCTAGGGGTGGGCAAAATATCCGAACCCAATACCCGAACCCGAACCCGACCCAAACAATCGAGTTCGGTTTGGGTTCGGGTATGCTGAAATACCCGATCGGGTTTAAATTTTTCTGGTTCGGGTACCCTATCGGGTTCGGGTCGGGTTCGGGTACTACCCATTACCCGATCTACTACCCGATTTCATGACCCCTACCTATCGCGATATTCCCCTTACCCAGACCTATCGCGATATTCCCCTTACCCAGACCTATCGCGACATATCGCCCCTGTCCCCGTCGCCGTGGCCCTGTCCCCGCCGCCGTCACCCTGTCCCCGCCGCCGTCGCCCTGTCCCCGAGGTAACAAAACCAAAGCCTCAAAACTGGCATTCAATTTCGCATCCTCTCCTCCATCAGTGAATTCACATAGGGGATTTCTGGTAATTGTTTTTATCAATTGTTCTTAGATTTCTGGTAGTTGTTGGCTGATGATAGAAACCTTAGATTTCTGGTAGGAGATTTCTGGTAGTTCTTAGAAATCTTAGATTATCAGTTTGATGACTCTTCTTTCTGGGGCTAACATTATCAGCTGTTCTCTTTGTTTCTTCGGTTTGCCTCTCCTCCATTCCCTTTTCTTCTTCTCTATGATATTTTCTTCTTTCGACAATCGGTTGTGGAATCTTGTCATTATCTCCATTTTTATGAAGCTCAAATGGTTTTTGTCCTTTAATCTCTTGGTCCTTAATTCTCCTTTCAATATTATCTTGAATCTTCTCTTCTGCAATATCCTCATTTTTTGTTCTTCTCTTCTTTTGTTGTTCGTTTTCTTCTGATTCATCGAGTTGCAGCATTTTAGACGTTTCAAACTTTCTCGAGTTGATACATTTGAGCTTATGTTGCGCTATTCCTGATTCCTTTGTCGGTTTCTATGGTTTCCTTCTCATGATTAACTTGTCTACGATCACTTATTTCTCCTCCTATAAGTTTCTTGAATTGTTTTCCACGTTTATCTACTTGTTGTTCCTCAATCTCTTGAACTTTTCTTGACTTATCAATCTCAGCTATTGTCTCTGCCACTGATTCCTTTTGACAAAATTATGATTTCTTCTCTGCAATTTCTTCTTCCCCGAGTATTTTTGGTCTGTGTGACTTTTGCTCCTTTGTTTCCGTTTCTGTCTCTTCATCATTGTAGGAGGTCTCTGCCATTTCCGGTCTGTTGATCTCTGCGATTAGTTGCTTCCTCTTTAACTATAAAAATCTCAGAAATTTGTGCACTTAAACATATGAATTCTGTTTGATCATTGTTGTAGATGGATTCGTCTGGTTCCAAAACTCATCATGAAGGAGAACAAGAACAAGAGCCCTTGACAACAGGCTCGTCTAAGAGGGGCAAAAGGAAACAATCCACTGATATTGGATCAGATGGTGAGGTCCCAATAAAGGCTTAGAAGTCACTCCCCAGTAGGTCTGGAGTGTGGAATGTCTTCACAAAACTGGACAGCAATCCCAACAAGTGTACTTGCAACTACTGCCAGAAGGAGCTCTCTTGTCCAACAAAGTCTGGCACTAAAAACCTCTGGAATCATATGGATTCTTGCAAGGAATACAAAGCATGGGAGAATGGCCAAAATCCTTCTCAGAGGGTTATTAACAAAGAAGGCCATTTGCAGAACTCTAAATTGGCTGAGAGTGTGTTTAGAGAAGCTGCTAATGAGATGTTGGTGATTGGGGAGTTGCCTTTGGCTTTCATAGAAAGCATGGCTTTTAAGCACTTCTGCAACAAGGTAATTGATCTCAAGAACTGCTACATCTAACTGTTTTAGTTCTTATACATATTTTTTACACTACTTCTTGTTGATTCATGTAGGTTAACTTGTACAAACCTCATTCAAGGAGAACAGCAACAAGGGACATTGTTAAGATGTACGTTCAAAGGAAAACAGCTCTTAGAGAGTTGTTGAGAACTACTAAGCAGAGAGTCTCATTGACAACAGACATTTGGGTGTCTCAAATCACAGGTATTGTATAATTATGGATAACTTGTTCAGGTTGCTTACTTATTTTTTTGCTTACTTATTCAGGTTTCATAACTTGTTCATGTTGCTTACTTTTTTTTTTTTTGCTTAAAACAGGTGATAGTTATATGGTGATTACTGCACATTACATTGATAACTACTGGAGGTTGAATAAGCTGATCATAGGCTTCAAGTATGTGAGTGATCACAAAGGTAAAACCATTGCCAATACCCTGCTTGAGTGCTTAGCTGATTGGGGAATAGAAAAGGTCTTTTGTATTACTGTGGATAATGCATCAGCTAATAGCAATGCCATTAGACAATTTCTGGGTAGTTTCTCATCTTTGGCTAATGATTCTTTAGTTATGAATGGGGATTATATGCATATGAGATGCGCTGGACACATCATTAACTTGATTGTGAAAGAGGGGTTGGTTGATATTGATAAGAGTGTCACTGCAGTCCGTAATTCCATCTCTTATGTTAGGTCTGGAACAAGTAGAAGAGAATCCTTTGAGCAGAGGGCAATGGGGCTAGGCTATAGGTTTTCTAGGGGTAGTTTGCCTTTAGATGTGAAGACTAGGTGGAACTCTACTTTTTGTATGCTTCAACAGGCAATTAAGTTCAAAGGAGGGTTTGATAGGATGGAGGTTGAGGATAAACTCTATAATGATAATTTCTTAGAGATGGATAATGAAATCAAAAGGATTGGACCTCCTACAATGGTTGATTGGCGTAGTGTTCAAGCAATGGTCAAGTTTTTAGGAATATTTTATCAATCTACTTTAGTGGTTTCTGCTTCTGCAAGTGTGAATGCACACAAGTGCTATGGTGAAATTGTGAACATGGCAGGCAAGCTGCAACTACTTTGTAGTAGTAATGAGCCTGAGGTTAGAGTAAAAGCTGAGGAAATGTTTCTGAAATTTGACAAGTATTGGGAGGGTTTGAAGAACATCAACAAGATGGTGATTATTGCCAGTGTTTTTGATCCAAGGAAGAAGATGCAGTTCGCAAAGTTGTGTTTCGAGGATATGTATGGTGAGGATAGTTCAACTGCTGTGGGCTTACATCAATCAGTCTTGATGGTCTTGCATGACATGTACGCTGAGTATGCAGAGCGACACAATGCAGCTGCTGCAACTAATGTGTCACCACTTCCACCTCAAGATGGTCATTCTCAGGGTTCAGCTCAGGCACTTTCTCAAAATTCTCAAGAGCATGCAGCAGATAGAGTTTTTGATTCCATTGATGTTGAGATTTTAGATGGGTATAATCCAGTGGAGCAGAGGTACAACACATTGCTTAAGGAGATTGGTGTCAGAGACATCAATGAGCTAGAAGCTTATCTGAGGGACAAACTGGAGAATCCTGAATTGATCATGGGAGTTGATTTTGATGTTCTATCTTGGTGGAAAGTGAACAGAAGCAAGTATCCTATCTTATCAGAGATGGCTAGAGATTTGTTGGCAATGCAAGTCTCCTCTGTCGCATCTGAGAGTGCTTTTAGCACAAGTGGGAGGAAAGTTAAGCCATACCGAAGTTGTTTAACACATTATATGGTGGAGGTTTTGATGTGCACGAAACAGTGGATGAAACAAGATATCAAGTTTGAATCAAGTGTTCTCACAAATGGTCAGATAATTGCAGAAGTACACTACGAAGACGAGCTACAAAGAGGTATATTTCTTCTTATCATGATTGATATTAATGCATTATTTGATATTTGTGTAGTGTACTAATCCCGTGTACTTATGTTTTATAGAATTTGAAACTTTCAACATATGACAATGAATCAAGATTAAAGATGGAAGTGAAGACTTGTTCGATTGTTTATTGGATTTGGCCTTTTTTTTGTTTGTTTTTTGCTTGTTAGGTATTTTTACTACTAAAACTCTTGTTTTTCTACTACTAAAACTCTTGTTTCTTCTTGTATAAGTTACATTTGCATTTTTACATTTGCAATTTCTATTTTAAACTTAGTTTGTTTCAGAAAAATTGTTGCAAATTGACATTGTCCGGGTACCCGAACCCAAACCCGAATCCGTTAGTATCCGACCCGAACCCGATCCGAAAATAAAAATTACCCGATGGGTCTCCAAAAATCTGAAACCGGGTACCCGGTGAATCCAACTACCCGCCTCAAACCTAAACGGGTACCCGAACGCCCAACCCTACCTTAGCCCGGCTGGAAGTGGTTTGAGTTCGATTTTCAGAGTTTTTTGTTCACTCCAATCGCTGTCGTTTTCTGGGAACCCGTGTCGATCGACACGGTCTTTGTGTCGATCGACATGGGTTTTTAGTGAAGATCCACCCAACTCCAATTGACCAACCAACTGTCTAACTTTTTTATCAGCGTCTATCATCCTCGCATACCCCTTAGCAACCTCATCCAACTGACTCTCCACTATCACAGAGTTCACCAAAGTCCTTTCCAAGGGATCTATGGGATGCATCTCGTTGAAGACTTCCTGTGCAATGTCAGTGAGGGTGTCCACATAGAAAGTCTGGCCATCTATCGTAGGTCTCTTCATCAGCTTGTCCATTTCGAATTTCATCTCCAGATCGCCCACACTCAAAGTGATACTGCCTCCCTTGCAATTAATCATAGCACCAGCTGTAGCTAAGAATGGTCTACCCAAGATGAGAGGATCTTTGGGTTATTCGTTGTATTGCAGAACAACGAAATCAGTAGGGATCAAACAGTCTCCAACTCTGATTGGGACATCCTCCAAAACACCTTCAAGGATCCTTACTGACTGGTCGGCTAGGATAAGAGAGATCCTAGTAGGCTGGTAATCAGTCATTCCAAGACCAACAGCTACCGAGTGTGGCATCAGATTAACACCAGAACCCAAATCACAAAGAGACCTCGGAAATCTCTCCTTGAAGATCAAACAATCTAACACAAAACTTCCTGGATGTGTGAGTTTCTCTGGGACTCTGTTCTGAATTACTGCACTGACCTGTTCTGAAATCATAGCAACACCTTCCTCAAGACCAAAATTCTTAGTGACCATCCTCTTCACGTAACGACGGATCACCGGACTAGTCCGAATAGCATCAACCAAAGGAAGTTCCACAACTAGCTTATCCATCACGGCCTTGCACCTTGCATCCTCCAGCTCCTGTTTAGACTTCTTCGGGCTCATAGGATAAGGTATCTTAGGCACATATACTCTCTCTGCTGGACTAGCCATGGGTTTCGACGAGATTGGGTTCGTCTGGGACGCGTGTCGATTGACATTCTCCATGTGTCAATCGACATGAGGTTTCTGCGAGATGTCACCGATTGCGACATTCCCAAAATCAGGTTTTTCGACCCGTGTCGATCAACATAAGCCTTCCGTGTCGATCGACACGGGGTCTGGAGCTGAAATCACTGCCTCGTTGATCTCCACGAGCTCGTCTAACTGTTCTGCACTAAGTCCCTTCTTCGTTACTGGCTCCTCAAGGGTCTTACCACTCCTCGTGGTGATGGCAGTAACGTCATGCTTCGGATTTGCATCCGTCCTAGATGGGAGAACACCTTCTTGCCTCCTCGAATTTTCTGTTGTCTGAGCAAATTGAGTGTCCAATTTCTTGACATGAGTATTCAGGGCCTCGAATTTCCCATTTAGATCTTGGTACATGACGTCCATCTTTCCATTAAAGCTCACGGTTATCTTCTGTTGACCCTCCAAGATTTGCTCGAGCATGGATTTCATTTCGGTGTCTGATGACTGAGGAGGGGGTGTCTGGTAAGATAAAGACCCGTAGTTTCTGGTGTAATTGCTTTGGAAGGGCTTCTGATACTCGGTTTTCTGAAACTGCGGCTTAGGAGAATAGGTGGGTGAGCTTGGATTCCCAGTAAATGTAGTCCTCTAGTTGTTTCCATTGAAGTTTCTGTTACCCTGGTGACTACCAAACCTCTGACTCTGAAATCCAGTCCCACTGATGTAGTTGACATCCTCTTCATCCTGCTCTTCCTTTGGAATGAAAGTCTCAACCTCCTGAGCAAACTGAACAGTCTTCTTCCCTACTAGCAGATTGTGTACAGAGTCCAGCTTAGCCTTAACCTCAGCGATTTGGCTGCCATCCACGTTTCCACCCAGCTTCTTCCTCTCGAAATCTGTATTCTTGGTACTGTTGCTAGAAGCCAAGTTATCAATGAGGATCAGCGCATCTTTCAGATACCTGGTGTTGAAGTTCCCATTGCTAGCAGAATCAAGGGCCATCTGATACCTCCAATCAATACCTCTGAACAAGATACCCAACAGCTGAACATCACTGAACCCGTGATGAGGACAATCTCTCTGGTAGGCCTTGAATCTCACCTAGGAAGCCTTAAATGCCTCAGTAAGACCCTGCTTGAAGGTAGAGATCTTGGTCCTCAAATCCTCGGATCTCGCCTCATCAAAGAAATTGTTGAGGATAGCATTCTTGGTGTCCTCCCAAGTAGTCAGCGAGCCCGGCTCCAGCTGCTTCAACCAGTAAGCCGCTTCTCCATTGAGAGAGTATGGTAAAAGCTTGTAGTAGAGGTAATCGCTAGACACTCCATTAGCCTTAATGCTAGATGCTAGGTCCTCAAACCTCTCAATGTGATCCATGGGGGTGCTCAGAAGATATGCCATGGAATGGGTGCTGAGCCACTAGTGAGAAGTAAGCTAGCTTCAGCTCGAAATCGTTCCTTGGGAAAACAGGAGGACGAATCGCTGCCCTGTTGGCATAGAACTCGTCAGGTCTATTGTACTCTCCCAGAGTACGCCCACGCCCAGCTGGTCCCTCTAGAACAACAACCTCGTTCTCATCTATCCTCTGACCCTGAGCATTGCGTCTGCGACCCTCAGAATCCTGAAAGAACCCGTCTTCACCTCTGATAAGAATTAGCGGATTCATGTTGGCTGCCTTTCTTGCTGCTCGGTTGGCTCGTTCTAACTTTCCAATCTCAAGGTTGAGATCGGCTAACTCTTCGTTCCGGTTGTTTCTGGTAACGCAATTAGGCATAAACCTGAAATACACAAGACAAAGAGAAAAGAACAAGTAAGTAATAAAACAAAAATTAAAAACTTAGATAAAACTCTAGTATCAATAATCGATTGGTTAAATCGGTTCCCCGGCAACGGCGCCAAAATTTGATACGCTCAAATTTGCCCTGAGCTACTCTCTCAAATTAAGAGATCGTAGTAGTACTTGGGGATCGAATCCACAGAGAACCTAAACACACAATCGATTAGTGAATTCAAATTATGCTAAGTAAGAATGTATTAATGTAATGAAAAATAGCAAAATAAACAGTGAATGATGATTAAGGTTCATGTAATCAATTAGACAAAAGAGTTAGGCTATGGATAATTCGCAGGAAAGAATCGAAATACGGCTGTGTCGATCGACACAGATGTCCGTGTTGATCGACACGAGGATAAAAACGTTTAAGATTTTATTAAGGGCGGTTCTAGAACTCAAACACGAATATAAAACCAATCAAATTTCGTTGCAGAGATTATCTGTGACTAAATCCCTAAATTCCAAATTTCTTTGCAAACTCAGTGAATAAAGACAAGCATTAAGTTCAGGTTCAATTGTTCACAAAATTACTAAGCCAAATTTCTTTGCGAATAGATATCTAAGATTATGTCCGGTTGTTAATAATACTTTCGCATCTATTAAAGCAACCTAGGATATCCAATTTCAGTTGATCAGTCCTAAAATCAGAGTTAAATCAATCTAGATGAAGAACATAAAGATAAATCCTAACAGATTTTCAGTCCTAACGATTTCTCATCAAACCCTTGAATTACCCTAAACCTAACAAGCAAACTACTCAGACATAGATGCAGTAAACATTATGAATGATATAAATTGCATAAAAGAGATAGAGTAAGTGATACAGAGTTTTAGATCGATGAAGTCTGAAAGTCTGAAATCTCCTAAAAGCTCTGTCAATCTTTGAATCTCCAAGTCTTAGTTAAAAACAAGATTAAAAACTAAAAACCTTAGAAAAAACTATATATAAAGTCTAAAATTCGGATTGGGCTTCTTGTAAACTTATGGGCTTTGTGGACCGAAAAGGAAATTCTTCAATCTTCAAGTCAGAAGTACTCATGTCGATCGACACACAGGTCCGTGTCGATCGACATGGGTAATAAAACTCGACTCCGACTTGATCACTTCAGCTCTTCTTTTCTCGATGCTCCAAAATGCTCCAAAAGCTTCCATTAAGCTCCAATCGTCCTTTAATCTACAAAGACTCAAAAAGACTCGAAAAATACCAAAAAGACTCAATGAAAAGGACTTATATCACGGTTAAAAACGGGTAAAAACCATGATATATCAGGCTTCTTTTTCTTCACTCTTCTCCTCAGCTTCTTCTTCTTCACTCTTCTCTATGGCTGCTTCCTCTTCACACTCCTCGACTTCCTCTTCACTCTTCTCTACTGCTCCTGCTTCCTCTTCACTTGTCTCGATTTCCTCCACTAGAGGAGAAGGACCCTCATCAACCACACCAGTGAAAACAACCATAGCCATCGGACCGTACCCTTCTTCAACTTTTGTCTCCTCTTTCTCTTCTTCAACTTTCTCTTCTCGGGTTGCCGTTTCTTCATCTTGATCTCGTTTTTGCGTTTCTTCTTCTTCATTTCCTTTTTGCGTTTCTTCTTCTTCATCTCCTTTTTCTGTTGCTTCTTCTTCATCTCCTTTTTCTGTTGCTTCTTGATTCTCATAACCACCCCCTTCATACTCATAACTACACTCATAATCACCGCTCTCAACCCCATCCCAACTATTCTTCTTACGACTTCTTACCTCACTTCTAAGAACCTTCACTTTTCTCCTTAACTGCCTCACCTTCTTGTCCAAAACCTTAGTTGCATCATTCACCTTGTCAAACCCATCAGTCATTCTTTGGGTCAGCCTATCTTCAAGATCTTTGAAAAGCTTAAGCAAATCCGGATTCTTTTCTGGTTCTGAATCCTGAGGCAATCCTATTTCTTCTACTTGCTCTTCTTTCGGCGCTCGGGAAGCCACATCTAAGTTGTACAATTCTTCCCAACATATTTCTTTCCTTACTTCAAGACGCTCGTTCCAGCTTTCCAGGATTTCGTCTAACGTTATTTCACCTGGTACATCTTCTAAGATACGCTCCAAAAGAGATTATTCTTCAATTTCTGGTTCCAAGATACTATGAATATCTTGTTAATGTAAAAAAGTATAGATAGCTGTTAACATTAACCAAAGCAAATCAAGAAAATTCTAATTAAGAATTGATACCTTAGTAGAACCAAGCGAGTCATATATCTCTTCCAATGAATAACCTTTCATACTACTAGTTGTGAACTTAGCCTTGCACATCCTTGGACAGTCTGTGTGTGCCTCTTCAATAACTTCTCTAAATGATCTCTTGAGATTTGGTATACACTCGAAAGCAAAAACCTACATATAGACATATGTCATTACATTCATATGTTATAAGTTAAACATTAAAATATATTGAGAAATATTATGTTTACCTCCAACGGAATGACGAATCTAGGAAAGGTTAATTTATTTGGAGCAGAACCATTCAAACGGTTCAGCAAGTAATAAATATCAGTGAGAGAATCCTGATATGTCACTCGCCCCCATGGAAATGATTTACACAGCTCTGGATCCTCAGCCATTCTAAATAAGAATGCAAAGATATTACCATCAGACTTCGCCTTACCTCCAAGTATCGCGCTTAAGAAATACAAGATCGCCATCTTCAGCCTCTCGAGAGTACTCCTCTTCATCGAAACCAGCTTCTTTTTCACATCATTGATAGTTACCTTTTTCATATCTTGAAAAACCTTTTCCTTCAACTGACTTTTGTAGTTGCTAAACGACATCTTCGGATTAATCCCATTCGGGTAGTCATGGCAGTAAAACCCGCAAATGAGACCATGTTCTCTAAAAAAATACCGAATAGGAACTCCATTCACCACAAACCAAATCATTGTCTTCCTAGCCACACAAACTGTTCGAAGCAACAACATCCAAAATCCTTGAAGCTTACGGTTAGCTTCCTTTTCCATGTGAAATATGTGCTTAAACTGAGGATGCTTTTTAAACCACTGCAGCTCTGGTTTTAATCCCTCTATAATCTCCAAGAAGTTGCTCAGAGAACACCTGGTTTGAATCTTGCATATCTGATTATAATCGGTGTGTTGGAAGAAGAATTTTTCAGGTTTCCGTGGTAGGGTATTTGAATCATCTTTATCCTGCAATTACAGTATACCACAGTTATTCTCAGTAGTACCAGTTTTCCTAACTCTTAACAGTTATTCTCAGTAGTACCAGTTTCCCTAACTCTTAACAGTTATTCTCAGTACTACCAGTTACCCTAATTATTATTCTCAGTAGTACCAGTTACCCTAATTCTTAACAGTTATTCTCAATAGTACCAGTTTTCCTAACTCTTTACAGTTATTCTCAGTAGTTCCAGTTTTCCTAACTCGTAACAGTTATCCTCAGTAGTACCAGTTTTCCTAATTACTAACAATTTTAAATACGACCACCAGTTTTCCTAAATACTAATAGTTTTCCCAAATAGTACCAGTTTCCCTAATAGCTAACAGCTTTCTTTATGAGTACCAGTTCTCCTACACAATACTACTTAGACCGGATGCAGTTAACAATCAATTTCTCTCATCACATATCTCTAATGGCGTAATCTCTTCCTCTGATTCACTCACCGCATATCTTTCGCACTGACTAGTGGATCCTTTTGAAGCCGAATCTCTTGAAGTCCCCTTTGAATTCCTTTTAGTCGAATTCTTTGATTTCCCTTTTCTCAACATTCCACCCCTAGTCTTAGGAGCCATTTCTACAAAATCGACAACAAAACATAACCCATCAAATCATCGGACAAAAGAAAACAAGAAACAAAATCCGAAACAAACACAAACCCGAACCCACAAAATCAATTCATTCCAAATTTGGTTATATACTTTCAAACCCGAACCCATAAATCTCCAAATCATATCAAAATCTTATTTTCAAACCCGACACATCTCCTTTTCAAACCAAAATCCTAGTACAAATCTAAACCTCAATAAACCCTAATTTCCTAATTTCAAACCATAGAAATCTGAACAAATCCGACATATCTATGGTTGAAACCGAAACCCTTGTTAAATTGAGACCGTTTCTCGCCATCATAAACCCGTTTGAAGCCAAACCCCTTTCAAAAATTGAGGAGATAAGATTTAAGGGCATACCTTCAACTGTTCTCTGACGAAGACGGACACAGAGCGGCGGCGGTGCTGAAACGGAGTGTCGACGTTGCAGAGATAGAGTGTAGACGAAGCGGAACACCGAAGCTTTTCAATCGGATGAATCGCCTTCGAGAAGGAGAAAAGGAAGAGGAGGGAACGAGTTTTTTTAACCGTTTTCATCGGTTTTTTTAGATTTTGTTTTGTTTTGATTTTTCGATCCGGATCGGGTAGGTATCCGTTCGGGTGGGTTGGATCGTTTAATATAACTGATTCATTAAGGGTAGTTTTGTTTTTAACCGCATTTTGAATTTAAACAAAAAAACAAAAACAAATAAATCTTTTATGGAGGGTCTTTTAGAAAAAAATTGCGAAGGTTGGGCTCTTTTAGATTATGATCCAGCTTGAGCTAAAAGACGAAAAACAAAGTCGTGAAATCATAATGGTTGGTCGTCGTCACTAACATCACAATCATTTGTCGATCATCATTCATAAATCAGACGTGGAAACCACTCTCTAAAAAATCTACGAATCCTTGAGATCCCTCTTCGTTCGCCCTCTCCTTCGCGATTTCAAGTTTTTTTTTGTTTTTTTATAGTTATCGTCGTCGTCTTCTTCTTCCTTCATCTCCGACACGGTATGTGTTCTGTCCTCGTATGGATTCTCTTGAGTGCTTATTGCTTTCTTTGATTTTCTGCGGTTATCATCTAAATCAATCAGGAGTTCGATGAATGTAATCTGATGATTTATAGAATCAGTTCTCTTCCGATTGGTAATCCTTTCCAATTTTCTGGATTTCGGAAAAAAAGATCAATTGGGAATCTAAATTCGCATGTAATAATTTGGTTGGGATTCAGAAATTTGGTTTCTTACCTAAACTGAAGGGTTTTTGATCTTTCGACAATTGTTATTAGTCAAATTCAGACTAACTTTGTATCTTTCATTTGAACCTTAAAATCGTTGCGCTACTGGATTAATAGTATTTTCAATATCATGATTTTTATGGCTCTGTTTGGTTTTGTAAAGTCGTGTGCTTTCTTCTGCCGGAGTTGAAATTTCCTTGTTACCATTATGCATACTGTTTACTGATAGTTATGACCTTATTGTGTTTTCCCTGAATCAGGCTGTTATGGAAGGCAACTTCTTCAGATTGGATGCTCAACGAGCTCACGGTGATGGATTTGTATTGACACAAAAGCCAAATCTCGTCACGGTCCCAACAGAAGCTAACTCTAACGAAAGTGGCTGTTTCGATTGCAACATCTGTCTAGAAACGGCTCATGATCCGGTCGTCACTCTCTGCGGACATCTCTTCTGCTGGCCTTGCATTTACAGATGGCTAGATGTGCAAAAATCATCTTCTGTCTCCATTATTCAACAGCAAAACTGCCCTGTCTGCAAATCCAACATCTCCGTCGGTTCATTAGTTCCTCTTTACGGAAGAGGCATGTCTTCTTCATCTTCTCCAGAAACTTTGATAATACCCAAAAGACCCACTTCATCCCCTTTGAACAATCTGGTCAATTCGGCTTCATCTCTCAACCCGAGCTTGCAACATCGCCATCAAGCTCAGTCGCCTCGTCAGTACGGAGGCTTCACTACAACGGAATCATCAAGTGATCTCGCCAATGCAGTCATGATGAGTTTCTTGTACCCGGTTATTGGAATGTTCGGGGACATGGTCTACACGAGGATATTTGGAACATTTACAAACACTTTGGCTCATCCTTACCAAAACACCCGTTGGAACAACAACCATAGGATGATGCAACTAGAGAAATCTCTGCATCGGGTATCGATCTTCTTCCTTTGCTGCATTCTCCTATGCCTGTTTTTGTTTTAAGTCGCTAGTTTATTCGTTTAGCTCTCGTTTTGTACAGTCTGTGATGTAAATAGCTTGCGTGGCCAAAGAGCTGTATAAACCATTGTTTGTAATTAAGGTCAATAACTGCAGGCCTATTGTATACATACACTTTGTTTGGGTAAAATTTAACCAGGTTTGCAAGTACACAGATCTATGGAATAGCGAAGAGAACTATATCTTTATTAATCAACGAAATAGGCTTGTAGCTGAATAGTATTACAACTTCTAGATGTCTAAAGTGTTATAGAGAACTTTGTTGGGCGTAGGAAACAAGGCTAGATCTCTCGTTGCTATCTCTGGGATGCTATGAAGATATATTTCTTAGGTTTTCTCTTCCTTTTTTCTGATGATCCTCCAGGTTCTTCCTCCTCCTCTATTTATAAAGTTTCGATATCCCTCTTTGCGTGGATGTAGGAACCGACTTTGTGATTCTCTTAGAATCAGGAATCTTTCTTTGTAATCGTAGTAACCTATATCTGCAGTATACACTTTCTACGGCTATGTTTATCTGTATCATGCATTATCTGCATGAACCATTAACTTTTGCAGTTGGGCTTTGCATTCATAATGGGCTTGACCCAAATGAATAAATTATTACCAACCCCACTTTTCAGTTTTTATTCCAAAAATTTGAAGTGGTAAGACTTACCGTTAAACGACTGTGGACTAAACCATGTACCTCCACACGTTCTTCACGACTATGAGCAATATTTAATTGTCCATGACTTGGTGTGCATAACACTATCACAATAATATTAATTTGTGGACCCATGGTCATGATTCTAACGTGGGTCTTACCTTTTCAATAGCCCATTAGCTTTTTATGCAAAGCATTTTCTTGTCACTTTACTCTTTTTGCTTTGTCGATAAGTTAGAAACCTTATATTCTTCTTCCTTAGCTGACATGCGACTCTCCCTCACATGTAAGTTGTGGACGGTGGATCTTACACAGTTGAATTTGTCAAGGGTCGAAAGAAAAACTGAGTTTTCTGAGTATGAATCACAAAGCAAAAGTCAAAGATATGTTTTATCGCTGTTTCTGTTAAACTCTGGTTACCAAAAATAATCCCCTTTTTGGGTGAATACAATGAATTATATATAGTATTTCTAAGTAAAATGGGTCAGCTAATAAATGGGCCTTACCAATTAAGCAATATAAAAAAATTAGGCCCATTAATCTATTAAACCCATTTTGTTAATGGGTTAATGTCATTTTGGGCCTAGATTAATACTGGGCCCTTGCAAACTTGATCCGATTTTGTCAGGACGCTGCAAAGTTGATCTCGTCGTTATATCGATCTCATAAGGGGAGAAATCCGACCCCACAGTTAGCCCCCCAGCTTGGCAGTATCGAGTCACGGTGGTGCCAAGGTGAAAATGGTCGTAGTCGGAGATCGATATGCTCGACTGTGAAGTCGCCAGGCGTGAACGTCTTATCATCGAACTCGGGAAGTTTTCTGATATTCCGTATTGAGCTGACGTCGCCGTGTTTTCCTGGACTTTTCGTTGTTGCTCTTTCTTTTACTTAAAAGCCTGACAAAGTTGATAGCCATGTTGTGTTAGTGGGCCTTGAAGCCCATTGAAAAAAAATTTGGAATTTTTCCTGGAACAAAGTGATTTTCAGGAAATTCTCCAGGTATAAATAAGCCTGCTTCTAGAAGATTAGTTTCTACCAAATCACTTCCCTCGGCAAAAGGTAAAAAAATCATCTCTCTCTCCGTCTCTTTATTTTTAATTTTTTTTTAGGTTTTTTTTGTTTTTTTTTGCTCCATCTCTCGCCTTCTCCTCTCGACAACGCCGCCGGCAAGGCACCTCTCGCCATCGTCGGACTCGCCACCTTCTGGTTCGTGGTTCGCGGTTCGTGGTTCGTTGAATCTCCATCGATTCGGCTAGGTGAAGATCGAGACTTCTTCGATCGGGATCTCGTGGCGGCGCTACGGGAAGAAGAAAGGCGTCCGGCGCGATGTCTTCGGGCTTATCGACGAGTCGTCGCCGCGGCACGGCGAGATCGGGAAGAAAAGAGCTCCAGTTGGAGATCTGGCCGAGTTGACTCAGTGAGTTGACTCACAAGTTGACTCACGAGTTGACTCGGTGACTGAGTCAACTCGGTCAGCGTTTTTTTTTTTTTGGCGACTCAGTGACTCGACGGCCTGATGACTTGGTGACAACGCTAGCTTCGTGGAGTGATTGATTCAGACCGTTACTCTTTGGTACAGCGGAGAGGTGGATGGTTTCCGATTCTGTGGACTCGCAGCTCGACAGTTCTCGCGACTTAGATGATTTCGGAGATATGGTTGTTGATCCTTTGTTTCTCGGACGGAAAATGGTTCTCTCTCCAGAGTCTAATACTCGCAGTTCGACGAGATCGGCCTCCTCTAATGCTCTAGTTGTGGTTGAAGAGGTTAGCGACGAGATCGTGGTTTTGCCGGCTACTCAGAGGCGGAGGTCAAGGCGAAGAGAACCTAACCTGCCAGAATCTATAATGTCTAACTCCGAAATCTTTGAAATCTCTTATCGGTTGCTTCGGCATTCCCAGCGGGGTCGAGCTAGTTGTTCCGTGCTCAGATGCGCGAGCTGATCATCCACCGGAAGGCCACTTCACCTTCTATGAAGCTTACTTTCATGCATGTTTCATGTTGTTTCCGATCCCTGGTGCAATTCTTGACTTCTTGTGGAGGAACAATCTGGCTATTGCTCAGCACACGCCTCGCGAGATGCGTAATTGGATTGGGATTATGGTGCGCGGCTATAAATGTGACAGCGAGGTCGGGGTTGATCATCTGTTGAGTTTCTTGAAGGCCAGCAAGATTGGTTCCAAAGGAAAACCTAGTTATTTTCTCAAGGGAAAGCCTGATTTCCAAGTTATAGTGGATCTTCCTAGCAGAGATCTCTTTTGGACGGAGAAGTTTTTCTTTGTGAAAATTAACGAAGCTTCAGTTGGCGGCTATCACCTTGATAGAATTCGAGAGAGATGAGGGACTCGCGGTAGCCGACCCTGTTGTGCTACTGCTTTTTGACTTAGATATATCTTTTGTGCGCGCAGTCTCGCTTGTCTACTCCTTTTGATTTGTTATTTGAACTATTCCTTTTGTTTGTTGTTTTGCAGTTTTGAGCCGCATTGCGAAGTTGCCGATTGACCTATTTGTTCTTCGCGATAAACTTGCTGCTGAGAAGTGTAGCTGGAAGGAGGACTTTTCTTTAGGCAGAGTCAGGGAAGCTTATGAGCGTCGCTTCGGTGTTACTTTATTGGATTCTTCACCAGAGATGTCAAACAACGCGAGGAAATCGTCTGCTCGTGAAAGGAGAGCTATCGAGGCAAAGTCCAATGCGAGAGTTTTCCAACAATCTGGACCGTCGACGTCAGCCCCCAGAGTTGGTACTACAGGAACCCTTGCGCCCAAACCGCGTCGCCCTGCGTTAGAGCAAAATCATGCCGATAAAACTGATCGTCGTCCTGAGTCATCGCAGAAGCATCATGATGATGTAAGGAGAAGGGATGACGATGTTGGGGCAGGTCGCAAGCGTTCCCGAGAAGACATGGACAAAGACAACACTGGGGGAGACGACTTGAACAGATCGAGGCATGCTTCATCTCCTCGACGTGATCGCGTGGCAATGACTTCGACTGTTTCCTCTAGTACGAAGGAATGTTTAGGTGACGCTGCACGAGCGGTGTTGCGTTTGTCCAAGATCGTCTTTCCAAGCACTGAATTTCCACCTCCAGAAGAGATGTCGAAGAGGAGCTCTTACTCAGACACGGCTCTGCATTGTATGACTGTACGGCTTCTTGACAATTTCCATAGGATCGTGATCTGCTTTTTCGTTTTTTCTGATCCTTTAACTCTTTTTTTTCATCTCGCAGTTTCTGTCCTCACTTAACCAGCTTGCTATTGATTATGAGGTATCTGCCTGATCGCATACTCGTCAGCTTGCTAACACTCAGACGGCTTGTGACAACTTTAAAAAACAAAAAAAGGTTGCGAAAGACCGCGTTGTTGAGCTCGGGGCTGCTCTAAAAGAAAACGAGGATAGGCATCGTGAGATAAATGGAACATTCATAGAGTCGGAAGCTGAGAAGACGCGCCTGAAGAAAGAAATCGCCGACCTCACCAACCACTTAAACGTTGCTGCTAAGCTTCAGGATGCGGCTGTGCAGAATGCGGTGGAAAAGGCAAAGCGCAAACTGTTAGTGAAGTATGAAGCGAAGATCGATCGTGCTAGAAAGAAGGTTGGAGAAATCGATGGCCATCCAAGGAAGGACATAATTGATCTTGCCGAAGTACGGAGTAACATTGAGTTTCTCGAGTTGCTTCAGAGTGACCAGGCGCCTGATCTTGGCGATGAGCTCACTGCTCTTAAGGAGCAGGAGGCAGGCCTAGCACTTGCTGACAAGGTGTTTAACAATCATGTGCGCGAACTTGCGGAGATCCTTAAGCCTTATTCCATTAGTACCATCGACGGTCAAACTATTGAGTTGGACGCTGCTTCGGGTTCGAGTTCTTCTGATTCTTCGAGTGATGATGACTCGTCAGATTCTGCGGCCGAAGGTCATTCTGAGCAGGCTGTTGAGATTGTTGATGATGCTGAGGAGATCGCGTCTTAGTTTTTTTTGTTTTTGGCGATTTATCGCACTTTTGATTTCAGATTTAGTATTTAATTCAGCTTGGATGGTGTTTATCCTTTTGTTTTGATTTACGTCCTCTTTGAGATAAAATTTATGGAAGCAGCTTTTATGATTCTTGTTTTTGTCTTTTGGATGAATTGTTTCGTTGCTAAGTCTTTAGCTCTTGACATCGTTGCGTTGATATTTACCGTGTTTGATGCAAGTATGGCTTACCGGCGAGTTGTGATTGACAAGCCTTCTCCAACTATGGTGCCTTTATAAGACTAGTGATTTACGTTCAGACGATGGTTTGCCCCGGTTTACATGCGAGCTGTCGTTGATTCGTCCGCTCCTAAAGATTGATTATAAAAATGTTGCGACCAATGATAAGTTAACTGGGTTTTCTGATGATTATCTTGGTTTACGGGTGAGTCTTTACTGAAACGCCCGCTCCAAAAATGAACATGTTATCGCGCGATGACCAATGATAGTGTTTACGGTCGTGTTTTTCATTAACATAGCTGTTCCTATAACGAAAACTTTGCGATGATACCAGCGATTTATTTGCTGGGTTTAGTGATGGACATTCCAGTTTATAGAGTTGTTCCCGTGAACACCTCCGCTCTGGTAATGAACATAATCCTTTTATAGTGCGCTTTAAACCGACAGAGGGTGTGGTAGTCAGTTCTGAAGTAAGTGTTAGAGTTCATTACTGTGGCCAACAACAATGAAAGAAGAAATTGGATGTCTGTTTTGTTAATACTTAGTCTGTGAAAGACGTATGCAAGACTTTGTAAAAAACTTGTGGTTTTTATTCATAATAGAATTTCTTACAAGATTGTGCGAGTATACGAGTATACGCACCCACTCCCCCCTTTTTAGGAAGGGGACAGCTGAACCCATCCGAAGACGAGCTGCATACGTACCCTTTGCAGGGATCAAGCCGCCACGTATTTCAGGTAATATGTCTCAATGGTAATATTTTTTCAAGTGCCTAGCATTCCACGAGCATGGTACCGGAATGTCTGCCATGTTGGCTAGTTCATAGACTCTTGGTCTGACCGCCTTAGTGACTTTGTATGAGCCTTCCCAGTAAGCGCCGAGCTTGCCTGCATTCCGCTCAGTTGTGTTCTGAAAAACTTCGCACAGTACTAAGTCTCCTTCCTGGAACCGTCGTTCCTTGACGTGAGAGTTGTAGTACTTTGCAGCAGCTTATTGATTGTTTGTTATCCGGATCAACGCCTTGTCTTGGGTTTCGTCAGTTGTGTCTTGTCGGTCGAGTAGTATGACGTTGTTGAGTGCTTCGTGATCTGGCAAGAGCTGGCGTCGGATGGTGGGGAAATGCACTTCGGTTGGGATGACGCATTCTGTACCGTAAACGAGGGCGAAGGGTGTCTCACTAGTTGCTCGTCTTGGAGTTGTTCTATGCGACCATAACACGCCTTCTAGTTCGTCGGTCCAGCGGCCTTTCTTCTCATCCAAGCGCTTACTGAGGCCAAGGATAATTGACTTATTGATTGATTCGGCCTGGCCGTTCCCTTGTGGACATCGTGGAGTAGACTTGTTGAGTCAGATTTTCCACTTCGCGCAGAAGGCTTCAAATTTTACAGAGATAAATTGGGAACCGTTATCCGTGATAATCTCGTATGGGATACCATGTCTGCATATGATATTTTTCCACACAAAATTTTCAACATGGGTGTCCCGAATATAAGCGTAGGCTTGTGCTTCTACCCATTTGGTGAAGTAGTCGGTCAAGACTAGCAAAAAACACTTTTGTCGTGATGGGTGAAGAGGACCGACGATGTCCATGGACCACCTCATGAACGGGTATGGCGAGGTTACCGAGGAGAGCATTTCGGTAGGTTGGTGAATTTTTGGGGCGTGGCGCTGACATTTCTCACACTTAGCCGAAAACTTCTTGCAATCGCTAATCATCGTCGGCCAATAGTAGCCATGTAGCTTGATCTTGATAGCTAACGCTCGTCCGCCAGAATGATTCCCGCAGGAACCACCATGTATCTCCTCCATGATTTTCCAAGCGGTCTAACCTTCAACACAGAGCAGCCGTGGTCCCGAGAAACGCTACTTGTATACTTCGCCGCGTAGTAGAGTGTAGCGAGCGACTTGGGCCTTAAGTTTGCGAGCAGCCCACTTGTCAGGAGGGACTTCGCCTTTGTCAATGTAGTCTCGAATGGCGCCGAGGCAGCTTGTATCACATCTATATTCTGCGACGTGAGAGTTCACCTCTATGGGAGTAGCTTCGGCCACCGGTGTGGGCTTGTCGTTGATTGCTATCGAGTTGTGGGCTGGTGCAAAATTTTTGTCAATGTTTTTCTTGGCAGGAGTGGAAGAACGTCGAGGCTCTCTACCGGGTCAGTATCCATTAATAGAAACTCATACTGCTTGGTAGGGTTTGTTGCCACTTCGGTTGCAGTGGATGTCCTATCAGACTTAAGTAAATCTGTGAGAGGGGTGGCTTTGGCTGTTTGATTCGCCTCGGTTGGCGGGAGATCGGAGTCGATGTCGAGAGGTGTTGGTGCTTACCGCATGGTTAGTTCCTTCCCGTGATGGGCCACAGCATCGTCGTCAGAAGAATCAACTAAGTTATGCGGCCGTTTCCTCCGCCGAACCGGCGGTGGAGCAATGACTGGCTCTTCTATGTCGATGTCTTCTCCATTCGCGATTCTCTTTACTAACTCCTTCGCTTTTTTGGCTGCTTGGGGCCGGGTAAGGATGTTAACTAGCTGCGGCAGAGTGATGCTCGGGTGCTCGATGAATTCCACCGGAATGATTTGCTTCAAGCCCTTGTCAGACGTAGACGCGAGGGCTATCAATGCGTCGGCGTTAGTATTCTCCCCCCTCGAAATTCGAGTCAGTGAAAAATGTGTGAATTGCGAAGCCAATTCTTTAGCCACCCTTAAGTAAGCTTCCATACGGTCGTTTTTTGTTGCGTATTCCCCATTGAACTGGTTGACGACTAACTGTGAATCGCAAAATGTGTATACTCGTTCAATTCGAAGTCCTTGGGCGAGTTTTAGGCCAGCAATGAGGGCCTCATACTCGGTTTCATTGTTGGATGCGAGAAAGTTTAGCTGAAGCGACTGCTCAAGTATCTCGCCGGATGGTTATGTCAGACGGATGCCACTCTTGGAGGATGAGCCATCAACGTGGAGTCCCCAAGGCGAGTCTTGGTTGTCGCTGTGACTGCGTTCCTCCAGAAGTTCAATTAAAAAATCAGCTAACACTTGAGACTTTGCACAGGATCGGCCCTGATACTCTATGTCGTACTCACTTAACTCGACAGCCCAGTTGGCAAGTCTGCCGGATTGACTTGGACTGTGAAGGATGGATCGCAGCGGGAGCGTGCTTAGAACAACAATTGAGTGGGACTGAAAGTATGCTCGTAGCTTTCGAGCAGACATGAGGACGGACAGTGCTAGTTTCTCCATTTGTGGGTACCGTTTTTCTGCATTAGTAAAGGTTTTACTGACATAAAAAACCGGTCTCTGCTCGCCGCGTTCTTCTCGAACTAGTACACCGCTTATCGCTGTAGGGGATACCACCGTGTACTGAAACAATGGTTCTCATTCGACTGGGTAGGTAGTTAGTGACTAGGTAGTTCTTCAGTTGTTGGAATGCTTCCTCACACTTCTTGGTCCACTCGAAATGTTTTATTCCTCTTAGAGCGTCGTAAAATGGTAGACACCTGTCAGTTGAGCGGGAAATGAATCTATTGAAGCCAATCTGGATACTTGATTTATGTGATCGATCTAACTTTTAAGAGTCGTTCCACCCCATCGTTGTCGGCCTTCGCCCGTTCATGTCCTAGTTTTAGGCGCTTCTGCTTCACCGGTTTAAAAGTCGGATCGACGTTCAGCTAGTGACTCGTTATCTTGATGTCGATTCCAGGCATGTCGTCAGCCGACCATGCAAAAGTGTTGATATTTTTCTTCAAGAAAGAGACGAGTTCTTCCTTGATTGTAGGATCAAGTCCTTCCCCGATTTTGAAACATCGCTCGGGTTTAGCATCGTCAATGCAGACTGATATGATGGGATCGCATGTCGGTCGAACTTGCTCCTTGCTGTCCTCGTTAATCTGTAGTTGCTATAAGAGCTCAGAGAGCTCCTTCACCGGTTCTCGATCCGTCTTTATTTTTTTTACGTTTCTCCTTTGAAGTTGTTTCAGTGACGGGGTGTCGGTGCTTGTGTTCCACCATGATGCACATGCGGGACTCCTTTTGACTGCCTAGGATAGTCTTTATTCCTCGCGGGGTAGGGAACTTCAGACAGAGGTGGTAGATTGATGCCACAGCGCACATGGAGTTCAGCCATGGCGTTTCCATGATCACGTTGTAAATCGCTTGTTGGTCGGCTACCGAAAAATCGACAATTTTTATGACTTCGACAGCCTGGACAGGTAACTTGCTTGTGCCCATTGTCATCGTTGTATCTCCAGAAAAACCTGTTAGAGCCTTTGGAAATGGCTTGATTCTGGATAGGTCGATCTTCATCCTGTTAAGAGTATCTCGGAAGATTACGTCTACCGTACTACCAGTGTCCACCAAGACCCGTGCGACATCGCGATTGTCAATGATGAGTTCGATAACGAGTGGGTCGTCATGTGGTCTATCTATACCCGTTGTTTCCTTCTCTTTGAACGCGATAACATTATTTGGGAAGGAGGAAGGCGCCGAGAGGTTAATGCTAACGTCAGCACGCCTTTGGAATGTCTTGATAGATGAGATCGTGTCTGAACAGTAACGAGATCCGCCGATTATCATGTTGATCTGCTGCCTTGGTTTGTGCGGCGGCTGCTCGTCATCTCTTCTTCCTCGCTTCGGGTTATCCCCATTTGTGCGATCAGGGTTGTCAGTGTTGACATCCATCTCGAAGTCTTTGACGCTGGTATTGTCGCCGAGCTTTCCTTCTACCAGTTTTGCTGCGAGTTTTAGACCCAGAACGCGATAATTCGCAGTGGAGTGTCCGGCGAAGTTGTGGAATTCGCAGTATGCCGTCTCTTCGTAGGAGCTTTGACCTCTCACCCAGGTGTTGCTCCTTCCTCGGCCACGGCCTCGGCCTCGACTGTATCCAGACGACTCTATCTGGTAGTTGTGTGCTCCTTTAAAGCCTCCCTCGTGTTGCACGTACCCAGGTGTTTGATTTGCCTTCTAGTTACCGAGCTGATGTTGTGGCTGCGTCAGGCTGGGTTGGCTGGCTGGTTTGGATATTCCATGTTTGGCTGCTAAAATTTTCAAATCTTCTTCGTTTGCTGCGAATTCTGTGGCGCGGTGCATGGCGTCTTGGATAGTTGAGGGGGCGTTCAATGCCAACTCCTTGCGAAAGTCCGAGTCGTACCACAACGACTTTTTCAAAGCTTGGATGGCTGCCGAGTCGCTTAGCCCTCTAAACTTTGACAGGATTGCTTTGAAACGGTCAATAAAATTCCGCAACATTTCATTTTGTCCTTGTTCATGGTCCATAGATCAGCGTCCTTAGTCTCGGGCTCCATGAATATGGCGTACTACTTCATGAAAGCTTCTATTAATTGCTTGAAGTTAGATATGGAATTCCGCTCTAGCCGAGAGAACCATTGTAGAGTCGGTCCCTTCAGGTGCTCAATGAATATTAGGCATCTTCCTGCGTCCTTCTCGCCTTCCTTAAAATTAGCTCGGCCCATTGCGATTATGAAGGCAGTAATGTGTTCAGTCGGGTCAGTTTTGCCTTCGTATGTTGGTAGCCTTATCTTTCCTGGATCGGACACGTGGGCCCTGGTGAAGGGGGTGTTTTGCGCCTCTTCCAATACCAGATCTAGCTGAGGAGCCTTACTAATAGCTTTATGCATCTGGGACTGAACCGCCTTCATGTCTTCGGTTGTTTGTTCCATCCTTATGCGCATCTCGGCTATCTCGGCCTTCTGGGCAAACAGCGCCTCGTCATGTCAGTCATTAAGCTGCCGAATCTAGACAAGATCTTCATCACTGATGTTATCGTGCATGGTCTCCATGTTATCGCGGGACGTCCTGACTCGGTGCGCCTCAGCGCGTCCAGTATCTGCATGTCTTGCTGTGTTGACCTCGGTTGGCACGTCCTCGTCAAAGTTGACGACCTGTGGTGCACCGTATGCTGTCTGTGCACCTGCTGCGTCGTTCTCCAGAGGTCTGCTGGTCCGCCTTGCTTGGCTTCCTTCTCGCGTCTCCGAGGTGGTATGCAGCGGCTGGAAGGTTCGCGATCTAGGCGCGTTGTCTGGCGTAGAGAAAAGAACTGTCGGTGTGAGTCGCCCTCCTGGTCGCCTGAGCTGGCTTTGGCCTTGGCCTCGGCTTGCCGTGGTGAGGATGTCGAGTCTCTCGGTCATTGCGGAGTTCACCTTGTCCTGATTCTCCTGCCTCTTGAGCACCGCGTCCATCGTTGTCTTGATCTGGTTCTACACTTCCAGTGCAGGCGTCGCATCAGTTGCAGCTTGGTTGATGTTTTGCGTAGTGTTCGCAGTAAGATTGGTTTCGACCTCCTTGTCGCCGTGATTGTCACTGGTGTCGTCGATGCGGTTGTCGTTATTGTTCATGATGCGTCTGCTGTCGGTGTTGTCGATGCATCCAGCGTCGGTGTTGTCGATGCGTTCGTCAGTCATCTTCGGTGTCGCTTGTGCGGTGATTCCTTCGAGTAAGAAGATCTGTTGGTTCCCCTTAGACGGCGCCAAACTGTGGACGGCGGATCCTACACAAATCTGTCAAGGGTCGAAAAGAGAACTGAGTCTTCTGAGTATGAATCACAAAGCAAAAGTCAAAGATATGTTTTATCGCTGTTTATGTTAAGCTCTGGTTACCAAAAATAATCTCTTTTTTGGGTGAGTACAATGAACTATATATATAGTACTTCTAAGTAAAATAGGCCAGGTAATAAATGGGCCTGACCCATTAAGCAATATACAAAAATTAGGTCCATTAATCTATTAAGCACATTTTGTTAATGGGTGAATGTCATTTTGGGCCTAGATTAATACTGGGCCCTTGCAGACTTGATCCGATTTTGTCAGGACGCTGCAAAGTTGATCTCGTCGTTATATCGATCTCATAAGGGGAGAAATCCAACCCCCACATAAGTTTTTTTTTTGTTTTGCGATTCATCAGATCTTTCTTCCTTTCTTAATTTGACATGAGAAGCTGACCCCTCACCGATTCTGGTGGCCTGAATTTCACGCTTTGCTTTACTTGACAAGCACTTTGTCTTCTTGTAACTTTGTCTTCTTGTAGAGCACAAGCAAGCCCGTAATGTGAACACAAGCTTAGCTTGATTTCTTCTGACTAAAGAGGTAAGCTTGCCTGCTGATTCGTTTTTTTTTACATTGTAGAGACACGTCATTTTTTATTGTTAGCCAACCCATTAATCATAGGGGATGCGTACTACTAGTAGTAGTAGTAGTTTAGACGACATGAAACCAGTGGAAGTAGTAGTAAATGAGTAAATGAGTAATCGATCAGAAGAAGAAGAGGGGCAACTGGCGCAGCGTTAGAACTTGATATGTAGCTCAATCAAGAGTTTAGAGCTCTTGAGACCTACTTCGCTCAGTCAAAGAGATTCGAATGAAGCTCTTTGAGACCGACTTCTTGGCTTGATGACGTAATCAAATCAAAGCAAGGAATAAGAGATTCTCTCTTTGTATTATAATTATCAAAAGCTGTCTTACAAATAATCATAGAAGCCTTTATAGGCGTAGGTTCTCAAGATTACAAAAAGGAAAATAAACTCTAAAAAGGAAAAAGTTAAACCGACATAGTTAAAAACCCAATAAATTTAGGAAACCTCTAAATAAGGCAAAGTCGTTAAGGTTGTTGAGGTGGTGTTGCATCAGGTCTCCCAGGGATCGAAAGATTCGACCTCGAATCGAGCATGAGATCCGAAGGAAGAAAGCAGGAGAGATACTTCTTGTTGAACACGTCTGAAGTATTGACGTCAGGAGGAAGGCGCAGGCGATATGCGTTATCATTTATCTGTTCAAGCACTTCGAGAGGACCAATCTTTTTGGCTTTTAATTTGTTGTACTCCCTAGCCGGCATACGATCTCTAGTAAGAACAGCCCAAACAAGATCTCCTATATCAAAAATAAGACGGTGACGTTTCGCATCAACGGCAGTCTTATATTTCTGAGTTGAAGTCTCGAGATTGCGATGCGTAAGCTCATGTATGCGATGAACGTCTTCGACAAAGTCAACAGTTGTACCATGCAAACGCGTACGATCTAGCAGAGAGGAAAGATCAACAGGAGCACGAGGAGAGAAGCCGTAAATGACCTGAAAAGGACTAAAACCAGAATTTCGATTAACCGCATGGTTGTGAGCAAACTCCGCGCGAGGTAAATGAACATCCCAAGTCTTAATTTTTTCTCCCACCAAACATCAAAGGAGATTACCGAGGGAACGATTAGTAGCTTCTGTCTGACCATCCGTTTGAGGATGATATGCAGAGCTCATATCAAGACTTGTATCCATTATCTTCCACAAAGATCTCCAAAAATGTCCAAGAAAATACGAGTCCCGATCAGAAAAGATGGACGACGGAAGCCCATGCAAGCGATATATGTCACGGAAGAACATAGAAGCCACCTGAACAGCATCAATAGTACGCTTGCAAGGAATAAAATGAATCGTTTTTGAAAAACGATCCACGACAACAAAAATTGAATCGAAACCTCATTGGGTTCAAGGAAGACCTATCACAAAATTCATACTTATATACGTCCAAGGCTATGTTGGAATGGGAGCGGCATGTATAAGCCGGTATTAGAAGCATTTCCTTTCGATCGCTGGCAAGTGACACATCGTTCGACAAACCGTTCAACATCACGCTGTAAAGAAGGCCAAAAGTAAGAAGTGGAAACCAGCTGGAGAGTGCGGTCACGACCAACATGTCCTTCATTTTTCTAATCGAAGACTACAATCCGGTATTCATAAATGTGAATCCCGAAACAAGAACTCATCATGAATGGAGTAAGCAAAATTCTTCCCAGCGAGAGTATCTTCAAAGATCCGAGCAAAGAAAGAGTCTGTAGGATAAAGATCTGTGAACGTACTAAATCTAGGAATGGAAACAAGTAAGACTGCGAGAACAGAGTGTCTACAACTCAGGACGTCGGCCACACGATTAGATGCGCCAGAAGTATGCTTGATCACAAAGGTGAATTGCTGCAAATAAGAGACCCACGACGCATGGTGAGATGAGAGCTTATCTTGACTGGTTAAGTATTTAAGCGAGTCATGATCGGTGTATAGGACAAATTCCTTGTGAAAAAGGTAATGGCGCCAATGTTTAACAGCTTGAATGATCGCATAGAACTCGATACCATACGTGCTATAACAAAAACGTGCACCAGTTATCTTCTCACTAAAGAAGGCAATAGGATGTTGGCGCTGACTCAAGACTGCACTAATGCCGGTTTTAAAAGCATCAAAATGTAACTCAAAGACCAAAGAGAAATCAGGTGAAGCCAAAATTGGTGCAGAATCAAGCTTGTTCTTAACGATTTCGAAAGCTTTAGTCGCTTCAGAAGTCCAGACAAATGTACTGTCTCGCATACAATATGTGATAGGAGCCATAAGGCTGCTAAATTGTGGAACGAAACGTCAGTAAAAAGATGTTAATCCATGAAAGCTACCAGTTTCTAACAACGTCTTTGGAGTCGACCAAGAACTGATTGCCAAAACTTTACAAGGATCGACATCGAGACCCTGAGCTGAAACAATGTATCCTAAAAAGTGGACTTTCTCCGAGCCAAATTCACATTTTTTTTAAAGTGGCATAAAGCTTACTTCTCCGTAAAACTAACAAGACCTCCCGTAAATGTTGTACGTGATCATCCCAGGATAAACTAAAGATTAGAATATCATCGAAACAAACAACAACAAATTTACCAATGAAGGGTCGAAGAGCTTGGTTCATAACACGCATAAATGTGCTCGGAGCGTTAGAGAGTCCAAAGGGCATTACCAGCCACTCAAATAAGCCTTCTCGAGTCTTGAAAGCAGTTTTCCACTCATCACCAGGGCGAATGCAGATTTGATGATAACCGCTTTTCAAATCGAGCTTGGAGAAGACCGTGGTAGTCCCTATTTAATCCAACAAGTCATCAAGACGCAGAATAGGAAAACAATAACGTACCATGATTTTATTGATCACACGACTATCCACACACATACACCAAGAACCAACTTTCTTAGGAATGGGTAAAGCCGGAACAACACACGGGCTTAAACTTTCCCGTAGAAAGCCTTTAGCAACCAAATCCTCCACTTGCCATCGTAACTCCCATGTTCACTGGGACTTATGCGATAATGTGGACGATTAGGAAGAAATGCATAAGGAATCAAATCAATACAATGTTGTATGTCACATAATAGAGGCAATCCGGATGAGAGATCGCTAGGAAAGACATCGGAGAATTCTAAAAGCAATGGTTCTAAACGGGGGAAACGAACACTGACCGGTGGAATAGAAGCCATAGTAGTGAGTACAAGAATAACCATGCCAGACTCACGCATCTCTGATTCAAATGGAGCATGTTGAAGTAACATGATTGGATTAGCAGGAAGAGCCGGAAATGCGGGTAACGATGGCTTCAACGTGAATGTACGATTGTTGAAGTGAAATGTGTATGTATTGAGATAACTATCATGAGTGACACGACGATCGAACTCCCATGGACGACCGATCAATAGATGACACGCGTCCATCGGCGCAATATCACACAACAACTGATCTTTATAAGCATTGCCAATAGAGAATTCCACCAAGGCATTCGTCGAGATAGAAACATCATTACCTTATTGAATACAGCCCAGCTTAAAAAGAGTAGGATGTGGTTATATTGGTAAGTTCAATTTAGACACCACAGCTTCAGCAATAACATTCTCGCAACTACCCGAATCAATGATAAGGTTGCAAACTCTGTCATTAATTGTACAACGCGAGTGAAAGAGTTTGTTGCGTTGAGACGGCTCTTCAAAAATACGTGGAGCTAAACACATACGACCACAAAAAGATGACGCACATCTCCATGTAATTCCTCTTTTTCTTCCACAGGTTCTTCGTAATAAACCACTTCCACATCTCCACCAGTATCATCAAGAAGAAAACCATGACGATTGCGGGTTGGGCAAGCGGATCGTTGATGACCTAGTTCTCCACAACTAAAGCAACGTAGTGTACTCGGTCTTATGGCACAAAAATTATCAGGCAGAGGAGGAAGCTACTCTGGTTTTGGTAGCACAACGCTCGGCTGTGCCGAACTCGGAGGATGTGAAGGGCGAGTTTGTCGAACTGGGCTCTAGGCGGAAAATTTCCCTCTTGTCTATGCTTCAATAGTTACTGCCTGCTGATGGGCTTCGGAGACTGAAAGCGGTCAGAATAAATTTAACATGTGTATAATTTGTTGTCGTAAACCACCAACAAAGCGAGCCACCAGCTGCTGTTCAGAATCCCCAAGATTAATACGGGTGAGCAACAAGAAAAATTTGGTAGAATATTCTTCCACCGTACGTGTGCCCTGTCTCAAATTTTGTAGTCTCGGAAATATCATATGATTGTAATTGAACGGCATAAACGTTTTGCGCAAGTGTTTATTCAGCTTATTCCATGACAGGATTTTTTGTTTTCCTTCACGAGCACGAATTGTCTTCAATTGAGTCCACCAAGCTGCTGCTCAGTTTCGAAATCGCATAGCGATGACTGGAACACATCGATCTAAAGGAACCCGCTTGAATTCGAGTACCTCTTCAACCGTGAGGATCCAATCCATAAGCTCTTCTGCCGTCGAGCCTCCATGAAACTCAAGAAGTTCGGATTTAAATCCTTGTTCCCAACGATTGTCGAATTTAGGACGGACAACAGGATGTTGAATATGTCCTGCAAACGGGTTGTCATCGTTGTTTTCTTCATCGTGTTCTATGTCATCTCCAGCAACAATGTTTTGTGGGGGAGGTGCGTGTTGCACCGCTAGTGCTTGCATCGCCACCGTGAGCTGCTACATCTGTGCTTGAAGTTGTGCAAGTGTTTGACGCGTAAGCTCTGCTTCCGTTGGTGGTGGATCTTGAAACGACCCGACCCGAAAAATTTAAAATTTTTCCCTTCCGGATTATTATTATCATAGATAATAATCCTCAACGGGTCAACAACACAAACTGCAGAAAACCATACAATCAATAACCAATAACAATATTCAATAAATCTCATACTTTATTGAAACCACTAAACCAATTCAATCCATAAACCAGAATCCAATAAACATTCAACAACAAATCCCGAATTGCTAACACCCTAGCAATTCTAATAAGCTCATAAAGCAACCAACACGAGACTCTAGATCATCTCCTCTTCCCGGCCACGATTTCACGATCACACCTGCTTTTTACCTGCATCACATGGTTATACGAGATGCGTGAGTATTATCACAAATACTCAGTGAGACGGTCATCCCATCTACTAGGCTATACACACAGGCATAAGAAAATAATACAATACCAGGGTGAACACACAACGAGACAAGCACGGGCACTCAAACAAGAATCGCACAAACTGCACCTGCGTCGATCGACATACAACCCCAGTGTCGATCGATGCACTGCCCTCGTGTCAATCGACGCATAGCACTTGCGTCGATCGACGCACCGACACAGACCCAAGAATCGAACCTATCCTCACATAGTTCGACTCTAGGTCACATCACACTCGATTTCTTGCACAAATCCACTAAAAATAATACGAAATACACTCAATAACAGCAAGCAAACGCATCCTATCAATCCCTTAACCCAGATAAGCCATGGTCACGCACTCACCTTAGATCTGGAAGGAAAAAGGATGAAAAGAGGATGAAGAATGCGAAGAACACTCCCCAAGATCCGAGATCTACACCCAACTCACGAACAATGAGCACCAAGAACGATCCCAGAGCCTCACGAACGAATCCTTTCTCCCAAATCTCTCTGGAACTTTTCTGGAAACTTTCTGGAAACTCTCAAGCCCCAAAAACGCGGCCAACCCCTATTTATAGGGAAACCCTAGGGTTTTCTCTTAAACCGGGTCGCAAACCGACACTTAAATCGAACCGATCCGGTTCGATTTAACTTTGCGTCGATCGACACACACCACCTGCGTCGATTGACGCACGACCAAAATTTACAAATCTTGGTTCGCGGTCGTTACAGATCTCGACGTGGTCTGGTCATGGTGAATGCTAGGGTTTTGCTCTAATACCAACCTAACGCAGCGTTAGAATTTGATATGTAGCTCAATCAAGCTCTTGAGACCTACTTCGCTCGATCAAAGAGATTCGAATGAAGCTCTTTGAGACCGATTTCTTGGCTTGATGACGTTAATCAAATCAAAGCAAGGAATAATAGATATTCTCTTTGTATTATAATTATCAAAAGCTGGCATAGGTTCTCAAGATAACAAAAAGGAAAATAAACTCTAAAACGGAAAAGGTTAAACCGAGATAGTTATAAAACCCAATAAAATTAGGAAAGCTCTAATAAGGCAAAGTCGTTAAGGTTGTTGAGGCGGTGGTGTATCCGCAACTCCAGAAGGCATAAACCCACTTTGTTCTGTTTAGTTTTTGTATTTGCCAGAAAAATTAACAAAAATCTAGAAATGGATATATATAACCGCGTGATTTGATTACATGCACGCTTTCTCTTAATTACAACAGTGACGATGGTGTGACTTGAGAAACACGCGATTATTCTTTCTTTTATTACTAAAACAAGATAATCTCACATTTTCCATAACATTTTGATTTATTATGTACTAAGCACTTAATCGACCAACTTTTAACTACATCAATGTGCAGATATATGAAAGTGGGAATTAGTGAGTTTCAACATTAATTACAACATGAAAGCAACAAACTCCAAACTCCAAACTCCAAACTCTCTTTTTGTTAATCAAACAAAATAAACATTAAATTCTTATTTTCTTAACTGCAAGAATTATAAAAAAAAACACAGATTTATAATTTTATTTTTTCTTGTGAGAATTCAAGAACATCTATATCCATATGAAACAACCAAAGTACTTATTCTTAATTGTTTACTAATACGAAAAAATCTAACATTTTCCATAAGACCTTTTAGTAAAAAACGTACTCACATTTGTTTATCATATCTTACCCGCCGCTTCCTATACTGAAAACCATATAAATTAATATGAAAATTTAGTGACAAACGTATACTTACATTTGTTTACTTTTAATTTTGCTTAATTTTTATTTATGTTTTATTTAGTTTTTGCTTATTTGTTGTTTATTTCTCACTAATTTATTATTTCTATGCTAGAACAATAATAATGTATTTGATATTGTTTTGTTTTCATACTAAAACAATTATAATTTATTTGATAGAGTTGTAAAACAAAGTAAGTTATCGATTTGTTTTGTTTCTATACTAAAACAATTAAGTATAATTTACTTGCTAGAGTTGTAAAACAAAGTAAGTTATTGAAATACATTATAAAACTTAAATTTTGATGGATAAAGGCCAAAACAAAATGCCTCAATTTATATATTGAAAAGCTTATTGAATAATAACCATCATTATCAAAAATAAATGAAAAACCTCAAGTAACAAACAAAATATTAATTCCACAACATAGTTTTTCTATCTTTCTTTACTACAAAATGTTGACGAATCTTTAAAGTCAACATTTTTAATCAACTTTCAAAACTGTAGATTTAGATCGAAATTTTAGAATCTAAAGCAAATTAAAACTGACATTGTGATCCACACCTTATGTTATTAATAAAGCCATTTTAGAATGCATACTGAAGTATTAGCATCTACTGTTTATAATCCTACTTCCAGTATCTACTGTTTTGCAGCCAAATTTCCGAAATGAATATCTAGATTTATAATTGTTAATTATCTATGTAAATATATCATAATATATGAATATCTAGATTTACTATTTTTTTGGTCGAAATGTTAAGAAATATATCATAATTTTTTTTTTAATTATTAAATTACTATTTTTTCATACTCACTACGAGAAAGATGCCACATGCAACTTAACGACTAGAAAGGAAGAGTGGTACATTGTAGCCTTCCTGTTCAGTACTAAAAATAGGCCAATTTCTGTTTGAATGTTTTGGGGTTTAGTATACTATTTTCCAATATATTTATGTTTTAATGTAGAACTACAAGTTTTATTGATTGAAATTTGATATGGGTCAACTGCTGTATTAAATTTAGTTGATTACAATCTTTGTTTTTATTTTTTATTATTTGAGAAAATAGCATAAATATACATTGACGAAAACAAATACTGAATAAGAATTGGATAATGGAATTAACCAACATTAACAACCGACTATAGTTTTTGGATTTTAAACTTAGCGTCATTAGAATAATTTTGAGAAATGCCACTTTTCAAATACCACTTTTCAAATACCACTTTTCAAATACCACTTTTCAAAATACCACATTTTCAAAATATTTGTAAAAATATCATTTTTTCAAAATTATTTATTCATTTTATTATTTATGTTTGGGTTAACTATATTGTAGTATGGTGTAATTTTGAGAGTTTATGAGGTTTTAAAGGTCAAAATATTTTTTAAAGTTTAAAATTTTAAGATTTAAATTTTAAAAATTTATATAGTGGCATTTTTGGAAATGGACACACCAAAAATAGCATTTTAATAGTTAATTTTAATTATTTTTACAGGATATCCAATAATGTTTCCATTTATTTGGTTTTCGGTTTATTTTTTTGTAAATTATAAATTTGTGTATAGACAGAACCTAATTGATATGCTCAAATTTGTCCTGAGCTGCTCTCTCAAATTAAGAGATCGTAGTAATACTTAGGGATCGAATCCACAGGGAATCTAAACACACAATCGATTAGTGAATTCAAATTATGCTAAGTATAATTATGTAAATGTGATGAAAATAACTAAATAAAGCAAACAGATTGAGGTTCAGGTTCTACTAATCAATTGGACAAAGAGTTAGGCTATGGGTAATTCGCAAGAATGATTCGAAATATGATCGTGTCGATCGACACAAGGGTATGTGTCGATCGACACAGGATATTAAACTGTTAGGATTTTATTAAGAACAGTTCTAGAACTCAAACACGAATGTAAAATCAATCAACTTTCGTTGTAGAGACTATCTATGACTAAATTCCTAAATTCCAAATTTTTTTACAAACTTAGTGAATAAAATCAAGCATTAAATTCAGGTTCAATTGTTCACAAAATTACTAAGCCAAATTTCTTTGCGAATAGATAATTTTGCTCATCTAAGATTATTTCAGGTTGTTAATAACACTTTCGCATCTATTAAAGCAACCTAGGATATCCAATTTCAGTTGATCAATCCTAAAATCAAAGTTAAATCAATCTAGATGAAGAACATAAAGATAAATCCTAACAAAATTTCAATCCTATCAATTTCTCATCAAACCCTTGAATCACCCTAAATATAACAGACAAACTACTCAGACATGGATGATGTAAACATTATGAATGAATAATAATTTGCATAAAAGAGATAGAGTAAGAGATACAGAGAGTTGAAATCGATAAAGTCTGGAAGTCTGAAATCTCCTTAAAGCTCTCCTCTCTCAAGTCTCAATTAAAAACTGGATCTGGCCTAAACAATGGCTAAAAACTAGAATAAATAGGTCTAATCACGTTTTTGGTTCAATTTCTATGAAAAAACCAAATCATAATAGGAAAAACTGCAATTTCCTTTTTTTTTCCATTAAATCGGTCGGTTAAGGACAGGCTGACATGTCGTCATTAAAACTTGCATAACTTTCGATCCAACCGTTGGAATAACCTCAAATAACTTTGTAACAGAAGCTAACTCGATTCTCTATCTTGTGTCAAATTTCCAGGTTGATCCATTGGTTTAAAGTTCTCCAACGAGTGCCGAACTTCTGACCTTTCTGTAGTCTTCTTCTCGTTAGACATGTGTGTGTCGATCGACACAGTCTATTGTGTCGATCGACACAAGGTAAAACATGTTAAATCCGAATTGATCGCTTTGGCTTCTCTTTTCACAATGCTCCAAAATCTCTCAAAAGCTCTCATTATGCTCCAATCGATCATTGACCTACAACGACTCTAAAACAATAGGAAAACACCAAAAATACTCTATGAAAAAGACTTATATCATGGTCAAAAATGGGTAAAAACCATGATATATCACTAATTTAATTCAAAATAAATCAAGATACTAAAAACAATAATAAAAGAAATTTCATAAATGTCAAATATTCGGAAAATTATATGTCAGAATTGCTTAAGCAATTTGGTGGAACTTTACTTTCTATTAGGGATGGACAAATTAACCGAACCGAATCAAACCAACTGAATTCAAACCGATCCAAACCAAACCAAATTATATACACAAACTATTGATTAGGTTTATTCTCAATCCGAACTGATAAATTAATGTGCTTTTATACTAAATTAATTACTTATATATTGAATAATATTATAAATGTGTTCCTAAAAGTTAAATATAATACATCACATTTGATTATTTATTTTACTTTCTCATTTTTTCAATATAGTTAGTTAGGTTAATTTTTTTTTACTAAAACTTTAATTGTTTACCTAAAACGTATTTTCTTTTTTTCATATTAGAAATGAAGGAGTGAAAATAACAATATTAGAGTTTATCTATATTTTTTTTTCTTGTAATTAAGTTTGGTTTTAATATACTAATTTTTTTATTTTCACATGATTTTCGTTTAAGTATTTAGTTTTAACTTTGAATAACTTAGTTTAAATATTTTTATGTTATGAAATTTGTTTCATATTATTGAATTTTATTTTTAATTTAAGAAAACCAAACTAAAACCAAACCAAACTAAATTGAACCAAACTACATCAAATCAAACGAACCAAACCAAACTTATTTCGGTTTGGATTTGGTTACTACTTTACTAAAATCATCGAAGAAACCAAACCGAACCAAATTCAAACCAAATCCAAAAATAAACCGAAACGCCCACTTCTACATTCTACAAACAAAAATATACATGAATGTATTTACTGGGCTTTCGTCAACAACAATATTAAAAATGCATACTAATGGGTTTTTGTCAACAACGGCCCATAATAATTTAAAGTACATTTTCGCATTGCTTTCCGAATTCATCGTTTCGTCGTCACGCATAGCGAGATGGGAAGAGACCACGACGGCTCTCCGCCGGTGAACGCGAAAGCTGCTGACTTGGAGGACAGAAGAACCTCTCACCGGGAGAAACCAAGCGGTTCCGGAGAAGAAGATGTAAGTCGCCGTGAATCTAAGAGGCGAAGCAAAGAGTCTGATTCTGGTTCGGGTTTGGAAAGTGGTAGCGAATCCGAATCGGAGAAGAAAGAGAGACGTACAAGTAGAAGTAGAAAGGCGAGAGGGAAAGGGAAATCAGATCGGAGAAGTAGACGGAGTAGGAAATACGATGATGATTCGAGTAGTAGCTCGGATTCGGAATCGGAATCTGAGTCGGATTATTCGTCGGAATCTGAGGAGAGTGAGAGTGAGAGTGAGGATGAGCGGAGGAGGAGGAAGAGGAAGAGAAGGGAGAAGGAGGAGAGAGAGAGGAAGAGAAGGAAGCGAGAGAAAGAGAAGAAGAAGAGGAAGAAAGGAGATGATGGAGATAGGAAGAGAAAGGAGAAGAAGAAGAAGAAGAAGAAGAAGAAGAAATCTGAGAAAGGGAAGAAAGGAGCCGTCACTGAATCATGGGGAAAGTATGGAATTATCAGAGAAACTGATATGTGGTAAGATCTTGAGCTCTTACATGGAACTACATAACTCTTGGATGTGATTTTGAGTCCTGCAATGTTGATTCAAATCGAGAATTTTGTTGATTACTGCCTGGAATTTGCTGTTTTTGAAACACATTAGACATTGATGTTGTTGATTACTCATATATGTAGGAATAAACGGCCAGAGTTCACAGCATGGTTGCTTGAAGTAAAAGAGGTATTTTTATCTACTCTATAGCCTTTTATGATCCTATTTTGCTTCGGAATTCAAAACCTAGTAGCCATGTTTCCGGAAATGGCGAACTGATTTATGCTGTCTGTCTGCTCGAACAGGTTAATTTGGAAAGCCTGCCTCCTTGGGAAGAGAAGAAAATGTTTAAAGAGTATGTACCGTGATTTTTTTTCCGGATTTTATCTCCGTATGAACTTGTTTTGGTTTCTTATAGTATGTTGTTGCAATTGATTCTTCCACAGTTTTATGGAGGATCACAACACTGGTACATTTACCTCGAAAAAGTAAGCCTCTTTTGCTGTGGATGCATAAATTTATGGTCAAAATTAGCTGCCATGCTCAAGTATCTGGATTTTTGCAGATACTATGACATTGATGGTTACTATAGACGTAAGTTGGAAAAGGAGATGAAAAAGGGTTTGAAGAAAGCTGGGCATAGTGAACGTACTGTGTTCAATGACGAGGAACAACGCCGGTAACTAAAGATTCTTGCTTCAGCAGTATCTATAGATATGGTAATACTGTGGCTTATAAGGCATATCTTGTTGTGTTTGTTTCAGGCTAGAGATGCAGGAAGCACGCGAAAAGCAGAAGGAAGAAGAAGTGTTAGCTCTAAAGCGATCGATGGAAGGTGGAATGGTCAGTTTCTTTTTCGAAATCTCGCTGCTTTCTTTGCCATTAATCTGGTTACTTGCACAAATCTTACTGTGATTATCATCTAATGCCAGGCTCAAGCTATGAAAGAGCAAGCTCGACTAAAGGAAGAGATGGTGTACTTGTACAAGATTGGGGACATGGAGGTTTGATACAAAAACCCTAAAATCTCTCTTCATACTCAGTTTCATTTTTCAATTTCGTTATTAATGCAGCGGTTTTCGCAATAATCTTAATACACGCAGGGTGCGGCTGCGATTCAGAGAAGGTTGGATCCAGATGTTCCCATGTGATGTTGAGTTTTTGGTTAAGCTACAACGAGTTCCTATATTGTGTTCTAAGTATCCAACTTTTGTAACGACTCCTAGAGAAGCAATGATACTGCTCTTTTTTTTTGTTTGGATAGTCATTATTCACCAAGCTTTCTAGATTAGAGAAGAAGAAAAATTACACAACAATTAATTTATAGAATGAACATTAATGTCCCATATTACAATCTTATTCGAAATTACCAAATTACACTTATAAAACAATACATGCCCAACGTAAACAAACACTGACAGACAAACGATATATAGTCACAAACATTACATCCCAATTGGAACAAGGAATATGGGAAAGTAAAATGGTTGGTATAGTGGCATATGTTAAATCTATTTATAGTGTTAACATTGTCATGTCCATACCGAACACAATGTTTGAACATATATCTCTTTCATTCTGCGTTTCTACTGGTAGAATCATTTCCACTATTATCACTTTTCCATTTTCTGGAAGACTTTTCCAACAGTTTTTAAGAATTTGTATGCATTCTTCGTCCGTCCAATCATGTAAGATCCACTGTTATGATTTGATTTTATTACAACTTTAATATTCCAAAATTGTATTTTATTTATCGGATGTGAGATATAGGACTTTACTTTCATGAAAATGGCATCTCCATTTGGAATCTCTGTAAACATATTTCCTGGTGCATGTTTTATGCCTTAAACAAGTTTAACTAAATTAAAACCCGTATGTAGATGTTTAAGAAAAATATCTTGATGTCATATTTTTACGACTATAACGATTATTATAAATTTGGATTGGATTCAACATTTCTTATCAGAGATCAACGAATAGAATAAAATAAAATAATATTCGATCATAGTCATAATTTTCTTTAGTTTTGTTAAATTTCTATGTAGTTTTGATTTCTATTTTTCCAATTTATATTATGTTAAAAATCTATATAAAGCATATGATTCTAATCAGGATAAGGATGAGCATGGGCTAGAACCGGAGCTAGATCGAAATTGATACCCACAATATGTGGATATTTGGAAGTGATGAGACTTAGTGTGTTACCAAGTCCTCCTCCCACGTCCACTAAAGTCTTCACATCTTTGAATCCATCGTAAGCTTCTACAACTTTTTTCATAACCATAATGGAAGATTCCGACATTGCCCGACTAAACAGTTTGCAGAATTCTTCATCCGACCGCATGTATTCGAATAGTTTCATCCCATGGGCAGAAGTGTATGCATCTCGTCCATACAATATCACATCTTTGAGATGTCCCCTGTTTAAACAATTTGTTGTTATACGATTTAAAGAGATGGTCACACGCCGTTTAGAGAAATTAAAGAAGAATCAACTATGGTTTTGTGTGTTAGTTTTCAAATAGATATAAAGTACCAAGTCTTGATGTTGACGTCGCAAAGGTTCGTCACCGAGCTCCAAGGCGGCTTTGATAACCAGGGGGAAAGCGGCTGCATTCGATAGCCTCCACGCTAGCAAGCTGGCCCCTTCTTCAACTTGTTCTTCTTCTTTGGTTTTACCCGGTTTAGGTTTAGGGTAAATGGTTTGGGGCACTTCAAAATGATTTTCCATTGTTTTTATTTGAAGAGAGTGATGCAAAGTATGTGGGTTGAACTTGAATTAAACTTTGTGCCATTTTATAGGGTGAAATCTCAATGGTGGTAGAGACATTTGGTTAGTTGACAATAACCCAAGATTAGATATCTAGCCAACATTATGTCTTTCTTTTCTCTTCAAAACATTATTTCTACTATTTTGATTGTTATGGTAATTTTTAAGCGAAAGTGGCGATGTAGGCAATAACATGTTCGTTCAATTAGCCAGTTTCATTAAGGTGGTATTTTGTTTTAACGCTGCAAATTAAGGTAGTATTTAGGTAAGCACATTATTAACGAAATCCTCTTTATATTAATTAAAAAGACACTAAGTGAAAAAATTATATGTGTCATTCAATGAGGATTTAAGGGATACATCAATTAAATTAACCAATCAAAATATTTTAATTAATTATATATGTCATGTTGTAAATCTTTATATATTTTTCATTAATTTTTAACATGAACTCACAAATACATATGTTACTAATTTAAATCCAACTAAAATATAACACTTTAATATTTAAACGTTATATAACATAATATTTTAATGATTAATTATTTACCGATGTTAAAAACTTTATAAATATAGTATTTATGTTCATTTAGATACCATATGACATTGATCATACAATTAGTTTCTTTTATATCGTTTAATTGTATTCATATTACTCTAATTAAAGTTGAATTTTTGTTATAAACATACAAATTTACAAATTAAACATTAGTGGTTGAATTTTGAAAATCATCATTTTCACCTTTTATTATTTCTTTAATTTTTTATTCAAGAAGATTTACATACGAAGGCGATATATTTTGGGTTTGATGAGCTCAAATAAGTTTGAGAGAACCTATAATCTCAAACATATTCAATGTACATTAAAAACACTTACATTCAATCTAAGTGTCATGCATATTAAAATTTGTAAAATAAAATATATTTATCTATATAGGATATATATCATTTGGTTTTTTGTTGTTTTTAATTTCTTTCATATATTATAAAAATATAGTTTTTATTTTTAAATATTTTAATCTCGCGTTTGGCGCGGGACAAAAATCTACCAGACGTTGTTTAAAAAAAAATTATATAATTGTTCATTTGATAATTTTTAGTTGAGTTTAAGCTCAAGATAAAGATAATTATCAAAAAAGACAATTATGGTTAAATGATTGAGATTGACTGTTGCTCGAATAACACTTGACACAACATAAAAGTAAAACACTTTGAATTTTTTTTTTATAGTTCCGAACAGAGACACCGCAGTACGGGGTAGGATAAATGTGGGGCGGATCAAATAGTGCTTAAAATATATAGATATATATGTATAAGTATAAATTTTTAATAGATACATATATGTAAATATAGATTTTTGCTTTTGTTTAGTGTGGGGCAGTATAAGTACAACGCGAGATGTCACCATTCGAACGTAAGATATTTGAAGTAGTTGATACAATAAATAGTGCAATGGGAGTAGCAACAATAGTTGTTCTATTGAACAAATAGCTGTATCAACAATAGTTGATACAATATCTAGTGGTTTTATGGGTCTTGTGCCAACAAAAAATTTAGTAGTGATATATTATATTTTCAAAATTTAAAGTCATATTTAAAAATTTACATATATCTAAAGCTTTTTTCTTACAAAATTATACAGACCCACTGTGCACTCCTTGCACACCTAGAAAACTAAAGCCTAGGTGTGTGATGCGAGTATAAATTAGAGCAACAAAGGCTGTAAGAGCTGGATCAGTCCCTTTCTCGACCTATTTTCCATAGTTGATAGCAATAGGAGACGAGCCAATAGCATGGACATGAGATCTAAAACATTCCAGAAGAAGCATTAATATTCTCGTCTTCCAATGCATTAGAAAGACAACTTTATTATAAGACAATTATAAAGTAACCACGAATAAACAACTTCCACCAGTGTTGTTGCATCTTTTTATGTGCAAAAGCAATTTTTTGAGGGAAAAGTTTATTGAGCATTACAACTAGTATCTTGTTTCTCCCATTTGTGTTGGATCAAGCCATGGTTTCTGAATCATCATAAGTTTATCGATATTCGAAGAAATCCACTTAATACCAAAATTGAGTAGGGTTGGTCCCAAGTATTTTTTAGGGTGAACCAAACTGGAACGGTTATAGTTTATGGCAAATGAATATTGTCTGCAATAAAGCAAGTTGAAATACAAACATCAAACAATCGCCTACATGCCACAATCATCTCTGAAGAACCCAGTTTTGAGTTGATTCATTAGGGATGTGAAACAAATAGTTTGATTTTCCTAATTTTCGAATAAAGATCTTGCATGCCCCATAGCTTAGTAACTACTGCTTGAATTTACACTCTAGACGGAACACTACAACAATAAAACTGATCAACCACAAAGTTCTTTTGGTTCTCTATACCACCTAGAAAAACATGGCTTGGATTCTTACCAATGGTGTTCCGACCTCCATGTGCTTTGGAATGGTGACATTGTGCAGATTTTGCAGAGACGCATTCATCTTTCCAGCCTAAGGATAGTCTTTCGAATATGCCTTCAAAGCTGTATAATATGATTTCGACCCGCCTAAGCTTACATGAGCCGTTCCCTGTTGTTGATGTACAGCCTTTAGAGTTGGCCGTTGTGAGTTAGATGATATATTTGTAATCTTCAGTTTGTTGGAAGGGTAAAGAAATTGGCAATGGCTTGATAGAAGATGAATGTGCTGAGTGCTCATAAAATTTATTATAGTAACTCACTTTTTTAAATAAATTTGAGGTACTGAAAAATTTATCTACAAGTACACCAATAGCGGTTTAGTAGATTTACTAATAAATGACATAACAAAATATCTCTTTTCAGTAAAAAGATTAAAGAGAGAGGGACACGTAATTCGTGAAGAACTCGAGATTTTTAATTCCAGAATTTCGTACTCTAAAAGGTCTTCTTCTATTATCTTCTTCAGATCTCCCTCTCTCTCTCTCTCTCTCTCTCTCTCTCTTCCTTTCACGGTAATCTATGCATTTCTTTGCCCGATTTATCTGTTTCCTTCTCGCAATTTAGGTTTTTTCTGTAGCTACTTGATTTTCTTCTACTCTTCTCCCATTTTGGGCGATTTATTTCTTCTACTTTTTCATTTGACTTCCGAGAGATGATTTTTGCTTCGAATTCGATTTGACTTTTTTTCTTTCTTTTTTTTTTTATAAAGGTTTGATCTTTTTATTTGATTTCTTACTTGGATTTCTTCTCTATGCGTATCGCGATTCTGCTCTTCTTTCCCTGATCGTCTTCTTGAAGATTCAACTTTGCAATCTTTAAAAGTTTCTTGCTTTTTGATGAATGATCAAAGTCTCCTTTTAAAGATCGATACTTGGAGATTGCCCATTAAAGATCGATACTTGGAGATTTGCCATTTGTTTACTTTTGCAGATTGTGATGTTATTCGTTTCATAGAGATCGCTCGAATACTAAACGGTTATATGTTATTAGGATCCTCTGTTCAGTGAGTTTAACACACAATGGTCGGAAATTCTGACGGATTTGAGGTTGCTCCAACGCCATTGGAGGGTAAACCAGAGCAGAACGGGAAAGAAGATAAAGTCTCGATCAAGTTTGGTTCACACGATGAGCCAAGCAAAGTTGAAGAAGAGACTAACAACAAGAAGAACGTATCAAAATCTGATGGTCCAAAAGATGTCTCTGAAGAATGGCCTGCTCAGAGGAAGCTACATGCTTTCTACTTTGTTAAACAACGCTCTTACGAGGACCCCAAAATCAAAGCTAAGCTTGATCAACTTGACAAAGAGCATCAGAAATTTAACACTGCTCGAGCTGGAGTTTTCGACAAGCTGAAAGCTAAGAGGGTAAGTTTTTAAACTCATTTGCAGTGAAGAATACTGTGTAGTTTCAAAGTTATGGGTTTGGTTTGTGATTGTGATGTGGAAGTTGTTGTGTTGCTTAGGCCGAGAAATCTGAGTTATTCGATCTTCTAGACCCGTTGAAATCTGAGCGTAAGGGATTCAATAACATGTTTGATGAGAAGAAGAAACAAATGGAGCCGTTGCAGCAGGCACTTGGAAAGTTGAGGAGCAATGACGGTGGGACTCGTGGACCGGGTATCTGTTCGTCTGAGAAAGAGCTAAATGATATGGTATGATCTACTTTTCTCCACGGCTGATAGTGTTTCTGTTTTAATCGATTCTTCTGGTTGGTAATTCTCGTGCGTTGGTGAAAATGAAGATATACAGCTTGAATTATCGTATTCAACACGAAACCATTCCGTTAAACGAGGAGAAGCAGCTTCTCAAAGAGATCAGGCAGCTTGAAGGGACAAGGGATAAGGTCATTGCTAATGAGGCACTAAGAGCCAAAATCAAGGAGTCTTTAGGTCATAAAGACGATATCCAAGATCAAGTTAAGGTAATCCAACTGCACGTTCAGTTCGTTGGGTCTCAGACGTAGAATCGAAAGATACTATTTCATATACTTTCTGTGATGTTTCCTAGTCAATGGGTTCGGGTCTGGATGGAGTTAAAAAGGAGCGGCAAGCAATTTCAGCAAGGATTAATGAGCTGAGTGAAAAGATAAAAGCTTCGAAAGCCGAGATTCAAGTGCTGGAGGATGAGCTGAAGATTGTGACTGAGAAGAGGGACAAAACTTTTTCAAACATTCAGGAGATCAGGAAGCAACGTGATGCGGCGGTATTTGGACTTCTTCCATTCTCTTTCTGAAACTGGCTGGTTCATGAAACTGTGCTTTTGCATTTCTTCAAATTTGGAGCATTTTCTGTGATGAGTGATGATTTGTGCTAATTGTGAATTAAGGGTTACTCTTTGTAATTTTTATATTGTTCTACAGAATGGAAGCTATTACCAAAGCCGTGCAGTATTGAATAAAGGTAGAGATTTAGCTGCACAGAAGAAAGTAGAAGAGCTTGAGGCGCTCTCTCGTGCTGAGGTTCGCTCTTTTGATGTTAAACTAATTATTTTCTTGGAATTTCCTCACGTTTGGTCTTATGGTTTACATTTTTGGTTCTTTGTACTTTGTCAGGGTGAGAAATTCATGTCCCTGTGGTGCAGTGACAAGAAGTTTAAAGAAGATTATGAAAAGAGACTCTTGCCGTCACTGGATGCTAGGCAGCTAAGCCGAGATGGACGTATGAGGAACCCTGAAGAGAAGCCTCTGGTTGCTCCAGAGCCCACGTCAAAGCCAATACCTTCTGATACAGAGATTGTGCCTAAAGCTAAAACAAAACAGCCTAAGGAGGATCCAGTTTCTGCTCCAACGCCAGATGCTAGTGTTCCCGAGAAGGAATCTGGAACCAAAGCTAAAGATACCAGAAAAGCAAAGGAGGCTAAGCCCAACACTGATGATGATGATGAAGTATATAGACTTGGAAAAGCGCAGAAGGAAGAGACAAAAGCGGTTGATGAAGCTACGCTTAAAGAGATGAGAAGAGAGGAAGAGATCTCGAAAGCCAAACAAGCCATGGAAAGGAAAAAGAAGCAGACTGAAAAAGCTGCAGCGAAAGCCGCTGTAAGAGCTCAAAAGGAAGCTGAGAAGAAAGAAAAGAAAATTACTTTTTATCCTAAAAATGCCTTTTGATTCTTCATACTACATCTAATGATGCTTTGGAGAATGACATCTTTGTCTCTTCTCTATATCAGGACCGTGAGAGGAAAGCAAAGAAGAAAGCCGGAGACGACGCTGTAGAGCCTGAGGAAGTTCCAGAAGCTTCTGAACCAGAGAAAGACGAGGTTGAAGAACAAGAAATGGAGAAACCCGTGGAAGAAAAAGTCGCAAAGGGGAAAAAACAGATAAGGAATAGGATTCAGAAAAGGGGAGTAGAAACTCCTCTACCAAGACCAAGCCTGAAGCGTAAGAAGTCGAGTAATCACTTGGTTTGGGCAATTCCTGCTGCTCTTGTGGCTCTGATGCTTCTCGTACTCGGTTACTACTACGCTCTTTAGATCATAATGCAAAACTGGAACCAACAGAAACCTTAGAAGAGAAGAGAAAGCCGACTCATGTGCTTTGTAGCTTGGAATCTTTTGAAGTTGTAACTTTTTGTTTGTTTTTGTTTTGTGGAGAAGCTCTCAAAAGTCGTAAGCTTTATAAAAACGTTATCATATATACTACTGATACAAGTTAGACTATCTCAAGGGTGCTTAGCATCCTTCGTTAATTGTTGTATTCTCACTCAAGTTTTGAGCTTTAAATAAATATGTACCATATAGACAACTTGTTGTGGATTTTACTCGATTTTGTTCTTTTTATCTTTCCAAATTTTGAATCTTTTTAGTGTTGGAGGGTGACCACTCGATTGGGTAATGATCGATTTTATAATTTATTAATGTGACTTGCAAATATGAATTTTGGTTCACCTTCGTCAATGTTTTGGTCTGTTTTATACATTGTACATTACTGAAATGTTTTCGTCAAGAATATTGGAAAACCTATATAGAAAGTAGAAAAGAAGCATAAATGATCAAATAAATAATTGAAAACATATTTTCTTAGAAAGTATATAGTGATAATAATCTAATATGAAAATAAAATGATTTAGAAGAAGTGAAGATCCCAAAAACAAAAATAAAATTATAAACAGAAGTGCATTATTAAGAGTACATTAGAACGAGTCTACAACGGATTTGCATGTCTCGTGGTCAAAACCTCCCTATCCGACCGGAGCGTACTACGCCAAATGTCAAATTGTACATAGATATCCAATCAAAGAATTCCACGTGGAGGTAACCACAGGGGTCCCAACAAGTATATAAACACCCTCGCGCTATGCTCTTTACTCATAAGGCACAATAACACAAGCTAAAAGTTCTTAAAAATCAACATTTTAAAGTTTTTTTAAAGAAGAGAAGATAAGCAAAATGTCTAACAACAGTCAGAGCATGAGCTTCAACGCTGGCCAAGCTAAAGGCCAAACCCAGGTTTTCTAAACTTAAATTGTAGTTCATTGTGTTTATATTTTTGGGTTAATGGTTTAGATTAATATATAATTAGATGTAACTAAAAATCGTTGTAGGAGAAGGCAAGCAACTTGATGGACAAGGCCTCTAATGCTGCCCAATCTGCTAAGGACTCTATGCAAGAGGTCCTTATTCTACAATTACACTTTTTATTTTGTGAAAAAATTAATCATGTATTTTTGAGAATTCGATCAAAATAGTTATAAATTATTGGTTTTTTTTTTTGGGGAAAACAAAATATAGACTGGCCAGCAAATCAAGGAGAAGGCACAAGGTGCGAGTGATACCATTAAGGAAAAGACCGGCATGAACAAATAAGAAGCACGTTCCAAATAATAATTTGTTTTTTTTTCTCCTTGAATAATCAATAATTAGATAGACTTGTCTATCTAAAGCCAATACTATGGATTTCGAACGAAGCCATTTAGGCTTTTTTCCTACTTCTCTAAGTTTTTTTAAAAATATCTGTCCAAGGGTTTTTGTACTCCTGTTTCTTGAATTTGTAGCCTTGCGGCAATAGCGAATAAATGTATTGAGTACATGAACTTGATCTATAGCTTAGTTATATATTATAATTTATAAGCAATTATCTGCGATTCGTTTTTTTGTTTCTTTATTACCATGACCAGACAAGTTAGATTATATATAGTTTTGATACGCGACATATAAAATAGTGAAATGGTGGAACCTATCATTTCAATGGAAAATAGAAGAAATATCTTAGAAGAATAAGTGAATCATATAATAGTACAATTAATAAAACGATAAAAGTCATAAGCTAAATAAACTTTAAAACGGAATTGTAAAACAGTTGAATAGTTAACTGTTAAAAACTAGCGAATTATTTTAAACAAAAAAAAAAAAACTAACAAATTTGTAAATGATTAAAATTTATCTTAACTAATTATAAATTTAAAACGTGAAGAATGAATTGAATTTTTTTTATATACTTTTATATATGTTTTATCATTCCGTTCAATATGTATTGTGAAATGGTATCGCATTATATATACGTTTTGGGAAGACTATGTTAAGCTTAGTTTTCTATATAAGATTTATATATGCTTGCTTTGCATGTTTATGCAATAAGAAGGAATCTTTAACCACTTGAGTTCTAGAAGACACTAATGATTTGAAGTTTGAAAGAATTTGATTCCTCATGGAGGGACGACATTTTTCACCAATTGGAATTCGAGTCCCCACAATTATTACTTTTCTCCTTATTCTTATTTTTTTTTCTTTTTTTTGGCTTCTTAATTTTTATTGGTTTTCTTTTAACATTAAAATTATTTAAACCAAAATTAAAAGAATTGGATACTATCTCCATTGTTATGATCTTGTTTCCTCATGTGCTCACACTAGTTTGTGTAAATGGTAATGTAACTCACAATAAGGAGAACGTATTCGCACTCAGATAGGTTTTATTTTATATTTCATTTTGTTAGAGAATAATCGTACTGCATTTTCTATTCCTTACTTAGTTATACTTGATATTAAAACCTTTTAGTACATCATCATTTAAAAAATATGAACCTTATGCTATGCACACGTTAATCTCATACAAATTGACATAGAAATAATTTTTCTTCTCCATATAAATTAGGGAAATTAGCATATATAACACACACAAAAAATTATAATATAAAAATTAACCAATTTTCACCTTTTTCTCTCTCTATCTCTCTCTACCCAATTTGTTAGTTTTTATGTTATAATTTTTTTTTGTGTTATTCCACAAATTCACCCTATAAATTATTAGTACAACATCTTGCCAAAATTTTATATATGCTTATGTATACACGTTATAGCTAACTATTATTTTTTTTGGAAAAAGGGCTTACTATAGCTAACTATTACTGATATTCCTTTTTGGGTAAGAAAACAAGTGGGTGCATAAAAGTGGAAATTATAGAAGTACAACATAATTAAAGATGAATAGTTACAAGGGGAAAAACGCAAAACAATCTTCAATATAACAAAAATATAAAATAACCTTCTTAATAGTTAAAATTTGCAATCTAACATGCAACATAAATATATATATACACAAAATGGTACAAAAAATTTTATGGTACGGAACAACAGTACAAAATGATAGTATATTTATAAACAATACAAATAGTAATTACGAAAATATAGTACTAAAATACTAATATTATATTTCATAACGTTAATTTATTGAATAGTTACACCAGAGATGGTACAAGTTATAATATAATGTTATAATGTTACTATTCAAAACTATAATTTAGTACTATGCATTAGTATCATCATCATTTGTGGTTGTTGTCACCATCATCACCAATTGATAGTGAAGATGGTCGCAGAAGTGTTAGGTGGTTGTAGTACCAAAGATGGCTACAACGGCGGTAGTAACAACATTGGAACGATGTTAGTAACAATAGTGATTTTTATCATAATTTTTAGATATATATATATATATATATATATATCGTGATACAAATGGTACGTATCAAACTTTATGTGAAAGATCGAAGTTTAATTTTTCTCTTCCAACAAAGGTGTTTGTTTCTTAGTTAAAACTACCTAATTTCATTTCCTATTTATAATATAGAGAAATTAGAAATTGTGTTAATTTCAAAAATTATATTACATATCTTTTGCTATGTGAAATATTATTTTTCAATTTCTATATTTTTTTTTGTTACCGTTAAAATGTGTTCGAAATTTTGTATATTTTTCTCGTTTCTTCCAAGCAACTTTGAACTTGGGAGGTCAAACTTTTCACTTTTTAAGATAAATTTGACACATCACTAGCCCAAAAGACTACTTCGGTTATTTTTATAATTTGAAGTTGATCTTACATAAATTTGGTAACTGGGAAGTACTTTTGCGTTTTTCCCTAGGTACAATATATATGAAGCTTCAAACGAGTATTTCCAAATATTACAAGTTCATGTATTTGAGTTATGCTACCATGAATATTTGGAAGACAGAAGATATATCAAAATCTCATGTGGGGACTTAAATCATAGACATTTAGATCTTATCCTGTTATTGTAGACAAATATATCATTTTTTATTGTAAATCGTAATAATTTCCTAACGTGTTGTTATCAACGTTAATTACAAATTCCTTATATTAAACATGTGAGAAGAACGGACGAATTGTTACAATTTCGGTTTCATAAGAAGATAACATATTAAATAAGCATGTAAAAATGTCTAAGAACATCGCATATTGAGAACTTGAGTATATGAGTATAAATTCGAAAAGCATTTCTTTTCGATAATTGTTCAACCTATAGGAATTATTCTAATATCATGGTGTTGGGGCGTCATCAAATTCCAAAGAAACAGTATATATCACCATAGTTTTAGAAACCTGATTTGATGTTTTTTAGTATACGATTCTTGATAGATATCCCAAATTAGGTATTATGTATTTTTCGACTTCAAGTAGTCTTAAGTTTGAAGCTCTTGATATTGAAATTGTTATATGATAGCTTATAAATCCCCACCGATATGGTCTAATGAATGTAGGGAAATACGAAATTTTTTAAGGACATTGGTATGTATCGTATATAATCCATCATTTTTTTAGTCATTTTTTTTTTTCAATGGTAAAAAAGTGTGACCGTGGTGATGTCGAATACAAATGTGGCGTTGGATACATAATAAAGAATTCATTATTACATATATATAACCAAAAATTTGTTGTCGTGGTTATTATCTCACAAACTTTGTTACCAATTGATGTGCATTCAAGAAAATAAATTCCATCAATATTTTTGCACAAAAGTATCAAAAGCCAACACGTACATACGCACGCCACTATACCCAGATTTCTTTTCCAACCGTGGAGACATTAGTTGGACAATAAATCTAGATATGTCAATCTAAACGTGTTAACTTGGTCAGTTGTAGGTAAGTTTTATACAAACGTATAAAGGGTGTCAAGTACAAAAAATGACCTTAACTTATAGTTTTTTTTTGTTTTTTTGGGCAACGCCTTAACTTAGAGTTTAAGTGTCTAACTTAGATAATAAGAACTAGCTTGGCTTTTGCCAATTAATGTATGAATTCATACTTATCAACTCGAACTCAAGTTATATAAATTGTGTGTTGGATAAATCAATTAACGATAAGAAGTAACATATATGTACGTAACATATTGAAAATTCAAAAAATACCACGAATTCTTTCTAAAAAAAATAATAATAATAATAATTATTAAAAACAATACCACGAATAATCATTTAAATTGTAATTAATCGTTTGTAAGTTGAAAAAAAATGTGTATGTATATCAGTAACTGTTGTAAATGGTGATTCATAAATTTTTTAACTCATGAGTTCGACTAATTAGTTATATCTTACATTAACTCAAATGAACTTGGTTCATATTTTTTAATATGCCCTATGGAAAAGAAAAAATTCTTAACACCCAAATTATACATTGAAAAATATAAGGTGAATAAAGGTGTCTGGAATTTGCTCGTAATAAAAGGCCAAGTTTTTGTTACTCTCTAGGTTTATGGTTCAGAGGTGCTTAACTTCTAATGTAAAAAAAATTTCTTTTTCTTTCACCTTCTTGATTCATGATCGAAAGTTTGTATTTTTTTTTCCGTATGTAACAAACACTACAAAAAAAATGTGCATTGATAGCACATTGTGATAGCACCGATTTTGCAAATGCTATTACAGATGGTACCTAGAATTTGGTAACTATATCATAGCGTTTAAGAAATGCTAAGCCTATTAATAGCAAACCGTGAAGCTAAAATCTCTTTAGACCGCCAACATTTAGCATGTAACACCTGCGAACCAAAATTGGGATTTTTGGGCAGTGCGTCGATCGATGCAGGGTGTGTGCATCGATCGACACAGGTTGCGAATTGAACCGGTTGATTCAGTTTTTGAGCGTCGGTTTGCGGTATGGCTTAAGGGAACCCTAGGGTTCGCCTATATAAGTCAAGGGGCCGTATTTCAGTCACGGTTTTGGGAGAAAAAAAGCTGAGTTTCAGAGTTCCAGAGAAGAGAAAGAGATCATTCAGTGTTCTTGTTCCTTAAGGCTAATAAAAGGCGTGATTGAAGTTTTGGAGGCAGTTCTGTCCGGTTTTAGAAGATGAGGGTAGCGGCCAGTAATAACAGATCGGATCGGAGCAAAACTTTCAGGTTAACTTTTTAACTCTCTGATCTTGATATAGGAGAAAACGGTTTGTCAATCGAATGTGTATTCTAGGAGTTATAATTGTTTTACTGAGAGAGGTTTGTGCAGTTTCGGATCTGCGATCAGTTCACTTCAAATGAGGATTCCCGTCGAACCAGAAGGACTCAGAGGACAATCCACATACCGCTGGATAGCTCTCTCTGTCTTGTTTATAGATCAGGTTTTCGATTCTGGTTCTGAGGTAATCTCCATTCTAAATGTGCTTTCGAAGTTAGTGTGTCGTTCCTGTTTTCTGAAACCCTAATTCGGTTTAGAAGGTTTTTGGAGAAAGGATCGAGGTTTTGTTGGTTCGTGAGGAAGGAAAGATAGAGCAGGGGCTGTAGGTGTCAGAGAGGTCTTTTTCGTGGCTGTCCTTGTCTAGAATCGATCCAGAATCAAGGTGAGTGCGTGACCATGGCTTATTTGGGTAATCGGAGTATTGATGATGCGTTTGATTGTGAATTGGAAGGGATTGATGAATGATTACCAGTTATTAGTTCGTGCTATGCAATGGTGATTGATCGCTTGGTATTGTGTTATTTCTTTATGCATGTATGTATAGCCAAGTAGATGGGATGACCGTCTCACTGAGTATTTGTGATAATACTCATTGAGTATTTGTGATAATACTCACGCATCTCTTTTAACCATGTGATACAGGTAAAGAAAAGATGTGATCGTGGAATCAAGGCTGTGAAGAGGAGATGATCTAGAGTCTCATTATTTGCTTTATGTGATTGTTTAAAACCGCTAGGTTGCTGGTTTTTTGGAATTGAATTGTTAAATTAGTTTTGAATTGGTGATGGTTTGATGGTTTAATCGTTTGATTGGTTTGAGTTGATTTCCACTGGTTATGTTTGGTTGCTTGTTGAAGTGCTAAGTCAGGGCCGACCCTGAGTTGAGGCCCAAGAAGTAGAGGCGTTAGGCATCAGATTTTATAAGAAATTTTAGGGGCATCAAACTTGAAAATGTTACTTAGGTGTACTGGTATATGCCTTCCTTCTACTCTTCCATGTGTCTAGTTCGAAACCTTCTTAACCTACTTCAATAGTTTTTTTTTATAAAAAGATTTGACCTTTTATCCTCCAACGACGATTCATATTCTTCTAGAATCTTTGACTCTTTGTTGCCAAACTTTTCCGGAACACCATCAATCTCTTTAGCCATATTATTCTAATCCATCAATCACAAACGATTTATCTTTCTTCCTGTTCTTCCATGTGATTTTGAATGTGATGATGTAAGTCTTCTCTTTCTTTTCTTCTTTTCTTCATCGTCAAGTTTTCTAATTTTTTTTTTTAATTTTTAGACAAAACTAAACATGAAATTTATTGGTGATGGATAAAAATTGAAGGATTAGGCTCTTAGGGTATACGAAAGATTCAACAATACAAAGATTGAGATTTTACAAGCTAAAATTGGGAATTTTATTTTTATTCAAAGTCGTAGCTTTTATGTTTTATGTGTTGTTCTATTCTTATTCTCTGTTTTTTCGACATTGTAATTCAACTTTATACCTCTTTGGACAAACTTGCAAGTTAGTTTCTTGAATGTTGTTGACTTGTTGTGAAGCTTCGTGAAGCTTTTGGTTTCTCCTACGTGGTTTGTGAATTGTAACTTTTACTTGATGGCTCTTGTCTCTTGAGTTTCTCATTGATCAAATTGATAATTTACATGTTCATTTTCATAATATGTAGATAAAATGCCACCAGCTGGAAGCATTAGAAGACAACCAAGTGGAGCTCAAAACAGGAAAAGAAAGCAAAGACAAGACGAAGTAGTGAAATCTCAAACAAATAATCTTTTCAGGTATGTCACAAGAACTAGGACTGGGATAAACAAGGCAGACGAAGAGCTTGTTACTCTTATTGAAAAATATGTAGAGGAACTTGCTGGAGATGGTGCATATTGTATTAACAAGAACAAAGAACAATTTGAGAATGGAAACATGGAAGAACATGGAAAAGTTGATGACATTAAAGGTGTTTATGAGAATGTGGATATGGATGATTTTGGAAATTGGGGGAAAATTGAACAGAGGATGAGAGATTATTTGGTTGAGAAAGGTCCACCGGCAAGACCACCGGCTAGTTATATTTTTTCAAGAGATGGTAATGATAGGTGTTTCACTTATACATACTATAAAAGAAAAATGAAGAATGGAGAGAGGCAAGACAGAAGATGGCTCGTTTACTCAAAAGCTAAAGATATGGTCTTTTGTTTTTGGTGCAAGTTATTCACTCAAGAAATAAATCCTCCTATTTTGGCAAGTACTGGATTCGATGACTGGAGAAATGCGTCGCGTAGGCTGAACAAACATGAAAAAACTCATGAGCATATTACTTGTATGACTCGATGGACAGAGCTAGAAGTGAGGCTACAAAGAAATGAAACTATTGACAAGCATTTGCAGGAGGAAATTTACAAGGAGAAGAAGCATTGGAGAGATGTGATGCTGAGAATAATTGCAGTGGTTAAGACTTTAGCTGAAAGAAATTTACCATTTCGTGGAGAAAATGAAAAGGTCACTGATCCAAACAGTGGGAATTTTTTGGCTCTTATTAGGATGATTGGAGGCTTTGATCCAGTAATGAAGAAACATATGTGACGAATTGAAAAAGGTGAAACTCATTACCATTATCTCAGTCATAAGATTCATAATGAATTGATAGAATTATTTTCTAATGAGATTAAGATGATGATCTTGAACAAGATTCAACAAGCAAAATATTTTTCAGTCATTCTAGATTCTACTCCGGATGTTAGCCGTAAAGAGCAAATGACCTTTTTAATTCGATGTGTGGATGTTTCGGCAAGTTCACCTAAGATTGAAGAGTTTTTCTTTAACTTTTTGGAAATTAAAGACAAGAGGGGAGAAGGGATTTTTAACACTCTTCGAGATACATTGGCTGATCTTAAGTTAGAAATCGACGATATAAGAGGGCAAGGTTATGACAATGGGCAAAATATGAATAGAAAACATAAAAGAGTTCAGAAAAGATTGTCTGATGTAAACCCAAGGGCATTTTATACTCCATGTGGATGTCATAGTCTCAATCTTGCACTTTGTGATATGGCTTCTTCATCCAAGAAAGCTGTTTTGTTTTTTGGCATTGTTCAGCGTATATACTGCCTATTTGCGGCTTCAACCAACAATTGGGAAGTGTACAGAGATATGGTGAATGGTATTACACTTAAACCATTATCAAAAAATCATTGGGAAAGTTGCATTGATAGTGTTAACCCCATAAGATTTCAAGCTTCAAAGATACGTGATGCTTTGTTTTACTTGGCTGAAAATAGTGATAATCCAGGGCACCGTAGTGATGCTGAGTCTCTTGCAATGAGTGAAATACATGGAATTGGAGGATTTGAGTTCTTATTTGGAATGGTAATTTCGTATGATTTGCTTTCTGTTGTCAATATAGTGAGCAAAACGTTACAATAAAAGGATATGGATCTTGAGGCTGCTATTTCTCAATTAGATGGGCTTCTTGGTTATTTGAAAAATTATAGAGAAATTGGTTTTGAGAAAGCAAAAGCTGAAGCTACTCAAATTGCCATTGAAATGGAGATTGAACCAATATTTCCTAGGAAACCAAAGCGTTTGATGAAAAAAAAATTGCAATATGGTGAAGATGTTAAGGAAGTTGATGAAAGTACGTTAACAGTGGAGGAAAGTACGTTAACAGTGGAGGAGAGTTTTAGGATTGATTTCTTCATCAATATAGTGGATCAAGCTACAATGTCTCTTGAGGTCAGATTTGAGCAGTTTGAATGTTATGAAATTTTTTTTGGATTTTTGTTCGGTGTAAAGAAGTTAAATTCAACAACAAATGGTGAATTGATGACATTTTGTATGAAACTTGAAGCTCTAAAGCATAACGAGCATTCTGATGTAGAAGGAAGAGATTTGTTTGTAGAACTTCAATTTCTAAGAGAAGTGTTGGCAAGAGAAATTACAAAGGCGGTCGAAGTGTTGGAGTTTTTAAAAAGAATGGATGGTTGTTATCCGAACACATGGATTGCTTATCGTATATTATTGACAATTTCGATTTCAGTTGCTTTGGCGGAAAGAAGTTTTTCAAAGTTGAAGCTCATAAAGAATTATCTACGTTCGACTATGTCTCAAGAGCGATTGAATGGTTTGTCGATGATATCAATAGAGCAAGATTTGATTGAAAAGCTCGATTATCCAAAGTTGATAAATGATTTTGCAGGAAAAAAAGCAAGGAGGATTATTTTTTGTCAATAACCTATCGATATGCCTGTTAAGATCGTCCCTCTTGATTGGTTGGTAAGCCTTCTCCTTTCTGCATGTGGGTGAGTTTATTATTTGTTGAGAATTTGTAAGGTACCTCTTTGTATCAAGTTCCTGTCTCTGTTTTTGGAGTTCTTGTCTTCTTTTGGTTATGTTATGTATGCATCATACTCTGTTTCAGACTTTAAATTGTAATGATATTTTTATGGTTTTAACTTCTTCTTTTTTTTAATTATAAAACTCAGCTATTGTAAAGGGCATCATTTATAAAATTTACGTCAGACATCGCACAAGTAAGGGCCGACCCTGTGCTAAGTGATGGGAATTAGTATTTATGCGAATACTAATTCGATGGAAAAAAACTGGTCGGATTGTTTCAGTTTGGTATCAGAGCCCTTACGGTTTTAGGGCGGGTGCACTTGATTGATTATGAGGATTTTTTCAATTGTTGTGTGTGAGTTTGGCGTCCTAGATCATCTTCTTCGAGCCTTCAATGAGATTCCATGGTATGTGTATGTTTGATATTTTCTGGCTTTCTAGTATGCTTAGTGTTCTGCTGTGGTAGTGCAAAAGAGATGGCTAGAGGAGCTAGAGGTAGAGGCCATGGAAGATATGGGCGCGGTTGAGGACTTGAGAATGAGTCCACCGCCGTGAGTGTGGCCCAGAGTTTCACGCAAGAGCAGGTGGCAGCTTCGCAGACATTTCAGGAGGGGTCCGTGGGTGTGGCCACTACGAGTAGTAGTGTGAGGACTAGTGGGACTGGTGTGGCTCCCAGTGTGGCCGGCGGTGCAGCAGGCCCAGGTGCGGATGCTGCTGCAGGTATAGCCCAGGATCGTGATGATCATCTAACAGATCTACTACAACTGATTTTGGAGCGGTTACTGGGAGGGGTGCCAACTCAGGTTCAGGCTCCAGTAGTGCCACTAGTGGTAGAGGTGCAACCGAGGGTTGCGGTTGCAGAGGAGCTCTCATCTTATCTTAGGATGATGGAGCAGATGCAGAGGATTGGCACGAGATTTTTCTCGGGAGGTGCCACGCATAAGGAGGCCGATGAGTGGCGGATGAGACTAAAGCATAACTTTCACTCTATCAGGTGTCCAGAGGGATACCGAGAAGACCTTGCAGTGCATTATCTAGATGGTTATGCGCATCTCTGGTGAAAAGGTGTGGTGGCCACGATGGTGCAGGCAGAGATGGCCTGGGAGGACCTTTTGGCTGAGTTTAGTGCCAAGTTCTTCCCGCATGAGGTGGTGGATCGGTTAAAGCTGAGGTTTCTGGAGCTGGCTCAGGATGACTGGTCGGTTCGGAAGTTTGACGCGGAGTTCAGTTAACTTCTGGTTGATGCGGGTAGAGGTATAGAGGGTGAGCAGGCCCAAGTGAAGAGGTTCTTGAGGGGACTTCGGCCAGATTTGAGGACTCGCTGTAGACTGAGTAGGTTGGCCACGAGGACAGAGTTGGTTGAGATTGCTGCGGCGATTAAAGAGGATCTGAGGGAGTAGGTTGTGGTGGTTAGTCCGCCTGTTCAGCCGAAGAGATCGCAACAGCAGGTAATTCCGAGCAAGGGCAGCAAGCCTGCGGAAGGACAGAAAAAAAAGTGGGAGGGCACTCGGGACCGAGTCAGAGAGGTCAGGGTGGTCAGGGATGCTTCGGATGTGGGAGCATGGATCACATGCTGGTGAGCTGTACTAGGAGGGATGAATCTCAGGATACTTGGGTGTGTTTTCACTGTAGAGAGCCGGGACACATCAAGCCTAAATGTCCCAAGTTGCAGCAGATGGTAGTGGCGGCAATGCAGCTAGTGTCGCAAATTGCTGCAACACCGCGGGTGTTCACTTCGGTGGAGGTTGGTGGTTCAAGAGCTAGGCCGATCACAGGTAATTTCAGAACTCTACTTGGTAAATTTTGGCGTTTATGAATTGTTGTCTGTTTTGGAATTTGTGAGTCATGTGATAGAATATTAGGGTTCTTAGGCACAAGGGACTTGTGCAGGGACCTTGTTACTGGGCGGGTTTGAGTCTCATCTTGTTTGATTCTGGAGTTACGAATTGCTTTATTACTCCGGAGTGTGCGGAGGGCAGCAGTATCCGGGGCGATTTCGGGGAACCGATGGGAGTAGTTAAGGTTGCTGTCGAGAAGTTCTTAGCTACTCATGGTCGGGTGAGAGGAGTCGATATTCGGGTGGCTGGAGAGTCTATGCCAACAGATCTGATTATCAGTCCGGTAGAGCTGTACGATGTCATTCTGGGTATGGATTGGCTGGAGTGGTACATAATCATCTACATTGTCATCGAGGACGAGTTATCTTTGAGCAAGAGGCAGGGAGGTTGGTTTATCAAGGAGTGAGGCCGACTTCTCGGAGTCTCATGATCTCGGTGATTCAGGCTTAGCAGTTGGTCGAGAAGGGATGCGAGGCGTATTTGGCGACTATTATGATGTCAGAATCTGTTGGAGAGGTGGCTGTTGGAGATATCCGGGTTATTCGGGACTTCGAGGATGTTTTTCGGTCGTTGTAGGGATTACCACCGTCTCGGTCTGATCCTTTCACGATTGAGTTAGAGCCCGGGATGACTCCGATATCTAAGGTGCCTTGCAGAATGGCCCTAGCAGAGATGGCAGAGTTGAAGAAGCAGCTGGATGATCTATTAGGTAAGGGATTTATCCGGCATAGCAGTTCACCATGGAGAACACCGGTATTATTTATGAAGAAGAAGGATGAGAATTTTCGGTTGTGTATTGATTGTTGGGGACTTAACCAAGTCACTGTGAAGAAAAAGTATCCTCTGCCACGGATTGATGAGTTGTTGGATCAGTTGCGAGGGGCTAGGAATATGTTAGGAAGACTACTGTTAGGACAAGATATGGGCAATTTGATTTTGTGGTGATGCCATTTGGTTTGACTAATGCACCAGCGGCGTTCATGAGGCTGATGAACGGGGTCTTTCAGGAGTATTTGGACGAGTTTGTGATCATCTTTATCGATGATATTCTGGTGTATTCGAGGAGTCCTGAGGAGCACGAGGTTCACATGAGAGTTGTTTTGGGGAAGCTGCGGGAGCATAAGCTGTATGCTAAGTTGAGCAAGTGCAATTTTTGGCAACGGGAAATGTGTTTTCTCTGTCATGTGGTTTCTGCAAATGGAGTTTATGTAGATCCGGCGAATATAGGCTATCAGAGGGTGGCCTAGACCGAGGAATGTCATGGAGATCAGGAGTTTTCTCAGTTTAGCAGGTTACTACCGGAGATTCGTCAATGACAAAGCTGACGGAGAAATATGTTTTTTTTTTGTGGTCTTCAGCTTGCGAGGAGAGTTTTACGGGGCTGAAGGAGATGTTGACTAGTACACTAGTGTAGGCGTTGCCAGAGCTGGGTGAGCCTTACGTGGTGTATACAGATGCTTCGGAAGTTGGTCTGGGTTACGTATCGATGCAGCAGAGAAAGGTAATTGCTTATACTTTGAGGCAGTTGAAGAAGCACGAGAGTATCTATCTTACCCATGATTTTGAGTTGGCTGCAGTGATTTTCGCTCTAAAGATTTGAAAATCCTATCTTTATGGCGGAAAGGTTCAGGTGTTCACAGACCATAAGAGCTTGAAGTATTTCTTTACGCAGGCAGAGCTGAACTAGAGGCAGAGGCGATGGATAGAGTTGGTAGCGGATTATAATCTGGAGATTGGTTACCATCCTGGTAAGGCTAATCTGGTTGCTGATGCTTTGAGTCGGAAGAGGGTTGCTTCGGCTCAGGAGCGAGATATGGAGGCTTTGGTGAGTGAGATTAGCACCTTGAGGTTATGTGTTATCTCACAAAAACCTTTGGGGTTAGAGGCAACTAACCGAACAGACTTGATGAGCAGGATTCGAGTAGCTCAGGAAAAGGATCAAGGGTTGATTGATGCTTCTAAGGTTGCAGCATCTGAGTATCAGCTCTCTACGAACGGGATGATACTTGTTAACGGGCGAGTTTGTGTGCCGAAGGATAAGGATTTGAGGCAAGAGATTCTTAGAGAGGCATTTCATAAGATTCCATGTGTCGATGCTAAGGAAGTGTAAGCATGAGTCTGAGGAGGTGTTGGCTAGGATTTCGGAGGATCTTCAGCCCAACATGACGTTGGAGGCGAGACCTGTGAGGATTTTCGAGAGGAGAGTCAAGGTTTTGCACCAGAAAAAGATATCGTTGTTGAGAGTCTTGTGGGACTTTGACGGTGTTAAGGAGGAGACTTGGGAACCAGAGGCTAAGATGAACTCAAAGTTTTTGAAGTAGTTCGAGAAGCAAGTTAAGGCTTAAGTTTGTCTTCTGGTTTTTAGTTTCAGAGTTAGCATGTTGCTATGAGTTTTTGGTTTATGTATTTTCGTTTGAGGTTGTAATGATTATTACATTCTTGAGATTTATAAGATGAAGATTTTTAGGAATGAGTTGATAAGATGAGTAGTTCTTATGTTAGGCTATCTATGTCATGGAATTGTGACATTTAGAACGTGTGGGGATATCAAGTTTTACGATGAGTTAGAACTTGTTTATGTCCAGGATAGAGTTTTAGTAAACATCCTGAGTGACTGGACTATTTAGAGTTGACATGTGGATTGGTCAGGGATGAAATGATATTCCAGGAAAGTGGAATGTCAAGATGAGACTACGAGAGGTATTTCTAGTCAAAGATGCTTATTGACGTTTAAGAATTAATTGCTCTAGGGGATGAGGATTTCCCCGAATAACTCATTAATAGATGACGAGTTCTGCTGAGGGGATGACGAGTTCCCCTGTATTTTCTTTGAGAGATGACGAGTTCTCTCTAGAGGATGTGAGTTTCTCTGTATACTGAGAGCTTGACGGACTGTGTGTCCCAAAGTGTGAGTGGTATGGAGCATACCGAGAGCCTGTCAGATTGTATGTCTGAGGGTGTGAGTGGTATGGTGCACCAAGAGCTCAAGGGATGACGATCCTAAGAGTGTGAGTGGTGTGGATATGAGTTAAGAGCAATTAATGTCTGAAACGTGGCTATAAGCATAGGATTGGATGTCGACCTCAGAGATCGAGAGTGTTGATATCGGCTGATGCTGGCCGGATTGGTGAGGAGTGTTAACCGTACTGTGACGATGTAGCATGATTCAAGGTCGAATCCGTGTTAGTGGGGGAGAATTGTAATACCCGCGAACCAAAATTAGAATTTTTAGGCAGTGCGTTAATCGACGCAGAGAGTGTGCGTCGATCGACACAGATTGCAAACTGAACCGGTTGGTTCAGTTTTTGAGCGTCGGTTTGCGGTATGGTTTAAGGGAACCCTAGGGTTCGCCTATATAAGTCATGGGGCCGTATTTCAGTTGCGGTTTTTGGAGAAAAAGCTGAGTTTCAGAGTTCCAGAGAGAAAAGAAAGAGATCTTTAAGTGTTTTTGTTCCTTAAGCCTAAGAAAAGGCGTGATTGAAGTTTTGGAGGCAGTTTTGTCTGGTTTTAGAAGATGAGGGTAGCGGCCAGTAAGAACAGATCGGATCGGAGAAAACGGTTAAGTTCTTAACTCTCTGATCTTGATATAGAAGAAAACGGTTTGTCAATCGGATGTGTATTCTAGGAGTTATAATTGTTTTACTGAGAGAGGTTTGTGCAGTTTTGGATCTGCGATCAGTCCACTTCAAATGAGGATTCCGTCAAACCAGAAGGACTCAGAGGACGAACCACATACCGCTGGATAGCTCTCTGTGTCTAGTTTCTAGATCAGGTTTCTGATTTTAGTTCTAAGGTAATCTCCATTTTCAATGTGCTTTCAAAGTTAGCGTGTCGTTCGTATTTTTGAAACCCTAATTTGGTTTAGGAGGTTTTTGGAGAAAGGATCGAGGTTTTATTGGTTCGTGAGGAAGGGAAGATAGAGCAGGGGTTGTAGGTGTCCTTGTCTAGAATCGATCCAGAATCAAGGTGAGTGCGTGACCATGGCTTGTCTGGGTAATCGGAGTATTCATGATGCGTTTGATTGTGAATTGGAATGGATTGATGAATGATTAGTGGTTATTAGTTCGTGCTATACGTTGTTGATTGATCGTTTGGTATTGTGTTATTTCTTTATGCATATGTGTATAGCCAAGTAAATGGGATGACCGTCTCACTATCTTTTAACCATGTAATGCAGGTAAAGAAAAGATGTGATCGTGGAATCAAGGCTCTGAAGAGGAGATGATCTAGAGTCTCATTTATTTGCTTTATGTGATTGTTTAGAACCGCTAGGTTACTGGTTTTATAGAATTGAATTGTTAAATTGGTTTTGAATTGGTGATAATTTGATGGTTTAATCGTTTGATTGGTTTGAGTTGATTTTCGCTGATTATATTTGATTGGTTGTTGAATTGCTAAGTGTTGAGAATTAGTATTTATAGAAATACTCATTCAATGAAAAAAGAAAAGGGTTGGGTTGTTTCATAGCAAAAATTACTTTAGACCGCCAACACTTAGCCAAAAATAAGTAAAATCATATTTTGGTTCTCTTTATGTCGAGGTCGATACTTGAAACCCTAAAAAAGAAACTTCCTCTTCAGCGGATTCCATTGATTTCAGTCCTCTCCTCAGCTTATTTTATCGCGGTTGTCAATCTTGACCTCTATCGGCCTCAATTTCACTCTGGACTCCATCTCTTTCGACCTAGGTCTCATTCTGAACTAGGTTTCCTTCTATCTTCGCCTCAGTTCTGGACTTCTCCGTCTTTCTCATTCCTCAGATCTCATTTTCTCCGTATTTTCCCTTCTTCAAAGATGAAACACGTCGAAGGTATGTGTCCGCCTCATTTTTTGTTTTCCCCGTCGTTTCGATTTCACAGTGATTTTTCACTCAACCTACTTAATTTCATTCTAATGTAAGTCACCTTTACTTTAATTTCACTCTCATATTGTGAGGTTCAAAGCTATGTTGATAATAAAAAACAGGATCTATAAGGAAGAGAAGGAAGAGAAACCTCTTCAACAAAGCGGTAAGTTATGTTGTTCATGAGTTTGTATTTGATATTTAGTGTTGAAATCTGATTGTAATTGGAGAAAATTATCGCAATTTCTCGGTTTCGAAATGTTCTGGGTTATTCTTTGTGTTCAGCATATTGTTTTCTCTTTTCGATTAATTCTTGCTTAAATTTTCTCAGATTACTTTGGCTTCGATTTTGAAATGTTCTGGGTATTGTTTGTGGTCTGAAATTGTAATTTTTCGAACTACAGTACCAAATTTTCTGATCACAAGCACCTGCTTTATATCCAGTGAAAAGTAAGAGTTATATCATTGTTCAATTGTTTTCATCTTTTGCAGATAGAAATTGCTCTGCTATATTGGGTTTTGGTATTTTGTAACTAAGAAACCTTCTTCTATATGAGCTTATAGTTGTTGTTGCTAAAGATACGCTTAATTGGGAAATGTAGAGATTGAAGTTTCATCTTTTATGATGCCATTTGAATATGTTTAATATATTGTGTATATTTTCAGATTGATTGAGTATGTAAATACAAAGTGAATAAATTATAATTCAATTTTTAATATTTTATTTTCGCTTTTATTGATTTTATAATTTTTATTTACATTATATTTGACAAAAAAATGAGAATAACATACATATAAAATATTGCAAAACAATGGATCACAACATAAATCAAGAGCTATGACTAATTGTAATAAAAAAAAAAAGTGCTACAACAAATTATGTTACAATATTTATAATGAGTTATGAAAATATATATTAAAGCATTTGCATTAACGCTATAATATAAAAACATATAATAACACACCAAATCAACAATATTGTATGGAGTGACTCTATTATATCTGGGGCAGACATAGCGTTAGAAAAACGCTATTAATCACTTATTATAGCGTTTATCATGAGTTAAGAATGTTCATTTTTTTTGTAATATAGCTTCTAATAAATATAACTAGAAATTTAAAAATAAAATAAAAACATTGAAAAAATATCTTGATAGATATTTTCAAACAATTGTTGATTCGTATATGAGAAATGATGATGTTAGTCGTAGATGTATATGTACATGGTATTCGGAACACGAATCTAACAAATTAGGTTTTTGAGAGAATTTTTATTTCTCAAAGAAAGAAAAAAGTTTTTAAGAGAGAGAGAGAATGAGATGGGTCCATGACACCTCACTTTTAAAGTCTTTTTAATTGTCGTCGCACGACAAAACTAAACAACATTACACATTATTCACATCAGCAACTTCCACTCTTCTTCTCCTTCAATCATATATTCTCTCCCTCTCTTTCTCTTTCTTTCTCTCATATACACACATCAACACACAACACAGAGATAAATCATTAATGGAAGTTTCAACATCATCCATGTCTTCAAAACCAGAACAAATGCAAAACCCATCCCCCATAATCTCATCTCCTAGGTTTCTGCCTCAGACAAGATCTCCTCATCATCATCATGACCAGCATCAACATCTCTCAAATCCTTATCCAACAACATTTGTTCAAGCAGACACTTCCACTTTCAAACAAGTTGTTCAGATGCTCACGGGCTCCTCCACGGATACTACCACCGGAAAACATCATGAAGCTCCTTCTCCGGTGAACAACAACAACAAGGGAGGTTTCTCAATTCCACCCATCAAGAAAACAAACAGCTTCAAGCTCTACGAGAGAAGACAAAACAACAACAACAACATGTTTGCTAAGAATGATCTAATGATCAATACTTTAAGGCTTCAAAATTCTCAGAGATTGATGTTCTCAAGCGGAAACGGTGCTCATCATCAAAGCTCAAGATTCTCCCCAAGAAACAGTTCATCGGAGAATATTCTTCTGTCTCCAAGCATGCTTGATTTCCCAAAGCTAGGGCTAAACAGTCCCGTGACGCCACTAAGAAGCAACGATGACCCCTTCAACAAGTCATCGCCTTTATCATTAGGGCACTCATCTGAAGAAGACAAAGCCATTGCTGAGAAAGGCTTTTATCTTCATCCTTCTCCTGTTTCAACTCCTAGAGACTCTCAGCCACTTCTTCTTCCTCTTTTTCCGGTTACTTCTCCGACCAATATTCCATAAATCCCGACGACCATTAATGAGTGACCATATTCTATTCTATATATGATATCAAATGAAACTTATTCCCGGATTTTATTTTAACTATAACTAAAATATCTATAAGTTTTTAGTAATGGAGTGACTGTAAAGTTTATGCGGTTTATTCACTTTGATCTCAATAATTCGTTGCAATTTATGTAATTGTGAGGTACAAGTATATATTCATGAATCATGATGCTGAGTTTTGTAAGACTTATATTATACATTATTATCATTCTTATTAAAGATCGTTTATATAGTTTTGTTCATATGGATATATGATAGTATAATTCAACGTGTGCCACTCAATATCATCGATATCGAATACAGAGAATAAATCCATGTCTATGCTGCTCGAATTTATGATGTAGAGTACTTTACATTCCTAAAAAAAACTGTTTTCATTATATCCATTCAGAATATTAAAAGAATTATCCAAAATTTTGATGGTTGCTTGCGATTGGAAAACATGATCAGTGGATCGAATGGTCTTTGTCAGAAAGTATTTATCTGAAGTTTGACTAGTAATATGAAAATATTTGTAATATCCTTAATAATAATAGAAAGTTTCAAAGAGACAATATGAAATAGAGACTCTTGAAAGAAATTTCTGCCAGGTTCCACACGTAGTAAGGACCATTTCGGTGGTGATGACTTTGAAATTGATGGAGTGAGTAATCATGAAGGCACGTTTGGTCTTTTAACTATACATTTCTTTGGACTTTCTCATCTTCTTATATTTTCTTTCTTTTTGTTTTCTCAAAGAAAAAGCAAAGAAATAGCTAATACTTATACGTTATTACTACTGTTCTTTTGTGGCTTTTGTCTTTTGACTTGAGAGGATGACAAAAAAACATAAAAATCTTTGAATGAATAAGAAAAAATAAAAATAAAAGATGGTGAGAAAGAGTAAAAGAAAGTAAAAGACGAAATAAGTAGTCCGTTATGATGAGAGTTGAAAACCAAGCAAAAGGCGAATCATCTTTGCTTCACATTACAAGCAACTCCACTTTGAATTTCACACCCCTTTTCCTACTCACTTTGTTATTATCTGAAAATTCCAAAATTTGGATAAACATTTTCTTAATAATACATTTCTCCATAACTAAATACATATATATATATATATATATATATTTCAATCCGTAACCAAACGACATTTATCTTCTAAAGTATATAACCAGACATTACTCATACTTTTTCTTTTTTCTTTTTTTTTGGTCAAACTCATACTTTTTCTGTAACCAAAAAAAATAATATTACTCATGTTTTTATTTATTGGCTTTATATGCTAGTCAACTATTACTCATTCCATTTATGATTCTTTTGTCAGCTATTCTTCATTAACTAAAAAAAGCTTGATGATATAACATGGTTTTTATCCGTTTTTAACCATGATATAAATCTTTTTCATAGAGTTTTTTTATATTTTTCGAGTCTTTGTAGGATAAGGGATGATTGGAGCTTAATGAAAATTTTTGGAGCATCGAGGAAAAAAGAGCCGAAGTGATCAAGTCAGAGTCGAGTTTTCAAGGCTGTGTCGATCGACACGGTCCTGTGTGTCGATCGACACGAGCATGTCTGACGTGAAGATTGAAGAATTTCCTCTTCGGTTTACAGAAAAGCCCAATCCGAATTTTAGACCTTATATATAGTTTTTCTTTAGGCTTTTAGTTTTTTTTTTGGATCGAGTTTTTAATTAAGACTTGAGAGAGAAGAAATTTGGAGAGTTTTGAGGAGATTTCAGACTTCCGGATTTCATCGTTTTCGAATCTCTGTATCACTTACTCTATCTCTTTTATGCAATTTATTTCATTCATAATGTTTACTGCATTTATGTCTGAGTAGTTTACTTGTTAGGTTTAGGGTAATTCAAGGGTTTGATGAGAAATTGATAGGATTGAAAATCTGTTAGGATTTATCTTTATGTTCTTCATCTAGATTGATTTAACTCTAATTTTAGGATTGATCAACTGAAATTGGATATCCTAGGTTGGTTTAATAGATGCGAAAGTATTATTAACAACCGGACATAATCTTAGATGAACAAAATTATCTATTCGCAAAGAAATTTGGCTTAGTAATTTTGTGAACAATTAAACCTGAATTTAATGCTTGATTTTATTCACTAAGTTTGCAAAGAAATTTGGAATTTAGAGATTTAGTTATAGATAATCTCTGCAACGAAAATTGATTGGTTTTATATTCGTGATTGAGTTCTAAAACTGCTCTTAATAAATCCTGCCTGTTTTTGTCCTGTGTCGATCGACACACTTGACAAATGGGATATTTGCAGAAACCCATTATAGAGCTGTCGTCCCTCTTAATTTTCAATGCGTTTAAGAACTATCTACTTAAACAATTTGTTAGTTAGTAGTACAAGATCCATAAACACAGTTTAATTAAATCATAACATTATGTTTTAGAAATTAATTACCAATTGAGAATAATATCATATTAACTAGAGGTGGGCATATTGGAATTCAAGATGAGATTTTGCGGTAACCGGTTGGAAACAGAGATTTGAGAATAAAATGTAATATCATATTAAGTTGTTTTTGTACAAAATGGCATTATTATTTATATGATATATTATTATTTTATAATTGTGTTCCATGTAGACAAACAAAATTTCCGACCAGTTTCCAAATGAAGAGTTGTCCCAATTGTTACGTTTTGCCCATTTCTACAATGCATAATTCAGATGCATGCACCGAACTTTACTGATTTCACCAATGAAAAACAGATTTGAGCTTTTGTCAAGCTCTACATTCAGATTTATTCTTTTATTTGGTAACTGTGCTCAAATACAGAAAAGGGTACACAGAGGAACCTCTAGATTTGGGAGAATGATGTGACAGTCTTGAACCCGTGATTCTCTGGTAGGGAAGCGTTTCCAGGTCGAATCGATATAATCGCCTCCAGTCCTTTCACCAGAATTGAGAAACCCGCAAAAAGTCAACAGAATCTCTAATCGGCTTTGAGGTGAAAAAAAGGACTTAGAATTTTGTGTGTGTGTTTTACCTGCGGCTTTTGCAGCTGTAGCTTCTTGATAAACATCTGTCACAAACAGAATCTCTGAAGGATCATCCACTCCTAATGTTTCAGTGATCTCCTTGTAACTCCGGCTCTCTTTCTTGTTTCTGCTTGGAGATTTTTAGTTAGGAACATTACAAGAAAACATTGACTATCGAAAAGGCTAACGATACATCTTTTTATATACCCACCCGATTGTAGTGTCGAAAAACCCAGATAGATACTTTCTCAGATCTCCATAGTTTGTGTTCCCAAATAGAAGCCTTTGCGCTAACCGACTACCGCTAGAATATATGTAAACCTGTTTGCATATAAAATATGATTAGATCTATGAAAAAGAAAACGCCATTTCTCTGAAAGCTACATTGAACAGACCTTAATTCCCGAAGAATGCCATTTCTCCAAAGCTTCTGCTACATCCTCGAAAACAACAGATTTCAGTTCATTACACTCAAAACCCGTCCGCCATATGTGACCCTGCATCCGAAAATTCATATCGGCTTTATCAAACAATATTAAACTTAACGTCAACAAAAAAAGGCAGAATTTTGTTATTTTCTCACTTGCAATTCCTTTAAAGCAGTGATCTTTCTATCGGCTTTTATCATTGCCTCTACATTAGAGACCATAGCGGCAATGACCTCGTCTTTTCCTTCATCAGCATGAGGGATAGGAACAGCGCAAGTTACACCCTGTCTCAAGTCTTCCTCAACCTGCAACAAATACAAGAGATAAACTTTCCTCACTTGTTTATGAGAAGAGAATATAAGAAAGTTTGTAGAGGAAATTAATTTGTTATTACTTGAGACCGCAACAACTTAATATCCTCTTGGGTTTCTGCTGAGTCATATGTCAAATTCAAATGCTTTCCAACGTTTTCACGAGCATAGGGAAAGAGAACATCAGTGACGAAGGTTATGGGCGTAGTTGTTCCTTCAATATCGAGGACAATGCATCGCTGCAACCAAACATCGTATAATTAAAACGAGACTTTTAGAAATTTATGATGAGAGATATCAATGATTTTTTACCCGAGGCGGTTCTGTTTGGTTTTGTGAATCCTTGACTCCGGATTTCACAGATAATATTGTGGAAGTTTGATTCTGTGAATGTATGGTTCTACGGATAGGCCCGTGGTCTGGGGTAGCAGAATCCAGACCCAGTTGATGAAGCTTAATCGCAGCATCGAATAGATAATGGTAACATTCAGCCTGGAGTTGAAAATTAAATTTTTAATAGAAGCAGATGATATATGAACATAACGATAACAAAACGATATAGAACTTATCGTTGGTTCACATTCAAACAAAAATTGAAATAACTTGCACAAACCTGTGTCTTAGCATGGATCCAAGAATCGCCCCAAATGTAAACTCCATGATTGCGTACCAACACTGCTGTTGCTTTTGGATAGGCTTCAATCTGAAAATGGGAGTCAAATATGTCAAAACTACTAAAAAATTATTCTTGTGGCCTATAATCAATTCAAGCTTCCCCGGAATAATTAGACATACAGCTTTGGTAAGTGAATCTGTTAGTTCATTCTCATAAGCTGTGTTCTCTATGATTGGGACAACAAGTTCATCATAGTATCCGTGACCTTGAATCCCTTTTATCATCTCCATGTGAGTTATCTGCGATATGTCAGATATGAAGAAACATCAAGATTTAAAGTTGTAACTGTTTTTGAGGAACTTGGAATTGTCTAACATTCTGGCTTACACGGAACTCTTTGGCTTGTGGATTAAGCATTGTCACAAGACAAGATTCCATGCCATGACTATGAATAACAGCTCCAGCATTTCGCATCTCATATGCCTACACCACAAAGTTAAACAGTACCTCATAAGAGTTCATCACCAAGCGGAAGAAACTATAACAAAGTCAATACTATGAAACTTTTTGATAATGTCAATTATCTCACTGTTACTCGAGATCAGACGTCTATAAAATGTAATGGGAAATCATGCAAACAGAGCAAGGCAATTTGGTAGGGCAAAAATTGAGATACTAAACTATGCAAGCCTGTTAAATAAATGAACTATACTTGGTTTTGAAATTGCAATTAGCAGTAAATTGACCACGTACAACTTGTACTTCAACAAGTTACTGAAGCGACAAGAGATTGTCTCAAGATACATGTAAATCATCTGTCGGTTTATACATCAAAAACAATAATCTCACAATTGCGCTGGTCCACTGAACCCTAGAAAAAACGTTTCTTTTGTCTCTATGGTGTTTCTTTGATAAGTAGAAAGAATTTACAACCAAACCTCCATTTTCAATACCAATAGAACTCTTATCATATCAGTTCATTGTTATAGCCTATTGTGCTACTTCTAACACATGACTGGATCCATTCTACCACTGCAACGTACTGGAGGTTATATGGGTCGAAGAAACCCACCAACACATCCGACGAGGGGATTTTTGCTCAGATTGAACAAGTTTTACCTTGTAACCGAGTTTTCGCAAGCGTTTCCCCAAAGAAAGCCGCCGGTTCTGCACTTTTTTGGATTGCAATCCAGTAGTCAACAGCAGTCAAAGTATTACCCATTCCAGAATAATACCACCAGCTAAATGGAAGGGACAGAAAACTGGCAAAGTGCCACTAGAAAAGATGGACGAGCTCCTAAACTATTTGCGTCATGACCATGTGCTCTAAGAAATCATTCTTAAACATAAAACAGTTTAACTTGACAACTTTAACTTTGAATACAACCCCAAGTGTTGCTCAAAACCACGAGTAACAGCCAGTCACTATCAAACATAAATCTAGACGCAACACACACAACATCCACAAATCAAAAAAGAAGATACCATACGATAAAAGTAGTAGTATCCCTCACCATTCACCAATATGAAACTAGGCTAAGATAATCAAGCTAAATACACAGAGAAATCCCAAAAGAAAAATACCTTGAAAGTAACAAAACCATACCTTCATGAAAAGAGGAGCACAATCGGTACACTTGGGAGGCTTATTGGGGTAAGGCTTTGGAGAGGGTGTAGATATGAGGGATCCATTTGCAGATAAGATGTACATATCCTCCGGTTGCATCCTCTCCTTTTGAACACCTTCAAATACAACAAGAATTAGCAAGCCGTAAACCAAATAAAACCCAGTAACATATCGAATCAGCACCGAGAACTATTCAAATTCACAAAGACAAAGCTTCTAAACACTGAAAGACAAACAATTGCCCACTAAAAGAGTGTTGCTAAAATGGCTTAAGGACCATAAACACACAAAATAATCTCTAAAAAACAGAAATTTTGACTAATCATCAAAGACATAGCTCGGTATAACGACCTCAATTTGAACACAGAAGATTCGACAAAACATAGTTCTGATAGCAAATTGAAAACCCATGAGAACAAATCCATCAAAGAAACCCATCAATCAGTTGAAATAGCAAAGAAGATAGAAATCGGAATCACAGGAGAAAGCAAGCGATTGAGAAGTAGAGAACCTGAAGGAGACATGACGATGAGTTGCTCCGGTTTAGGGATTGAAGGGTCATGAACCTTGATCGTTATACTACCGCCTGTTCCAGAAACCCAACCTTGTGTGTAAAAATGACGACAGAGCTCAGTTACCAGGGAAGTCGTCTCCTTCACTTCCTTCCCTTCCAGATACGCCTGCGGAAACCCGATCATCGCCGCTGCAGCCACCGCCATTGATTCTCAGAACAAGGTACAGAGATTATCAATACACTGACTTAGAGCTTTTCAGGGAAAAGAAATGAACGCAGGGGCTTTCTTTATCTTGCGAGCATTCTCTTGGCTGCTTTTGGAGAATATGATTCCTTTTTCTTTTCCTTCAATTTTGTTGATTTATTATAAAATAAAAATTAAAAAAAAAAGACCCAAATTTGCGTCAAGATTGCATTTTTAAGCACAGCATTTTTCTTGCTCTCACTCAGATATCAAAATTTGCAATTCTCTAATCCAATTTTTCACCTTTTAAGCAAATTTTGTGTCAAACTTACAGTTGAAGGTTAAAAGGTCACATTTTTATTGCTCGATTTGGTATCTCCGCCGTATCTTCGCCGTCACCGCCGCAAATATAGAAAAAAGATCCCTCTCGATTTAGGGGACTTCTAAGATCGAACTCCATGGCGTTTTCCTCACTCAAAACCGACACGTAGTTTATAAAAAGGAAGGAATAAGTGTAACCCACATTGGAGATAAGAATAGTGTAAAACCCACTCTTGAACCCCTCTGCTAACAAAAACTAACCAGAGAGCTTTGAGAAAGCTCTTATCTTCTTCTTCGTCTTCTCCAATGTCGAGAGGACCAGGTCGTATGTTGCAGAACTTGACACAGTTTGCTGATGCTCAATTCAAGCAATTCTCTACTCGTTATGGACAACAAGTCATAGACATTCTCGATTTCCCAATCAAAGTTGTCTTGTCTCCTTTCACTCTCGCCTTCGACATCGCTGGCGCTGCACCTCGCGGTTTTGGCATCCCTGAATTCATCTCCAAAATATCTTATCTTTCTGTATTCGTGAGTTGTTTCTTCCTCAATCTGTATGGTCCTGGATTGCTAAAGTTTTGATTTTTAATTCGAGTATGCATACATACACAGTGAGCTGAATTTCTCTATCTGGGTCCGAATATTTGATCAAAAGTCTGTTGTGGTATATGGAAACATTTCATCATTTGAGTTCCATTGATTTGCAGGCAGTTGCTACACTTGGAACTTATGACATTGCATTGGATTTGGGAAAGAAAGTCATATGCCAAAGGTCAGATTTCAAGATATGAAGTTTGTCCTTTATTATTGATGCTTTATTCTGTGTTACAGAATTTCTACTGTTTGAGGTCATCCAGTGAAATGAACGCCTTTTTTCTGGTGGTTAGGGATTGCAAAACTTGTAACGGGTGGCAGGCGTTACGGTGCACCATGTGTAAAGGAACAGGGAATGTTCATTACCAAATCAAAGATTACAACTTGAGAAGGTGGGATTGTTTCTTGTTGAACCAAGTTATTATTGTTTCAACTACTTATACTCCGTGAGAATCAATCAATCAATCCACCAAATCTTCTATACAGCTTCTTACCAACGTTTTAGATGTAATCCACATAATATTAGTTGACCACAAGCTGTGCACTTTGCTTTATGGTTGTGCAAGTATTCAGATATGAGTAATGGTATATTCCAATTAGTATCCATGCGAGTTTGATCGGAAGTAAGGAATTATTAGATGAGCAGTTTCAGAAAATGTGTGTTTAATCTATCTATAGTCTCGTTTTGTTCCCAAAATGATGTATGTGAATGATGGCATTTCCATTTGGAAATTCTTAAGCTATTCAAGTGGTATTCTATCAGTCATGAAAAGGAATATAAAGATTGATCTTTGCTCTGCCTTTTCTTGTAGTGGAGAGAAGCCAACAGCAGATTGTGTTGCAGATGCCATAGTTGACAATCGAGCTGAGTTGGTTCATCTTCCCTCTTCCCTCAACCTTAGTGCACCATTGCCATCAAAAGACTGCCCAACTTGTGATGGAACAGTAAGCTTTTTCTTTCTCCCACTGCTAATGCACTAAGCACGGATTTGGTTGATATCTCTCAAATTTTTAAGCACGGCTAATATTTCATGTCCATGTATAAGGTGCTTGTCTGTGTGTTTAAGGGTTGAATAGATATATGCTAAAATAATTTGATAGAACATTTACTGATACTGCAGGGTGTGATGAGCTGTCCTGAGTGCAAGAACAAGCTGCAAGTCAGGATCTCGGCTGATGATGTATGTTTTCCATCTGCTATTACTTCTTCTCAAATTAATATCTACCTTTATCCCCAGTGAGATGGATATTTACTACTTGCTAGGTATAAAATTACCAAAGAGATTTAGCTTTTATGTCCATAGAATTTATCACTTGTTAAGCATCTGAACCAATGAATGAATTCACATTCATTTCTCAGATCATGGAACCTCCATGGAAAGCCTACAATGTACTGAGGAAGATGGATTATCCCTACGAGGTGAGGGCAAAGTTGATATAGACCCAAAACTTGCTATTTGTGCTGTCTTACGAGTCTTGTTTTCTATTTCAGCACATTGTTCACAGCATGAAAGATCCCAGCATTGCAAATTTCTGGTTGATCACTCTGCCTCAGATTGTGGGTGGGTTTGATTATGATGAAGATGTCAAAAAGAAAATATGGTGGCAATATGAGGTTAGTATCTTTTTCTACTTGCATAGGATCTCCTTCAGCGTGACTTATTCACCAGTTTTCAACTTTTGAGTTACTGTCGTTTGAAGGTTATGGTCTTCTAGAGTCTTAATCCAAGCATACCGTAAAAGCTTTAGTCTACTCTTAGCTGAAAAAGTTGAATCTTCTTAATCCTCATTTGGGATGGTGTTGCTTGGCCAATATAGAATCCGTTCCGTATCTGGATTGGTTTGTGCGAAGAAATTTGAGAGGCTTGCAGGATACTGCTGTGCTCAGGGATCTGCATTGTATAGGATTTCGTTGAATATTTCAGCTTTAAGCTTCAGTGATGTTAAGTATTTATCTCTTCTGCCATCAGGAATCTATGCGATATGATCAACTTCGAGACTTGGTGGCTAAGCGAAACCCTGGCTGGGAATATTTGCAGGATGTAAGTTCGCCTCGTTATTGGTTTAAAAGATTTGACTCAATCTGGGAACTAGATCGGGATATGTAAGTGAAGAAGTTTAGCAATCACTTTTTGGTTCTCATGGTTTTACAGGCCTTATTCTCCATTGATCCTGTCCGAGCTCGGGAAGACCCCGTCATAGTGAAAAATGTTCCTTTTTACAAGGCTAAGAAAGCTTTGGAGGCTGAAGTCACAAAGCTTAGTCCACCTCCCCGGCCTCAGAATTGGGGTGTAAGTTCTCCCTTCTTCTTTTTGGTTTTAGCATCACAGTATTTGTTATTCGTGTTCCTGAGACCACGGGCATAGTTCAGAACTAACTGATGAACATGTACAGGAACTGAATCTCCCATTGAATACTTCCTCTTGGAGTGAAGAAGATCTAAAAAATCCAGCGAAACTGTACGAGAAGATGATTCTTCTCAATGCTCAAAGAGAAATCGCAGATAAAATCTTGGATGCACAATGGGAAGCTAAATGGCGTCAAGAAAAGGTTAATCAAAAAGAACATTTTGACACAATTTGGTATCGTATCACATATCATTAATATTCCAATGCATATACTATTTATAATCTTTACGATCACGAATTGTAGGTGGAAGAAATGTTGGAGGAGAAGGTGAGACCTTTCATCCAAGACTCAAGCATGGGTGTTCTTCCGCAGCACATTTTGTTAAACTCCCATAAGAAAGATCAGAAGGTAGCGTTACAAGAATAAACCTACTTGATTGATTCTCTCTTACACACTAAATACGTTCTAAATTAGATCATATATAATAAGCTCTATAAACCTATCCTTCTTGTGACCAACTTCCATTGTTCTCCCTTTTGGATTTAAACTTGTGATTTCTCTGTTTCTAACACAGGGAAACCGGCAAAGGAAGTGGTGGTTCTTTTGATGACCAGACCAGTGTATCGGAAATTAATCTAGATTTTGGATTGATGAAAATATACTTTGATAATTACTTTTGTGGGTCTCGGATATTATTACACTTTAAATCAGTTTTTTATCTTATATAAATTTAAACGACATGACTCCCTGCCGATTAATACTTTCAAAAACCAAATAAATTAAAAAATATTGGGATAATTGCAAAATGCTGTGTACAATTGCAAAAATGTCACTATAGATTCTCCATTTACAAAAATGTTTATAGTGTTCAATTTTAAATTTCGTTTTGATTTTGTAGATTTTTTTCTATTTTTAAATTTATGTTAATGAATAATAGATACAAAAATTAAAAACAAATATTAAAACGATCTACTATGTTTCGTTTCTTATTCGTGGACGGTGAAACCACCACAATTAAATTTGTTAGGGTTTTTAAAGGAAATCTGAAATCTCTAAGATAGAACCACAAGAATAAGAACCAAGATGTAAATTTACTTGTTAAGAAAGCTTTATTGATTTTTGCTTAATGTTGCGGATCCCTCTTTTCAGAGGTGTACAAGTCTATTTATACAAGTTTCAAGTCGGTTAGGCCAAATCCTAAAGAGAAGGAAAGTTTCCTAATTTCCAGAGATTTCCTATCATCGAAATCGGTCTTGCTCATGGGCTTTGTCTCCGTAGGCTTTAGCTCATCGCGTACCTCTCTTGAGAATTTTAGTGTCTGGGGAATCTTGTACTCGGTCGGATTAGTTTCTAAGGTCTTGTCTTCGTCCATGTATCCACAATGTATGTCTCTTAATTTTATAAAATATTTAAGATGACAAAAAAAAGAATACTTACCTAATTTAAATAATATTGTATAAATAAACCGAATAAAAAACATATTTATTTGGTTATTTGTTTTAATTTATAAAAAGATAAATAGATTTATATGAGTTAAGTAATTGAAATAAAAATAGGAATATTACTAAAGATTTTGCCATGTCATAATAAAAAAATGAATGCCATATAATCATTTATTTGAAAAAATGATTGTAAAGACATATAAACAAATTTCACAAAATCACTTTCTAAATAATATATAAATAATTTTTTTTTCCTACAAAGAATGTCGTTTTGTATTAATCATAACACAATTTTTCAACAAAATCTTAGAACTATAATTTAAGAATATTAATTAAAGAGATGGGTATTAATAAGGCTTATTCATGATGTTACATGATGTTACATTTGTGAATAATTTTTTCTTTTTCAAACAAAAAAAATAAGGCGTATTCATTGCATACTTCTACGTGTACCATTGTTTTTTTTTTTCATTTGCTGGTTTCAACTTAGCTATCATCTTCTCCAATCAATCACTCTCTTCAAGTCCTCGTGTCTCCTTTTTTATTAGTTACGTGTTTTTCATTCTGTGAAGATCTTACCTTTTTTATTGAATTATCTCTACATTTGTTTTGTCTTCAAACGAATTAAACTTATCCATATTGTTATTGTTGAATGGAAAAGTATAATAGTACCATACTCTTAACTAATAAAGAAATGTGATGATTAATGAATAACTTGTTTCAAAGTCTTGAGCTTTTGGTTTATTCATTACGTGGAAAAGAAGTTAATTAGGATTATCGTATATGTAAATTAATAATATATCTCAAGAAGAGCAAAAGAGAGTAGTCCTAGGCACGGAACGGATATCGAAAAAAATCCGGTATCCGCGATCTGCTCCGTCTTGTACGGATAGTTGTTTTTTCGATCTGATCCTATCTGATAAATTTCGGATATCTGACTTTTTTTAAATAATCCGCGAATATCCGATCAGCTATAAATCGAATATCCAAAAAAAAATTAGATATTCACGGATATCTGATCAAATCTGTTAAAATTTTAATTGTTATTTATTTATTTTATTATTTACTCATAATAAAAATCAAATATTTAACAAAAATGAATGAGTTGCGTATAATTTTTCACGCTCGTACATCTATAATAACAAAAAAAACAATAACTAATCATATACATTAGATATATACTTTAAATTATAACTAGATTAAGGACCCGCATATATGCGGGTTCTATGGTTTGATCTTTTATAAATCTATATGTAAAAACAAACTATCTAATTTTACAAAACAAATTAGATCTCCGTTAAAGTATAAAATAAAATTGATAAAGTTGTTGTAAAACCACTAATTGAGAAGCATAATATTTAGTTATTAATTGAGAACCTATAAGGCATTTTTGCAAATGAACAATTCAAAAGTGGTATTTTTGCAATTGTCCCTTTGTTATTTGATTCAAAATTAATTTTATTACATATTTTTAAATTATTAGGTTTTCTTATTCATAATTAAATTAGGTGTACCTTTTTATTTTATTTTCATATTTTACTATTCAAATATCTATTTTCAAAATGTTGATAAGTTTATTCTCATATATGAATTTAAACTATTTTTACTCTAAATATTTTATAATCTCCCCCTTGAAGTGATAAAATTAATTTGAGAATGTCAATACAAAAATGTTTATAGAAAAATTTATTAATGTTTATTTATTTTATTCTCATATTTATTTATTATATTATTTGATATTCAATTAAATTATTTCACATATTCTAAATAATTATATCTAATTAAAAAATCTTTTACATTTGTATTCACGTGTCAAAATCTAGGGACAATTACAAAAATACCATTTTTTGTGTGCACATTTGCAATAATGCCACTTAGGGATGTTCATTTGCAAAAATGCCAATAATTATAGATTTATAAAGCTTATATCTTAAAATTCTAAACCCTAAAAAATGTTTTGACCCCTAAACCCCCTTAAACCCTCAAAACTAAACTCTAATAAAACATAGTTAACCCAAACATAAATAATATAAAGAAAAAATAATTTTCAAAAAGTGGCATTTTTGCAAAGATTTCAAAAGTGTGGCATTTTTGTAAAGTAGCATTTGAAAAGTGGCATTTTTTGAAATTTCTCCAAAATCTATTCGACCAACTTGACACGTGTCACGATCATAATACATTTACTCCTATATTTTTATTTCAACTACTTTTACTCTTTAAATATTTTATAATCCGCGTAAACAAATCAAATACGAAAAAAAAACAGAAGACAAAATTAGATCGCCCCATGAAATGATAAAATAAAAAATCAGTACAAATCATATTAGACTTCCAAATAATATATCACATCTTATTATATTATCTTATATAGATTAAATTATATCACATATTTCTAAATTATTTAATTTTCCTAATCCTATTTAAATTAGGTTTATATTTACTTAATCCAATTTAAATTAAGTTTACTTTTTCACTATTTAACAAATAAAGAAAAATAGGTAAATCTTTTAACATATAATTAAATCTAATTGAAAATATTTATTTTTAAACGTGTCAAAATCTGGTTAACCGACTTGACACGTGTTATTAATTATCACGTTTGATACATCAAGCTTTATAAAATAAGATATATTTAACGGATTAGATCGGATATTCAGTTTTTCTAAAATGATACTTGCGATTTGCTTTTCTACGGATACTTAAATTTGGTATTTGTTTTGCTTTAAAATTTTACGAATATCCGAATTTGTCAGATCGGATCGTAGTGAATAACAAATCGAATCGGATTTGACGGATTTTTTGCCTAATCCTAAAAAAGAGGACTTCTTTTTCACATAGGTTTTACTTATTCACTAGGATTTAACCCGTGGTACACCACAGGTCTATGTTTTTTTCAAAATTTTTATATCTATTTTATTTTAACTTTTGTATTGTTAGAATATCACAGTGGTTATTTTATTTTAACGTAATTGTTTGTATTTTATCTTTGTTTTAATTGGTTTGAATCTCTGACTTTAGTATAGACTACGATTCATTTTTGTATACATCAATTTCTTATATGAGAATATAAATGTTATGACGTAGTTATACAGAATAGCGGATTATTCAGAATAGCGAATATATAAAAGACAATGGGATAATTCTTGTTTGATAAGTTAAACGCACATCATAATAATACAAATATATCACGCCCAAACAAAATACCAACAACTGATAACTTAACAGACTTAAAAAAAAAGACATTAAACCACATAACAAACTTCATAAACATCAAAATCCTTTCCCATTTTCGATCATCTAATATGTAATAAGTTTTTAAGACTCGTGATTTAGGAGTTTATAGTCGATTTAATTTGTTTCCATAGAGAGACTTTTCGATTTAGGAAGAGAGAAGAAACTTTTAAGACCCGTGATTTAGGAGTTTATTGTCGATTTAATTTGTTTCCATAGAGGGATTTTTCGATTTAGGAAGAGAGAAGAAGCTTTTAAGACCCATGATTTAGGAAGAAGGATGAATATTTTCGATCATCTAATAGGTAATAAGCTTTTAAGACTCGTGTATCGTAAATTATTGTCGATTTAATTTATTTCCATAGAGTGACTTTTTGATTTTTGATTGGGAAATATCCTAGATTAGGAGTGTTTGGAATTTGATTGGCAATATCCTAGATTAAGAGTGTTTGGAAACAAACTTAAAAGGCTGCAAAAATAATAATATAGACCCGTGATTTAGGAGTTTATTGTCGATTTAATTTGGTTCCATAGAAGGACTTTTAGATTTAGGAAGAGAGAAGAAACTTTTAAGACCCGTGATTTAGGAGTTTATTGTCGATTTAATTTGTTTCCATAGAGGGACTTTTCGATTTTGGAAGAGAGAAGAAGCTTTTAAATCCATGATTTAGTAAGAAAGATGAACATTTTCGATCATCTAATAGGTAATAAGCTTTTAAGACCCGTGAAGAATGAAGAATATTTTAGATTTAGAATATGGAAGAAATTTGTTTCCACATAACAAACTTCATAAACATCAAAATCCTTTCCCATTTTCGATCATCTAATAGGTAATAAGCTTTTAAGACCCGTGATTTAGGAGTTTATTGTCGATTTAATTGTTTCCATAGAGGGACTTTTCGATTTAGGAAGAGAGAATAAGTTTTTAAGATCCATGATTTAGGAAGAAGGATGAATATTTTCGATCATCTAATAGATAATCAGCTTTTAAGACCCGTGATTTAGGAGGAAGGAAGAATATTTTAGATTTAGGATATGGAAAAAGTTTTTAAAACTCGTGTATCATACATTATTGTCGATTTAATTTGTTTCCATAAAGTGACTTTTCGATTTTTGATTGGCAAATATCCTAGATTAGGAGTGTTTGGAAACAAACTTAAAAAGCTAGATTAGGAGTGTTTGGAAACAAACTTAAAAAGCTGCAAAAATAATATATAGATTTAATTTGTTTCCATAGAGGGATTTTTCGATTTAGGAAGAGAGAAGAAATTTTTAAGACCCATGATTTAGGAAGAAATATGAATATTTTCGATCATCTAATAGGTAATAAGCTTTTAAGACTCGTGTATCATAAATTATTGTCGATTTAATTTATTTCCATAGAGTGATTTTTTGATTTTTGATTGGGAAATATCCTAGATTAGGAGTGTTTGGAAACAAACTTAAAAGGCTGCAAAAATAATAATATAGACTTGTGATTTAGGAGTTTATTGTCGATTTAATTTGTTTCCATAGAAGGACTTTTCGATTTAGGAAGAGAGAAGAAACTTTTAAGACCTGTGATTTAGGAGTTTTTTGTCGATTTAATTTATTTCTATAAAGAGACTTTTCGATTTCGGAAGAGAGAAGAAGCTTTTAAATCCATGATTTAGGAAGAAAGATGAACATTTTTTATCATCTAATAGGTAATAAGCTTTTAAGACTCGTGATTTAGGAGGAATGAAGAATATTTTAGATTGAGAATATGGAAGAAATTTGTTTCCACATAACAAACTTCATAAACATTAAAATCCTTTCCCATTTTCGATCATCTAATAGGTAATAAACTTTTAAGACCCGTGATTTAGGAGTTTATTGTCGATTTAATTTGTTTCCATAGAGGGATTTTTCGATTTAGGAAGAGAGAAGAAGCTTTTAAGACCCATGATTTAGGAAGAAGGATGAATATTTTCGATCATCTAATAGGTAATCAGCTTTTAAGACCCGTGATTTAGGAGGAACGAAGAATATTTTAGATTTAAGATATAGAAAAAACTTTTAAGACTCGTATATCATACATTATTGTCGATTTAATTTATTTCCATAAAGTGATTTTTCGATTTTTGATTGGCAAATATCCTAGATTATGAGTGTTTGAAAACAAATTTAAAAAGCTAGATTAGGAGTGTTTGGAAACAAACTTAAAAAACTGCAAAAATAATATATAGATATTATCATATACCTAATTGAAAAGCATATGAAATTATTATTTTAAGGAAATTGGATGTTGTCCTTCCCTTACGTGGAGCTTTGGTTGTTAAAAAATAATAATAAGCATGTGAAATCTGATTAGAAATCGTGTAAACATAAAATATGGTCCGTCCAAAACCTTCTCTACTACAAATATCCTCTACTCGTTTTCGTTTTTGTATTTTATGCTATAAATGGAAATACGTAGGTACCATTTATTTGGACGTTGAATTATAAGCATTTGCAGTTGAAAAAGGGATCACATATATCCTTACAAAACATAGCAAGAATAGATTAAAACAAAAACAAAACATAGTAAAATCATAAATTATAAGATAATTAAGGACGTTTCGGAAACGACAAATGGGTTTAAGATTGACTATATTATGATAATATATTTATTATTTTTCCAAAAAAAAAAAAGAAGATCGATAATATATATTATCGTAGGACTATCATCTTGACCCGCAATTAAGACAATATATCAATAATATAGCGACTGAAATCCATTATTGTTTGAATGTTAAGTACTCACATTATTAAAAAAAAACTAATCAAATTTTAGATATTTCAATGCGAATGTAATATTCTTTTCATTTAAGTTATGAGTTGTCTAACCAAATTTAGGGTAACCAAGTTATTGCAAATGACCGACCACAAATAAGGAAAAAAACCCTAATCAACTTTTAGATGTTTGAATGAGAACTCAATATTCTGTTCGTCAAAATTATGAGCTGTCTAACCAATTTTTTAGGGAACCAAGTTATTACAAATTGACCGGCTCTTTATAGAACTTAATCCAGTATTTTCAAACATAGTACTCTAGAAATAATTAAACTCGATACATAAAATTAAGCTAAAAAAAATTGTACATACAATGTGGCTACTTAATTTTAGACCTTATCCATGCTGTTGGCTAAAAACTCGATACATATATCCTTTCTAAACCTTATTGACAATCGTCAACCAGAAAAGGTGACTAACGTTTTTAAAAAAAAAAACATACATATAACACAACTGAAAATAAATACTTATACCAACGGAGTGGTGGTCGTGGTAACACAAAATGTTGGTTCCTTCGTGTTTTGGGTTCAAACTTTCTTTAAGACAAAAAATTATACATTAAATCGGAATATCCAAATACTGACTCTGAAATACCGAGGAGATTATGTTCCAAATATTCAAAACTTCTACAACTTATAATTCTTTAATTCTTTATTCCGTGAATGAGATATTGAGATACGAGTTTAATAACATGTCAAAAACCAAAACTATTGACGAAGTATTAATCTGATTTCAAACAAAACAAATAATTTATTAGATTTCGATCAAGGTCTTTTTCTAATATCGACAAAGTTTTCAGTAAAATTTTGATTTAATACACGTTGAAAATAAAATCGCAGGTAGTTGTTAATAAATTTAATTTCAGTCATGGAAAATAAAGGGGTCAAACACGTGATTAATAGCTGCGGTAACTTCAACAATAAACTGATGAAACTCCAACAATGCAAAATCACGACACTAAGAAAAAATAAAATCAGAAAGAGTAGCGACAAGAACAAATCTCAACAATGAAATAAAGAAAACCCTAAACCAACAACACTCGAAAACCCATAAGCTTAAGAATCTTAAGCGAACATGAAAACAATAAAAGACATGCTTAAAACTGTAGTCATAACCGACGTAACGGCTACACCACTTGCTGAATTCTTGGGACTTGGCGCTGGTGCGGTAATGTTGTCGGAGGTCGGAGTTGTTCCCGAAGAAGATGGCGACGTAGGTGGAGTCTGCTCAGGCGAGGGAGAAACCGGAGTTTGATCAGGCGAAGGAGAAGACGGAGGCGAAGGAGAAGGGGATGGAGATTTCGGTGACGGAGGTGGAGTCGCCGGAGAGATTGTAGGAGCATGCGACGGAGAAACAGCTGGTGAGTGAGAAACAGGGGAAGAAGCCTTAGGTGGCTGGGTTTGTGACGGAGGAAACGCCGGAGAAATAGATGACTTCGGAGGCTGAGATTTAGACGGAGGTTTAGCCGGAGCAACGGGAGAACCAGGGGAAGGAGATTTAGGCGGTTGAGCCATTGACGGAGATTTCGACGGAGCAACGGGAGAAACAGGGGAAAGAGATTTTGGTGGTTGGGCCATCACCGGAGGTTTCGCCGGAGAAACAGGGGAAGGAGATTTGGGAGGTTGGGCCGTCGACGGAGGTTTCGCCGGAGAAACAGGAGAAGGAGATCTGGGAGGTGTGGCCATCGTCGGTGGTTTCGCCGGAGCAATAGGAGAAACAGGGGAATGAGATTTTGGTGGTTGAGCCATTGGCGGAGGTTTGGCCGGAGAAACAGGAACTGTCGGGTGATTTCTGACGGCGAGGACAACGACGATTAGCTTCTGACCTTTCTTACAGTGATCTTGATTACCACTTATGAAGTAAAAAGGACCAGAACGATCAAGTGTAACCTCGGATTCACCATTGTCAAAGTTCTTGATCGGATTCCTAACGTTGCAGCCGTCGAAATCTGCTTTCATCACTTGTTGCACCGAGTCTGATCCCTTTGCATACTTAAAATCTGTAAAAGATTCAATCTTTTTGTCACAATCAAGCTCCAAAACTTGAAACCTAACGTAGAAATAAAAGAAACTTACAGAGAGTGTCATTGACTTGGAAACGGTTTCTTTCAGCCCAAGTATTGTAATTCTCTTGAGGGTTTACGACCCAAACGCCGTTTCCTCCGACGTTAAACCTCCATGCATCGGAGACGGTGAAAAAAGTTGCAAAAGAAGCGAGGATTACGAAAGAAAAACAGAGACTTTTCATGATCATCACCATGGTTACAGAAGCGGCGAGATCAGAGAGAAAGAGAGAGAGATCTGAGAATTATAGGGTTTTGTGTTTGTGAGGAAATGAGTGAAGCTATGTAATGAATTTATAGAAAGATAGGAGTCTAAAGGAGAATCGAAGAAAATCTCGGAATATTACAGAAATGGAAAGCGAAGATTGGTGTGAAGACGCTTCTTTCTTTTATAAAGGGAATTTGTTTTGGGAAAAGGTAATAAGGATTTTGAACGTTGTGAAGAAAATCAAAGACATTTATGTTAAGACGTGTGAGAATTGACTCACGTATTAATTCACTTCCTATAAAAAGTTATTTGAATGGTGATTTTTTTGCAAGTTAATTACTATTGAAGATTCAAAGTTTTTTGAAAATATTGAGAAAATGAGTTGTTTTTCCATGTTTAAATTGATTTATTTCGATTTAAAAAGGAGATAAATTAAATATGTAATATGATTCTATTTCCGGAAAAATATACAGTTGTCAAAAAAGAGTAAATTTAATTTTCATAAATAGTACTACTCCAGTATTTAAGTTTTTTATTTGGTTTATAATAAGTATGATCTGTCAATGGTTTTTCCGAATATAAAATTTTTAAACTGAAGTAATTATAAGTGGGTTTTGGGTTTTCAAAACCGATTATTTCCGTGTAATCCGGTTCATTCCTCTGATTCTTTTATGAGGCAATTGTAATTGTAAAAATGTCTTTTGATGTCACACTAAAAAAAGACATTTTTATAAGTGTGTCACTTTTTTTTTCCAATAATGCCACATTTTATTAACAAAATAATAAATATGTCCCTTTCTCTTTTTTTCTTTCTTTTTTTCTCTTTTCCTTTCTCTCTTTTCTCTTTCCTCTACGAAACATCAAGATTTTTTTTTCTCTTCTCTCCTTCTCTCTCTTTTTCTTTAGATTTAGATCGGATTTTATGAGTTTTTTGTTCTAGATCTCGTTTTGATTTTCGCAATTATGGTTTTATTTGGTTTAGTTTATAGATCTGAGTTTTTTATTCGATTTGTGTTCCAAATCTGAGATTTTATTCGATTTGGGTTACAAATATGAGTTTCTAATTTGATTTGTGTTGATTTCAATCTGGATCTAAAAATCTGAGTTTTGTTTCGTTTTGCTTTATTTTTTTCTTGATTTTGATAACAAATTCGGTTGATTTTGTAACTTATTTCAATATGTCAATATGGGTTTGATTAAATTTGGTTAATTTTGTTCTTGGTGTTCTTCTGAGTGTCTAGGTTTTTAACATTTTTTATAAAATTTTCTAAAGGTTTATAAAGTTTTTTTAAGGTTTTATAAGACTGTTTAAAATATTTATAAATTTTTTAAACATTTAATAAGAGTTATGTATCTGTCTTTAAAAACTGAATAATTAAAATAATAATTTTTAAGGTTTATAAAGTTTTTAAAGGTTTTTTTACAAGGTTTATAAGAGTTTTTAAAAAGTTTTTAAAGTTTTTAAAAGATTTATAAAAAATTTTACAAGGTTTATAAGGTTTATAAGGGTTTTTTACAAAGTTTATAAGACTTTTAAAAAGGTTTATAAAGTTTTTAAAAGATTTATAAGAGTTTTTATAAGGTTTTTTACAAGGTTTATAAGGGTTTTTAAAAGGTTTATAAAGTTTTTACAAGGTTTCAATGTTCAAAAAAGCGCTAGGCGCTAAGTGGGCGGCGACCCTCCGCCTAGCGCCTAGAATGCTTAGTCGGGGCTTCGAAGATTTTTTAGGCGGTTTAGGCGGTTCTTAAATATAACTATATATATATATATATATTTTTTTTATATATAATAAACTAATTATTTATATTATATAAATTATAGAATAAAACATAATGAAATAATCTTAAGAAACATGATCCATAAATAAATAAATAAACCAAAACCTTTTTTCTTTTTTAAATAAAAATAAAGGTAAGAAACTCTTTTTTTTTCCTTAAATTAGTCAATACAGCACCGTTTTATAAGTTAAAAAAAATTTAAAAATGGATTTATTCCACCTAGGCCGCCTAATTTACGTCCAAACCGCCAAATGGCATATTCCGCCTAACACCTCCGATTAGCATAAAATCGAAGCGGTTTAGGAACGCCTAGCGCCTAGGCGACCGCCCAGACCGCTTTTTTGAACACTGCAAGGTTTATAAGAGTTCGTAAAAGGTTTATAAAATTTTTAAAAGATTTATAAGAGTTTTCTACAAGGTTTATAAGGGTTTTTTACAAGGTTTATAAGATTTTTAAAAAGGTTTATAAAGTTTTTAAAAGGTTTATAAGAGTTTTTTATAAGGTTTATAAGGTTTTTTATAAGATTTTTTATAAGGCTTATAAGGTTTTTTATAAGGTTTTTTATAAGGTTTATAAGGGTTTCTAAAAAAAGTTTATAAAAATTTTAAAAGGTTTTTTTTACAAGGTTTATAAGAGTTTTTAAAAGGTTTATAAAGTTCTTAAAATATTTATAAGAATTTTTTATAAGGTTTATAAGAGTTTTTTACAAGGTTTATAAGATTTTTTAAAAGGTTTATAAAGTTTTTAAAAGATTTATAAGAGTTTTTTACAAGATTTATAAGGTTTATAAGAGTTTTTTACAAAGTTTATAAAGTTTTTAAAAGGTTTATAAAGTTTTTAAAATGTTTATAAGTGTTTTTACAAGGTTTATAAGGTTTTTAAAAGGTTTCGTAAGACCATTTAAAAACCTTATAAACTGTTTAAAAATATTATAATTTTTTAAAAAAAATTATAATGGAAATGAAAATCCTAACCTCCTCCCTCCAAATCTATACCCTAAATGCACAATAGTTAACCCAAACTCAAAAATTCACAGTCTTTTGTATCTTTTATCAAAAACATTTTTGCTGATTCTTCTCTTTTTAAGTTTGCATATGCGTTTCTGTAAGAATATTTTTCTTCTTCTTTTTCATATATCCACCAGATCTAATCTCAGATCGGAGGTAACGAGAATCAAAATCCATATTCAATTTCACGACTGTCAAATCTGTTTTTTTTAAATAAATTTGGTTCATAGAAAAGAGACGACAAGATTTGATTTCTAGATGATGTAATATGGGTTAGAAAGAGAAAAGGAACGACAAAATCTGGGTTAGATAGAAAAAAAGAACGACGAGATCTCAATTAGAGAGAGAAGAAAAAAAGAATGAGAGAAAAAAAAGAATAAAAGATAGATCTGGCTTAATAAAAAAAAATTATAACTAAAGATATTCTCGGAATATACATAAAAATAAATGGCACGCTTGCAAAAATTGTAAAAAATATTATTTTTGTAAAGTGGCATGAAAGATGTGACATTTTTTAAAATTTCTCTGGTTTCATTGTGGTGTGTCGGAGCCAAAAATCAGAATCCAACATACATCTATCCTCGAGACATTAATGCTGATCATGTCGGAATTATGAGTCATATTTATGTGTTGTTTAATCATCGGGAACCCTTCGTGTATGCTTTAGCTTGGAATTTGGTATCGAACTAATTTAATTCTGACCGTGTGAATCCTTTTCTTTTTTTTCTTCTAATGACCAGCTATGATTCATTAAAAGCCCAAGTAAAGCTGGACAGTAAAAGCCCAATAGCATTTTTCGCCCAAAAGCAAGACATGTTAAAATGTCTAAGTTCACCTCTCATAAATTTTTACATTTCTGATCGATACAAAATTGCATTCCGAGCAATCAAAATTGCATATCTATAAATTGCAAACAAACCTTTTTATTTTTGTTTTGAGTTTACAACTTTGCCCAAAGAAAGAGAGACGTTACTATAGTTCTGAAGCTTTCGGTGTTTAGGCTTCTAGTCCTCTCCGGTTAGCCTCTACATTTAGGCCTTTCAAAATTTAAGAAGTATTGTAACGAGGCGTGTTTGTTTAGACTCGGGTTTTTGTTGTTGCTTCTGATTTCTGTTTCAGATTATGATCCCACTTGTTCATAGGCTCTGTCTTATATTTTGGACAAGATCTTTTGACTCGCTTTTGTAGGGTTTAGTTTCCGGGTGTATTTTTGTTTGTCGGCCGGTTTAGTTTTTGTTTGTCCATCGGCTATTAGTTTATGGGACTATTTTTATTTGTTCGTCATCGTATATATAATATATAACTCAGATGCAACAAAAAGCTCTAAAGCCTCTTATTAAGACGGTGGTAATCAGACACACTACATTTCACATGTATTTGAACACTAATTAATTATAATATTTTTACAAATGCGATGACATGGATCCAAAATAAGGAGTGACTGAGAGAAAAATGTGATACAAAACTGTTGAAGGAGGCTGAGGTCGAACATGCCGAGATGGGAACTGAACATCACTGAGACCAAAGGGATATAGTAGAAGAATCACATTGGTGAGAAAAATACAGCATCTCTCGTAGTTTTTTCTTTCCCTTTATTTTAACCGTTTATTATATATATATTTTAAGCAATTTTTCTACTAGAAGACAGAGACTATAATTTTGAGTGATAAGGTAAACGATATACACTTAAGAATAGAAAATGTGGAATCTTTTGGTATTTGGAGTAAGGAAACAAATCCACATATCGCTTTCAAATACCAATCCCATAGTTGGTCTAATATGAATTAGCGTGTTTCGATCTGGTAAAACCACATCGATCCAATTTGAAGTAACCCAGAACATCAAAACAGAATATTTATTTGAAACATAAAACTTTTTCTGTAAACGAAAGCTATAATATTTATTTGAGATCTTGTATTTTAGTTATATAGTAATTCAATAGAATCATAACTTTTGATTTACTATTTGAAGCAGAAATTTTTTTAAAAAAAGTTTAATATCTTTCTTTGTGAGATCTAATCACATAAACACAAACCCTCAATACCTCATCACTAGTGAGAAGTGAGAGTGTTTAAGAAAACAAAATATACGGATAGATCATGTAGTAACAATAATCACGGTCTTTCACATATTCAGAAGAGTACATTCAAAACAAGCAACATTTAAATTTGATATAACAGGAGATTAAACCATAGTGGCGAAAAAAGGTTACTACTAAACCTTACAAGGGGTTGCTTTAGCATTTGTGATCATTAACGCATAAGCAGAGAAATTAAGAATAAAATGGGATAGTTAATTACATTTTCTCAAAGTAGAGTTTTCACTCGGCCTTTTCTGCTTTGGTTTCCTTCTTCTCTTCTTTCTTCTCTTCTTTCTTCTCCACTTTCTTCTCTTCAACCTTCACATCTTTCTTCTTCTCTTCCTTTGGTTTTGAATCTAAAGCTTTTGGCTTGCCCTGCTTAGGTTTCAAGAAGCAGAAGCATGAGCAACATGGACACTGGAACAAGAACTTCATCTCTCTCTCTCTCTCTCTCTCTCTTTCTCTCTCACTTATCTTCTTCTTCTCTCTCTCTCACAATCTCACACACACATTATACATTGCTTACCTAAAGACTAAGCTTTAATGAAAGTAGAAAATTGATTGTGCTTTTTTGGTTACTTGTTACTGTGCTTTTTTGATATTTCTCTAACAATCCTGTCTTTTTCTTCTCGTTTAATAATGCTGCTTTCTTTGGTCCCACTCCATTGAATTTTAGTATCATTCTTCCAACTAATTTTTATTTTGTTTTTTCCATCATTTTTCTTTTAAAATCGCATATACACAAAGTGACACACGAGCTTAAGCTCGGCTGGAGTGACAGTGTATTGACGGTGGCCAATTTCCTTTTCATTACAATTTATCGACAACTAAATAATAGTTTTCATACGTACTCACATGATGTTTGATAGTTATTGAGCAAATTAAAGCATATAAATAAGATCACCATTAGACCACGAGTGTTTCTCAATAATCTCAATTTTGTATAGCACCATATAAACCATACTAGGCGTTGGTAACACAACTAGTTTGAACTTCCTGCCAATCAAAAGGAAAGATACTGGAGGTCCCCGAGTTACCAACAATGAAGAAGAGACTAATATATTACATGCTTTTCCGCGATCGAATCATATTTTCATAATTTATTGGTTAACAAGAAGAATATAATATAAACGATAAATTTAGAATTGTGGAGGGGAGAGATTAATGGAAGGGAATAATGACACAATTTGTTTAGCAACAAAAAAAAAAAAAGAATAATGACACAATTTGTAATGTATAAACAATAATGCATGTGGGGCAAACATTTCATCAGTTCTTTTTCGTATATTCACGAATGGTGATCATGCACATTCATTATTGTTATGAGGATTATGAAGTGTTGGAGAAATTATTTAGAACATTAGAATTGATTATTATAATTTTGGGAAAAGGAGTCTTATGTTATTTTGGATCTTTATGGGTGCAATTATCACATGGTTGGATTCCACTTCAGTCTCTTTCAAACCAAGTGGATGGCCGCCCTACGCTAAACTTTCGGTGGGCCCCTTGGTAAAGATTTCTCTGCTGAAATCTTCGAATTAGTTAACTGGAAATATCTTATCAAGTAATTAAATTACCTCAAAGTCACATTTTTATGGGCTGGGCTTAGATAATGGGCCCAAATTTATATGGTTTCAAATGATGCTCCTAGATTGACTCATTATTATCATGATAAGTGGTAACCTATGTTGCATGAAACTCCAATCAAAGTGCATTTCGCGTTTCAGAAACGCGACGCGTTTCGGGGAATATTCTATTTTGTAAACGTTTTGAAAACGTAATTTTTTTTTTGGAAACAAATTTGATAATGGATTGAAAATATAGAGACTTATTTGTTATTTTTAATAAGTTTAAAACCTAATTAATTACTAACCACTAATATGTTATCTTATCTCTAATCGTTACCGTCCTAAAAAGGTAGAGGAAGAGTCAGAAGAGATACTGAGATAAGAAAGATAATTTTTTCAATTTCACTAACTTTGTTATCGAAATCGTGAAGTGTATGCATAAACAAGTGTTGTTTCGTTGGAGTCGGAAATCTTCTTCTCCTTTCAATAGAAAATTGAGTTTATATATAGAAAAATTTGTTCCAATTGAAGTGAATACTTGTTTAAAGTCAAAGTTGTCGTGTTCTATTTCTAAATTTTTAACATGCTAATGATTTAAGAGTAATATAATGAATCCAATGATAGAAGAACATAATGATACTCACTCGTCGGAAAACATTAATATTATTTATACAGTGATCAGTTTCTAAGGAGTTGAAGATTTGGCGATTCGATATATTGTTGGTTTATTTTAAGTTTTTAACATAATTTTGTTTTTTCAGAAATATGACATCTAATGCATCTACTGATGATCTATCTAATGTGGATGATAAGGCGCCTTTGTGGATGTATGTGAAAAAGATTGAGAAGTTGGTTGGAGGAGGATCATGGAGGTTTGATTGCAACTTTTGTGGTAAAAGATATTCTGGTTCTTATAGCAGAGTAGCTGGTCATTTGTTAAATGATGGGACTAAAGGAATTAAAGAATGCTTGAAGGTTACTACTCAACAAAGAGAGAACATGAGAAATTTGGTTAAAGAGTGCAAGAAGAAAATCCAAAGTGCAGCTCCCAGAGTAGTTTCGTTGCCCTCATCATCAAGAAAAGCATTTGATTCTTCTCTTGATTATGATATGACTTATAGGGTTCCGAATGCAAGTGAGTCGGATCCAAAGAAGAGAAAAGGAATGGATAATTCACCTTTGGGAAAATCATTTCAGAATGAGGCTAGGGAGCAATGTGATGGTGAGATAGCTAGGATGTTCTACACGAGTGGTTTATCTTTTAACGTTGTGAGAAATCCTCATTACCGCAATTCTTATGTGCGAGCATCAAAGATTCCAGGATATATCCCTCCGGGGTATAATGCTTTGAGGACTGGACTTCTTCAAAAGGAAAGGAAGAACATTGAGATGCATTTGCAGCCTTTGAAGGACTCATGGAAACAAAAAGGAGTCAGCATATGTAGTGATGGTTGGTCGGATCCACAACGAAGGCCAATATTTAATTTGATAGCTGCAAATGAAAGTGGTCCAATGATGTTAAGGGCTATCAATAGTCAAGGAGAAATGAAAACCGGTGAGATGATTGCAGAGCTGATCATAGAATGCATAAAAGAGGTTGGACATGAAAATGTGGTTCAAGTAGTCACCGACAACGCTTCCAATTGTGTAAAGGCCGGTGCACTAATTTCAGCTAAGTATCCTACCATCTTTTGGACACCATGTGTAGTTCATACTTTGAACTTTGCTTTGAAGAACATATGTGCACCATTACTAAGCACAAGAAACAACGAAGACGTGTATAGTGCTTGTATCTGGATAAAAGCTCTTAGTGAAGATGTGACTTGGATTAAGAATTTTATTATGAACCATGGAATGAGACTTGTGATATTCACTGAGCATTGTGATCTTAAGCTTCTTACAATTGCCTCTACAAGGTTTGTTTTCTTTTTTATTAAATCGTATTGTTTTCCTATATACCAAATGTAACATTATTCTATCTTATCTTAACAGATTTGCCTCCACAGTTGTGATGTTCAAGAGATTCAAGAAAATCAAAGCTGGGTTGCAACAAATGGTGATTAGTCAGAAATGGGATGATTATAAAGAATACAATGTTGAGAGAGCGTATGCAGTGAAACAAAAGATATTAGATGAGAATTTTTGGGATGAGCTTGAATATGCTTTATCTTTCACTTTGCCCATATATAGTGTGATAAGAGCTATTGATATGGATAGATCTTCTCTTCATTTAGCACATGAATGGTGGGAAAGTATGATTCAAAATGTGAAGAAGGCTATTTTTAAGAAAGAAAGAAAACAACTTGATGAGGAATCTGTCTTTTGGAATGCCGTGAATTCTGTTTTGACATCTCGGTGGAGCAAGAGTAACACTCCCCTCCATTGTATGGCACATTCTCTAAATCCCAAGTAAGTATATAATATAGTTTTTCTAGATTTATTCTCTTATAATTGACTGAAACGAAATGATTATTATTGTATATTTTTGTTGGGTATAGATATTACAGCTCAGAGTGGCTTGCAGAAGAAAACAATAGAAAAGCTCCACATCAAGATTTAGAGATTACTAGAGAAAGAAAGAGCTGCATCATGAAATATTTTGTCAATCAAAATGAACGAAGAGAGGTCAATGTTGAATTTTCCAATTTCTCTTTATGCTTGGACGATTTTGGTAGTGGTGATGCAATTCATGATAGGTTCATGAAATGGTGGGCTGTACACGGAGCTTCAGCGCCTAGGCTTCAAGCCTTAGCATTTAAGTTGCTTGGACAACCTTCTTCATCTTCATGTTGTGAAAGGAATTGGAGCACTTACAAGTTTATACATTCTGCAACAAGAAACAAGATTGCTCCACAAAGAGCAGAAGATTTGGTATTTGTACACACTAATCTTCGAAAAGTCATGTTTACAAAGATGGTTCCAATCATATGTGGGATGTTGGAGGTGATCAGTTTGATTCATTAGATGAGACTAATCTTGGGAGACTTGAGTTTGAAGATCTTTCTCTCGATGAACCAGAGTTGGAGGCGGTTTTATTTGATGGAGCTAATGAAAATGAGAATGAAGATGATAGTTAAAATATTTAACTTTAAATGTTGTTTTTCTTATCTTTAGTTAAACTATTTATAATATTTTTGTATTGGATTTGTGTTGTTTGAAATATTTTAAGACCACTGATAATTTTTGTTTTATGATATATATTTTGTTACATTATATATATATATATACGTTTCCAAAACGTTTCCGTTTCCTGTTTTTTAAAAAAAAATCGTTTCCGCGTTTTCTAACGTTTCGATTCCGCGTTTTCGTTTCCGTTTCCATACAGCTTAGGTGGTAACAGGCCACTCAATTTCCCCCGCATGGTCTTTTTCTTAGTTTCCTTTATGATTGAGTTTTTAATTGATACATTGACTCACGGGGAACTGTGCTAGGATCATTATTTCGATGGTTGATAATAAACAAAACAAAAAAAAAACTTAGGAGAACGAATTATAATAGTAACGTTGAATTCTACAGTATTCAGATTGTGTATTTAAGTTTGTGAGGTCAATATGGATTTCTCTATTTCAAGTTCAATTGTCCAAAAGATGGTGGACTAGTGATAGTGATAGGGTGGGCTAGGATAAGCTTGGGTGAAATGATGAAACTTCCATAACCCGGGTTCGATTCCTCTCACTCGTTGTTAACAACATTTTGCTGGAAAGTCTGTTAGTTGGACCTTGATCCAATTAGTTTATCTGGTAGTCAGAAATACAGACTATCCCTAGCAATTATCGGAAGACACTTTAAACTCGGATCAGACAGTGTGGTGGCCCTCGAGAAGAAATCCACTATGTAGCATTCTGGTGTGTTCCTACCGGGGCTGACCGGACAGTCGATAGGATTTATCAAAAAAAAAAAAAATTCAATTAACAAAGAGTGGAATGAAAAAAAATATACATATGGTTTTTTTTTGAAAATTAAAATATATAAATATATATATGTTGCCAAATATTTTCTGTATGATTAACGTTTGCACTTTGAAATTTCAATATTTGTGTGTGTTTTTTTTTGAAACAATATTTGTGTGTTGGACGGTTTGTAAACTTTGTATTACTCTGGACCTCAGCCAACTCTGGACCTCAGCCAATATAAACACAAGAAGAGATCTTGATTCTTGACCCGTTGAAAAGACGAGACAAGCTATATCATTTGCTTCTACTACATAGATATAAATCTCACAAATTTTCTAATTAGACGAGTTTTTTTTTGTTTAGAGATTTTATATATGTAGTCCATAATGTGATAAAGGTATATCTTGATTAGGTAAATGCACCGATAGTATGAAGATAATGACAAAGACGAGTGATTATATTAGATTAAAGTAAGTAAAGACATGTTAATTAAAAATAGTGATTGAATAGATTCGAGGTTCGATCTTAGAGGAAGACTTAAAAACCAAACAAAGTAGGAGGCCGATAGGTGTACGATTCGATGACTTCACGTGATTTGCGGTGTGTGAGCAGTTGACTATACAATACATTATCAAAAGAGACATCACTCTTGTTTTTCGATGCTCCCAAACATTACTTAATTCACGTAATATTTTTAAAAAACGAACAATTTTTCATATATATAATGTTGTAGTGGATGTATCGATTGTATCACTAGCTATGTTCACAGTTACTATTTACTAGTATTTACCATAATTTGCAGTTAGTAACTTCGTATTCAGTTTAGTAATAACTTAGTCTCTCAAATTTATCTTATATCGTTAGTTCGATCTAATTCTTTAGTGTTAGCACTTTGCTGGTTGTATCAAGTTTAGGGTTTTATCCATATGAAAAGTTTGAGGGGTGTTTTTATTTGCAAATTTTTTTAATCATCTGAATTTATGATTTATTACAATTTTTTAAAATAATTATAAAATATCGATTAAACAATGAACAATTTTAATCTTGATTTACAAAACTACTCTGAACGACTCTTTTTATATGCTATAAATCTCCTATAAATTTTACCTCTATTAATTTATATTCATCGGGACTTAAACTTTATATCTGTTAGTGTAAAAACATTATCAAACATTTTTGTCAACTTTCACACAAATTTTTGTTTATATATCGAAAAACTATTTGACCAAATAAAATATAAGAAAAAACTGTATCATAAATGAAAAATAGCAAGAGTCACGTGGGACCCGCGGGTCTGGCTTTTTTTCCAGAAATTCAACGGTTGTACCTCTTTCACGGCATCGGTCCCGTGACGTCCGGCCTGAAAGTCCAAAACTGAACCCACACGGTTCTAAGGAACGTCACTCTCCACCCGCCACGTGCACCGCAAACACCCAATGATGCGTCACAAATTTCACGAGAGGTCCGAAACACAAATATCAATTTCAGATACATATGTCTATCATCTTTTTATAATTGACACACTATTACTTTTATATATATATATATATATATATATATATATATTCTGTTTATTTGATAAAAGTTGTTATTTGTACTGATTTCTTTTTCTTTATTTATCATATCAAATGTAATAACACATTAATGTGAATACTAAGGGTGCGACTGGTATTACATTTAGAAGAAAAATAATTCTTCTCAAATTTTTGGATCCACCACAATTTATTTTGTCTCATTCGTTAAAGGTGTATAAAGTAGAGTAATGTTTTCTTCTGATAAATGTGAGTGGGAAGTTTTCTTCTGAAAAAAATAGAAATCATGTGATTAAAAAAAAAACAGTAATTATTCATGGTGGGACCGAAAATTTGAGAAGAATTATTTTTCTTCTAAATGTAATACCAGCCACACCCTAAGTACATGATTGGATAATTGAACTACGAACTATTAATCTTTTTTTTTGGTCGGCAAACTAAGTATTAGATTATAAGATTATGATTACAGGGATTATGTTCATACATTAAGGATAATTAGCTAGCCAAGAGATTACATAACTTCCATTAGAGAGTCTAACATTTTTAGCTAAAGAGTCTGCTATAGTATTTGCCTCTCGACCTATTGTTTTGAAAGCAAAACCAAAGTCTTGAGAGAATGCAATGGATTTGATGTCTTTGCAATAAACTCCAATTGACTGTGGCACTCCGACTTCACTGCTATAACATTTCCTTACAGCAGAGATGGCAATCTTTGAGTCTCTACAGAAAGTGATTTTTGTATACCCAAGTCTTAGCATTTGTTGAACTGCTTCCCGGAGTGCATATGATTCCACCTCCAACACAATAGCAATAGGGTCTATGGAAGTTGAGCCTGTCACTATCTTGTATCGTTTGTCATCCATTAGAACTCATCCTATTCCTGCCCTTTGATTAGAACTTGTCCATGAAGCATCTAGAAAACAACACCAGGAATTAGCTTCATGAATAACTTCCAGCTCTGTTTTTGGGTTAATTCTTATCTGCCCTATAACCTCCTCATCGTTTACTTTCTCATCAGATACAGTATTCAGCCATTGTTGATGATCCTTTATCGAACTATTAATCTTTGTTACATTAGGTATGTTATATATTTGTGTTTTGTGTTTATATAAAGATGGAGAGAGGAGTATGTGTATTGTGAATGAATTTTCTCTCAAAATAAATAAATAAATATCCATGAATCCGCTCATAGTGACTCAATAACTTTTAACTTTTTGCATCAATTATTTTTGTTTATAAGCCGGATTTCCCAAAATATACGTAAAGCCTGATTTATAATTATCCGGAAAAATGTTCAAAAATCTACATGAACAGTCTGCACTAGAGAAATTGAGAAAGACAAAGCATACTTTGTCCATTAATTTCCTTAATGCGACAATTCTTGAAAGAAAAGGAAATCCTTTTTTTTTTGTTAAAGAAGAAAACGAAATCCTTTGGGAAAAGTTTTGACCAAACTACAAACTTTTGTCGACTTTGTTTCAACTAAAAATATACACCCACTAATTTGCACACATAAAATATATGATTTGTAATTAACGACAACGACTTCCTCTGCATATGCTTATGAAATTTTTTTGGGATAATTACAAAAATATTATTTTATTGTGTATATTTGTAAAAATATTATTATAGGTTGTTCATTTACAAAAATACCATAAATTATAGATATTGAAAGTCTAAATCTTAAAATTCTAAACCCAAAAAATATTTTGACCCCTAAAACTCTTTAAACCATAAAAACTAAACCCTAATACAACATAGTTAACCCAAACATAAATGATACAATGAATATATAATTTTTAAAAAGTGACATTTTTGAAAAATAACACTTCTAAAATAACATTTCTTAAAATTTATAAAAAACAAATTAAAAGATATTATTGAATTTTAAGTTAAACACTTCAATTAGAAATATTTTTTTCTGAACCATTTAAATAAGTGAAAATTTGTTTAAACTATTGTGAATACAGAATTAAGGTCAAACTGTTAGGTTTATTTTCTTATTTTATTTTTGTCACACTGTTAGGTTTATTATTTGGGAAATTTGTGGATATAACACAAAAACAAAATATAATTGATTCTATAGCCAAAAATATTATGCATTGATGTGTAATATATATTTGGAGTATTTTGCCCTCTTGATAATGTATTCTATATTCTATGTACTTCTAAATAGAATAGTATCTAATGAGTTCTATAATTTTTATTATTTTGAAGGGTTTATAATTTTTGGGGTTTGGATTAACTATTTTAGTTTTAAGGTTGAAGGTTTAGTATACAACAAACTCTCATTTTCTATCTTTTTTATTTTTTTCTCTTTTCCATATTATTTGTTTATATTTTATTATTTTCAAAGGTTTATAATTTTAATTTTTGATTTTGGGTTAACTATTTTGGTTTTATGGTTTAGTTTTAAAATTTAGAATTTAGTACACAATTTCAAAATTGTCCGCATTAGATCATGCATGTCTCTTCTATGTTGTATAAGTAGTTTCGTGTAAAGAACAAAATCGTCAATTCTCCTAGATTAGTTGTTAGTTTCTTCGTGAAATTTATTAGATAGCTATTATACTAATTATAATTCAAAATTTTGTTATTTGGTTAATTAACCTTTATTATTTTTAATATTTATTTATTTAAACTTGTGAGCAATAAATAACTGTGCAGGATTTTGTCTACAAATTAAATACTACTACCAGTTTTAATTTGACGATTAAATTGTTTTTTAGCAAAATTTATTTTTAGGAAAACACAAAAAACAATAAGTTAAGGTTAGTGGTGCACACAAGACTTTTGAGAAAAATCTCACTGTTCTTGAGAAAACGAAACAACTTTCCTTTTCCATATTTTTCTCGATCTTCAATTGTCTTCTTCACTGTTTTCAATTTCGAAATTAAAAACATTGACAATTGGAAACCCAACAACTCTACTACTCTCTGTTTTCACTTTTTAGATTGTTTCTGTCTCTGCTCGAAAAAGACCTGCACTTGCTCATTATTCGTTAAAAAACCCCGCCTTTAAACAAATCTTCTCAACTATCGTTTCCCTGAAGGAAAAAAAACGAAGACTTTCGAGGATCTTTCCATGTCTGAATTCGAAAGCTCTTAGCTTTATCTGCAAACTCTTTTGCAATTTAGGGTTTTTAATTGCTTAAACGGTATTTTACTTTACTCTCTGACTATTTTTGTTTCATTTTGTATTTTGCTTTAGTTACAAGTCTTCAATAGTATGTGATTCTTGAATTCGAGGTGATTTTTTGGGATATGAGCATTTTAGATTTATTCTAAATTGCAATCAAGCTTTACTAGTTTGAGTTCTTGTCTGTTAGTTTCTGTTTGATTTCATACTGTTTCTTGGGATTCGATTTTCAGGAAAGTAAGTGTTGCTGATCTCAATTTGCTTCCACAATGTTGCTTCAACTACAAGTTGTGAAAAATCTTGACTCTTTTTGGGACATGAGCACGTGACTGTGTGAGTTTTCTTCTTCATAAGGAACTCACTCCACTTGTGAAAGTTGTTGTCTTTATTTGTGTGACTAGAAGCAAATGGCATAATCTTCAGCTGTGATTTCAGACTCTTGTCTCTGTTTTGTTAGTCATGGTGATCATTCTCTTATTGGTCTTCTTTGTTGGTTCATCTCTGAGCCAACCTGTGCTGACATGTCACCCCAGCGACTTATCTGCGCTCCGAGAATTCGCTGGAGCGTTGAAGAACAGGTCTGTTACGGAGTCTTGGTTAAACGATTCGCGTTGTTGCGAATGGGATGGTGTGTTTTGCGAGGGGAGTGATGTTTCTGGCCGAGTTACAAAGTTAGTTTTGTCTGAAAAGGGTTTGGAAGGTGTGGTTTCGGGTTCTTTAGGCGAGTTGAGTCGGCTGAGATTGCTTGATCTCTCTCATAATCACCTCAAAGGCGAATTGCCGGTGGAGATTTCCAAGTTAGAGCAGCTTGAAGTTCTTGATTTGAGTCATAATTTGTTATCAGGGTCTGTTTCGGAAGCGGTGTCCGGTTTAAAGCTGATCCAGTCGCTGAACATTTCCAGCAATTTGCTGAGCGGGAATCTATCCGATGTTGGAGTGTTTCCGGATCTTGTGATGCTTAATGTAAGCAACAATTTGTTCGAAGGTGAGATTCATCCTGAACTATGCAGCTCATCTAGTGAGATTCAGGTTCTTGATTTATCGATGAATCGGTTGGTTGGAAATCTGGATGGATTGTACAACTGCACCAAATCTATTCAGCGGCTCCATGTCGACGGTAACAGATTGACCGGTCAACTTCCGGATTATCTTTATTCGATTCGTGACTTGGAGCAACTCTCAGTCTCTGGAAACTACTTATCCGGACAGTTAAGCCAGAAATTGAGTAATCTCCCTGGTCTTAAATCTCTGTTGATTTCTGAGAACCGATTTTCCGGTGTAGTCCCAGATGTTTTTGGTAATCTCACTCAACTGGAACACCTAGACGTAAGCTCCAACAAGTTTTCAGGAAGATTTCCATCAAGCTTATCTCAATGCTCAAAACTGCGGGTGCTTGATCTTAGGAACAACTCATTATCCGGTTCTGTCAATCTTATTAACTTCACTGGATTTCCCGATCTTTGCGTGCTCGATCTCGCCAGTAATCATTTCTCTGGTACTCTTCCAGATTCACTAGGCCATTGCTCCAAGATGAAGATCTTGAGCTTGGCCAAAAACGCGTTTAGCGGCAAAATCCCCAGCACCTTCAAAAATCTGGAGTCTCTTTTGTTCCTGTCCTTATCCAACAACAGTTTTGTGGATTTGTCTGAGGCAATGAATGTGCTGCAACATTGCAGAAATCTCTCCACTCTTATTCTCTCAAAGAATTTCATCGGCGATGAAGTGCCGAGATATGTCACTGGATTCGACAACCTAGCGATTTTAGCACTCGGAAACTGTGGTCTTAAAGGCCGGATTCCGAGCTGGCTTTTGAATTGCAAGAAGCTGGAAGTTCTTGATCTCTCTTGGAATCACTTTTATGGAACTATCCCTCGTTGGATCGGTCGGATGGAGAGTCTGTTCTACATTGACTTCTCAAACAACACTTTAACCGGTGAAATCCCAGTAACTTTAACCGAGCTCAAGAACTTAATCCATCTCAACTGCACCGCTTCTCAGATGACTGACTCTTCCGGAATTCCTCTCTACGTGAAGCGGAACAAGAGCTCGAGTGGTCTTCCGTATAATCAAGTTTCGAGATTCCCGCCATCTATCTATTTGAATAATAACCGCCTCAATGGGACAATCTTGCCGGAGATGGGACGGTTGAAAGAGCTTCACATGCTGGATTTGAGCCGGAACAACTTCACTGGGACGATACCTAACTCCATTTCAGGTCTTGACAATTTGGAGCTTCTTGATTTGTCCTACAATCATCTGTATGGTTCGATTCCTCTGTCGTTTCAGAGTCTCACTTTCTTGTCGAGGTTCAGCATTGCGTATAATCGTCTCACTGGTGCGATTCCGTCCGGAGGTCAGTTCTACAGCTTCCCACAGTCGAGTTTTGAAGGAAATTTGGGACTCTGTCGAGCGATTGATTCTCCTTGCGATGTTCTGATGAGTAATATGCTGAAACCGAAAGGTTCTTCGCGTGGTAATGACAATGGGGGAAAATTCGGGAGAAGCAGCATTGTTGTACTTGCCATAAGTCTCGCCGTGGGGATTACTCTGCTTCTCTCTGTTATTCTACTAAGAATTTCAAGAAAAGACGCGGACGATCGAATCAATGACGTTGATGAGGAAATTATAAGTGGTGGTCCCAAAGCTCTTGGGACATCGAAGATTGTGCTTTTCCATAGCTGCGGATACAAAGATCTCAGTGTCGCGGATTTGTTGAAATCTACTAACAATTTCAGTCAGGCAAACATCATAGGTTGTGGCGGATTTGGTCTTGTGTACAAATCAAATCTACCCGATGGCTCAAAAGCAGCGGTGAAGAGGCTTTCGGGTGACTGCGGGCAGATGGAACGTGAATTCCAAGCGGAAGTTGAAGCATTGTCGCGAGCGGAACACAAGAATCTCGTCTCTCTTCAAGGCTATTGCAAGCACGGGAATGATAGGCTGCTTATCTACTCGTTCATGGAGAACGGAAGCTTGGATTATTGGCTACACGAGCGGGTAGACGGAAATATGACACTCAAATGGGATGTGAGATTGAAGGTAGCTCAAGGCGCAGCGCGCGGGCTTGCTTACTTGCATAAAGTCTGTGAACCCAATGTTATACACAGAGACGTGAAATCGAGTAACATTCTGTTAGATGAGAAGTTTGAAGCTCATCTTGCAGATTTCGGGTTAGCGAGGTTGCTTAGGCCGTACGATACTCACGTGACGACTGATTTGGTGGGGACATTGGGTTATATTCCTCCAGAATATAGCCAATCTTTGATTGCGACGTGTAGAGGAGATGTTTACAGTTTCGGCGTTGTGCTTCTGGAGCTTGTTACGGGTCGTAGACCTGTGGAAGTCTGTAAAGGGAAAAGTTGCAGAGATTTAGTGTCTCGTGTGTTTCAGATGAAAGCTGAGAAGCGTGAAGCAGAGCTTATTGACTCGTCGATACGCGAAAATGTGAACGAGAAACCGGTTTTGGAGATGTTAGAGATTGCGTGCAAATGCATTGATCATGAGCCTAGAAGGAGACCGTTGATCGAAGTAGTTGTCGCTTGGCTTGAAGATATTCCCATGGAGTCTATTCAACAACAATGAAATCCTTTGTAAGGAGCTTTCTTAGTTCCATAGTTTTTGGAATGAAATGGAGAATGTAAGATCATCACTGGTTTTGGTTAGAGAAACTTGGGGTATACATGTAAAGCAATGAACTTTTGTTGACCCAACATACAAAAGTTACGAATACAACAAAAGAATCAGACTTTTCTCATGTGACGATCCTTGTGACTCGTGGCAAATACCCTGAAAAGCCACCTGGTCCTCTTGACATTAACTCAATCCTGAAGTACTTGTGTTGAGGGGTATGTGTAATGTAACAAAGAGTCGTGTTTTGATGTCTGTAACAAAAACAAAAATGGCGGCTTTGTTTGTTGCTAAGAGAGGAATCATAAACATTTGCAGAGCATCTCCAAAGACACTTCAACAACAACAACAACACTCTTCAATTTTCTCGTTGCTTCGTTGCTCAAGTAAGAGAGGAATCATAAAGCATTTGTTCTTTGTTGTTGTACTGTAACCTAGAGAGATTACGTTTTACGCTCGAACACCTCTATACAGGAAAGCGATGGAGCAGGAGAGTCATCTGCGAGTATGAACGAGGCAAGACAAGAGGCGATGGGGACAAGTACAGACGCTAAGGCTCCTGATGTTTCAGTCAGTTTTGCAGCAGATACTGCGAAAGAAGGGCTGAAACGAGCCACGGAGAAAGCCAAGGAAACGAGCGAAAACGCGGACACGGAGGATGCAGCAACGGTTGCAGGCGGAGAGGAGGAGAGCGAAGAGAACGTAACGGTTGGTGAGATAGGAACTGTTCAAGGGCAAAATCAATCTTCAAGTTGAAATAATGTGTTTGTATGTTATGTTAAGACTTGGAAACCAAATCAATAATGTGCTTTTAAAGCATCTTTCGAATGTTGAAAGAGTTTTAGACTTAAAAACCAGAAACAATCAGACAATATGGTACAACAACAACGAGGAGTAGATAGATGTAAAGGGAAGAAACAACAAACAGAGTTGTCTTAAAACAGAATAAGCCAAAAACTAGCACTGAAAGCTGTTTCGTTATCGTTTTTAGAAGATTAATCCGACTTCAAACCCGAATCTTGAACTTGTCAATCATCTCATGAACGTCTCCATACCGTCAGGGAACAAACCCGAGTTGCTTCCGGAGTTGTTCCTGAACTCCAGTGGTTGTTGATCGAGCGAGGTCGATGATGACGAAGAATCCATTCTTGCTGGCATTGTGTAGCTTCTTCTAAACTTGTTAGGATGATGATGACTTTCAAGGCTCAAGAACTCGTTCTGGTTCTCGAGATTCAACGGGTTTTGCTCGGGGTTAAACAGAAGTCTACTAGCTTCGTCAGCACGGCCAGTCAATGCATTGAACAGAGATAAACCGCTAGGCCATTTGATGTCGTCTTCGTGTTCTTCCATTGGTGGAAGCATCTGAGGAGGAGGAGCATTGCTTTCTGGAAGGAAACCGAATCTTGTTGACGCAGGTAGTTGGTTTTGAAAACTAGGAGAAGGTAACAATGGAGAGTGTGATCCCCAGTTAAAAGCCTGAGACTGAAGCTGCTGGTTTGGGACCGAGGAGGACGATGGAGTCGCGCTTCGGTTAGAAGAGAAGAGCTGCGAGAGGTAAAAACCGGATCGATAACCGATTGATTCAAACATTTGCCTCATCCTCAGCACAAAATGAAGATCCTCTGGAATCTAGAGGAACAAAACAATGACAAATCATCACACCGAATAGCCGAATCGAACAAAGCCTCATATGAAAGAAAAAAACTCACAATCTTGCATGAACCTAGCTGTAACAGACCATGTCCAGCTTGAATCACAGCAATCGTCTGGTCAAAATATAAACAGTGTTAAGGTAAAATCAAGAAAGTAATTTCAACTTTACTGAGTAAACAAAGACGTTTGATTGTTGACCTGAATGCCTGATTCGAATTGGTCGGTCCATTCTGGAGGAAGCTGCAATAAATATTTTGACCAGCCAAAAAAGCTTTTAAGTGTAAGGTAAACATCAAGCTCATAAATTCCTCATCTAACTAACCAAAAAAAAAAAAAAAGATCTGTGGTAGATTTGAGAAAAACGTACAGCATCAAAAGAACTCTGCCAGTAATTAGCAAGATTTGGTTCAGATTCAGATGGTTCTTTGAATACCCACTTGTGACATTTATCAGAAGCAACTTTACCCATCAATCTGCACATAATCACACTAAATATTCACAAGATAATAACACTAACTTGTGTGATTAGGGTGTGTGTTTATATACTCTAATTATCATTATCTCCATAATTTACTTATATATAATTACACCTACCCATTACCCACCCTTCTCCATAATTATATAACTGAATGGACATCTTGCTGAAAGCTTTTCTGACAAGATCTTCACCTTCAATGTCTGGTTCCAGACAAAGATCTTCACTTCTTCCTCCACAAAACCCATCTTCCCACATCAACATCCTTTAGATTAATCACAGACAAAACATCAAAAACAAATCAGAGATCTTGAGTGGAAGAAACAGAGCTGCTCTGTTTATGTCTCTCTTCTACTAAAAGTAGTGAGTAAAGACACAAAAAAAAAGAGAAAACTCACAAGCTGCCACTTTCATCACCAATCTTGCAGCCATTACCACCACGGACCCTCCTGAAATCAGAAAGAGGAACAAACAAATAAAGCTAAAGACACATATAGAGAGAGAGAAAGATTGATGAAACAGAGAAGAGAGAGAGAGAGAGAGAGATGTGATTGTACGGTCGGGGACGAATGGTCCAGAAGACAGAGTAAATCCAGTCGGAGTTAAGGCAGACGCTTCTAAGTGCTTCATGAAGTGCCATCATTCCTACTGCATCTTTGCTTCTATCTCCTCCTCCTCCTACACTTCCTGAGCCCACCATGTCTCTACTCTCTCTCTCTCTCTCTCTCTCTCTCTCTCTCTCTCTCTAACTTAGTAATCTCCAAAGAAACAGTTTCTTTTGGTAAGAATCATCACAGTTCTTTAAGGTCTTTAAACTCTTTAGCTTTCTTCAGACAGTCTCTTTTGTTTTTTGTTTCCAAATATATAACTGAAAAGAAAAGAAAAGAAAATAAGTTATCTTTCTCTGATGAGAGAGCAAAAGAGTTTGTCAACCACAGAGTCTCATCTCTCTCTTACTTACTGTTGTGTTCTTTTGTTCTGAGTCTTTTAGTGAGCAGAAATTATGTTAATCGAAATCCCGGCGACAAGTTAGGGTTTAGCCGTTTAGGGATATTAATATATATATATAAATTAATTATTTATTGGAATATCCGTAAATATGATTTTTCTTTTAAGGTTTATCACCATTGTCATAATGTCATCTCCACTTATCGATTTGCCTACATAAATAAATATTTGGTCCACCTATTTTTACTTACATTTTTACTCTTTTTTTTTTTTAATTTGTAGTATCACGTTTTTCAATTTTAAATATCTTTATTTTTTGACAACTAAAACTCAACTGCGTATATCACTATTTCAATTATATTTTATTTTAGTAAATTTCAGGTGGTCCAATACCATAATTCGACTATTTTCTTTACGATTTCAGCTATTGTTAATCGTTAAAAAGTTTATTTTTTCTTTGTCCATGTAAAATATTATGCAGATTTGAATTTCTATAGTAACAGAATAATAAGACTAACCCGAATCATTGTATTGCATGAATTCGGTATATTAAAATAATTCAGCTTGTTGTTTAGCAAAAAAAAATCAGTTTGTTACAAACTCAAGATTATTACGTTCGGACTTTGGTTCTAAATTTTCGGCTATCTTTAAAAACATATTTTTGAAATAATTTTATCGAAGACATGTATAAAGTCGTGAAAATTTGCATATTTGTCAATTGAAAAAAAAATAGAAAATTGAAAATAGAGACGGTGGGGACAAGTATTATCTTCTTTCTGGCTAGCAAGACAAATGTAGGTTTTGAGGGATGACAAAAGTGGTTCTGTTTTTGTTTTTCCCTCTCATCACTCACTACCATCGATCCTTCATTTCTTATTTTACCCTTCTTCTCCCACGTAAATTACGACGAATAACACTTTTTTTTTATATACTCTCACTCTCTCAAAATATAATAAATTGTTTTGGAATTTTTTTTTGTTTTTAAATGTAAGTTGTTTTGACAATTTTATATACTATTTTAACTTTATTGAATTTTGTGTGACCATTAGTATTTTACAATTTTTTGTGTGATTAGACAAATTATTTTTATTAAATATATTAAATAATATTTTTTAATAAAAAATAATTTATTAATATCTTCGTTTTTAGCTAAAACAAATTACATTTTGAAACGGAAGTAGTATATAATTGTATTGAAAAATAATTGAAGGTGCATGGACCATTTCATCTTCATTTCACAATGGTTCATTGCGGAAGTTTTTCATTTAAATGAACGAAAAGAACTGAAAAAATGATGTATACTTAAGTCGATTAGGAGATAGGGCCACGAATACACATAGAATCCGGTTCAAAGTACTTTTTATTTTTGTCTCTCCTGATTTCCGATTTTCGACCAACTATAATTGTTAGAAACTATATTGAGATAACATTTCCATGTTATTCCGATTAACTCCTCAATGTATATATGTTCTTTTAACATGTTATGTTTTCATCGCGAGACACCGTTAGTAAATTCTGTAAAGATCCTTATGAAATGGTTCTTATCAGAGAGATTACTACCAATTCGATGAAATCCTTCAAAACTTCTACGTCGCCTATCATTAGTATGTTTGTCTTACCGTCGAAAGGAGGTTAATCCAACCTCGAGACCAAATTAATCTAGTCACCTCACAATAACTTAGAACGTGTTTTGCTTTTTAGTGTTCGGGATCACTAAACCACGACCTCAAACCACTCTTTATTATTTTATTTTTTTGGTAAACACCTCAAACCACTCTTAACTAAAAATATCTAAAATCTTTCCAAAGTTTCAAGCTTAGATTCCACCAAGTGACAATAAGATTGCATCAAAAAATGACAAATTCCATCCAAACAAATATAAGTAATTTTTTTTAACAATATAGCGTATAATATTTTAACTAGTCATATTTTTTGGCACATTTATTTGGGAAACAATAATGATCTAATAATTAATTTTCCATTAATTTTTAATGCTCATAAAATAATACTTAGAGATGGGCAAAATATTTGAAACCGAAAAATATAACCAAACCCGAATCAAAATTATCTAAACCAAAACCGAATTCGAATCGAACCAAACCAAAAACCGATGGATATCCGAAATAAAAATAAATTAACCCAAGTATATTCAATTCATATAGGTACAGACAATTCAGAGATAAAGTTATGAAATTGAGAAATTGACAACCTAATCGCTGAGATCTGTCTAGAAATAAGATAATTAATTAGCAAAATGTTCTAATTTAATCAGATTAATTCAGAAAAAAATAAAAGAGAAGGGGTCACGTGCGCACGTGTCATGGGCAGTGAGTCGGTGCGTCACTTATCGTGAGGAAAGCGAACCGCACGAATCGCGGGACTGTGCTTTCTCCGCCTGCAACACTCTTCACGTCTCTATCTCTCTCTCACGCGCTCTCTCACAAGTCCTTACAATTTCATGAACATCCGTTTAGTAAAGGAAATTATTTAAACGAAGTTCGAAGCTAATCAAATTTTAATTTTGGAATAGTTTTTGGTCCGATTTTAGATAGAGGTGTATAAGATACTACCTTCAATAAAGCACACAAAATTGGAAGCCGTACGATGGTTCTAGTTAATATTATTGAGGAAATTTATTTTTGTTTGTCAACCGCATAATTAAATAAAATATCAGACATGATCATTTAAGCTGGAAGAAAATATCTATAAATAAAAAACATTTCTAATCCTATAGTGTACAGGAAAAAGATTATGTTAAAGAATTTTAATTGCAAAAAATACCAACTTTTGAAAAAAAATGAACCGTTTAAAAAATTGGTGAATAATAATCATTCTAAATAAATATGCGTTATTATAATTAACTTGAATAATTCATCTAGAAGTCTATTTGCAATATACCATATGATTTAGAATGCTTGCCATAGTTCAAATTAGAGTGTCTAACTCCGAGTGACGAGTAGGGAGGTTGTGGTACACTTCCATCCTCATCTCGAGTGAAGTTATGAATTGTTCCAACAACTTCCAAATAAATATTTAATCCGGTTATCGTCAATAGCATATAATAGATTAGTTGCACAAGACAAATGATGAAAATATGCGCTTCTAGCCAAGTTTTCTTTCGCATTCCACATGATTTACTATATCCGGTGGATTTTAAAATAATAATTTTAGTAATTTTCCCGTTCCTAATTTACATATCATAGACGGTTTTCTCTTAAAAAAGGCAATATATTTTTGAATATAACGACAATGAAAAAAACATCTATGAAATCGAAAACATCGACAACAAAACCCATATCTAGATGTGAGAAAGATATTCAAATTGACACATGATTTACGGTCTCTTCAACAGTATCATGTTTTAGACCAACTAAATCATAAAGAATACTTGGTTTAGCAGAGCATTATCGACTAGTTAGTAAATAACAAATAAATTGAAGAAAAAAATAACATTTTATGTTTCTAAGTGTTTGGTTTACAATCCAAATGGCCAAATTATACATTTAACCTCATTAATCTATCCTCCAACACTATTTCTAGTTTTCTGTTATTACTCTCTAGTGCTACATCGATCATTTTGCTGCATATATTCCATAAACATCATTATTAAGGCGAACTCCAACCATACACAAAAACATTATATTTAGTGTGATTTCAAATCTAATGGGACAATAAAATTGACACTAAAATATTAAATTTATTGTGTCGTGAACATTACACCAAATATAGCGTGACACTGTTCACGACACTAAATTTTAAAATATTATTTTAATCGTATTTCTAATTTAGTATAATGATTAAATTATAATTTATTAACTAAAAATTATATATTGACGTTCGATTTCAATAATTTTTAGCTCGACAGAAACAAATAAATAATCAAAAAATTCATATCGAACTTCAAAATGCGTTAATTGAACATGTGTGATCCAAATATACTGATTCTGAAAATTAATTCGATGTAATTTATTTTTCATTTCTTCATTTATCGATTGTAAGATTATATTTAACTTCTAATTAATCAGTTATCAGAATAATTAATATTTATCAATTACTAAAAATAAAGAAAAATTTAAATTTAATAATATAATAATAAAATATTGTTTTAGTGTAAAATTTGATGTTATGGTTGGAGATGAAATTTTTTTTTTGACACCAAAACACTAAATTTGGTGTGATTTCCACACCAAATTTAGTGTGATGGGGTGAGATGCCCTAAGGACCATGATATTTTAGGGAAACAGAAGTAGCTAGGCCTAAAAGACAAGAGAAATTTTAAAAAATGCCATTTATCAAATGCCACTTTACAAAAATGCCATATTTTTGAAATTTTTGCAAAAATACCACTTTTGAATTTTTTTTTATATTATTTATGTTTTGGTTAACTATGTTCTGTTAGGGTTTAGTTTTGAGGGTTTAGGAGAGTTTAGGGGTCAAAATATTTTTTTGAGTTTAGAATTTTAAGATATAGACTTTATAAATCTATAATTAGTTGTATTTTTGAAAATGAACATTTTTATAAATATACAAACAAAAAGTGGTATTTTTGTGTAATTGCCCAAAAAAAACAATGAAAGGAAATGTGAAAATAAGGTTTTCTTTTCTCCATAAATCAGACATGCAAACAAAAAGAAGTTTGGCGCGTGGAGCGTGAGGAAGATAGAGCCTTTTTTTGTTTGGAGATTAAAGAATCATTCAACTTGGCTCCGCATTGACCGGCCCAGTCCTCGATCTAACTCCTCCCACGACCGTATCTACGGTAGGTCCTACATCGTATCTTATTGTGTGTTTTATGAACATATATATTTTGTTTTTCTGAAACTAACGCAAGTCTTTAATTCTCGGACGGTCGTAAAAAAGGAATTCTTAGACCTAAATATAAAAAGTCGAATAGTCAAATGTATTGTGAACTAATACACTGCATCCAATCGTCCAATACCTATTATTGCTTTTTTTTTAGCCGCAATAATCGTAAATATCACTTTCTATACCAATAATTGTTTTCACTAATCATACTTTTTCCTAGATTACGAACTTTGATTTGATTAAATACAAATTATACAATAAAGAGAAAAACAAGAAATAAACAACATTCATAGATGTAACCTAATGAATTCATAATCAACGGTAAATTATAAATAGAAACTACATGAAGAAGTTTTTACTATCTAATAATAACTGCCAAACTATAGGAGAATTTTTCAAGAAGAAAAAATCATTTCAAAACCAATCTTGTGCGAATGCCAATACAGTTTCTTTTGTCAAAAAAGTGATAAAGATTGGTTATGGAGAAGAAATGGGACAATGTAAAAATAATCAAAATATTCAACATTGGAACAAATGGGTTGACGTGCAAGATTATATACAAAGTGATTAGGATTTTAATACGTAAACAGCAAAAGGAGACATGCTCTTGTGAGATGCTTTGTGTTTATTTACCACCAAGGCAACAAATTAGCAACACAACTTTCAAGGTGTATGTGCGTGATGTTAGTTCTTTTAGTTTTTTGCAACATTTTAAATAGAAAAGCAACTGATTTAGTAGTTTCTCAACAAAGGAAAAAAGGTTCTTTTGTTGAAAAAAAAAATTAGCATCTCTTGGTCTCATGAAAACCCTTAAGTTTTAACTGTAATGTTTGTTATTTGATGCTAAATAAATTTATTTGATACATATGTATGCTCGCACGTACCTCTATACAAAATTTGGAACAAAAAAAAAAGAATGGAGGTTAGAAGATGAGATAGGCAAAAATGGGGAGAGTCACTGTCACGTGCATCTTTGTGGTGGTTTAAGAGTAGAGCGTGCATATCTCTCTCTCTCTGGTGGGAGCCAAAACTTACAAAAGTACAAACAAAGACCACTTCCAAGTTCCTTCCACTTTGTGTTTCGTCTTAAGACCAAAACGAACAAGCTAAGAAATTGTACATTTACTATTCTCTCATTTAAAAAATTAATTTTCTTTTTATCTTTGTAATTATTCATTTATGATTTTTTTAACAAAATTTACTTTCTACAGTCCTTATGTGTTGATTTAGGGTTCTAGTCAAATACCGAAAAGTGAAAACGTTATGTTAACAAGACACAATTGTAACTGGGCTTGAATTAAAACGGGTTTTAATTATCCAGAAAGCCTAGAACTCCATTTATCAAAGACCCATCAAAATATCAAATTCATACTCACTGGTTTGAAGTCCCACATCGGTCACAATACTCGGTGACATTGACAAAATTGAAGTTATAAAACAGACGAAGATCTTTGCTACTAGAATCACGGTGCCGTGCGGAAAGCAAAGCGAACTATTCTTTCGCCTTTTCCTAAAGAAAGCCGTGTCCTCTCTTGAGTTTATAAACAAACCCACTACCACTTCTTGAGTTACAATAGTTTAATCTATAGAAGGTATATTTTTGGAGAAGCTATTGGAGATTATCCCACATTGAGGGTGTCACTCTAAAGTATGTATAGAGTAAAAGTGAAAAGTGGAAAAAATTTATTGTTGGATCCCACCTGTTATCCAATCAAGTGAGAAGATAAAAAAAAAAAAATTTATTTTCCTTATTGTCTAAGTTAGCGAAAATCTTACCTCTTCCTTATCCAAGTTTAATTTTGCACTGGATTTCTTTTTATTTTTTATATTATTTTTTGTCTTATAAATACATCTCCATTTTATTGTTTTATCATTCCACTACACGGAAATAAACACGTTATTTCTAACTCTCATTCCATCTCTTTTCCAGTTTCAAACATATAAACGTAATAAGTGTTTTTTTTTGGTAAAAAAAACGAACGTAAGTGTGTCAAATTATTCAAGTTTGCTTAGACTTATAAAGGTATATTTCAATTTATATAATCGATGATTATAAATATATATACACATTTTATATTTAATTTTTAATATCAATTACTATATCATATTTCTATATATAAATATGTATTTGATTATGCATTCATGGTTTATATAAATGTAATATGTACACGTTTTAAATAATATGTATTGTATATATACTAAATTTATATATGTTTAAAAAGTCAATAAACAAATATATTTTTGTTTTTTAGTTATCAAAAAGTAAACCCAAATTATTTGTAAATGTGTAATTGTGTTTGTTTAGTTCTAAAACTAAATCCAAATCGTTTTTAGATTTGTTATTGTGTCTGTTTAGTAAAAATAATATAAATTTTTTTAAAAAAGAAGCCAAAATAATGCATAATATAGTTATTGTTGTTTATATGTTATGAATCAAAATTAAACTTTATAAAACTAAGAATATATTTGATTATTTTACCATATATAATATAAATTGTTATAATATTTATTTTTGTTTTTATTTTACTATTACAGATGAATAATAGATCGCAAAACACACGTTCAAGTGGTAGTAGAGGCCGTGCTCGTGCTGGATTATTAACTCGTGGTAGTAGTTCGAGAAGTGGCCATGGAAGATCATCAAATCATGGAGAAAGAACAAGCGGTGATGGTCCAATGAATAATGTAAGTTTTTTTTTCAATTATATTGTTTGTGCTAATTTAAAAATTTATTAATAATTCTTATGAAAATGATTTAGCATAAATGGACGCCTAGAACTACTCGAGTTCTGCTTGAACTTATAATTACTAAATTAGAAGCAGAAAACTATACAATCAGACTACCATCAGGTCCTGGCAAAAAAAGAATAAAAGATAAATTTTATGAAATAACTGGAGAATCAGTTAAGTGGAAGTCGGAGATGAAGGGCAGAATTGATTATTTAAGAAGGTTGTGGCACTACAACAACATACTAAGTAAGCGTACAGGAGTAGATATTGATCAGACAACAGAAAAAATTAATATGTTAGCATCATGGGGGAGGATCGATGCGCGGTAATCTCACAATTTTAAAATTTTGTTTATTCATATTAAAAGTAGTTTATCACTAGTAATTATATATTGATAAATATATATATATAAGTATTAATAAATATGATTTATTTTGTGTCAATTTTTTACAGGAAGTTACTCCATCCAATCGAAAATATATTACGGTCTTGCAAAACAATCCTCTTCCATTCAAAGATTTGCTTGACCGGATATATGGTGAACATGATGTGGAACAAGATAATCATTATTCACCATACATGCTTGGTGTTCATTTCCAGCACACCGAAAATGAAGAAACAACCAATGATGATATTCATCTAGGTGGGACAGATGAATATGGCCGAACCACATACCCTTCCGTTAATCTTAATCTAAATGTATCTGATGAAGAGGCCAAGAAGCACCAAGACTTTCGCGATCACCTGTTCGTTCTGCAAGAGAAGCAAATCGACATTCTCCATACATGACTAGAAGGTCATCTTCAGGTGTTCGTAGTTCATCATCAACACGGCGTATGAGCACGAGAAGAGCCAATTTTGAGGCTCAGATTGATGGGAGATTTCAGCGGATGGAGGAATCTCAAGGACAATTACTGGATGTAGTGCGCTCGCGTCATAACACAAAACCGACATATGGTGATGCACTTGCCGTACTCGAATATTTGCCTATCGAGCCAATGAATACATTTTAGTGGGAAGCAAACAAGTTGTTAATGAACGATGAAGATATTCGTGATGGGTTTATAAAATTAAGAAGCGAAGAGAATAAAATTCGGTACTTGGAGAGGTTATCCAGAGTTGATAGATATGGAAATCCTTGTGAGCTTGTTCATCTACGAGTGACGAACAGCACAAGTGGAAGTGGTCATGTAAGATCATATGGTTCTGCCTATGGTTCTCATGGATCTTTTGGTGGTGAATCAGGTGGTGGAGGGTCTGTGGGAGGAGGTTCTAATGATGGAGGATCTGTTGGAGATCATGGATTTTCCTTAGGTGACATCAATGAAGATGACTGTGATGGCATGGGAAACATATTGCCTAGTCAAGCATCAAGGGGATTTAACTCTCAAACTTCTCATAACTTTGGAAGCTTCGACTCATGGTCACATGATATGAACCCTCATAGATTTCCAGGAACAAGTTCTGGGAATGTTTAAGAAATGTTTAACTTTTTTAATAAGAGTAGGGGCAATGATGGACAAAATTAATGTTTTTGGCGAATTAATAAAATTTATCTTCTTTATGTATACTTATTGGTGAATATATGTTTTTTCTTCAGTTTCTAACTCTAATTTCTACATGAATTATCAGGATTTTCGAATTGCCGAGTTACGTTCAAACGGAGTCGAAAATCTTACTGATGAAGAGATTGCTGAGTTGATCTTACTAGAAGAAGAAGTGGCCATGAACACATGCATATCTCCTATGTTGCAATATTATTCAAGATATTTTTGTAAGCGACCTACGAGTTCGGATCAGGGAAAATGATGGCTTATTATACGAAGTCAAATTTACGGTAATGATATTTCATGTCAAACACTTATTAGGATGAGTCCAGAGGCTTTCACACGGTTATGTGGAATATTGCATGAGAATTATGGGTTAGAAGCTTCGAGCCGCATAGGTATTGATGAGAGTGTTACAATATTTCTAATCCTTTGTGCACAAAACGATACTCAACGTGATATTGCACTAAGGTTTGGACGTTCGCAAGAGACTATTTGGCAAAAGTTTCATGATGTTCTTCAAGCAATAGAAAGAATGGCTGTAGATTATGTACGACCACGAACAACCCAAGAACTTACAGCCATCTCCAACCGTTTTAAGAGAGATGCAATATATGGAGCTTATTTGCATGGATTTGTTGGTGCTCTTGATGGAACGCATGTACCAGTTATGGTCTCACCAGGTTGAGAAGGTCTCCGATTTATAAATAGAAAAGGAATTACTAGCCTTAATGTTTTGGCCATATGTGATTATGACATGCTTTTCACATACTGTTATGTTGGAATGGCGGGATCTGCACATGATGCCCGGGTGTTGGCGACCGCAATACGAGACGATCCAATGTTTTCTGTACCTCCGGAACATAAATACTATCTTGTTGATATGTTAATAGGCGCGGATATTTAGCTCCATATCGAAAAGAATTTGGAGAGAGCACAAGATATCATCTCCAAGAATTCAATAATGGTCAACCACCTAGAACCAACAAAGAAATGTATAATAGGTGTCATGCATCGCTACGTTCTGTTATCGAACGAACATTTGGAATTTGAAAAAAAAAATGGAGGGTTCTTAATGAATTTCCTAGGTATGATATCGCCACGCAAAGAAGTGTAATATTCGCTACGATGGGCTTGCATTAATTTTATTCGTCAGCATAATTTGAAAGATTCTGATTTTGACAGCATTGACGAGAATGATGGTGAAGAAGCACAAGATACTGAGAATGATGAGCATGATGAAAATAATACTTTAAGAGGCGAAGAAGAATTAGAAGCTGGGACATATATGCAAATAGTTCGTGATCAGATTGCTGAACAAATATGGGCTGTAAATCAACGTAGACCTCGACGTCGTCATTAAATCTACCGTAATTTTAATATATATTCATTTATTGTGAAAATAGTTTTCATTTATATATGTATTGTAATATGCTTAACATTATTTTATATATTATAGTTTAATGTAATATGCATTTTGTTATATTGTTTATAAGTTAATAAATATAAGATTTTTTTTATTATTCATTTACTCTCTTTTACTCTCATTTACTCTCATTTACTTTAATCCACTACCAATCACATTTTCTTTTCTTTTACTCTTTTTTACTCTCATTTACTCTAACTATTTTCCTCCCAATTTCTCTATTTTTATTTACTCTCAATTACTCTAATACTTACCATTCACACTCTGAGAATATAGCAATTAAGACGTCCATAATTGAAGGATTATTTAGAAAAAAAAATTGAAATTTTTTTTTGAAGGGAGTACGGTTAAGTGTTGATCAGAATGCCTTCAAGATTATACAAAGAGAATAAGAAGATGCATATTTTTTTTAAGGAATAATTCTAATTTTTGTCCCACGCGGTAGAATGATCTTGGAAAGGGTTAACAAGTAAGAGCTTATTCAGAACAATATCGACTTTTGTTAGCACCTAGCACTAGCTAGTCCTGATTCTAGTGAATGTGTTTAAAGAAGAATTATATATTATTTTTTGTAAAATGATGATGAGAATGCCTTCAAGATTATACAGGGCGAATAAGTATCTATGGAAGGTAAATTTTGGAGAAGCAGCTCTAATGTTCTTTTTTTATTTGTTTGTTCACAATTTTTTTTTATATTTCCGAAGATGAATTCGAATACTCTCCATCATTGTATCGATGCAAGCTGAGTATAAATATGTCATCGGGAACAATGTTGTGTGTGTAAGTATTGAATATGACATGTTCAATGAAATGTTTGTGAGAGGGAAAAACTTATTCATTTCTCATTTTTGTTTCCTACAACTTCATATTTAGGTTTTTGAAAGTGTGATTCTTTTAGAATAAGTGTTTAAGAAAGGGATGAAAGTTGTAAGATTATGCTTGAGACTGAAATTAAATTATTACCGTAGACCTAGAAATTACCGACCAAACAATACATGTTAATATCTTCCAGTTTCCATGACTGATTGGAATGAAAAATCTCTTGCATAGTGGAACTTCGAAGCTATAATAAGACTAGTTTAAGCATTTTGAACGATGGTTCCACTTCCATAGCTACTTCACTTGTGTGTGGGAGAGATTGCGTTGATGCGAGAACATCCATCTTTGAGAAGAGGAGGGAAGAATGGATTTAGTGGAAACATTTGTGGCCAACACTTTGCATCCATAGCTGAAAATGCCTTGCAACACATAGCCCCAACATTTTCAAACTTACCCGTCACAACTGATTCGTAGATTTCAGTTACGCAACCTTGAACGCTGCTAAGTGATGACAAACATTTTGTGAGATCAACCGGGGAACTAGGAAGAGAAAACCTAGGGATAGTTGGGAATTGAGGAGTCGTGTGTGTGGGAGAAGATGCACTAATGCGTGAGCATCCATTCTTGAGAAGAGGAAATAATGGATTCAACGGAAACATTTTTTGCCAACACTTTGCATCCACTTCTGAAAACGCCTTGCAACACTTTGCAACATGTAGGTCCAACATTTTCAAACTTACCTGCTGCAGCAGATTTGTAGATTTCGATTACACAACTTTCAACATTGAAGAGTGATGACAAACATTTTGTGAGATCGACGGGGAAGCCAGGAATGGTTGGGAATTGGGGCATCACGTGCACCTCGGCTAGACCCGGCCTTAATAGAGTAGTGGCACACAAAGTTACGAGTAGAATAATGGAGAGACGAGCTTGGATCCTACCTTCCATTGCGATGACTTTTATCTTTTATTTCTTTCTTTTGCTATATAGAGAAGAGCAAACTGTTTGAGATGTTCTTTGGGGTAACAAAAGAAGAAACTATTTATAGTGTAACATTGTTGGGAGAGTTACACTTTAAAAGTCGTATGTTATTACAACTTTTCAGTTAAAACATTGTAGTGTTACACTTAACAACCAGATCACTAATTAAGTTGTAGGTTATAGTTTTAGCAATGAATTTAAGAAATAATTTGTTGAATGTAATAAATACATAAATTATAGCGTCTGTATTCATATACTTGGGCGTTTTTGGTGTCTTTAACTTTGAAGTTTCCGTAACTATTTGGTTCAATCTACGTGTTAATTTTTTTTTTTTTTTGCTAAGAATGTAAATATTTCATATAAAATGAAAATGTTTTAGGTTTACAAGTCAAGACAATATAAACCTACAAAATGATTCCATGGCAAAAAAATAAAAATATGGAAACATATTACATTACGGTTTTCAGTCCATAACTCAACGAAAACACAACAGAGTAGTGAAGCGATGGCGATATTATTGTCCTCGCCAAATCGGGTGCTCGAGAAGAGGATGTAGAAAACATGGCACAACACCGAAATACCAAACCTTATGACACTGGAAGCCGTTCACTGGAAGCCCCTCACTGAACCGTCAATGGTAAGGTCTACAAAGTCTTCGATCACATACACCCTGTGTGTCATGCGAGAGAAACTAGGAGAACAATTCCATGAGCTACCTCATTAAGGAAACCTCACAAACCAATAAATGCAGACAGTGTAAACTTACTCTCCCAAGTTCCTCTGAAGTCGGCAAGCACGGAGCAAGATAAATCATACCAAATCTACACCATCCACAATCAGTCTTACTAGCTCCTCTAGATCTCAAGACTAAAGTATCCAAAGCATAACGCACAAGTAACACAAAAACCTCAACTACAACAACACCATCAGCAGCGAGACACAAACAATATCTTGGCTTGTAATCAAACATCAAAACCCGATATACCTGAGATGCAAACACAAAGAGTCGATACCGTGCTACCATTGGTAGCAATACCCGCTCCACAGCTACATCACCGTAGGCACAAGCTAGTGAACTATGGTTTGATCAAGTCGAGTCCTCACACCCGAGCTCCCACAACAATCACAACTTATATTTGAATCTTCACTTCACATTTGTAGCAAAGGAACTCGTTTTGAGATTCTAGAAATGATCATGTTGGTCACACAAAAAAACATGAGAATTGCTTGAGAGTTGAGACTATAAAAGATCATGAACAATTCAAAGGCTATAAAATATCATGAACAAAAAGATATTTCGATGGGAAACAATAAAAGAGGATTGTAAAAATATAAAGGATGAAGTGGGTCTTGGCCCATATATGCTTTTACTTGTTTTATAGCAGCAGCAATTCGAAGTTCGAACAAGTCATCTGCTTCACAATTTATCCCACATTGCTACTTTGAAGAATAATTATGTTATATAAATAACTCTGAAGAAGCATTGGTGGCCACGACCTTACTTGATTTCTAAAAAGACAGCCCCTTAAACCCTGGTTGATGAACCATGACCGTGCGATCAGAGCGTGATTAACAGTCATGATACATCTCAGATCATCTCTGAGATGTATCCTGTGCTATAGAGGATCGTTACTCGGCTCGGTCTGATCCTTGTCGGGGTGGTTGCACGGCGGTCTGACAGGCTCCCTTTTTTTCCCCTCTCGTTCGTTTTTTTCCTTCACTTTGTTTTATGGTCTTTTCTACTGTACCATTTTCTTTCACTTTGGTTTTTTCCTTATTGCGTTTTTTCCTCCCTATGGCTCTGTTACTTGAGTGTATGTGTATCTTTATTTTTTTGTCAACACTTGAGCCTATCTAAGTATTATACATAACATGTTCGTTGAAATGTCTCTAAGAGGTGAAGAATAGTGGATTCAACTTGTGCAAAAGGCAAATAAAAGAAGCAGTTCCTGGACCAAAAGACTAGAGGTTTTGTTATCAATCAAATTTATTAAATAACAATGACCCTTTTTTCAAAAAACAAATAAATAACAATAACCTCAGCATTAAATTGAAAACCAAAGCCAAACCATATATCCACACACAAACTACAAGAAAAATGGACATTCTTAGCACACAATAAGCACTAGGAGGATGTCCTTATATGCCCTTGTGGCTTCAACTCAATTCAGATGTAACCGTCTGAATAAAAACATTTTATTTTTGATTTAATTTTTCTGTGTAAAAATCGAAAAATAGGAAAAATACCAAAAAAACCTTAATGAAATTTCTTAATTACGGATCCAACCACTCCGAATTGGATCAACCCACACCCGACCCGTTTAATTTGGATCCCACTCTCCCTCTCCTCCTTAACCCGACAAAACTGTCAAACGAATCAACTTCTTTTAAAAAAAAAACACAAGTCCACGAACTCTCCCTCCCTCTCTTCGCTTCTTTTTATACAAGTTCAACCTAGTACAACCAAGTACAACCAACCGAATTCGATCAACCCACACCCAAACTCGTTTAATTCGGATTCCACTCTCCCTCTCCTCTTTAACCCGAAATCGAATCAACTTCTTTTTTTTTAAAACACAAGTCCGCGACAACATTCAACTCTCCCTCTCTTCGCTTCTTCTTTAGCAAGTTCAACCAAGTATAACCAAGGATAACTGTTCGAAACTCGAAATCTAATTCCAAGGTAAGTCCGAATGTAATTCCTATATTCAAATCCGAGTTGAATTCGAGTCGAATTTAGGTTAAATTGCGGAAATGGTTAACCGATTTCGGAAGTTATAATGTTGGGTTTGTTTGGGTTTTCGAAGATAAATGCCGCGCACGAAGAACGCAAGTTATGTTGGTGAATCGTCTGGAGGACAACGCGAAGTCGGAGTCCCTGATCTTTCAAATGACAGTGAGTCACATGTAAATGAGTAAGAACAAACTGTGTCGGACTCTAGCCATTCCACGGTATGTCTCAATACTATGGCCAACTAAGTGCAATTTGGTATAACTTGCAAGTTTTTGTAATTTTCTGAATGGTTAAATAACTTGGTATAACTTGCTAGTTTTACTAAGTTACATCTTGGAATTCAATTCGGAAACAAAAGTTGGTAAATGTTGGTATAACTTGTTAGTTTTTGTAACTTAGTAATCGATTAAATAACATGTTATAACTTGTATAACTTGGTATAACTTGCTAGTTTTACAAAGATACATTTTGGAATTGAATTCGGAAACAAAAGGTATAACTTGGTATAACTTGTTAGCTTTTTGTAATATATTCCGGAAAACTAAAAGGATTAACTTTGTTAATTTTGTTACAACCTGTTTTGATTGCAGGATTCTAACGAGGAATTGACGTTAGAACGAAAGCTGGAGATGTACTTTTTACCGTCGAAATATACAAAGCCGTTTAAGATTTCGGCTAAGTGTTGTATTAAAGAGATGGTGGAACTCATTCAAGGCCATCTTACAGAGGATGAGATGTCATGTTTCCTCACTCACCCACAGTTCAAACATTTGTTCCATATGCCCAAGTCCGCCAATCATAAGTTGATGGGCATGTGGATGTTTTTTCTTCGGACGGCCAAGTTAGCGAAGAAAAAGGAAGTGTGGTTCGTAGTGAACGGAGTACCCATCCGGTATTCTCTAAGAAAAATGGCACTCATGTCGGGATTGTATTGCCATAACTATCCAGCTAACAAAGCGACTTTTGGCGGGACCAAGTTTGTTGGTACTCATTTTGGGTTGGGGGCAACAATAACTCGGGAAGGAGTGAAGAAGAAGCTATTCTCAATGAAGGAACCCTCTCGGGATCGGTTGCAAATGGCATTGCTATATTTTCTGTGCAACGTTCTTATCGGGAAACGAAAGGGAGGAAAGCAAGCCACCTCTGTCCACCCTTTCTTTATTAGAGCGGTGGACGATCTTGAAGGGTGCCTCTCATATCCTTGGGGACGAGAGGCGTGTGAACAGAACATTAAAGACATCTTTCATGTTATGGACCACTACAGAGGGGATGTGAGAGGACAGTGGATCTTACCTAGCTTCATTATCCCGCTGGAGGTAAGTTTTTAAAAATGTATAACTTAGTATAACTCAATAGTTTTTCTAAATTGAATTCGAACCAAAAGGGATAACTTGGAATAACTTGGTATAACTTGGTATAACTCAGTTCATCTAACTAAGTATAACTTGGATTTTGTGTGTTGATGTGTAGTATCTTGCGTTTGAGGCCATTCCTGCTCTGAAGAATAGTATGTGCAAGATAAAGTTCAAATTCGGTCGATTGAAAGGGTTTGCTCTTAAGGACATCAATGTCCAACTCGGTACAACTAAGGTTAGTAATCCGTTTATATTGCAAAAACGTTTTATTTTTTTATCAACTCGGTAGGTATTAATTTGTATTTATTTATTTTCTCAGGATATTTAGAGTATCCGGACTCCATCCAGCCGTGAGAGGCGTATCTTGCACCAAATCATGGATATCGAAAATGGGTGGAACGATAATGATGATGGGTTGGCTGATGGATGGACGAGGCTTATTCTCGTGGAGAAGAAGACAGTATGGTCTCAGGATCTTTACATTGAAGATGTAACCGCCAGAGGATTAGATCCTGATTTGGGTGATGATGACGATGCTGTGGGTTTCAGTGCTGTTATTCGGGATGAGACTGTTCCCGAAGATACTCCTGAGACTATGCCTCCGGATGCTCCTGAGACTATACCTGCGGTTGCTCCTACTACGCCTGCGAATGCTCCTTATCAGTGGAAAAATGAATTGGTTGCGCTAAAGGGCCAGATGGAAAAAATGTTTTCCGAACTGAATGTGAAGATTGAAGGCCTTGGTACCAGAGTCTCCTCTATTGAATAATCTCTGAGGTTGGAAAGAGAAGAGGATGAGTCTAACCGTGGGTTTGATGACTATAACCCTCGGTTTGAAGAGGAACGACCTGGTGAATAGCAGGTACAACCTTGTGAAGAATAGGTACAACCTGGTGCAATCTGGTGCAACCCTGGTGCAACCTAATGCGGAACAGGTACAACTTGGTGCAACCTGAAAATCAGTAATAAATCAATGATATATGATATATGATATATGAACAGGTACAACTTGGTGCAACCGAGGTACAACCTGATGCAACCCTGGTGCAACCTGATGCGGAACATGTACAACTTAGTGCAACCTGACAATCAGTAATAAATCGATGATATATGATATATGAACAGGTACAACTTGGTGCAACCGAGGTACAACATGATGCAACCCTGGTGCAACCTGATGTGGAACAGGTACAATTTGGTGTAACTGAGGTGCAACCTGATGCGGAACAGGTACAACCTGGTGCAACCCTGGTGCAACCTGATGCAGAGCAGGTACAAACTTCTTTTTAAGATAATAAATATATTTTTTTAATTTAATAAGTAATAAATCAATGATATATGATATATGATATATGAACAGGTACAGCTTGGTGCAACTGAGGTACAACCAGATTCGGCTGTGACAAAAGAATTTAGGACATTTGTGAGGAAGAGAAAGAGAGCAGCCGAGGTTCCAGCTGAGGCGTCATCAAATGTTCCAGCACAAGCAACACAGAAGGTCAAGAAGATAGGGAAGACGGTTCAACCAGAAGCAACGCAGAAGATCAAGTATATAAGGAAGGGGAAGGGGAAGGGAAGTACCGTTGTGCTTAGGATTCCTATTGGTGCTACGCAGCGCGACAAGATTTTAGAAGGGCAGAAGAAGGATTAGAGTGTGTTTGTCCTCTCCTTTTATTTGATTGAACTCTTTAATTGAACTCTTTTTTTTTTGGTGTTTTTGTTTTTGTTTGGATTCACTTGGAACAACTTGGGTTTTTTTAGGATAACTTGGTACAACTTGTGTTTTTTAAGGATAATTTGGAACAAGTTATTTGAACAAACATACGGTCCTTACATTGTTGTACAAACATACGGTCCTTACATACGGTACACAAATACAAATAGTTGAACAAACATAAGGTCCTTACCTAGTTGTATCAATACGAGACCTAGTTATTCTTAGTTATACAATCTTGATAATCATTGTTCCAAGAAGAAGAAGGGAAGAACATAGAATCAATAATGTCCTCGTTTTCTTACTTTCTTGCTTCAACAGGAGAACTTCTTCTTCAGGAACACTGAATTAAAAATCCAACTGTTCTATCTCATCCAGAAATGCTTCATCAACCCACTTGAAGACATGACCATCGTTCACAAGCTACACATAAAGAAGATGTGAAATCGGGTCCTGTGAATTCAGACAAGTTATGAGCATACATACCTTCCTTTGTACAGCATACAACCACAAGTTATACCAAGTTATACAAGTTGCACGATTTAGTCATTTAACAAGTTATACCAAGTTATATCGAAATGTACGAAATCAACTCAGTTCCTCAATAATGTCCTACGATTCAATTCAGTTCAATTCAAGTGTTACTAGAATCTATACATATTCATCACAATTCAAACCAGATCGACTACAAGAACAAACGAGAATGATTAGAATGAGCATTCAAGAAAAACATTGAAATCTACAAAATGCTTAATTCAATTGATTTGCAAAATTAGGGTTTCACATTGTACAAGATCTTTTTCAATACACAATTTATGAGTTTTAGATGCGAAATAGAACAAGAAATCGGACCTCAATCCAATTTTTCAAAGCTTGGTCGGACGTTAATGGTGGATTCGAGAAGAAGAGAGAGGCCGAAGAAGAAGGTCGAGATTGGAGGAGACAGTCACGAGATGGGAGGACACAGGTGGGACCCATTTGAATTTTAATTTCTTTTTCATCTTTATTTTTATTCCATAAGGGTATTAAGACAAATTAAGAGCATCTTTATCCATGAGCCCAAATGGGTCTCATTGCCTAAAAAATAATAAAAAAAGAGAAAAAAGCTCAAAACTTGAAAGAATCGTCTCAGTCCAGTGAACTCGAAGAGGCGGTTCATCTGGACAGGTGTCGTGTTTAGGGTAGGTGAAAGATAAAAAAAAATCAGTATCTCTCTTCTCAACGACGGTGATGATAGCGAGAAGGCAGAGAAGAGTTCTTTCGGCGATGCGAAAAACACGAATTCTGATCGAACCAGCGAAGAGAGAACCCCACGCACCGTTTCGATTCGATTCTGCTGGAGAAGAACTCGGAGATTCCTTAGCTTTTTCGTGTTTTCCATTGACTTACATCTGGAAATCGCTCTTGTTTCCATGGAGGTTCAAGCCGAAATGGAGCCTAGCTCTTCCATTAGGTACTCTCCTTTCTTATCTGTGTGCATTGAACTTTTTATTATTATCTGGGTTTTTCCAATTCGATTATGGAAGTTTCTACGATTGAATTCGATCGATTTTATGAATGATAATCGGTTTAGTTGATTCGAGTGCTTCTTAAAATTATGAAATTTGGAAGCTTTGATTGCAATTCTTCATCTAGAAAGTTATGAAATTTGGAACTTTCTAGGACTGAATTCAATCGATTTTATCAAGTAGGGACAATAGTTATTGGGTTTAAAGGATTCGAATGCTTCTTAAAGTTGTGAAATTTGGAAACTTTGATTGCAATTCTTCATTTGGGTAGATCTGGATCTTTGAGATTTACAGAATCAAATTAAGATAGAGAACATTTGGTTAAAATTTAACCAAGCTTAATTACTTTTTGGATTATCATTGTTCTATGATGCAGTTTAGTCTCAGCTGTTTCATATGGTATTGCTTCAATGGCAATGGTTTTTATCAACAAAGCTGTGATTACGCAATGGTTCTTCGGTATTTGATATTTTGATTACTCTTAACGGTTTTTGATTACGCTCTTCCTCGAAATGTTTAATGGTCCTGATTGGTTTTCTTTGGGTTTTGTGTTAGCAATTGGCTACTTCGTTGCTTATACACTTTGGCAGACGAATGGGATACACAAGAGCCAAACGATCGATTTGGCCACCGCGAAAAAGCTTCTCCCTATTTCGATCTTCTACAATGCTAATGTTGCATTTGCTCTTGCAAGCTTGAAAGGAGTAAATATTCCAATGTATATTGCTATTAAGAGACTCACTTCGCTCGCTGTTTTGATTGCCGGATATTTTTTTGGGAAAAACAGACCAACAACTCAGGTATATACCATTATAATGGTTTGGAATAAGTTGATCTATATATTTGTAAGTTTATATGATGTTTTAGGCTCTGAATCTCTTGTTCAAATTTCAGGTTGCTCTATCTGTACTACTTACGGCTGCAGGTTGTGTAATTGCAGCTCTTGGAGATTTTTCTTTTGATTTTTTCGGGTATGGTTTGGCTTTGACGTCTGTGTTTTTTGGGTTCAGGGTGAGTCGTGTAGGAGGAAGCAGAGAAGAGACAACATGAGCATACCGGGGCAGACTCAGCTAATATGACGGTGGCGAGACGAGAAGATCTCGAAACGAGTTGTAAGCGAGTCACCATTGTTGAGCTGCCGAAGTTGCTCGCCAAATGTGAAGCCAATTTGATAAAAAAAATTATTTTTTTAATTCTTTAAAACTCAATCAGTATCATTGATAATTATACAAAACTTTAAAAGTTTTTAATGGATCTGAAAACTTAAATTAATATTAAAATTAATAATAAACTAATGCTTATGATACCCCCTACAATCCATTGATAAAGATGCTCTAAGGGTACTGATGAATTAAATCTATTCCACAAGGGTATTGGAGGACATTGTCCTAAGCGCTATCATACGTGTTTAATAGCGTTTTCATAAACGCTGTGTCTATCCGAGCTAGCTTAGGTCCTTCCCATACAATAATGTTTTTTGGGTATAAATCGTTCTATCATAGCATTAATACAACGCTTTAATATATATGTTTATAGCTCATGATAACGCTGTTGTAGCTTTTTTTTCTTGCTGTATTAAATCTAGATGTAGCTCTTGTTTTATGCCGTGATATATTGTTTTGCAGTGCTTTATGTACATATATTCTAATTTATTTGAAACTTTCTTTTGCAAAATATATTTAATTGGATTTATATATAATTTTCATATTTCATAAATCATCCAAAAGATACAGAAGTCGTGCATAATGTCAATCCAATTCTTAAACAAACATCACAAATCAAAAACACAAAAATTAGTAGTGTAGCTATCGACAAACAGTTTCCTGAACTATTGATTGCTGTAATTGAAGTCAATACTTTGAATCTCCTGCAATTGCTGTCAATACTTTATCCACCTCTTCGTCGATCTCTTCTTCCATATCCTTTGAATCTTAAGCTCTGCACTATTCGATAGATGCCCAAAAGTAATTGCTGCATATCCAATGAAAATGGAGAAGGTAAGCAAGAAAAAGGAATTTCTCAAAGCTTGTGTTAAAGTGATCTGCCTAGAGACATGCTTCAGAAAACATTTTGCAGATGCTAAACCAGCAGTTAGAAACCTTGGTGTCCACCATCCTCTGCGAGATCAAAACACAAGTGAAAGCTTAAACGAAAAAGTTTGCACATTTATGCAGAAAGTTAAAAGCTTTACCTTTTCTTAGCAAGATTTGATCTTGGTGAGCTCAGATCTCTGTAAGCAATGAGAACTTGTACAAAATTGATAATCATAAAAAAAAATGTTAGAACGAAACGAGAAAGAAGAAGAATAAACTCAGTATTTATGCTTTTACGAGTATATTATGTACGTACCATAATCACAAGTCCTGAGTCTTTATCCATGAAAGAAAAATCTCCATTGATATAAGCATTTGCAAGTCCTAAATCCGCTTGTGTCATAATCCTAATCCCAAACAGAGTTTCAAAGGAGGTAAGAGAGAAGCGGAGCGGGTTTCGAGATGGAGAAAGGAAGAGAGAGGGATTCCTTCATTGAAACAAAAGAGGAATTTTTTGGGTTAACCTGCAGATCCAAGTGGAAAAGAGAAGAGGGAGCCGAAGAGATAAGAGGAGACGAACAAAGAGGAGAAATTTTGTTTTTTCAATTCTCTGTCAAAACAAAAAAAAATGGTAGGCCAACACTTACCGCAAAAACGAAAAATTGATAAATATTACCGTTACATCAGATATTATGGTAAACTTTAGGTTCCAAAATCTAATTTTAGCTTTCCGCTTATTCATTTTCCGGCTTAGCGATTAAAAAATGTTACTATATGTAAGCCTAATTCGCCTAACCATCTTTCATAGCAGTTACGAAAATCGAGCTATCTTTATGTGCTATCAATGAACTATTTTTTTGTATAATGTGAGTTTCGTCCTGTTACTATTTCTAGTATACCAATTCCAAAGCTATAAATGTAAGATTCTTTGCTTGCCCTTCCATCCATCACATATTCAGGAGCCATGTATCCAAAAGTTCCAGCCAATCCTGTTGTATGGGAACTAAGCTCATGGTCCATCAATCGAGCCAGTCCAAAGTCACCTAACTTTACATTGAAATTGGTGTCCAACATGATATTACTTGCCTTAGTGTCCCTATGCAATACACACCGTTCTCCTTCCTTGTGAAGATAAAGTAACGCAGAGGCTAGACCGAGAGCTATCTTGTACCTTATGTCCCAAGAGAGATAAGGTCTTTTCCCAAAGAGGTGAATGTCTAGGCTACCATTTGGCATGAACTCATATATCAGTAAATACTCATCTTTTTCGTTACACCAACCAATGAGTTGCACTAGGTTTCGATGTCTCAATTTGCTGATGATCTTAACTTCGGTTACAAACTCTTCACCGCAACCATCATATCCATTTCGTTCAAGTATCCTCTATAAACTGCTCCAAACCCTCCTTGGCCAAGTTTCCTCTGAGCTGAGAATTTGTTGGTTACTAATAAAAGATCCTTATAAACAAACCTCCGTGGTCCCGCTTCCCGTTCAAGGTCTTCGTTTAACGTTATCAAGTCTTTCATCTCTCTTGCTTTCGTCTTTCTCTGCTTATGCAACCAAAACACTGAAGATGCAACGTTGAAGCAGGATTCTGTAGCATCACCAGATGGGAGTACTTCATAAGAGGTGCGAGGCAGCTGGTGGGCTTGGAGCCCGATGGGCTTTTGGAGTGGGTCAGTCCAGGCAAAGAAAAGGCGTGACTTGCACTCAAGGAAGGCTGGAGGATATCTTGGAGAAGATTTACTCAAGCTAGAAGATTTCCTTATTCTTAGGAGAAGATAAGGAAAGTGGATCTACACATGAAGATTTGAAGAAGATAGCGAATCTTGCATGGAGTAGAGGCCAAGGCTAGGTTAAGCCGCATGCCACTTGTATAAATAGGGTGTGTTAAATCGTAGAGACGTAACACAACTAGAGCATTCTTAGCAAAAGGGATAAGGGTTTCGGGTAAACAAAAAAATCTTGTATCAAGGGGCTAAGGGGTTAAAACAGTTCACGTATCAGGTGCGATTCGTGAACAGGGTAGACTAGGATTGAGTGAAAGCAATACGTGTAAGTATTCAAGTCATCAATACTAGTAAACAGTTTTGAGAAAACCCTTGTGTTGTGTTCGTGTTCTGAACTAGTAGCGGAATAGTTCTGAAGTAGTAGCTGATACATTTTCATTTGGTATCAGAGCGGCACTTGTTCGTATTATTACGGGTGAGATCTTGAGGAGAAAATGGATAGCTACGATGATTTGGTTAACAATTCGAAGGTGATACTCGATGGTGGAAACTACGGCTTTTGGAAGTCAAGGATGAAGTTCATAATTGTAGGTATTGACGTACTGGCCTGGAGATCTGTTCTGGTGCAGTGGGAAGCACTTGTGATAGTGGATGATAATGGATTCAGGACTCCCAAACCAGAAGAGACATGGACGGAGGAAGAATTGAAGAAAGCTAAGTACAATGCAAGAGCTTTGTCTGCCATACACTCCTGTGTAACTAAGAAGACCTTCGAGCTGATTCAAGGATGTGAAACAGCAAAGGAAGCTTGGGATCTGCTTCAGACTCACTTCGAAGGAACCACTAAGGTTCAGAGTTCTAGACGAGATATGATGGCTTCTCGATTTGAGAACATGAGGATGGAGGAACATGAATCTATCTCAGACTTTGGCTCAAGGTTGAAGTCACTGGCGCAGGAGGCTGCTACACTGGGAAAGAAGTACAAGGATAAAAAGTTGGTAAAGAAGTTCCTAAGGTGTCTTCCTGCTCGATTCATGGCTTATAAGTCAGCTCTGAATGTATCTCACAACACTGAGGATCTGAGTTTTGGTGAAGTTAATGGGATGTTACAGGCTCATGAGATGGAATTAGACAGTGCTGAAGCTTACTCCAGGAAAAACAAGAACTTGGCTCTAACCTCATGTAAGACAACTGAAGAGACAGAGGACAGAGATCCGATGAGCTTGTTGGTAAGAAGGTTTGATCGAGCTCTGAGGAGAATCGAACGGGGTCAAGGTCAGAAAAGTACAGGAGGAGGTAGAAACCAGTCTGAAGGAGATAAGCAAGGAAACAAAGCTGAACTTCAATGTCACGAATGCAAGGGATATGGTCACTTCAAGTCTGAATGTCCTTCAATCAAGAGAAGGGAAATGAAATGCTCGGTGTGTAAGGGAGTCGGACATACTCAGCTGGAGTGTGTTGGTCATCTGAAACAAAGGAAAGAAAGGTCGATGATGGTTGAAGAAGAAGATTCTGAAGCTGACAGTGAGAATGAAGAAATTCTGAACAACTTGGTATCATTCGTGGGAATCATGGAAGAAGCTGAAGGTGAACAGCCTGAATCTGAATATGATGAGAATGAACTGATTGAGAGCTACAAGGAGGTACGAGAGACTCTCATCAGACTGGGACAGGAGAATCTGTCGCTGTCTAAGGAGAAGCAGCGACTTGAAGCTCAAGTTGAATCACTACAGAGTAGACTGCAGGATGAACAAAAATTGAGTCAGGAGAGTGTGTCACTATTAAAGGAGAAACTCAATCTGGCAGTCAAGGCAACTAATCTAGAAAAGGAACTGCATGCTGAGAAAAAGATTTCTGCCGAGCTTCAATCACAACTGGATCTGCAGTATAAGAAGATTCGCATGTTTGCTGGTACAAGACAGCTAGACCATATTCTGTCTTATGGAAGGACTGAAGCCGTTCACAGAGGTCTTGGATACAATGAAAGTGGAGGATCAGAATCTCACAGCATCAAGTTCGTAGCTGCCAGTAGTCAGTCATAGCCTACAAACCGAACTGAAGGTACTGAAGCACGAAGGCCTAAAGTCATGGCAAAACAAAGGATTGGATGCTACTTTTGTGGTAGACATGGACACATCCGAGCCTACTGCTACAAGTACTGGGAGAGGGTCAGACGTCTACGCTATGAAGGAAAATTCACTTGGAATGGAAGTCGTAATCAGATTTGGGTAAAGAAATCGGATTTAAGGTCTCCTGCTACGAGACAAAGATCAGATAGTGCTTCCCAATTTGGTTTTAGGTGCAACATGGCAATTGTGACAGAAGAACACGAAGATACGGGTCTGTGGTATTTTGACAGTGGCAGTTCTCGACACATGACCGGAACCTTGGGTAATCTGGAGAGTTTCAAGAAAATTAATAAAGGCAAGGTTACGTTTGGTGCTGGAGGACATGGTCGCATACAAGGAAAGGGACAGACATGTGATGCAGGGTTACCCAAATTAATGAATGTATATCTGGTACAGGGACTGAAAGCTAATCTCAGCAGTGTGAGTCAACTGTGTGACGAAGTCTTAATGGTGTGCTTCACTAAACATGACTGCAAAGCAATTGATGACAAAGGGAAGACTGTGCTAATGGGAGTTAGAACAGGCAATAATTGCTACATGTGGAAGCGAGAGGACACCAACTGCTTCAGTGCAACAGATGATCTGAACCTATGGCACCAACGCCTAGGTCATATGAATATCAGAAGCCTCACTTCTCTTACCAATCAGGAGATGGTCAGAGGAGTACCTCAGCTTAAGGGAGGAGAGAAATTTGTGACCATGTAGTAAGGGTAAGCAAGTGAAGGTTCATTATAAGAAAGTGGCGGATGTTTATTCTGAATCGGCAGATCTGGTTCACATGGATTTGATGGGGCCTACTCAAGTGGAGAGTGTTGCTGGGAAAAAGTATGTGTTTGTTCTCGTGGACGATTACACAAGATACACTTGGGTCAGATTTCTTCGTGAGAAATCCGAAGCATCGGATAGCTTCAGAATCTGGGCTCTGCAACTGATCAATGAGCGAGGTGGAATCAAGAAAATACGCAGTGATCATGGTGGTGAGTTTCAGAATGGGTATATGAAGGAATTTTGTGAAGATTATGGTATTGCTCACCAGTTTTCAGCCCCATGGACACCACAGCAAAATGGTGTAGTAGAGAGGAAAAATCGAAAGCTACAGGAAATGGCCAGAGCCATGATACATGGGAATAACATTGCTCTGAAGTACTGGGCAGAAGCAGTAAGTACCTCGTGCTACATTGTCAACAGAGTATATGTACGGAAGGGGCTGACCAAGACACCCTACGAGCTATGGAAAGGAAAGAAGCCTAATCTCAGCTACTTTCATGTGTTTGGATGCAATTGTTACATTCTCAATAACAAGGATTATCTTGGGAAGTTTGATTCTCGAAGTGATGATGGTGTTTTTCTGGGCTATTCAGAAAATAGTACAGCTTTCCGAGTACTTAATAAACGAACAGGGGTGATAGTTGAGTCAGCCAACGTGGTCTTTGACGACTATGCTGGTACGAGGCAGAACAAGGATAGAATAGTTCACACGAATAATGAACTGGAAGATACATCAGGAGGAAGAAAAGAGGAGCAACCTGGTACAGAGGAGCAGACTGAGTCAGAACTCCAATCTGTCACAGAAGAAGAATCTGAGACAAAGCAAGCTACAGAACCTCTTGTGCCTAGGAATCATTCAGCATCTGATCTTATCAGTGATGTGAATGAAGGGAGGAAAACCAGAGGAGTCAAGAAGGATTATCGTGAGATGATGAGCTTGAAGAAGAAAAATCACGAAGTAGTACAGTTTGCATGCTTTGTGTCGGTGATTGAACCACAAAATCATGTACAAGCTCTAGAAGACGAATTCTGGTTCATTGCAATGGAGCAAGAGCTTGAACAGTTTGAGAGAAATGATGTGTGGGAACTGGTCCCACGACCAGAAGGGGTCAATATTGTTGGCACAAAATGGATTTTCAAGAATAAGATCGATGAGACTGGAGTGGTGGTTCGGAACAAGGCAAGACTGGTGGCACAAGGTTACTCTCAGATTGAAGGAGTGGATTTTGAGGAAACATTTGCTCCTGTAGCAAGATTGGAGTCCATTCGATTTTTTTTGGGCATGTCATGCATACTTAACTTTAAAGTCTATCAGATGGATGTCAAAAGTGCTTTTCTGAATGGCTTTTTGCAGGAGGAGGTTCATGTTGAGCAACCGAAAGTTTTTGAGGATCCAGTTCATTCAGGTCATGTGTACAGACTGAAGAAAGCCCTGTATGGGCTGAAGCAGGCTCCGCGATCCTGGTACGAAAGGCTGACGAGTTTCCTGATGCAAAAAGGATACGTGAGGGGCAGTGTGGACAAGACATTGTTCATACTCGAGCAGAAAAAGGATATCATGATGGTCCAGATTTATGTAGATGATATCATCTTCGGAAGTACGTCACAAAGGCTGGTGGATCAGTTTGTGGAAAACATGACACAGGAATTTGAAATGAGCATGGTTGGAGAACTGAAGTACTTTCTGGGTCTTCAAATAACTCAGTCAAAAGAAGGTGTGTTCATTTCTCAGAGTACGTATGCAAAGAATCTGCTAACACGGTTCAAGATGGAGCAGTGCAAGGAAGCAAGAACACCCATGAGTACTACAGTGAAGATGACTCGTGACAGTGAGGGTAACAATGTGGATGTCAAGCTTTACAGAGGTATGATTGGGAGCCTACTGTATCTTACTGCCAGTAGTCCTGATTTGTGCCTAAGTGTAGGGATGTGTGCTCGGTACCAGGCAAAGCCAAAGCAGTCTCACCTTGAAGCAGTCAAGAGAATCATTAGGTATGTGAAGGGTACGGTCAACTTGGGAATTTGGTTCTCCAAGGGGTCAAACAAAAATTTGGTTGGATATTGTGATGCCGACTGGGCTGGAAGTTTGGATGATCGGAAGAGTACCAGTGGTGGGTGTTTCTTTTTGGGAAATAACTTAATCTCATGGATGAGCAAGAAGCAGAACTCTGTATCTCTGTCCACAGCTGAAGCAGAGTACATTGCCTTGGGAAGCTGTTGCACCCAACTTCTCTGGATGAAGCAAATGTCTGCTGACTATGGGATGGATTCTGGATCACTTCTAGTTCACTATGACGACAAGAGTGCTATAAGTATTTCAAAGTACCCGGTGCAACACTCGAGAACAAAGTACATCGACATTCGACACCACTTCATCCGAGAACTTGTGGAGGAAAAACAGGTAGTGGTGGAACATATTGTTACAGATTTACAACTGGCTGATTTATTCACAAAACCACTGGATTTTAATCGTTTTATCACCTTAAGGAACTCAATTGGTGTTTGTGGAATTTAATCATTTATGAAGTGTGCAGAACTGATACAGGTACTGGTTCAATGTGCATATGTGGCTCGGATTTTGTTTGGAGTCTGAAACATCATGAGAAAGAGCTACCTATCATGTCGTCTTGTCTTGACATCAGTACAGGTTCCACGGTAAAGAAAGAATCAAAGCTAAAAGAAAAAAAAACAAGAGATAGTTTCTGAGAAGTCAAGTGATGGAACTGTCTCATTCAAAAAAATAAAGAAAAGAACCCAGAAAAGTGGGCAGGCGTGTGAAGGTGAAGCAAAGCAAAAATAAAAAATATATTCACACGTTTTGAATGCATCAACAACTTTCTCGAGTGGATAAAGGTTGAAAACTGGTCAGGATGAGATAAAGACATGGTGGTGTGAAAGCTACTCATTGGAGTAGAAGATGACCAGATGTTGTGAATCGTATCGAGCTGGGTATGTGCTGCGAATTGGTCAAAGTTCAGTTCCTGAAACATCACTCGAAAACGGTAAATTAATCTTGTGTCAAAAGTTTTTTTTTTTTTAAAAAGTGCCAGTTTTAAATCTTTACAAGGACCACCATTATCAGCTTAATCCCCATTGTGTTCTTAAAATGGATGTGGGTTTTGTTCCTTGTGTGTGAAAAATCTAATGAGTGTGACAAGCTGTTGCAATGTTCTGGAGTTGATGCAGGATGCCCTAGTTCAGATAAATCCGAGAGTGTGGGCTTCAGTTTTCATATGGGCTTGGTAACAAAAGGACTTGGGCCTAAGAGTGTCGGTTGGGCCCTTAGGGTTTGTAAGGTCGCAACCCAGAAGAGATTTTTTGTTTGTTTAAATAGTCTCCTTGTTTGGCCACGAGAAGAAGTTCAGGAAATCCAAGAGTCTGTTGCTTTAAAACCCTAGAATTTTCAAGAAGAAAACAGAAGAATCTTTGAGTAACCATGGGAGGAGAATCAAGCTCGAAGACTGCCAAGAAGAAGGGATCAAAGAAGAATCCTCCAGCAAACGATCCCAATCAACTTCGGCTACGGGATAAAGCAGAGGAAGACGAGGGGTCGATGGTCTTCAAGACTCCAGGACTTGAACTAGACACCAAGGAGACGCCGCCTTCTGGTGTTTTCGACAACAAATTGACGAATCTCATCGGTCAATTGGCAGAAGCCTATCGGAGCAGGTCTCCGTCACCAGTCTCCGGCGGAAAATCAGAAGAGGAGGAAGTAGAGGTCTCTGATTCAGCATGGGATCTTGAGAAAGAGATCGACGAGGAAGAGGCTGCAACTCAGCAGCTGAAGGCTGTAAAGCTGGAAAAGAGTCTGGAAAAGAAGAAGGGGAAACAAATCAAAGAGCACGAAAACTCCGAATCGGGTGATTCAAAGGAAGTAGGAGCAGGATCTGCGGCTGGAGCAGAATCCATGACTGGTGGTGTGTCGTTCTCATCTGACAAGTTCTGCTCAGCCGGTGCATATCAAAGGTACTTTGTATTGAAAAGTCGTGGAATTATCGGTGAGAAGCTTGTTGCTTTTGAGGAACAGAAGGAATTTGAGTACCCATCTGTGATAGCTGAAGCTGGATTTACTCACACGGTCTCAATTAGGTCGGGTTATGGTAGGGAAGTAATCAACGAGTTTTACGCTAATCTTTGCGATACTGTGGCACATGATGGAGGTGTTATGGTCTTAGTCAGGGGTCACATCGTGAGGTTCAGTCCTGCTCGCATTAACAAATTTCTGAATATGTCAGAACTGAGCTCCAAGGAGAGGAAAAGGGCTGAAGCACTTGACAAGGTGGATCCATAATCTATTGCTGCTTACCTTAAGGGAGATGAATCTCAGAAAGATGTAGTTCCGACTATCAGCAAGCGTCACAAGAAGGCTCCAGCTCTGTCCACAGTTCATCTGTCTCCGAAGTTTGTTGCATTGGCCATTTTGGCAGGGCACAACTGGTACCCGACTACTCATCGGACACACATTGCTCAGTACAGAGCTCTGCTTCTGTACAAGTTGGCTCAGAAGGTGCGCGTAGACTTTGGGGCCATGGTGTTTCAGCAAGTCATGGCAATCAGCAAGATTGAAAGAGAGGACAACAAGCAGCCTGATTCAAGGAAGTTGGTGTTTCCACATCTGATTGCTGGAATGATTGAAGATCAATGTGGGGCTGTTACTGGTGAGGATGATGTTGTGATGCTACCCTCGTACTACCAGATGGACGTCAGGACCGAGAAGAAAGAAACAGGAGGAACTAGGACGTCACTGCGCACTCGGGCCAAAGGAGTTGAAATAGTCAAAGAGGAGGTATCAACCAAGAAGAGGTCTCAGCCGCTACTGATTCAGCCTGCACTGCCGAAAAAAACCAAGAGAGAGCCAGAACAGTCAAAGTCATCCAGCTCAGCTCCATCAACCTCAGCAATTGATGTGTCACTTGGCCACATCAGTGTGCCTCAAGGGCAGTCAAGTCGGAGGGTGGTCAACAAGGCGCTGTACCAGATCACGTCTGTCCTGCATCAGCTGTCAAGGATAGTTCAAGATGTGCACCAAGCCAATCAAAGTAAGTTCTCGTGATCTCTTGTGCTTTATGCTTATACACTAATGCGTGTGTTTTTAACTTGTGTGCTCCCAAGCAGGGGGAGTAGAAAGTGGCTAAGTAGATCGTGGTGTATGGGGGAGCATGGGGGCTTGTTTTTGGGTGTTTTTCCTCGTTTATTTGGGTTCTGTTTTTCCTCGTTCCAAACTCTAAGTACTTAATGTTTTTGGTTTATGCTTGTAATAACTTTTACAAGTTTAATTCGTATGGATGAGTTGGAATTTGCTTGTGCTTGTTGTTGGTTGTCTCTGTGCTTGTGGTGAGCTTATTTTGCAGATACTTGGGAGACACACAAAGCTAAAAAGAGGGAGATTGAAGATGCAACGTTGAAGCAGGATTCTGTAGCATCACTAGATGGGAGTACTTCATAAGAGGTGCGAGGCAGCTGGTGGGCTTGGAGCCCGATGGGCTTTTGGAGTGGGTCAGTCCAGGCAAAGAAAGGGCGTGACTTGCACTCAAGGAAGGCTGAAGGATATCTTGGAGAAGATTTACTCAAGCTAGAAGATTTCCTTATTCTTAGGAGAAGATAAGGAAAGTGGATCTACACATGAAGATTTGAAGAAGATAGCGAATCTTGCATGGAGTAGAGGTCAAGGCTAGGTTAAGCCGCATGCCACTTGTATAAATAGGGTGTGTTAAGTCGTAGAGACGTAACACAACTAGAGCATTCTTAGCAAAAGGGATAAGGGTTTCGGGTAAACAAGAAATCTTGTATCAAGGGGCTAAGGGGTTAAAACAGTTCACGTATCAGGTACGATTCGTGAACAGGGTAGACTAGGATTGAGTGAAAGCAATACATGTAAGTATTCAAGTCATCAATACTAGTAAACAGTTTTGAGAAAACCCTTGTATTGTGTTCGTGTTCTGAACTAGTAGCGGAATAGTTCTGAAGTAGTAGCTGATACATTTTCAAACACCACAATTGTTGTGAGCAATGAGGTTAGGAAAACAAATCAAGAGACCGAAATGCCAACAATCAATCCTCTTCTGGTAGAGCCTTTCTAGCTATCTAAACTTGAGCTGAACTCCCATGATAAAAGCCTATGTCCCTCTGTGTTTGCTCCAGTAGCTGCTGAAAACCCAACCGTGATGTGTCGTGGCATACCCTTTGCAAGATCAAAGACGTAAGAAAGGCCTAAACTTTGTCGAGGATCAGAAGTTAGTTCATAAGCCCAATACACGCTCAAATTATTGGTAACAGAGTCATATGAGATATGTGCACGACAAACATCTTGGCTGTGTGAGCTTGCATTCCAAGAAGTGTAGTCAGAGAAAACAAGCGAGTTATTATTGATTCCCACATGAGATCCAACAGTCGTAGGATTCCATTCTTGATCATTGAATGAGTCAAATTCAACATGAACCCGAGGAAACGGAGATGTGAAATCATCGATTCGAGTAAAAAGACCCAAGAACCCACCAGCTGAGTTTACTGGGACTTGGATTCCCTGAGGAGCAAGAAAGAAGCAGATCCCATGACCAAACTTTGAGAGGTTACGCGTATTGATCCTGAATGAGAAACTGGTACTAAAATCAGTAGACTTACCATTTCTTGGATTCCATATAGGCACCTATTCAGCATAATTAACTCAACCAACACGAGCTATATATATATTCTACATTGTTAAAGTTAACCTTACCATCGGGCATTGCATCCCCGTGGTATATGACATTCTCAGGATCACCTGCCCGAAAACTAGTAAACTTAAAGTTAAGTGAATCAACCATGAAAGAGAGACCAAAGATAATGGAAAGGAACAAGATAGAGTTGGCCATGTAAGGAGGAAGAAGAAAGAGCAAAACTGGCCTGATCAACACATAATAAATTCAAGAATTAAATCCAGGAATGTTACCAAGTCAACAAAGAAAGAGGCAGTATACTTCCCATAGCCCTAGATTATGGTCTGAAGATGATGAGTTAACGAGCGAGGCATTGATAAAATTAGGGATTTAATCTTATTATTAGCAAACGACATTTGAACAGAAACGAGATCAAGACTATCTTGTGAAGGAGACGAAGCTGAGCTAGAGAGGATTTGGAAATATGAATTATGTTTCTGTTATTCACACTTAATGCTCTATACAATGTATATATACGTTAAACCTTTCCGGGACAAACCGGTTTAATGTAAACCATTGGACTAACCAATATATGTACACTCTAATACTTATCCCAAACAAAATGATCTGCATAATAGAAATCGCACCAAAGAAACTGATTCATACCGAGTCCGATCCACAAGTTCTCTTCTCCAACCTGTTTTTTGCTCATACGGGCTTAGTGTAAGCAGAAATGAAAACCGGTGGTTTAACTAGAGAACCATTCGGTTCAGACTAGATGGACTCTCCGGTTTAACGTCTTCCTCTATCTTGTTAGTTTGAGATGGGCTTACAAATAAATAAGACAACGGCCTATATATCTCTAAATTAAAAGCTGATTTGATAGTCCCACATCGGAAGAAGCAGTGAAGTGGATAGGTTGTGTGATAGGTACAAAAGGAAGAGTCTCTTGCTCCAACTAAAACTCATCTTTGCGCTTGGGGCAATGACGCAGCTAATGAGGTACTAACCGAGGCGCGTCTATTGCTGGTTGAAAACTATTTCCAAACCCCCTCTTGGGCCTGAGCTTGTCTTGGGCCTTTGAGAATTTCTGGAAGGGCTCCCTTCGGGGTAAAGCCCTACAATCTTTTCCATTGTTCAATTTTTTTTATATTTAATTTTAACGTGTTGAAATAATTGTTCAAGTCACAGTCGGTTATTTTTTCTATCATTGTATGTTCATTGACATTAAGAAAAACATATGTTTATAGACTCAAGTCTAGTGTTAGTATATACAATATATATATATTTATCTGTAAGTTTTGGTTAACTAATTTTGAATTTAAATTTTGATGGATCTGCATGTGATATGAATCAAATAAATGACATGTTGAATTCATTGATTGAAGAAGATGTGTGCATGACCAAAATCTTGGCTGTGTGAGAGTGAGCTTGCCTTCAAAGAGGATAATTGGACGACAGAAGATCATTTAATTATCGATCAAATTCGGTTTAAAGATATTTGTCTTCTTCTCAATCTTTGCTAACGTTGCAGACGAAATACGGAGCAATAAGTTGGGCTTTGGATATAAGCGAGCCTTCACCCATATCCCTAAATATCAACGCATATATGCTTTTATTGTCTATGTGTAATATCCCACATCGCTAGTTCTGATAGAAAACTCGGTGTATATATATAACAGTAAAGTAGCATTTATTGTCACGATCTTTCTTGAACAGGATCATTTCTATAGGCTCGTACCTCTGTTTCCATGAATTCTCTAAGGAGACAAGCCCTTAACCTTAGTTGATGATCCACGACCGTGCCTTAGATGTTGTCCAGGATCGTTACTGGGCTTGGTCTGATCCTAGCCCGGGTAGTCGCATGGCAGTCTGACAGGTCCCCATTTTGTTTGTGATGCGGTTTTTTTCTAAATTTAGGAAGACGAATTTGGACACGGTCCATATGTATCAATGGAAGTATTGAGTATAACCTGTTCACGAAATGTTTGTGATGAGAGGGATCCATTTGTCAGTTTTTGTTTTCCACAATTGGTGTTGATTTGAGTTTCTTTTAGAATACATGATTAAGAAAAAGGATGGAAGTTGTAAGATTATGCTTGACACTTAAATTAAATTATTACTGTAGATGATGAGACCTAGAACAACCAACAATACATGTAAATAACTTCCATGACTGATTGGAATAAACATACTATTGCATATTGGTGCTTAGAAGCTATAACAAACAAACTATTGCATATTGGAATTTAAGCATTTTGAATGATGGTTCCATAACTACTTCACTTGTGTGTGGGAGTAGCTGCGTTGATGCGAGAACATCCATTTTTGAGAAGAGGAGGGAAGAACGGATTTAGTGGAAACATTTGTGGCCAACACTTTGCATCCACCGCCGAAAACGCCTTGCAACACGTAGCACCAACATTTTCAAACTTACCCGTCACAACTGATTTGTAGATTTCAGTTACGCAACCTTGAACACCGACAAGTGATGACAAACATTTTGTGCGATCGATCGGAACCCATAAACAATAGGGAATTGAGGGGTTGTGTGTGCGAGAGCAGATGCACTAATGCTCGAGCATCCATTCTTGAGAAGAGGAGGAAATAACGGATTCAACGGAAATATTTTTGGCCAACACTTTACATCCACTTCTGAAAACGCCTTGCAACATGTTGGACCAACGTTTTCAAACTTACCTGTTGCAGCAGATTTGTAGATTTCCATTACACAACCTTCAACACTGAAGAGCGATGACCAAAATTTTGTAAGATCCACGGGAAAGCCAGGAATGGTAGGGAATTGAGGCATCACGTGCACATTTGCTAGACCGGGCCTCAATAGAGAAGTGCCACACAGAGTCACAACTAGAATCATGGAGAGACAAGCTTGGATCCTACCTTCCATTGTGGCCACTATAGTCTATAACATTTTTTCTTTCTTTTCCTATATAGAGAAGAGTAGCTTGTTTGAGATGGTCTTGGGGTTTTAGAAGAAGCTTATATAGTGCAGGTTATTGGGAGAGTTACACTTTAAAAGTCTTATGTTATTACAACCTTTCAATTAAAACACTGAGTGTTGCACTTTACAACCGGAGTAATTTAAGCAGTAGGTTACGGTTTAGCAATGATTTCAAATAAATAAGTCGCTGAATGTAAATACATTAATTAATTGTACTTGTGTATTCATATGCTTGGACGTTTTGGTGTCTTTAACTTTGTAATTGTAGTAATGACGGATGTAGTAATGTATTTGGGCGTTTTTGATTTCATTAACTTTGAAGATTCCGTAACAATTAAGATAAATTTTTGATGGACGAGAGATTTATCGGTTCGGTTTTAATGATTAAGATAAATTTTTGAAACTACGATACCTACGAATATAAATAATATATTCACAGAAATTTACATATCTTCTAAATTCTACTTCTTTTTAATCCTTACAATCATGATCTTCTAAATTCCGGTTTCTAATTGTCTTTTATTTTAACACTTTATTTTATTGAATTTGAAAGGATCATATTATTGAGAAAGTATAAGAGTTGAAATACAAATATAAACTAATGGTCTTTTCTACATTGGAAATTAAGTGAGACAAGTATCTTTGACGACACATTAGCAATACCAAAACAGTTTAACTTCTAATATCTTTTACGATGATTCGATAACACAAGAAAAATTCTCTTAATTTAAATAAATCTTTTCTTTGATTGTCTTTGTCAATTTTGTTCCAAATTAGTTTCGATAAAGCCATTGTTGAACAAACTTAAACTACAAAATTTAAATAAAATAAATAGGTAGAATTGACTAGATACTAAGCATTTAAATCTAAATCCAAACAAGAAAATCACAATATCTCATAAAATCAGAAGCTTATGAGCTACTAGATCAGACATGTACTAGGAAAAAAAAACGAAAAGAAAAATGATCCTAATCACAAGATTTTAGCCACTAGGAATTACCTCAAAAATTTGTTCTGAAAACCAAAGTTTCATGGTCAAATCGTAGGCTGAAAACGTTTCTAAAAGATCAAACTATCTCAAATTGCGAATTAGAAAGGAGGTATGAGATAAGACAAGCTTTCCTTCAACTGTCGAAATCATTGTCGTCAAACCACACAGTAAGAAACATTGCATCGTCTTCTGACTAGAAACCCCAAAATGCTCATGTTCGTTACCTGCCACCGAATTAATCGAAGACGACGCATCTCCCCGCAAACAAGAACTCAATGACTTTTTAAGAGAATCAGGAGTAGATGAACATGGTATTCGCTGGTTAATACTAAAAATAATTCGACTTGCATCTCGAGTAAACTACCTCGGATGAGTATAGTCCAAAGTATGCTTTGTCAATATGGTTAACTCTTACTGTGGATCCTTCGAGTGAAGAATCAGTTCTTGCTGACACTGAGATCGAAGAGGCGATTCTGGCGCCACTAGCTGATGAGACGAATTATGTCTATTATTAGGACCATGATTATATGTTAGCAACAATGACTTAACGTTTCTCGGATCCTCTTACTGTAACCAGTGCCGGCCTGAGCACAAGCAAGTGAAGCTTGTGTTTGGGGCCCGAAATTTGTTTATAAATTTTAGGGGCCAATCGTTTTGCATAAAAGTGCTCGTTGTCTAGAGCTTTAGGCAAACGCTCGTAATTTAGATGTGAGGGTTTCGATTCTCCAATGCCTATTTCTTTTTATTATTTTATTATTTTAATTTTAAAATTTAAGGGCCCTAATTTTTTTTTAGCTTGGGGCGTAGAAAGTACCACGGCTGGCTCTGATTGCAACCTCTTCATGAGATAGATACTATGCCGAAACCCGTAATCTCCCCAAGTCCAAAACTACAATATGTAATATTAGTTTCATCATAAGTGTCATTCGAACGAATAACCTCTAGACTTTGTCTGAGATATTTACCAGTTGAACTATTGGCTCTTGGTGATACGACATTATTTTTATAATAGTTGTTTATTATTCTTATAATATAATGTGTGTTTATTTAGACATATTTTTGTGTAATGACACATATGTTCCTAAATATACATTCTTCTATAGCTATCTATAGCCCAACACACAAAAATTCACGGCCTCTCATGGAATCATACAAATCGGCTTGACAAACTCTTTCAAAAGAGATATTGTCTATCGTCGATTGGGAATAAGTACATATCCTTTATGATATAGCTTAGAGTTTCTAGTTTGATAATGTTTGTCTCCTAAACTTTAGGAGTTCGATGTCTATCATGAATAACTAAATTGTAGGAGTTCGACGTCATTCTAAAATAAAATCTCTTCTTGTTCTCTCTCACACTAAGTTCTCTATATTTTCTTCTCTTCTCATCTACTCTCTCTTCTCCTCTCTTATATTTTCTTGTCTCATGTTTCATCCATCATAAAAATTTTATCCATCGATAACAATATAATGGTTGAATCTAGAAGAACAACTCAAGTAGATCCAGAGAGAAAATATAGAACAAGTGTAGATAATAACAATAACGTTTTCGAAGTGTAATTTATGTTATAAAGTGACTCATGGAGGAATGTCACGTCTAACACAACACTTGATGGAGGTTTTAGGAATGTGATAGAATGTAAAACATATCCAAACTTGTGCAAGTGGAGTTGCGGAATTTCATGCTTAAAAATAGAAGATAAAGTTGCTCGATGATGCCTGAAATACCTATAGAAGTTGATGATTATGATGTTGAAGAAGAGATGGAAGGTAGGTCTACGGGGAAAGCTCAGTCTAAGAAACGAAAGCAGGGAGGTCCATTAGACAGGTTTGTTACTTTAAATCCTCCATATACATTGAAAGGAAGTAAGGATAAGAAAAGTATTTAGGGAGTTTGTGACAAAGAGGTAAGGGATAAAGCGTGTCTGTATTGCTTGGTGGATGTATGATGCTGGAATTCCATTTAACGCTATCAACTATGATAGTTTTCCGAGAGATGTGTGAACTGATTGGACCGTATAGTATGGGATTAAAACCGCCTAGCATGCATGAATTAAAAGTTATGTTGCTTAAGAAAGAAGTAAACAACACTCTAGCTCAACTAGTAGTCCATAAAAAAAGTGGCCAACTAGGTTGCTCAACTATGTCAGATGGATGACGCGATACAGTTGTGTAGAAAGATATAATTAATGTCCTATTTAACTTCTCTACATCATTCGTAACTATGTCACAATATTACAAGCAGCAGAACTTGAAGAAAATGATTACTTTTGATGAATTCAACAAGTCTAAATGACTAAAGGAAGCTCGTGCAAAGAAGGTGAAAGAATATCTTATGCAAGACCGCTTTCGGAGAAATTTTACTTATACTATTAAGTTGACGGGTCCTCTGGTAAAAATGTTTAGGGGTTGATGGAGATAAAAAATCACCTATGGGATACATCTACGCATACATGGACAGGGCTAAAGAGGTAATTTCGAAAATTTCAACATAATACAAGAGAAATACGAAAAAGAATTAGAGATCATCAATAGAAGATGGAATTCTCAGCTTAATCGAACTTTGCATGCAGCTAGTTATTTTCTTAATCTGGCATTCCATTACATACGTCAATGTACACTGCGAAGAAATGGAAAAAAAAAGTTAGTATGATAGCATTGATAGGCTGGTTCCTGCAGATAGTGATTTTTAAGAAAAGATAATGATAAAACTGGATGCATTTAAAAACGCAACCGGTCTTTTTGGTCATACCATGACAATTAGGCACAAAAAATCAAATCACCAATTTGATTTGATCTGTTATCTTTAATTGATAATAGTAGATGAAAACTAACAACATTTTAATTTTTCTAGCGGAATGATGGTCGTGTTATGGATCTTCAGCTCAAATTTAAGAAAACTTGTTGAGAAAGTTCTTAGTATAACTAATAGTTCAACTGGTTGTGAAAGAAATTGGGGTGTCTTTCAACCTGTAATTCATCTTAATTACTTTCATTTATATCGTTAGATCAATTTCGTAGACTAATATAATAACAATCTTTACTTCTAACAGGTTCATACGAAAAGAAGAAAATCGATTATCCCACCCATTGATCCTATTCTCTTGGAAGAGATTGATGAAGGCAATGGGGGCTAATTGGAAAAATGGATGGGAACTCTTTTGATGATGAAATTGATAATCTTATGTTTGAAAATGATGATTTGACATGGAATGTCGTGAGCCAAGCCATAAGTGCTGAAGAGCCTAGTTATTTTACTAGAGGAGCAAGTGGTTCAAGTTCTAGTAAAGCTTGACAAAGGAAAGAGAATTGCTGGTAGTTTCAACTCAGCACACTCAAAAAGCTTCTTGTTATAGTGGTGAAGAGATTGAAGAGGATTTAGGACCTGATGATTTTTTTTATATGAGGAGCTGGAGTACGAGGAACTAGCTATCTTTAAAAGAAACAATTTATGCTTTTTTTTTTAGATTTTGATGTTTGGATTTGATGTTTTGTTTTTGAAGTTATATTATTCTAAGTTTCTTACTGATTTTTTTTCTTCTTTAACGTTTTTTAATGTTTCGTTACGCAAAGTGTGCCTCATGGTGCGTCATGGCGCAAGGCACTATGCCCGTATCATCTCGCCATAGTGCCCCGAAGGCTATTTAAAACCTAGTGAAGACGATGAAGACATAGACAATGATGCAAATGACGTGAGGTTACGAGCTTTGGTTCAAAATTAAGTGGGGTTCCTTAAGTTGTGAGAAGAATCTTTCACAGATTTATGATTTTGTGTTATAACAAGCGAATTAGTATCTGATACAAAGTTTGGCTTTCACAGGGTGTTATTTTTATTTTCTAAGACTAATTTCTAAGTTTAGAATTTTTCATAGTTATGTGTTTTGGTTTCTCCAATTATGGGGGACTTTGGTTTTTTTCAAAGGTATTCTAGTTAGAACGCTCATGTTCTTTAGGTCGTTTTTTGTAAATTTTGATAAGGATAATTGTTTGTGGAGTTGCATTTACGCCACAACATGTTATTTTCAGTTTATCAAGATCAAAGACGAACTGAAGTTTCATCTCTATTTTTTGAAGATTAAAGTTTATATCCGAATAAGTTTGTAGACTTATTGTGTCCGTTCTCGACAAGATGTTCAAGACACAGGTGTTCTGCTTTATGATGATAAGTTCTTGTGTTTCATGTTTCACGTTTCATTGTCATACGGAGAAGTATTGGGGATAAGTACATATCCTTTATGATATAGCCTAGAGTTCCTAGTTTGATAATGTTTATCTCCTAAATTGTATGAGTTCGATGTCTATCATGAATTGTATAAATACATATGTTTGTGCATCAATAAAATCAAATCAATTCGATATATAATTTCACACTATTTCTACATCGTTGGGGATGCAGAAGCCGCAAACGATGTAAATATGCACAGTATCATCACACTTCATTGCGTCATATATAATCGGTACAACAATATAAATATGCACAGCATCATCACACTTCATTGCATCAGACAGCATAACTAACATATATCCCAATCTTAACTTAACGACCCAATATGCCTGGTTTTAACCTAAGTTAACAGAGAAGACGATTTCACGCTATAGCCATATGAGAACCAACTTTGCAGCAACACAAACTTGCATTTACTAAGTCGGAATTCAAATTTACAGAAAACAAATAAAAATAGCCAAATTAAGATTATGACAAAGTTGAAATAGTCATCACTCGCTGGTGATAAAGCATGTTAATTCAGAGACGCATTCCTGCATTGTCTTTTTGCCTTCTTCATGATACGACTTATGTTCGTGATCTGAAGAAAAACTATCCTACTCACGAACATGACCATGAATTCATGTGCTATCAAAATACTGTTAGAAAATTATCTTTCGTCTACGAAAACTTATTGAGCTTCTTAGCATTCGTACCAAAATAAAACTGATTGAGTTGGTGATATGTTAAGACAGGTGCGGTTGAAACCTTTTCATCAGAATCTTTGGTACGTATGTGATAGAATAGAGACATATTGTTTATTGATTTATGCTCAACTTTTCTTTTCTTATGGAACCCCAATTACATTTTTTTTTCTATTTCTTGTAAGACAAGGTAAACATCTTCATACATCTTTTGTGTTCCCAAAAACCGTACTTTTCATTTTTCATCCTGTTACCTTGTGTCAAACCCATGATTGTACGCATATAATTAGATTTAGGACATAAGTTTTCACATGTTTCATGTCCTTTGCTTAACCAAACATGACTTGTTGGTCTGAATGTTAGTTCTGTTCTGATTAATATAAACCAAGTCTTCGTGGCTATTAAATCCAAAATACTACATCACAATGTGTTGTTAGTCTTCTAATTCTGTTAGTTCTATCTTCCTCAAGATGGCTTCTTAGAAACGGATAGATTCCTTAACTTGCCGTGCAATATCACAACTACAAAAAGACAACAACATCATTATCAGTTCGTAAAAACGGCGATAAAATAAGAGACTGTAAAGACGATGTAACTAAGATACGATAATGCTTTTACTTTACCTGCATAACTTATCGAGAGAGCGTAGAAAATAGCCATTTGAACATTCAACAACGCCAATAGACTCGCTGTAGCTGCAATTTAGGTAAAAGAGGCGACAAATTCTGTTAAACAACACACAAATTACATCAAAAGAAGAAGAAGCTATGAGTATTCTGTGAGGTAATATTATAAACAAGTTGCGGAATTTCCAAAGTGATAGAAACCCGTACTGATTTTATTGAAACAAGAGGAAAATACAAAGCAAATGACTGAGTTTTCCTCAAATCTCAGTCACTCCCTATGATCTATATCTGGACACCTTCCAATATCAGATAAAAAACTCCAAATGAATAAGAGGACCCTATTTATAAACATAGGTCCTTTAACAACCACCAATACTCAATTTGGAACTTGTAACAACTATAACAAACTCTAACAACCTTCATCTACTGCTCAGCCACGTCATCCTCCTCTTGAACCTTCCTTCTGAACTTGTTCCTGTAAAACGATCTCAAAGGTAGTGGCTTACCAATACCCCCCGTCGCAAGAACCAGCTTGTCCTCAAGGGGAAACAACGAAAACTGATGGTGAAGATCCAACACGCGAACCCACGAGGATTCAGAAGAAGGCAAATTCTTCCACACCACCAACGCTTCCAAATAACCAGACTTGTCATAACGAGTCTCAACGATGGACTCCGGCTCAACAACCAAGCTATCTTCCAATGTCACATCTTTAGGTAACGGATACACCTGTTGTCCGTGCCCCAAAACAGGTTTGAGCTGAGAAATATGAAAAACAGGGTGTATCTTAGACCCATTGGGCAGCTGAAGTTTATACGCAACCCAAAACCTGACGCATCAGATTCGACCACAAAAACTTTCCCAAAATCTGGTAAACTCAGTACAGGAGCTGTGATCATAGCTTGCTTGAGACTGTCAAAAGCAATCTGAGCATGCTCAGTCCATTCAAACTTATCCTTCTTCAATAACTCTGTTAAGGGCCGAGCAATTGTACCATAGCCTCGAACAAATCTTCTGTAATACCCTGTTAAACCCAAAAATCCACGCAACTCTTTCACTGTCTGAGGAAAAGGCCATTGTTTAACAGCGTGTAGCTTAACCAGATCTGTTGCAACGCCCTGTTGACCAATGATATGACCCAAATACTCGACCTGAGGTTGCGCAAACATGCACTTCTTCTGATTTGCATATAGCTTCTGCTCTTGGAAAACTTGTAAGACTTGAGTCAGATGAGAAACATGCTCCTGGATATTAGAACTGTAAACCAGAATATCATAAAAAAAACCAAGACAAATCGTCGAAGGAAGGGTCTGAACACTGCATTCATTAATGATTGGAAGGTAGCTGGGGCATTGGTCAAGCCAAATGGCATGACGAGGAATTCAAAATGCCCATCATGCGTCCTAAAAGCAGTTTTCTCAATATCGGACTCCTTCATCAATATTTGATGATAACCTGAACGAAGATCCAACTTTGAAAACAGCTTTGCTCCACACAGTTCATCTAAAAGCTGATCAATAATTGGTATTGGAAACTTGTCGGGGATAGTAGCTCTATTAAGTGCTCTATAGTCAACACAAAACCGCCAAGACGAATCCTTCTTCTTAACCAGCAAGACTGGACTCGAATAGGGGCGGTGACTAGGCCTAATAGTTCCTGCTATTAACATTTCTTGGACCATTTTATCCATAGCCTCTTTGTGTGCATGAGGATAACGGTATGGACGAACACTGATTAGACCAATTCCAGGTTGTAAATTGATTGCATGTGCTCTATTTCTACTAGGAGGAAGGCATGTAGGTGTTTGAAAAATAGCCTGAAATTCCAACAACACATCTAGTATGAGCTGTGGAACCGCCACTGCAGTTTCCTCCTGTATAGCCAAAGAAGCCACTTGAGCTTCATAATGCAAATTGAATACGCTACGGTCCGAATGCAGTGATTTGAACAGCAGATTCGTGACGTGTAATGAAGGGTCACCCTTCAGAGTTACCCAATGATTTTGGTATATAAAAGACAATTCATGGCTGGCCCAATCCACATGACACTTTCCGAGGGTCCGAAGCCATTGAATTCCCAAAATCGTATCTGCACTTCCCAGCTCTAAAGCGATGAAATCCGCGGAAAAACTCAAGTCTTGCAACTGGAACGTTATATTTGAACAAAGCCCCAAGCCTTTTACAGCCACTCCAGTGCCCAGCAATACTTCTAACTTGTCCTGCGTAATAGTGTGCAAATGAGCTTGCTGCACTAATGAGGGGGAGATGAAGTTATGAGTAGCTCCACTGTCCAACATAACAACCACTTTGTGCTTCTTGATAAAGCCAATGAGTTTCGTTGTAGTTGGGGAAGAAACTCCCAAAAAAGAGTTGAGGGATAATTCCATGAACGTTCCCTCACATTCCACATCTGTTTCCATCAATTCATCTCTCCTTTCATCCAAAACTTCCATTTGTATACCATTTACCACTGTCAACACTTGAAGCGTCTTGTTAGGACATTCTCCATTGACCAAATGAAAACGAGACCATTTCTCTGGACATCTAAAAATAACCCCAAACGTCTTCTCTCCGCAATTTCTTCTTTAGATAACATTTGTTGGCTTCGAGCTGACGACTTTTGTTGAGGTTTAACTCATGTTGACTGCACTTCGGTATTAATCGATTTCATCTTCCAACCCGCATGTGAGGACGATTCTGAAACTGGTTTGAACTGTTTCTGTGTCTGACCATGCTGTCGTTTATACTGCACATCCTTACAAACCACACTGTAGAGAGAACTAGTCTCCATTTTAAGCGCCCAAGATATCATATACGGCAAATCAAGTGGTTTACACATTGTTACAACTTCCTGCATCTCCGGTGTTAAACCATTCATAAAAATCCCCTCTAATTGCGTCTCTGGAAATCCATTGACTTGAGATGATAATTCCTCAAACAAATGCACATATTCTTCCACAGTTCCAGTTTGTTTAATTGCGTAAAGAGGCTGGTTGATATCTCTGAACTTCTCTTTACTATACCTAGCGATCAACCGTTGCTTAAACTCCTCCCAATTTCTGAAAGGTTTCCTGGTTATTTCACCATTGAACCAGTCCAATGGCCCTTGATCCAAGCTGACCGAGACCAGTTTCAACTTTGCGTCATCCTCATAACCTCCTAAACGAAAATATCTTTCCACTTTCGAAATCCATCCATACGAATACAGACCTTGAAAAATCGGCATCTCAACTCTCTTTATCAGGCTTTGATGATTAGCCACAAGATCGGACCTCGATGCATCAGTTGCGACACGCCTAGGACTACGGCAAGGTTCCAATTCAGGGGAACGTACATGTGCGTCAAATCGATCCGAATGAGTTGTTGATTGTTGCACTGCGACCGTATCCAAGTGTTCCGAAAGGTTACGCTTCAAATAGGAGAGGAGCGATTCGAACTTCTCATCCATGCGTGACTCCATTGCCTCAAATCGAGCTGCGTTAAGCTTCTCCGTCGCGTCAAATCTCGCCACCGTCTTCTTCTCAAACGCAAGCCTTGCATCTATCGACAACTTGAGAGAATTTCCCAACGAATCCAAGGTGATCGGCAGCGATGTGATGTTTTCCGATTCTGGCAACGAATTCGCCGCCGTGAGATTGCCTCGTGAACTCGGCTCTTTCCCCATCGCGATCTATCGATCCTGATTACGCTTACGACGCACCAATTTGATAGAAACCCGTACTGATTTTATTGAAACAAGAGGAAAATACAAAGCAAATGACTGAGTTTTCCTCAAATCTCAGTCACTCCCTATGATCTGTATCTGAACACCTTCCAATATCAGATAAAAGACTCCAAATGAATAAGAGGACCCTATTTATAAACATAGGTCCTTTAACAACCACCAATACTCAATTTGGAACTTGTAACAACTATAACAAACTCTAACAACCTTCATCTACTGCTCAGCCACGTCATCCTCCTCTTGAACCTTCCTTCTGAACTTGTTCCTGAAAAACGATCTCAAAGGTAGTGGTTTACCACAAAGTCACCAAGCATATACAAGATCCTCTTAACATATATCAACAAGGTTAAGTCTGCAAATTAAAGAACCTTAATCGGATACTTACATTTTGCGAAACAGACGATGGCGATGGAATTCCCATCTGTCACTGCAGAATTTGAATAACTCCCAAAGGACTAAGCTTGTTACAAACCCTAGCAATGCGAATGGCATCTGATACCTACAAAACTCAAAGTCATGATAAACAAAGTGAATTCTAATTCAAAAAGGCTGAAACTTTGAGATTATTCTCAGTGAAACCTAATCAAGAAATTGCGTTATTGACAAACCCAGAAGACAGAAAGCTAGAGAAATTGAAAGATGCATACAGTGCGCAAGTGAAGAAGACGATGAAGAGTGTTGCGTAATTCCTAGCGAAGCGCTTGGTATTCTCATGGACTCTCGTTCTAGCTTCTTGAGAAGACGACGGGAGCGAATAAGAGTCGCAGTCCCCGAAGAAAACGGTTGTCCATTGCAGAGTATCTCCGGCGAAGTCATCGGCTTCGAGCTTCGAGAAAGGATTGATTGTCAGAAGAGAAAAGACACCGACGAGCTGAGTCAAGAGAGAAGCGAAACAACAGACATTCTCAACGGCGGAGGTACGGTGGTGAAGAAGGTCGACAAAGCCGGAATCTTGGAGCCATGATTCGAAAGCAGAGTCGGGTACGCTTAGCGAGAGAGGATTAACAGAGAAACCCATTCTTACAGATTTTCTCTTCAGAGGAAAGTTTCCATTTTTTTTGTCTTTGCAAGTGTTTTAAATTCGACAATTGAGAAAATCTTTCAAACAAAAGGGGAAGAAGAAGACACGAGAGAGAGAGAGAGAGAGAGAAATGTCAGCTTGGAATATCATCAAACACCTTCCGTGCAATTACTATCAGAAGAATCTCTCCCGCCAAATCCTCAGACCTCGCCGCTTCTTCTCTTCCTTGTCAAACTCTGCGTCTCACTCTACGTCTTCCTCATCTTCGTGCTTAACTGACTCTTTCGCTGCACCTTATCTCTCAGTTCGTATCAACTGTCCAAAACATGTCGTCGTATGTATCTCTCTTATACGCATCGTAAGTAAGATATTAGAGTATAAACGAGATTGAAATTTTGTTTATTTTCACTGTGGGTTTTGTTAGGATCCATTCTCGGAGGCGCTCTTGTGTTTTGGAGCGAGCTCAGTAGCTGTAAATGAAGACATCGAAGAAGAAGACGACGGAGATGCAGATGCAGCTTCTGGGTCTTCTCTTGCTTCGAAAGAGGTGAAAAATCTATGGAAAGCCTACTGCTTTAATATTCAGCTCCATCACCATATCCATAATTTGATCATATATAAGTTTCACACAAGTCAAAACTTCGAGTTTGATTCGAGTGATTTCTAGTTGGTGAAAGAAAGCACCAGAGTTTTGTATGATTGAACAATGTTGAACAAATTGAACATAATAGGAATGATTTTGCTTCAGTCCCAATGAAGTTTAGCTAAGTCTAAATGCCAGAGAGATTTGCAGAAAGAGTATGAGAACTTGTTCTGGTATAACCTCCAGGGATAAAAAAAAGTCGAGCTTTTGCGGAAAAAATCGAGAAATAACTCACATGGTTTAGTTCCCGGTCTCTTTATGTTTGAACTCTCTATATTCTGTGTAGTCTCATCAATCATGCTTGTTTATTGTAGATATGTATAGAGTCAATATTTCCAGTGCACGAAGAGGTGAAAATGTGCATTTCACTGGCTGCTGATTCGATAGGCTTGAAAGAGATACCAAAATTCAAAGTTGAAATGGGAGATGAACATGACTGGATAACCAAAAACCAGGTGAGTCTTGAGTTAACAAGAGGGACCATTTCAGTAATTGCGTTACGTTCTGTTTCATTTACTTGAACTTGCATAGTTAATTCAGAAACTCAGCACAGTGACTTGATTTGTTTGTGGGAACGCCACTTGAAGCTATATCTTTTTGGTTCATATTTTGCAGGAATTGTTTCAGCCTGTTGAAATTGCCGAGAGACTTTGGATCGTACCTGAGTGGACATCTCCTCCTGTATGTTCTTCAACTATCACATCATAAAGACACTACCGTCTATATTATAAAGAACTGTCCTAGCTACTGCATTTTCAGAGTATGAATCTCACTCTTTCAATAAGTTATGTGTGGCTTAAAGTACTCTTTCACTATTCTTTGCAAGGTCGCTGAAGCGGTAAACATCATTCTGAACCCTGGCTTTGCGTTTGGGACGGGAGAACATCCTACTACTAAGCTGTGTCTACTGCTTCTACGAAGTTTGATCAAAGGCGGAGAAGCTTTCCTTGACTATGGTACTGGTTCAGGGATACTTGCAATTGCAGCCCTCAAGGTAAAAAGATTCATACCTTCTTTTCAAATCTTTCACAAACCATTATTTCAAATCTTTATGTATTCTTTGTGTATCGCTCATTTAAAAAAATTGCAGTTTGGTGCTGCATCTTCTGTTGGTGTGGATATTGATCCTCTAGCAATAAGATCTGCGAGTCATAATGCAGCTCTGAACAACATTCAGTTGGAGAAACTGGAATTGCACCTTGCACCAAGTGAGAATAGCTCTTCCGGAATAGAAATACAATTGCGAAAAGAACAGTTTGATGTGGTCATTGCAAACATACTCTTGAACCCGGTTATGGAATTGGCAGATCATATCCTTTCATTCGCCAAACCTGGAGCAACCGTTGGCATTTCTGGTATCCTATCTGAACAGGTAAATAAAGAGTTCTCTCTAACATCGCTGTAGTCATGCATTGTTAATTTGTTATAGCAAGCTACATGCAAATGATGTGAACCCATAAAAAAGACCTTAAACTGACTAATTCAATGCCCTTTTTGTAGCTTCCAAAGGTAATAGAACGGTACTCTCCCTTCTTGGAGGACATTTCTACTGCCACAATAGATGATTGGGTATGCATTAGCGGTACCAAGAAAGGGGAGTTTATTGATAAATAATCACTTCTTCAGTGTTATATCAGAAAAGAGGCGATAACATAAAGCATGTGCAAAGAAAGGCACATAATAAAAATGTCTGATGATCTGCCTTGATGTACTCGTCATTGTTGTATTCAAAGATTCAAATCTATGATAAATTTAAAAATTTCTGTTGTACCCAACTCTGGTAGTAACTGTTGTGTTTAGATTGTGCTGGAAAAAAAAAAAAAAATCTGACGACATAGACTATCTTCACCTCTTGAGTTGTCTTCTTCCCAAAGAAGAGGTCTTCTTAGGAATGTAGACCTTGTAACTAACCTGAACAAAAAATCAAAAGAAAAAAGGAATAATTTCGTTTCAAGAGAAAAGTTTGGGCTCATATAGGCTTGACAAGAAACTACAAAGGAAACAATAATATTTCAAGCATTGCAGGAAGTTTACCTGAACCATTTCTCCACCTCGCATCACAGTCATCGTTTTCTGTTCGTATTGTGACTCATCTCTTGCTTCACCACTTGTCTTCTGCTCAGATTGAGACTCTCCTCTGGTTTCATCTAATGCCCCAGCGTCAGCATGAGAAGAAGACTGCGCGTTAAATGTAGAGCTGACTTTTGTTGGTTCTATGTTTTCACCACCATTCTTTGTTGCCAGAGCTAGAGAACTTTCTGGACAATTCTTGTCAATGGTACTGCCATTGATGCTCTCTGCTTCAGCATCTTCACGACCAGCGGCTTCTTTCCCACTAGCCAGATTTAAAGAACTTTCTTGTCCCAATACTGGTCTAATCAACTTTCGTTTACTTGAACAAGAGCTAATACCAGAACTAACTTTAACCTTCACCATATCACCAGACTGTTGAGAGGCAATATCAGGAACTACTGTTCCAGATTCACTGACATTATCAACCTCATGTAAAATCTTTTCCGAATCCTCAAAATCTCTGCTATCTGTAGAAACACAGAGCTTTGTCTGCTCCGTGAGTCCATGGTCTTGTGACTCATTAGTTTTTCCGGATTCAATTTGTCGAAGTTCTCCTGCAACAGAAGGCAACTCTTTTCTTGCTATTCCACTCCTTTGAGTCTCTCCGCGAAACCTTTTCAGATTCTCCAATGCTCTCTTCTTTAGAATGGCTTCCAGGTCATCATCTTTCAAGCTATTGTCTTGATGAAAAGCTTTGCTAGTTTCAGATTTATTATCTTCCCCAAATTCATCGTAGCTAACAGTTTTACGTCCACTATCAGAATCAGATTCCCCATCATGTCCTAACTCTCTATTGCCTCCGTGTCTTAGATAGGCATCCTGGTCATCTACCATGTCTTCTTCCTTTCCCTCATCCTTATCATAACTATACGATACAACAACTATCGATTTAAGCCTTTGGGAATTCTTCTCCGTCATAACTTCATCTTCCATTTGCCAGCATTCAGCAGGTCCACTATCTTCCTCTGACCCATTTTTGCTTCTTCTCCGCGTAGACTTAACCCTAGTCCTTCTTTTTCTGTCGCTCTGGCTATCCCCAATTGAGCGCGAATCACTGCTTGTGGAGCTTGAACTCGAAACTCTCTTACGTCTCTTTCTTGAGCTGATATTCTTCTTCTTCTTCCCTACATGTTCGTCTTTCGTCTTAGATCTTTTCTTTTTCTTTAGAAGACGAGTATCATCATCACCCCCGCTACTAGAATACCTCTTCCGTGACCTCTTCTTGCTCGCTTTAGACCGACGCTTCTGTCTTCTGTAATCATCATCTGAACTAGAAGAATACAAAGAAGAATCTGAACCAGTTAATTCACTCTCGTTTGAATAGTCTTTAACCCAACGAATCTTGTTTGATTTGTTTCTCTTGGTCTTCTTCTTATTCACCGATCGCAACTGCACATTTGCACAACAATCACACACATATATATATATATATATGAATCAGATACATCAACCAATAAAATCCCCTAATTGGACGATAAAGGTCGATACTTTAACAATCAAATCAAAAAGTTTCGATTTTTCTCATTGACCTAATTCTTTTCTACACATGAGAGATTAATGGGTAAGTCGTAATCCATTCAATCACGAAAGAGAAAGAGAGTTTTACATACCTTAGACGAATCTTTAGAGCGTTTAGTTTTCTTCGAGGACGATGAGGATTTGCCCATTGTATTGTCGATGTGTATCGCTTTCTCTTATCAAAATCTGCAGAAAACACAAAGAGGAAGAAAAGATCGAGAAAGAAGAAGAAAATTGAGAACTCAACACATCCTAAGTTTTATCTGAGTTTCTCTTGCCAACACTTACTTATGTCGATTCAATTTAATAAAAGGCCAAAGAAAAAAGGAACTTTGGTTGGAATGACAAACCCTTAAATTTTCAAATTTCCTAAAATTGGACCAAACGAATAAAGATGTTTCCTTTTTTCTTTTAAGATGGTATTGAAAAATTAAAAAATTTAATTTATAGATCTCATTTGATTTGGTATTTTGGTCTTCGACCTGATACCAAAGTTGACGGCTCTTTTGCTGCCAGAAATTTTCTTCTCCCAGTAAAGCTGTTCGTAGTTGGTCTTGAAGGGATTCAATCTCCTCAAAGGGGGACGAATCCCTACTATGTGGTTCTTCCAATCTCCTTTTCAATTCCTCGATTGCTTCCGATGTGGGACACCGGTCTTGTTTCCTCCAACGTGAAATTGCCCTGCGGCAATTTGCGATGCGTTCTCCTACCCCTGGCATATGCCCCTTTTGGGTCACAGTCCACCTCTTTTGGACGATCTGTTCGAAGTTAGGTTTGGAGATCCACCTTTTGTCAAAACGGAACTTCTGAGAACCCACCAGCTGCTTAGAGTTGATACGTGTAAGCACTGGGCGGTGATCCGATCCCCAGAACCTAAGATATTCTATTTGTGTATGGGAAAAGGCCTCATACCAATCCTCATTTCCCATTGCTCGATCGAGGCGACATCGGATCACATGTTTGCCTCGTCGCCCGACCCACGAAAGACAGTTCCCCAAATATGGGAAATCGATCATCCCACAACTTTGGCGCATTAAATTAAACTCCAAAAAAGAGTTGTCTGGCCTCCGCCGCCCATATGTTTTCTCGTGATGGCCCGTAAGTTTGTTAAAATCACCTGTCATAAACCAGGGACCCGTGCGTGTAGTGCTAATGCGTGTCAACCGTTCCCAAACATCCGCACGCTTAGAAATAACAGGTTCTCCATAAACAAAAGATAGAAACACTTTATTACCATGAATTGTGGCCAATACATCGATAATATTTTTATTGGAAAATAAAACTTGAATCTGAAATTCCGACTTAGCCAAAAGAGCTAAGCCGCCACTAAGACCGCATGGGTCAACAGTAAAAAGGAAATCATAATCAAACTCAGACTGCATATCCTGAATAAATTGTTGATCGCGTTTAGTCTCCATAAGAAAGAGGATCCCCGGGAAAATCTTCTTACGGAACTCTCGCAATCTTCGAACTGCCAAAAAGCTACCCGCCCCTTGGCAGTTCCAGCTTAGGATCATCTATGCGTCTGCCGGTGGTTTTTCTTTAACTACCGGATCTTCAAAGTTCCTCGAAGTTTTCCCTCCATAAGGGCCCGTCTTCGCAGAGGATGGGAAAACAACACAGTCTAAAACGGAGGCTCCCCTATCCGGGTCTTCCTTTGCTAAAGACGCGTGCTTGTGGATGCGGCAGCCCCGGAATGGGTTGTGTTTAATCTTCTTCTTAACAGCCAACGCTTTGCCAATTCGTTGTTCAATTCTCTTGGGTTTCTTTTCCAGAAATCTGGGCCCTCCCTGAGGCCCATTTTGTGTTGAACGAGCCTCCACGACAAACTCTTTGAGTGGGGATATAACTTCCATGGCAGCAAACTGGGTTTCAAGCCCCAGAGCAGAAAATGCCTGGGCTTTGACCCACTGAGGCCCAGGCCCTTCCCCCTTTCCTGCTCATTCTCCTCATGGGCCTTCTCCTCAATTGCCTGTATTCTGTGGGCCGAACCCCCAAGCCCAGACTCCCCTTCCTGAAGTCCATTCAACGAAAGCCCAGCAGGAGCAAGGCGGCCCTCCTTCGTCGAACTCCCTGTGTCCACCGCAGGCCCCATACGGGAGATCACCGTCCCCTTTGGCCCCTGCGTTCACCATACACTCGCCTTCCGCTTCATCTCCGTATTTCCTTGGCGAGTCAAACCGACACCTTCCGCCGACACTTTCCCGTTCTTGCCGGTTCGCCTACTCCCAATGTTGCGATCTTCTCCGGCCACGATATGCCGAATTTCCGGCGGCCCCCTCTGACCGTCCACTGGTTCCTTTTCGATCTTCTCGGACTCCCTATACTTGGCTTCCCCTTTCTCCCATGTCTCATTTTGGGCATAGATTAGCTTAGCTACCTTCGCCTCCTCCTCCGTATTATGGTACCAATTTTTGCTATGAATCCCCGATCCACCCGTCTGCACCGCCAAGTTATCAGCAGTTGGAGCTCCGGCAGGCACAGTTCCGACTCGCGCATCCTCCCTTGGAAATGATTTTTGGACCCACTCCTTTGTACCTCTTGGCTACACTTCTCTCCTCTGCAACTAGACGAGTGTATTCGAGCTCTTCCGTCAAATTTCTTTGGACTGGTTTCCTCTTAGGCGACCCCGTTTGGGACCCGACATTCTCCATAGGAGTCATAGCATGCTCCCAATTTCGCAGAGATGGAGCCACCTCGACCCAAGCTGCTCGCTTTCCCCTACGACCATCATCCTCCTCCCTCCGCCTGCTAGGCTCGCGTCGTCTATCCTGATGATTCCGAAATGCCCCCAACCGGACCGGGCAGTTCCTAGAGTCATGTGTCATCCTGTAGCATGACTTGCAGTGATTCTGTAATTTGATATACTCAAAACGAATCTTGAAGAGCTCCTCTTGTTCGGAGACCGTTTCACAAAACAATATTAACGGTGCCTCACACTCAACCATCACTTGCACCATTGGGAACGGTTCCTCCAAAGACCAGTTGAGGAGTTCCTCGAGGTCCTCACCAATCCACACCACCTGTTTTTTTCCTCAATAAACATGTCCGGAAGATCCAAAATGCGAATCCAAAAGGGAATTGATGATGGGAAGTCCAACCTTACCGTAGGGACCCAACGATCAATCCCAATCATCCAACCCTCGAAATGGTAAGGTCAATTATCGAGCACCATTTGGAGGTATGATTCCTCCTTGAATCGGAAATGAAATCTTCCTCCTCCCATATCTACTCCCTGCACACGACCTTCACATTTCCAAATCGTAGGCAAAAACCAATCAAAGCTTTAACTCTGCTTTCTTGTACTTCCAAATTCAGGACTCGTCCCACCAAGGTCATCTCGAAACGCTGAAGAATTTGTGTGTTGCTAATCGGGAGAAGTTGCAGAGGTTTGGCTCTTCTCGTCTCATGATCAGAAGCAATTTGTTTCCCAAGAAAAGCCATTGTTGTACACCCAGAAATCACCGAAAACCAGTTGTTGTGTTGGCCAGAGATGAGATAGAATGAGCCCGTAATCATCCTCCATTGGCAATTCAATCGTTTAAATAGCAGGATCGGGAAACGCTCCCCCCACTAGATCCGATTCGCAGAGATAGCGGGATCTGATGAAACTCCCCAAATATCTCTCTTTCCTTAATTACTCCTCTATCAGAGACGATCCCTCCTCCGATTCGCTGTGCTAAATCACCTCCCCGATTTTCCTCCTCTCCATGATTATGCCCGGGCCCAGTATTGAAACTTTCCCTAATCGTATCCCGATGGATCTCCCCCAAGCAGAGAAGCTCCATAGTGAACAGGTTCATAAGCGAGAACGTCCGAGCCATCGCATCACTGCAAAAAAGCTCCGGGTTCTGTCCCAATTGCTTGCCTCTAGCCTCGCCGGAAAAAAACAGCGAGGTGGAGACCCGTTGCCAAGTGGTTGTGCCGATAGGTCGCCGTTATAATTCCGAACAAATACCGTCGTCGGAACATGTGACCCCTGACGTATTAAAATTCAAAATCCCGACGGTTCCGTCGCCTCAGCGAGAGAGAACCGCGGCCGTTATATTGGTGTGGTTGAGAATGGTTCCAAGCCTCCACAAAACAACGTAGGGCACGTAATAGGATTATGGGTATCCTACAAGCTACTGGTGAGTGGACTGAAAAAGAAGAGGAGATTGAGACAATGACCCTAGACTATTTCCATGATATCTTCTCCTCCTCTCCGATATCTGACCTGGAGTCATCTATAGAGCATCTAAGTTGTTCAGTTATGGCAGGGATGAATACATCGCTGACCCAGGCGGTATCAGCGTCGGCGGTAAAGGCGGCAGTTTTTTCAATACATCCCGAGAAGGCACCAGGATCGGACGGGATGACCGCTCTATTTTATCAGAAGTTTTGGCATATTATCAGACCTCGGGTGGTTACTATGGTACAAGATTTTTTTGATACAGGCACACTAGATCCCAAATGCAATGAGGTGAATATATGCTTAATTCCTAAATCGGAAAGACTTCGGATGATGAAGGAGTTTCGCCCGATAAGTCTGTGTAACGTTAGTTATAAGATTATCTCGAAGGTGCTCTGCCAGCGGCTCAAGAAATTCCTACCGAAGCTAATCTCGGAAAACCAGTCTGCTTTTGTGACAGGGAGACAGATTACAGACAATATTCTCTTGGCCTAGGAAGTTTATCATGCCCTGCAAACCAATAAGATTGGAAAAAGGGAGGGAATGGCAATCAAGACAGATATGAGTAAGGCATATGACAGAGTGGAGTGGCGCTTTCTGGCAGCCCTAATGCAGAAAATGGATTTTGAAGATAAATGGATCTCCTGGATCATGGCCTGCGTTAATTCGGTAACATACCGAGTCATGTTAAACGGTGACCCAAAAAGTGGGATTACTCTGACCAGGGGGCTACGCAAAGGGGATCCACTGTCACCATATATTTTCGTACTCTGTACGAAAGTGCTGATTTCTAATCCTCGGAGAGCCGAAACCTCAGGGCCCATCTCTGGAATTAGGGTAGCCCCGACGTCCCCAACGGTTTCACATCTCCTTTTTGCAGATGATAGCCTGTTGTTCTGCAAAGCGACGACACAACAGTGTGATTGTATTCTGGAAGTCCTTCGTATATACGGAAATGCTTCGGGGCAATGTATCAATTTTGACAAGTTAGCGATCACCTTTGGCAAGGATGTGCCCGGGGATCTCCGGGAGGAACTAAAACTTAAACTCAATATCCCCACTGAGGGTGGAGCCGGCAAATACCTAGGTATACCGAAACAGCTACAAGGATCTAAAGCGGAGGTGTTTGCCTATGTTCAAGATAGACTGCATCAACGCATTAACGGATGGTCAGCCAAATTTCTTTCTAGAGGAGGCAAGGAGGTAATGATAAAGTCGGTCGCACAGGCACTACCCAAGAGCGTCCACCGTAAGTTGGCGAGTGCAATAGCGGACTTCTGGTGGAGGAATACTCAAAACTCAAAAGGGATGCACTGGATTGCTTGGCAAAAATTGTGTCTCCCTAAACATGCAGGGGGTATTGGTTTCAAGTCTTTCGAAGAGTTCAATCAAGCCTTATTGGCCAAACAACTCTGGCGACTTCACCAATATCCCAACTCTCTAGTGGCGCGAGTTCTCAAAGGGAAGTATTTCAGATTCTCTCATCCTTTTCAGGCCAAAAAGGCATCTCGCCCATCCTATGGATGGCGGAGTTTATGGAGTGCGAAAACATTAATAGATTACGGCATGCGGCGCACCATAGGGAATGGTGCTAGAACGTGGGTTTGGACAGATAACTGGATTCCTGATAAAGTCCCCCAACCAGCAAGGGGCGTACAACGAAGAGTTCCGGGTCAAATACAGAATATGAACCTGAGGGTTATCGATTTGATTGACGAAGACTCCAACACTTGGAACATCCGAGCATTGGAACAACATATCGACCCGGCGGATGTCCCGATTATTAAGTCCCTGATCCCATCACGGATAGGTACTTCGGATGGATACTGTTGGCATTTTACTACCTCTGGTACGTATACGGTACGCTCAGGATATGAAGTTGCACGGGCAAATCTAAAAGAAGACATCTGTTTTGTAACACAACTCCCGTCCATTAATCCACTGAAGTCATTGGTGTGGAAAACGGCTACTACAAATAAACTCCGGCATTTCCTATGGCAAGCCCTCTCCGGAGCGGTAGCAGTCAATGAACGCCTAGCGTATCGACACCTCCAACAAGATCGGAACTGCTCGAAGTGTGGAGATGAGGAAAAGACTATTAACCATGTCCTCTTTACATGCCCCACGGCTAAGCAATCCTGGGCTCTGTCACAAATCCCGCACATCACTTCGGTCTTCCCAATGGACAACCTGTGGGGCAACTTTGAATATCTTCTTTCCAGGGTTCCCAACCAGAATGAAGTTGAAGAATATGTAAGATGCTATCCTTGGATAATATGGTACCTCTGGAAAGCACGTAATGATAAAGTGTTTAAGAACCTGGACCGGTCACCCCCAGATGTCATTGATCTTGCTAGGAAGGAGGTTGCGGCCTGGGTTTTAGCCAATGAGAAGGTAACAACAGAGGTGAGTGGATTACAACGTCCTATAGCTACGGTATTACCAAGGGCCACCGTCACCTGCTTTATTGATGGATCCTGGAAAGAGGGAGACCACACGAGTGGACTAGGCTGGACACTTCAACTGCAGGATGGGGAGATTGATCTCCTAGGCCTATGAGGGGTGAACCGGGGGTTTTCTCCCCTGTACACAGAGCTGCTTAGTCTACTATGGGCCCTTCAGAGCCTGCGCAAGAAAAGAAGATTTTGTACGATGTTCGCCACGGACTCCCAAGAGCTAGCTGCAATGATACGGGACTTAGACAACTGGCCGCGTTTTCGAACCGAATTGGAGGAATACAAGGCACTCAGAGCGCGGTTCCCTGACTTTACTCTACAGTATTGCCCCAGAGAACAGAATGAAAAGGCCGACATCCTGGCCCGGACCGCTCGACTTTGAAACATAATGTTCTCTTATGTTAGCGTGTGTACTGCACATTGGTTCCCAGACACGATTGTGTTTGGTTAATCAAGGAGGTATGCGTCTCGTGTTAAAAAAAAAAAAAAAAAAAATCTCATTTGATTGAGAGGAAGGAAAAAGTTTGGTTTTTTCAAATGCTTAAGACTTTTTTTGTATACTTCAAGTCTTCAACAACACTTAAACCAGATTGAGTATATGAAAAAAGCTTTTGTAAAGTTCTGTTTTTGATGTTTCTTTCCCTTTTGGCTTTTTGCGAACATGTCATTGATGGTATGCTAAAATCTTCTTTTTTTTTCTTTTCTTCTGTTCATAATCATTCTTAGTTTGATAGCTAGATTGATTTGGTTTGGGTTTTGGCATAACAAACAATGCAGTTTTTTACACAAGTAAGAACCAAGAGACCATGAAGAAAGTCTTTGAGGGTCTTTGAGATATTTAAACAACACAGCAACTTCCATACACACCTATAAACCTCATGCTACAGATTTCTACACATAACAAGCTCTGATCTTGACAAACATTATTTATTCCACACATAAAAAAAAAGAGGCAAGAATCTAAAGCTAACATTTTCAAGAATCTTCAGTGTCGCTTGTGCTACCACGAGTGTCGATATAAACCTCTGTCGATAAATCGATTTCATCCACTATCCTTCCTCTGAAAAGAAAAGGATTGCGATAAACCCGAGTTTATGGCTGAAACCATGGACCAGAGAACTTTTGAAGATGAGATGTTTACCTTTCCAGAACAAATTTGCCTTCTTTATACTTCTGAGCTTTCTCGTGCGCTGATTCCTGCAAACAAGAAAGCAATAATGTAAAATGAGGAACCCGCTCCCAAGAAACACGGAAGTGAGACTGAAGAGAGAGCACAGGTTAGGTGAGACTTACATATTTCCAGCCAACATTCTGTCCGCAACAGCAGCAGAAAATATCAGCTACGGTGTGCATACCCGAAAGCATCATCCTTTCCTCTAGTGGACCCATACTTATGTTCACCCTGAAATTCAAATTCAGCATTGGAATCAGCTCTATGTATATCCACTCTGAATACAAAAAAAAAAAAACTGCATTATAGAAGTAAGAAAAGGGTACCGATGCAGAGAGATTGACTATATAGGTAGGAAAAAGACTAGTTTTGAGTACTCAGCAAGATTCAGATAATGTACTCAGCAAGCTAAAAGGCAGTATCATCTATAAGTTTATATGGCATACATGTTTTTTTGCATTGCATATGCATTTAGCCAATAGTACTGGCGATTTTTTGCGGTGTTGCTTATACAGAAACTATCGTCTAGCCTTGTTAGATAGGCAAGGGAAATCTTCTAGTGCTTGACATAGAAGAAACATAACAAATTCCATAAACACATTAAGGAAGTTTACACTTACGAACGATTAAAGAGGTATGCCTTTCCTCGGCGACAATGGAACGACTGCAAACAAAGGTCGGTCAGAATAAGGGTTACACTCTCAATTGAATAGATTTAAAACAAAACAAATATCAAATTAACCAAAGCTAAACAAACATTATTACACCATAAGCTAAAATTGCCTCAATTTCTCATATTCCAATGATAAAAATCTTCATTCAATGATACAAGGTTTAAGCAGAAGTAACTCCAAGTATAAATCCAGGTTAAAGTAAAAGTTTTTTCCAGCTACGTTAATTCTCCAATCTTTATAGCTCAAAAACCCATAAGGAAAAACACTCAGCTTGAGAATTTTTCTATCAGTAACTAAACTATCATAGATTTGTAATATACATCAATTCCAACATAGTAACAACCTCAGAGAGATGTTGAGAAAGATGAGAACTTGGAAACATGTATAATTTAAAAAGGAGGAGGAATTATGTACCCGAGAAACAAGATCATCGGGAAGAGCAAGATGGGTTCTGCAAAACCTGCATCTGTAAGATCTTCCCTCAAGCTCTACCGTAAATATCCTTCCCATTCTTCTCCACTGCTCGTACTCTCTCTCTGTTTCTTTCTTTTCTGTTCAATCACTAAGAGGCCATATAAATTATTGAGTTGGGCCTCTGTTGGGCCCATTTCAAACTTTGGTCGTCGAGAAACGTCTTTAGTTTGCTTTTGTTGACTTTTTTATTTGATCATTTAACGGATGTTCCATGATGACGATACGCCGTCGACCATTTTGCTAACTTTGCCTTCGCTTTGGAGATAATGATTATCGTTGATTTTTTTAATATTCAGTTACAATTAATTTTTTTTTTTGTCGGCTAGTTACAATTAAATTTAAAACTCATCTTTCTTACTATAGAGATCTGTTGCAATCAATTATTTTAAAATATGGAGGATTAAAAATTCATTTACAAAAACAAATTAAAATTTTTTTTAATGAAATCTAATGAGATAGATGATATTTATAATTTTATATAGCAATCTATTAAGGAGCACTTTATAAAAATATCGTTTTTGGTGTACTACTTTGCAAAAATATTACACTGGATTATTCTTTTGTAAAAATACGATAAATTATAAATTTTTAAAATTATAAACCCTAAAAAATATTTTAATTCTTAATAAACTCTAAAATTTTAAAATTATACAATAGTTAATCAAAACATAAATAATATAATAAATAAATAATTTTTTTAAAAGTAACATTTTTACAAATTTTTTGAAAATATGATTTTTTTTTTGAAAAATGGCACTTCAAAAATAGTATTTCTCAAAATTTCTCATCTAATAATTATAGGAATGTCCTCCTACAACAAAAAATAAGAACTTCCTCCTACTTAACACTTTTTTAAACTTAAAAGGAATTAATCATATATATGTTCGGTTGTACCTTTCTCTTGGCCTTTGGAACTGTTAACACTTTATCGCGCATAGAAACTGTTATCTAATGGTCTACAAAATATTATGCCATTAACTAGATAAAAATACTACAAAATATTATGCCATTAACTAAATAAAAACACTAGTACTTACATACATGCATATAATATATATACGTGTACAAAATATTATGCCATTAACTAAATAAAAATACTAGTACTTACATACATGCATATAATATATATACATGTACATATGATCAGACCATTCATCACGACGACCCATACACACACTTGTCTTTCTTCCTGAAAACGTCCAAACCCTAGCTTTTTTTCCATTTTCCTCCCAATTACAATTATTTTTTTTTAATTTTTAAATTTTTTTTTTTATTCTATTTTCCAACTTTAAAATTTCTCTCTTTTCTTCTCGGGCTTTTTTTTCACCCTGAAACTATAAATACATGAATGATATATCGTCCAAGACCAAGTTCCGATCCCGTACGACGCGTGGATTGCCATTTCCATGCACCACGCCCACTCTCTCCACTCATTAGTACGTATACTCGCATTTCATGCATGCTCGTATCACGTGCCGTTACTTCGCCGTCCAACTCCATGAACGGTTCTACATCCGCCACTTGGCACGACGTGGAGCGTCCAATATTGTTGGGACCACAACCACATGAGGACCATCATCATCTTCGGAGTTTGAAGTTGTTTTTTATTTAATATATTTTATCTCTTTAACGCTCTCAGGTTTTGTCATTTGGTGTGAAACATGCATATCCATGTACTTGTATTTGAATACTTAGGGTTCTTGTAATTATTGATTGATATAAATAGAAATTTAGAGAATATTCTTGATAGGAAGATTACAAATGCTTGAAATTAGTTTTAGTCCGACAAAAGAACAACCCTTATGTTTACCTCTTTATGTCGCTAAAGCAGTATTTCTATATCTTTGCAGATACCATATATACCATTGCAACGTTGCAAACAATAAATTTATGTACGAGAGACTCTTGATCATGAACAAAAAAAACGAGAGATTTGTCATTAATATTCACTGTATTAATATATATATTTTAATATAATCTTTCGGAAGTGTAAAATTGTGTATAATACTAATGGTAATAAGTGTAGTGGATTTTGCTAAATTATTGAGTTAGGTTTTGAATGGTTTGGTATCAGATGGGGCAAATTAATTGCAGGCGAGACTGTGTTTCTTTACTATTCATAAGTTTATTATGATACCTCAATCGTTGGGCGTAATCGGTGTGGGCGCAATGACGAAAGCAAAATTAGACGTCTTTTGAAAAAAAAAAGCAAAAAAGACTTGTTCTTTTTCCTATAAATGTGAAAAAAATAGCAGTGTAGACAAAAAAAAAATGGTCGCCTCATCACTAAGCTGATTTGTGTTCTAAACTTATGTTGGTCAATTTTTCTAGTGAAAACCAATTTGCTGTTACTTTAACTTTTTTGGGAGAAAAATGTGGTGCCATATAACTAATTAATTTAGTCTGCACAAACTAATTTTTTCCATCAAATTAAACAACTTAATTATTGCCAACGAAATCCCAAAATAATAAGCATACATACATAAATAAAATATATACACGTGTATACATATATATATATATACATACCCCTTGGCTAAACATCATGAAAATTTGCCATTTAGCGAAAGTCTGTGACCAAGAATTTGTCTTATGACTAGGTAGTATAGGTTGGTGATGCAACAACAGTAATAATTGATGATGGTAATGATGATGATGATAGTGGTGTTAAACACATACATATGTATATACTATATACTATACACACGGAAATGAAAACGCATAATGTTATTTAAAACAGAGGTATTATTAATTATGTCTCTTTCCAAAACTAGAAACCATCCTTCTGAAAGCGAGGTGGACTGTTGTACATGATCTGAACTTGAGAGTGGTCCGTTCGTCAGCATGCGCATCGTAGTCATTATCCTCATTTCAAAATCCTTAATCCAACTACTTTCTTTCTTTGTCATGGTTATATTATTTACTTTTATTGTTAAACTATGCAAGAGAGTAATCCAAAATATTTTTTCTGTTTTATATTAATTGTCATTCTATACTTATTTTTTTGTTTTATATTACTTGTCATTCTGTAATTTCAATGGACAATTATTACCAATTTTTTCATTTTTATTTCTACTTTTAAACTTATTAACTACACATATCAAATAAATAATGCATTAATTAGGAGTAAAACAGAAACTTTAATTATTTTTTTAATTTGTGTAAAAAAATAAATAAATTGAAATGAAGAGAGTATCATTTAAATTACTGAAACTAACAGCATACGCGTGCGGCGTGCATGTTATCTAAATTATTATTAAGCCAAATTAACCCAAACTATATATTATATTTGGTCGTCACATAAATATACGATTTAAGCAAGAAAATACAATTAATTAATTGAATTGGATTTCAAGTACTTAGATTTGTAACTTGAAACTTTGTTTAAACAGAGAGAAGTTATATTCGGTAGCATGTGCTATCCGTATAAGACAACATTAGCTAAAACAAACAAATCTACATGAACGTGTTACATTCGAGCATCTTTACTTGCATAAATCATTAGCTACATACATTCTAATTATGGCAATCATCTAACTCGGCGACCAATATTCTTTTTATCACCGGAGATTTGGAACAGTTGAATTCTGGAACCATATGCATAAATGCAATATCAAATCTGCAGTAACGCCTCAAGAAGAAAACGGATGTATCTAAAGGCGACCGACTATTTAAATCCATATTGTCGGGTAACATATGATTGAACTGATAACAACGAGCACAACGCACTCACTCTCAAATATCATGGAAAACATCAAAAATATATAAGGCCAAGAAATCAACATAACGATTAAACTTCATACCAAAAAAAAAACATAATGATTAAACATTATATTACATAAGCGAGCATAGCTTCTTATACATATGCACGTTATATAGACCAGAAAACAAGCACGACCGGCACACTTAAAACTATATACTCTTTCCATTTCAAAATGTAAGTTGTTCTGAAGGTTTTTTTTGTTTCAAAATATAAATTGTTTTGACAATCTTATTTACTTTTTAACGTTGACCACTAGTATTTTACAGTTTTTTGTATGATTGGTCAAATTATTGTTATTAAATATATTAAATGATATTTTTTAGTAGAAAAGTAGTTTCTTAATATCCGCGTTTTTATCTAAAACAACTTACATTTTGAATCTTACATTTTGAATCAGAGAGAGTATAACCGAACGAAAACATCAAGCTATAGGCAATATTCAGCTCCTCGATTCACATTTAGAAATACCATAATTAAACATTACATAGACGAGCATAGCTTATACATATGCACGTTATATGGTCCAGAAAACAAACACGACCGGTAAACTTAAAACTACATAACTAAACGAAAACATCAAGCTAGGGGCAATATTCCGCTCCTCGATACAAATTTAGAAATACCATAATTATCATCCTAGAAATTAAAAACCCTAACGGGAACATATATAATTATTATAGTTAACGCATAGCTCCTTTTGTGATCAGTCAGTTCCAAAGACAGTCAAGTCCAGCATGAAGCAAACCGGCCTTTGTCTCGTTCTCTTGAGCCGTCGTCGATAGCCAGTAATTCATCCCGGATCCGCCATAGGAAGAAGGCAGATTAACGGAGGAATTCATAGTCGCCGCAGAAGACGATCCAAAGTAAGGAAAATGATTGAAGTTTTCTTGGAACGACCTTAAGTTAGATAGAGTCGAGACGTTTCTAGAGACGAAACGAGGGAAAGGGTCAAAGTCAAACCCAACCGGCGCAGGCGGTGTGAAATGGTTGAATGAGTCAACGTTAACGTTAAGGCCTAAGGCAGTAGTAGTGGCAGTGGAGAAACAGGACACGTGCTCGGTTATTGCAGTGGCTGTGACGGTTGTGTTGTCGTACGAGCAACTGCTATCGGTGTAGCCGAGGGTTGTGGTGGGATCCAGGAGAGGAGGGAGTGAGACGGAGGAAGGAGAGCTTGGTTGTTCTTGGTAGTTTCTTGAGATGGTTGAGGGTATTTTCGTCTTTTTAGACGCACTGGTGCCGCTGCAAACGGTAACATTTGCTCCGGCTCCCGCTCCGGTACTGGCTAAACCGGTTTTCTGGAAAACCCTAGAGATCACCCACTCGTCCTGAGGGAATAAATTTAAAATATTGAAAAGTTAAATTCTATATAATATTTCAAAAGTCAATGTTAGATTTTGGAGATAAAAGAAAGTGAAGATTTAAAATAACCATGGAATAATAGCTTGCAGAGAGGGAATGTACATTGGACAGTGCAAGGGATATTGAACACTAACTAAATTATATAAATTAATTAACAGCAAATTTCATTTAATATTTGTAGGTCAGAAAATCCTGCATATGGGTTTTGCATTGGATTTGGGGTTTTGCATTGAGTTTTCCAAAAGTAGGATGTATTAATATTTTATTTGATCAGAAGTAGTATTAATATTTCTTGCTATAGGAAAGCAGTATGATTAAAATCCCAATAAATAAAAAGCAGATCTTTTCTATTTTATGATCCATGATGCTGTCACTAGTATAACCCTAATAAATCCCCATTCCTTTTTAGCCATCAATATTAAATGCAAAAAAGCAAAACAAAGTAAAACTCAACGTCACCGACTATGTCATACTCTTGGGAAAAAAAATCCGGAAGGTTTATATAAAATTTACATATCAAATAATAAAAAGTTTTAACCAAAACAATCATAAAGATTCTTAAAAAATTATCAATCAAATTCAAAGGGATTAAATTAAAACAAATACCTTGGAGCTTCTGGAGATGAAATGGTAAGCGAATTTTCCTTCAAGACGATATTCATGCATAACCCAATTACTCTTCTCTCCTTTAGGAGCTCTTCCTTTGTAAAAGACAAGAGTCTTCTTCATCCCAACAAGTGCACTAGTCTTTGAACTGTAAATCTCTCTGTCTTTTCCGGTAGCTTTCCAGTAACCAGCCTCCGTTGCTCTGTTCGTTCTCAGCCCCGTCGGGTATTTCCGGTCACGGAGGCTAAAGAAGTACCATTCTTTCTCTCCCATTTTAGCCTTCCCTAAAAGAATTTAAGAGTAAAGATTTCAAGAATCTTAGTTACAAGAAGAATATGTAAGTTAGTTAGTTAAGCTAGTTATGTTTGTTTTTCCTTACCGGGAAGGTGCCAAGGCTCGCACTTGTTGAGATCAACTTCTGCAATGGCACGACTCGTGAAACAACCGTCGAGGACCTTGCGGAGGAGGTAATGAGTTATGAGCTCTTCGTCCGTCGGATGAAATCTAAAACCCGGCGGAAGATACTGGCCGTCTCCGCCGTGGTCGTAGTGGTAGTATGGAATGTCCATGAAGAAAAGAAGATCTAAGCTTTTTGAGAGAGAGAGAGCAAAAAACCCTAAGGAAACTCAAATGTTTTGGAGAAGAGGATAAATATATCTTGAATATAAATGGATGGTTCTTGAGTAAGGGACGTGGTTATAATGGTGGATATACGGATATTTTGTTTATTTATTTTTTGTGATACAGTGGAATTTGATAAATCAAAAACGGCGAAATAGGAGGAGTTTTTTTTTTCTTTAGTGAAAGTAAATAATTTTAAAAGTCTTAGAGATAATAATTATTATTATAAAAAAGACAGGTACGTCTACTCTTTCATAGGAATCTGTGGTTTCTCTGCCTTGTCTTGTAGTAAAGAGAGCAATGCCAAAGCAGATTATTACATCATATTTTTTAGTTTATCGATATTTTCTTTTATAGAGTCGAGAATTTTTTTTCATAAAATGAATTTAATATAACAAATTAATCATGAAGCGTACGTATTGTTTAAGTAAATTATTAAAGAAACGAGGAATGGGCTCTTCCCTATTTATATCTGAGTATGCGTGCGTGCATGAGAAAAAGTGCAGTGGTATTCTCTGTCAGTGATGAAAATAAAAGAGAGGATGCAGATTGTATCTTTTTTAATATATATAATTAATCATTTTCTGTTCTTGTCTACAATCTTCATTTTTTTCTTTTTATTATTTTGTGTTTGGAACACATTATTATTTATTGTACATACAACGACTAATCGAAACAATAGCATTATAGTGATGATATAACATTATTAGACATATACATTAGTTATTTGGAAAACGAAGAGTTTGATCTTTTTTTCTAATAGAAAATGGATATTATATCGATAAGGCTGTTTCAAATCTTGGAGTGCAGCACAGTACATGATTAATTTATCAAAAATTGACAGAGGATTCGTTACTACACGCCACCACCTTCTCCACCTTTCACCTCTCTCTCCTTTTTATCTTGATTTTTTTTCCCTTTTCAGTTCCATATTTTCCTTTCTCCTGTGACAAATTTTTAATTCTTGTATTGCTTCACGATCAGAAAAATATTAAATACAATTTTGGGTAAGATTTTGAATCTTATGAATAAACTGTTAATCTTAAAACTAGATTATATGGTAAATGCATACAAATTATCTCTATTTTCATTTCTAAACTCTATTTTTTCTTCAACTCATCTTTGTTTCTATCTTTGAATAGAAAATGTTATCTTTTTCACTATATATATAGAGAAAAAGCTATTTGTTTTTTTGTATTTATAAAATAGTCTTTTAAATTTAATGTTTTCAATTATAACTAAAAAAGGAATTATGAGATTTAGCAAATCTTAGGATAAGTTAAATAATACTTTGAATTTGTTAAGTATTAAAAAACATGAATATTCATGAATTTTTTTTTAAAATGCCACTTTTCAAAAATAACATATTTTCAAAATCTTTAGAATAATGCGACTTTTTCAAAAAAAAAAATTTTATTATATCATTTATGATTGGGTTAACTATCTTGTATTTGAGATTAGTTTTGAGGGTTTAAGAGGTTTTAGGGGTCAAAATATTTGTTAGGGTTTCTAATTTTGAGATTTAGGGTTTAAAAATTCATAATTAGTTGCATTTTTGTAAATGGACATCTTTAAGTGGCATTTTTACAAATATACATATTAAAAGTGCTATTTTTGCAATTGTCCCAATATTCATTAAGTATAAATAGAGTTAATATATTAAGTTATTTATAACTTAATGAATATTTACGATGTATAAAATAATATGTGAAAAGACTATTTTGGATGGTATTTTAATTATTTTTATTTAATGTAATTTGGTCTTATTTATATAATATATGTATTTTTGCAAAGTTATAATTCATTGAATTTTTTTTTGCAAAAGTAAAATAAATTGGGTCAATTTGTAAAGTTTACCAAATAACTTTTATTTTTAATAAAAAAATATTAGAGAAATTTTAAGAAATACTATTTTTCAAGTGCCATTTTTCAAAAATGCCATATTTTTAAAATCTTTGCAAAAATGCTACTTTTTAAAAATTATTGTTCATTATATCATTTATGTTTGGGTTAACTATGTTGTATTAGGGTTTATTTTGAGAGTTTTAAGGAGGTTTAGAGGTCAAAACATTTTTTAGTGTTTATAATTTAAGATTTAGGTTTTAAAAATTCATAATTAGTGATATTTTTGCAAATAGACACCTCTAAGTAGCATTCTTATAAATGTATACACCAAAAGTGTTATTTTTGCAATTACTCCAAAATATTATATTTTGAAATATTCTTTTTAGAAACAAAAATAGAAAAATACATTGGAGTAAAATCACCACTTCAAGAAGAGCTGGGAGGAGGAAGGAGAAAGGAGAAAGGAGAAGCCTAGTGAAGAACTCTGTTTTTTGTTGTGTTATTATTTTTTTTTTTTGAATGAATGTTAAATTTATTCAATCAAATGTTTTTGTACAATAAATGTATCTTTTGCTAAATATCTAAAGGAACAAAATTTAATTAGATGATGGATATGAGCTACAACTCCATAGCGTCCGCATATGCATAGTCTCCGGAGTTTCAGATCGAGTTGATTCAATGCTTCACGTTCTTGTCAATTAGCTTGATCAGAGATGAGGCAGATGAACAATGTCTCCATGAAGTCAATGGTTTCTTTCTCGCCATATATGGTACACACTAGTTTGGAAGACATAACGGATTAGAAACAAGGCATATTTCTCTCTGATAGATGTGAGAAGACTGACGATATGGCTCTAAGTAGTGTTGTAGTGTGAACCAAGTATTTTGAAGATAGTTTCCTCCATATCTCTGCGGAGAAGCAGAATTCGAAGAAGAAATGGTCGCGTGTTTCCTCTGCATTTGGGCATAGAACACAGTCCACATTCTGATTTGAATTCCAAAGACGCATTAGATGTCTCGTTGTCAATTGATTATGGATAGCCAACCACGTTAAAATGCGTATTTAGAAGTTGCGTGGATGAACCACACTCCTTTATACCAGATTTGTGTGGGCTGAGCTGTTCTTATTAATCTCCAAGTATTCCTCGTTACGAATCGTTGCTTGTATATATTGTCAGAGTATTTCCAATACGAGACATTATCTTCCATTGTTCTCGATAATTTGGCCTTGTTTATGGCTTCCTCTATGTCATTTAGATAATCCACTCGATGCCTACGACGACGATGGTTATCAAAGACCTCAACCAAAGTTACAAAAGTTGTGTTATTTACATCTTTAAGAATAAAAGTTGCAAGATGCATTGTTGTAGTGTATGTTTTGCTTGTGTTTGGTAAACATAATTGATTAATATATTGGATTATAAAAAAAAATCATTAAGGTTACATATTTATGAAATATTAGGAGCCTATTTTTAAATCTTGCCCCTAAGTCTATAAAATGTTTGAGCCGGCACTGGCTGAAGATCTTTATGCTGAAGACGACGGTGATGCAGTGCTAATGAAGGATCCGATAGAGAGTTTTGATTTCCTAAAATTACCAAATAAGGATCTGATACCTTGTTTTAATCTTTTTGTTTGTATTATTTTAATTGTTTCCAAAATAGTTTACAAATTAATATTAAAACAACATTTTTTTAATATTAATGAAGGAAAAAAAATGAAATTTAGATTATCTAAATTTTAGTGGGACAAATTTATGTTTTTAAAGATGTATTGGGACAAACTATAATTTAATGTCTCATAATTTAACAAATTTCTCTAAAAACTAATCATGTGTATAATTAATTAAAAACCTCTTCACTTCGACTATTCATATTTACGTGGTTCGGAGTTAGCGTTTGTCGTGTGTAATTAAAAAAAGAAGGGTATGTGTAAAAGTAATAAGTATACATTAAAAATTTAAAATCATTATCAGAGACATGCTAAGACTATTACACCTGCTACTACTGTTTAATTTACTACTGTCTATAAATCGTAGGTATCTATGTCTGTTTAGACATATCAGCAAATAACAGTAACTAAATCTAATTAGTAAGATCCTCTCCTGTCTTAATATAATATACTTATATATTAATTTTTGTATATATAACATCATGCAAAAAATATTTAGTAAATACTATCATTCGCCAAAGTATTAGATCCGTTGCTCTTAGGTATATACATGTATACAGCTATTACAATAACAATCGGTTAATTCATTAGAATTTCTTTTAGTATTTTCTCTATTATGCTAATCAAGCTAAGGTTAATTCACAGGATTTCCCGTTTATGAATATTTTCTATGTTTCAATGACAAAGTGCGACTTCCGAATGTTCAAAAGGGCAAATGATTTTTTTTTTAATTTGTTTTTTGTGTGAAAAAAAAAACTGCCTAACATAAGATTTTTGTTGTTGTTGTTTTCCTCTATCATTTATTACCAAACTTTAATTGGTTTATAAAGAGGTGAGGCTAAGAGTATATGGGTTAAAATGTTAGCAACTGCTAAAGCAAATGAACAAAGGCCAATAAGATAAAATATTTGACGCAAAAAGGCTAATAACAAATAAATAATGATAGCATAATAAATGCAAGGGGTTAACACAGTATTAACAAACAGTAGAAATTCCCTTGTGACCTACTCAAATGAGTAAACTAATAGCCCAATCTATGTTTAATTTTTGTATCTGGTCAATATCTGGTCAATATTTATGGTTCGAGAGAGGATCTTACTTCAGATAGTAGAGACACTTTCCCCAAAACAAAAACCAAATTATTTGTCTTCTCCATGGTCAAGCTGAAGCAGTCGAAGCGGCAGGTGAGATAGCATTCTTTTTTTTTTTTTTTGTTATGGACTACCAAATTTTATAGATCGAGCCCAATGGGCTATTGTTACAACAAAACAGAAAGGAGAAGCCCAACAAGCTAACCTCCCCAACTTTCCCGATCACGTTACAGTTCCGACCACCGCCGCTGTCCCATTCTTTCTGCCGATCCATTGCCTAATCTTCCCCAAAATAGCCGATCCAATCGGATATAACTTGAAAAATACTTCTGAATTTCTCTGATAATCACCACCGCCGAGGAAGCTCCACCACCGCTACACCCAATAATGATGTAGGCTGTTGTCATCCTTGCTCCGCCGCTTGGAACAAAAGAAATCGCGGTGAAAATATTACTCCTCGAGAGAAATGGAGATATCAGAGAAAACATGAAGATCAACTCGGAGGCCCGACAAAAGAAGATCAGACGAAGATCTAAACCCTTAGAACAAAAGAAAATCAAACCACCGGATTTAACCAGAAAACCACCAGACAACCCATTCGGAACAAACCGGAACATATATAACAACAACAACAAAATAAAACGAAAATATAAACAAAAGAAATCGATGCCGGCATACGCCGGAACACAATTTTCTGTTTTGTTCTACAATCTTCGAGAGGTTGAGAGAGTTTAGAGAGAGAAAGAAAAAGAGTCTATTTTTACAAAAGTCCCTTCAGGGACATCCGATAAAATTAGAACGATACAGAGAAGATTAGCATGACTCCTGCGCAAGGATGACACGCACAAATCGAGAGATAGCATTCTATCACTACACGAACTCAATTTCTGTACACTAACAAAAAAAACAGATTCTATCATTTAATTTATTAGTTTATATTATTTTTTTGATTGACATAATTAAAATTACATCATTTCTATGAGTGACTTTAAAAATAGTGATTCTAATATTTTGTATCAATAAAAAAGACGATGTTAATATGTATCGCCTAAAAAAAAAACTAAAATTTACATCAGTTTATACAAATGATATTAAATATTTGTTTCGGTTATAACAATTGATGTTGAATATTTATATAGTTTATTTAGTTGATTTTATAATTACATTAGTTATTAAAAAGCTTTTTATATTATTTGTGATTAGTTAACAATAAATTTAATATTAATTTTTTTTATTAAACAAAATTTAATAAAAAAATAAATTAAAAGATTAATCATGTTTTATTGGAATTAAATTTTCTTGATTTTAATTGTCAATCATCGACATATCTATGACCTTATTTATACAAAGATTTTTTTTTCAATCATTCCACAATCGTCGTTGTAAGACTTTATCAACTTGCATTAATAATTAATACGAAATAACATCAATTTAATCTAATCGAGGTAAAACGATTAAATAATTAAAATTAAAATTTTATTAGTATAAATTTTTAGTGATGTAAAATTTGAATAATTTGTTTAGTAATGTTAACATAAATTAACTAGTGCATCAATTATTAAATTGATACAAATCCATATTCTTGCTACTTCTTATGCACTAGTTGCTGCAGTTTTTTTGGATAGTAGATCACCAACGGTTCTTTGGGCTAGTTTGGCTATTGTCTTCTCCTGTATGGAGTTTGTTTTCCTCTCCTTTATTAACGTGTGATTAGTGATACAGGAAGCACATTGTCGAAGGCGATTCTGCTTGGAGCAGAAGCGAGGACCTTAATCATTTCTCGTTCAACAATAGATGTTGTTGTCTATTTGGCCTCAACGACCATGGAGGTGTTGTTTCCCTCTCTTAGTTGTTTCGATAGGATTTTGTTTGTCTTGATTTGAATACTACTTTGCTTGAACTTGCTAGTTCAATTCTGTCCCCAACTCTCTATATGAGTATTTGTCGCTTTAATTTTACCATTTGTTTGATCAATATTGAAATATCGATTTGATAAAAAAAAACTGTATAAATTAATGGTATACTATTAATTGTACAATAGATTTAATGTAATTGTACCAAATAACCTCATATTTGAACTTTTTCCATTAAACAATCAAATGAAACACTAGTAATTAAAGGATAGCCTGAATTAGGGGTGGGACGGATCTAGATATCCTTGAATTTCAGGGTATCCTTGAATTTTTGACCTTCGAATATCAAAAGTCCGGATATTCGGAGGCCACAGATCCAGATCTGGATACTTTTACCATAGATTATAAATTTATTGTTAATATTGTTAAATAACGTGGCTTTTATTTTATTTTAAATAATAAATTTAGAATCAAAATGATAATATTATTTTATTTTAATAATATCAGAGCATGGCGATCGGTGAGATACTCCTCAAGTCTCTCATTAATTAATAATACTATAATATAATTTGCGCCATGCGCGAATTTGTTTCTTACAGTTTTATCAAATTTAAAGATAATTTTTTTATTTAATTATTGATTTTTTTTTTGTTTTCGTTATTTTCTTCACCTATATAAATATATATTTTTTATTTTTACATTGTTAAAATAACAGTTTTGAAATAATGGATGCCACATAATAATATTGTTAAAACAATGTATGTAAAATTTTTATTTTTTTAAAAAGTTTAAAAATTTTGTTTTTCCTATATTTTTTTGGTTAAAGTATTTGATTTATTAAATATCATAGTGTAAAATATACATAGTTACATGTGATATGCTATATAGATCCTTTATCATTTTTTGTGTGTTTTAATTTTCATACAATTCATGAATAATGTGATTTGGGGTAATTACAAAAATGCTATTTTTTGTGTGCACATTTGCAAGGATGCTACTTAGGGGTGTTCATTTGCAAAAATGCACTAATTATAAATTTATAAAGTCTATATCTTAAAATTGTAAACCCTAAAAAATGTTTTGACCCCTAAACCTCCCTAAACCCTCAAAACTAAACCCTAATAGAACATATTTAACCCAAACATAAATAATATAAAAGAAAAAATAATTTTCAAAAAGTGCATTTTTGCAAAAATTTCATAAGTGTGGCACTTTTGTAAAATGGCATTTGAAAAGTAGTATTTTTTGAAATTTCTCTTAATTTTTTACTTTTATGTGTAGAAATTTATATTTCTTATAACACTTTCAAAAAGAAAATTTATACTTTCAGAAAATTTAAATATAAATTTTGAATAAATTTTTATATTTCAAATTTTCATTTTACTATCTCGTTTCTAACGGGATGGTTGAAATAATATATATCTTCTTTCTCTTTAGAACATCAATCTCTTTAACAATCGTTTGACACTCACATTATTTAGTTTTTTTCTTTCTTGATTATGTGATATGTTTATCTATATTTGTTTATTTGTTTTTATATGTATATTCATTTTACATATTTTCAATTTCTAAAATTAAATATTTGAATATTTATCGTTATCACGAGCTCATAATGCTTTAATTATTCTCAGATGAACTATATTTATTGTTGTAATTTTGTATTTACCACAGTAAAATACTTAAATAATTTTAAATGTTCGTTTTAATCATTTATTTATTGATTTTCGTTTTTTATTTAATTAGAAATTTTAGTAGTTATAAATAATAATAAATATACATAAACATGAACTAAATGAAATTTGAAAAAAAAATTATTGTAAAAAAATTGTTTTGCTTATGTAGACACTTTAGATGGAGAGAAAACTTTGTTATTATATATATAGATTTTAATATAACCTAATTATATTTATTTTTAATTTATTAAGAAAACACTAGACAAATTAGATAATGACAAATGACATGATAGTTTCTTTAAAGTTGAGAAACGGTTCTCAAATCAGACCTCTTCCCTATTCTCTCTCATACTTTTTTGAGATATATTTTTTTTATATGTTGAAAGACCCATAAAAAAGTTTCCGATGGAGATGCTCTGATAAAATAGCATGATATTGATATTAAATCAGAAAAATGATCATTTAAATCCCCAATTTTCCAGTTTGGACTATTTAAAGCACCAATTTTTTCTCTGGCAATTTAAAATATGAACTTTTCATTGACTTTCAATTTGAATCACAAAGTTTTGTTGACTGAGCCATTTTAGATCCGTTGTCAAAATTTTAACAAAAAAAGTAAACAATGTTAATTAGCCGTTTAATAGCACAATTATCTAAACGACTTTTTTTTGTTTTTAGCAAAAAATTATAAATTTCACTTTAAAGGATTCGAACTCGTGACCTCCGAAACAAAACCAGAGTTTAATACCACTGAGCTATCGTAACTTTTGTTATATATACGATAAAATTTATATATAACCTTAATGAACGTGAGTTAGACAATGAAGATGATTGCACGGTTGTTGGTGACGATGACAGTGATGATAATGCGGTTGATGATAATGCTAAGGATGATAATGCTCAGGATGACATTAACTGTTTAGGTATCGAAGAAGAAGGAAACTTCGAAGGCGTCCCACTTCGAAGGCATCCCACGAATCGTCACATCTAATGCGCAAATACACTTCAAGGGCATCCCACAAATCATGACATCTCTCGGTTTGATAGAAGAAGACAAACCCATCATGCTAGGTGTAGAAGAAGGATAAATCGATGAATTTATAGAAGAAAAGAAGAGGTCGATAAGAAAAAGACGAAATCGACAAGAAGAAGTCGGAGAAGAGAGAAGTCGACAATGAAAGAAGTCGGAGAAGTCGAAGAAGAGAAAAATCGATTTGAGATTTTTAGAATGTTAGGGTTTTTGTTTGAAAAATCGTCTACTGGTTAAGGTTATATATAAATTGTTATCGTATATATATCAAAAGTTACGATAGCTCAGTGGTATTAAACTTTGGTTTTGTTTCAGACGTCACGAGTTTGAATCCTATCAAAGCAAAATTTATAAGTTTTTGCAAAAAACAAAACGACATCGTTTTAGATAACTGTGTTATTAAACGGTTAATTAACACCATTTACTTTTCTGTTAAAATTTTGATAATAAGTCTAAAATAGCTTAGTCAACAAAAATTTGTGATTTAAATTAAAAATCAACGAAAAATTCATGTTTTATATTGTCGAGAAAAAAATTAGTGTTTTAAATAGCCAAAACTAAAAAATTTGAGGATTTAAATGACCATTTTCCAATACTAAATCACATGCACAAATAATGATAGCATGACACTCTAACGTATATCACAAAAATTAAATAAATAAAATGAATAATACACATAGCTGTTTATTTATTTAACACCTGTCCCCTATTATTAACATAAAAAAAATTCTACTATATAAAAATTCTAAAAATAAAAATGCAAGACACTTTTTCTCGCGATTTTGTAGAAACCCAAAGATCGAACACTTCATATTACGAAACATCTGAGATCTCTCTTCTTTCTTCACCAAAGATGCATTGGACCCATCTTCCTCTCGAGGATCGATCAGGATGGCTTCAATCCTCGACCCATCCAAATTTGTAAGCTCTCTCTCTCTGTGTTATGGATTTTAATTTCATCGTTCTTCATCGATTCCTCATTAAGCATTAAGTTTTTCCGTTTGGATTTCGTTTATGGAGGTTTGTTTTGATATTATTTTCTTGATGTATTTCTCAGTGTTTCTTTCTCGCACTGAGTAAGATCGTCTAGACTCTCAGTCTAGTACTAGTGATTTATTTCTCTTTTGTGTGAATCTCCATTTCTCTTACGTCATTTGGGTTCTCTTCGCTCACTGATACTTACTTATCTTATCCACATGGCTTGATGATTATCACCAAGAGACATTGACTCATCCACTAACAAGCTTTGTGATGTAATTTCTCTTCTCTTCTATGTTCATGTTGTGGTGGATGGTGCTGTATTCATCTAAGTTTCATATGTCGTTTGATTTACTCAGGTTATGCCTTCATATTGTGGGACTGAGCTACAAGTTATTAAGAAGAGTCAGAAAGCTATTCCTTTGAAAGCTCTTCTGAGGTTCTTCCCATCAAATCGCAAAGGTTCTCTAAGACCCTAAGACCTTTCTAGAATGAGATGACCCTATTTATGTAATCAATTCTGTTAACTAACATATTTATGTAAGAAAGGAGACACTATTTTTGTTGGGCAATAATTTATTCACGGTAGTTAAACAACTTCAGTATGGTGGAGGTAAATATATGAAGCTCATTAATGGAGAGCTATGGTTGTTTATCTATGTTAAATTGACATTTAGATCTATGTATTGTAAGTGTAACGTCCATAAACCAAAAAGTGGAATTTTGGTTGGTGTATCGATCGACACGGGTGAGGTGTGTCGATCGACACGAGTGTTTTGACTTGTGAGAAGTCGGGTTTTGGGCGTTATGTCGATCGACACAGGGTTAAATTAAACCGATAGGTTCGGTTTATTTACCCGGTTTGGTGGGCCGGTTTAGAGAACCCTAGGGTTCGTATTTAAAGGCGTGAACAGTCGTGTTGTCTGTTCTTTTGGCCGTTTTTCAGAAAGAAATAAGAGGGTTTGAGAGAGAGATCAGAAATCAAAGGTTTTTGGGTATTTTTGGGAGATTACTGGAGAAGGATTGCTCTTGAGGTTGTTAGAACGAGAAGAAGATTGTTGCTGGGTTGATTTCGGATCTAGGAGGACGAAATCAGTGGCTGTTCGTGCCTGGTTTTCGTGTTCTTCCTCTTTTCAATCCGAGTTCGAGGTGAGTGCGTGACCGTAGGCTTATATAGGTATAAAGAATGGGTAGAATGCGATTGCTTGGTGGATTCATGTGTTTTGTGAATGAAATTGTGCAGGAGACTCGATGAATCGCGACGGATTCGAGCCATGAGAGGATAGGCTCATTCTTGGGTTCTGCGATGTCGTGTCGATCGACACGAGGCATCATGTCGATCGACACCATGGTGGTATATCGATCGACACAGAGTTCCTGGACTGGTTCGTGTTTGATTATTTCGAGAATGCTTGTGTATGCTTATCCTGGTATTGTATCTATAGTTTATGCATGTGTATAAATAGCCTGTAAACGGGATGACCGCGTCGTTGAATATTTATGATAATACTCACGCAACTTTTTTTGCCATGTATTGCAGGTAAAGAGAAAATGTGATCGTGGAATCATTGCCAGGAAGAGGAGATGATCTAGGGTCTCGCTTGTATGGTTGTATTGTATAGAATTGCTAGGTTGCTAGTGAATTCGGGTTATTGAGTATTGGATGGTTGTTGAGAAATTCATTGAATTGGAATTTGTTAGATTAATAAAGTATAAGATTTATTGATTGTGTTATTATTGTTTATGTTTTTAATTGTTCCGCATTACTGTTGTTGGCCCATTGAGGATTATTATCTCTGATGATAGTAATCCGAAGGGAAAGTTTTAAATTTTTGGGTTGGGTTGTTTCATTTTGGTATCAGAGCCCTAACGGTTCTAGGGCGGCTCTTATGGTTCTAGGGCGGGTGCAATTGATTGATTGTTGTGTGGGTATGAAGTCCTAGATCATCTCTTCCGAGCCTTCAATGAGATTCCACGGTATATGTTATTTGATTTTTTGTTTTTCTAGTACTTAGTAGTCTGCTGGTGAGTGCAGAGTGATGGCTAGAGGTGTTAGAGGCAGAGGTCGTGGGGGCCGAGGTGGGCGTGGAAGAGGACTACAGAGTGTGTCTGATGCCGCGAGTGTGGCCCAGGAGACCACGCAGGAGCAGGTGGCAGACTCGCAGGCATTTCAGAAGGGGTCTGTGGGTGAGACTGCTACGAGTGCCAATGTGAGGGCTGGTAGGACTAGTGTGGGTCCCGATGATCGCTTGACGGGTTTGCTGCAGTTGATTCTAGAGCGGTTACCAGGTGGGGTACCGGCTCCGGGTCAGGCTCCAGGAGTGCAGCCAGTAGTGGCTGGTGGTCAGCCAGGAGTGGCTGGGATTCAGCCGGGAGTGGCTGGGGTTCAGCTGTGTGTGGCTAGTGTGCATCCGGGTGTGGCGGTTGCAGAGGAGCTTCCATCTTACCTGAGGATGATGGAGCAGATGCAGAGGATTGGCACCAGGTTTTTCTCGGGTGGTGCCAAGCCTGAGGAGGCCAATGAGTGGCGGCGGAGGTTGGAGCGGAACTTTCGCTCTATCAGGTGTCCAAAGGGATACCGGGTGGACCTAGCTCTTCATTATTTTGATGGTGACGCGCATCTCTGGTGGAGAGACGTCGAGGTCAGGAGGGTACAGGCTGTGATGGCTTAGGAGGAATTCTTGGCTGAGTTTAATGCCAAGTATTTCCTGCAGGAGCCGGTGGATCGGATGGAGTTGAGGTTTCTGAACCTGGCTCAGGGAGACCGGTCAGCAAGAGAGTTCGATTTGGAGTTCAGTCGACTCCTGGTACATGCTGGTAGGGGCATGGAGGGCAAGCAGGCCCAGGTGAGGAGGTTCCTGGGAGAATTTCGAGCTGACTTGAAGACTCGCTGCAGGGCGAGTAAGTTCGCCACGAGGGGAGAGCTGGTTGAGACTGCTGCGGCGATTGAGAAAGACCTCAGAGAGCAGACTGTGGTGGTTAGTCCACCGGTGCAACAGCAGCAGCAGAGGAGATCTCAGCAGCAGACGGGTTCGAGTAGGGGCGGCAAGCCTGCGCAGGGTCAAAAGAGGAAGTGAGAGAGCATTTCTGGGGCCAGTTAGGGTGGACAAGGTGGTCTAGGATGTTTTGGGTGCGGGAGCTTGGGTCACAAGGTGGCCAGCTGTCCACAGAGGAGTGCAGCACGGAGTACTCAGGTGTGCTACCACTGCAGAGAGCTGGGGCACATTAAGCCCAAGTGTCCGAAGCTACAGCAAATAGCAGTGGCGGTAGTGCAGCCGTTAGCTCAGATAACAGCGGGGCCACGGGTTTTCACGTCGGTAGAGGTGGGCGGTTCTAGTGCCAGACCGATCACATGGACCTTAGTTGTGGGCGGATGTGAGTCCCACGTGTTGTTTGATTCGGGAGTTACGAATAGCTTCATTACTCCGAAGTGTGCGGAGGGCAGCGAGATCCAGAGCGATTCCAGAGAGCAGCCGAGAGTAGTTAAGGTTGCTGGCGGCAGGACGTTAGCTACTTTCGGGTGGGCTCGTGGTGTGGTGGTTCTGGTGGCAGGGGAGTTGATGCCAGCAGACCTGGTTATTAGCCCGGTGGAGTTGTACGATGTCATCCTCGGGATGGATTGGTTGGTTCGGTACAGGGTCTATCTGGACTGTCATCGAGGACGTGTTGTGTTGGAGCGAGAGACGGGAAGGTTGGTGTTTCAGGATGTGAGACCGACTTCCGGGAACCTTATGATTTCAGTGATACAGGCCGAGCAGTTGATCGAGAAGGGCTGTGAGGCGTATCTGGCGACGATACTGATGCCGGAGACTGTTAGAGAGGTTGCAGTTGGGGATATTTGGGTTGTTCGAGATTTCCAGGAGGTTTTCCAGTCGTTGTTGGGATTGCCACCGTCGCGGTCGGATCCTTTTATGATTGAGTTGAAACCAGGGACGGCTCTGATATCTAAGGCGCCTTACCGTATGGCTCCAGCAGAGATGGCAGAGCTGAAAAAGCAGCTGGATGATCTGTTGGGGAAGGGTTTCATCCGGCCTAGTGTTTCACCTTAGGGAGCACCAGTTTTGTTTGTGAAGAAGAAGGATGGAAGTTTCCGATTGTGTATTGATTACCGGGGGCTTAACCGAGTCACTGTAAAAAACAGGTATCCTCTGCCGCATATTGATGAGTTGTTGGATCAGTTGCGGGGGGCTACTTGGTTCTCCAAGATTGATTTGGCTTCGGGTTACCATCAGATTCCGATTGATGAGGCAGATGTTTGGAAGACGGCGTTCAGGACGAGGTACATGCATTATGAGTTTGTAGTGATGCCGTTCGGGTTGACGAATGCGCCAGCAGCATTCATGCGGTTGATGAACGGTGTATTCGAAGAGTCCTGAGGAGCACGAGGTGTATTTGAGGTTAGTTCTGGAGAAGCTGCGGGAACAGAAGCTGTATGCGAAGTTGAGTAAGTGCAGGTTCTGGCAGCGAGAGATGAGCTTTCTTGGCCACGTTGTGTCTGCAGAGGGAGTTTCTGTGGATCCGGCTAAGATTGAGGCTATCAGATGTTGGCCTAGACCGAGGAGTGCCACCGAGATCAGGAGTTTTCTTGGGTTGGCGGGTTATTACCGGAGGTTGGTCAAGGGGTTTGCGAGTATGGCGCAGTCGATGACGAAGTTGACAGGGAAGGATGTCGCTTTTGTATGATCTTCAGCTTGCGAGAAGAGTTTTGGGAAGCTGAAGGAGATGCTGACTAGTACACCGGTTTTGGCGTTACCCGAGCCGTACGTGGTGTATACTGATGCCTCAGGAGTTGGTCTGGGATGTGTACTGATGCAGCATGGAAAGGTTATTGTGTATGCTTTGAGGCAGTTGAGGAAGCATGAGTGCAATTACCCTACCCATGATTTGGAGTTGGCTGCGGTGATTTTTACCCTTAAGATTTGGAGGTCTTATCTGTATGGCGGGAAGGTGCAGGTATTTACAAACCACAAGAGTCTAAAGTATTTTTTCACTCAGCCAGAGCTAAACCAGAGCCAGAGGTGCTAGATGGAGTTAGTTGCGAACTATGACCTGGAGATTGGGTACCATCCGGGTAAGGCTAATATGGTTGCAGGTGCGTTGAGTCGGAAGAGAGTTGCTTTGGATCAGGAGCGGGATATGGAGGCTCTGGTGAGCGAGATCAGTACGTTGAGGTTGTGTGTTATCTCACAAGAGCCGTTGGGGTTAGAGACAGTTAATCATGCAGATTTGTTGATCAGGATTCAGGTTGCTCTGGAGAAGGATCAGGGTTTGGTTGATGCTTCTAAGGCGGCCGGTTCAGAGTATATGGTCTCAGCGAGTGGGATGATACTGGTGAACGGGCGGGTTTTTGTACCTAAGGACGAGGATCTGATGCAGGAGATTTTGAGGGAGACTCATTCGAGCATGTTATCGATTCATCCGGGAGCGACCAAGATGTATCGCGATCTGAAGTGGTATTATCACTGGGTTGGGATGAAGAAGGATGTAGCTATATGGGTTGCAGCGTGCAACGTGTGTCAACTGGTGAAGGCTGAGCATCAGGTTCCGAGTGGTATGTTACAGAGTTTGCCTATTCCGGAGTGAAAATAGGATATGATTACCATGGATTTCGTGATGGGGTTGCCAGTGTCACAGACGTATGATGCGATTTGGGTTATTGTGGATCGTCTGACCAAGTCAGCACATTTTTTTGCCATCAAGAAGACCGACGGAGCGGCGGTGTTGGCTAGGAAGTATGTGCGGGAGATAGTGAGGCTACACGGGGTTCCAGCGAGTATTGTGTCAGACAGGGATCCGAGGTTTACTTCAGAGTTCTGGAGGGCATTTCAGGCAGAGATGGGCACTAAGGTGCATATGAGCATAGCGTATCATCCTCAGACGGACGGGCAGTCCGAGCGTACGATACAGACTTTGGAGGATCTGCTGAGGACGTGTGTGCTTGATTATGGTGGTCATTGGGCAGATCATCTGAACCTAGTTGAGTTTACGTACAACAACAGTTACCAGGCGAGTATTGGGATGGCTCCATATGAGGCTCTGTATGGGAGGCCGTGTAGGACACCATTATGCTCGACTCAAGTGGGGGAGAGGAGCATGTTTGGTGCGGATTTTGTTTAGGAGACGACGGAGAAGATCCGTGTCTTGAGGCTGAACATAAAAGAGGCTCAGGATCGGCAGAAGAGTTACGCCGATAGGAGACGGAAGGAGCTAGAGCTTGAGCTGGGAGATCTGGTGTAACTCAAGGCAGCTATGTTGAGGGGTCATAACAGATTCATTTTAGAGAATAAGCTAAGTCCGAAGTTTATGGGTTCGTTCAAGGTGGTGGAGCGGGTCGGGCCGGTAACTTATCGGTTGGAGTTACCACAGAGTATGAAGGCTTTTCACAAAGTCTTCCATGTTTCGATGCTGCGGAAGTGTCTACATAAGTCTGAGGAGGTGTTGGCTAGGATTCCAGAGGATCTTCAGCCCAACATGACATTGGCGGCGAGGCCTGTGAGGATTCTCGAGAGGAGAGTCAAGGTGCTGTGTCGGAAGAGTATACCATTGGTGAGAGTCGTGTGGAACTGTGACGGTGTTGAAGAGGACACTTGGGAGCCAAAAGCGTCGATGAAGAAGAAGTTCTCGAAGTGGTTCGAGAAGCAAGCGGTGGCTTGAGTTTCTTTTCTGGTTTTCAGAGTCTGTTTTAGCATATGGCTATAAGTTGTATGTATTTTTGTTTGGCGTTGTTATAACGATTATATATGTTGAGATTTAATAAGATGAGTTTGCCTTATTAAATGTGTGTTTAAGACGTGTGTTCTTATGAGATGACTAGTGATGTCATGGATTGTGATGACTGGTAGGTCATGTGGAGGTCTAGTGGTAGAAGTTCTATGTGAGTTAGAGCTTGTCTATCGGCTAGGGAGGCTAGAAATGGAAGTTCTATGTGAGTTAGGGTTGTCCATGTTCTATGAGGATTATCTAGGGATGAGGTTCTATGTGAGTTAGGACCATTTATTCCCTAGATGGCGCTAGGAAGTAGGGGTTTTATGTGAGTTAGAGCCTGCCTATTTCGTAGGGAGAGTCTGGAATAGAAGTCTTATGTGAGTTAGGACTGTCTTTTCCAGGGACTCTGTGAAACACTCTGTCGATTGGGTTGTTTCGGATGACCACGAAAGGTGATTTCAGTCGACAGGTGCCTAAGATGCATGTTACAGAGTGATTGCCCCAAGGGATAGTGGGTCTCCTGGGTATACTTGAGGGGACAGTAAGGTTTTCTCCAGGGAAAAGTGGTTTCCTTGCATATGCTTTGAGGGGCCGAAGCCTCTCTAGGGGATGTGTGATTCCTCTGCAGCCGAGCTTGACGGACTGTGTGTCCTGAGAGTCGGAGGGGCTGGAGCATACCGAGAACTGGATGGAAGGCGGTCCTGAAGGTGGAGGGATATGATATACTTCGGGAGCTTAAAGGGTGACGATCCTAAGAGCGGAGTGTTGTATATAGATATGAGTATGAGCAACAATATCTGTAATGTGGTTGTAAGCATGAGTCTGGATGAACTTCGGGGATCGAGAGTGGATCTCAGGTGGTGTTGACTGGGTTGGGGTCAGGATTGCAGCCGTGGTGAGACGGTGCAATGTGGCTAGTTGGAGCCTAGTAGAGCTCAGGGATCAGGTGTGATCTCGGGTGGTGCTGGCCGAGGGTCAGGAGAGTGGATGTGGATGTCGAGTCTAGGGTTTTGCTGACGTTTAGAATCTCGGTTCGGACAATCCTGGTAACATATGTAGCACCATTGGTCATGCATGTTCTTGTTTGATTGTTGTGCGATCATTTGGTCTAATTCGGGGTCAACAGTTGGTCGTGCATGTTCTTGTTTGATTGTTGGGCGATCAGTCGGACAACCCTAATCCGGACCAGAGGACATTGCATCGTTGATGTTCCCGGGTGAATCTGGTCGGGTTTTAGGCGGAAGGGTTAACCTTAGTGAGACGGAGTCGCGTGATTCGAGGTCAAATCCGTGTTAGTGGGGGAGAATTGTAACGCCCGTGAACCAAAAAGTGGAATTTTGGTTGGTGTGTCGATCGACACGGGTGAGGTGTGTCGATCGACACGAGTGTTTTGACTTATGAGAAGTCGGGTTTTGGGCGTTATGTCGATCGACACAGCTGGTGTGTGTCGATCGACACAAGGTTAAATTGAACCGACAGATTCGGTTTATTTGCCCGGTTTAGGAAACCCTAGGGTTCGTATTTAAAGACGTGAACAGTAATGCTGTCTGTTCATTTGGCCGTTTTTCAGAAAGAAATCAAAGGGTTTGAGAGAGAGATAAGAAATCAAAGGTTTTTGGGTGATTTTTGGGAGAATTCTGGAGAAGGATTGCTCTTGAGGTTGTTAGAACGAGAAGAGGATTGTTGCTGGGTTGATTTCGGGTCTAGGAAGACGAAATCAGTAGCGTTCGTGGCTGGTTTTCGTGTTCTTCGTCGTTCTTCCTCTTTTCAATCCGAATTCGAGGTGAGTGTGTGACCGTAGGCTTGTATAGGTATAAGGAATGGGTAGAATGCGATTGCTTGGTGGATTTGTGTGTTTTGTGAATGAAATTGTGCAGGAGACTCGATAAATCGCGACGGATTCGAGCCATGAGAGGATAAACTCGTTCTGGGGTTTTGCGATGTCGTGTCGATCGACACCATGGTGGTGTGTCGATCGACACGGGGCATCATGTCGATCGACACCATGGTGGTGTGTCGATCGACACAGTGTAGTCTGTCGATCGACATCTAGAGGTTGTGTCGATCGACACAGAGTTTCTGGACTGGTTCGTGTTTGATTGTTTCGTGAATGCTTGTGTATGCTCATCCTGGTATTGTATCTATTATTTATGCCTGTGTATAAATAGCCTGTAGACGGGATGACCGCGTCGCTGAGTATTTATGATAATACTCACGCAACTCTTTTTGCCATGTGTTGCGGGTAAAGAGAAAATGTGATCGTAGAATCATGACCAGGAAGAGGAGATGATCTAGGGTCTCGCTTGTATCGTTGTATTGTATAGAATTGCTAGGTTGTTAGTGAATTCTGGTTATTGAGTATTGGATGGTTGTTGAGAAATTCATTGAATTGGAATTTGTTAGATTAATAAAGTATGAGATTTATTGATTGTGTTATTATTGTTTATGTTTTTAATTGTTCCGCATTGCTGTTGTTGGCACATTGAGGATTATTATCTGTGATGATAATAATCCGAAGAGAAAATTTTAAATTTTTGGGTCGGGTTATTTCAGTAAGACCTACCTCTATAACGAACCTGCAGATGAAGTTAAAGGAGATCATGTCATTTTCCTGCTGAGAAGGATGAGGAGGTCAGAGCTGCGATTCCAGTCTTATCTTCAAGTATTACTGTATACTAAAATTGATAACGAGTACTTTATAAAGCGTTTAGAAATGGAATATTTTAGTATTACGTTGCCATGATTCAATACAATGTTTTACCCTGCAATTTGCGGGCTGCAAATCTCCAGTTATTAATCTCCCTCTTTTTTGTTCGTCCATCCATCTAGGAAAACTCTGAGTTCTGTTTTCTTTCCAGAGGATGCAACAAGTTTATGGGAATAAGGTTATGAATGCATGCCGTTTGTCCATTACATATGAGTTAACTTCTTTCTATGCATCATTGAAATTGCTATCTTCGTATTCCTAATGTTTCCAAGCTACTATGTTGTACGTCTATTAGAGATACAAGAGTCAGCCAGTGGCACACATCTCTTCCATAAAAATACGCATTGGTAACTTACTTTATTCCCCAAAGTTCGGTAAGTATAGACTCCAATGCAAATTGATTACTAACTCAATAGTAGATTTCAAATTTTCAATGAACCATACATGTAATTAAGCATCAAAGTGAAAAACAATCTTCAAAAATTAAATTGTTGGTACCTCTTCTGTTGTATAGGGACTTTTGGAAATGCTACTTATGTATATAAACCAAGGAGAGGCATAGAAACTCGACGAGACTATGAAAACAATAGAAGAAGAGTAGCAAAGCTATTCCATGGCCGCAACAACCACTACAACCTCACAACTTACCTACGGAACGTACAATAATTTAAGGAAATTGGAAAATTCCATAACATTTATATAGAAATCTTAACATAATAACTATAATAACTTTTCACCCTATTTTAATATTTTATGTAATATTAAAGTGGTTCATTCTTCTAAATCTCTATACTATTAAAAGAGAAGTCATTTAGAGTAAATGTCCAAAATCCTATCTAATATTACTCAAATTGCCATTGGTTTTAAACTATAGAAATTCAATTTACCTTGGGTAATTTTGGAATTTTTCAGTGGCAATTTCAGTAATTATCTGTATAATTTTAGACATTTTTTTGGACCGAAATCGGGTAGACACGCGGATCTAATTGATGACCCGGTGAGAATACTCGTTTCATTAATGGCTTAGTATGTACATGGAATTAAGTTAATTTTGCTCTGATGATGTTTTATTGGCTTGATTTTTTCGTGGGTATTTGATGGAGCGGAAGCGACAGATAAACAGCTCAACCAAGGGATTCAAAGGAATTCTCGCTTGGGACCTGTCAGCTCAACCAAGGGATTCAAGAATCCTCGCTTGGGATCTGCTACTTGTTTGATGAACTTAATCGAATCTAAACAAAGGATAGAGAATAATCTCCCTCAAGCAAAAGCTCTTAATTAATCAATCATAAACTGAATACAAAAGAAGACCTTAATAGGCTATTTATAAGAAATCCTAAAAACCCTAGAAAACCTTAATCATAATTAAAATAGGAAATATATCAAAATACATAAAATAGAAATAATACATAATTATCTTAAATCTAATTATGCACTGCATCAGTATTGTTAGTTATGGAAAAGTTGAATGCTTTAGCTTTGTTCTAGCAATTGAATCCGATATGTATTTGTTGGGTCTTTGCCTATCCTTTTTGTTATGTGTTGATGTTCTTATGTTGTTTGGATGATTGTTTATTAACTGAAAGCTCGATTCTAAAGTCCTATGTGGATTCCATTTCGTAGGCAGTGCATTTTGTAGAGCATTCTCAACTTCAACATAAAATAATCTAAGCTTAGCTTTGCTTGACATTGCTCTGTTTTTTGCAGGTTGTAGCAGGGAAAGGCCATGAAGCATATCAGCTTGAAGGTGATAAGAAAGAGTTTTATGATGACCGAGAAGAATGCCGGGAAGCATTACAATATGTCGATGAGCTTCACCAAGCTGGAATAGACACAAGCGAGTTCCCATGGCGGTAAGTGGAACCAAACCATAACAGTTTCTTTTTCTAGATGATAACCCGAGGTTTCTGATAAGTGAGGATTGCTGATATTAAAAACCATACGATGTTTTGAATCTATCACATGTATCGTTAAGAATAACTCACAAACTCATTCCCACTTCCGGTCTTCTAACTCCCAAGTCGTCTCTCGAATCCCATCTCTTTCCCAACAAACGGGCTTTTCACCCGCACTATGTGTTTTAATGTTAGTTCGAAAATTGTAAAAAAGTAAATGTTAGTTCGAAAATAATTAAATTTTAATGAATCTTTCCTTATTTCTTTATTGTTAAGATCTTCTATAAAAGATTTACTCTTAAAAAGATTTACTCTTATAAAATAAACATGTATTGTCGCAAGTATGATACATGTGATTTCTCTTTTAATATTAGATAGGATTTCGAAAATATTTTGATTTCAATGAATCTTTCCTTATTTTTTTATTGTTAAGATCTTCTCTAAATATTTTTTTTACAAAAATAAATATTCTTATCATCTATATAAGAAGCCATGCGATTTGTTTCTTCATCACAAACTAAAATTAGACAATAAACCTTTTCTCCACAAAAAACATATCATGGAAAAATTGCACAAAGTTTCGATGTTGAATCCCTTTGTCAATGAGTGGAGAACTAGACTCAAATTGCTCCGCAAATTCAAACTGTCGATAGGAGGAGCTAATACGCTTGAGCTCGTCTTGGTTGATGAAAAGGTTAGTTCTCATTGCTTTTTACTTCAAACTGATATATGAGACATATATCTCTTAAACTGTAGATTAAGTGCTATCTTAAATTGATAAAACTGATAAACATAGATTTCATTGCTTTACATCCGATTGGAAAGTGATCATAGTCTCTACTTTATATTAGTTGGTTTTGTATAGGACTCTACTTGAAACTGATAAAACACAGAAATTTGTCAATATGCACATGATTAAACATAGATCAAAGTGATCATAGGTTTAAGCATAGTTTTCTTTGTTTTGATTTGCATGATGTCAGTACTATATATGTAGAAATAAACTTTTTTTACTCGGTTTGCTAAGTATAGATTCCGCAAGAAGAGTTGGTCTGTGTATTTATTATATTTTAGATCGGATTTTGGATTTCAGAGTATAGATTCATCTTTACTTATAGGTTTCTATTAATTATATTTTAGATCGGATTTTGGATTTCAGAGTATAGATTCATCTTTACTTATAGGTTTTTAAAAGTTGTTTGAATCTACTAATTTCTCGATATTTTGATACTAATTTAGGGAGACAGGATACAAGCCACAATGCCTGAAGAATTCATTCAACGCTGGGATCATGTGTTGGTCGAAGGTAAATGGATGATTATTCATAATTTTCAACTAGCATGGATGAACGGCCTGTTCCATCCTACTACTTACCGATTTAAGATTGAGTGGTTGTCAACCACTTATGCAAGATGCGTGCCATCAAGAGGCGACGGAGATTCTTTTAAATTTGCAGATTTTGAAAAGATAAAACAAGGGTCCATGCATCCAGAATATTGTGTGGGTATAATTATTAACCAGTTTCTTTTAGTATAATTTTATTCATCTAGAATCAACTTTACTTCTAACAAAACATATGCTTATCTCTTTGTCAGATATTATTGGAAGGGTTGTCAACGTCAACAGTATCGTCGAGTGCAAATCTAGCGTCTCAGACGAAAAATGGGATGAGATTAACTTCGAGCTCGACAATGGAAAGTAAGTTTTCAAAACTTAATTTTAATATCTGCTTTTGACATTTTGCAGATATTAATCTTTGTTTATGATTTCAGAAACTGCCATTTACCATGTCGCTTAACAAAGCAATATGCCCATGATTTCTACCAGCAATTCACAGATTCTGATGATGACATGATCATATGCATCATTAGGTTTGGTAGAATTGTTGTCAACCAAGGTGAGTAGTTTATAAACCAATTTAATTATTCTCTTTACAATGTCAATTAGTTTGAATCTATTACTAATACTCTACTTGGTCATTATCGGCTGTAGGTGATTGGTTAGTCACTAATGTGTTTAAATGTACGCAAGTTTGGTTGAACAAAGATGTGCCTGAAGTCCATGCCATGATTTACAATCTCAACAACAAGGGGGATGACGAAATTAGTGATATGGAAAGATAGTTCGATTTTACCTACTGTCGTTTTTTGGTTTTGAACAATTAATTTGCATTGATTTCTTTTGATTTGGATTATGTTTTTTTCTACAGATTATATTTCCTTCGAATTTTAATTTACAAGGTTCTTTCTTTGTTTCATGAATGGTTTTCATATCGAAGTTGTTTGAGTCAGAAGCATGAAACCAACTCTCATTCTTTCTTTACTTGCACCGAAATTCTCTTTCTTTCGTGATAGCTATAAAAGATATTTACTCACAATACATGTATTACTTTATTTGCAAGGTTCATACTTTCGTGATTGCTATAAAATTATCTTCTGGTTCGTGATTACTCACAATACATGTATTATAGTTAGCAAATATTAGCAAATACATGTATTACTCACGAGGTGGTTTAGTTTGTTTACAACAAAAAGATGACAAATTTCTTTTCTATAACTAACAATATTTATATTTACACGTAATCTTAACAATATTTATATTTATATAACTAAAATACAATAAATCGAAGGTAAGTAATCAAATAACTATATTTACAAATCAAATAACTATATTTACAAATATCGAAATTTAAATCATTGAAATTAAAAAATCTTACCTTCTTAAGAGATCTATGATTTTTCCTAAATCTTTTCCTTGATTCACTCTTAACAATATAGTTATTTTTAATTCCTTTTCTATAACTAAAATATTTTATTTCCTTCGGTTTTCCTTTGCTAAAAATGTCCTATTATGCAATTTCCAATTTCAAAAAAATCTTAAACTTCCATACCAAGTCAACTTTAATGCAAAATTTATATTTACTCACAATCTTTAATCCAATAATTTATATTTGAAAATCAGTCATGATAAGGACATCCAAAAGGTAACAGCTGAGCAAAAGAAAATTTACGATGAGATTATTGGAGCAGTCTCAAACAAAGTAGGTGGTGTTTACTTTGTTTATGGATTTGGAGGTACTGGGAAAACGTTTCTATGGACTCTTCTTTCTTCTGCTATTAGATGCAAAGGTGAAATAGTTCTAAATGTTGCTTCTAGCGGAATTGCTTCTCTACTTTTACAAGGTGGTAGAACAGCTCACTCAAGATTTGAAATACCAATTAATCCTGATGAGTTTTCTACGTGTAAAATGAGTCGTGGATCGGATCTTGCTGCTTTAGTTAAGGAAGCATCTCTTATAATATGGGATGAAGCTCCAATGATGAACAAATATTGTTTCGAGTCTTTGGATAGAAGTTTATCGGATATCATTGGAAATGAAGATAACAAGCCTTTTGGAGGCAAAGTGGTTGTTTTTGGAGGAGATTTCAGGCAAGTGCTTCCTGTTATTAATGGTGGTAGTCGAGCAGAGATCGTATTGGCTGCTTTAAATGCGTCTTATATTTGGAAGCATTGTAAAGTGTTGAAACTTACGAAAAACATGCGTCTGCTTTCAAATAATTTGACATTTGATGAAGCAAAAGATCTTACGGAATTTTCAGAGTGGATTTTAGATGTTGGTGATGGTAAGATTGGTGATTCTAATGATGGGGAATCACTTATTGATATTCCAGATGAGTTTCTTATTACAGATTCAAATGACCCAATTGAATCTATCACCAAAACTATTTATGGAGATTTGCAAGCTTTGGAAGAAGATAAAGAACCAGAATTCTGGCAAGAGAGAGCAATTTTGTGTCCTACAAATGATGATGTGAATCAGATAAATGAATATATGCTTTCTCAATTGCAAGGTTAGTCTACATTAGAATTTTCGGTACAATTTACTAAATATTCATTGGCTTAACTAAATTTATTAATAACATTTTGCGGTATTTGGAAAACAGGTGAAGAGAAGGTGTACCTAAGTGCTGATAGTATCGATCCTTCTGATGAGATTTCGTTAAAGGATTATGGTTTCACTCCAGATTTTCTTAATAGCATTAAGGTTCCTGGGTTACCGAATCATGAGTTACGACTAAAGGTTGGTTGTCCGATCATGTTACTTAGGAATTACGATCCGAAAGAAGGCTTGATGAATGGTACTAGGCTTCAAGTGACACAAATGTACGAGTTTATGATTGAAGCAAGTGTTATTACAGGAGACAATATTGGTCGAAAGGTTTTGATTCCTAGGTTATTGATTACTCCTTCAGACACAAGATTACCTTTCAAAATGCGTCGTAGACAGCTACCTTTATCCGTTGCCTTTGCGATAACCATCAACAAAAGTCAAGGACAGTCTCTTAGAGAAGTTGGGTTGTATTTGCCTCGGCCAGTATTTTCGCATGGTCAGCTATATGTGGCAATTTCTAGAGTGACTTCCAAGAAAGGTTTGAAAGTTCTTATTGTAGATAGCGATGGTAAAACTCATAAGAAGACTATGAACGTTGTTTTCAAAGAGGTTTTCCAAAATATTGACTCGCAATTGTTGTGTGATGAAGGTATGGATATTCATCTATTCAACTTCTTTCAAATTCGTCTCTTACAAGTGCTTCATTTTTAAAATATATATATTTTTTTTACAGATTAGTTTCTGAACTTGATTAAAGAGTTTGATCAATCTTCGGCGATGGAGACTCTCAAGTATTATTGTTTTGCGTTTTCGATCAAATCTTCGGAGTTACATCTACAATTTATGTTTTGGTTTTTGTTCTTAAAAAGATGCGAAAGATTTTGTTTCATTTTGGATCCTCATTATATTTTAAAACTAATCTTCTACAGCTACAGAAAGTTTAAAAGTGAATGATAAACTCCAGCTTCACCCGACGTGCTTCTGTAGAAACAAATAAAGAAAATAAATGGAATCAAACAAACTACTAGAAAATAAAGTTTTCTCGATTTGCCTTTCTGTAGTGTACTTGAATGTTTTTCCTTGTAGTAACTTTGTCAAGAGATTTGTAGGAGAGATTAAATCCTTTTCAACTGAATGATGGGTTGCTCCAAAACTTTAACAAAGGATGGACAAGTTCATGGATTATCTCTTACAACTAGTAAGAAAGCTTTGGCTGAAGGTGGGTAACGAAGAAGTAATAGCAGAGTTTGACAAAGCCAAATGTGGAGTTTTGATTGGCTCAGCAATGGGAGGAGCTCCATCAAATTCCTTAAGTTTTCTTTAATCCGAACATTACCATGTATTAAATCTGTTTAGGGGGGGACGAGTGAATCAAAATTGGTTATTCGTGAATGAATTATTATTGTTTATGAGTTTGCTAGGAAAAAAACGTGGAGATTAACAGTAGTTGCTGATATGTGAATTTCAAGTGCATATGAAGCACATATTCTTTCTATCGTGTTACTTTTAATATCTATATTATTAGTGATTTATGTTTGGATTTGAGACTGTTTCTTTTGCTGCTAGGCTTTGCTTTCCAGTCATATCTATCACACTGTCTGACAAAACAAAGATGAATAATAAGAAGAGAAAGGATTTTTCCAAGACAAAGAACTTGTGCACATGATACATCTTGTGGTGTAATGAACAATGGAGTGAACTCTACAAGCAAAATCCTTATGCTGACTTTTATCCATATTTTAAGCAAAGAACTTCTAAGTTGAGAGGAAAGCCGCTTTATGTAAAGGGAAACAAAGAACAATGTGGAGGTAAATCTGATTACTATAATTTCAAGACCCAATAGGTTGAATATTTGAAGCTAATTTGCGTGGTTGAATTGTGGGTACAAAATGCAAAGATTATCATCGGATGAGTGTGGAAAAGTTGTCAGAACATCAAAACACCTCAATATATACAATTATTATTTTGACTAACACTGCATTCACAACCATTTAAAACGTGAGAGTGAATGATTAAAACAAGGTTTAATGTTGTAATTTATTTTATGAATAAAAGGCACAATATAAGGAATGTACCTTCAAAAAACAGAGGGATACAAGATGGTGAAGAAAAAGGGAAGAAGGTAAACTATTCAAACTCCATAAACAGAACGTTCTCCAACATGGAGAAAACGAATAATCTAATTAAGGTTACTCACACAATTGTACTTCTTACCAAAAGTAATGATAATGTAATATTTTTTTTTTATTGCACTAAATACTTTTACATTATCACTTAGTAATTATTTTTTCATGAACCTGCAAGTTCGTTTTTCCTGGTTTGTGAACTGAACTTTTACCAAAACCACAAACCTAACTATAACTAAATCAAAGAGAAAACACTTTACAGAGAGTTGTGTAGTTGTAATTTTCCTAAAATTAAAATAACCGAACCACCAAAAAAATGACACATGAAAACGATTGTAGATCATCGTATGAACTAAATGTGGCAAAAAAAATCAAGAGAGTCGTGTAAAATGTAAATATAATACGAGTTTATGAAAAATGTGTATAGCCAAGAAATATATTTATAACTTGTCAAATTGGTAAATTAAATTATTAAAAACACAATGCGCAATCAAATTAGTAACAGACAACTACATAAAATGCAGACACAAATGAACACACCTACTAACAAAAACATTCATCAAAATAAATACCCGTGCGTAGCGCGGTCTCTCATCTAGTTAATAATAATATATCATCACTATGTTAAGAAGCATTTCCGTTCAAAAAGAACAAAAACAGGCCTGCTTATTGCCATTACCTCAATATTTCCAAGTTCATGGTCACTTGCACAGTAATCCATAAATTTACATATTTCTTTATCGTTTCTAAAGAGTAGATATGGAGATTTTTGTGATCGTCACTTCTTTTTACCCTTTAGTTTCTTACTATGTCTACACACACCTTGGTGTTTTTTTCTTGGTCCCCTTTGATAGCCTTGCACCTAAAACCTCATAGCTGTTGATGCAACGTCTTACTTTTATTTTTCTCCTTTTGCAACTTGAAAACCAAGGAAAAAACTTGATGCAACACAACACGTCTTCACTCTTTAAGACCATATATATACAAGTACAACCCCCCTATATATATATATGTATATATTATAGACGTATGTAGAATAACTTTCCATTTGTTTTCTCTTTTATCTGATGAAAAAATTGACCAAATCGAAGTTAGTGGCCAATTTTTTTTTGATATATATATATATATATATATTATTATTAGACGCAGCCCGGCCCATCATATTTTGTTGCCTAACGCAAAAATAGAAATTAATGCCCCCTATTTGGATCAATCTCAACACCTGAAGCATTGATGAAGACATGTCAACCACTGAACCAGAGCCACTTTTATGTATTTGATGCCCTCTAATTATTTAATATAATTTTTTACCTAACGCATGGGTTCACGGGCTTCAACTCAGTAACGTCGAGTTTGTGCTCTTATGTTGCGTTTATTTATTTGATTTACGATTACATGCAAATTAATATTTATTGTCATTAAACTACATGCTTATTAATCAGTTTATTTATTTGTATAGAAAATTCGTAGAACTAGAGCCGATATCGCAATGTCAATGTGTAGAGTATTTTCAAATATGGAGGTAGGAGGTTAACCGGTATTTGTTCTGAAAGTGCTCCGGGTTGCAGAATTGTAGTGTATCTTTATTTAAGTATACTTCTTCTATAGCTTTATTTCTTAGAATCAAAATGCTTGTTTATGTGTATAAATTAAAGTATTTTGTGTATTTTTTCCCGAGCGGTTTTTGGTCCAATAGTATCTTTGCATTTGCGGTTGCGTTTGAGTATGTATGAAATCTACGAACTTAGATATTCCTGGAGTTAGTCAGGGTTTGTATGAACCCAAAACGAAAGTACATATTTTGTTTTCAATTAGCTAGGATGTAGTTATTCTAAGGTAAGTTTTATTTTTGTGCAACTGTTTTTGTGTAACAAAAATGTGTTGGGCCTCTATATTCTATAACGCATCGAAATGGTTTAAGTTTATGAGCATATATATATAGTGGGCTCTAAAAGAGCCGTATTGTACCTATCATCAGGCCCATTGTCTGGTTTGAGTCTGGAGTTTGGTTGTCTAGTCCAATAGAGAGAAAGAGAAGTTATATTATCTAATAAACGAGAAAATCAAAATAAGATTTTAAAACTGAATAGTATAGAGAGAGGTTACATATCTAAATTTATAAAATACTTTTGCGTTTATGATATAATATTTATAGTTACAAAAATTAAAAATGAATAATAGCAAAAAGTTTTTTTCAGTTACATGAATAATTTTAATAAACAATTTTTCAAAATGAAAATTACGTATAAAATGAACAAACTCTATCAGTTTAATAATTTTTCTTTTTAATATATAGAAAAAGGAAAACGTCAGAAAAGTTAGAAACAAGTAAATATTAGTATTATGATAAAACATTGATTCGAGGAGTTTTGGTCATCACAATTCGGACAGCGATTGTGAGACGAATAAGGGTGGCGAAAAATATTTTATTTGCACTTAGGAGAAAGAGATGACAAATGGAAGCTTGCGTACCAAAAGTACGACACGTAAAAGAGGTGGAAGAAGACGTGTGGTATAGGTCTCATCTCATTTTACACAAATATGTTGGTTTTTATCTTCACATGCATGCTTTGTCTTATCCTACGTGTCCATTTAATCAGTTTCGTTCGTCCAAACCACAAATCCACAATAATAATGAAAAGAGTTGTGAAATAATATCTTTCTACCATAAAGATGGTGCGGTCCATTTCTATTTTAAGGTTTTTTTTTTCTTTTTGTTAAAGTATTTTAAGGTTTCTTAGTTTCCGTTATATTCTCAACGGTAAGATGGATTTCATTTTTGAGAAAATTATACACAGACCCTTTATTGGAATGTCATAATATATAGACACTTTTTTATTTTGAAGACACTTTTTCTAAAAGATATGATGTTGTTTATCTATTTTATTTTTATTATAACACAATAACAAATATTTTTTTTTCTTTTTCTTTTTTTTCTTTTTTTTTGATCGTAAAAGCTCTATTCTCTCCACCAATTCTTTTCTTCAATCGATTAAATTGAAATTTTTTTCTCCGATCAATTAAATTAAAAAAAAATTAAATAGCAGTAATAGATCTCAAATCTCCATCCTATATGAACTTTTCACTTTCAATTCCAAAAAAATTCAAGAAAACGATTAAGATAAATAATCATACATGCCAATTGAAACTCTTTTTCATCTTGTTTCTCACTTTCCATTTCGAAAATTTCTTCCACCGCCGATGTTTCCCTTTTTTAAGAAAAATAGGGTTTCGACAAACTTATAAAAAACTTTGTCTCATGAACACGATGTCGTGGATACGGATCGATGGTTAATAACACAATACAATGCCTCTTTGTCCACGAAAATCTAACCACGATACATGCGGATAGTGTTACATGTACAAGTATTTTTGGATAGATATCTATCATTCTTAATATTTATGTAGACAGTGCCATATGGATAATTCAACCTGGACGACATGGATCTAAAATCATAATGGTATAGATAATTTCATATAGATAGTACCATATGGATAATTAATTTACCTCTGGAATTTTGTTTCGTTTCTAGTTTGATGCACACGTTTGTTTTACTTAATTTAGTGAGTTGGTTAAGATTCTTTTTTTTGTTCTTCTTGTGATCAATGCCATACTTTTTACTTTTTTTTTTCTTCTTGCATGAATCATGTGCTTCTTTTGCTTTCAAAGAAATGATCAAGATGAAGTCAAGCATGCGAGCCACGGTTAAAAAATCTACATAATATATTATTTATACATATATTCAATCTACAGCATGTCGTTCATATAAGTCTATCTAACTTATTGGTGTCTTTGATTGTAAAAAAAGAATCATTTGATTTTCTTTAAAAAGAAAAAAACTTTGATTTTGTTGAAAGTTAATGGAAGATGACAAATGAAAAAAGAGAAAGAGAAATGAAGGAAGGATGAGAGAAGAGGAGAGAATAATATCCAATATCCAAAAAGTGGTCATAAATGTTCACTTTTTTTTTGTCAATAAAGGTAAAATGGTCATAAATATCCAACAAATTTTGAGAAGTGTCTTTGTCATCCAAAAATGTCTATATTGTAACGAAAACATAAAAAAATGCTTTATCATGTTATCAACCTTTTATTTTTATTCTAATCCTATCCATCCATAATCCAACCGATTCGATAGGTCCGAATCTCCGAGACGGTGACTTAGAAGGGAAAACCATATAATTTGTATTATTGGATTATGCTGTATGATATTTACCTTCAATAAAAATAAGTATTTTACAATAGTTAATGTTAGACAAATTTTAATCGGTTCCATTAAGATAATTTTAAAGAATGATAAGAGAATATGTATTTTATCGATTACCACGTTTCGACTACAACCATTTCAAAATACAACAAATTCATAATTGTCAAGATTTTTATCACCATTCACCAATTAAACAAAGATTGCCTAAAAATCTGATCCTCTGAAAATCTAGTTGTTAGGAGGTAATTTTTATTATGTCGATCGTTGGCTATGGCAAATGGTTGCCAAAATTTCCGTCCTCGTCATTGGAAGCGGCAAAAATATATATTTTAGGGTTTTTTGTTTGAATGTCTCGTCGCTCTTTACGTTTCAAAACTTTTTAGAGACTTACAAAATCTTAGTTACTACAGAATTATGATGATCTGTAGACAGTTTTTTTTTATTTTGCAATGAATCGTATTTCTCTTTGAATAATGACTTCACAATAATTTTTAGTTTTTTTTTTTAATTTCTATTTAGATTAAGTATATTTTTTTATTTTACTATTTTACCACTCAAACATCTATTTTAAAAATGTTGATGAATTTATTTTTATATTTATATTTTAAATATTTTATAACTCACGAAAAACAAATCAAACACGTAAAAAACAAAAAACAAAATTAGATCGTTCCATAAAAAATTGATCAAAAAAATATGATCGTTCTATGAAATAATAACATAAAATTACAAAATTTAATACAAAACCTCTCATTGAAAAATCTATAAATTATTTATCTATGTTCTCATATAGAAAAATTTATCAAATATTTTTTTATTTTTTTATACTAATTGATTTTCAGTTAAATTATATCATATATTTTCTAAATAATTAGATTTTCCTAATCTTATCTAAATTAGGTTCCTAAACAAATATTATTTTTAAATAAATAAATATTTTAATATGTGACTAAATCTAATTGAATTTTTTTTTTACAATTGTATATATTTCATCGATTGACTCAAACATGCCTCTGATTAGATTAATTATAATGTGAACGAATCAAACTTAGCAAAATAACATACTTTTACTTTATTAATTTGTTTTATCCGTAAAAAACCAAAAAAAAAAGAACAGAAATAAATTAGATCACCTCATATCAATGATGATATCTATGCTGTAAAAAAGATGGATAATTGCAAAAATAGTACTTTTGGTGTGTACATTTTCAAAATGCCACTATGGATTGTTCATTTGTAAAAATACAACTAATTATGAATTTTTAAAACCTAAATCTTAAAATTCTAAACTCTAAAAATTGTTTTGACCCCTTACAAACCCTAATACAACACAGTTTTGTTTTGTTTTTTTGTCATCTCAATTTATATTAAGCAAAATTGGGAAACAAGAGTTACAAGGATCACTAACCACAACAGACATTAGCTGAACAAAAACTACTTACCAAACCATACAGACCACAATCACACTAATCGGAGGAAAACACATACGAGACCTCCCATGGTGAATAATTATACCTTCCAAATCAAAACCCAAGCTAAACACTCTGCCAAGCAGGAAGCAACAAGCAATACAAACACTTCTAAACCTTCAAAATTAAACTCTAATACAACACATTTTTTTTTGTTTTTTGTCTTCTCAATTTATATTAAGCAAAATCGGGAAACAAGAGTTACAAGGATCACTAACCACAACAGACATTACCTGAACCAAAACTACTTACCAAACCATACAAACCACAATCACACTAATCGCAGGAAACACATACGAGACCTCCCATGGTGAATAATTATACCTTCGAAATCAAAACCTAAGCTAAATACTTTGGCAAGCAGGAAGCAACAAGCAACAAAAACACTTCCAGAGATGGCGGAGAACGAATCCAAATGTTATCAACGCCTCGAGAATAGCCAATATCGAAGTAGAGGACCCCAAAAAGACCCCAATTGTATAGACAAGGAGCGAAACAGAATCTAACAGCTAAAGCAGAATCCAAAGAGGAATTTAGCAACAGAATCGGATCCGGAAAAGTTCTAAGAAGCCATTAGCGAATGGAAACCTGCAAAATAAGGTAAAGCAGCCAAAACGGAGCCAAAAAAAAAGCCATTACCGACCGCACCCAGAAGAAACCCGAGAAGAGCATTGCTGCTAGACCGAGAAGGAGGGAATACATCACTACCAAACCGAAAAGAGATCAGCCTCGATAAAACAACGGAGAGATAGCAGACGATGCCCCAAACCAAGCTAAATCACAGCAACAGAGCAATGCAAAACCTAACAAAGAGCATCCAGAGTCACCACCAAAGAACCACCCAAACAGTGAGAAATCAGAGCTCACAAACCTTAAACCACCATTGCCTCAAGCAACCAGTCTTAGGCATGAGAGACAACCGAGTAACTTGACACTTGAGAGAGAACCAAGGCCAGCGCTTCAAAGGTTAACCAACAGAGGACCCGACAAGTCACATAACAAGTAAAGACAGCTGGAGAAATCAATGAAACTCTAAAAGAGAGCGAAAAGCTCAGCCAAGGGCCACGAAAAGACACAAAAAAATCAGCAAAGAAGCAGACATAAGAACCAAAGAAGAGGAAAAAATTGCAGGCTAAGATCCGAGGCAATCCCCAATCCACAGATGTAACCCTACAGATCCAAATATAATCCCTAGGACCACCCACAGAACTAGAGAAATCGGAGAGACACAAAGGCCGAGCACACCACCACCCACCATCGAACAGAGACAACCACAAGCTCCACCACTAGCCACTGCCGCAAGCAGCTAAAGGAGAGGAACTTGCACCAGCCAACAGAATGAGATAAGAAGGAGAGAGCCGACATCGAGTTCCCTGGCAGAACCGATCTAAAACCATCAACATGGAGCACCATTAGACACACCAAAAACGAAACCGATAAAGAAGAGAAAGAAGCAGAAAGACAAAGGGATCCTTTTTTCCGGCGGCGATGAGAACCACCGCACACTGAAAAAGGAGATCGGAAACTTTAGACAGCACCTCTAGGGTTTAGTTTTTGAGAGAGTTATCGCCTCTCAAAGGCTACTTCTTCTTTTCTTTTATTATTGATCCTAATACAATATAGTTAATCTAAACATAAATGATATAATGAATAAATAATTTTTGAAAAAAGTGGCAATTTTGCAAAGATTTTGAAAAAATAGTATTTTTGAAAAGTGACACTTCAAAAGTGGCATTCCTCAAAAAATTTCTAAAGAATAATAGTTTCTCATAAAAAAGCTAGTAGTCGTTGTTTTTTTATGAAAGAGCCGAAAAAAATTCTATGGAAGAGATTGTTGAAGTTTTAGATTTTTTTGGGAAAAGATAGAAAGAGCAAAAAAGTGTTTAAATAAATATAAAATATTATAATCTTTGAAGATTTGGGTATGCAAACCTAAGTCTATTCAAACTTTAAAAAAAAATTACACGTCTAATATAATATTTCAATGAGAAAATGTATATGATTTATTGTTTTATCTATTTTTATTTAAAATCAAAGTATCTGGTTGATAAATACAAATATGTAATTTTTAATTTAAAATAAAATTATTTGACATATGGCAAAATCTAATTGATTTTTTAAATACGTGTCAAAATTTGATCGATTTACTAATACGTGTCATGATCATGTTAATTATAAAGTTTATCGCATCAAATTTATATATAATAAGATAATACGAGAAAGTGTTTTAAAAACTTCTCATAAGAGAGCGACATTTGGCTTCATGTATAAATGACACGTATCACCTACTATTTAGCTAAGTCAATAAGGATTTCGTATAGAAGATTAATGTGGTCCTATTTTTCTGTCAATAAAGATTTAAAGTATCTTAATTACAAATTGTGACGGGTATAAACTTTAAAATTCGAATTGATTTTGAATTTATGATATCAAGCACATGTTTGTATTTTCTACCGACGGTAACATGAATATAATCTTTCAATTTTGAAAGCCCCTAATAAAGTTGGATCCCTAATTTCTCTCTCTCATCTTAAATATTAAAATCAATGTGTAATATTCTATGAATTTCGATAAATTGAGGGGTTGATTAGTTCACACGCTACCACTCGCAAACACTGCATTTGCGGATAGTAGTGGCTGTTGGCATTTCACATAAATCATGGAAAACGCTTTCTACCGTTTCGTGTCACTTCAAACCTCTCAAAATCAAAAGCTACTTCCCTCGAGCGTTTGCAGTTTGCAGGCGTTTGCATTTGGTAATTAAAAAAAAATATTTTTTTAAAAAAGAAAAGAATTTATTTAAAAATTAAAATAAATATAATAAATTAAAAATTAATATTTGTATACTATAATTACAAAATATATCAACAATTTGAATTTTTTGAATTAATATTCAATAACTTATCATAATTTTATATTTATAAAACTTTCAAACCATAATTCTTTAAATAATTTTTATTGATCATTAATTAATATATCTAACAAGCATAAATATTCAAAATCTAACATTAACCTCTCCAAATTTTAAAAAAATTCTCCACTAAAATCATAACTTTTTTCTAAACTAAAAAAAAATAAAAAAATAAACATAAGAAATATACTCATGGTATTCTATTACTAATTATATTGAATTCATGATTTTTATATTTTATTGTAATAGTAAGGTTTTTGGTGTTTTTATAACTATATAATGTGTTTATATTGTTAATTTAATGTTTAATCGCTACCGCATCCGCTAGTCAACTAGTTATAAATATTCTGCAAACTCATCAATTTCCAACTGCTGCGCCAGTCGTATAAATCGCTTAATAACGCTTGAAACTGCAACCGTCCACTTCCGCAAACTTCCGCAGCCGCAATCGCGGCGTCTACACCAGTCATGCCCGAATTTCTTTCCCCATTATTCTCTCAGTCGCTTCTTCCTCGCGATGAAAAGAACCAAGAAACCTAAACCCCTTCTTCCCTACTCCACCTTAGATTCACTATCCTACGACAGAGATTGCTTTACTAATAATCGTATTGTTGTTCGTCTCATACATATTTGGGAAGCACGAAACTTCAAGAGAAATAATGTTCTTCTTAGCCTTGATTGTCTTCTTCTCGATGAGAAGGTGTAACAAACATCTAGTTTGCAATTCTTTACTTAACTTCTTAGAGTTATAGTATGACAAAATTGTATCTTTCTTGTAGGATTTTACTATCGAAACTTCTATTCTCCCTCACTGTGTACAAAGATTCAAAGACATTGGTACGAAGTCTTTCAGAATGTTTAGTTTCTCCGAATTATTTTTTATGATGGCTAAGGGTGAGGATTTACCATGTAATAGACTTTCTCCGTGAACATTTCAAATCCATACCATTGCGTCTTACTTTTCCACTGCATTTTATCTTCTTTAGATGTTGTTGCACAAATAACAACTTTCAAGACATCTGAACACAACGACAAGGAAAACCCCTAAAAAATGTCACTCAATCTTACATTAACATGTACTTTGGATAGGTAATACTACTTTGTACATACTAAGATTGTCTACTCTATTGTCACAAATTCTGTTTTTCTTCTTCGATGCTCACTTTTTTTTCAATAACTATAGTGGTGACAGTTCATATGTCTCGGTTTGGGAATACTAATGAACCTGATGTGGTGATTGCAACACATCTTAATCCTTAAATTTTTTGATGGGTAAAATATCGACCATAGTCAATTCTTCATTATTGAGGCTAGAAGCTAATCAACTCTTTACTAACTTCCGACTTTGACACTTTTATTTTGGAAACAGACAATTTGTATCTCAACGGAACCACTTCAACAACACAAAAAACCTCAACCAATCCCCACTTTCATATCCACCAAAATACATGGACAATATACTTAGGGTTTATTATGAGAAATACCATAACTTATCTAAGACTTACAAAAAATGCCACAATGACATTTTTCTTTTTAAAAATGCCACAACACCTACTTGACAGGACGAAAATGCCCTTGAAACCTAAAAATCATACATTCTCTTTTCTTCTTTTTCTAACACACACTCTCTCTTTCTTATTTTTTTTCACAAACTCTCTCTCTTTCAACAATCTCTCTCTTCATCTTTCTCTCTTCATCACAAACTCTCTCTTACCCTCTCTCTCCCTTTCTCCAATGCTTTCTCTCTCCCTTCTTCTTTCTCCACGCTTTCCCTCTCTCTCTCTCTCTCTCTCTCTCTCTCTCTGTCACAAAGTCTTATGATATTCTCGTCCACCAAAATTTCAAACTCTTAATGCTTAACAGTTGTCCTTGTCCACCAAATTCTCTGACTTTGTCCGTTACTCTTGTCCACCAATTAAAGATATTCTCGTCCACAAATTAAATCTGCAATAACATATCACCATTTGATGTATTTAATGTCAAGGGTAAAAGTGTGTGGACATAAAGATTACCTAATTTCAGTCATCTGGACGATAAATAATAAGTAGAGACCAAATCAGGTTTTGAAAGTCCTGTGATAAACTCGTCCACCAAAATTTCACTCTCTTAATGCTTTAAGAGTTGTCTTGTCCACCAAATTCTCTGACTTTGTCTGTTATTCTTGTCTACCAATTAAAGATATTCTCGTCCACCAATTAAATCTATCATAACATATCACCATTTGATGTATTTATTGTCAAGGGGTAAAAGTTTCTTTCTAGGTCCAATGAACAGTGCTTTGTGGCATTCTTCGAAAGAGTTTTCAGATTATAGCATTAGGGGAAAGTTTTGGGAGGTAATATGACATTCCTCATAATTTTCCCTTAACAAAAGAAAAAATTATCTAAAGACACGACTGGTGGACAACTCGAACATGTGTTATTGTGGACAATATACGTGTAGTAAGACACGACCGGTGCATAACTCGAACATGTGTTATTGTGGACAATATACGTGTAGTAAGACACAACCGGTGGAAAACTCAAACTTGTGTTGAAACAACCCAACCCATTTTTTTTTTAAACATTGGACTAAAATCAAGGTTCCCATAAACATTGATTGTCAATATCCAATCAAGCTAACATCAAAAGCGGAAATCAACTCAACAGCGAATAATCCACCAAAACAAATAACCATTTCAATTCCATGATTAAACCAATGAAAAGACTAATTCAAACAACAGTTACATCAATTCTATAGAAACAGCAACCTAGCGATTCTAAACAATCCAATCACAACAACCAATCGAGACACTAGATCATCCCCTCTTCATAGCCGTGATTCCACGATCACATTTTTTCTTTACCTGCATCACATGTTTAAAAGAGATGCGTGAGTATTATCACAAATACACACATGCATAAGAAAAATGATACAATACCAGGATGAGCAAACAACAATGCACTACACGAACAATCAAACGAGAAACAGCACAACAAATCATGGGTCGATCGATGCACTACTCATGTGTTGATCGACGCGTAACACCTTCGTCGATCGACGCACCATCGCATAGTCTAAGAATCGTACCTATCCTAACATGAATCGATCCCAAAATGCGTTACATCAATCTCCTGCACAAACTTCACCAATGCAAGCACGAAATCCATCCAAAAAATACAATCAATCGCATCCTATCAATTCTTTTATCTAGATAAGCCATGGTCACGCACTCACCTTGGTTATGGAAAGGAAAAAGGAATGAACTATGAAGAACGCGAAGAACACTCGAAATCAGATCTCCAATCTGAAATCCTCTCCTCTTTTGCGAAGGATGAGCGCCAGAATCACCTATCCAGAGCCTCCAACCACATAATTCGAGCTTTTAGGATCAACAACATGAAGAAGTCAACAATGATTCTCCTTTTCTCCCAAATCCTCTCTTAAAAACTCTCTTAAAACTCATTGGAACTCTCTCCAATGACAGAAAAATGGTTGGCCCCTTTTTATACCCTAGCCCTAGCGTTTCCCCTAAACTGAGCCAATTCTAACGCTCCAAAACCGATATATTCGGTTTAATTTTAACTTTGCGTCGATCGACGCAGGTGGTGTGCGTCGATCGACGCAAAGTTTAAATTAAACCGAATAGATCGGTTTTGGAGCGTCAGAATTGGCTCAGTTTAGGGGAAACGCTAGGGCTCGGGTATAAAAAGGGGCCAACCGTTTTCTATTCGGTTTAATTTTAACTTTGTGTCGATCGACGCACACCACTTGCGTCGATCGACGCCGATAAAAATCACGAAATTTGGTTCGCGATCGTTATAATTCTCCCCCACTAACATGGATTTGACCTCGAATCACGCAACACCGTCTTACTACGGCTACAATCCTGATCAAAACTCGACCAGCACCACCTGAGTTCACTCCCGATCCCTAAGCTCATCTAGTCTCATACTTATAATCACATTTTAGATATTATTCCTCATAACTCATATATATATATATATACACCCCTCCCACTCTTAGGATCATCGCCATTTGAGCTCTCGGTGTATATCATACCCCTCTGATATGCACAAATTTACCCTGAGCCACTCTCTCAAATTAAGAGATCGTAGTAGTACTTAGGGGTCGAATCCACAGAGAATCAAATCACACAATCAACTAATGAATTCAAATTATGCTAAGTAAATATGTATGAATGTAAAAATAGCAAAGTAAACAAGTGAATGATTATCAAGGTTATTAGAATTCAATGAGACAAAAAAGGTAGGCTATGGGTAATTCGCAGAAATGAATCAAAATATGTTCGTGTCGATCGACACAGATGTCCGTGTCGATCGACACAGGGATAAAAAACGTTAGGATTTTATTAAGCACGGTTCTAGAAAACAAACACGAATCAGTGCATCCTCCAGATATCGAGTATTGAAGTTCCCATTGCTAGCAGAATCTAGAGCCATTTGATACCTCCAATCAATACCTCTGAAGAAGATACCTAACAACTGAACATCACTGAACCCATGATGAGGACAATCTCTCTGGTAGGCCTTGAATCTCACCCAGAAGCCTTAAATGCCTTTGTCGGTCCCTGCATGAAAGTAGAGATCTTAGTCCTCAGATCTTTGGATCTCGCCTCATCAAAGAAGTTGTTGAGGAAAGCATTCTTGGTGTCCTCCCAAGTAATCAGCGAGCCCGGCTCCAGCTGCTTCAACCAGTAGGCTGCTTCTCCACCCAGAGAGATTAGGGGAAAAACTTGCAGTAGAGGTAATCGCTAGACACTCCATTAGCCTTAATGCTAGATGCTAAGTCCTCGACTCTCAATGTGATCCATGAGGTGCTCAGAGGAAAGACCGTGGAACGTGTGCTGAGCCACAAGTGAAAAGTAAGCAGGCTTCAGCTTAAAATCATTCCTCGGGAAAGCAGGAGGGCGAATCGCTACCCTGTTGGCATAAAACTCGTCCGGTCTGTTGTACTCTCCTAGAGTGCGCCCACGCCCAGCTGGCTCTTGGGGCTGCATAGCATATCGCCCAGGCTCTTCCACAATCACAACCCCATTCTCATCAAACCTCTGACCCTGAGTATTGTGTCTGTGACCCTCAGCATCTTGCAGAAACCCATCTTCACCTCTGATAAGAACTAGCGGATTCATCTTGGCGGTCTTTCTCGCTGTTCGGTTGGCTCGTTCTAACTTTCCAATCTCAAGATTGAAATCAACTAGCTCTTCGTTCTGGTTGCTTATGGTAACGCGATAAGGCATAAACCTGAAACACACAAGACAAAGAGAAAAGAACAAGTAAGTAATAAAACAAAAATAAAAAACTTAGACAAAATTCTAATATCAAAAATCGATTGGTAAAATCAACTACCCGACAACGGTGCCAAAATTTGATATGCTCTAATTTACCCTGAGCCACTCTCTCAAATTAAGAGATCGTAGTAGTACTTAGGGGTCGAGTCCACAGAGAATCAAATCACACAATCAACTAAAGAATTCAAATTATGCTAAGTAAATATGTATGAATGTAAAAATAGCAAAGTAAACAAGTGAATGATTATCAAGGTTATTAGAATTCAATGAGACAAAAGAGTTAGGTTATGAGTAATTCGCAGGAATGAATCAAAATATGTTCGTGTCGATCGACACAGATGTCCGTGTCGATCGACACAGGGATAAAAAACGTTAGGATTTTATTAAGCACGGTTCTAGAAAACAAACACGAATATAAAACCAATAAACTTTTATTGCAGAGATTATCTATGACTAAATCCCTAAATTCCAAATTTCTTTGCAAACTTAGTGAATAAAATCAAGCTTTAAGTTCATGTTTAATTGTTCACAAAATTATTAAGCCAAATTTCTTTGCGAATAGATAATTTTGCTCATCTAAGATTATATCAGGTTGTTAATAATACTTTTGCATCTATTAAAGCAACCTAGGATTTCCAATTTCAGTTGATCAATCCTAAAATCAGAGTTAAAGCAATCTAGATAAAGAACAAAAAGATAAATCCTAACAGGGTTTCAATCCTAACAATTTCTCATCAAACCTTTGAATAACCCTAAACCTAACAAGCAAACTACTCAGACATGGTGATTGAAATAAACATCATGAGATAAATAATTTGAATAAAAAGATAGAGTTAGAGATACAGAAGGGTTTGAAATCTGAAAGTCTGAAGTCTGAAATCTCCCAAAAGCTCTCCAAATCTCTTAATCTCCAAGTCTCAATTAAAAACTAGATAAAAACATGAAAACTCTAAGGAAAAAATATATATATTGTCTAAAAATCGGATTGGGCTTTGCTGTAAACTTCTGGGCTTTTTGGGCAAAACTGAAATTTTTTCAATCTTCTCGCCAGACATGATCGTGTCGATCGACACACAAGACCGTGTCGATCGACACATACATGTAAAATCAACTCCGACTTGATCACTTTGGCTCTTCTTTTTTCAATGCTCCAAAATGCTCTAAAAGCTCCCATTAAGCTCCAATCGTCCAATAACCTACAAAGACTCTAAAAAACTCGAAAAATACCAAAAAGACTCTATGAGAAGGACTTATATCATGGTAAAAAATGGGTAAAAACCATGATATATCACCCTCCCACCTTCAGGACTCACTATTCCCTGGAGAGAACTCTGTCCCTCAATGTATATGCAGGGAAACTCGCTATCCCCTGGAGAGAACCCCGTCCCTCAAGTATATGCAGGGAAACTCACTATCCCTTGGAGAAATCAATTCTGCAACGTGCATCATAAGCACCTGTCGAATAAAATCACCTCATGTGGCTCCATAATGACATCCCCTAATCTGGAATATCATCACATCCATGACCAATCTCTAGGACATCTGAAACAACCCAATCACACCAGAAGTTTCCACTAGAGTCTCTTGGAAAATAGATAGTTCCCACTCATATAAACTTCTTTTTCCAGGCTCTCTCTAGGAAATAGGCAAGTCCTAACTCACATAGAACTCCTACTCCTAGACGCTCACTAGAAAATAGACAAGTCCGAACTCATATAGAACTTCTATCTCTAGCTCTCTAGCCGATAGACAAGTTCTAACTCCCATAGAACTTCTATCCCTAGACCCCAACCCAAAATCATGACCATACTAATCATACCATAAGAACTCACATCTTATAACCTCATTAATAAGAAAAATCCATCTTATTAATCTCAAAAATGTATAATCGTTACATCACCAAACGAAAGTACATAAACAAAACTCATAGCAACATGCTATCTATGAAACTGAAAACCAGAAAAGACAACTCAAGTCTCAACTTGCTTCTCGAACCACTTCAAAAACTTTGCCTTTATCTTAGCCTCTTGTTCCCAAGTCTATTTCTCAACACTGCCACAGTCCCACAAGACTCTTAATAACGGTATCCTCTTCCAGTGCAACACCTTGACTCTCCTCTCGAGAATCCTCACAGGTTTCGCCTCTAACGTCATGTTGGACTGAAGATCCTCCGGAATCCTAGCCAACACCTCCTCAGATTCATGTAGACACTTCCTCAGCATCGAAAGCATTAATACTCTGAGGTAACTACAAACGGTAAGCTATCGGTCCAACCCGTTCCACAACCCTGAACGGACCCATCAACCTCAGACTTAGCTTATTCGCTGAAATGGATCTGTTAGAACCCCTCAACATCGCAACCTTGAGATACACCTGATCTCCAAGCTCGAACTCCAACTCTTTCCTCCTTTTATCGGCATAATTCTTTTGCCGATCTTGAGCCTCCTTCATGTTCAACCTTAAAATACGGATCTTCTCTGTCGTTTCCTCAACAAAGTATAAACCAAACATGCTTCTTTTCCCTACTTGAGTCCAGCATAATGGTGTCCGACATGGCCTCCCATACAGAGCCTCATATAGAGCCATACCGATACTCGCCTGGTAGCTGTTGTTATACGCAAACTCTACCAAGTTCAAGTGATTCGCCCAATGACCACCATAATCCAACACACACATCCTCAACAAATCCTCGAGTGTCTGAATCGTCCTATGAGATTGTCCATATGTCTGAGGATGATAAGCAGTACTTATATGCACTTTAATGCTCATTTCAGCCTGAAAGGGTCTCCAAAACTCTGAAGCGAACCTTGAATCTCTGTCTGAAACGATACTCGCTAGCACTCTGTGTAGCCTCACTATCTCTTGCACATACTTCTTAGCCAACACCGCCGCTCCATCGGTCTTATTAATGGCAAGAAAATGTGCTGCTTAGTCAGACAATCCACAATCACCCAGAAGCATCATAAGTCCGCGAAACTGGCAATCCCACCGCGAAATCCATGGTAATCATATCCCACTTCCACTCCGGAATGGGTAAAATTCGCAACAAACCACTGGGAACCAGATGCTCAGCCTTCACTAACTGGCACACATGGCAAGCTGCCACCCAGTTAGCGACATATTTCTTCATCCCGACCCAGTGATAATACCGTTTTAGATCCCGGTATATCTTTGTCGCTCCCAGATGAATAGACAACATGCTCGCATGAGCCTCCCTCAGAATCTCCTGCCTCATATCCTCATCCTTAGGCCCGCAAACTCGCCCATTCAAAAGTATCGTCCCATTCGTAGAGACCTGATACTCAGAACCTGCAACCTTGGAAGCATCAATCAACCCCTAATCCTTCTCCTGAGCTACTCGAATCCTGCTCAGCAAATCTGCCTGGTTAGCTGCCTCTAACCCCAATGGCTCCTGATGTAACGCCCCGACTGCCATCGAGCTATCGGTATGTAGGAGAAATCCTCATCCCCTCGAGAGAAATCCTCATCTCTCAATAACATACAGGGGAAATCCTCATCCCCTCAGGAGAAATCCTCATCTCCTAATGGATCCCACACCCACTCTTGGCCCGTGGGCCCACCCTTATCCAACGGTCGGTGCATTAGTCCAGGAGGCTCGAAAGAGTTATTTACTAACCCTGCAAATCACCACGTGATCTTTCCCCGTGTTTTGTCCTCACTCACACGGTACTGGAAATGACTTTCCAGGTCACCCATCCTTAAATTGCTCCAACCTAAGCACGCTTAACTCTGGAGTTCTCTCTGGATGTGTGACGGAAAAGATAAGTGCACTTTGGTGATATAGGTAGACAAATCAATTCTCTTAAGCCTCTCCGCATGCACCACATATTCTAGAAACCGGGATGTTACAATCACCCCCACTAACTGATCGCAACGTCCTCGTTGCATACCAGGATTGTTACCCCCGACAGTGTGACTCTCACACTCGTTAGTTGATATACCCTATATTTTACCACTTTTACTATATATTTTACTATGGTTTTTATATGCTTTTGGACCAAAAGAGGTAGTTTTCTCGTATATGTAGATTTTAAGGTCTTAACAGGTTTTATCATCAAAAGGATGTAAAATGGAGCAAAAAGAGTATCATATATGATGCAGCTACTCATCCAAGTCAAAGGAACCAAGCCAAGTCATTTTATCTTGAAGATAATGAACATTGTCAAACTAGACAGAACATATACGCCAGAAGTTCACTGAAGAACAGAGGATCAAATCAATTGGGAATTTAATCAATTTAGCCCTTTCAGTTAGCTTTCCAATGGAGTTGGAATTTCATCAATTGGAGCTATACTTTGGAAGACACACCCGAAACACTGAGGACATGTCAAACTACCTTCGAAGTGAAGTTAGTACAGAATGGAGGCAAGCACGGGGCCAGCCCATGGGCCGATATCTAGACTTTTGCCGACTTTCTAGAAGCGTCATAGAAGCTTCTAATACCGGTCACGAAGCCCAAAAATCATTGTGTCCGATATTGCCTCTGTTTCGACCGAAAAAGATGTTTTTGCCCAATGAAACCCTAGCCGACTTAAGCCTCTTTAAACCCCTACATATACTTGCTTTTAGCTTCTCTAGGAACTCAAGCAGCCGGCCTTAATAGCCTAAATCAATACCTAAACAATGTATTTCGTTTTTCTCTTAGTCTTAATGTTTATTTGATTCTAGAAGCCTTTAAGGATAGATTGACTTTGCCCTATTGCGAAGAGATGAGATCTAACTCCTTACGCTTAGATAGATCAACGAATTATACTATGTCTATGTGCTTTACTCTTGCTGCTACGTGTTGCAAAACATGTTAGAGTATAGCTTTGATTTGATTTCTATGCACTTTCTCAATTCTATGTCTTTCCATAATCGTTTAGAATTTTATTCTAGAATTGATTCTTCATCTTTATTTATACTCAAAGCACGAACTGGCTTAGCTACCCAGGGAGTGATCTTAGGTTGATATACTCTCCAAAAGCTTGTTATATCTCCAGACCTAGTATTCGATGAGCTAGGCGTCTTAACAATTCGATAAGTTAGTTAAGGAGTCTAGTAAACAATCAATATTGAGCATAAAGCATGTTTTCACCTTGTAATAACCTGCGATAGTTGAGTCTATTAGGGTGGAAAACGTAGATGGTTAGTTACATCACGATAGTGGGATGACCTTAGTGATATGAGTTCTAGAACAACTAGTATTAAAATTCTAAATCGATTGCTTGTGTTTTGAATATGTTTTGTAAATTGTTTGAATTCTAATCTTAATTGATATCTATCCCTTTAATTTTATTGCTTTGTTATTTGCTTCCATAAAAAAAACCCCAAAACCAAATAATATGTTTACTTAACTTAATTGGAATCATATAGATTTGTAGTGCATTCATCACTTAGTCCTCAGTGGATCGACCCCTAAGTACTACAATTGTCTTAACTGTGCACTTGCAATTTCCTATGGTTATAAATTTAAAACCTATAACCCTACATAGAAGTTTTATGCACATCATTAGGGTTCGCTCTAATACCACTTGTAACGCACCGACCGTCGTCGAGCTATCGGTATGCAGGGAAAATCCTCATCCCCTCGAGAGAAATCTTCATCTCTCAATAACATAGAGGGGAAATCCTCATCCCCTCAGGAAAAATCCTCATCTCCTAATGGGCCCCACGCCCACTCTCGGCCCGTGGGCCCACCCCGTCCGACAGTCGGTGCGTTAGTCCGGGAGGCTCGAAAGAGTTGTTTACTAACCCTGTAAATCACCACGTGATCTTTCCCCGTGTTTTGTCCTCACTCACACGGTACTGGAAATGACTTCCCAGTAGGTTACCCATCCTTAAATTTCTCCAGCTTAAGCACGCTTAACTCTGGAGTTTTCTCTGGATGTGTGGCGGAAAAGATAAGTGCACTTTGGTGATATCGGTAGCCAAAGCAATTCTCTTAAGCCTCTCCGCATGCACCACATATTTCAGAAACCGGGATGTTACACCTGTGAGATAACACATAACCTCAAAGTGCTAATTTTGTTCATCAAAGCCTCAGTATCCTACTCTTGAGCCGAAGCAACTCTCTTTCGACTCAACGCATTTGCAACCAGATTTGCCTTACCCGGATGGTAACCAATCTCTAAATCGTAATCTGCTACCAGCTCCATCCAACGCATTTGTCTCTAGTTCAGCTTTGGCTGCATAAGGAAATACTTCAGGCTCTTATGGTCTGTGAACACCTGAATCTTTTCGCCATAAAGATAAGATCTCCAAATTTTTAGAGCGAAAATCACCGCATCCAAATCAAGATCGTGGGTAGGGTAGTTGCTCTCGTGCTTCCTTAACTACCTCAAAACATAAACGATTACTTTCCCCTGCTGCATCAACACGTAACCCATACCAACTTCCGAAGCATCAGTATACACCACGTAAGGCTCACCCGGCTCGGGTAACGCCAACACAGGTATACTAGTCAACATCTCCTTCAGCTTCTTGAAACACTCTTCGCAAGCTGAAGACCACACAAAAGGGACATCCTTCCCCGTCAGCTTCGTCATCGACTGCACCATACTTTCAAAACCCTTGATGAATCTTCTGTAGTAACCCGCCAAACCAAGAAAACTCCTAATCTTAGTGGCATTCCTCGGTCTAGGCCACCCTCTGATAGCCTTTATCTTCGCCGGATCCACAAAAACTCCAACTGTAGAAATCACATGACCGAGAAAACTCATCTCTCGCTGCAAAAAACTACACTTGCTCAACTTCGTGTACAGCTCCCGCAGCTTCTCCAGAACAACTCTCAGATGAACTTCGTGCTCCTCAGAACTCCTCGAATACACCAAAATATCATCAATGAAGATAATCACAAACTCGTCCAAGTACTCCTGGAAGACCCCGTTCATTAGCCTCATGAACGCTACTAGTGCGTTAGTCAACCCAAATGGCATCACCACAAACTCGTAATGCCCATATCTCGTCCTGAACGTAGTCTTCCTAACGTCTCCTTTGTCGATAGGAATCTGATGGTAACTCGAAGCCAAATCAATCGTGGAGAACCAAGTAGCCCTTCGCAACTGATCCAACAACTCATCAATCCGCGGTAAAGGATACTTGTTCTTCACAGTGACCCGGTTAAGTCCCTAATAATCGATGCATAACCGGAAACTCCCATCCTTCTTCTTCATAAACAGCACCGGCGCTCCCCTCGGTGAACTGTTAGGCCGGACAAATCCTTTCCCCAATAGATCATCCAACTGCATTTTCAGCTCTGCCATCTCTAATGAAGCCATTCGGTAAGGCGTCTTAGATATCGGAGTTGTCATGGGTTCCAACTCAATCATGAAAGGATCAGACCAAGACGGTGGTAATCCCTGCAACCACTGGAAATATCCTGGAAGTCTTGAAAAACTCGAATATCCCCAACTGCAACCTCTCCAATAGTCTCTAGCATCACAATCGTCGCCAAGTACACTTCATAGCCCTTCTCAATTAACTGATCGGCCTGAATTATCGAAATCACGAGGCTCCCAGAAATCGGCCTCACTCTGTGATAAACCAACCTCCCCGCCTCTCCCTCAAGCACAACTCATCCCCGATGACAATCTAGATGAACTCTGTACCGGTCCAACCAATCTATACCCATAATGACATCGTACAGGTCCACCGAACTAATAATCAGATCAGCTGGCATAGACTCACCCACCACCTGAATATCCACGCCTCGAACCCGCCCAAGAGTAGCTAAAGACATGCCACCAGCAACCTTAACTAGTCCTGGCTGCTCATCAGAATCACTACAGATTCCTCTGCCCTCTGCACACTCCGGAGTAATGAAGCAATTTATAGCTCCAGAATCAAATAGTATATGGGACTAACAACCGCCCACTACTAAGGTCCCTGTACAACTCTCATTTGCCTAAGAACCCTAAGATTCTATCACAGACTCACAATTCCAAAATAGACAAAAATTCACCACACCAGAATTTACTAAGTCAAGTACTGAAATTTACCTGTGATCGGCATGGCACTAGAGCCTCCTGTCTCCACCGAAGTGAACACCCGCAGGGCAACTGCAACCTGAACCACCGGCAGCACTATTGCCACTGCCATCTGCTGCAGCTTTGGAAATCTTAGCTTGATATACCCCGTCACTCAACAGTGAAAGCACACCCGAGGCTCGTTCTTCTTCGGATAGCTCGCCAGCCTGTGATCAATATCTCCAGACCCAAAGCATCCCGGACCACCCTGACCCCTCTGACTCAATCCTGTAGTGCCCTCCCACTTCCCTTTTTGTCCTTGCGCAGGCTTACCGCTCTTGCTCGGACCTACCTGCTGCTGCGACCTCCTCTGCTGAACAGATGGACTAATCACCACCACCTGCTCCCTCAGGTCCTCTTTAATCGCCGCAGAAATCTCAACCAACTCCGCCCTCATGGCGAACCTACGCACTCTACAGCGAGTCCTCAAATCAGGCCGAAGTCCTCTTAAGAACCTCTTCACCTGGGCCTTTTCGCCCTCCATGCCTCTACCTGCATAAACCAGAAGTCGACTGAACTCCGCGTCAAATAACTTCACTGACCGCTCACCCTGAGTCAACTCCAAAAACTTCAACTCCAACCGATCCACCGCTCCTGCGGGAAATACTTGGCATCAAACTCTGCCAAAAAATCCTCCCATGCCATCTCTGCCTGCACCCTCCTGGTCACGACACCTCTCCACCAGAGATGCGCATCACCCTCTAGATAATGAACTGCCAAATCAATCCGATATTCCTCTGGACACATGATAGAGCAAAAGCTACGCTCCAGTCTCAACCGCCACTCATCGGCTTCCTCAGGCTTGGCACCTCCAGAGAAAAATCTCGTGCTAATCCTCTGCATCTGCTCCATCATCCTAAGATAGGATGGGAGCTCCTCCGCAACCGCCACACCTGGCTGGACACCAGCCATACCCGGCTGCACACCAGCCATACCAGGCTGCAGTCCTGCCACTGGTGGCCCTACTGGAGCCTGAACCTGAGCCGGCACCCCTCCCGATAATCGCTCTAAAATCAGATGTAGCAGTCCCACCATACGATCATCTCGATCCTAGGCTACACCTGCAGCAGCACCCCTATCTGAGCCCACCGCACCGCCGGCCACACCGGGATCCACACCAGTCCCACCAGTCCTCACACTGGTACTCACAGTGGCCACACCCACGGACCCCTCCTGAACTGACTGCGAAGCTGCAATCTCCTCCGTGGAACTCTGGGCCACACTTGCGACAGCGAACTCACACTCAAGCCTCCGATCGCGCCAACGTCCTCCATGACCACCACGGCCTCCACGACCACCACAACCTCTACCTCTAGCAACTCTAGCCATCTCTCTGCATTACCACGGCAAAACACTAAGCATACTAGAAAGCTAGAAAAATCACAAAGACATACCATGGAATCTCATTGAAGGCTCGAAGAAGATGATCTAGGACTCCATACTCACACAACAATTGACTAACTCACATAATCAATCAAGTGCACCTGTCAAGGAACCGTAAGGGCGCTTTGATACCAAACTGAAATAACCCGACCCATTTTTATTTTTTATTTTTTTAACATTATACTCAAATCAAAGTTCCCATAAACATTGATTCTCAATATCCAACTCAACAACGAATAATCCACCAAAACAAATAACCATTTCAATTCCACGATTAAACCAATTCAAAGACCAATTCAAACAACAATTGCATCAATTCTATAGAAACAACAACCTAGCGATTCTAAACAATCCAATGACAGCAACCAATCGAGACACTAGATCATCCCCTCTTCATAGCCGCGATTTCATGATCACATCTTTTCTTTACCTGCATCACATGGTTAAAAGAGATGCGTGAGTATTATCACAAATACTCAGTGAGACGGTCATCCCATCTACTTGGCTATACACACAGGCATAAGAAAAATGATACAATACCAGGATGAGCAAACAACAATGCACAACATGAACAAGCAAACGAGAAATAGCACAACAGATCGTGCGTCGATCGACACACCAACCTAGTGTCGATCGATGCACTGCTCGTGTGTTGATCGACGCGTAACACCTGTGTCGATCGACACACTGTCGCAGAGTCCAAGAATCGTACCTATTTTAACATGGATCGATCCCATAATGCATTACATAAATATCCTGCACAAAATTCACCAATGCAAGTACGAAATCCATCCAAACAACACAATCAATCGCATTCTATCAATTCCTTTACCTAGATAAGCCATGATCACGCACTCACCTTGATTCTGGAAAAGAAAAAGGAATGAACTATGAAGAACGCGAAGAACACTCGAAATCAGATCTCCAATCTGAAATCCTCTCCTCCTTCGCGAAGGATGAGCGCTAGATCACCTATCTAGAGCCTCCCAACACACAATCCGAGCTTTTAGGATCAAGAACATGAAGAAGTCAACAATGATTCTCCTTTTTTCTCAAATTCTCTCTCAAAAACTCTCTGGAACTCTCTCCACTGACAGAATAACGGTTGGCCCTATTTTTATACTCGAGCCCTAGGATTTCCCCTAAACCGAGCCAATTATGACGCTCCAAAACCGATCCATACGGTTCAATTTTAACTTTGCGTCGATCGACGCACACCACATGCGTCAACGCACGACAAAAATCATGAAATTTGGTTCGCGATCGTTACATGTGTTACCTGTGAACAATAAGTTATCCATTAAAATTGTGACAGAGAGAACGAGAGAGAAAGAGAGAGATAGAGAGAGAGAGAAAACGTGGAGAAAGAAGAAGAGAGAGAGAGAAAGCTGAAGAGAGAAATTGTTGAAATAGAGAGAGTTTGTGAAAACAAAAAAAAGAGAGAGTGTGTTAGAGAAAAAAGAAAAGAGAATGTATGATGTATTTAATGCTAAGGGTAAAAGTGTTTTTCTAGATCCGATTAACAGTGTTTTATGTTATCCTTCAAAAGGGTTTTCAGATTATAGCATTGGAGAAATGTTTTAGGAGATATTATGACATTTTTCATAATTTTCTCTATACGTTACGCATTATACTATTGGAGAATTCCGTTCATACAACCGTCTGGAAACCATCTCCATCTCAAAATCACTAGAGCGCTCCGTCAATAATACAAGTACAACTAACAAATAACACAAACTTCAAATATTTAGTCAACTTCTACCTCACGTAACATGATATCGACCAGTGACGGATCTAAAAACTTTTGTTACTAGAGCATTAATATTTTTTCAAAAACAAAAAATTAATCGACATACTAATTTGCGTATAAAAATATTATTCTACAAAAAAACCCCAATAAATAGTCCCAAATTTATACATTTGTAAAATAAAAATTAAATTTATAATATATTTTTTATTTATTTTAAACTAAACACACATACATAAAATAAAATAAAAAACTAAATCCACTTTCAAAGATCATTGGTTGACAGATAGATTATAAAGTATACTAAAAATAAATCAACTATATTAGATAAAAAATATATGATAAAAAAAATAGCATAAATGTAATCAACCATAAATGAATTACTGTACATAGGAATCAAAATTTTGATTCTTTTTTTTTGTTTTGACGTCTAAATCTTTCATTCCATTTTCAGAAATTTTACATCGGCCATTGTACAAGATATCTTTGAGAATGTATTCTCGCATGCTTTGCAAGGTGATCTGCAACAGTATTTGCTTGTCACGAGATTTTAAGGAAATCGAAATTACAAAGGCTTGCGATTCTATAGATATCATAAAGTTGAACCATATAAGGACGATATCTTAAATTTGGAGAATCTAAATGAACATCGTGTGATTGCAATGGTCCATATACCTGTTGTAGATCTTCACATAATGTGCCATTCTTGTATCCCAGCCTTTGCATTTCAATCACCGCCATTCTCAAAGCCTCCACTTCAGCACATTCAGAAGACTGCGTGGGTGGTAAAGATCCTGAGCCCCAAAGTAACTGCTTTAACCTACAATCATAAATACTCCAACCAATGCCTATGTTATCATGTTGTGAAATCCATGAAGCATCCACTATACAAAATGTTTGCTGACATTTTTTCACAATTTGACGCAATGATACCGGAGCTTGCATGAACTCGCTTGGACATATTGATAATCTAATATCTTTTGATTCTTCATAATGCTGCTTCTCTTATGCATCCAACCAGCAATTATGATCCTAAATTGCTTTACTAACACTAACAGGAATTGGCCATCTCTTTGAGTTGAATATCACCTCATTTCTTTGCTTCCAAATTCTCCAACCCAAGAAATGAAACAACAATGTTTGCTCAGCATTATCTTTAGCAGCAAACAAAGAGCAAGAAGCAGAATAGTTTTCTAACAATGTATTCGAAAGCAAACATGAAACAGCAAAGCTCGGAATTGGGGCAATCTCCCAAATTTCTCTACTTACTCTACACTGGAAAAGCATATGATTAATTGTTTCCTCTGATTCACCACATATAGAAAAGGTACTATCCTCTAGTATCCCCCTACTCTTAAGTCTTGAAGCTACTGGTATTGCATTATGCAATACTCTCCACCAAAAGTGATGTATTTTTGGTGGCAATTTAAGTTTCCACAAAGCCTTAAAGTGAGATAAAGAAGTATTAGAAGACTGACCTTGTTCTTGCCTTAGGAGATTGTATCCTGACTTAACTGTATAAGCACCATTAGCTGCATGTATCCATGATGCTATATCATTTGCCCCCATAATAGTTGGCCGTAGTTGCTGAATTAATGGGATATCAGCTGGATGTATAAGGTTTCTGAGCTTATCATGATCCCAAACAGTCATTCCATTAACAAAAAGATCTTTTACCTTCAAGTTTGGATTGATATTGGCTTGAATTGACCTTGGTGCAGTAGATGGTTTTGTAGGTAGCCAAGTATCTCTCCCAACATTCACAGTCTCCCCATTGCCGATGTTCCACTGCATCCCTTTCCTTAACAACTTATTGCCTTGAAGTATGCTTCTCCAAGCATAACTTGAGCACTATTTTTGTTTGGCCTCCAGCAATGTTGTTTTTGGAGAATACTTTGCTTTATATACTTTAGCTAACAGAGATTCCGGCTCTTGAATCAACCTCCAACTTTGCTTTGCAAGCAAAGCAATATTAAAATCCTTAAGATCCCTTATTCCAAGACCTCCTAACTGTTTTGGAGTTGTGATCTTACGCCATGTTGTGATCTTATGCCATGAGATCCAATTAGTTGAAAATTTATCTTTATCAGAAGACTAGAAAAACTTACACATTACTGCTTGTAGCCTCTCAATCAATTTTTTTGGCAATATAAAACAGGACATACAATATGTAGGCAACGAAGTTAAAACCGCTTTAACAAGTATTTCTTTTCCAGCTGGGGATAACAATTTCGAGTACCAATTGTCAACTTTCCTTACCATTCTTTGTACTAAATAAGAGAATGAGTCCACTCTATTTCGGCCAATAAACTCAGGAAGCCCTAAATATTTACCAAAACCGCCTATCCTTTCTATATTAGTGAGTTAAATTATTCTCTGTCTAATGTCTATGCAAGTACCTTTTGAAAACATTATAGCTGACTTCCTGAAGTTAACTTCCTCCCCAGAAACTTATTTATAAATCCGAAGTAGAGCCATCAAATTTATGCACTCCTCCTCCGTTGCCTTGCTAAATAAAAGAGTCATCAGCAAACAATAAATGAGTAATAATCGGGCCTTCCTTACTCGGCTGATAACCATTTATTTGACCTTGTCTTCTTGTTTGATCTAACAAAAAAAGTCAAAGCCTCTGTACATAACAAGTAGAGGTATGGTTATATTGGGTCACCCTGCCTAATTCCTTGAGTAGGAATTACTTTGGATGTAGGTGAACCATTAATCAATACTGAATAAGTAACTGTTGTAAGGCATTTCATTATCCATTTACACCAAAGATCATAAAATCCTAACCGCCTCATTACTTCCTCAAGAAAACTCCATTCAACTTTATCAAAGGCTTTACTTATATCCAACTTCAAAGCCATATAAGAATTTTTAAGTTTTCTAGTTTGCCATGAATGCATCATTTCATGAGCTATAAGCACATTATCCGTAATAAACCTTTCCAGTACAAATGTTGATTGATTTTTTGATATAATTGAATGCAGAATTGGTTTAAGCCTTTCTGCCAAAACTTTTGATAACAGCTTATATGAAACATTACTTAAACTTATAGGCCAATAATCCCTTATTGATTCTGGATTGCTTATCTTAGGAACTAGAAATATATGTGTATGATATAATTCTGGATCCAATTCTACTGTTTCCATAAATTTTTGAATGAGACTAACAACTGAACCTTTAATTATCTGCCAATGATCTTTGTAAAAACCAGCAGTAAATCCATCAGGCCCTGGTGCCTTATCAACATCCATCTTTTGAAGAGCTTGAAACATATCAGCCTCTGTGACTGGTTTAATTAGAGAATCATTCATCTGCTGGGTCACTTTTGGTTGCAATTCCTGGAGAAAATCAGTAGCCAAAGAAGTCCTGTTAGTAGAGAAAATATCCGTAAAGTACTTTACTACATGCTCATTAGTATCTTCCTGTTTAAATAATATTTGTCTAGAATCATCAGTCAAACAAAGTATGCGGTTATATGCTCTTCTTTCCCTTGTTTTTGCATGAAAAAACTTGGTATTTTTATCTCCAGCCTGCAACCACAAAGCTCCACTCTTAGTTCTCTAATAATCTTCTTCTAGCTTATAAGCCTTTTCCAAATCTGCCTTTATTTCCTTAATAACACCATAATCAAGTACTGGATTCTCATATGCTATTTGCAACTGTTTCTTAAGCTCCTGAATTCTCTTTTGAGAGTTTGTTATATTATGTGATCGCCAATGTGAAAAACTTTTCCTACATAAGGAAAGAGCCTTACTAAATTGAAAACTTGGGAGGCCTTGGCATTGATCATTCCAAACACTTCTTACCCTCTCTTGCAGCTCCGGCTCATATCTCCACCTACTATCATATTTAAAAGATTTCTTACTATGCCATGGAACTGCCTCAGTATGCAATATTAATGCCCTATGATCAGAACAATGCCAAGGAAGAGTATGCACAAAAGCAGTAGGATACTGTTCAAACCAATCACCAGAAGTTACAACTCTATCAATTTTTGTTCTAACAGTGTGAGAGTGCCTCTTTCCAACCCATGTAAAACGACCTCCTATTGTTTTAACATCATGCAATCCACATAAAGATAACATGTTCCTAAAGGGAAGAAAAGAATTGGCCGACCTGTCTGTGCCTCCCTCTTTTTCATGTGGATACTTGATGTCATTAAAATCTCCCAGTACCAATCTTGGCATATGTTGATAAGTTTCTGCTTCAACCTGCATAATCATCCTTTTCCATTGCTGATTTCTATATTGAACTAGAGGATTACCATAAATATAAGACAAGCAAAACGGCTTATAACCATTCTTTATATACATATCAGTTTGATACAAAGTTGGTGTGGATTGAAGCTTTAGCTTTACATGTACATCCAAAAAAATAGCTAGGCCACCCGATAACCCATTAGCCGGCAAAACAAAAGAATGGGCATAGTTGAGTTCCTTACAAAGCCTATCTACTAATGTACAATCATTTTTTGTTTCAACGAGGAACATGATGTCAGGTCTAAAAGACTTCTTAACATCACAGATATACTGAATTGTCAAAGAGTTCCCCAATCCTTGATAATTCAGATGCATAATCTTTATGGCTTACCTGGTGGTTTAAGGGAAACCACCAAACCATTGTTAATTTCAGAGGTTCCACTTTGATCTTTACTTGTTGAGGCTTTCATTCGCCCCTGTCTTTGAGGTCTATGACAAGTTGCCTCTTCGGATTAGTTGTGCTAGAATCCATCTCAGTTTCTGGAAACTTTCGCTTCGAACCATGGTCAGACCCATCCATATCTACATCATCAATGCTGGTATCTGGTCTTTTTCCGAAACCTTGCTCCAGTAAATAATCAGACATGGGAGCAAGCATCAGGGGTAATTCTTGCTGATTAGTAGATTTTTCTCCCAAATCCTGCTTTGTATAAAGGCCTTCTATAGCCGCAGAACGTTCAGTAGCAGTTACAAATGGATCATGTCCAATTTCCATCAGGGCTCCCGCCGTTGCAGTAAGACTTGATGCTCTTGGACAGACATCATAACCATGCCGCATACTACCACATGTAGTACAAAACTTCTGCAACTTCTTGTATTTAAATTCCAGCTCAACCGGCTCTCCTAAATCCATGATTTGGACTTTACGAACTAAAGATATTTCACTATCACATCCATAGTGACCCTTACCCACACCTCAGCCGCTCGTTGTAGATGGAGCATTGGTTCCACTATGCGGACCTCATCAACATGACCCATCATTGAACCAATGCTATCGATCACATTGCGTCTCCTATACACCTCATGTAGCTTCTCAATCTTGACCCAAAACGGGATGTACTTGAGAAATGTCGGAGACTTCAGATTCCTCCAGCTATCAAATTGCAACCATCCATCCCCTATACTCGTAAGGAGCACGAAAGTTTGATTCTATTCTATTGAAGTAAAAAATTGTTTCCAAAAGTCAAAAACCAAAAAAAGAAACTGAAATAGGAAAGAGCAAGAATCGAACCAGCATCGATGGGGGCAGACAAAACTATTGACTGGGAGCAACTACCAATAATGCCGACAGCTATTCATTATTTTGCTACCTTTTTAATATTGTTTTAAATTTACAGGGGCAGTTGCCATCGATTTGACGAACGTAGATCCGCCCCTGATATCGACGAGACATTGGCAGGTACATTCACAGAACGTTTATTAAGCTTTATTCACAGAGCTGTAATATCCCCTATATCAAACAGTCCTCAATGCCTTGATGTGTTTTTCGAACTTGAAGATCTCCACCTAAATGCTTCAAGAAGATTAGATGTTGATTTGGTAAGCGGAGACTTAGAAGTGATTCAAACACAAGCTACACAAGAAGACGACGAAGATTGTTCTATATGTTTATGTGGATCCTGTTGGAAACAGACTTGGGATGCCAAGGTCCATTCGACAACAAAAGTTAGAGAGACGAGTTTAGGCCAGCGAATTGGTAATGGCTCAAGAGGAGGTTGTTGCATCTCTAAGGACAAAGAGGAAAAGAAAATAAAGAAGAAAAGAAAACAAGGGATCTATATAAGGAGGAAGACTTCTTTGAGATCATCATCACAAATTAGGGTAATCACAATCACAAGATTACAAGTTTCTTCTTACGCTTAGGGTTTACTTCTTTACTCTAAGTTTTTCCTCTTTAATCTCTCTAAGAAATCTCTTGTAAAAAACCCTAGACTAAAACCGCCAAGGATAAGGCGTGTGTATTACTCTTGTTCTTTCTAGTGGAGTTTGGGATCAAGAGTATCCCACGAGAAGTACCATCGCATTGCTGGGAACTCGTTTATTGTTTTTGTTCTTACTTTATGCTAATCAACACAAACAATCGAATCACTCAGAAGACAATTGAGCTAGCTTCCGCGAGTAGAATAACTCAACAAGTGGTATCAGAGAATCAAGTGGATTGCTCGGGACAGCTAGGGTTTGCTGAGGAAAGAGATCGATGTCACAGATCTTACCGGAGAGACGATTTCTGGTGATTTGAGCTGTTGGGGATCGCAGCAGAGAGACAGATTTGTAACAGGTTTGTTATAGAAGGAATAGACGAAGAAGAAGGGTACAAATATTGGAGGCCAATTATGTGCAAGAAATTTCATCAAACATAGAATCGAGGTTAAAGAAAGAAAAGATAAGATCAAAGAGATAGAATCAGAAACAAGATCGAGGCAAGGAGATTACCTTGATCAACTCAGGTGTTTTCTAATTAACTTTGTGAATCTTTAAGTCTTTCTTCTGTGTTATCAGGTGGCTGCTACTATGGTTTGTTGTCTATGTTAATACTGCAGCTAAAACAATAAACAAACAGGGTTAATCAGAGATGTATCCAACACCAGGCAGATTTGAGATGGAGAAGTTTGATGGAAGTGGAGAATTTGGACTTTGGAAGTTCAAGTTGCTGGGTCAGTTGGAGATCCATGGGTTATTGTCAGTCTTGAGTGAAGACTGGACTACGGTTATTACACCTCATGTAGTGAAAAAAGGTGAGACTCATGTTGTTGTTAAAGAGACTACGGTTGATCCTAAGAAGGCAGAAAAGGATCTAAGGATAAGGAATCTGATTGCTACCTGCTTGAGAGATCGGATCTTGAAAAAGGTCATGAAGGAGACTACAGCTCTTGGTTTGTGGAAGGCACTGAAAAAAGAGTATCAGACTAATTCATTACCAAATCGCATATATCTGAAGCAGAGATTTGCAAGCTTTAAGATGGAAGAGGGAAAGTCTGTAGAAGACAACGTGGATACCTTCCTGAAGCTGATTGCTGATTTAGCAAGTCCGAAGGATGAAATTTCTTAGGAAAACCAAGCTATTCAGCTTCTGTCTAGTTCCTCTTCCTTTTAAGCCACCGGTCCACACCCTGAAATACGAAACAGGGAAGGAAACAATCACGGTGAGTGAAGTTACGAGTGCTTCTTATGACAAGAAGTTAGAGCTGAAGCAGAAAGGAAAGCTCCATAGGGGAAGCTCTAACACATGCAGTCTGTATGTCAGATCCAGAGGTAGATCAAACAAGAGAGGTAACAACAATTACAGAGGGAGGTCTAACAGCAAAGGCATGTCTAAGTTGAGGCCTAAGTTCAACAAGGCAAATAAGGGTACCTATTTTATTTGTGGGAAAGAGGGACATTGGAAAGAACAGACCTGAAGATTCGGCTAATGCTGTGGTTGAGGTACCACATCCAATGGTGTTGACAGTGAGCACTATAGAATCCTTTGGTCAATGGATTCTGGACTGTGGATGTACCTTCCATATGACTCCATATAAGGATTTGTTATTTGACCTGCAAGAGTTCGAAAGAACAAAGGTTAGGATGGCTAACAAAACTATAAGTCAGGTAAAAGATCTTGGGAAGATTATGATTATAAATCCAGATGGCTCAGAAGTTATTCTGAGTAAGGTCAGCTACATGCCAGACTTTGATAAAAGTCTGATATCAGTTGCAATGCTTGACAAAAATGGAGTTAAGTATGAAGGAGGAAATGGCGTGCAACACTACTTTAAGGATGGCAAAAAAGTGTTTTCAACAAAATGGGAGAATGGACTTTACTATCTACAGGCTCAGGTAGTAAATGCAGAAGAAAATTCAGCTGAGTGAGATGAGAATGATGCAGACCTATGGCATTCAAAACTAGGGCATATGAGTGCTAAACAGATGGGGATTCTTATCGAGGATGGTTATCTGAATCAGGTGAAAGTTGAGAGGCTCAGCTTTTGTGACAGTTGTGTACTTGGCAAATCCCACATGCAAAGCTTTCTCAGTGCCAAACACACAACTAAGGGGATCTTAGAGTATGTTCACTCGGATCTATGGGGTTCACCGGCTAATACAGAGAGCCTTGGTGGCTGCAGATATTTCATCAGTTTTATTGATGACTTCTCTAAGAAGACTTGGGTGTATTTCCTGAAAACAAAAGATGAGGCTCTTGTTAAATTCAGAGAGTGGAAGACAGCAGTTGAGAATCAAACATGCAAAAAGATTAAGTGTCTAAGGACAGACAATGGATTGGAGTTTTGCAATCACCTGTTTGATAATTTATGTAAGGACTCATGGATTAAAAGACACAGAACTTGTACTTATACTTCACAGCAGAATGGAATGGCTGAAAGGATGAACATAACCATTATAGATAAGGTCAGAAGCATGCTTGCAAAAACTGGTTTGGGTAAGGAGTTTTGGGCTAAAGCTACTTTGACAACTATTTACTTGATAAACAGATCGCCGAACTCATCGATTGAGTTTAAGCTACCAGAGGAAGTATGGACAGGATCAAAGCCGGATTTGTCTAACTTAAAGAGGTTTGGTTGTTCTGCGTTTGTGCACATGGTTGAGGACAAGACAAGTCCAAGGGCATTGAAGGGTATCTTCATGGGATATCCGTTTGGAACAAAGGGTTACAGAGTCTGGTTGAGTGAAAAAGGAAAGTGTACTATAAGTAGAAACGTGGTGTTTAATGAGAAGGAGCTCTTTATGCACACTGTTTCTAGTCCGGACGTTGCTGACTGAGAGGTTGCAAACTTTGAGAAGGTTTCTAGGGACAAAAAAAAAAGAAGAAAGTCACTTTCAGCAGTAAATTAACCAGAGGTCCAGGTTTGTCAACATCTTATACAGAGGAGTATTCAGTTCAAGGTGGAGCTACGAGTGGTTCAGAAAGTGTTCATGGTTCAGAAGGGTCAGAGATTTCTGAGGTGTCAGAGAGTTCAGAGAATTTTGAAAGTTCAGATGGATCAGGGGATGATTCAGATGGATCTGAGTATACACAGAGTGGGGATGACTCAGAAGATAAGTTAGATAAAAGCTCAGAAAGCTACATTCTTACTAGAGACAGAGTAAGAAGAAAGAAGGCAAAGAAACCTGCCAGATATGAAGATGGGGTTTCATAGCTTATGCAATGTCAGCTGCTGAAGACAATGAGGATGAGGAACCTAAGAGTTACAGAGAAGCGATGAGCTGCAGGAAGAGGAAGTATTGGGATAATGTTTCAAAGGATAAGATGGATTCACTGTTAAGGAATGGAACATGGGTTCTAATTAAAAGACCTAAGGGTCAGAAGACTGTTGGATGCAAATGGATATTCAAGCTAAAGCCAGGAATATCAGGGGTTGCGGATCTAAGGCATAAAGCCAGATTGGTGGCTAAGGAACTCTCACAGAAGGAAGGTAGACTACAACGAGATATTCTCACCAGTAGTAAAGCACACATCCATTCGGATTATGCTTTCTATTGTGGTTAATCTAGACTATGAGCTAGAACAGATGGATGTTAAGACAGCTTTTCTGCATGGAGATCTAGAATAAAGGATTTTAAAGGATCAACCAAAAGGATTCATTAAGAAGGATGATGAGAATAAGGTTTATCTGTTGAAGAAGAGTCTTTACAGGTTGAAATAGTCTCCAAGACAGTGGATTCTATGGTTTGCGGCTTCATGATGAAGCAGAAGTTCATCAGGAACAGTAAGGACTCATGTGTCTACATAAGAGATGCACAGACTGATAAAGCTATCTATCTATTTTTGTATGTAGATGATATGCTTATTGCATCAGGGAACAAGTATGTGATCAAGAAAGTGAAGGACAGTCTGAACAAAGAATTTGAGATGAAGAATTTGGGAAAATTTTCAAGGATCCTAGGCATGGATATTATAAGGGACAAAGAGAAGGAAACTCTTGTTCTATCTCATGGGAGCTTTTTGGAGAAAGTGTTAAAGACTTTTAGTATGATTGACTCAAGTTCGGTTATTACACTTATAGCTACACATTTCAAGTTAAGAAGCCTAACTCCAGAGGAAAAGAAGGAACAAGCAAGTCATATGGATAAGGTTCTATATGCAAGTGTTGTTGGGAGTTTGATGTACGCAATGATCGGATCAAGACCTGACTTGGCCTATGCAGTAGGCCTTATTAGCAGGTACATGTCACAACCAAATAAAGATCATTGGTCAGTTGTGAAGTGGGTTATGAGATACTTAAAGGGAGCTATGAAGTCAAATCTCGCATTCAGAAAGGATTCAGAGGAATTCAGCATAGAGGGTTTGAGTGATTTAGACTATGCTACAAACTTAGACAGAAGGAGATCAGTAATAGGATATGTATTCAGAGTTTGGGGCAACATAGTGTGTTGGAAGTCCAACCTACAATCAGTAGTGGCATTGTCAACAACTGAGGCTGAATACATGGCTCTTTCATCAAATACGAAAGAGGCCATTTGGATTAAGGATTTCTATGATGAATTGGGGTTTTCAACAAAGAGTGTTTTAGTTCATTGTGATTCTCAGAGTGCACTGACCTTGTCTAAGAACGTAGTACACCATGAGAGGACTAAACATGTTGCGACAAAGTTTCATCATATCAGAGATAGAGTTCCTCAAGGGATCATTACACTGTCAAAGATTCACACTAGCAGGAATCCAGCAGATTTTCTAACTAAGGCGTTACTTGGGCCTAAGTTTTATCTCTGTTGCAATCTCCTGAACATCGTCTGAGAGGCGTTCAGATCCAAGTAACTCACTGTCACAAGGGTACCTCGCAAAAGGAATAAGCAGTGAGGAAGACTCATATAAGGCTTAAGAGAGTGTGACAGATGCAGACAAAGAGTTATAGAGTTACCTATGAGGCGAAAGGGACTGGAACAGAGGCTGTTCGGTTCCAGGTGGAATACCTGTGGAAATGGAAGATGAAGTTGGGTTAGTTTCACAGAGATCTGTAAAGGGTTTTCAGATCAGAAGGTTATCAAAGGGAAATCGAAGTTACCTGACTCAAGAAGAAGAAAGAGAGGTTGATTCAAAGGTAGAGGCTTCAGGGTTTGGTTGCAGAGACATTTGATGAGTTATCTCAGAGGGTTTTGGTTTAGATGGGAGTTGAAGAGTCAGCTCAGTTTATCAGAACAGAGACGACGAAGTCATCAGAAGGGTTGTAATTATCAGAAATAGGAAGAAGCAGAAGAGTCAGTGATCAGAACTTTGAAGGTTACTCTGATCTCAGATGATCCTTTCACCAAATTGTCAAAGGCAAGAGACGAGGAGGCTGAGAGACGTACCCGAGGAATCTGAGAGGATAACTGCGGTTCAAGGACTAAGGCAAACCGTTGGAACTACGGCTGGACCGGACAAGTTCCACCGTGCTTCGCCACTAGAGAGAGAAAAAGCAAGAGCAGTTGGGGTTTCACATTTGGTCGAATGGTTTTCTGGTTCCAAAGGTGGATTTTGTGGATCCTGTTGGAAACAGACTTGGGCTTCAGGATGCCAAGGCCCATTCGACAGCAAGAGTTAGAGAGACGGGTTTGGGCCAACAAATTGGTAATGGCTCAAGAGGAGGTTGTTGCATCTCCAAGGACAAAGAGGAAAAGAATATAAAGAAGAAAAGAAAACAAGGGATCTATATAAGGAGGAAGACTTCTTTGAGATCATCATCACAAATTAGGGTAATCACAATCACAAGGATTACAAGTTTCTTCTTACGCTTAGGGTTTACTTCTTTACTCTAAGTTTTTTCTCTTTAATCTCCCTAAGAAATCTCTTGTAAGAAATCCTAGACTAAAACCGCCAAGGATAAAGCGTGTGTATTATTCTTGTTCTTTCTAGTGGAGTTTGGGATCAAAAGTATCACACGAGAAGTACCAGCGCGTTGCTGGAAACTCGTTAATTGATTGTGTTCTTACTTTCTGCAAATCAACACAAATAATCGAATCATTCAGAAGACAATTGAACTAGCTTCCACGAGTAGAATAACTCAACAGTTTAGACAATCTAAGGGACCAAAAAAATATCAACATTTTATCTTGCAATCACAAGTTTCACAAGGAATGTATTACAGAATGGTTGTTTTACAAAACAATTTGTCTTTGTTGTAGAAGAAAACTAATCTGATATGTTATACAATCATCTTTTTTATTTTACCTAAAATGTTCTACAATTATCAATGGAATAAAATTTGTTTTTTATTCCCTATAAATTATCTAGACAACATACATCTTTCTTAAAAAAAAAAAGATGAATAATTATAAGTTGTTTTTCTTATTTTAGAAAACAACTGATTTATTAACAAGATTAATAATTACAAGTAAAATTTATAATTTTCTTAGGAAATAGTAAACTCAATTGCATACACATTTACAAAAACCAGACAAACAAAGACCCATTCTATGCATGAAGATAACTCAAAAATTGTTTTCGAACACAAACAAGACAAACAGACAAATAAGTATACACATTTAAAAATACATACCAAATATACTGTGACTTTACACAAGTTCAATACATTCTCTCCATATATATAATTTTTTTGGTTTTCTAATGTGTTTATAACAAAATATTGACCTCTTCGCCCTGACAGGAAAATGAACAGCAAGTTGTCTCCAAACAATCTTACCCGAGACAGTTAAAAACACATGTTTTCTTATGAATACGATCTTTAAATTGTCATACGACTACTCTACTGTTTTCTCAACTTCACTTTATTTTCTTCAATATCCTAGATGAGTTCGAGGGTATTTTTCCAACATATGCGTTTTTTAAAACTGCAACATTTGTTTGGTTGGCGAAGATGGATTTGTAACTTAACGACGTATGCATGATGACAAAAACTTTGTATCTAAAATGATTACAAATCTCGATACTGGTTTTGTTGTCCCACATGATCTTTCTCAACTGAAAAAGTACAAGACACATCAATGTTGAATGGTGTTGTAAAATGAGGCGATAAAGTATTTGTTCAAGTATGTGGACAAGGGAGATGATAAGGCTACAATTGTTGTGAAAAAGTAATGGAGTCGGGAAATAAAAATCTGATGAAGTTGAAACGATTACACAAAGAGCAGAGATTGAGTAACCCATCTTCTGATCATCAACTAGAAGAACTTATCTAACATGCTTTTTTACTATGATTTCAACTTGCAATACATTACTTTTTCCTTTTTGTTATTTTTGAATAATAATTGAACGTACACTGATTTTCCTTTATGTGTCATTTTTAAAAATTACTTTGCAAATTAAAATGATTCTTAATGTGTTTACATTAAAAGTAAACTAATAAACCAATTATATAAAAAACATTGTAAGAAAAAGTAATTATTAATCACCAATTAACCAATTACAAATTCTTTCACATTTTATACATGTCTAATAGTTAAACACCAACCATCAATCAAACAAACAATGTAAAACAATTCGTAGAGAAATAAAATTCAAATTAAACAGTATATGAAACTATTCATATAAAAAATAGATGGCCAAATAACATATTATACACTTAAAACGTACACTATCATATCATGCTCTAAGTAAACGTATTCAGACCACATACATCCTTACTTTAGAAAACAAGTAATTTCATAATTAAAACGTCCAATTAGTAAAAATAATAACCATTTTACAAAATAGTAAACACTATTTCATACACACTTACGAAAACCATATAAACAAAGCCTAATTCTACCAAAAAAAACAGACAAATAGGTATACACATTTTAAAATACATAACACAATAGACTAATATTAGAAAGCTACAAATATATATTAATCTAGCTTTCAAAACAAATATTACTAATATCCTAAAGTTAAACCTAACCACCAATGAAATTAAATTTCGTGAACCTTAACCGCACAAAATAAAATTATGAATAAAACTAAAAACTATAAGATAAAACAAAATTTTCCAAAAAAAAAAAACAAACTATAAGATAAAAGACAAAAAATTTACTTAACAACTTATCCCTAGTATATTATAAAGATATTTCTGAAATATATTAGTACTAGATTTTGATCCACACCAGCCGTGAGATTAAATGATTAAATAGGTTGACTAATCGATTTTAATTAATATATTTTTTTTAATATTTAAACATGTATGAGAAAATATATAATTTCTAATATCTATAAACGTAAAAAAATTATATCTATTGTGTATAAAGTTAAATACTTTTGATCAAGCTATGAGTTTTAATAGTTCATGTGTAAAATTGATTAAAACATATGCAAATGTCATTTATTTTAATATATTTTAAGTGAAAAATTGATTTTTATTATTCGTGTATATTATAAATCATACGATAAATCAAATAAATTTTAGATTTACAGTATATGAATTTGTTAGACATAAAAACAAAACAAAAAATATGTTTTTCAATAATAAAATGTATAAATATTTGTAAATGTGATTAAATATGTATAATAGACTAAAATATATGTAAAAAATATGTATAGTATATTAAATATATATATATATACATCATAATTAAAATATATGTATAGTATATTAATCTTAATACATATATACACAATAGATAATATTTTTATAAATATAATTATAAATTTTTGTTAATATATCAGAAAATTGAACTAAAAATAGATGATTTAGTAAATCATAAATATTACATTTAGTTTGGCTTAAATTTGTAAAAAATGTGTTAATTGAATTTTGTTATTAAATTAATAAAAATATATATAGAATTCCATCATGGCATATAATTTTAATTGAAATATTTTGATTGATTTAATTTAATGATATGTCCCTTAAAATCTTCATTGAGTGACACATCAAATTTTTTCACTTAGTATCTTTTCAATTAATATATAGAGGATATATTAGTATATTATTATTATTGGGTGAAATAAATCATTAGTCAGTGACTGTTAAAATTCAGTTCATGAATTAAGGACTAAAATAATGTTTTGTCGTAGGAATTTTTTTATAGCTCTTAAAGGTTAAAGCAAAGTTATAGTTTATGATGCTGTCCAAATATACAAATTGGTTTTCAATTAAACGATTAATAATATTGATATACTTTGCACATGTGGAAGGATAAAATAACTAGCATCTATTCCACGATTAAAACAGATAAAAATGATTATGAGGGACTTTATAGCGTCTGCCTCGCTGTATTATCCTTTGTTCTTTGTACAGTGATGACAAATGGCACACAAACATAAAGGTGGTAGATGAAAAATACTCGAATGTTTCTTACAAGTCTAAACCTATGAATTTATGCCTGATTCAACTTAGGACGCTTGATTCAGTATTTTGGCGTGGACAAGTAAACCAGAGAAGAAGAATATGTTTTTACTTTTTGGCTAAGTTTTTTCTAGCACTATTCTTTAAGTATTTGAACTTTGCTTTTCGGAGACTAAATCTCATTTCCCGACCATCTTTCCGACCACACCCACATGTAGATATTTTTTCAGCTACATTTAACCCATTTCTCACTCGAAGTACTCTGTTTTCTCCTCTCTTTATTTCACAAACGTCCTAATACACTGATTGTCAACTTCTTTCAACTTTGTGTCACTCCGTTCCTTCTTTTTTCATTTTCAAGTTTTTTCCAGTCTCTTCACTAGGCACGGGCGTTCGGATAACCATTCGAGTTTCAGGTCGGTTAATTCGGTTTTTGGATTTTTAGTTTTACGAATATAATACCCATTCGGGTATTTGAAATTTCGGTTCGATTTTGGTTTGGTTTATGTCGGGTTTGGTTACCCGAAATATTTAAAAATTATTTAAAATACTTTAAAAAGTATCCGAAATATTTATAATTACCCGATTTTTTAAAGATTTAGTTTGATTTAATTATCTCTAACTCGAATTATCCAAAATAACAAAAAAATTGTAAAATCTATACCTAATTAATTAGTTATTTTTATCCAAAATTTATCCGTAATATCCAAATTAACCGATATACAAAAAAATTGCCCAAATTATATGAACACACCATATCTTAAAGGGACAATTGCAAAATACCACTTTTGGTCTGTACATTTGCAAAAATGCCACTATGGATTGTCCATTTGCAAAAATACCACTAATTATAAATTTTTAGAGGCTAAATCTTAAAATTCTAAACCCTAAAAAATGTTTTGACCCTTAAAACCCCATAAACCCTCAAAATTAAACCTTAATACAACATAGTTAACACAAACATAAATGATATAATGAATAAATAATTTTTAAAAAATGCATTTTTACAAAGATTTTGAAAATGTAGCTTTTTTAAAATGTGGTATTTAAAAAGTGACATTTTTCAAAATTTCTCAATCTTGAATCTAAATATCCTTAAAGTTAATTTATGTTTTGGATACTTTGAATACCCATTTAATTTTCGGTTTGGTTCGGTTTCAGATTCAGTTTTTGGGTTTTCTGGTGACTTGAGGTCGAAGAGTGATCGAAAATGCTCTACCATCATGTTCTACGGCCACAACTTGTAAAAGATTTATGACTTATAGTAGTTGGACACACGAAAAAAAATCTCCGTAACACACACACGCACGCGGACGCACGCGCACGCGCACACACACATATATAATATATATATCCATGTCCCTTTGTAGCAGAATTAGAGATCCTTGAAAGCTAAACTTGTAGAGATTTAAGAAAAGACCACTAGTTTAAAACTCACTTGGTCTTACATAATTTATTTTATTTCACCACATATTGAACAAATGTATTTTATTTTAACAAATGTATTTTATTTTAACAAATGTATTTTACACATATTCTATACATATTGAACAAATGTATTTTTTATTGTCATGTTGCTAGTGGTGATTTTTTCTAGACTGCAACCCTCCCAATAATGATTCTCCTGAATCATTTTCAGATGAACTTCGCGCAACAAATAGCAATGCTTTAAATGCGATAGAGGAAGTTAGGTAGCGAGCGGTTCACATAGCCACATTTTTTTTTATGATTGGTATATCTGTTGGACAATCATCGGATCATAGCAAAACATATGGGGTCACGAAGATTTACTAAATCTTCGTGCTAGGGTCATATATATATGTATAAAGAACTTAAACTTTTTATTCTTGTATAGACGTTCATGGCCATTATTGTAAATAACAAACACAAATGCCAATGATAGTAGGATAATAACTGTGAAAATATATATAAATATATCAACAATTCTTAGGTTCACTTCTCTTATTCATCTCCTCTTAATTAATCAATCAAAAATTTGCCATATAATCTAATTAAAAAATTAATATTATATAAATAAAACAATTAGATTAAATCATTAAAAAATAATTAAATTAAAATATATATAGTTTATATAAATTATGAATAGTTGTATATATGTCTACTTTTTATATTTTAATCAAAATAAAGAGTAGGTTCATAAAACATTTTAACATGTTTGTTTCATTATTAATTTTTTTTTAAAATCTTAGGAGTATTAAATACTTATATGTGAGCATAAACCCCTCACAAATGAACGTAAAATATTATATGACTTCAAACACTCGATTTGACTAAACTTATAGATTTGAAAAGATACCAAACCCTCACAAGCGAACGTACAATATTGTATGATTTTAAACACTCTATTTGACTAATTTAGTGGATTTAAAAGAATACTAAACCCTAAGATGTCAGCATAAACCCTCACAGACGAATGTAAAATATTGAATGATTTAAAACATTTGATTTGAATAATTTAGTACATTTAAAATAGATATTTTAATTTAATTATTTTTAATTATTAAATTTAATTTTTTTATTTAGATAATATTAATTTTTTAATTAGATTATATGGTAAATTTTGATTGGTTAATTAAAAGAGGGTGAATAAAAGAGGCTCATCCCGAAGTGAACCCAAATTTTTTTTCTAAATATATATATATATATAATAAATTAAAATTCAAATACCAAATTATATTAAAAGAAATTATTTTAAACAACATCAAATCAAGTACAATAACAATAAAAAATAAAAAAGGTTTTGTGCAAACAAACCCTTCAATGGCTAGGGTTTGCGAGTTTACCCTTCAGGTCAATTAAACGCATGTCAACCCTTAAAATATGAGTTAACCCGTAATAGAACCTTCATACAATAGAATCTCCATAAATTAATAATCACCATAAATTAATAAATTTTTCTGGTCCAGTCGGGCCAATATAAAAATTAACAAAATTCGATAAGATAATAAGATAATAATTTTTTTGAAACTTCTATATAAAATATGGTACCAATAATAATATAAATTAATAATCATGTATAATTCTGCATATATGTATAACTTTATTTTATTTTTTACAACAAAAAAACTTTTATGATTGTTTTCTGGATATCCAAAGCATGTGAAAAATTAGATACACGATAATTGATTATGTACACATAACTCTTTCCAAATATATCATAACAAGATTTTGCCCCTCACTAAGTGCGAGATTATAAATTTCAATTGTATTTTAAAATTTATTTTGTAATATATAAAAAATTTCAAAAAGATATAACTATATGAAATAAATTTTAAATCTATCGTTTCGAATCATAGACATCCAAAAATATTAGATAAATAGTTGTTATATTTGAATTATGTAGTTCCAAACTAATGTAAATAAGTTTGGTACTACAATTTGTGTTTAATGCTAAAAAACTCAATAGTTATATACATCTTACTGAAATAAATTTGCATGTAGTTCAACAAAAAATAGGAATAAATAATCAACATGTATTTTAAATTTAGTGAGTGCCGATTATTGATTGAGTCGATTTACAATAATGGAACCAATATTTTAAATTTACGGTGTCATTGATTCAAGTTGCATCCTATTTTCTTTATGATGAAAGTTTTCTTTGTTAGGTTTTGTATTTTTTCCACATATCACGTTATTTTTTAATAAATTATTGAGATGTTCTTCAATTCACTTTTTGATTAACACATGAACTATTTTTTTGTGAATGTCTTTTCAGTTAATATATATAGGATAAATGATATTATATAAAATATATAAATGTTATTTAGTTGTATTTAAATTTGTGACACATGTATTTGTGAATTTTCGTTAAAAAATAATAAAAATATGTAGATTTTTTTATCATGACATATATAATTAATTAGAATATTTTGATTGGTTAATAATTGATGTATCATTTAAATTTTTCTTTGATTGACACATATGATATGTAGAGATCTCCACAATGACATATATAATTAATTAAAATATTTTGATTGGTAGATTTAATTTATATGTCCCTTATATTACTTATTGACACATATGAATTTTTATCTTAGTGTCTTTTCAATTAATATATAGAAGATATGTATAATAAATTTATGAATAATCATGTTTTCTTCTAAATTTTTTACTTAATAATATGTATTATATTTATATAAATAGTATATTATGATGTGAACATTCATTCTATTGCAATAACCAAAAGTATAAATCATAATCTCAAGTTAATACATATTATTTTATAAATGGATTTAACTAAATTTTTTAATATAATATTATTTGAATTTGTTTTAAAAAAAATCTTACCTAAAACATATATTTCTGTATAAATTAATATATTAATTTAACAATTAATTAATAACTCTTTAAATTAATAATTTGTCAAAGTTTTAATATTATTAATTTATAAAAGTTTTACTGTATATTTTGCAGAGTAACAGTTTGTCTATTTTTTTAACAGATTCCAAAACACTGTCATTTTTGGTGATAATTTTTTTGATAATAGATCGTAAAAAAAGGATTCAAACTCTTTTAGCTCATCAACAATTGAAAACTATTTTACCGTTTGTTTAACTTTGCTATAACAGACAAACATATATAATTTACATTCTCTCAAACAAAGATCGGTGTAGACCACTGTTGGCCACCGCCTCTACCACCGTCAAATTTATCAAACCATTAAATTTACATATTAAATCGAAATCCTTCAAATCTACTTTTAAAATTTAGAAACTCTAATAAGATTTGTAGACGTAAAGGATCTTCAAAGTTTCATGTCCAAAACTCAACCATGTTGGAATCAATTCATACGGTGGTCCCATCAGTTCATATATGGTCTCGATTTTTTTAAAAATCACTCAATAATTCTGGGAATTTAACTTTAAAATTTGAAAACCGAAACTTCATTATTAAATTACACTTAACTTAGTTAAAATCATGGGGTGAGCTTAAGAACCATTAGAATACACATATTTGTTAAAAAATACACAGATTCTTACACGGTAGAATATAGAAAGGTTATATTGCGGGTTGACTCATATAAGGATTGACGTGCATTTAATTAGTCTGAAAGGTATACTCGCAAACCCTAACCACTTGAAAAGTTTATTTGCAGAAAACCCAAAATAAAATCATAACACTCAAAATCAAATATTTAGAGCATCGATTTTAGGCTCATTTTCATCGGTTGCATCAAACAGAAGCGCTTCCAACTCTGGTTCATCAAGAGAAAGATCCTCGAACTCAAGGCTTCCAAGATTAATATCATCCCATAAGTCAAATCGGTCACTTCCGACATCTCATATTTTATTAAGATCTTTTATTTTTAAGAAAAACTTCTGTAGATAAAAGACGAAGGTTAGGATGCACAAAGACGTTACGCTTAAATTTTATCTTTAAGTTTTTGTAATTATTTACTCTTTACGCTTTCAATTTGTTTTTTTAAATAGTTTCCAAACCAGAATTGAAACTTCCAAAACACTCAAATTTGTTTTTTCTGGAATCGTGTTTCCACCGCGCTTTTGAGAGCCTCTGATTTCGATTTCGATTCGAAAGTGGGACTCGGTCTTTCGATGAATCTTCTGTGCAACCTAGATTTTAACTACACGAAACACATTTTATAACCAAAGACATCCATCAAAAATCAAACAAATTGCACTATAACAATTACTTCATACCAAAGGTGTGGTGACCTGATAGTAACACTAGGGAATTGGTTCTTTTGTGCCTTAGGTTAAAACCCCCATTTGGTACAGAAGATTATTTTTTAAATCAGAATATCTAAAGGCTGATTTCGGTTATCGAAGAGATTATGAACCAAAAGTTTGGAATTCCCATAATTGTTAAAAAATAATAATACAATTACATCGCATTGCACCTACCTTCAAAATGTTATACTCGATCCTCTAATCTCGATTACACCAAAATTCGACTTCGAGACCCTGTTAAATATTTTCTAAAAATATCTTCTTACTTACTTCTTCTAACGAGAGAGATCAAACTACAAGACCAATAATTTTTTGGGCAATTCTAAAAGTATTATATTTTGAAGTTTTGTTTTCAAAAATATTATTATTTTAAATATTCCAAAAATATTGATTTGTTGAATATTTCAAAAATACCACAAAATTAAAATTAATTTTCAACATTCAAAACTAAACCTTAAACCCCAAACCTTATCTCCTAAAATTATACAATAATTTTATAATAATTAACCCAAATCCAAAAATTTAAATTACAAACCCTTGAAAATCAATTTTTAAGGTTGTAATCTTTTTGAAACATTTAAAAAATTCTGATATCTTTAAAAACAAAACTGTAAAGTATGGTAATTTAGGGAATTCCTCTCACTTTATTCACCCACCGTTGATTTCCGAAATTGCAAAGGTCATTTTTCGTCTTCTCGTGTGTCTCCGAGTGATTTTTCGTCTTTTTCTTTCTTTTTCATTTTCTTGTTTTTCAATCTTTTTTACGTAGTCTTCCTTTTTTAATTGCTCTATCGCCATATTTATTAATATTACCATCGTGTATAATTTTAGAAAGACCTTGACAATTAACATATGAAAAGTCTTTTGTTTTTTTTTGACGTCTATGAAAAATCATAAACTAGCTTCTAAAATGCCGTATGTGAGACCGCCCTTGAGATGCCAAGTTCGGTATGGTGTATTCGGTTGGTTTAATTCAACCGTATAAATTGAAACAAACAAAATTGAATTGATATCAACCAAACGTCAAAACATTTTGTACCAAAGTATCGACATCACAATGCATTCCTGGCAACACATTCTAGCCGGTTTCCTAGACCTACGAATACGATTAGAAATATCCGATCCTATTACACCAAAACCTGGTCCAAAATCGAGATAAAATATTTTGATTTTAAAAAAATAAAATTATGCTCTATACCGCATATTTTTGAATTTTTTAAGAAAATAATGTTTTCTGTAAATAAACAAATTCAACAATCCGATGAATTTCAAAAACCCGTCTTAAATAACAATGCTAAATAGTTTACATTTTTTCGTCTGAAACAAAAACTATGATAAAACTGGTTGCCAAATTTTCATAATTTTTTTTGTTTTAAAGTAAAATATGTTGTAATAAAATAACGGATTGTAATCGTTGTCTTCTTATTGCATCTTTTCTAGAATCGAAGCTTCCAAATTTAATTTTTCTGGAATCGCGCTTCTACCACATTTTTTAGAATTTCCGATTCTGATTCCGGTTCCGAAGCGAAAATCGGTTCTTCGACAAAGTTACTATGCAACCTACTACGTAAATCGCTATTCTTATCATGTTTAAAAGAAAATTTAATTATACTTATCACGTTATATAACACTGATAAATTACTAATACAATATATGCATAATGGACAAAATGGAAATGCAATATAACCAATAAAGTAGATAATATGTATAAGAAGTTAAATTTTTTGTTCTCGTATCGAAGTTCATAGCCATTATTGTAAATAACAAACACAAATGACCTATGCATTATATTATTATAGATATGAAATGCTAGTAGGATAATAGCTGTGAAATATAGTTTTTTTTTTTTTTGTTGAACCTTGCTGTGTAATTGTAGCTTGGTAATGTATATACATCTATAAGTATTATATAATGTTTATCATTCTTTTATTATAAAAGTACTATATCTTAACACACCGTATTCTATGAAAAAAATATGCTAGTTCTAGAAATATTAATAATAGCTATTATTATTAATACTTTAAAAGTTCTTAAATTTAAAACCTGTATGAGACGTCAAAAAAAAAAAAAAAAACCTGTATGAGTCACGTGCATGCATAGAAGATGCATCTATGCACATTGAGCCAAAAAAAAGGCAAATTCATACTTTCTAAAGTAAATGGGCAAATTCATTGTGTATACATGTATACAATATACATACATATGTATAATGTATTCACTCAACTTACTAAAGCAAGTTCCCAAGTATAAATTCACTTCTAACTTACTAAAGGAAGTTTCAAAAATAAATTTACTTTATCTACACGGACTTCCAAGTATGATTGTATGAAGGAGAGAAGTGATAAATAGTGTCGAATTAAGTGTGTTTAATTTTCTATATCCATTAATTTATATTGTTTTTTCTTCCAACTAATTAATTAATGAAGTTTGTCATTTTATCATTCAGTGTAAAACTAAGTTGCAGGGATCCATAATTAGGTACGCAGAAACGAACCATCTAAAAACAAAAAAGCGATTTTTAACAATTTTTTTTGGAAATGGATATGCGTTAGAAACGTATATATATATATAATATAACTTCAAATACCAAATTATATTAAAAAAAATTGTTTTAAACAACATCCAATCAAGTAAAATAACAATAAAAAATAAAATCATAACATTCAAAATCAAACACTCAAAGCATCGTTTTCAGCTTCATTTCATCAACTCCATAAAAAAAACCCGCTTCCAACTCTAGTTCATCATGAGAAAGACCATCGAATTCAGGACTTCCAAGATTAATATCATCCAATGAGTTAAATTGGTTAACCCCAACATCTAAGATTAAGTCACGCAGTCGAGACACTAGATCATCTCCTCTTTCCAGTCATGATTCCATGATCAAACTTTGTCTCTATCTGCATCACATGGTTAAAAGAGATGCGTGAGTATTATCACAAATACTCAGTGAAACGGTCATCTCATCTACTTGGCTATACACACAACCATAAGGAAAAGATACAATACCAGGATGAGCAAACAACTATTCACAACACGGACAATCAAACAATAATCAGCACAACAACCCGTCCGTCGATCGACACACAACCCCCGGTGTCGATCGACGCACCGACGCAGTGTCCAGGAATCGAACCTATCCTCTGACGGATAGATTCTAGAACGCATCTCATAGATCTCTTGCACAAAATCCACCAATACAAGCATGAAATCCATAGAAAACACACAATCAATCGCATCCTATCAATTTCTTTACCCAGATAAGCCATGGTCACACACTCACCTCGATTTCGGATAGAAAAGGCTTTGAAATCGACGACAAACACGAAGAACACGACTGATCAGATCCAAAATCCGAAAATCCTCTTCTTCCTTGGCGAAAAACAAATCGAATCCTAGTTTTAGAGCCACTCACACAACCATGAGCTTTTAGGATCAAGAACCTGAAGAAAATCAACAATGATTCTTCTTTTCTCTCAAATCCTTTCTCAAAACTCAGTGGAACTCTCTGGAACTTTCTAGAACTGGAAAAACTCCTCCAAAACGCGGCCACAACCCTTTATATAGGGAAGCCCTAGGGTTTTCCCTTTAACCGACCCGCAAACCGACAACTAAAATTGAACCAACCGGTTCAATCCCACCTTGCGTCGATCGACACACACCCCTTGTGTCGATCGATGCACGCACCAAATTTTCAAAATTTGTTTCGCGGTTGTTACAATTCTCCCCCACTAACACGGATTCGACCTCGAATCACGCAACACCGTTTCACTACGGCTACACTCTTAACCCAAACCCGGCCAGTACCACCTGAGATAAACTCCTGATCTCTGATACTCATCTAGTCTTATACTTACAATCACGTTACACCGTCTCACTAAGGCTACAATCCTGACCAAACCCGGCCAGCACCACCTGAGATAAACTCCCGATCCCTGAAGATCCTCTAGTCTTATACTTACAACCATACTACAGACATTATTGCTCATCACTCAAATCTATATACACCCCTTCCACTCTCAGGTTCGTCACCCTTTGAGCTCTCGATGTATATCATACCCCTACCACCTTCAGGACCGCCGTCCATCAGGCTATCGGTATGCTCTATGCCCCTCGCTTTCTTGGGACACATAGTTCGTCAAGCTATCGGCATGCAGGGGAATCACACATCCTCTGGAGAGATCTCTGTCCCTCAAAGTATATGCAGGGAACCCATTATCCCTTGGAGAGAACTCACATCTCTCAAGTATTTGTAGGGAACCCACTATCCCTTGGAGCAATCAATTCTGCAACGTGCATCATAAGCACTTGTCAACTAAAATCACCTCCCGTGGTCAATCATGACATCCCCTATCCAGGAATATCATCACATCCATGACCAATCTCTAGGTCATCCGAAACAACCCAATCACCAGGGTGTCTCCACTCGAGTCTCCTGAAAAATAGACAGTTCTAACTCACATAAAACTTCTATTTCCAGACTCTCCTCAGGAATAGACAAGTTTGAACTCACATAAAACTTCTATTCCCGACTCTCTCTAGTTAATAGACAATTCCTAACTCACATAGAACTTCTATTCCTAGTCCCGCTAGAAGATAGACAAGTCCTAACTCACATAGAACTTCTATCTCTAACTTTCCAGAAAATAGACAGGTTCTAACTCACATAGAACCTTTATCTCTGGACTCTACACACCAACCTCATAACACACCCGTCATATCATAAGAACCCACGTCTTATCAACACGTTTAATAAGAAAACCCCATATTATTAAATCTCAACAATGTATAAATCGTGACATCACCAAACGAAAATACATCCAAACTCATAGCAACATGCTGTCTCAGAAACTGAAAACCAGAAAAGACAACTCAAGCCTCAGCTTGCTTCTTGAACCACTTCGAAAACTTTGCCTTCATCTTAGCCTATGGTTCCAAAGTCTCCTCCTCAACACCGTCACAGTCCCAAAAGACTCTCAACAACGGTATCTTCTTCCGGCGCAGAACCTTGACTCTCCTCTCAAGAATCCTCACAGGTCTCGCCTCCAACGTCATGTTGGGCTGAAGATCCTCTGGAATCCTAGCCAACACTTCCTCAGACTCATGCACACACTTCCTCAGCATCGACACATGGAAGACTTTATGTAATGCCTTCATACTCTGAGGTAACTCCAAACGATAAGCCACTGGTCCAACCCGTTCCACAACCCTGAACGAACCTATAAACCTTGGAATTAGCTTATTCTCTGAAATGGATGTGTTAGGACCCCTCAACATCGTCGTCTTGAGATTTACCTGATCTTCAATCTAAAATTCTAACTCTTTCCTCCTCTTATTAGCATAACTCCTCTGCCGATCTTGAGCCTCTTTTATGTTCAGGTTCAAAACAAGAATATTCTCTATCGTCTCCTGAACAAAGTCTACACCAAACATGCTCTTCTCCCCCACTTGAGTCCAACATAATGGTGTACGACATGACCTCCCATACAGATCCTCATATGGAGCCATACCAATACTCGCCTAGTAGCTGTTGTTATACGCAAATTCTACCAAGTTCAAGTGATCCGCCCAATGACCACCATAATCCAACACACACATCTTCAAAAAATCCTATCAAATTGCATATCTGTCTGAAGATGATAAGCAGTACTCATATGCACCTTAGTGTCCATCTCAGCCTGAAAGGCTCTCCAAAACTCTGAAGTGAACTTCAGATCTCTGTCTGACATGATACTCGCTGGCATTCCATGTAGCCTCACTATCTCCCGCACATACTTCTTAGCCAACACTGTCGCTCCATCGGTCTTTTTAATGGCCAGAAAATGTGCTGACTTAGTCTGACGATCCATAATCACCCAGATAACATCATAAGTCCGCGAAATTGGCAATCCCATCACAAAATCCATGGTAATCATATCCCATTTCCACTCCAGAATGGGTAAACTCTGCAATAAACCACTCGGAACCTGATGCTTAGCCTTCACTAACTGACACACATGGCAAGCCGCCACCCAGTTAGCAACATCCTTCTTCATCCTCACCCAGTGATAATACTGTCTCAGATCCCGATACATCTTTGTCGCTCCCGGATGAATAGACAACATGCTCGCATGAGCCTCCCTCAGAATCTTCTGCCTCAGATCCTCACCGTTAGGCACACAAACTTTCCCTTCACAAGTATCATCCCGTTCGCAGAGACCTGTTACTCAGAATCTGCAACCTTGGAAGCATCAATCAACCCCTGATCCTTCTACTGAGCTACTCAAATCCCGCTCAGCAAATCTGCTTGGTTAGCTGCCTCTAACCCCAACGGCTCCTCTGAGATAACACATAACCTCAAAGTGCTAATTTCGCTCACCAAATCCTCTATATCCCGCTCCTGAGCCAAAACAACTCTCTTTCGACTCAACGCATCTGCAACCAGATTTACCTTACCCGGATGGTAACCAATCTCCAGATCGTAATTTGCTACCAACTCCATCCAACGTCTTTGTCTCTGGTTCAGTTCTGGGTGCGTAAAGAAATACTCCAGGCTCTTATAGTCTGTGAACACCTGAACCTTTCTGCCATAAAGATAAGATCTCTAAATCTTTAGAGCAAAAATCATCGCAACCAACTCAAGATCGTGGGTAGGGTAGTTGCTCTCGTGCATCCTCAACTGCCTCGAAGCATATGCAATTACCTTACCCTTCTGCATTAGTACATAACCCAGACCAACTACTGAAGCATCTGTATACACCACGCAAGGCTCACCCAGCTCGGGTAACGCCAACACCAGTGTAATAGTGAGCATCTCCTTCAGCCTTGCGAAACTCTCCTCGCAAGCTGAAGACCACACAAAAAACATCCTTCCCTGTCAACTTCGTCATCGACTACGCCATACTCACAAAAGCCTTGACGAACCTCCTGTAGTAACCTGCCAACCCGAGAAAACTCTTGATCTCATTGGCATTCATCGGTCTAGACCACCTTCTGATAGCCTCTATCTTCGCCGGGTCCACATAAACTCCATCTGTAGAAACCACATGACCGAGAAAACTCATCTATTGCTGTTAAAACTGCACTTGCTCAACTTTGCGTACATCTTCTGTTCCCGCAGCTTCTCCAGAACCACTCTTTGATGAACCTCGTGCTCCTCATGACTCCTCGAATACACCAAAATATCATCAATGAAGATAATCACAAACTCGTCCAAGTACTTTTGGAAGACCTTGTTCATTAGCCTCATGAACACTGTTGGTGCGTTAGTCAACCCGAAAGGCATCACCACGAACTCATAATGTTCATACCTCATCCTAAAAGCAGTCTTCCTCACATTTGCCTCGCCGATAGGAATCTGATAGTAACCCGAAGCCAAATCGATCTTGGAGAACTAAGTATCCCCTCGTAACTGATCCAACAACTCATCAATCCGCGGCAGAGGATACTTCTTCTTCATAGTGACTCGATTAAGTCCCCGGTAATCGATGCATAACCGAAAACTCCCATCTTTTTTCTTCACAAACAACACCGGCGCTCCCCACGGTGAACTACTAGGCCAGATAAATCCTTTCCCCAAAAGATCATCTAGCTGCTTCTTCAGCTCTGCTATCTCCGCTGGAGCCATACAGTAAGGTGCCTTAGATATCAAAGTCGTCCCAGGCTCTAACTCAATCGTAAAAGGATCAGACTGAGACGGTGGTAATCCCTGCAACGACTAGAAAACATCCTGGAAGTCCTGCACAACTCGAATATCTTCGACTGTAACCTCTCCAAAAGACTATGGTATCACAATAGTCGCCAAAGATGCCTTGCAGCCCTTCTCAATCAGATGCTTGGCCTGAATTGCGAAAATCACGAGGCTCCCAGAAGTCGGCCTCACTCCATGATAAACCGACCTCCTCGTCTCTTGCTCAAACACGACTCATCCCCGATGACAATCCAGATGAACCCTATACCGGTCCAGCCAATCCATACCTAAAATGACATTGTACAGCTCCATCGGACTAATAATCAGATCAGCTAGCATAGACTCGCTCGCCACCTGAATAATCACACCTCGAGCCCGCCCAAGAGTAGCTAAAGACTTGCCACCAACAACCTTAACTACTCCCAGCTACTCATCGGAATCACTCCGGATACCGCTGCTCTCCGCACACTCCGGAGTAATGAAGCAATTCGTAGCTCCAGAATCAAACAGTACATGAGACTCACAACCGCCCACTACTAAGGTCCCTGCACAAATCCATGTGCCTAAGAATCCTAACTAACTATCACAGACTCACAAATTCCAAAACAGACTAAATTCAATAACTAGAATTTAATAAGTCAAGTTTGAAATTTACCTGTGCTCGGCCTGGTTAGAACCGTCTGCCTCCACCGAAGTGAACACCCACGGTGCTGATGCAATCTAAGCCACCGGGTGTACTGCCGCCACCGCCATCTGCTGCAGTCTAGGACACTTGGGCTTGATGTGCCCTAGCTCTCTGCAGTGAAAGCACACCCGAGCATCTCGAGCCTCGTTCCTCGTCAGATAGCTTACCACCCGGTGATCCATGCTCCCACACCCGAAGAATCTCGAACCACCCTGACCATCCTCACTTGACCTTAAAGTGCTTTCCCACTTCCTTTTCTGTCCTTGCGCAGGCTTGCCGCTTTTGCTCGGACCTACCTGCTGCTGCGACCTCCTCTGCTGAACAGATGGAATAACCACCACCACTTATTATCCTACTCGCGGCAACATACTCACTTTCAAGTTCTCGCCCGTGCCCACGCCCACCACGACCACCTCGGCCTCCACGGTCCCCACGACTTCTGCCTCTAGTACCTCTAGCCATCTCACTCTACACTATCCATCAGAACTCTAAGCATACTGGAAACCAGAAATATCAAACAAACACTTACCGTAGAATCTCATTGAAGGCTTGGAGAAGATGATCTAAGACTCCAACCCACACAACAATCAATCGACTAACTCTAATCAATCAATCAAGTGCACACGCCCTAGAACCATAAGGGCTCTGATACCAAACTGAAACAACCCGTCCTGTTTTTTTTTTAAAACATTGGACTCAAATCAATGTTCCCATAAACATTGATTCTCAATATCCAATCAAACTAACATCAAACAACCAGCGAAAATCACATAAAATATTCAATTCAATTCAATAACGAATAACTCCACAAAACAATTCCAGAATTTACTAACACCCTATAGCAATTCTAACAAGGCATAAGCCACGCAATCGAGACACTAGATAATCTCCTCTTCCCGGCCATGATTCCATGATCAAACTTTGTCTCTACCTGCATCACATGGTTAAAAGAGATGTGTGAATATTATCACAAATACTCAGTGAGATTATCATCTCATCTACTTGTCTATACACACAAGCATAAGCAAAAGATATAATACCAGGATGAGCAAACAACAATGCACAACACGGACAATCAAACAAGAATCAACACAACAGCCCGTGCGTCGATCTACACACAACCCCGATGTCGATCGATGCACTGCTCGTGTGTCGATCGACGCACAGCTCGTGTGTCGATCGACGCACCAACGCAGTGTCCAGGAATCGAACATATCCTCTGACGGATAGATTCTAGAACGCATCTCATAGATCTCTTGCACAAAATCCACCAATACAAGCATGAAATCCATAGAAAACACACAATCAATCGCATCCTATCAATTCCTTTATCCAGATAAGCCATGGTCACACACTCACCTCGATTTCAGATAGAAAAGGCTTTGAAATCGACGACAAACACGAAGAACACGACTGATCAGATCATGAATCCAAAAATCCTCTTCTTCCTTCGCGAAAAACAAATCGAATCCTACTTTCAGAGCCACTCACACAACCACGAGCTTTTAGGATCAAGAGCCTGAAGAAAATCAACAATGATTTTTTTTCTTCTCTCAAATTCTCTCTCAAAACTCAGTGGAATTCTCTAGAACTTTCTGCAACTGAAAAAACTCCTCCAAAACGCGGCCACAACCCTTTATATAGGGAAGCCCTAGGGTTTCCCCTTTAACTGACCTGCAAACCGACAACTAAAATTGAACCAAGCGGTTCAATCTTACCTTGCGTCGATCGACACACATCCCTTGTGTCGATCGACGCATGCACCAAAAATTTAAAATTTGGTTCGCAGTCGTTATACTAACGAGAGAGACCAAACCTACAAGACCAATAATTTTATAGACAATTCTAAAAAGTATCACATTTTGAAGTTTTAAAAAAAAATTATTACCATTTTTCATATATTTCAAAAATACTAGTATTTGTTGAATTTCCAAAAATACTACAAAGTTTAAATTAATTTTTAACATTTAAAACTAAACTTTAAACCCTAAACTCAAATTCTGTCTTCTAAAAATGTACTCTAATTTTATAATAGTTAACACATACCTAAAAATTTAAATTATAAACTATTGAAAATAAGTTTTTGTGTTTATAGTATTTTTGAAACATTTTAAAAAATTTGATATTTAAAAAAGCAAAATTTTAAAGTATGATATTCTAAGGAATTCCTCTCACTTTATTTTTCCACTGTTGGTTTTCCAAATTGCAAAGATCATTTTTCGTCTTCTCGTGTGTCTCTCAGTCATTTTTCGTCTTTTCCCATTTCCTTATTTTTTGATTTTTTTACTTAATATTTCTTTTTTAATTGCTCTGTCTCAACCATTATATTTATTAGAGCATCTATATTAGGAGTCTCTAAAAAAATCTTTCACAATAAAAAATTAATAAAATTAAGAAAGAAGAATAGAACGAATGACTATTGTCTCTAAAATGAGCAACGATGGTATCTTAATGAGAAACTTATATACCACATGTCTTCTCACCATTGGCTTAATTAATTTTTACAATCTAAATTTAAATTATACAAATAAAATATCATAAAATAATTAATATTTTATTGTTAATTAATATTTTTTGAGTCTCTCATGGATGTAGATGCTTTTAATATTACCACCGTGTATATTTTTTTGGGAGATAAATTCTATAGGGTGGATTACATAAATAGACATTTTGGTGCAAATTTCTTTCACTTTAAGGCACTTTGTGAGGGAAGGGGACTTTGGGGGTGTAAATTGTCCATTATGTCCTTATAGAAATAAGTCTAGTTACAAACTTGGCTAAAATACAACTTGATTTCCGTTGAATTTTTACAAACTAAATAGAGAATTGGTTTCTTGTAAAAAAACTTCAGAACAAAGCTGGAAAATTTTGGAAATCGTTCTGGTTAAAGATTATACAGATATGGGCAAATTTATAGTTTTCATACTTTCTATCCCCCTTAATTCACAAAACAAACTAAACCCTAGATCTTTAATCGGAGATGACAACTCCTCGTTGGCAATTCTTTCACCCACAGCGGCTACGATTTCACAGGTCTTTCACAGGTCTTTTTCTTCCATGATCAAGATATGTGCTTTGAACCAGAGATTCCGACGCCCTAACGATGGCAGTCGCAGCCCAACATAATATCTTTTCCCTCTGATGCAGATCGTATTTTGCCTTGATCTCATCTGCTCTGTTTATCATAGCCACCACAATCGGCGGTGCCAAAACCAGAACCGTGGCTCTGTATTTCTCTATCGCTTCCATCATATTGTCGAGCCCGAATCTCCGGAGTATCACCACTGTCGAACCACAAGCCACCGTCGTCATAGCGAAGTTCAACAATCCGTAGGAGTGGAACATCGGAACTGTACAGAGGAAGATCTCGTCTCTGATCGAGCCATCAGAGACGAATCTCGTAATGTGAGCGGTTAGATTCCCGTGAGAGGAGATCACCCCTTTGCTCGGTATGTGGTTCCAGATGAGTAGAGAAGAGGAAAATGGAGGTTCGTGAACGGGTGCTGATATCGGAGAGGAAGTAACCTCTTAACCGATGTTAAGGATAAAACCTTCGATTTTGAAAGTTGCCGGAGGAGTGGCGAAGTTTGAAGCTTGCGTGTCTGTGTAAGGAAGTTCCATCGCACAAGTCTGTGACCCTTGTGAGGCTTTTGAATGCTCAGAAGAAATGGGTTCAACAAGAAGATGCGGATTGTATGCGGATTCGTGAGAACGAAACAAGATTCAGGGTAAACTCAATTTTGCTCATGGTGGCTTGTTGATGCTTAGTTTGTTAGTGATTTGGCTAATTTGTGCTGAAAGCTATCATCTTTTAGGTGTATAGATGGATAACACAACATAATTGGTACCGGTTTGATTTCGGGCTAGCCACAAAGCTAGCTGATTTCTTAGGCAAATAACAGAAATTTACGAAATGCCGGGAGGTATTCGACGATATAATGAATCAAGGGCGAAGCGAGTGAAGAAGGTTACAAAGAAACTCCTTTTGAAGATACTAATGGGTTTTATGGTTTCATGAAGAAATAGATCGATTAGCTTTGAGGTTAGTAAGAACCAATTCATTGATAAGATTAGTAGTTTGAAAATCATCGTTTAGGATTTGGGCCATCAACTCTAAATTTCATTATGTAGTTTAGGATATAAGAACGAATTTGTTGTTGCTCGAATTCGTGTCCATATGGACACTATAAACTGGTCATAGTTTCATGGATACTATAAATCTAGTGGTCACAGTTTCATGGATACTATAAAACTGGTCTCGACTTCACTTTTTCAGTTTTTCTTATGAAGAAGAAAATCTCGTTGCTAGCTTATTTACAAATAACATTATCCATGTGGACAATAGACTGTAGTTAGAAAGTAATCTCTTGACCGGTGTTAAGGATAAAACCTTCGATTTTGAAGGATAAAACCATGGATGGCACACCGTGGTCACTCGGTCGTGGATATGGTTTCCTCGAGTATAAATCAATGGTAATTAGTTCGTGGATACGATCTGGTGGACACAAGTTGCGTGGATAACATGTACACTGGTTGCTAATCAATAACTTGTCCATGATTTTCCATCCATGTTTACTAGCGTAATAAGATGCAACTTTGTTATACCAACAACATACAAATGGTATAATTCTTGTGACAGAACCACACAAACAAAACAATATGTGCAGGAAAAAAAGGAAACAAATCAGAGATTAATTAAGAAACAAATCTTCCAATATCCAGGGGTAGTAAAACGAGTCTTTTTTACTAGTAAAACGAGAACGTAAGGATTGTGATAAAATTGCAGTACAATATGTCCATGCTATATCGAACACATGTACAAAAGCAGATGGACAATATACAAGAACCATGACCATTTGGATAATAAATGGGATTGTGTGACCATAGAACTGTGACCATTTGGATACTTTTGTGGAAAGTTTGTTTGCGTGACCATAAAACCATGACCATTTGGATACACCTTAAGGTTTGTTCATTTACAGTTCTAGTTTCTTCAAGATTTGGAAACTTTCTTGCAATTTACCATGTGTAATCCCATTGAAAACTTGTTTATCAAAAGAAGCAAATCTTAGCATGTTGCTCTTACTGAGTAATATCAGTTTTAATGATTCAACTAAACAAGCAAATCAAAGGATCCAAAACATCCCCAAAACGCAAAGTTCTCTTCTTTGGATTTATTATGCAATTAGAAACAAGTTGCACAACTACGAATGACAAACATATCTTCACTTTTTTAGTTTTTCTTATGAAGAAGGAAATCTTGTTGCTAGCTTATTTACAAATAACATTATCCATGTGGGCAATAGACTCTGGTTAGGAAGTAATCTCTTAACCGGTGTTAAGGATAAAACCTTCGATTTTGAAGAATAAAACCATGGATGGCACACCGTGGTCACTCGGTCGTGGATATGGTTTCCTCGAGTATAAATCAATGGTCGTTAGTTTGTGGATACGATCTGGTGGACACAGGTTGCGTGGATAACATGTACAGAGGTTGCTAATCGATAATTTGTCCATGATCTTCCATCCACAGGTTGCTAATCGATAAAGGTCTCATCTTTAGCATGATGAGCTATTGGAAATCCAACCCAAAGTTTAAACCTTTTCATTGTTTTCTCCAAACCCAATTAAGGAAATTAATTAAAAAAGAAACATTTATTCTCCTCCATTTGCATATTTAAGAAACTTGCCAAAAAGAAATACTGCAACCACAGATTCAAAGAATCCACCCCCCCCCCCTGATTAACTCTCTCTCGCTTTTCTTCAGAAACTACAATAAAAACGAATATAAAAATCAGGACTTTATTTATTTCCCTCATCTTGCGAATTTGATGTGGAATCAGAGGACTTTGATGCGGAATCAGAGGACTTTACCTTTCAAGTTTCGTGTGTATAATAGATAAGAGAGGGATTTTTGGAGTGTTTTCCGGCGAGAGGAAAGAAGAGAGTGGGAAGGAGAGAGACGATAACGAGAGAGAAGAAAGAAGATTATATGCTTTATTTTATTGTTTTATTTTATTGAATATGAGCCACACAAGAGAGAAGAAAGAAAATTTTATTTTTCTTATTTTTTCAGTTTGTTTTAGAGATATGGTTCAGGGGCAAATTGGTCCACAAAGAGTCGAAATCTTTGCAAAACTCTCTCATCTTTGCAAAGTGTCTTTTTGTGTAAGAAGTTTTCCATAAAGTACCTATAGATATAATATACCCAATTCTATGTATTATTTGTGAAAGATCTGGACATTTAACAAATGAAAAGTCTTTTGTTTTTGTTTTTGTTTTTGTTTTTGTTTTTGACGTCTATGAAAAATCATAAAATAGCTTCTAAAATGCGGTATGTGAGACCGTCCTTAAGATGCCAAGTTTGGTATGGTGTATTCGGTTGGTTTAATTCAACCGTATAAATCGAAACAAACAAAATTGAATTGATATCAACCAAACGTCAAACATATTATACGAAAGTATCGACGTCACAATGCATTCTCGGCAACACATTATAGCCGGTTTCCTAGACCTACGAATATGATTAGAAATATCCGATCCGATTACACCAAAATTTGGTCCGAAATCGAGATAAAATGTTTTGATTTTGATTTTTTAAAGTACATTTTTTCCCTATAACGCGTATTTTTGAACTTTTAAGAAAATAAAGTTTTCTATAGATAAACAAATTCAACAATCGGATGAATTTCAAAAATCCGTCTTAAATAACAATGCAAAAAGTTACATTTTTTTGAAATAAAAACTTTGACAAAATTGGTTGCCAGATTTTCATAGTATTTTTTTATTTTAAAATAAAAATATATTGTAATAAAATAACGGATAGTCATCCTTGTCTTCTTGTTGCATCTTTTCGATTAATAGTTACAAATTTATCTAAAGTTTATAGCGATTTTTATTTAATTTGGCTTGTGGTTAAAAATTAATTAGTAACATTTGTGGCCAAATAACAGAAATATTCATCAGAAATTTACAACACTATTTCTTTTATCTGTTACATATGGTTTTGTGGGTTGATAAGATTGATCACAAACGTATCACATGTTAACTATTTCTGCGGAAAATATTTCGGTCACAAGTCAATTGCAAATTTATTTTTTTGGCTAACAATCGATTGTTGTTCTTTTTATCAACATTGTCACAAATTTTTTGTAAACATTCCTGAATACTACAAATTTTAGCCATATCAGGTTCTGATCAAAATCTTTGAAAGTTTACCAGAAAAAATTGAATTTTGTTTTTAGAATATATGGCTATGCATAATTTTAACAGGCTTCTTCGCATATATTTTAATTTTCAGTTGATCAAGGAGTATCTGTTTACTTAGTACAAAATATGTCCAAAATCATTAGTTTTTTTTTAATCATCTGAGTATTATTGAAATATCAAGAAATAAGTGTTTTAGAAAGACGTAGAGCAATCATTAGAAAACAATAAGTCTTTTTATATATTTTTTAAACGTCAATAAAAATCATAAAAGTGTATAATATTCCTGTTTAGTAAATGACAGGTTATATAATAAGATACAAAAGCTTGTCCTATCCGGATAAAGAAACCGATATTTCCTTATTTCAACCATCTCAATATTATAATTATAATTATAGTATAAAATATTAAATCAAAGAGAAAAACGAGTGGTTGTGATTCTTGTGAAGTTATAAAACCCAACTATATATCTTCCTCCAATCTGGCAAATCTCTCAAACACCCAAATCCTCCCTTTGCAAACTGCACCGAAAAGACTCAAAACCAAAACCATCACTGAAAAACCTAGAATCAGAAAGAAAGATGGAGAATGGATCGACGACGACGAGCACAACAATCACCATTAAAGGGATTCTGAGTTTGCTAATGGAATGCATCGCAGTGGAAGAAGAAGAAGGAAGATGCTCCAAGAAAGTTATATCGTTGGGAATGGGAGATCCAACACTGTACTCTTGTTTCCGTACAACGCAAGTTTCACTTCAAGCTGTTTCAGATTCTCTCCTCTCTAACAAGTTTCATGGTTATGCTCCCACCGTTGGTCTTCCCCAGTCCCGAAGGTCATTTTCGTCTTTTCCCCTCTCTCTCTCTCTCTTGTCATTTTCTTGCTTCAGGTTTAACTTCTCCGTCACATCCATTATCTTTTGGACACGTAGATTTTTATATTCTTGTCTTTTGCTTAGGTTTTTAGCTTTGTTACTAGATTCTCGATATATGCGTGGAGCTGTTACGGCCAAGGGATGCCAAATTCCTTGTGGTTTATTCGGTTGGTTAAGAATAAACCGAAAATTTGAACCGACCATCTTACTCTGGCTTGTTATATTGGTTTGGTGAAACATTTTTTGTTCCTGACTTGTTTTGAACCCTTCTGATTGCAAGGGGAATGTTTGCTGTATTTTCATTTTGAATCTCAATAAGAAAAAGCAGATAAAGTAACTTGCAAATCAAGTCTCACACTTTTTGTGTAATAAAACAGGGCAATCGCGGAGTATTTATCGCGCGATCTTCCATACAAACTGTCACAGGATGATGTGTTCATCACATCGGGTTGCACGCAAGCGATTGATGTAGCTTTGGCAATGTTGGCTCGTCCCAGGGCCAATATACTTCTTCCAAGACCTGGTTTCCCGATCTATGAACTCTGTGCTAAGTTTAGACACCTTGAGGTTCGCTACTTCGATCTTCTGCCAGAAAACGGATGGGAGATCAACCTTGATGCTATCGAGTCTCTTGCAGATGAAAACACCGTTGCTTTGGTTGTTATAAACCCTGGTAATCCTTGCGGTAATGTGTATAGTTACCAGCATTTGATGAAGGTTAGCTTTTAACTTTGACTGGAGGAAAAAGAACCAATGTTGTTGCTGTTTGGAATTTGATGTGTACAAATTTGTGTTTTTTTGGGGTTTAGGTTGCGGAAACGGCGAAAAGACTTGGGTTTCTTGTGATTGCTGATGAAGTTTACGGTCATCTAGCTTTCGGGAGCAAACCGTTTGTGCCAATGGGTGTGTTTGGATCTATTGTTCCGGTGCTGACAATTGGATCTTTATCAAAGAGATGGATAGTTCCTGGTTGGCGGCTTGGGTGGTTCGTGACCACTGATCCTTCTGGCTCGTTCAAGGACCCTAAGGTTAGTAACAGCTTCAATCTCTTTCAAATTAAATCAGTAATGTAGAGAGCGTGAGAGTGCAAATAAGCCATTTACTGATCGATATATTGTTCATTTGGATCAGATCATCGAGCGGTTTAAGAAATATTTTGATATTCTTGGTGGACCAGCCACATTTATTCAGGTATATATATTTACTTAGATTGATCAAAATTAACTTTTATTATTTCTGATTATCTTAAGACATCAATTTTGTTCTTGATTGTGTTGCAATATTAGGCTGCAGTTCCCACGATTCTGGAACAGACAGACGAATCATTCTTCAAGAAAACATTAAACTTGTTGAGGACCTCCTCGGATATTTGCTGTGACTGGATCAAGGAGATTCCTTGTATTGATTCCCCGTATCGACCAGAAGGGTCCATGGCAATGATGGTGAGCATATTTACATTATGAACAATGTTTACAGATTGTTACACATCTTAAATATTTGTATTCTGTTCAGGTTAAGTTGGATCTCTCGTTACTCGAAGATGTAAGCGACGATATCGACTTCTGTTTCAAGCTAGCTAGAGAAGAATCAGTCATTCTTCTTCCAGGTGAGGATATTATTTCAATCTCTAATAGTGAATTTTACATTTTCAGAGTTCTTTTTGTTGATATATTTCTTTGCGGTTGAGCAGGGACCGCGGTGGGGATGAAGAACTGGCTGAGGATAACATTTGCAGCGGATGCGGCTTCAATCGAAGAAGCTTTTAAAAGGATCAAATGTTTTTATCTCAGACATGCCAATACTCAAATCTCAACTCATAGTTGATTTCTGATTTTGGTATTGTCAAGATGTGCTAAAAATAAATTAAAAGATATATATATATATATATATATATATATATATATATATATATATATATATATATATATTGTGTTTTCTATTTTTAAAGTTTGATATAAAATAAGTTGTATTGTTATAAGATACTACTAGGTATGTGTAAGAACAAAAATTATAATCTACTATTATCAATTTGTAATATTGATGTGGAGGTATGTGTTATATGATAATTGTTGGGTGTAGACCCAAATGTATTTTGTACGAAATAAAAATTATAATTTATTATTGCATAATTTTAATATTGATGTTTTGGTATGTGTTATATTATGGTTGTTCAGTTGCCTTGATGTATTTATGATGACACTTGGTTAAATATTGGTGTATCTCAACTTTAATTATTTATATAATTAATAAATTTTCATTGTGACTTAAAATAATAATGAAACGATCTAACCCGTAAAATTTTAAAAATTTTCCTTCCGGATTATTATTATCACAAATAATCTGCAGAACAATACAATCAATAACCAATAACATCATTCCATAATCTCATACTTATTGAAACACTAACAATACCAAGTCAATCCCATAAACAACATTCCAATTCAACAACACAAGTCCATAACCGATCCATCAAGTTCCAGAATTACTAACACCCTAGCAATTCTACAATAACGAGCAAACAATCGAGCCGCTAGATCATCTTCTCTTCCTGGCCACGATTCCACGATCACACCTTATCTTTACCTGCATAACATGGTTATACGAGATGCGTGAGTATTATCACAAATACTCAGTGAGACGGTCATCCCACCTACAAGGCTATTGATATGCTCAAATTTGCCGTGAGCTACTCTCTCAAATAAGAGATCGTAGTAGTACTTAGGGATCGAATCCACAGGGAATCAAATCACACAATCAATTAGTGAATTCAAATTATGCTAAGTAGGTAAGTATGAGTGTAATGTAAAAATAGCAAGCAATGTAAACAGTGAATGGTTATTAAATTTCTTAAAATTCAATGAGACAAAAGAGTTAGGCTATGGGTAATTCGCAAGAATGATTCGAAATACGATCGTGTGGATCGACACAAGGGTCTGTGTCGATCGACACAGGGATAAAAGATGTTAGGATTTTATTGAGCACGGTTCTAGAACTCAAACACGAATGTAAAACCAATAAACTTTCGTTGCAGAGATTATCTATGACTAAATCCCTAAATTCCAAATTTCTTTGCAAATTCAGTGAATAAAGACAAGTATTAAGTTCAGGTTCAATTGTTCATAAAATTACTAAGCCAAATTTCTTTGCGAATAGATAATTTTGCTCATCTAAGATTATGTCCGGTTGTTAACAATACTTTAGCATCTATTAAAGCAACCTAGGATATCCAATTTCAGTTGATCAATCCTAAAATCAGAGTTAAATCAATCTAGATGAAGAACATAAAGATAAATCCTAACAAGTTTTCAATCCTATCAATTTCTCATCAAACCATTGAATCACCCTAAACCTAACAAGCAAACTACTCAGACATAGATGCAGTAAACATTATGAATGAAATAAATTGCATAAAAGAGATAGAGTAAGTGATACAGAGATTCGAAAACGATGAAATCCGGAAGTCTGAAATCTCCTAAAAGCTCTGCAAATCTCTTCTCCCTCAAGTCTTAATTAAAAACTAGGATCCATCTTCCTAAAAGTCTAAATAAAAACTATATATAATGTGTAAAATTCGGACTGGACTTTTCTGAAAACTTCTGGGCTTCATGGGCCCAAGAAGAAATTCTTCTCTTCTCGTCAGACATGATCGTGTCGATCGACACACAGGCCCGTGTCGATCGACACAGACATGTAAAATTGACTTTGACTTGATCACTTCGTCTCTTCTTTCCTCGATGCTCCAAAATGCTCCAAAAGCTTCCATTAAGCTCCAATCGTCCTTTAACCCGTAAAGACTCAAAAAGACTCGAAAAATATCAAAAAGACTCTATAAAAAGGACTTATATCATAGTCGAAAACGGGTAAAAACCATGATATATCAGCTATACACACATGCATAAGAGAATGATACAATACCAGGGTGAACACTCAACGAGACATAGCACGGGCAATCAAACAAGAATCACACAAACTCCACGTGCGTCGATCGACACAAGCACACTGTGTCGATCGATGCACCCAGTGTGTCGATCGACACTCAACCTCGGTGTCAATCGATGCACTGTTACGTGTGTCGATCAACGCAACATCACAGATCCAAGGATCGAGCCTATCCTCTCATGGTTCGATCCTTGATCGAATCACATCGATCCCTGCACACAAATCCACCAAAAACAACATGAAATACACCCAATAACAGCAAGCAAACGCATCCTTTCAATCTCTTTATCTAGAGAATCCATGGTCACACACTCACTTCAGATCTGGAAGGAAAAAGGAAGAAGAGAGGATGAAGAACGCGAAGAACTACTCCCCAACACCGAGATCCACACTCCACTCACGAGAAATCACGAGAAATCACTCCAAGAACGATCTCCCAAGCCCTCCAGACGAATCTCCTATCACAAATCTCTCTGGAACTCTCTGAAACTTTTCTGGAACCTTTCAAGCCCCAAAAACGCGACTAACCCTTATTTACAAGGAAACCCTAGGGTTTCACCCTAAATCGGGTCACAAACCGATACTTAAATCGAAGCGATCCGGTTTGATTTAACCTTGTGTCGATCGATGCACACCACCTGCATCGATCGACGCACGACCAAAAATCATAATTTTTGGTTCGCGATCATTACAAATATAATTATTGTTGGGTTAACTTGATGATCGTGTATAATCGTCTAGGGACATGATTATTTTTTTGGAATTAAATTAAATTTAATATTTATTAATGCAATAAATATTGAATGATTGTTAGTTTAAAACTTATAAAGATGAAAAAAACGATTATATTATCATTGAGTTAAGTAAAACTAACAGATTTAGACAAATATACATGTAAGTGTGTTTTTTTTGGTCAAAGAAGGAATTGCATTTAACTAAACCGGTGGTGAACCGGGAATAACTGATATATTGGTGAAGACTGATTTGGCTAGCATATCAGCTTCTAGATTTTCAGATCTAGGTACATACACAAAAGTGACGATTAGATCTAAAGAGAGCTTGATGATATCTTGGATGATTCCATAGATTTCAAGCTGAAAATTGTTTGAATTGATGAGATTGATCACAGTCTGGGAGTCTGAAGCCAATGCTATGTTTTTATGGTTCTGATTAGTTGCTTGTATCTTCACGCATGGCCATCGCTTCTGCCATGAGAGGCTAACGATCTGCGAATTCTTTTTTTTTCCTGTTGCTATGATCCTATCATCCTGAACTCGAGGGATCCATCCAAATCCCGCTTCCTTCGAATCAGAACGCCATGATGCATCGGTGAAGTAGCGTATTATTTCGGGTTCAATCAGAAGTTTGGTATGGTTTTTTCTTATCTCCGGTGGTCCTTGTGAGATGATTGGTTGAACCAAGAGCCATTCCCTTGCATCTCGAACAGCTTTGGTGATGTTGTCCTCCACCGAGAAGGTTCGATCCTTGAAGATTTGATGGTTTCGGGTGGTCCAAAGGTTCCACAAGATCTACGGGAAGAGTGGCCTTGAGGTTATGCCTGTTGGTGGCAAAGACTACATATGTGGCGCTTGCTCGAATCCCGCCTGGAGGTTGGGAATACTAGAAGTGTGATTTTTGTTGTGAAAGGGGCTAGCTCCCATACTTTCTTCGCGTAGTCACAGTGGGGGAAAATGTGGCTGATTGATTTCCTCTCATTGCATCGAATGCATTGTGAATGGATCACAACCCCTCTCGTTGCTAGCTGGGCTCCTGCTGGTAAGGCTCCATTGGCTGCTTTCCACAAAAATACTTTGATTTTTTCTGCTGTGTTGACCTGCCAAATGTTTGCATTCCAGTTGAAGTTGGATCCTATTTCTCTTTGATTGTTCTGGGCTAATTCTGTCTCCCGATTTAGCAGAGTAAACTCCCGAGTTGTGTGCCAACCAGACCAGTTTATCCACTGCTCCCAAGGCACTCAACTTCAGGTTAGTGATAGTTGTCTCCAGTTCTGGGAAAAGTTCTTTGATTTTCTCTCTATCTCAGGCAGTTGAATTGGGAATTAAAAAGTCTGATACCAACATGTCTTTTGTCTCTTTTGCTAGAGATCTCATAGGTTGTAATGGTGTTTCCAGAGATAACCATGGTTCTGCCCAGACCCTAGTATTGCTTCCATTTCTTATGACCTTGTCTAGATTTTTTTTTAGTAGCTCTTTACCAATTACTAACCCTCTCCATCCATGTGAAGATGAGTTTGGGATTTTGCTTTCTAGGAAGGTTGTATACTTGTAGTATTTCCCAAGTAGAGTTCTGGCTAGTTGATGATTCTCCAGCTTAGTTTGGCTAGCAAGGCATCATTAAAGCTCTGGATGTCTCTAAAGCCGAGTCCTCCTTCATTCTTCCCTTTTGTAAGGTTGTCCTATGAAACCCAACACATTTTCCTTTTTTCAGGATTTGAGTCCCACCAAAATCTAGTGAGCCATGATTGAATTCTTTTGTAGAGGCTTACCAGAAACTTGAAGCAGGACATAGTGTATGTTGGCATTGCAGCTAGCACTGACTTGAGCATTGTCATCTTTCCTGCAGATGAGAGCTGTTTGAAGGACCAAGATATGGCTCTTTTTCTAATCCGATCCACAATCAGGCTGAATAAGTCTTTCTTCCTCTTTTCAAAGTTTTCTGGGAGCCCCAGATACTTCCCAATTCCGTCTTCTCTAGTTGAGATATTACAATGAGAAGATAAAGAATGTTTTCATAGTATAATAGTATATCTTCAAAACATACACTACTATGAGCCTAACAATCACAAATACACGCTTTCAGGATGAAGAACACAAGGAGATCAACAATGATTCCTTCACTTCTCTCAATCCTCTCTAAAACTCTTTGTTTTCTCTCTGAAACTCTGAAAAACGCGACTACAATCGGCCTGTTCGCTTTTATAAGCGAAGCCCTAGGGTTCTCATAACCCGAACTGCAAACCGAACGATTCAAAACCGAAGTCGTTGGTTTAATTAAGGCGTGTATCGATCGACACACACCATAGTGTCGACTGCCACACATAACCAAAATCGCGACTTCTCCCAAGTCAATACACTGCTGTTGATCGACACACTCGATCGATACACCTCTTAGTGTAGATCGACACCCTTCCCAAATTTTCAATTTTGGTTCACGAGCGTTACATCAAGTGCCACTTTTCAAAAATGTCATATTTTCAAAATCTTTGCAAAAATGCCACTTTTTAAAAAAAAATTCATTATATTATTTATGTTTGGATTAACTATGTTGTTTTAGGGTTTAGTTTTGAGGGTTTAAGGAATTTTAGGGGTCAAAATATTTTTAGGGTTTATAATTTTAAGATTTAGGTTTTAAAAATTCATAATTAGTGACTTTTTGCAAATGGACACTCTTAAGTGGCATTTTTACAAATGTACACCCCAAAAATAACATTTTTGTAATTATCTCTTAATTAAATTATAAATTATAAAATTAATTCATAATTTTATTTTATAAAAAAATATAAATTATAAAATCAATTTTATTTTACATTTTCTACGGTTGACATTATCTATCACCTGCTTGAAAACAAACAGTAGCAAAATTTCAAAAATAGTAAACAACTCTGCGCACACAAAACAATTGAACGATGTAATTGAAGTTGAGAGAAATTATATATTAACACACATATCTTCCACTTTCGAATGAGATTTACAATTAAATATGACAACAAAACAAACAAACAATGAGATAACCACAAAACCCTAACAATAAAACGAAAGAAATTTGGCCACTAGATTTGAAACAAAAATAGTTGTGTTGTTGTGTTACCTCTATTGTACTACTATGATTTAAATTCGAGACAGTGGAGTTCGCGGCTTTGAGTACGCGTTGTGGAGTTTGCGGTGATGGAGTTTGAGATAATGGTTTTAGGGTTTGTAGATATTTTATAAGGAATAAACACTTTATCAAGGAATTTTTTTTATTAGATTATTAGATTACCAATAGATGATATATTAGTTTTAAATATTATAAATCAATTTTTAAATAAAATTTTAAAAAATCAAATCATTTTCTTTTTCTAACTTAATCTTGTTAAGTAAGGATAGAACTGTTATTTCATCTCTTAAAATATGGTACTTTTCAAAATATAACAAATTTGGTATAGATTTCAAATTTCCTATATGATTTAGGGTATACAAGCCAATTTTTCAATAAAGTTTCATCTAAAAACACTTCTGTTTCGATTAATTCGAATCTTTTTGCTACAATCTATATTTATACTAAACCTTTTTAAACCAATTAAAGAAAAAGAAAAAAAATAATCGCTTGGTTTAATTGATTTAGAATGGTTTAGTATAAAAACACATTGTAGCAAAATTAAATTTAACTTTTAATATTCAAAACTAAAACTTAAATCCTAAATTCAAGCATTAGCCCTATATTCTAATTTTACAATAGTTAACACAAATCCAAAAAGATCAATTAAAGTTAACTTTTAACATTCAAAACTAAATCCTAAACCCAAACTCTATCCTTAAAAACTATATCATAATTTTACAATAGTTAAACACAAACCAAAAAATTTATATTATTATCCTTGAAAATCAATTTTTGTGTTTGTGATATTTATAAAACATTTAATAAATGATGATTTTGGAACATTTAAAAAATAGTAGTATTTTTTGAAACAAAACTTCAAAGATATTGAGAAACTATGAACGAAACTTGCAATGGACATGTTCTCAAAGTATAATATATATGCATCTTGATCATGTCCATCTTGGAAATGAGTTCATGAAAAACAGAATGATAGAGAGACTTTGTAAGAACATATGCCAACTGATGTTCTTTCGTGACATGCATGGTGCGCAAGAAACCAACCTTAATCTTCTCCATAACCGTATTTCAATTATATTCTATGTTTAGCTCTTTCTTAAAGAAAAACATTGTTGGCAATATGTATTGCAACTGTTTTATCACAATGTAGAGAAACTAGCAAGATAGGAGGAACCAAAAGAGCTTTAAGGATGCAGAAAATCCATACCAGCTCACGAGTACTAAATGCCATGGTTCTGTATTCATTTTATGTGGAACTACAAGAGATGGTAGATTGTTTATTCGACTTCCAAGAAACTAGAGAATCTCCAACAAACAAAAATTAACATGTGTGAGAATTCCTTGTATAAGGACAACCAATAGGTCAACATTTGTGAATCCTTTGAGACTAAAATCTGGTGTGGAACATAAGAAAATGCCCTAACCAACCTTGCCTTTAAGATATCTAACACTATTGTGCAATCCTTGGCGATGTGGAACTCTTGGTTGAAAAGAAAACTGACACAATTATGTGATTGCATAACAAAGATCAAGTGTAGAAGTGAGCATATACATCAGTTTACCAATCATTATTCTATATTTTGCTGCTTTAGGAAGTAGCTCTCCTTCATCTTGAGACAACTTCAATTTTGGTTCCATAGATATAGAGGAAAGTTTGTAACCTAAGAAACCCGTTTCTGAAATCAATTCCAATGTATACTTTAATTTCTCTGATTCTTAGAGATCTGTTTGCTTGTTTATAAAATTTCAAAACCAAAAAAATTAATGCAAATATCCTAGATCTCGAAGCTTAAAATAAGACTTGAGCTCAATTTTAAAATCCTCCAAGATTCATCATTATTGATTGCAATGATGATATCATCAACATAAACCGATACCACAAGAAATCTGAGAGATGAGTGAATAATGTAATATTTCCATATATCTTCTCAAATTCCATCTTGGTAAGGATATCATAAAAATTTCGAAACTCATAGTCTAGACGCTTGCTTCAACCCATAAATGGATTTGTGGAGTTTGCAAACTGCATTAGGTGAACAAGTTTTTTCTTGACTTGGTGTATAACCTGGTGGCAATATCATGTATAGTATTTCATCAAGATCACCAATAAAAAAACATTAGAAAATGTCAAACTGAGATAACCTCCAATTCAATTTACATGTTTTGCTACTGGAGAAAAGGTGTATAGAAAACTCACTCATTTTTCTTATGTGTAACCCTTAGCTACCAAACGAGTTTTGTGCTTTTCTATACTTCCATCAAAATTGTATTTGAGTTTAAAAACTTATTTCCATCCACTAGCATTCTTGTTGACACGCAATGCACACACACTCCAAGTATGAGTCATTTCCATATTCTGTAACTCCACACTTATAGCATGGCACCACTCTTTTAGCTTCTTAGTTTTTGAAAAAGTGCTCGGTTCTAGAGCTTTAGTGATTGAGTGGATAAAAGATCCATAAGAAAGAGAAAGATTAGAATTTAAGACACATATGATGTAGTGGGATAATGAATATTATATTAGAATTACAAATATAGTCACAAATGAAGAGGCTGTTTGGTTTCTTAGCCATTATGATGAGAATCTCTACTAGAAGATGAAGCTTTAGAATGATGCATATTAACAGGTTTAGCAGGAAAAATCATATGAGCAAATAAATTATTTGCAACATTCGTGGTACTGGAAAAAAGCATAAGGAAAATATCCTCAAGAAACATAACATGCCAAAAAATAAAAACATATTGTGTCCCCCAATGAAATAGCTTATATATCTTTTGCAACCACTTGAATAGTTTATGAACATACACATAAGTTGAAATTTATTTATGGTCTTAAAACTAGTAGATTGATAAACTTAATAACCAAATGTCTTAAAAGATAATAATATTAAACTTTTTGACTAATCATTTAAAAAAATACTTATTATATTGTTCAACAAAAGACGACCCAATTTATTGATAAGAAAACATCAGTTAACACATACTCACCTTGGTAAGATAAATGAATATCTGATTCAACTAATAAAGTTCTAACAACATTCAAAATATGCTAATGTTTCCTTTTAACAACGGAGGTTTGAGTTGTATAACATTGTTTGTACACATTATACAAATGAAATTATGACTTTTTTTAGGTTAATGATTACATAGAATGAGATCTTATGGTTTGAATCTGGGTTGAAAACTTGCATTATGAGTGTATCTTAAAGTTAGAAGTGGTTTCTCTATTCAAAAAAATGACTGACAAAAAAAAAGGTGCTAGTGCATTAAGTAATCCTAATGTCATTTTTAGTTTGTTTGTTCTAATATTATTTTATTAATGTGGTTTTCCATTTGTGTTGTTTATGTCAACTAATTACCCCATTTTCTTTTCAAGTCCAAAATACATGAAATTGATACAAAATCGTTGTCTATAATATAACTAAGTGAGAAAGTAAATGACATAAAACAAGGGCATATGTAGAGATTGCTTTTATGGATAGCATTATTAGAACTGTTTAAAATATTAGGGGTAGAATTACAAAACAAAAACTAGTATTAAAATTGCTTAGAATCTACATGAAATTTTAAAAAATCCGGAATATATATCCTCTTCTTGTACAATATGGATCCGCCACTGATAAAAGTCCAACAAGAAGTCTGACTCAGATCTAATATTGTTCCAATAGTAAATATATCAAAGAAAGATCCAATTGTTTAAGATTTCCTTACAAATGTTCTCATCTATATGAGTTGTATGCTTACGAGAATTGTAACTAACGCTAGATTAAGTAACATGTTCAACATTTTATCAAATCAATCTAAAACCCTTTTATTTTTGGTGATTACCTAAATTTATTCTCTTGTCTTTTTTGTTTTTGTTATGTTTTTGCATTTGAATAAAAGCTCTTTAAGCCAACTTCTTTTTATCTCAATAAATTATTTTCGAACTTGGATTCTCCCACATAAAGTACTTAACGATTCTGATATGCAAACTCCAAACTGAAAATGGAAGAACTCGCAAGACAAGATGCATTGCCCCGAAAAGAACAAAGGAAAGTATAATAGATTATTTAATTAATAATATGTTTAGATGATAATGTTATTAAATTTAAGTGGGTACGATACGACCAGCCCACGTGAATACATGCATGTATTTGAGAAAATACTTGTTAATCAACTAATTTATAGTAATTAATAAATCAGAATATCTGATTTTCTCTAACCCCCAATTCATTACATTCTTTTGAGTTTTGAATAGTACAGTGGGTCCATAAAGAACAGCTAGTTGGGCTTTTGGGCCCCAAAGCTTTGATTCCTGAATGACCTCTTCCAAATAAACCGCCTCCTATCTTGCTTGTGTTAATCTTTCCCTGCAAATTTTTTTTTTGTTAATGCTTTTATATTACTGATTCTCAACAGTTTAATTGTCTTGATAATTTCAATGTCATTAACGCTTCTTAATCATAGATTTGATTCAATTGGTACAAACTTCTATTAACTTGCCCCTGAATAATCAATACAAGAATAGAGTTTTTTTTTTTTTGAAAATTTTATACAAGAATAGAGTTGCATGAGTTATTAACGACTATAGGAAATCCCCAAGATAATGATCATTCAATAAATTTCTTCAATTGCCATTTTCCATACGATTATTCTGTTGTAGGTTTAGCGGATTTTAAAATATTACTACATGCATCGCAATCCCTTGCTTACATAAAAGTAAATTTATAACCCAATAAACTAATTTCAGTAATTTCGTATGAATATAAATACTTTTCCTTTTTTTTGATAAAATCCGTGAGAGTTCCGAATTTTTGGTTCATAATCTCTTCGATATCCGAAATTATTTTTTATATATTACGATTTAAAAAAAATAATCATTCGTTCTAAAAAGGATTAAAAAAAAAGTTTGAACCCGACACAAACTGAATACAAAATTTGAGTTAATTTTCTTTATTGTATTTTATATAGAAGATCCCAAATGCTTAGAGCATGTACAATGGGGGGTGCTAGTAAGTTTTTTAATGAGTTGCTAAGGATTAAAAATAATTAAATAATCTAAGCATCCCAACTTAAAGTTGTTTATTTTAGCACTTTTGCACCTAAAAAATGGAGTTGCTAAAGAAGTTGCTAGGAAAAAAATAATTAAATAATGTTAGCACCCCAACTTTAGCACCCCCATTTATCATGCTCTTAGAAGTGAGTGCGTTTGTATGTATATATAGCCGTAGCCACGACGTTGTATGTAGCACAAGAAAGCAAAATACACAAACAGAGAATAAATGGAGAATTCTCAGTCTCAGAGCAAAAACAAGAAAAAGAGGCTAACACAAGAGCAAGTTAGACAATTGGAGAAATGCTTCACGGTCAACAAGAAACTCGAGCCAGATCTCAAGCTTCAACTGTCGAACCAGCTAGGTCTACCTCAGAGACAAGTCTCAGTCTGGTTTCAGAACAAGCGAGCCAGGTCCAAGACTCAGTCTCTCGAGCTCCAACATGGAACTCTCCAGTCCAAGCTAGAAGCAGCTCTCTCCGACAAGGCAAAGTTAGAACATCAAGAGCAGTTTCTCCAAGATGAGTTAAACAGATCGAGGAATCAGCTTGCTCTGTTCACGACGAATCAAGATTCTCCTGTGGATAATTCTAATCTTGGTTCTTGTGAAGAAGGACATGCTGATCAAGTGGTGGTCTTTGACGAGCTTTACGCTTGTTTCGCTAGCAATGGGCATGGATCTTCATCAACCTCATGGGTCTGATTCCGTTTCAACACACGGACAGATTCCAATATTTCAATCTTGTCTCTGTTTTTTTCATCGTTTGATCGGTTTCTTGTTGTCTATATAGATTTGCAATCTGTAATTGAAGTCATTCTCTTATACAGTTTGTGTGGAAAATTGAAAAGAGAAATGATTTTTCTTCATGTCTTGTTATGGTTATAACTTATAAAAGCATAGAAGAATGAGAATCAAGAATTGCATTGTTGAATAAACACAAGAAACACAAAAATTGAAAAGTCTAGTTTCATATACCTTACTTGATCACATCAAGTTTTCTTTTGATTCAAGGTTTTGTATCCTTGACAAGATTCTCTAATGAATCTATAAACTTATCGGTGTAACCGGTTAATAATCCAGGAGTAACTAGAATCTCCTTCAATTTGGCGTGGTTCTTCCTCACCAGATTCCCGATCTTGCTATCTTTATCCATCACTGATGTGATTGCAACACTCAAGCTCTCCTTGGAGAACCATCCTGTTTCTTCTCTTTGCACTTCCACTGAAACCTCGAATTCTTCAGTCATCAATCTAGTGTTGAGAACTTGATCATTCAAATATGGAAGCAAGACTATTTGGCAATCACTACGTAGAGACTCCCACATTGATCCGAACCCACAATGGTTCACAAAGCAGCCTACTGATGGATGAGCCAATATCAATGGTTGTTGCACCCATTCTCCCCAAACCACTCCACGATTCTTCACCCTTTCCTCGAACCCTTCTGGTAATGCTTCTTGAATCGTCTTTGCACCTTTTGGTGGCTTTACAGCTACAAGAAATGGTAAACTCGTGAGCTCCATTCCTAAACAGAGTTCTTGGAATTGGTCCTTCTCTAAAATGACTTCGCTGCCTAGTGCACAGAACACTACAGACCTCGATCCAAACCGGCTCAGCCAGTGACTCCATTGACCGTCAAGTGGTTTACTCTTGACTGGCTCAGGAAGCATTGGACCCGTCAAGAGTACCTTCCTTTGGAATTGGCGCTCGATATAATCGCAGAATTTACCTTCAACTTCTTCGCATGTCCTAATTGAAATGACATCGCAGTTCATAAGACCTTTGTTGAGCCGGTGATACAGCTTCTTGTAGAAGATGGATAAAGACAACTAGGCGTGAGCATCTTGTTCACGGTACACCACCGTTGATGAAGGATAACCTGGTGGAGTAATTCCTAATTCACCACCTGGGGCAAGTGTATGAGCTATAGCAGTAGCGGAAACCACGTTGTACATCATACTCTTGACTCTAAGCTCTTTAGCCATTTCCGGAACCCAGTAAGCAAAATCGAACAATATCAGGTCTGGTCTCAAAGCATGAACTGCGGATTCGACCTGGTCTCGTGTCAGATCCATGGCCTCGTACAATAAATTTGCCAACGAGATGGGGATATCCGAGGCGGTCTCGGCGCCAGCAGGGAGGCCATCAACAGGAGGAATAGTAAGAGGGTGAAAGACGATGCTATCTGGGAACAGATTGTGATGCTCCAACTGTTTCTGAGCTTTCTTGGGCAACAAGAAAGTAACCCTATGACCCTTTTCAGCTAAGTTGTTGGCTAAATGCAAGTACGGGGTCATATGACCAAAAGCGAACCATGGGAACATAAAAGCGTGAAACTTTGATCCCATTCTTTTCCCAAATTGTCAAAACAAGCAGAACAAAAAAAAATTAAAGTTGCCAAAGAGAGCCAAAAGAAGGAGTTTTTGTGTTTCTTCTTTTCTTGCTAAGAAGTTTCTAAGATTGTGATGAATTTTCCTCTAAAGAATACCCCTATATATTTAGCTTGGGAAAATTTGTGAATGAACGATTACTGGGGGTTGGTTAGTGGTTCAGTGGCGTGGATTGCATGTGCCACGTATTGTCTTCTGTCCTTATTAGAAGAGTAATATGATTACACATTAATCTAATATAATTCCTCGAGAAAATACAAAGGTGCGTGTTAAGAAGTTACAAGAAGTCGATTATATATATACAAGGTTTGAGTGAGTGTTAATCTGAACCTTATTTGATCTGAGTATGTCAGTCCAAAAATATTTGGTTTATTCCTACCTACTCTTTTAAAATATACTCTCAAAATTTAATAAAACACATTGTTTAATTGACTACTAGATAACTTATCACTGCCTCCTGTCTCTGTCTGCAGTAACCTTCGATATTTCAAGGTTTTTGACCGACCCTCGACTTTTCCCACAGCACCGACGCCGGTTCCCTTTCTCCTTTATCCTTTGTAACTTTGTTTTCAGTTTTAGCGTAGTCTTTGGTTGAGAATTTTGGGTTTCAAATATGATGGTTTACATATAGCTCAAGGATTTCGGTGTCGCTAGGTATGAAAGTCGATGATACATCATATTTTACTGGTTTTATGTATGGTTTTCAAAGGGTTTTGTAGTTACTCTATTGGTTTTGGTGCTTGATTGGCCAATGTTTTGTTTTAATAAAATATTTTGTTTTCCTAGTTATATATGTTTTTGAAAATTTACATATATTAATTTAACTACTGCGTTTGGATAATAAAGGAACTATGCGTATCGTGATTTAAAAAAAAAAAAAGATCATAAAAGTTTGTAGATGATTCATTCACACAAACAATAAAAATCCTAGAGACAAAGAGGTATTTGTGTAACACCCAGTTCAATGGATTAGAAAATTCATGCCCGAAAGTTAGAATTTTGTATTTTTTATGGCTCACAAAAATCTTAGTACATTGTTCCAAAAGGTACAACATAAAGAATACTATTTGAATTCAAAATTATTCCGTCGTATTCCAAAAAAATATCAAATATTTTGCTATAGATTATACAATTTTGTCAGATTTAATCCGTTACTATTTACATGAGTCCAGGAGCTTATTTATAACAAGTTTATGAATATAAACAAAAAAGGGAACAAAGACGTACACGAACAACTACTTCGTGGTCTATTTTATAATTATTTTCTTTAAAACACTCTATATACACGAGTCCAGGAGAGCTTGTCAAGTGTTGTCTTTGTTCAATAATAAAGGCGTCAAGGAGAGCATATTGGTGGCTGATGAATAAATAAATAAAAATTTGAACAAAGACAACACTTACAAGTACAACTACTTCATTGTCTAGTTTATAATTGTCTAAACTGAAATAGCAGGTACGTCGGAGACAATTCATTTTCACGGATCAAACACCCTCTCAAAAGAACCTTGCTCTGATACCATAAAGATCTCAAAAAGAATTATTATTATCTCTCTCAAAGAGGCATAACTGTTTCTTACAATTATATATACTAAACCCTAAAATAAAACTAAATCAACAAAATAATTAAGCCCAATTAAACTATACAAGAGCCCAATATAATATATCTCTTAATATTTTTCCTCAAGTTGGAGCATGGAGATCTCGAATTCCCAACTTAGACAAAATCGCTTGGAAAAAACGTCCACCAAATGCTTTAATAAAAACATCTGCCAACTGATCACTCGTAGAAACATTTTTTGTGCGAAGAATTCCTGCTTGTATATCATCTCTGATGAAATGGCAATCCGACTCCCCATTTTTCATTTGCTCATGGAACACAGGATTAGCTACAATATGTAATGCAGATTTACTATCAAAATATAAATCCATGGCGCCAACATGTGCAAAACTCATTGATGATAAGACGCCTTTAATCCACTTCAGTTCCCTCAACGTAGCAACCATAGCTCGATATTCTGCTTCAGCGAAAAAAAGAGCCATTACATCCTGCTTCTTTGACTTCCATGACACTGGAGAGTTTCCCAACTGTTTCAACCATCCATTCAGAGACCTTCTCGTCAGAGGACATCGAGCCCAGTCTTAATCACATCAAGCTGTAAGATGAAAATTACAATAAACATTTAAAATAATTCTCATTCCGGGACACCCTTTCAAATAACGAACAACTCTCAATGCAGCCATCCAATGATCTTCCCTTGGCTTATGCTTGAACTGAGATAGAATGTGAACCGAGTAAGCAAGATCTGGTCTAGTCGAAGCCATATAAAGCAATCGGCCAACAAGTCTTCGATACTTCTCCGGATCGTCAAGCACTTTTGTCGTTGACTTTGCCAACTGATGGCTTGGTTCCATCAAGAACTTTACTGGCCTACCTCCAAGAAATCCAACATCAGCAATAATATCAAGAGCATACTTTCTTTGGGACAAATAGATACCTTCCTTACTGCGTGCTACTTTCAATCCAAGAAAATACTTCAGTTTTTCTAAATCTTTCTCATGAAAGCAACCACTCAGATATGTCTTGAACTTCTAAATAACCTCTGGACAATTCCCTGTCACCACCAGATCATCCACATACACCAGAACATGCAAGTGAACCTTACCATGAACTAATGAGAAAAGGGAGTAATCAGACCTACTTTGTGTGAAACCATACTCCAAAAGTGCATTTCTGATTTTTGGAAACCAATATCTAGAAGCCTGTTTTAAACCATATAATGATTTTTTCAAACGATACACCATTCCTTTTTGCGGAGAAAGAAAACCTTGAGGTAATCTCACAAACACCTTTTCCTCAAAATCTCCATGAAAAAACGCATTGTGTACATCCATTTGATGCAATCCCCAGTTCTTCCCAGCTGGAACCTGAAGAACCAATCTAACAGTGCTCATTTTTGCTACTGGAGCAAATGTTTCTTCATAATCAAGCCATTCTCTCTGCCCATTACCACATGCAACAAGTCTTGCCATATACCTTTCAATTGATCCATCTTAATTATACTTGATCGTGAAATTCCACTTACACCCAATAACATATTCACATGATGGCAAGTGTTCAATCTCCCATGTTTTATTCAGTTCCTGGGCTTCAATCTCCAATCTCATTGTTTCTTTCCATCTTGGATCTTTCATTGCCTTAGCAAATGTCTGTGGCACAATCGCTTCAGTTATGCTACAGAGAAACGCTCTGTGTGTCTCAGAAAACCTATCATAATTCACAAAATTCTCAATTACATATTCATGACTCTGCTCTTGGCTTACAATGGATAAATTCATCTGAAATACTGTGTTAAGCTCATAGTCACGTAGCCTAACAGAGGTTTCTTTCTTCTTCATTCCACGTCCCCACACTTCTTCTGGTACCAACTCTTGTACAATAACTGTTTGTGTTACACGAGGCTCTCTCTGTGTAACATCATGTTCTGTCTGCATATTCGTTGCTTCAGGTTCTGTTTGTGTTACACTAGGTTCTGTCTGTGTAACATCATGTGTTACACCATTTTCTTTTTTGTGTAACATTCTGCATCACTTCTCCCATTATAACAGGAGTTGTATCATCTAGAGAACCCTTTCTTCAGATCGGAATCCAACAACATCATCCACAAACAACCTTGTCTCTTTGGAATTGCAAGCATCATCCATATGCTTATCTTTGAGCTCCAAATACAGAAATCGTTCCTCAATAAAAGAGAAATCACGAGATACAAATATCTCTTTTGTGTCCAAATCAAATAAAGTCCATCCCTTTTTTGCATAAGAATACCCCAAAAACACACATCTTCGACTCCTACTCGCAAATTTATCTCCATGTCGCTTCTGGTTATGAGCATACGCCAGACATAAATCTGTATCTCACTATACGTAGGAGCTTTGCCAAATATGATTTCATAAGGACTATTTCCTTTGTGTAACTTAGATGGCGTTCGATTGATTAGATATGCAATACTCAACACACATTGACCCCAAAATTCTATTGGAAGATTTGCTTGACACATCAACGCTCGTGCCACATTCAGTATATGTCGATGCTTTCGTTCCACACAAGAAGTTTGATGAATCACACCCGTTCGACGAAAATAATCCTTCATTCGCATGAATTCAGTGCCATTATCATTGCGTACTATCCTCACCTTCTTGTCAAATTGTCTTTGAATGAGAGCAAGAAATCCACAATAATTTTCTCTAACTGTGTTTTGTCGCTAAGAAGAAATACCCAGACAGCTCTAGAGTAGTCATCAACTATAGTGAGAAAGTAGTAAGCTCCACATAAACTATGTGTTCTATATGACCCCCATAAATCACAATGTATCATCTCAAAGCACTCCTTGCTGTTTATTAGAGCTCAAAAGAAATTCACTACGACACTGCTTTGCTCGAAAACAAATATCACAACTAGAAACCCCAACACTTCTATCATCAACTCATGGTAATCTTCTAATCACTTTCTCTGAGGCATGACCCATCCTCTTATGCCATACTTCTAACAATTTCAACTTACCAACTTTCTTCACATTCTGAATCTTCTAAATACCTTGAAGGAAATACAATTCTTCTTTTCTTTCACCCATTCCAATCGCATTCTGCAATCCAAAATCATATAAAAGACAACATGTTTTGGAGAACAATACAAAGCAATTCATCTCATCAACCAACTGTGACACAGAGATGAGATTGCATTTTAGTTCTGCAATGAATAAAACATGTGTCAAAGTCACATTCTCTGTTAAAACCACACTCTCTTCTCGATCAGCAATCACAGTGTTTCCATTAGGCAATCCAACCAACGGTGAGACTTGATGTACATCTACTAGACCATTCAACATACCAGACATATGGTGTGATGCTCCACTATCAATTATCCATTCATCTTTATAACTCCTACTAGTAAAACGATTCTCAGGTTTCGACTCCATCATACTCAAAAGTCGATCACATTGTTCCTTTTTCAATCTTGTGACAGCATGTGCAACATTCATGTGTGACACAACATGTGTGTGTGCCACATCAATATCCTTTTTAATAGGGACACTTTTCGCATCTCCACTCTTTCCGATTTCAAGAGCGCTTTTCACGTCTCCATTCTTCTTAATAACCATCTTTCCCAAAAGAATGTTTTCTGTGATTCCATCTTTTACAACTTCAAGAGCACCTTCCGCGGCTCCAAATCTCTCAAAAATCATAACTTTTATCCGAAAACAACAACGTCGGATACAATTTATTTTCACGGATCAAGCACCCTATCAAGAGAATTTTGCTCTTATACCATATAATATTTGAAAAAGAATTATTATTATCTCTCTCAAAGAGGCATGAACTATTTCTTACAATTATATATACTAAACATAAGATAAAACCAAATCAACATAATAATTTAGCCCAATTAAACTATACAAGAGTCCAATATAATATTTTTTAATATAAACATTCTTGTAGAATATGGAGTAGGACAACAAGGAGTGAGCATCGTGTCCGCGGTACACCACTTTTGATGAGGGATAGCCAGGTGGAGGAAGTCCTAGTTCACCACAAGGGACAATATCATGAGCTAAACAGGTAGCTGATATCACGTTATATATCCTACTCTTGACTCTATGTTCTTTAGCCATTTCCGGGACCTAGTAAGCAAGATCGAACAAGATCAGGTCGGGTCTCAAACCAAGAACTGCGGCTTCAACTTGGTCGCGTGTCAGATCCATGGCTGCTGAAAGGAACTTCACCAACGGGACGGGGACATCGGAAGCAGTCTCGGCGCTAGCAGGGAAGCCATCAATTGGTGGAACAGTAAGAGGGTGAAAGACGATGCTCTCTGGAAACAAATTGTAATGTTCCAACTGTTTCTGAGCTTTCTTAGGCAACAAGAAAGTAACCCTATGATCTTTCTCAGCTAACTTGTTGGCTAGATAGGGGTCATATGACCAGAAGCGAACCATGGGAACATAAAAGCATGAAACTTTGATCCCATTTCTTTTCCCAAATTGTCGAAACAAGCAGAAGAAAATAAATTTAAAGCTGCCAAAGAGAGACAATAAAGGAATTTTTGTTGTGTTTCAAAGCATAAGTTACTACGTTTCTCCCCTCCCAAGGACACCCTTATATATTTAGCTTGTCAAAGTTTGTGAAGGGTGGTTAATTAAGGTTAAATTATAATTGGGGTGGTTGCATGTGCCATGTGCCGTCTTTTGTCTTTACTAGAAGAGTAGCATGATTACACTACACATTAATCTAATGTAAAGCCTCGAGAAAACACATGGTTTCATACAACACTGAATAATTTCATAAACGAAAATTTACTTTGAATCCGTATAAGTCCAAAAATATTATTGGTTTATTCCTACCGAATTTACTAAAATACTCTTAATTTTATTATATAAAGCTTAATATGATAAACTTTGTTGATACGTGTTAATTCGATTAACTAGATTTTGACACATATACACAAATGTAAAAGAATTATTTTTAATTAGATTTAATCATAGTTAAATTTTTTATCTATTTATCTTTATTTGTAAAATAGTTAAAAATAAATTTAATTTAAATAAGATTAAGAAAATCTAATTATTTAGAAATATGTTATATAATTTAATTAAAAATAAAATAATATAACAAATAAAATATAACAATAAAATAGAAAAATATTTGATATATTTCTCTAGAAGTAGTTTTGTATTTACGTTCTCAATTTTATTTTATCACGCAATGGGGTGATTTAATTTTGTTTTCTGTTTTTTCGTGTTTAATTTGTTTACGCGAGTTATAGAATATTTAAAAAGTAAAAAAGTATCTAATAAAAACATGAGACAATTGCAAAATGCCATTTTTGGTGTGCTACTTTGCAAAAATACCATATTGGGTTGTCCATTTGCAAAAATGCCATAAATTATGAATTTTTAGAGTCTAAATCTTAAAATTCTAAACTCTAAAAAATATTTTGACCCTTAAAACCAACTAAACCCTCAAAACTAAACCTTAATACAACATAGTTAACTCAAACATAAATCATATAATGAATAAATAATTTTGAAAAGTGACATTTTTGCAAATTTTTTGAAAATGTGGTATTTTTAACAAATGACACTTGAAAAATGATATTTTTCAAAATTTCTCTAAAAACATGGGAATAAATTTATCATGATCGTGACACATGTCAAGTCGGCCGACTAGATTTTGATATGTGTATATAAATGTAAAAGAATTCATTTCAATTAGATTTAGCTAAATGTCAAAATATTTTGAGAAATTTTAAGAAATGCCACTTTTCAAAAACTTTGCAAAAATTCACTTTTTCAAAAATAAATTTTCATTATATCATTTATGTTTGGATTAACTATGTTGTATTATAGTTTAGTTTTGAGGATTTTAGGGATTTTAGGGGTCAAAACATCTTTAGGCTTTATAATATTAAGATTTAGACTTAAAAAATTCAGAAATTTTTAAGAAATGCCACTTTTTAAAAATGCCACATTTTCAAAATTTTTGCAAAAACGCTATTTTTTTAAAATTATTTTTTCATTATATCATTTATGTTTGGGTTAACTATGTTGTATTAGGGTTTAGTTTTGACGGTTTAAGGGGTTTAGGGATTAAAATTTTTTTTAGGGTTTATAATTTTAAGATTTAGGCTTTAAAAATCTATAATTAGTGGTATTTTTGCAAATGAACACCCCTAAGTTGCATTCTTGCAAATGTACACACCAAAAGTGGTATTTTTGGAATTGTCCCAAAAATTCATAATTAATGGCATTTTTTGCAAATGGACACCCCTAACGGCATTTTTGTAAATGTACACACCAAAAGTGGTATTTTTGCAATTGCCCCTAAATATTTTTATTTATCTTGTTTTGTAAAATAGTGAAAAATAAATTTAATTTAAATAGGATTAAAAAATCTGAATATAGTTTAAATAGGATTAGAAAAAACTAATTATTTAGAAATATGTGAAATAATTTAATTGAATATCAAATAACATATGAAATAAATATAAAAATAAAATATATAAATATTTGATAGAATTCTCTATAACTAGTTTTGTATTGACATTCTTAATTTTATTTTATCATTCTATGGGGGTAATCTAATATTGTCTTCCGTTTTTTTTTGTTTTACAGGGGTTATAAAACATTTAGGGAGTAAAAATAGTTCAAATACAAATATTGGAATAAATGTATCAACATTTTAAAAAATAGATATTTGATTAGTAAATTAGGAAAATAAAATAAAAAGTATAACTATGAATGAGAAAAACTAATAATATGAAAATATGTGATAAAATTTAATTCTAAATCTATAACAAAAACATCAAAATAATAAATAAATTTTATATTTCTCAATTAATGGTTTTACAATAATGTTCTCATTTTTATTTTATTTACTTACGGGTGATTTAATTTTGGTTTGTACAACTACATATTTTCTTTTTTTCTATAAATTTATAAGAGATCAAATTATAAAATCCGCATATATGCGGGTCTTTAGTCTAGTAATTTTATAAAACGCATGGTTTCATTGCTTAGATATATACTATTTCTTTTGTTTGTCAACCATAGTAGATAATTATATCAAAGAACAAAATTAAATAAGGCTATGAAAAACGAAAGGAGATTGGTTTACTTAAAGAAGATAACTTGAACAATAAACTATTTTAAAGAGATTAAGAAAAATGTTATATTTAGGAGTTATCTATGTAAGTTTTTTTTTTTAAGTTTAGGAAATTCTTCTCTATATAAGAATATGCTAAATTATGGCATAACTTATGAGTTTGAGAAAGAGAGATTGAGAGCTTTAGTTCTGAGTAATTTTCTAATGCTAATAATAAAGAGAGTTATTCTTTGTTAATCTTTGAGTTCTTAAACTTTGTGTGATTCTATATTTGGTTAAGAGCCTAAATAAGAGAAATCACCATAGGCGATAAGAAGGAGATAGATGCTGAAATAAAGTCCAAGAAGATCGGACTTTCCTCTATTAAATGTCCGATGCTAAATTCTTCTAACTACACCGTCTCGTCTATGCGAATGAAAATTGCTCTCAAGGTAAACAAAGTGTGGGAAACTATAGAACCTGGAATTAAGAATGAAGAGAAGAACAACATGGCAATTGCTTTGTTGTTTCAATCCATACCAGAAGCTTTGATCCTACAAGTTGGAGACCTTGACACATCAAAAGCAGTTTGGGATGCAATAACGGCAAGACATGTTGGAGCCGAGAGATTAAAGGAGGCTAGACTACAAACCTTAATGGCGGAATTCAATAGAATCAAGATGAAAGAAACCGATACAATCGATGTCTTTGTGGGAAAACTTTCAGAACTTTCATCCAAATCAACATCTCTTGGAGAAACCATTGAAGAATCAAAGCTCATAAAGAATTTCTGAAAAGTTTGCCATGGAAAAGATACATTCATATCATCGCAACTCTTGAACAAGTTCTTGACCTAAACACAACTAGCTTTGAGGATATTGTTGGAAGGTTAAAGACATATGAAGAAAGAATTGGTGAAGAAGAAGAAGAACAACAAGAAGATCAAGGCAAACTGATATACGCCAACATAGACTCGCAAGTATCCTATCATGAAAGCTATGGTGGTAGCCGAGGAAGAGGACGAGGTGGTCGATTCAATTGGAGAGGAAGAGGCCGCAGACGTTTTGGTAATTACCAAAACGGATCATACAGACAAGGATGAGATAAGGAGAGAGATTCCATGATAACATGTTATCGATGTGATAAGCTAGGTCATTATGCATCTGACTGTCCTGATAGATTGCTTAAGCTTCAAGAAGCTGTTGGGAAAAAGGACGATGCAACATAAGAAGCCGATGAATTGATGATGCACGAGGTGGTGTATCTCAACGAGCAAAAGGTGAAACCAAAAAGTTTTGAAACTGAACTAGACACAAAGAACGTGTGGTATCTTGATAATGGTGCGAGTAATCATATGAGTGGAAATCGATTTTTATTCTTAGACTCTGTTGAAACAGTTGTGGGAAAGGTGAGATTTGGAGATGATTCCCGTATTGATATAAAAGGTAAAAGGTCAATTCAATTTGTGTTTAAAGACGGTGAGAAGAAGGCCTTAAAGGTCTTAAAGAACATATACTATATACCGGATTGTAAGTCTTGGTCAAGCCACATAAGTAGGATATGAAGTACGAATGAAAGAAGATCTATTGATGCTCTATAATCGGTTAGGTCAATTGTTGGTGAGAACAACCAGGTCTAAAAATCGTCTATACAAGGTCATATTGGAAGTTGAAAACGTCAAGTGCTTACAATTGATGTCATCAACCGAGTCAACCAAGTGGCATTCATGGTTAGGCCACACTAACTTGGAAACAATGAAAATGATGATTAACAAGGAGTTAGTGATAGGTATACCAAGATTCACAGTTGAGAAAGAAACGTGTGTGTCATGCCTACTTGGAAAACAGACAAGGCAGCCTTTCCCACAAGCAATCTCATACCGAGCCACTCAACATCTCGAGCTCATCCATGGAGATCTTTGTGGGCCTATCACACCTCCCACACCTGCTCATAAGAGATACGTATTTGTAATCATTGATGATTACTCACGCTACATGTGGACAATTCTGTTGAAGGAGAAGAGTGAAGCACTTGATAAGTTCAAGAAATTCAAGATACTTGTTGAACAAGAAATAAGAGCTACGATCAAAACATTTCGAACGGATAGAGGAGGAGAGTTGTATCAAATGAGTTTCAAGCTTACTGCAATAAATACGACATCAAGAGACACTTAACTACACCCTATTCTCCTCAACAAAACGCAGTAGTCGAAAGACATAATCGAACGCTCTTGGAGATGACTAGGAGTATTTTGAAGCACATGAGTATACCAAATTATCTATGGGGAGAGGCTGTGAGACATGATACCTACCTAATCAATAGGATTGCAACAATATCACTAATTAAATCAACTCCACACGAAGTATTTAAAGGGAAGAAACCAAATCTTGAACATCTTAGAGTATTTGGTTGTATCGGTTATGCAAGAACAGAAGCTGCTGGAAGAAAGAAGCTAGATGATAGGTCGAGAGTTTTGGTACATCTAGGAACAGAGCCTAGTACAAAAGCCTATCGTCTACTTGATCCTACAACCAAGAAAATAATAGTAAGCCGAGACGTGATATTCGATGAAAGTAAAAGTTGGAGCTGGAACAATGTAGAAAGAGAAACTCATAGAAAATCTGAAATGTTTGTTATTGGCTTGGGAGAGTTTGGTAACAAAGGCATAAAGGAAATCAAAAATTCATCTGGAACAGAGGAAAACACTCACGCCACTCGAGCTATGAGTGAGGACGTGGTGAATGAAGAAATAGATATAGTGGAAGAAGAGAACGATGGTGTTGTAGAGGATGGAGATGATGGTGATGATGAATTGGAACAATCACAACCACAATTAAGAAGATCAGCGAGGCCAAGTGTGAAACCAGCATATTTGAGCGATTATGTTCTTATGGCAGAAACAAAGTGTGAACGGCTTTTGATGGTAATAAATGAGGAGCAATGGGATTTTAACGAAGCAAGAGAGTTGAAAATCTGGTTAGAGGCGTGCAAAGAAGAGCTTTCATCGATAGAGAAGAATAAAACATGGAATCTGGTTGATCTTCCCATTGGAGTTAAGCCAATCGGGTTGAAATGGGTGTTCAAATAAAAAAAAAATTCCAATGGAAGTATTAACAAGCACAAAGCACGATTAGTAGCGAAATGGTATGTTCAAAGACATGGCATTGATTATGATGAGGTATTTGCTCTGGTGGCGCGTATTGAAACCATTCATTTTATCATTGCTTTAGCGGCTTCAAATTGTTGGGAAATACATCATCTTGATGTAAAAACCGCGTTTCTCCACGGTGATTTGAAGGAGGAAGTTTATGTAAATCAGCCGGAAGGATTTGTGATCTTGGGAAGTGAAGACAAGGTTTAAAAGTTGAATAAAGCTCCATATGGCTTAAGACAAGCACCTAGAGCATGGAATGACAAGTTAAACAAGATTCTCAGAGAATTGAAGTTTCATAGGTGTTCGAAGGAACCATCATTGTATCAAAAGGAAAAGAAAGGGCATCTACTTATTGTGGCTGTGTACGTAGACGATTTACTTATTACATGATCTTTTTTGAAATCGATACTTGAGTTTAAAGGAAAGATGGCAACCAAGTTTGAGATGAGTGATCTTGGAAGACTGACTTATTATCTTGGGATTGAAGTGCATCAGCATGAAGGAGGCATCAGTCTAAAGCAAGAGAGATATGCACAAAAGATATTAGGAGAAATGATGAAAGGGTTTTTCCCGGTTTATAAGTTCAAACCTAGAATCACTAATCCGATGTAGAATAGTATAGGTTCGTTCAAGGGACCAGCAATACACTCTAATCTTATGGGATACAAATTCAGCTAAACAATTCAAAGTTGTTTTAAGTGCCACGATTTAAGAAGCAAACAAACGTAAATTCGGTGTAAACAATTAAAGGAAAGACGTTAGATCAAGGGATATATCTCAGGGATTAGAACATCTAGAACCAAGCAATTATTCAGGTTATCAAGTTATGAACCAATCTAGAACTCAACCATAAATATAAGATGATCCACTGTCGTGGCATCAACTACTTCAACAATCAATCTAACATGCTAAACTATCGTTTGAGGCTACAAAGAATGACGAGCATTAAACGTATATGATTGATTTGTTCACGAGTTGCCTTAACTTCAACTTTCATTGGCTAAGGACAACTCGCCCATCTATGTCAATTCCAGCAATTTACAACACTTTTGATGAGTAAATTCAACCTAAAATCAGAGGCTAGGTGATCAATGTAGTCTAGGCAATATGATCGACATTAGATGGAGATATCGAATGATGTTTCAAAACCTATCTATGCTTAGTTCATGGATATCTAATCCCATCGAACCCTTGACCTAACTAAGGAGACTACTCACACATATTCAAGCAAACAACTGCAGCGAATAAGATAAAAACTTCATTGAAAATAGAAAAGATAAGAATTTAGAAATCTTCTCCAAAACGTGGAAGGCAATCCTCAAGCTTAATGAATATTTCTGGGAGCAGGTGCTCCCTCTTCTGGAGCGGGTGCTCCTTTTCTTCAGAATATCCAAAAAGATCCAGATTCCTTCATTTTTCACCAAATCCAATTGCAAGTTCCAATTCTCCATTCCAGCCGTATTTTAGACCTAGAATGACTCAAAGTAGAGTGAAAGACTCGATAAAAACTTACAAAACAAAGGTTAGAATGCGCCAAAAACGCATTATATCAATTCCCCCAGACTTAGATCATTGTTTGTCCTCAAACAAATTCAAGACCAAGTGAAGGAGAAAGGTTTGAAAATGCGGGAACTCTTTCATCCTCAGTGAACCGGGTTTAAGACTTTCAATCTGCAGACCACATAATCCAGATTAAGAATAACAAATCTTTACCAAAACTCCTCAACACATTTCTGAACCAAGTTCCATTTCCCAAACACAAACTTAACGTATTCAAAGTTGCATGAGGGTTTCGCTAAAGGCACCATTTAGGGTAGACGACACTAAAGGGTATAAGGCCATTTAAAGGGTGAGTTCAAAGTTGTTTAAAGTTTTTAAGGGTTACCCGATGTTTCGTAGAGGATGCAGGATATCGCACAAAATTGCAAGAGAGAATAGGTCTGTTGATGTTCCACATTCTCTAAACCACTCTTTCTTTCTTCCAACCTCTCAAACGTCTCTTCTAACCATTATCCACCTTGGGTATACTCGCTGTGCAGAGAGACACTTCCTATTTTACAGATTCACCACTCTTCATCATCTATGTTTTTTTTTTTTTAGACATAATAAGATGATGATGAAGAGGGTTTTTGATTACAAGTGTATGTCTCTCAAACACGAAAATATCAGAGTTGTTATACATACCCAAGTAGAGCTCATCAATGTTATTCCTCCTTCGTGGATTTTTGTTCCACCTCGTTGTAAAACCATCTTCTGGAAATAGGAGCAGGTGCTCTATTGCAGGAGTAGGTGCTCTTGTCCTTCAAAAAGAGTGATTTAAAGGCAGTGTCGACCCAATTCTTTCCTGCCCTTTTGCGCATATGCTGCACATATGACAATGAAGTAACAAGAATGTAAGAGGCTTGAAAAGAGGTTAGGGTTAAGGAGGGTACTAACTAAAAATGAGCTAGCTATTCAGGAACAACAAGAGTGATAAAAAGAATAAGGAGTCCTGAATATGGTTCGTTTCCCTAATCTAGTGTCAGTAGCGAAAAGAATTTTCGGTCAATATGAACCTTGGAAGATAGTGTATTGAAGTGTTCCAGTTCCTTGTACCCACGCTCTGTAGAAATGGTCACTAGAGAGAAAGTTAAACATAGATAGTTCAAAGATTATCATAAGATAAAGTCCTAATTCCCTACAAAATCTTGACTCAATAAAATAAAAGAAAAACTGACTCAAACAGGACATAAAAAAATAGAAAACAACCAAAATAAACGTCATTAGTAGCAACTCCCTCCAGACTTACTTCACACCGTCTCGGTGTGAGAATAAATCAAGAGAGAGTGAAAAAAAAAATCATAAAGAAAAGTAAAAATTAAAATGTTTGTGATGAATACCTCTTGGTGGACCTTAATCCGAATTTCGAATTTTTACCTTGGAGAGCAGGTGCTCTGTATTGGGGAGCAGGTGCTCTGTAGTGGGGAGCAGGTGCTCCTTCTGGGAATTGGATCGACGTGTAGATCGATCCTGAGGTTCACAGCTGGAATGGCTTTTGATCTCATCATCATGGATCGATCGATCTAGCTAAAAGGATCGATCGATCTACCTTGTATATCCCACAAACAAATATATATATATATATATATATTTTTTATATATATTTTTTTTTTGTAAACACCTGAAAACTTACACTGAAATTCAAATTTAGTAATAAAAGAAATTCAATTGAAATAGTTAGAAAACGTACCGGTGGGTTGTCTCCCACTAAGCGCTTGTTTAAAGTCTTTAACTTGACTTGGATCTCATGTGTCAGTCAGGAAGATGGGCATGAGAACTTTCTCCAAAACAAGCTCTCCAATCAGTAAAATTCAGCTTCAGAACCTTGCTCAACATAGCTTTCACAGCTTCTTCACCTTTCTCTTTCAGCTCAGATGTGAGAATAGCTCTAACCTTGGAGAAAGGTTTCGAAATCCCTTTGAGGTTCTAAAACCATATGAGAATCGCTCTTGATTTTTTGGCTCTTCACCTTCTCCTTTACCCTGCTCTTTTGACTAGTCTTCTTTGTTCTGATAAGAGGGTCTCCATCTAGGACTTCTTTGACCTTATTCTTATCATTGAAATCTCTCTTTGTCACCATTTGCAGCTTATCTCCGTTGATAACGGTAACACAGGATGCAAGTTTGGCTGCTTCATTAGTGGGTATAGCTTTGTAGAAGACCTGCTTGTCAATATTAGAGAACGAGACCATTCTATTAGGAAAATCTACAACTGTACCCACTATCGCCAAAAACAGTCTTCAAAGAATCAAAGGTATACCAGGATCTTCGCTCATCTCCACCACCTGAAAGTCAGTAGGAAAAAGACAATTTCCAACTTGAACATGTAAATCATGAATAGTACCATATGGAACCTTGGTGGAAGAGTCTGCAAACTTAAGAGATATATTAGCAGCTCTTATCGTAGTAATCCCAAGCTTCTCTGCAATAGCCTTAGACATGAGATTGATAGAAGACCTAGAATCGCAGAGAGATTCTTTAAATTCAACTCCTGCAATGGAGCATGGAACAACAAACATCCCAGGGTCTTCTAGCTTTGGCAAATGCTTCATTGGAGATGATGTATTCCTTACTTCAGCAAAGAGAGCCTTGACTACTGTGAGACTCTTCTTGGTATCCTTGAATAACTCACGATATGCAGGATCAACTCTAAATGCCTCTTCAAATGAGATATCTGGAGGAAGCTCACTCACCATCTTATTAAACTCAGCCAGCTTCTTTTCACCAATCTCATATTTCAGTCTTTGAGGGTATGGGATCCTAGGGATGTATGGTAGTGATTCGACAACTTCTTCTGCTTTCTCTAGTGTAAGCGATGCTGAGATAGTTTCCACCTCACTCTGAACTAATATCACATTCCAGTGTTCTCTAGGATTTGTTTCAACTTTTTCTAGAAGAGTCCCTAGTGGTCGCTTAGCTGATGCCGAGATCTGAGCTACCTGAGTGTCAGACCTCTTCACGTGGTTGCAAACAGCTTCAAGTCTACCATTGAGATCCGAGTACATGGCATCTACCTGCGTTTTGATTTCAGTGGCAGACTTCTGTTGATTAGCCATTAGCTGCTGCATCATAACCTTGAGTTCATCCTGAGAAGTACTTCCAGAGCTCGCAGGAGCCTGAAAGTTAGAAAATTGTGGTTTCTGTTGAACTCCCCCTTGAAACTAATTCTGACCTTGGTTTGGGTGACTCCTTTAGTTCTGGGTGACTCCTTCTTCACCCATCTCCTCAGAAAATGGTTCACCATTCTCATCTACAAAGTGAACCGTCCTTTGGTTCCCTTTGAGCAACAAGTTGACCTTAGCAGTAAGATCATCAATCTTTTGGGAATCTATTCCACTAGATTTCGTGGTCTTATCATACTCCTGCGACTTATTGCTAGAACTCACAGCCAAGTTCTCGATGAGCTTATACGCACCGTCTCTGGTCTTAGTCATAAAATTACCATCACTCGCAGCATTCAAAGCATTCTTGTAATCCCAATCAACACCATCATAGAAGACACCCAACAAGTTCTCATCGGTAAACCCATGGTGTGGACACTCTCTCTTGTACTCTTTGAACCGTTCCCATGTTTCACAAAAGGACTCTCCTGAATGTTGCTGGAAAGAGGAGATCTTGTTCCTCAGGCTCGCGGTCTTGGTTTTGGTGTAAAAGTGGTCCAAGTATGCTGCTCTACATTGTGCCCAAGTCGTGATGGATCCAGCTGGTAGAGACTTGAGCCAACGGAAAGCTTTGTCCGCGAGTGAGAAAGGAAAAAGCTTGCATTTTGAGAAATCTGGGTTCATCCCATTAGAACTCGTCGTGGAGCAGATCTCCTCGAAGTTTTCTATATGGTCCATCGAAATTTTCGCAGGCAGTCCATGGAACGAGTGCTGCTTGACCAGCAATATCACCTGAGGCTTTATCTCATAATCTTGCCTCTCAACAGCAGGTGGAACAATAGCAGCTCGGTTCCGATAGAAAGCATGGGGATTGTCCATATCCCACTTGGCACGCTGCTGTTCACGAGCGCTGCTGCTGTTGTTCACAGGCATGTTGCTCCTGCATCTGAGCCATCTGCTCTTGCAACTGTAGCAGCTCAGCTGCCATACCATTGTTGCCTTGTTTGCCCATGTCAACGAGATTAGGCCTTGTTCGTCTATTTTCTCGTTCTAGTCTTGCGAGTTCTGGGTTACTCAAAATCACAAGGGGAAGTTCGCAATTTCTCCTTGTTGTCCTCGAGTTCATGCACCTGAAACACACGCAAGAAAAACACAAAGAACGAGTTAGTAGTTAGTCTGAAATCGTATATGAAAATTAGAGGTATCGAGTTGGTCCCCGGCAACGGCGCCAATTTGATGAAAGGGTTTTTCCCGGTTTATAAGTTCAAACCTAGAATCACTAATTCGATGTAGAATAGTATAGGTTCATCAAGGGACCAGCAATACACTCTAATCTTATGGGATACAAATTCAGCTAAGCAATTCAAAGTTGTTTTAAGTGTCACGATTTAAGAAGCAAACAAACGTAAATTCGGTGTAAACAATTAAAGGAAAGACATGAGATCAAGGGATATATCTCAGGGATTAGAACATCTAGAACCAAGCAATTATTCAGGTTATCAAGTTATGAACCAATCTAGAACTCAACCATAAATATAAGATGATCCACTATCGTGGCATCAACTACTTCAACAATCAATCTAACACCCTAAACTGTCGTTTGAGGCTACAAAGAATGACGAGCATTAAACGTATATGATTGATTTGTTCACGAGTTGCCTTAACTTCAACTTTCGTTGGCTAAGGACAACTCGCCCATCTATGTCAATTCCAGCAATTTACAACACTTTTGATGAGTAAATTCAACCTAAAATTAGAGGCTAGGTGATCAATCTAGTCTAGACAATATGATTGACATTAGATGGAGATATCGAATGATGTTTCAAAACCTATCTATGCTTAGTTCATGGATATCTAATCCCATCGAACCCTTGACCTAACTAAGGAGATTACTCGCACATATTCAAGCAAACAACAGCAGCGAATAAGATAAGAAACTTCATTGAAAATAGAAAAGATAAGAGTTTAGAAATCTTTTCCAAAACGTGGAAGGCAATCCTCAAGCTTACAACTCTAAAAACAAGTATCAAATCTCTCTCTCACTTGTGTTTTCTCTTCTCTGCTGTGTCGTGTCTCTCTCTCTGGCTCAAAAGGGTCGAAAAACTCCCATTTTATAAGTCTACGGCGGCTGGGAAAAATAGGGTTGCGAAAATTAGGTTTAATGAATATTTCCAAAACTGGATCTCCTAGGAGCAGGTGCTCCCTCTTCTGGAGCGGGTGCTCCTTTTCTTCAGAATATCCAAAAAGATCCAGATTCCTTCCTTTTTCACCAAATCCAATTGCAAGTTCCAATCCTCCATTCCAGTCGCATTTTAGACCTAGAATGACTCAAAGTAGAGTGAAAGACTCAATAAAAACATACAAAACAAAGGTTAGAATGTGCCAAAAACGCATTATATCAAGAAACTAGAATGGAAGGTTGTAATCTCTCATGTTCCAATGGACTTGAACTTACAATTGTCTAAGTCTTAGAAAGAGAAAGGTATCGATGAAAGGGAATATAGAAGAAGCATAGGATGTCTTTGATATTTGATTCACACACGTCCAGATCTTTCTTACAGTGTTGGGGTATTAAGTAGATACATGCAAGAGCCTAAGGAATCATATGGAGCAGCTTTGAAGCAAATGTTGAGGTATTTACGTGGAACTGCTTCTCTTGGTCTCTTGTTTAAACGGATAGACAAGATAAAATTGGTGGGTTATAGTGATAGTTCACATAACGTTGATATAGATGACTGTAAAAGCACAACAGCCCATATATTTTTCTTGATGACTGTCCAATTACTTGGTGTTCATAAAAGGAAGAAATAGTGGCATTGTCTTCTTGCGAAGCTGAGTTCATGGCAGCTACAGAGGCAGCTAACAATCAATTTGGCTTCAAGAGCTTCTAAGTGGGGTCGTTGAAAAGGCTTGTGAAAAAGTGACAATACGAATCGATAATAAGTCTGCGATTGCACTCACTAAGAATCCGGTGTTTCATGGACGAAGTAAGCATATACACAAAAGGTATTATTTCATAAGGGAATGTGTTGAGAATGAACAAGTTGAAGTAGAGCATGTTCCTGGCAATGAACAAAAGGCGGATATTCTTACAAAGCCACTTGGAAGGATCAAGTTTAAAGAGATGAGAAGTCTCATTAGAATTCAAGATGTGAGAGAAGATAACTTTAAGCTTAAGGGGGAGAATGTTGACTTAAACTTGAAGATACCTTGAGCAATAAGTTATCTTAAAGAGATTAGGAAAAATGTTATATTTAGGATTTATCTAAATATGTAAGTTTTCCTTTTAAGTTTAGGAAACTCTTCTCTATATAAGAAGATTATAAATTGCGGCATAACTTATGAGTTTGAAAAAGAGAGATTGAGAGCTTTAATTTTGAGTAATTTTCTAAAGCTAATAATAAAGAGAATTATTCTTTGTTAATTTTTGAGTTTTTAAGCTTTGCGTGATTCTATAAACATCATATCTAAACGAACAGCAAAGAAGTTGGGGATTAATGAGTTAAAGCCTTGCAAATATCCAATATCGTTTAGAGATGCTTCTTCTACAATCTCACATGGTTTCGTCTCAAATCTAGTTTTGCAACTTGGAAATTATGATATTAGAACAAGCTTCCACGTTTTGGAGATGAAAGATGATCCTCACAAGCCTTTGATTCTTGGTGCACTATTCCTAGAACTCGTTGGAGCATTTGTGGATTCTACAAATCACCAAATCTCTTTCTTTAACCTTAACAAAGGAGTGTTCTATCCGGCTTTACAAGGTAAGAGTTCTTTTTGTATGACTATATCTACTAATAACAACTTCCAAATTGATCCAGGTGATGTCAAAAAGGAGGTCTAAGACATGAAAAATCCAGCCCCTCCGACCATACATAAGGATGTTTTCAAACCGATAATACCAAAAGGCGAAAAGACCCCACGTGTTGCAAAATTAATTTTGGCACCTAAGGAATTGAAAGACGAACTCGTTCATGCCAAGGAGAAGTTTAAAAGATCATCAAAACTTTTGTCAACTTTCAGAATAATTATCCCCACAGATTTGAAGGAGAAAGGTGAATAATTCATCCAAGAAAAAGTCAACAATACGATAAAACTTTTTTCCGGAGCAATGGTTTTTCATGAAAGCCATCAAGATCCAAATAGATGGAAGCCCAAACCATAAAGTCCAGAGTGTAGAGAAGCTAAAGGAATCCAAACTCCTTAAGTGGAGTCATCCTATGCCTAAAAGAAAAGAAGTCGAGCTAAAAGACTTTAAATAAGCGCTTTATGGGATGCAAGCCATATTTGGTTTTATTTTTCTTGGAGTCTTTACTTTCAACCGATGTTTTATCAACCCACGACCTCTCCCAGCTCATCCTGCGTCCCAGGTAAGTTTCAAGTGTCCCTTGCCTCATCCCACATGGAGTCGCGTCCCACCCTCCCTAACATCGATCACGCACAATGACCGGTACTTCAACCGGTGTTGGCTTTGATTGTTGCCTCAACCCGCAACATGTGTTGCGTCCCTGCTCAATTCGTCACGTGTCCATGCCTTTCACATCCCATATCCTACGTCCCACATCCCAGTCCATGTCCACCGTCTTGCCCAGGTCCCAAACAACAGACGAGTACGCCAACCGGTGTCACGACCAATGTTATACTTTGTCATGTACCGCATCCCTTTCAACGTACCATCACCATCCCAGCCCTACCTGCATCCCACAGTCATGTAGTAAAGCGATCCAAATACAGTACTACATTTACCGGCATCTACATTTACCACAACTCAAATCAGAATCCAAATGAACAACTCCCTGCTTTGTTTTAATAAACCGGAGGCATATCAGAGACCGTAGCAAATGACATCATAGAACCGGTCATATAATTAGATGTGCCTATGTCTATAATTCAAGAAGAGAAAGAGATCATACCAATAAGTTTTTGAGGAGCTGTGTGTTTGCGTTTATTGAGTATCGCGACTAGATTGTGCCACTATGTGTCACTGAGTCCAGTAATGCCAATACGATCGGCTCTTATGATTGTAGCATGAGCTGAAGCACCAGCTACATGAGCTACTACAGGGCCAACAACAACATAATTTATACGAGCTGTGGTAACTCCACGTCCCTCGTCCTCATCCACAAGGATATCCATTCTTGCGATAACAAGTCAGCCACGTGATCTAACTTTTCACAGTAAGTACAAACGGGACGAGAGCGATGGTCCGGAACATTTGCCTTTGGGGTTCAACACCAAAGCTCATTTCCTGTGTTCGTGTGGTGAGAAGACGCTCTTGATTACACCAAAGTGCCTCGATTTTTTTCACTGTTTCCTACAAAATTCAATCACATAGAACTATCTGAGATTTACATTTAAGATGCGATCTCACTCACTCTCAGGTTTTTGTTTTGGATTCTGAATCTTATTAGCAATTTCTTTGCAGTTTGTAGAATCTGAGAAGTATGGGAGATGGTAGAGACAACGAAGCCTAGGAGGAGGATCGCTTCTGGACTATGAAGAAAAGATGAGAAGGTCTCAGATGCTAGAAATAAAGTTAACGACGAAGCCGTGAAAATGTGAGTATTTATCTTCACTATATCGATAAACGATAATGAACAACAACTACACGTTGTATCCATCTCCAAATCCATTCATTGGTTGTTGATAAGACTAACTATTGGCTGATGTTCGTTGCTTCTTCTGCTTTACATGCTAACTTTAAGAAAGTAGGCTTGTGATTTTGTATAAAAGTTGGTAAGAAATTCTTGGATTTAAGTTAACTTGGATTATTTGCTTGATGCTATGAGAAACCATTTGTGAATAGGTTGGAGCGAAACATACAAAATCTTATTCCTTTTAAGCTTAAAGAACACACCTTTAGAAACTTATACCCTTTAGGATTTCAAGGAAATTTTACTCTTTTGGTGATGATGAATGTACTAACTTCTTACAAATCAACTTTGATTGTGATGTAAATAAGTTTGGTCTGTAGCAGACTTTGGAACATCATGTTTTCTTCAGCGGAGTTAAAGATATATCCAAGTAATACTGATTGGGGTTCTCCATAAAATTCAAGGTAACTACTTATCTTTTGTTTTTCAAGCATTACTTTATAGATATCAAGGCTACTACTAACTTACTGGATTTCTACAGTATGATTGACGCTACTACTATTACACCTAGCGGTTCCTCAACATCACTTAATGGCGATTCTCAAGGGCTCTCAACACTGAACTTTGCGCTCTTCTTAGATTATAGTCGATGACAGCGTTATTCTGAGGTGGTATTTTCCCAATTTATTAGTTACGCAACTGAAGACTTCTTTCAATTTGTTGGTATGAAGCAACATTTCCCTATTCCTTCGGTTGCCCAAGTGCATCAAGAGTTGGTTTAATTTACCCATCAAAAGTTACTGAACATAAACCAGGGACCTGGTATTCCTTCTCTTGAAGCAAAAGAGGCCAACAATTCTTATCAGCATTTGCATGTTGTGAGTTCTGGAGGAACCATGGAAGACAAGAGCTTCAACAGAAACGTAAGGAACTTTCTCACATTTTCTTGATTCTTAGTTATTGCTTCCTCGAAGTCGAAACTTTTCTAAAGATGCAATTTGCTTCTCGCACAAAGATGGAAAAGTGTTGTCTCTAGGAATGCAAAAAGAGAGTGTGTGTAGAAGGGTTAAGTTCATTCGCCCTATTTGATCACATCGATGGTTTCTGAGTAAGAATTAGAAAAAATGTTATACACTGTACGAATCTTTATTGCTCTTAGTTTAGGTTTTATATCTAAAATTTTGTTCAAGTACTGTAGAGTAATTTACATATTAAAAGTCAATGAGGTATCTTTCACCTTCAAACTTCTATTGTTTTCAGCTCATAAGCTTGAGCTTACTTGGGGCCAGACTATTACTTCTATATGCACTTTGGGGCCTGAGTCTTACTTCAGTATGCACAAAGAGCCAGTATGTTGTAGTTAAATTTCTATATTCATCAGCTAATCCAAATGTTATAATCTATTCCGTTACAACTTACAACTTAGAAAACGCAGTAACTACATGAAGAGAATCAAAGGAGGACATTCCAACGGTCAAGACAGAGTCATTAATAAGAAGAACATTGAGGGACATTAAGGTGTTATATAGTTGAAAGATTGAGTAACATGGTACGATCCCAAAATCTATTTTTCACTTTTGAATTAGATCATTTGACATATGTGATTGGTCATTTGATTTTCATTTCCTAGTTGATTCTTTTTGTAAAATGGCTTGATATTAGTTAAATAATTAAATTAGAGATTTGACGCGGATGGTTAAGGCTTTGAGATGTTTTATTTTCTTCTAAGACTTTCAGTTCCTATCAAATTTAATACTCTCTCTGTATCATAATAGAAGATTTTCTAGAATTTTTTTTTGTTTCAAATTAGTTAATTTTTTCAGTTTTCAATGCAAAATTAAATGCATTTTTATTTGATATGATTATTTGCATTTTGCATATTGATTTACTATTGGTTGGATTGAATTTAAGTAAATGAGAAATAGTATTTGAATTTAGAAAAAATAAAAAATTTAATGTTTTCTTAATTTTTGTGTAAAATTCTTAAAAATCAAGTATTATGATACAAAGAGAGAGTAAAAAGAAAACAAATTTTAAAGTCGAGAGGAAAACTGCTTTGTGTAAAAAAAAGAACTTAATGTGGAACTGATTATCTTTAATATCTCATTGAAATAGTAAACATGAGCTGCAAATTAAAAAAATATACCTTAAAATTATTTACAAAGATTTTTTAATACAACACGATTTTACCTTACAAACATTAAATGAGTCTGACCTCGGTTTTAGTTGTTCACATATTTGTGTTTCATTACTAAAACTACAATCGAAAAATACAGAACTAAACAAGTATTGTATTGTCTTCTACAAAATAGTGACAATTTAAAAATATAAAAGTCGGAATAAACAAGTATTAAAAGTCGGAATAAACAAGTATTGTGTTTCATCTAGTTAATATAATGTATGGTTGACAACAAGAAAAAAAAAAAGAAAGAGAAAAGTATATAAAATAAAATCTCCAAAAGAATTTGAATAAATCAAAAGCTAATTACGCTATATTATTTTTAAATATGCTGTTCCCGCGCATTTTTTCTATACTTTTTTTTTTTGCTAAACAATTTTTTTCTAGCAAAAAAATAAAATAACTTCATATTTTCTATACTTCATACTTTCGTTATACAATCCAAAATAACTATAAGAATTAGTACACTAAACAACAAATTCTTTATGTTCGACAAAACTGGATTCAAATTAAATTTATCCGAACTTTTTTTTTTTTTGTAAACTGCGTTATAAAGATATCCACTTTTTTTTTTTTTTTTTTTTTTTTTTTTTTTTTTTTTTTTTTTTTTTTTTCACTTTCATTGCATTAAATAAATTTTTTTGGGTTTTTTGGTTTATTATAAAAACAAAGATGGACCGAACCATAGGCCTAGAACCGATCTGGTTAGAAATCCTTACCAAAAAAATTACTAGACCTAGCCCATCACCTACAACCAGCCCATTACCCACAACTGGACTTTTTTACAAACCAGCCCATTAAACCTGGCCCCATTCACAACCGGCCCACATACATACAAACCCAATCCTTAAATCAGATGAGGCAAACCCTAGCGGCACAGGGCCGCCGCCAAAAATGCCGCCGCCGCAACCACCGACGACACATGACCACCACCAGTAGGGGAGAAAGATCTCTAGTAGATTGGAGAGTCAAACCTTCAAAAACTTTGAAAGCGGCATAGGCTACGTTGAGTCTTTAGAGTACTCTCCACCTAGCCCCGAACCTTCCCATGCCGAGAAAAGATCTAGATCTTGGCGGACGGCCAACTCCAAGGCGTCCAGCGGAACATCCAGTCATAGCAGATGAAGATAGACTCATGCCGGCTACTCCAGAAAAGACGAGACGGGCAGTAGAAGAAGATCGCCCTACACGAAGACAGAAACTAGGCCAACCACAAACCAAAATCGATGAGAGATAACACCAAGAGCACTGAAACAAGTGATATAATGCGTTTTTGGCGCATTCTAACCTTTGTTTTGTAGGTTTTTATTGAGTTTTTTACTTTATTTTGAGTCATTTTAGGTATAAAGGTGGCTGGAATGGAGGATTGAAGCTCATGAAGAGACTTGGCGAAAATAGAGGGAAAGTGGAGCTTTTTGAAAATTTTGAAGAATGGAACACCTGCTCCTGATCGCTAAACCTGCTCCGCAGAAGATCCATTTTTGGATATTCTCATTAAACCTATTTTTGCCACCTAGGGTTTCCCTAATCGATCCCAGCCGCCCCAGACCCTTTTTAAGGATATTTTCGAACTCTACAAGGAGATGAAGAAAATAACAGAGAGAAACAGAGAGAACACGTGAGAGAGAGATTTTATACATTTTTTTTAGTTTTTGTAAGATTTGAAGATTGTCTTCCATCCTTTGGAGAAGATTTCTAAACTCTTTACCTTTTTCATAATTTTATCCATGAATTCTCTTATCTCACTTGCTGCTGTTCGATCCATCATGATTGAGTAGTTCTCCTAGTTAGGTTAAGGGTTCGAAGGGATTATGGATTCATGAACTAAGCATAAATAGGATTCGATATATATATTGATATATTCATCTATTGTTGTTCTAAATGCCTAGACTAGCTTGATCACCTAGCCTCTGATTTTAGGTTTAATTTACTCATCAAAAGTGTTGTGAATTGCTTGAAATAACATAGATGGGCGATTTGTCCTTAGCCAACGACAGTTGAAGCTAAGGCAAGTTGTGAACAAATCGATTTCATCCTCTATAATGCTCATCATTCTTTGTAAACTCAAACGACAGTTTAGGGTGTTAGATTGATTGATGAAGTGGTTGATGCCACGACAGTGGATCCTCCTATTTTTATGGTTGAGTTCTAGATATGTTCTGAATTGTTATCATGAATAATTGCTTGGTTCTAGATGATCTAATCCCTAAGATATCCTCCCTTAGCCTAACGTTTTTATTAATATTTGTTTAAACCGACTTTACTTAATTCGCTTGCTATTCGTGATAACCTACATCCAACTTGATTGCTTAGCTGAATTTGTATCTCAAAAGATTAGAGCGTATTACTGATCCCTTTGAACGAACCTCACTATTCTACATCGAGTTAGCTTCTGAGGGTTTGAAATATAAAGTAGGATAAAAAAAGTCTTTTATCAACAAGAGGGTAAAAGACCGCCGCAGTGTAAATCTATTCGGGAGAACTAAACCTAGCGGTAGATCTCCCACCCCTAAGAGATCTACAACTAAGGATAGACATCCATCAGATCTATCACGCAGGGCCACTTACCTCCGGACCAAGGCTAAACTGACAGGGCCACCGCAGCATGCAGAACCAAATTGGGCTATCAGAGCGTCGAGGAAGGAATCGCCATCGAAACTCTAGTGAGAAGGAGGCTACTGGATCTCGTCAAAAAAATCAAGTATCTTCTCTTCTTAGACCACCGTCGGACACACAGATCTGTCGAGTAAACAATCGCCATAAGAACATGAAGGCTTCATAGCATGTCGGGAAGGGAGCCTTTTCCACAGTGAAGAACCGTCGGCTCCAAAAAATTGAGGCGAGAAGCCTCTAACAGCACCGGCGAAACCGGACGCCGGAAAGGCAGAGGATATCGGAGGCTTCATTTTTAGTTTATTTCTCTTCATTATTGTAGGGCACTATTTAACATTGTTTTCAACAAGATCTCTTCTTTCTTCTGGGCTAAATGAGAATTTTGAATGGAACCGACTAAGCACTTTTTGTAGTTTTGGTTACATCTCTTAATTTTAGAGACAAATTAATCTCAATCTTTGTGTTTGTTATGTTATTTATAGAGATCAGAACATATTTTCTTTTTTTGGTTATGGGAATTTGTTCTATGTTAAACGAGCCACGGAGAACATATTGCTAAAAGAAATTTTAGTGAGGTATCATGTTAAAATAATAATAAAAATATTTTAAAAAGCATAGAATAAAAAAATTCATGGCAAAAAAAATTCAAATGAGAAACTCATATCATATTTGTTTCTATTTGGTTGGTTTAATTTGTCTCTTACCACAAATTTTAATGATATAATTAAATTATATTAAAAATAGCAATATTATAGAATTTTTTACAATATGTCACTTTTGAAATGCCACATTTCCAAAATGTCACATCTCTAAAATCTTTTCAAAAATATCACTAAAATTAATCACTTACTCAAAATTTTATTTGCGTTTGAGATACTTATTCTATGTTATGGTTTAGTTTAGGGAATTTAAGCTTTGTTAAGGGTCAAAACCCTATTTTTTAAAATGCCTAGATTTATTATTTATTGCAAATTTTGAAATACAAAGACGATTCTACCATGACCAATTCAATCTATCTCTTATATAGATTTAAGACACTTCCTGCTCCATGGTTCATGATGGACATCTTATACTTTCAATGCGTGAAATTCCTTGCTAATGGCTTTGCCTGCACTACGTTGGAGATCTCTTGTAAGCTTGCCTCTATTAAACTACATGATTGTTAATAAATCGCATTTTTTGGGAGTCGAACCCCAGATCTTCTAGTATAAAAGCATTAATTATCTTTTATCCAACCACTAACCCAAAAGGCTAAAAGGTCAAAACACTTTTTAAAATTAAATTTTTAGAATTTAAGACTGAATTTTTTATTAATTAATAGTATTTTTTAATATAAACATCTCCTTGTAGTATTTTTAAAAATTAACATACCAAAACTAACAATTTATAAAATTTAATATTATATTGGTGAAATACTTGCAAGAGTATTCAATAAAATATCTCCACTAAATATGCTTTAACGAGCTTATCAATAAAACAAATTAAGAAAAACATTAAAAGTATCTTGAATAAACACTGGTCTAGTTTCTTATTGCCTTGTGTGAAATAGCTGCCACCTACTTGTTTTTCTTCACAAGTAAAGTACTTCATTCAAGGTATTGTAATTGTACCCTGGACTACATTCTCCAATGATTCTACAAACTTACCTGTGTAACCGGTTAATAATCCAGGACTAACAAGAATCTCCTTCAATTTGGCGTGGTTCTTCCTCACCAGATTCCCTAACTCGCTATCTTTTTCCATGACAGATGTGATCGCAACACTCAAGCTCTCTTTGGAGAACCATCCTGTTTCTTCTCTTGGCACTTCCACGGAAACCTCAAGTTCCTCGGTCATCAATCTTGTGTTGAGAACTTGATCAGCCAAATATGGAAGCAAGACTATTTGGCAATCACTCATTAGAGATTCCCACATTGACCCGAATCCGCAATGGCTTACAAAACAACCAACTGATGGATGAGCCAATATCAATGGTTGCTGCACCCATTCTCCCCAAACCACTCCACGACCCTTCACCCTCTCCTCATACCCTTCTGGCAACGCTTCTTGAATCGTGTTTGCGCCTTTTGGTGGCTTTACCGCTACAAGAAACGGTGCACCTGTGAGCTCCATTCCTAAACAGAGTTCTTGGAACTGGTCATTCTCTAAAGTGATTTGACTTCCCAATGCACAAAACACTACAGAGCCCTGTCCAAACCCGCTCAGCCAATGACTCCACTGATCTTCAAGAGGTTTACTATTGTCCGGCTCAGGAAGCATTGGTCCCGTCAAGAGAACCTTTCTCTGGTATTGATGCTGGATATAATCACAGAAATTACCTTCGACTTCTTGGCATGTCCTAATGGAAATGACATCGCAGTTCATAATTCCTGTGGTGAGCCGGTGATAAACTCTCTTGTAGAAGATGGAAAAGGATAACAAGGCATGAGCATCGTGTTCGCGGTACGACACCTTTGGTGAAGGATAACCAGGTGGAGGAACTCCTAGCTCACCACCATGGACAAGGTCATGAGCTATAGCGGTAGCGGAAATCACGTTGTACATCATACTCATGACTTTATGTTTTTTAGCTATTTCCGGAACCCAATAAGCAAAATCAAACAAGATCAGGTCCGGTTTCAAAGCACGAACCGCGGTTTTGACCTGATCACGAGTGAGATCCATGGCTGCGGACAGGAACTTCCCCAACGAGATGGGGATATCCGAGGCGGTCTCGGCGCCAGCAGGGAGGCCATCAACAGGAGGGATAGTAAGAGGGTAAAAGACGATGCTCTCTGGGAACAGATTGTGATGTTCCAACTGTTTTTGAGCTTTCTTAGACAGCAAAAATGTAACCCTATGGCCCTTTTCAGCTAACTTGTTGGCTAGATGTAAGTACGGAGTCATATGACCAAAAGCGAACTATGGGAACATAAAAACGTGAAACTTTGACCCCATTTCTTTTCCCAAATTGTCGAAACAAGCAGAGCAACAAAACTTAAAGCTGCCAAAGAGAGGAAAAACAAGTTTTTGTTTCTTCTTCTTTTTGTTGTGTTTCTAATCATAAGCATCTTTGCTTTTATTCTTTTTTTTGCTTAAATTAAATGTTTCTGTGATTGAAATAGCCCCTATAATTATCTTGGATAATCTGCTTGTAAAAGTGTGTAGAAGGTGGTTTATGTAAGGAAGGTGATAATGTGAATTCGCCGCCATTGTCTGAGTAGAAGGTTCCAATTTTGGCATTGAATCGATTCTCTACAAGAGTTTTGAAGGAGATAAATGTTTCTCTAACTTGTGACTTGAGTTTAAGATAGTACATCCATGTGTATCGACTGTAATGATCTACAAGCACCAGGTAATACTTGTAGTTGTCAATGGAAACTATTGGAGAGCTCCAAAAGTCTGTGAAGATGTATTGTAAAGGACGAGTGGAGACAATAGAGGTTTGCAAAAAAGGTAATTTGTGGGTTTTATTAATAGCACACTCTGAACAGAAAGAGTTGACAGATGGAAAAATTGGTAAAGAAAAAGAAGAGATAACATTTTTAAGAATTTTTGCAGATGGATGACCGAGGCGATTATGCCAATCAGTCGTCGATGGTTTTGGTTTGGTGGTTGCGAAAAATGATTGTGGGGTGGAGGTTGATGATGGCCACTCGTAAAGCTCATTCTTGGCAGTGCCTTGAATTAACGAGATTCCCGAGGTCAGATCCTTCATCTAAAATTGATAGGGGAAGAATTTAACAAAGACGTTATTATTGTTGCATAAGCGATAGACGGAGATAAGGTTTTTCTTGATATTTGGGACACAAAACACTACGAAGTGTTAAGTCACGAGAGTGAGAAGGTAGAGAGAGGGAACCCGTATGTGTGATGGAGAGACCAAAGCCATCTCCAATGAGGACCGCATCTTGTCCGTTGTATGGTTGCTGCATCGAGAGAGAGTGGGGGTCACTAGTCATATGGTGGGTCCGCTGTCCATGAGCCAAGCATTGGAAGGATGTGTAGACGCCAACGCCATGTTTGCACGCGGCTGCCAGGGACGGAATGGTGATGGAAGGAGGCTGTTTTGTGAGCCTGCGAACTGTTGGAGTTGTGTACAGTATTTGGCACTATGGCCAAAGACCCCGCATAGTTGACAACGTCCTTGGTAGCCTTTGTTGTTGTTGCGATTGTTTGGTCTTGGTTGGTGGTTTGTTTGATGGTTGGTGTTCTGGTTCCAATTCTGATGGTGACGGTTGTTTTGATTAGCCTGGACTGGACGAGGGTGAGCAGAGGCAGTGTGAGCTGTGACTGGGCCCGTGATGGTGGTAGGCGATGCAGAGGAGAGTAGTTTGGCTTCTCTTATAAGGATTTTTTCATGAATCTCTGTGAGTGTTGGAGTAATGTCACGTCCTTCAATTTGATCAGCAACCGTCTTGTAATCCTCGGGTAGGCCTTTGAGAATGACATCAATTTGATCCTCATGGTCAATAGGTTTGCCAAGGAGGGAAAGTTGATCAAAGCGAGTTGTTAGCCCCTGTAGATACTCGTCAATTGTTTTGTCTCCTTTAGGGTATTCACGTAGTTGGTTCTTGAGTTGTAGGACATGACCTCGGCTTGGATTTGCGTATGTGGAGGCTATTGTTTTCCACATCTCTTGGGCTGTTGTTGATTTCGTGACAAGGGCTTGGATGGACGGAGATAGCGTGCCAAGGAGTGCACTATAGATGAGCTTGTCTTGTCGATACCATGTTGTGTAGGCTGGGTTGGCGGTTGTGACATTGTTTGTTGTGACCGTTGTTGATGGTGGAGTAGTCACTCCATCAACATGACCGAGAAGGGCATAGCCATCGAGGAGTACGTTAACTTGAACGCTCCATGTGATGTAGTTAACACCAGTGAGTTTTGTTATGTTTGACATGTTGATGTGAAGGAGAGATTGAGTGGAGTCAATGTTTTCTGCCGAGGTGGCCATGAGGGATGTCAAGAAGGAGGAAGAGGAAGAGGGAGGCGGCTGAGTAAAAAATTTTAGGGTATCGCTATTGCTCTGATGCTATGTAAAGAATGTGTTTTGTATATATTAATATGAGTCAGTACAATGACAAGGGATGAGAAGATTCTAGAGTAAAGTAATTGAGGAAAGATTCTAAGTTACAGCAATCATATATTCACAATTATGGGAGATCATGATCGTATCTCTAATAGTTTAGGTTAATGTTGGGCCTGTACCTGCGGTCCATGCGATCTGGAGGCCCAGAAAACTGATAAAAGCCCAATCCAGCACTTAACCACGGTCTGGTTAAGTGTGGAGTTAGATTCTGCACCTGAGGTCAATAAAACCTAGGATGTACCCTCATAACCTTGAGATGATGTGACAAGACATCTTTTGGCAGAGCTGGAGATCGCCCAGGCCCCCAAATTCTACCTGAGAACCCTTCAGGAGATCGCTTCTCTCCCGAGGAAAACTACAGTTCCTCTCTCAAGAATCAGCCCGCAGCGGTCTAAATACTATTCTCTCTTTTATTGATAACGATCTGACAGCCTGGGTCTGTCTGGTCTGTCAACCCCGAAGCATCCTGTAATACATCGAACTTAAACGCTCAGTCCTCAATACACGAAATTCACCGACCTTTACCTTCTATAAATTCATTGTTGCCATATTCGGGCTACAACAATTGGCGAGCCAGGTAGGGGGACTGGAGATTTTCTAACGCAAGGAACTATGAGCCCGGAACCATCAACCAGTCTGCAAGTCGACAACGTAACAGCTCAAGAGACAGCATCGATAAGTCAAATAACCCCCGCCTCAACAATGGCAGAAGGAGCGGTCACTAATCAAACATCGGTTCAAGAAGAAACCGCCCCCGTCGCGGTCGAGCCCAGGATTAGCGAACCCATGACCACCGCGAACGAGCAAGTTAACTTCACCATGATGCTAAATTCCCTCATGCGACGCTTCGATCAGCAGGACGATCTATTCAGACAAACGAGCGTTCGCCTAGATGAATTGTCCAACGCACACCACGCTATTCAAGAACAGCTGGATTCTCCCAGACCAGCACAGCAAGCGCGGGCACATTCATACGCAGCAGAACGACAAGGGCGACCCCTGACTCACCATCGGGTAATCAACCTAAACACACCATCCCGAACACCGATCAGCGCTCAGCCCGGCCAACCACCCCCGTCCGACCAAAATTTGTTTCAAGGAGCCGAGATCGCAGCCTTGAAAGCCAAGCTACGAGAAGTGAACTCCCAAGTCCACCGGGCTCTCAGCTCGGCGCCCGAGATCGATCGCGTGCTGGAAGAGACTCAGCGAACACCCTTCACGGATCGAATCACTTCCACCCCACTCAGACATACGTCAAAGCTTCGCCTGCAGACCTACGCTGGAAACTCCAACCCAAAGCATTTCATGACCGCTTTCACCATCGCGATGGGGCGAGTTCAACTGTCCCCGGAAGAAAGAGATGCGGCCTACTGTCAGTATTTCATGGAGCACCTAACCGGGTCCGTGCTCGATTGGTTCTCCCGTCTCGAACCATCCTCCGTCAACAGTTTCAACCAGCTCTGCACAGCTTTCTTCAAACACTATTCGATGTACATTCAGGACGGCGCGTCGGATGCCGACCTATGGGCGTTGGCCCAGGGATCTAGAGAGTCCCTGCGCGATTATATGGCTCGTTTCAAGGCAATATTGGCAGAGTTGGACGTCCACGGCGCTTCTGCCATCGGCGCTCTACAGAACGGCCTGTGGCATGAATCACCCTTCCGAACCGATCTGGTCCTAAAAAAACCCCTTACCCTTGAAGATGCCATGCACCGAGCGACGCGTTAAATCGCATTGGAGGAAGATCGGGCAGCTAATTCTAGAAAATATCCTTCCGCTAAGCTAGTGGCCCAAAAAGCCCGAGCAAAAGAGCTCGTGGATGATGACTACATTGAACCTCGGCAACACCTGGACCAAGACTTTAAAGACATCAAGAAGAGGCTTACAACTAACCTAGTCGCAAGTAGGTAGGATCAAACGTCGAGTCCGGCTCAGAACCAAACCAAGAAGTGGCTGTTCAAATTTGTTCGCGGAGAAGAAAAGGAGTCTGACACCAGATCATTCTGCGACTACCACCAAATTTATGGTCATTCGACCTACCAATGCAGGCAGTTGAAAGACAAACTGATGGCCAAATTCAACAGCGGAGAAGTACGGCTCGATCTACCTTCTAACCAGTCCGAGAAGCGACAAGCCGCAGAGCATGAAAAAAGGCACGAGCAAAAGCCGGATAACAACGTCGATCTCCCATTCCCGCCGAAACAGTCCGACGGCGGTAATGGCTCCGGTCAGAGCCAGCCCTCGTCAAAACGCAAAATTTACATGATAATGGGCGGGTTTTGAACTCCTTCCAATTCGGTTCGATCTCTCAAGAAGCACGAGAAGGAAGCATCTTTGCAACAAGACTGTCGCCTGCAGGCCGAGGTCGATATGCTGGTCATTTTTAGCGAAGCTGACACCAAGAACGTGTCAATGCCACACAACGATCCACTAGTCATTGAGCTGAAAATCGAGGACTGCGACGTCACTCGAGTGTTGGTCGATACAGGAAGCTCGGTTGACCTCATTTTTCTCGAAACACTACGAAAGATGGACATAGGAGCTGACAAAATAAAACCTAGCCCGAAGCCTCTGACCGGTTTCGACGGAGTAACGACAATGACACTGGGCACCATCAAAATGGCGGTCTACGCAGGAGGTATTACCAAGATTGTTAAATTCGTCGTAGTCGATAAACCAGCGGTCTACAACGTTATAATGGGAACACCCTGGCTGTTCTCCCTGCGAGCGGTGTCCTCAACCTATCACTAGTGCGTCAAATTCCCGACCCCGCCGGAGTTTTCACAATCCGCGGAAGTCAAAAAGTTGCGAGGTCGTGTTTCGTCACGGAGCAACAAATGCATAGGGTCACCTGCAACATTAGCCAACCAACCAAGCCCGCGAACCTTAGCCCAAAGCAGGAAACTGTCATCCAAGTCAGCATTGATGAGCAACGCCCTGAACGACAGGTCGGGATTGGCTCCGAGCTCGAAGAACCATTACGACAGCAGTTGATTCGATTTCTGAGCTCGAATGTTACGACTTTCGCGTGGACGATGCAGGATATGAAAGGGATCGACCTAGTCATAACAACTCACGAGCTGAACGTCGACCCAACGTACAGACCGATCAAACAAAAGAGGCGGAAGCTCGGTCCGGAGCGGGCCCAGGCAGTAAACGACGAGGTTGCCAAATTGCTCGGGGCAGGATCGATCGCCGAGGTTCATTATCCAGAATGGCTCGCTAATCCAGTCGTCGTAAAAAAAAAGAGTGGCAAGTGGCGAGTCTGCATCGACTTCACGGATCTGAACAAGGCATGCCCGAAAGACAGTTTTCCGCTTCCGCGCATCGATTAAGTCGTCGAGGCGACAGCTGGTAATGAACTCCTCTCTTTTATGGACGCTTTCTCGGGTTATAACCAAATCATGATGCATCCCAACGATCGTGAGAAAACAGCGTTCATCACAGATCGCGGCACGTATTGCTATCGTGTAATGTCGTTCGGTCTCAAGAACGCCGGCGCAACCTACCAACGTCTAGTAAACAAGATGTTCGCTAATCAGATCGACGATACTATGGAAGTTTATATCGACGACATGCTCGTCAAGTCACGAAAGTCCGACGATCACATCGCCCACCTCGAAGACTGCTTTGCGGTCTTGAACAAATTCGGAATGAAGCTTAACCCGACTAAGTGTACTTTTGGGGTCACCGCGGGCGAGTTCCTGGGCTACATCGTCACACAGCGCGGGATCGAGGCCAACCCGAAGCAGATCGCTGCAATCATCAACCTACCCTCGCCTAAAAATAAGAGAGAAGTCCAGCGACTCACAGGCCGCATTGCGGCCCTCAACAGATTCATTTCTCGGTCTACGGATCGAAGCTTACCGTTCTACAAGTTGCTACGGACAAACAAAGAAAAAGGCTTCCTCTGGGATGATCGATGTGAGGCCGCGCTCGGAGAACTCAAGGCCTATTTATCTACACCTCCTGTGTTGGCCAAGCCCGAGCCAGGAGAAGTTCTGTATCTCTATGTTTCGGTAACCAACGCAGCGGTCAGTGGGGTGCTCGTGCGCGAAGACCGTGGTGAGGAAAAACCAATTTTTTACATCAGCAAGTCTCTTGGCGGGGCAGAATCTCGCTACCCCCTCCTCGAGAAGCTCGCATTAGCGGTCATCATCTCAGCCCGCAAACTACGACCGTACTTCCAATCTCACACGATCGTAGTAATGTCCACGCAACCTCTGAGAACGATCCTCCACAGCCCGAGCGTGTCCGGGAGGATGGCGAAGTGGGCCATAGAGCTTAGCGAATATGATATAGAGTTTCGTAATCGAACGAGCGCCAAGTCTCAAGTCCTGGCCGATTTCCTCGTCGAGCTACCACCGGTTTCTGCAGAGTCCGACGGGATCAGTCACGAGTGGACACTTCATGTTGATGGATCCTCATTGCGGCACGGGGCGGGCATCGGCATCCGTCTCGAATCTCCAACAGGAGAGATTCTGGAACAATCATTCCGGCTAGAATTCAAAGCATCAAACAATGAGGCCGAATATGAAGCTCTACTTGCCGGACTTTGACTAGCCAAGGAAGTCGGCGCTTCGCGGATCCACGCATATTGCGATTCACGGCTCGTAGCTAATCAATTCAACGGGGAGTACGATACAAAAGACGAAAGGATGGAGGCATACCTAAAACTTGCCCATAAATTGACCGCAGATTTCGACGTCTTCAAAGTCACGAAGATTCCACGGGCGGACAACACTCAGGCCGAGGCCAATGATCAGCTCCCCAACAGAGCCACTTTCCACAGCGACAGCACCCTACCCTTTTATGCGGTGGGCAATGGACATCATGGGTCCCTTCCCAAGGTCAAGATAGAAACGGTATATCATCGTAGTAACAGACTATTTCACTAAGTGGGTTGAGGCCGAGGCCTACGCGATGATTCGAGCAACCGACGTACAGAATTTTTTTTGGACATTTGTCATCTGCCGTCACGGGCTACCATACGAGATCGTCACGGAAAACGGCTCGCAATTTATCTCGACAACTTTTGAAGATTTCTGTGCAAAGTGGAAGATACGGTTAAGCAATTCAACGCCAAGATATCCACAAGGCAACGGACAAGCGGAAGCGTCAAACAAAATAATTATCGACGGTCTAAGAAAATGACTCGAGGACAAAATGGGACTCTGGGCAGACGAACTCGACGGCGTGCTCTAGTCATTTCGGACCACTCCCCGCCAGTCGACTAACTGAACACCATTCTCCCTTGCCTACGGATTGGAAGCGATGGCACCAGCCGAAGTAAACGTTAATAGCTTGCGCCGCGTAATGATGACCGAAGACCCCACCCTCAATGACACAATGCTCGTCGACAACCTCGATCACATCGAAGAAGAGTGGGGAGAAGCTCTAGCCAGGATACAGAATTATCAGCAGCTCGCAATGCGGTATTACAACAAAAGAGTCCGCAACCGGAGTTTCAACGTCGGCGACCTCGTCATTCGAAAAGTTTACGAAAACACGGTGGAATACAAGGCCGGGAAACTCGGCGCGAACTGGGAAGGACCCTACCAAGTCACTGAAATCATCCGACCCGGAGTCTACCGCCTGATGACCCTTAACAGTGAAACGATCCCACGATCTTGGAACTCCATGAGCCTCAAAAGGTACTATTACGACACCAAGTTCCTTGGCACGAACAACATCTGAAGACCGCCTCGATAGATCGCGGTACCCCTAAAAAAAAAAAAAAAAGAAAAAAAAAAGGGAGCTCTACGAGCTCACCTTGTTACTCTTGTAAATGAACTACGATTGACTTGATCCCTATCACAAAGGGTACGTAGGCAGCCCGTAAAAAGGCACAGCTATTAATATTAAAAAAAAAAATTTTTTATACATATCCAGTTCGTTAAACTTTGCTCATTTCCTTATAATCCCGACTTATCACATCTCGCGCGCTAACTCTTCCAGCCCCGAAAGCTCCGAGCTCATTCCGCGTCAATGCCTCGGCCAAGCAATTGACCAAATTACGTTCCACATGAACAAAAGTGGTTTGATCAACCACATCGTCAGATCCAAAGTTTAAAACTTCCACTGGCGACCTGTAAGCCGGGGCCAGACCCGCAGCCCGTCCCGCAATGACTAAGAACATTAAGCCAAGTCCGCCTCGCACACTTAGTCACAAAACGGACACTGCCACAAGCCGACCTCAGAGTCGCAGGCAAAAAGGGAAATACTTGTAAAAACCCAGAGTTTTAACACAACCTATCAATTCCTAAGTCTGTAAGCCGGCTAAACCCCGCCAACTTAGTTAAACGATAATCTACGAGCTCACAAAACTCTATAACAACTAAAAACAGAGTCTCATTCGGAACTCGTCCAGGCAAAAATAAAGTCTTAAGTCCTTACAAGAAAAAGATACCAAGGCGACAAGCGGCCTGGAGGAAATAAGCAAAAAGAGAAACGAATTTTAGACCGCCGATGTAACCAGAACTCCATCAAGAGGAGCGAGAACTTCGCCCGTGGCAACGTCCCTGGGAGCTGCATCGAGATCTCCTCCGATCGGGTCGATGTCCTCCTCGTCCTCAGCGGTCATATGTGTCCCGTACTCATCAAAGGGAGCCTCAGTGTCAGTCCGAGGAGGGATCGCCCGCATAAAGCGAGGAGGAGATATCACATAGTCCTCCTCGGTTATTTCTTCGACTTTTAACGCCTCGAGCTGAGTCTCAAACCTTTTGAAATTCTCCTCGAGATCTGCTGGCTTGTCAACAGGAATGGCAATCCCCTATTTTGATAAAATGGACAGGTAATCTTTGATCGCCATTGCTTGGTTCATCAAGCCCGAAAGCTTGTTTACTTCATCGTTGTCCGCGATCGACTTCTTGATCCTTCTCAGCCTGTCGTTGCACTTCATGACAATCTGATTGACCTCGAACTCCCGAGAGGCTCGCAAGCGAGCGATCTCAGCATCACAAAAGTTCTGCAGGGAATCCTTCTCCGCACTCTTTTTCTCGAGCTCTTCCTCAGCGAATCTCGCCCTCTTCCTCGCCTCCTCGAGCCCCTCCTCAGCAAGTCTTGCCCTCTTCCTCGCTTCATCGACTTTCGCGGACATATCTTTCATGGCCTGCTTTTGCGCAGAGATTTTCTCTTCAAGCCCAGTAACCTTGTCGGCTTCCGCCTTTATCGCCGGAAAACCCTTGAGTTTGTCAGCAAGCCTTCGAACGCGACAATCGTACCTTAGGGTAAGCAGGTTCGTATGAGTAACCATCTGCCAAAAAAGAACGGCAACAAGTCTGGTAAGCAAAGTGGGTACGAAGTAGCAGATAACTGCAAAGTGAGAGATGAAACGGAGCTCACCTCCATCGCGCTCCCTGCCCAGAGTTGATACGCGTCCTTCTCCACCAAGTCATCCACATTTGGGAGATCGAGCTCTTCATGACAGGGAATCCTGGCGAGAAGATCCGCGGATGCTCGCAAATTTTCTCTGATGTGTTCTTCCCCCTTGTAGGAGAAGTTCAGATCGTAGGCCTGCGTGACTTCAGTGGAAGGATCAGCCTCGACCTCCGTTTCCCGTGCTCCTTCGACACGAACCTTCTTCGTCTGCCCACTAGAAGCATCCGCGGACTTTCTTTTCTTTGCCTCTTTCTTTTTCTCCGGGACCGCTTTCGCGATCTCGGAGGAGGCCGCTACAACTTTCTTCCCGGAGACTTTTTCTGCAAGACGGGCCCTAACCTCCGCATCAGCAGCTCCTCCGGTCTGCACACCCGAAGGGAGACCGACCCCTTTTGTCACAGATGCGACCTCCTTGGAGCCCGCAGATCCTCCAAGGCCGGACCCCCCGACCACATCAGTATAAGTATTCCTTTTAAACGCGGCCTTCTTCGTTATCATCTTCACTTCTTTCTAAAGACGAGCCTTCTTGGGTTTAATTGGAGGATAAGTGTAAGGACGCAGAGGAGCGAGTTCCAAGTCGAAACAACCTTCAATAAAGCTTAAGTTACGTCAACAAACAACCCAGTCAAATCAAAACATTGCAAAAAGTAGAACACTGACCCGTGAGAATCCGACACCTACACCTCTGAATTCGCTGTTCGAGGAACTCCGGCCAAAGTTGAGGCGGCAAGTTTTTCAGAACGTCGATCAGCAAATTTTCGCTGGGCTTCGGCGGAAGCAGGATCCTAGGGACAACCGAATCTGCAAACAAAGGAGAAGATTAGACGTCAGTCCGGAAGGAGAGTTCGAAATACATCAAGGATTAAACATACTGTATCTAATATTCCAGCCATCCCGAATGGGCCATCTTGGGTTTCCGACTGACGCATCATCGATTTTTACAAAGAAGAAGTATCGTTCCCAGCTCTCGGACTTGTCGTTGTGGGAGTCCGGGTCTATCAATTTAAATTTTGGGCTCGCCGATATATAAAAACGCCTCGAACGAATCACAATCGCATTCCATCCCGTGCTCGGCGGCCAACATCATGCACACCATGAAATTACGAATTGATGCGTGGGATAACTGAGACATAGCTATGCCACGTCGGGCGCAATATTCGACCAGTAGTCGAGGTAATGGGAACCACAGCCCGCTCTCCGAAAAGAAGGATTCATATAGACACATGAATCCTTCCGGAGGCGACCAAGGACGGTCACGGTCGCCCGAAACCCGAAACTCAACATTGTCCGGCAAACTCCGGGCCATCTTCATAATCGACAGCGAGGACTCGTCAGATAACGTCCCACAATCGTCAAAACGTTTCAGAACGATACCGCGACCTAGCCCCGGTCCCGGAGAATCCATTCCTTCCTGAGGAAAATCCGATAAATCAAAGGAATCGGAGTTCTTTCCCTCTCCGATCCGATCTCCCCTAGGTGGACCGCGAGCAGAGTACTGGCGCCCTGCCTTGCGAAACTTAGCGCCGGCGGGCTCGGAGGTCCCGGCCTTATCGTGGTCGAGCCCCCTTTGAGGAATTCTGACGGGCTCAGATTCAATCTCGTCCCCCGACGCAGTACGATAGTCCGAGGAGGATATTGAAGACGAGCTTGTGGAAGCGTCGGGAGAGGAGAAGTCGTTCTGAGAATCAGATTGAGCCGACGAAGACATAGGACAGACGAACACGGCGGACTCTTTAAGAATAGATCGTAGAATTTAAAGACGGGCTGACGAGACGGGCATAAAAGAACTAAAAGCAAAAACAAGAGCGAGAAGCAGAAACTACCTTAAAGAGAAAAACAAGTAGAGTGAATGCGAGAAAAGGAAGCAAAACCTCCTTTTATAGACCCAGAGCGGAAGCAGAAGCGTCGCACCTCGAATACCGCGAACATCACGTGACAGGCCGTCCGGATCGAGACACGTGGCATCTAGGCTCCAGATCGCAGAATCCATTGAACAACGAAACTCGGCCCATCTCGCTCGTTGACCGGGGGGGGCTACTGTTGGGCCTGTACCTGCGGTCCATGCCATCTGGAGGCCCAGAAAACTGATAAAAACCCAATCCAGCACTTAACCACGGTCTGGTTAAGTGTGGAGTTAGATTCTGCACCTGTGGTCAATAAAACCTAGGATTTACCCTCATAACCTTGTACTATATATAGAGGAATGATGTGATGTGACAAGACATCTTTTGGCAGAGCTGGAGATCGCCCAGGCCCCCAAATTCTACCTGAGAACCCTTCAGGAGATCGCTTCTCTCCCGAGGAAAGCTACAGATCCTCTCTCAAGAATCAGCCCGCAGCGGTCTAAATACTATTCTCTCTTTTATTGATAACGATCTGACAGCCCGGGTCTGTCCGGTCTGTCAACCCCGAAGCATCCTGTAATACATCGAACTTAAACGCTCAGTCCTCAATACACGAAATTCACCGATCTTTACTTTCTATAAATTCATTGTTGCCATATTCGGGCTACAGCAGTTAATTATTGGTTGAGGTTAGTGGGGAAGTAGTGAATGACATGTGAAATTAATCGTCTTTTGTCCTTATTAGAAAGCTGTTTAAAAAAAAATCGATATTATATAGAAAAAGGCTCTCAAAATGTCATTTTGTGACTTTTTTCGAAACGACTGAGTCACTTTATTAATGAAACAAAGAATTGTTTGAAAACTCAAAACAGAGTCACCAAGTCAAAAACAGAGCCAAAAACCAAGACTCGAACATAAATAAAAGAAACAACATAAACCTCAAAATCTATCGAAAATGGAGAAAAAGAGGTTACAATCTTGCTTCCCGGAGAATTCGATCGTGTAACCAAGTCGGTCCTCCCATGGATAGATAAGAGTTGAACTGTCCATCCCGTATAACACTTGATGCAGTAGCACGAGCAATAGAGTTGGCTCCAACCGATTCAATCTCAAACACGCAAGAAGCAAAGCATGATCGAAGCAGGTGGATTCGATTAAGCAGATTCCGGTACCGAGACCATTCTGATATTTTATTGACTCTTGTAAAAGCCGCTTGGCAATCTAGACCAATCACCACACTCGAGAATCGCAAATCTCGTAGACTTTGTAGAACCTATATCACACAACGTAGTTCTTATACAATTTGCAGATTTTGCTAATTAATATGAAAAAAGTTTGCACGCCGAAAACGGAAATAAAAATGTTTTCACATTTTACCTAAATGGATGGAGAAAGACATAAAGTTTTAAAGGTATCAAAATCTCTGTGAATATTTTTGTTATATTTAGTGACTGAAAATTTAAAATGTATTGTAAACGGTCATTTTATTATAGTAGGAGAGAGGGGAGGGGTGGCGATGACTGTTACTTAAAGATTTGCTTGCAAAACAAGCGTGGAAACTTGTCAATGAACCGGACTCTTTATTGGCCCGAGTGTACAAAGGCAGATATTATGCATCACGAGACTTTCTAGAATGTGGTAAAGGATATCTTCCATCTTATGCATGGAGGAGTATTCTTCATGGTAGAGAGCTACTGAAACGGGGTTTGATGAAGTCCATTGGAGACGGTACATCGACTAAAGTGTGGCTGGAAAAGTGGGTGATGGACTCACATCCAAGACGACCGTTTAATAAACAAAGTTTAATAGACCTGGAATTAGAAGTGAGCTCGCTGTTAACTCCAGCTAAGACATGGAGAGAAGATGTCATTCATGAGCTATTCCCAGCTGCGGATGCAAAGCGAATCATCTCGCTTCCGGTTGGAGCGATCAAAGATAAACATATATGGGCATATCTAGATAAACATATATGGTGCATACTCTGTCAAGAGTGGTTATTGGTTTGCTGCAAACCATCCATTAGTGTCATCTTTACCCCCAACTCCACTCACACTCAGCCGTAACACTCTTAAATAGAGAATCTGGAAAATTAAAACGGCTCCAAAAATTAGAATGTTTCTATGGAGTGTGATATCAGGAGCATTAGTGGTGGCCGAGCGCCTAAACTCAAGGGACCTTGTGATTGCTGATGATAAGGAGACGATTAATCATGTCTTATTTCGATGTGAATCAGCCTTAGAGATATGGGAAGTTGCTGTACTTTCCTCACCACTCTCTGGTTTTGGGACTTAATAGAAGAAAATTTGAATTTTTTGTTCAATTTGATGAAGTCAAGTGGTAGTTCGGATCACAACACTCGATCGATACCGTGGTTTCTATGGTCAATTTGGAAGCATTGTAACGCGATTCTTATATCCGGTGTACATGAATCTGTGGCTGTGGTGGTCCAACGCACACTTGAAGAAGCTAAATGTTGGCGGGATGTCCATGAAGGGGAAACAGAGCACGAACAAAACCGAGGTATAGGCAGAACGGCGGTGAATTGCTGGCAGAAACCAGAGTGCAATGTTGTTAAATGTAATGTCAACGGAAATTGGAGGAATGCATCACTGCATTGTGGAGATTCCTGGATAGCAAGAGATCACTCGGGAGCTGAATTGTTTCATTCTCGTGATGCGTTCACTTGCTCAAGGAACAGGATCACAACTGAATTTCGTGTCATCATCTGGAGTATGCAGAGCCTTCACGACTTGCGTTTGTCATAGCGAGTTTGACAGATATTATCATAGCGACGGATAGTCAAGCAGTCCATGCTGCTCTGATTAAACCGGGGGACTGGCCGAGATATCGAGTTTTCATTGATCAAATTATGCAGTTGAAGACAGACATCGTAAGTTGCACGTTTGATCTTGAAACGCCAAAGACGAATTCTATAGCAAGAGAGATATCTAAAAGCGTGACGAGGGTGTGGGCTGATTGTCAATTGTTGTCCAAGGTTCAGTTTTTGGGCTGATTTTGTATATCAGGCCCAAAAGAGAAACAGATCTGTTTTTTCTGTTACAAGTATAAGGAGGGGTTTTGCTTCTTCCTCAAGAAATCTGTAACCTTGTACTCTTTCTCTGGAATCTAAGAAGATAATCTCTCTTTCATAAAAACTGACTTGCCGCCATTGTTATAAGGCTCAAGATCCGGTGAAGCTCTTGTATTCTTTTCCGATTTAGGAGATTGTGGACCACCGTCGTCCACCCGAGATGTACCCGTAAAAAGGAAACTCGGTGATCATTGTTGTGTTTTACGTTTACGTTTTCTGCGATTCAACACAAGCATCAATTAGATTACTAGATCCATCGGATTATACAAAAGCGAAGAGGTTAAAACCTAACAAGTGGTATCAGAGCTACTGGTTTGTAGTTGGGATCGAGGAGAGAGAAGTCAGCACGTCCCAGAGAGTAGCATAGGAGTTGGTACTGGTTCGCGGATTCACCGGAGTTGGATCGGATCTGTTGGTAATTGAAGATTTGGGAAGGTTTTGTTCTGGATCTGCAGGTATATGTTCTTTCCTAGGTTCTTTTGGGAAATCTACATCAAGTAACAAACAAGAAAGTTAAATCTGGTAAGTATAATCATGGACCCAACTCCAAGAAGATTTGAGATGAAAAAATTTGACGGTAAAGGTGATTATGGACTATGGAAGTTCAGGATGATGGGTCAGCTAGAGATCCAAGGTTTGACATTTGTTCTACATGAAGATTTCAACATTTCTCATGAGTCTAAGCCAGATCAAGTCAAGGCAACACTCACTGCTCAAGAACCTAGTAAGTATAGCGATGTAAAAGCAGAAACATGAAAGTAACCTGTTATTGTAGTAGACCCTTTAAGGGCTAATAAAGATTTGAGAGTCAGAAATCTTTTAGCTACATGTCTCAGTGATCAGATTCTGAGAAAGGTCATGAATGAGACCTCAGCTCTTGGTATGTGGAAAGCTCTTGAGAGAGATTATCAGACCAAGACTCTTCTTAATAAAATTTACCTAAAGCAACAGTTTGCAAGCTTCAAGATGAAAGAAGCTAAGTCTATTGAGGAGAATCTAGACTCATTCTTGAAACTGATTGCGGATCTAGCTAGCCTGAATATCAATGTCAATGAAGAAGATTAGGCAATACAAATTCTAACTAGTCTTCCTCCATTGTATGAGCCTCTTGTGCATACTCTAAAGTATGGTATTGGTAAAGATACTTTGACAGTAAGAGAGGTTACTGAGGCAGCCTCTGCCAAAGAGGCTGAGCTAAGGCAAAAAAGGATTCTAAATAAGACTAAAGGAGTTGCTACTAGACTGTTTGTTGGTGATAGAGGCAGGTCACAACAAAGAAACAACCACAAGGAGTGGAGAGGCAGATCTCAAAGCAAGAGTAGATCAAAGTCTAGGCCAAAGAATTCTAAAGGCTGCTGGGTTTGTGGTAAGGAAGGTTAGTGGAAGAGAAACTGTCCTGAAAGAAAAGGTAATGACAATCAGAATAAATCAATGGAGTCTGCAAATGTAGCTACACTTAAGCCAATACCTATTATGCTTAGTGCTAAGTTTGATCTAGCAAATCCATCAGTATTAATGGCAACTATCACAAAAGAGAACCACTGTGAGAGGGATGAATGGATATTGGATTCGGGTGCTATATTTCATATAACACCTTGTAGAGATGTTCTATTTGATCTAAGGGAATTTGAAGGTCAGAAGGTTCAGATGGCTAACAACACTTTCTGCCGTGTCAAAGGTACGGGTTAGGTAAAGGTTGTCAACTCAGAAGGAGTTGAAGTGATTCTATCCGAGGTAAGATACATGCCAGAAGTAGGTAAAAATTTGATTATTCATGGTCTTTTAGAGAGATCCGGATGCTGGTATGAAGGCAGAAACTTCAGAGTTCAGGTCTACAAGGGTGATCAGAAGGTTCTTGATGGTGACTACAGAAATGGTTTGTACTATTTGGATAAGACAGTTATTAAGGCTTCAGCTATGACTGCTTGTTCAGAGAGAGACTTGACTGCGTTGTGGCATTCCAGACTCAGCCACATGGGTCTCAAAGGGATTAAACAGCTGGTAAAGGACGATTACATCAGTGAAAAAGAAGTTACAGACCTACAATTCTGTGAAAGTTGTGTGTTAGGAAAATCCCATAAGCAAAGTTTCCCTACAGGTAAACACACATCCAAAGGAGTCCTTGAATATGTGTATTCAGACTTATGGGGTTCTCCATCTGTTCCCTTAAGCCTAAGTGAATGCACTTACTTTGTTACTTTCATAGATGACTACTCTAGAAAGGTCTGGATCTATTTTCTACGGTCAAAGAATGAAGTCTTTATCAGCTTTAAGGAGTGGAAAGCGGAAGTTGAGACTGAATCTGGAAAGAAGCTCAAGTGCTTGAGGACTGATAATGGGCTTGAGTTCTGTAACAATCAGATGGACCAGTTGTGTGTTGAAGTTGGGATCAACAGACACATAACTTGTGTGTACACCCCACAACAAAATGGAGTGTTGATATATCCCATATTTTACCTATTTTACTATATATTTTACTATGTTTTCTATACATTTATCTACGGTTTTATACCTTTAAAGGTAGTTTTTCTCGTATTTGTAGTTTTAGAGTCTTAACAGGGAAATCAAGGAAAAATGAGCAAAAAAAGCCAAAATAGGTGTAAACCAAGCTACAGAAACTATCATAAGCCAAAGACACTTTCAAGAACCAAGAATTCACAAGAATCAACATTCTACCAAATTGGACAGAACATATATGCCAGAAGTTCAGCGGTGAAAGGAGGATCAAATCGATTTGGAATTGGATGAAACTTGGTGTGAAGATATATCTTTAAGTCAGCTTCACAATTAAGTTTGAATCATCTCAATTGGAGCTGTGATCAGGAAGTTACACTGGATTTAGTGAAGATACGTCAAGCTGCCTCAGAAATGAAGCAAGTGCAGAATCGATCCAAATACCGGGCCACCTCATGGACCGATATTCTGGGCTGATGCCAGCATAAATCAAGGCACTTTTGGCCCAATACCGGTCATGTAGCCTGACCGAAATCCCAACCGACGTTGGAGCAGTTTTGACGTAAAAAGACGGATTTGACCTAAATGAAGCCCTAGAAGACCTAAGCCTATATATACTTGTTTTTAGCCTTTTGTTAGGTATGATGCAGCCGAAAAAATAGAGTAGTTTAGCATATAGGAGTATCCACCACGAGTTCTCTTGGTGTTCTTCTTTAGATTTGGATTCTAGAGCAATCCGGTGGATGATCTCGCTTTGTATCTCGATATAGAGAAGAATCCTCTTACCCTTACTCTTTAATTCAATTTTATTTATCATAAATTCATCATCTATCTCTGGTTCTTCGTGCATCATGTCTGAGTAGTTTTATTTGTTAGGTTTTAGGTTTTCAATGAGTTTCATAATTCGATAATTGATTGATGATTGTTTAGGGAATACATTAGAGTCTTCATCTTTACTTATACTCAATGCATGATCGCTTTACCGCACATTTAGTGATCTGATCTTAGGTTGATGTACTCTCCAAAAGCTTGTTATATTGCATGAACTAGTATTTGATGAGCCAAAATCCTTAACAATTCGAAAGGTTAGTTAAGGAGTGCGGTGAACTTTATCAAACTTGAACATTAATGCATGTTTTCACCTTGTAATAACCTGCGACAGTTGAGTCTATTAGGGTGTTAAAACGTAGATGGTTAGTTACGTCATGATAGTGGGATGACCTTAAATCAGTGCTTTGTGTTCTAGACGGTTCATAATTCCTAAATCCCTAAAATCAATCAATCTTTATAGTTGCATGATTCTCTGCGAAATACCTAAGTCCTAACGCTTTTCTTTTATTGATTTTCATTACAATTCACATTCGTTGCTTGCTTACTTTCTTTTCAATCACAAAAACGACAAAAATATCTTGTTCTAGCTTTGTTTTATTCATTACAATTTGAAGTGTGGTTAAGAAGTCCTTGTGGATACGATCCCTTATCTATACTAGCCGTGATTGCTGTGCACTTGCAGATAGTTAGTTCAGAGGTAAAACTCGACTCGCATCAAGTTTTTTTGGCGCCGTTGCCGGGGACTTCGAAGAACATCACCTTCGAATTTTTGACTAAAACTCAGTCTAGAACGCTTTAATTTCAGTTTTTATTTTTATTTCGATTTTATTTCTTTCTTTTTCAACTTTGATTTCTCGTTTTCTTTTATTCTATTATGTGTGTTTCAGGTGTTTATGCCTAGTACTAGAAATTCTAACGAGAAAAATCTAGTTGTACCTGAGCAAGAAATCGATAAGATTGAACGAGCCCTTAGGAGACAAAGACAACTAAGGATGGCCGATCAAACTGACGAGCACGTCATAAATGAGGAGGAACGAACCCTCGCTGCTGCTCTTGATAGAGAGAACCAACCTGTGGAGCAACCACTGGGTGCCCACCTAAACCCACCAATCCGTAATGATGCAATCTACAATCCTCCGGAGAACATTGTTAGGAATCCAGTTGGTGGAAACGATCAACATCTCATTCCACCTGGGAATATGAGAATGCAACAACAAGTTCCACATCTTCAACCTCAAGGGAACCAAAATTTCCAACAACCCTTGCGTCAAAGACAAGTCCAACATCAAACTATCGGAGATGTCGATTCCTCCGATGCTTTCTTCTTTGATAGATACCCCATCCGCCCACCTCTACCTCAAAGGAATGATTTCGAGATCAAACCTCAAATCATTGCATTGGTGAAACAAAACCAATTCCATGGGCTGTCCACGGAGCATCCTCTTGACCACATCGATACTTTCGAAGAAATTTGTAGTTCGACTCACGCTAATGGAGTTCCTGCCGACTACTTTAAGTGCAAGCTCTTTTTGTTTTCTCTAAACGATAAGGCACTCAGATGGATGAAGTCTCTACCTCCACGGTCCATCACTACTTGGGACGATTACAAGCACCAAACATCTTTGAATGCTGCGGGTAATGGAAATTTCATGACTAAGCTTGTACCGGAGGCAAAACTTTTGATTGAGAACCTTGCTGTTAGTGATGGTAATTGTTCTCGAGACTACAATAGGAGCATCAACATCACTAGATCATCAACCGATTCAACTCAAATTGCGGAGCTCAAGAACATGGTTTCACAACTACTTAAGAGTCAAAGAGGAGTTCATGCAGTTGAAGACATTAATGATACAAGTTATGATCCTAATATGGAACATAGTGGAGATGGAATGGAGGAGAATAAAGAGGAAGTAAACTACATAGGAGGAAACTATGGAAATCGAAATTTCAACAACAACTTTCGATCTCACCCAAATCTGTCCTATCGGAGCAACAATGTCGAGAACCCTCAAGATCAATTCTATCCTCGACAAAACGTCAACCAAGGAGGCCAATATCAGTCCAAACAACCATTCTTTTCCAAGGGAATGTATCAAGTGAAACCACCATTCAACCCATCCCAACCAACCGGGCCGGTTTCTTTTGATGCTAAACTCGAAGATATGAAGAATCAAATGCTAGAGGCTTTCGGCCAACACAAGAAAGAAGTAAACCAAATGCTGGACAGTAGGTATTCGGAACTTAACACTAAGATCGAGTCTATTTCTACTCATCTCTCTAAGATGGATACACAACTTGTTCAAACCTCGGAAGCTGTTAGAAGACAAGACGAAGAGAAAACAAAGAAGTTTTGCAATGTTGCTTCTACTAAAGAAGAGGAAGCCGTGGTCACTCCTAAACCACTTGAAGAAGAGGTTATCTTGGTCCAAAAACCAAAAGAGGAACGCCTTCCCGGCGAATCTAAGAGAGCCTACAAGAGAAGACTAAAAATGATACCTTTGGAAAAAGTCGATAATCCGGGAAAGTTTGTTTTTCCATGCTCTATTAAAGGAAAAGAGATCCACGATTGTTTGTGTGATACTGGAGCAAACGTCAATGTCATGTCACTAGCCATGGCAAAGGAACTTGGATTGGTCGATTTCAAACCATCCAAAGTCTATATAAAGTATACCGATTTGTCATCCTCTACACCTTATGGAATGCTTGAAAACGTCATGGTCAAAGTAAGAGAGGGGATTGTTCCTACTGATTTTCAAGTGTTGGAAATAAAGACCGGAAAGTTGAATCCATTGATACTTGGATTACAATTCTTAGCGATAGCCGGAGCAATCGTTGAGTTTCCAAACCGAAGAATCTCTTTCGCCAATATCAACAAGAATTTCTTCTATGATGAAGTAGATGCTAAGCGTATACCAAGCTCGATTGGATTAAAGGATATGAAGCTTAGTATAGACCCCAGAGATGCCAAGAAAGGAGTCAAAGAAGGAGATCCTAAAGCTAAAATGAAGATAGTTGCAAAACTGTCCAAAGAAAAGCATAAGGATATTTCCGAAGATGTCAAGACAACTTTGAAACCTATAGATGATGCTAAGAATGGGAACAAAGCAAAGGAGAAGTTTATCTTTGAAAACATGGTGATAAAGATCCTCGTCCCGAGAGAAGACGAGATCAACATGGAAGTTATCAAGCGTAAGCTTGAAAACACTTTGAAACTTTTCCCGGATAGTTGTTAAGTATGACAATGGAGATTCACTCGGAGTCATCATAGAAGCCGAAAGATCAAAGCCTAATGAAGCTAAAGGAACAACCATTCCTTTAGTGGATCCGTCGGAAGTCTAAAATCTTCAAAGGAGTCGAGCTAATTGACTTTAAACAAGCGATTTGTGGGAGGCAACCCACATTTTTATTTTTATTTATGCTTTAAATAGTTTTTAAAATTCTAATTTTGGTTTTCATAATTTTATTTTACACTAATCTATTTTATTTTGATTTTTCAGGATTTATAAAAATAATAAAAAAAAAAAAATTTCTTACCGCGACACCATACCGGTTGGAGGTATCGGTCGACGTCCTCGACCGGTATCACGACGAAACTTACCACGACACAAAGACCATGCATCGGTCGCGCGTATCAGTCCGGAATCGCGACCGGTATTCGGATCGCGATGCCCCGATCCTTACCGCGACACGTGGTAACCCATACCGCGACACTACACCTTACCGCGGCACCCTCGTCCCAATCAAGCCTCGTCCCATGTGTCACGATACCGAACACAATATCGGTCGACACACACGACCGGTATCGCGCCCGTTTTGCCGCATCGTCATCCCGATCCTTCCCATCTTACCGTGACACGAGGAGACAACCCGCGACACGATGAAGACCATCCCGCGACACGAGGTAGCCCTACCGCGACACGAGGTAGCTTTACCTCGACCCACGACACGAGTCTTACCACGACACAAGGCGGAACGTCCCGCGACACGACGAAATGTTTACCGCGACACGAGGTAGCCCTACCGCGACACGAGGTAGCCTTACCTCGACCCACGACACAGAGTTTTACCGCAACACGAGCTCGACCCGCGACACGACGCACGTCCGTCCTGCGACACGATGAAGGTCCTTACCGCGACACGAGGCGGACCATCCCACGACACGATAACATCTGACACGCGACACGGTAAAATCTTTCCCGCGACACGAGTATCGGTCGTCCCACGCGACCGGTATTCGCGACTCGATGTCTCGACTCACGACACAACGCTGCGTTCGACCCACGACACGATGCAATCTCACCGCAACACGATATCGGACACGCGTATCGGTCGTCCCACCCGACCGGTACTCGGGACATGTTGCCCCGACCTTACCGCGACACAAAGCCGCGACTCTAACCGCGATGCCCCGTCCCGCGTCCCATACCGGTCATGCATATCGGACGCCACACCCGACCGGTATCGAGGCAGCCTTACCGCAACACGACCCGCATCGTCCCGATCCACCCCACGACACGTCCCGCGGCTCGACCACATCTTACCGCGACACGAGGTAAGTATCGGTCATGATTTCGGTCAGTCCAACCGACCGGTCCGACCCGGATAAGTTTTCTAAACCATTTTCAAACCGATTTTAACCGGTTCTAAACCGATTTTAACCGGTTCTAAACCGATTTTAACCGAACTTAAACCAAAAACAACAAAAAATCTGATTTTTAAAGGGTTTTCCAAACTTCTTTTTGTCATTTGCAAACACAACTTCATCTTTTCTCTCTCAAATGTGTTCTTGAGCTCAAGAACCCTAAAAATCCAATTTTGGAGTTTTATCTCAATTCACTACAATTTATTTAGTTTTTCACTAGGAATTCAATTACTAATCTCATATTTCACTAAAACCAAGGTAATTTCTCTCTAAAACGCTCTTTTGTCTAATTCCAAGTTTATGCAATTTTAAAAAAATTTCCATAGATTTAGCTTGAATTGGCTAGGTTGTTGGAGAATCTATATAGGAATACGTGATTAGACTTGATATAAAAATTATTGATGGGTTAATTACATGATTACAACCTTTAATTAAATTTTCACAAATTTAGATTTGTGAGGTCATTATTACAAACGAATTTGGGTGATTCATGGTTAGTTAATACATCTTTTAATATGGGTTTGTCATATATATATATATAGGATTGATATGGATTTTGACATATTCAACACTTAATTGCAAAAATTTAGTGATTTTCAATTGTTATTAATGATAAATCCGAAAATTATGATTTAATTAGAGAAAAATTATTTACCTTTGGTTCTTATTCTTACATGTTTCTAATGTCTTGCTATGCTTTATTTTGATTCAATTCCCCATTGGAAACAATTCTTTTGGAAATTGTGATTTACAAGACCGTAACATACTTTTTCGAAATATTTCTTTTGTAGGAACTTCAATGGAGAATGAGATTGTTCCAAGGAATTCTAAGAGAGGACATAAACCCAAAAAGCATCACGTGACCACCCAAGATCACGAAGCTCAAGCCCCTCGCCCTACACATTCTAAAACTAGATCGAAAAAGTCATCCAAGAAACATGGAAAGGATATTTTGGTGGAGAACGAAGAAGAACTTGGTTACTGATGAATAAATAAAACAGTCCTTTATCCGGTTTCCAAAATTAAAACCTAGATTCACTAATCAATGTAGAATAGTTCAGGTTCGTTAAGGGACCAGCAATACTCTCTAATTCTATGGAAAACAATCTCAGCTAAGCGATTCAAGTTGGGTTTAAATGTCACGATAATTAAAGCAAAACAAAATGTAAAATCGGTTGTAAACAAATAATAGGAAAGCGTTAGGTTAGAGATAATTCTCAGGGATTCGAATATCAAGAACCAAGCAATTATTCAGGCATGCGATTATGAACAAGTCTCGAACTCAACCATAAATATAAGGAGATCCACTTTCATGGCATCTACAACTCTAACAATCAATCTAACACCCTAACTGTCGTTGAGGTTAATAAAGATTATCAAGCATTAGCGATTAGGGTTGATAAGTTCACGAGATGCCCTAACTTCAACTTTCGTTGGCTAAGGATCAAATCGCCCATCTATGTCAATTCCAGCAATTTACAAAATTTTGATAAGTAAATTCAACCTAAGATCAAAGGCTAGGTGATCAAGCTAACCCATGCAATATGATCGACAATAGATGGAGACTATCGAATGATATATATATATATAAAACCTATCTATGCTTAGTTTATGAATTTTAACCCATCGAAAACCCTTAACCTAACTGGATGACTAATCGCTCATGACTAAACAAAGGACAGCAACAAAAGACATAATGAATTGCATTGAAATCGATATAGAGAAGAGTAGGGTTTAAGAAGACTTCAACAAGTATTGGGAAGGCAATTCTCCAAGCTTACAAAACTCTCAAAACAAGTGTATATCTCTCTCTCTCTCACTCTTGATTTCTCTCGCTGCTGCTGTTCTTCGTGATGTCTATGGCGTGATGATCCCAATCTCCAAGGATGAGTATCGAGTCTCTCTCTCTCGATCTCTCTCCTTCGATCTTTCTCCTTCTTTTGTGTATTTTTGCGGCTCTCTCCTTTTTGATCTCTCCGTGATATGTGTGTCCTCCTCTTTTGTGGCTGCGTGATGTCTCCTTTTTATATGCCTTAGGTGGCTGGCCAAAATTAGGGCTTCCTCTGAATTAGGTTTAATGAACTTTCTATATTGGGATTTTCCAGTCAGCGAGAGCACCACGTTTGGTGTGGGTGCTCCTTCTGGGCAACAGGTGCTCCTTTTGGGCAGAATCTTTCAAAAAGATTCCATTTTCCTTCTTTTTCGCCAAGTCCATTTGCAAGACTCCAATCTTTGTTTCCAGCCACTTTTGTACCTAGAAAGACTCAAAAGAGAACGAAAGACTCGATAAAGACCTACAAAAACAAGGGTCAAAACGTGCCAAAAATGCATTATATCAATTTCCCCAGATAAGAGATGAGGAGGATGAAATCACTCAAGTACCAATGCAGTTTGTGGAGGTTACACAAACAATACCTCACGTATCGCCCCCTAAGAAAAAAGACGAGGAAATCGCGAGCTAAATCAACTATGGTTGTAACTCAAGCACCGAGCGTTATCATGAAGCATGTTGGATCCGAAATGAATGCTAACGTGGACTACATGGCTGGTCTACAACAGTTTGCTATGCTTCCAACTCTTGGTATTGATTTCGAGACACTCGATTTACTCGGTTTTCGAAAGGATGTTGAATGGTATCTTGAAGCATTGGGCCTATCGAAGTTTGTGACTATCTCTCACCCTACCTATGGAAGGCTTGCACGTGAATTTCTAGCCACGGTGACATTGTCTTACCCCAAGACAAAGACGGCCATCGCAAAGGAAGGAATTCTAGTTTTTACGGTTAATGAGAAATCGTATACCCTAAGTATTGAAGAACTTTGTGATATTTTGGGACTTGTGTGTCATGAGAGGATCAAGTTCAGTGGTAGTGAAGCTCATTATGATGAATGGTCAAAGATTGGAAAAGATAGATTTAAGCCCGGAAGTTCTAAGGCATCGAAGATTACACATCCGACGATTCGTTATGTTTACTACCTACTTTCTCAACTCATTTTTAGTAGGAATGAGTATGGAGTGGTGAAACAAGAAAAGTTTTACATGCTAATCTCACCGTTTGTGGAGACTCCCGAGAAGGTAAACCTCGCCTCACTTTTAGCTCGAAGAATGGTACAAATCAAACATGATGCCGTTAAGGAGAAAATACCAAAGGGAGCATCGAGTGATTTTGGTGGAACAATCACGGCCATACTACTTGCGTGTGGTGTTGATTTTCATCTTGAAGTCCCTTTGATGGTTGAGAGTAAGCTTGATCTACATGCCCTTCAAAGGAAACATTATCTTTGTGGATGGTACGAGCAATCTACAAATTTTGGGTACCTTTTCACTCCACCATACGAGGAAGAGAACAAGTGTGTTCTACTCCCACATGCGGAAATCCCAGCCTTAAGTGAAGGTAAGACGTACTTTCACCCCACTCGTTCCACATTGTTTTATCGTTGTCCCGGATGTCCTCTTGTTGGAGTTTCGCTCTACTATCAATCCAAGGCAAGGATGGCACGAAAGGAGAGGTCTAGAGGACCACAAGGAGGTGGTATTTTCCAGCCTTCCACATCTCACACGCCACCCCAAGAGCAACAATTTCCAACCGCTACACAAGCCGGTTTTGATGAATGGCTTCGCACTAGCTTTGAGGAAGAAAAGGAGAAGCGAATTGCTCTTGAATCTACGGTTTCTAGGCAAGGAAAGATGATTTCTAAGCTTGTAAAAGCAGTCAAGAAATCAATCCCACATCTCTTTAGGCGCTCCTCTAGAAGCACAACCGCCACAACAAGCAAACAACGAATTTGGTAGCCTTTCGCTCGTCTCTACATTTGAGCTTGATGAAGATGTCGATGATGATGTTTCTAGTCATCCCGACACACGTGCCCTTGATGAGACCGCCACTGCCCAATACGAATATCACTCATTAGTCCAGGCAACCGCTTCAGACGAGACAGAAATCGTCAACTACGATTCCGATGGAGATCGCTTTCACGTGATAGTTCCGGATTCACTAGAGTCTATGTCATCCGTCTTTTGAGCCAGGTGTATCGACTTTTATCTATCCTTTTATTATTATCATTTTTATTTTATTGAGTCATCTCACCCTTGTGTGACTTTTTACACCGGGGACGGTATAAGTTAAGCCTGGGGGGATTTATCGTACTAACGTCCTTTTTCTATTTTCTTATGTTTTGAGTCATTTTAATGATTTTCTTAAAGTTTTTTATTGAGTCGAAAAACATATGTTTCGAACTATGATATTTTCAGGAATTTATGCGTATTTTATGATCTAATCACCATTGTCACATGGTTTGTCCAGGATATACGATTCAGAAACCTTCATGACTAGAACTCGCCCCATATAATTCATCTCGCATAAGTTTTGATGAATCCAATTTTGACTCTATTTTATTTGACTACTAATCTGACTTTAATTATTTCTCATTAAGGATTTAGGTCGGGGAAACGAATCACACATTCATGACATCTTATCCTCTTTTACCACTCTTTGTTGTCATGAATGGCCAGCTCATCTTTAGTTGGTACCCTACCTAAAACCCTTTACCTATTTTCAGACCTCATGCCTTCTCTTTTTAGTTTCACACTTGCAGATATGTGCAAAAACGTAGGAGAGAAAAGGATCGACGCAATTTTCCAATCACTAGAGATGCGACGATTTGGTAAAGAAGGGTAGAGTACAAAAAATAAATTTCAAACAGCTTGGCCGTTTCCTTGGATGACTAATACATGGTAATATTTCGTGCCTATACTTGACTCGTATCAAATAGATACTGTTTTCCCCCTTCGAAAAAAAAGAATATATATATATATATATATATATATAAAAGAAAATAAAAGGAAGGGAAAGGAAAACGGTTATCTAAGAGTTTTAAGGCCAAAAGAATACCCAAGGAATGCCATGATACAAAAGAAGAAACGAGTAAAAGAGATTTCGAGTGATTCCCGGAGAAAGATCTAAGTCTAGGGGAAAAAGACGCGAAGAAAGTGGTTGGGAAATTGTGGATATCAACAGATCCATTCTCTCTTGCGATTTTGCATAATATCTCGCACCCGGAGTCTATGGTAACCCTAAACACTTTTAACCTCACCACATATATTAGCCTTTTTCAAATCCTAGCGCCGTCTACCCCGAATGATTCAATTGATGAGAAATTCACCTATACCTTAATGAATGTAGAGAGTCAAATGAAGTGCAGTTGAGATTTTTGCAGGATTGTAATTAAAACATGGAATAGGCTGCGAAGGTTATGAATGGCGTATGATGAAGATACCCTTGGATCGATCATGTCACATACGGTATTAGTATCAACGTTATTTTCAAAAGGTTTTTCTAAGTTCAAAATTATTTTCAAACTTCTTTTCTATACTTGGATTTTGCTTGAGGACAAGAAAGGTTTAAGTCTGGGGGAGTTGATATATCCCATATTTTACCTATTGTACTATATATTTTACTATGTTTTCTATACATTTATCTACGGTTTTATACCTTTAAAGGTAGTTTTTCTCGTATTTGTAGTTTTAGAGTTTTAACAGGGAAATCAAGGAAAAATGAGCAAAAAGAGCCAAAATAGGTGTAAACCAAGCTACAGCAACTATCATAAGCCAAAGACACTTTCAAGAACCAAGAATTCACAAGAATCAATATTCTACCAAATTGGACAGAACATATATGCCAGAAGTTCAGCGGTGAACGGAGGATCAAATCGATTTGGAATTTGATGAAACTTGGTGTGCAGATATATCTTTGAGTCATCTTCACAATTAAGTTTGAATCATCTCAATTGGAGCTGTGATCAGGAAGTTACACTGGATTTAGTGAAGATACGTCAAGCTGTCTCAGAAATGAAGCAAGTGCAGAATCGATCCAAATACCGGGCCACCTCATGGACCGATATTCTGGGCTGATGCCAGCATAAATCAAGGCAATTTTGGCCCAATACCGGTCGTGTAGCCTGACCGAAATCCCAACCGACGTTGGAGCAGTTTTGACGTAAAAAGACGGATTTGACCTAAATGAAGCCCTAGAAGACCTAAGCCTATATATACTTGTTTTTAGCCTTTTGTTAGGTATGATGCAGTCGAAACAATAGAGTAGTTTAGCATATAGGAGCATCCACCACGAGTTCTCTTGGTGTTCTTCTTTAGATTTGGATTCTAGAGCAATCCGGTGGATGATCTCGCTTTGTATCTCGATATAGAGAAGAATCCTCTTACCCTTACTCTTTAATTCAAGTTTATTTATCATAAATTCATCATCTATCTCTGGTTCTTCGTGCATCATGTCTGAGTAGTTTTATTTGTTAGGTTTTAGGTTTTCAATGAGTTTCATAATTCGATAATTGATTGATGATTGTTTAGGGAATACATTAGAGTCTTCATCTTTACTTATACTCAATGCATGATCGCTTTACCGTGCATTTAATGATCTGATCTTAGGTTGATATACTCTCCAAAAGCTTGTTATATTGCCTGAACTAGTATTTGATGAGCCAAAAGCCTTAACAATTCGAAAGGTTAGTTAAGGAGTGCGGTGAACTTTATCAAACTTGAACTTTAATGCATGTTTTCACCTTGTAATAACCTTCGATAGTTGAGTCTATTAGGGTGTTAAAAATTAGATGGTTAGTTACGTCACGATAGTGGGATGACCTTAAATCAGTGCTTTGTGTTCTAGACGGTTCATAATTCCTAAATCCCTAAAATCAATCAATCTTTATTGTTGCATGATTCTCTGCGAAATACCTAAGTCCTAACGCTTTTCTTTTATTGATTTTCATTACAATTTACATTCGTTGCTTGCTTACTTTATTTTCAATCACAAAAACGACAACAATATCTTGTTCTAGCTTTGTTTTATTCATTACAATTTGAAGTGTGGTTAAGAAGTCCTTGTGGATACGATTCCTTATCTATACTAGCCGTGATTGCTGTGCACTTGCAGGTAGTTAGTTGAGAGGTAAAACTCGACTCGCATCAAGTGTTAGAGCGTATGAATCACACCATCATGGATAAAGTCCGTTGTATGCTGTCTGAAACTGGACTTGAACAAAAGTTATGGGCAGAGGCTGCATCCATAGCAGCTTACTTGATAAATAGGTCTCCAAACTCAACCATTGGTTTTAAACTACCTGAGGAGTTGTGGTTTGGTAAGAAACCAAATCTATCCAATCTCAAGAGATTTGGTTGTACGGCTTATGTACACACTTTACAAGCCAAGACAGAACCTAGAGCAATCAAGGGGTTCTTCATGGGCTATTCTAAAGGTGTCAAAGGGTTTAGAGTTTGGATTCCAGAAGCTCTCAAGTGTGTTATCAGTAGAGATGTCATATTCTATGAGGATCAGTTTTATAAGGAGGCTATGGGTTCTGAGGTGGTTGCTTCACCAAAAGTTGCAAGAAAGAAAGTTTCTAAAAAGGTCTCATTTAGTCCTTGTCTTATACAAGGATCTTCAAATATGAGTCCTAGCCCAGGTGGAGCTACTGCAAAGTCTTCAGGTTTAGGTGGAGTATCTTCTTCAGAGTCGGATACAGAGGAATGGAGTTCTTCTCAAGGTGGAGCTGCTTCAAGGAAAGGTTCTTCAGAAGTAGAGTCTACTGATTCAAAGATAAATGAAGAAGATAGTGACTCAGATTCTGCACCTATATCAGAACACATTTTGGCTAGAGACAGGATCCAAAGGCAGAGAAAGAAGCCTGCTAAATACACAGATACTAACTTTGTGTATTATGCTTTTGCAGGTGCTGCTGCTGTTGACCTGGATGAACCACTCTCATATTCTGAAGCCATATCCAACAATGATGGAGACAAATGGAATGGAGTATGAATGAAGAAATGGATTCCTTATATAGAAATGATACTTGGGTTCTTATGAACAGGCCAAAAGACAAGAGAGTCATTGGAAACAAGTGGATATTCAAGCGTAAACAAGGAATACTAGGAGTGGAGGATCCTAGGTTCAAAGCCAGACTAGTAGCAAAAGGGTTCACTCAGATTGAAGGAATAGACTATAATGAGATATTTGCACCTGTGGTTAAACATGTTTCTATTAGACTAATATTGTCTCTTGTGGTGTATGAGGATATGGAAGTAGAAAAGATGGACGTCAAAACTGTCTTTTTCAATGGAGTCCTTGAAGAAGAGATCTTCATAGAGCAACCAGAGGGTTGCTTGGTTAAAGGGAAAGAGAAGAAAGTCTGTCTTCTCAAGAAATCTCTGTACGGTTTAAAACAGAGTCCTAGGCAGTGGAACAAAAGGTTTGATGAGTTCATGCAGCATTAGGAGTTCTACAGGTGCCATAGGGATCCATGCGTCGATGTCAAAGGAGACTCTATTGAAGATCAAGTGTATCTTCTCATCTATGTTGATGACATGCTGATTACATCTAAGAATTCTGAAGGTATCTCACAACTTAAGTGGAGTTTGGAGCAAGAGTTTGAAATGAAGGATCTTGAGCCAGCAAGCAAAATACTGGGTACGGAGATCATTAGAGATAGAAAAAATGTTTGAGGTCAAAAGCTATCTCAGGAGAAGTATCTATCACAAGTTCTACAAACATTCAAAATGTTTGATTCAAAGCCGGTAACAACTCCAATTGGCTCTCAATTCAAACTAAAGAGCCTGAATGAAGCTGAGAGTGTTACAGAAGCTGCTTTGATGGACGAAGTTCCCTATGCCAGTGCAGTAGGGAGCTTAATGTATGCAATGGTCGGCACAAGGCCTGACCTTGCTTATGCAGTAGGTTTGGTTAATAGGTTTATGGGTAATCCTGGAAGATGTCACTAGCAAGCAGTGAAGTGGATTATGCGATACCTAAAAGGAGTGTCAGATTTGTGTCTGACATTTACTAAGAGGGATCATTTCAACGTTGAAGGATTTTCTGATGCAGATTTTGCTGCAGATATTGACAGAAAGAGATCAATTACTGGTTATGTTTTTCAGATTAGTGGTAATAGTATCAATTGGAGGTCAAGCTTACAACCAGTTGTTACTCTATCAACTACATAAGCTGAATACATTTCATTTACAGAGGCAATAAAGGAAGCTATGTGGCTAATGGGATTCTGCTAAGAACTAAAGATTCTCAAAGTGTTATATGCTTATCTAAAAACAGTGTTCGTCACGAGAGGAATAAGCATATAGACACTAAGCTAAACTTCATCAGAGATGTTACAGCTCAAGGGGAGATTACAGTTCATAAGATTCACACAAAAGTTAATCCTGCGGATTTAATGACTAAGTCATTACCAAGACCAAGGTTCGAAGAGGGTCTGGGTCAGCTCAACATCGCCTAAGTGTGTAGTGACTTCACTCAGGTACAGGGTTCATCTCGTAACAAGGACAGAAGGAAACAGGTTAGTGGTTTCTGGAAAAATGCTTATGTGAGATTTTGGTTTGTGTTCAAAATTCTAAGTCAGAGAGGATTTTTATTACTACCTAAGCGAAATGGTTTGGTCTGTCGGGTTCTGAGATCAGAGGGTGTAGCAGAATCATCAGTTCTTCAGGTCGAGTTGGCTCAGGATGTAGAGAGAAGGCGAAAGGGTCTTCAGATCTCAGGGATCTCAGGCTAGAGTCGAAGCGAAGGGTTTGCTGGTGATGAGTAGACGAATCATCGGAGGAGGGTTTCTTCAGGATTGTTGAAGCTGCAAGGTTGAAATCGGGGTCAGACTTCAAAAGCTGAAAGTCAACAAAGAGATGTGGTAAGGCTGTAGGATTTTGGTGATAAGTCGAAAGGTAAGACTTACATATTATGGCCACGACAGTGATGGTACAAGGAGGAGCACCAAAGAGATTTCCACGGCGAGGTGATTGATAATCGCCAAGGCATATCAAGAAAAAAAAAGTGGGTCTTTTGCGGAGTGTTCGAGAGAGAGACAACATTAGGTTTTGACAAAAATTGTCAAAGGTGGATATTATGGGCTGATTGTCAATTGTTGTCCAAGGCCCAAAGCCCATTAAAGAAGCTGCAGCTGGATTTTTGTTTTGGGCCCGGATCAAGAGAAGAGAGAGATTCAGTTTTTGGGCTGGTTTTGTATATCAAACCCAAAAGAGAAACAAATATGTTTTTTCTGTTACAAGGATAAGAAGGAGGGGTTTTGCTTCTTCTTCAATAAATCTGTAACCTTGTACTCTCTCTAGATTCTAAGAAGATAATCTCTCTCATTTAAAAACCGACTTGACGCCATTGTTATAAGGCTCAAACTCCGGTGAAGCTCTTGTATTCTTTTCCGATTAAGGAGATTGTGGACCACCGTCGTCCACCCGAGATGTACCCGTAAAAGGGGATCTCGGTGATCATTGTTTTGTGTTTTACGTTTACGTTTACGTTTCCTACGATTCAACACAAGCATCAATTAGATTACTAGATCCATCGGATTATACAAAAGTGAAGAGGTTAAAACCTAACAGAGGGATGGAAGATTTAATTCATATCTTGCATTACGAGGTCCGGCTTGGTTACACAATTTATTAGCCCGCGAGGCTTGTGGATAGCATCTTTATTCCCTTGTCATTGGGTATGATGCTTAGTCTGCGAAGTATTGTTGTTTTGGTGTTGGTTTTGGATTCTTGTTACTCGTTAAGTTTTTAATAAAACTCTTAATGGTTAAAAATAAAATAATAATAATAAAGTTAGAAGTTTGAAAAAACCAAAAAAATTGAAAATTTAAAACAGGAACATGTAAAAACAATTGTGGAGGTTTTTTATACAGAATTTCCTGACATATCTTTTTCTTTTGTGGTTTTCAATATTTTCATGAGATGATTCTTTTTTTTCTTCTGAATAATACTTTATTTCTCTTTTCTTCTTCCCTCTACATTTTTTAGCATATAAGACAAAAGAAAGAAAGATACAATACAATTTTACCCAATAACTAGGATTTAACCCGTGGTACACCACGAGTCTATGTTTTTTTCGAAATTTTTATATCTATTTTATTTTAACTTTTGTATTGTTAGAATATCATAGTGGTTACTTTATTTTAACGTAATTGTTTGTATTTTATCTTTGTTTTAATTGGTTTGAATCTCTGACTTTAGTATAGACTACGATTCATTTTTGTATACATCAATTTCTTATATGAGAATATAAATGTTATGACGTAGTTATACAGAATAGCGGATTATTCAGAATAGCGAATATATAAAAGACAATGGGATAATTTTTGTTTGATAAGTTAAACGCACATCATAGTAATACAAATATATCACGCCCAAACAAAATATCAACAACTGATAACTTAATAGACTTAAAAAAAAGACATTAAACCACATAACAAACTTCATAAACATCAAAATCCTTTTCCATTTTCGATCATCTAATATGTAATAAGCTTTTAAGACTCGTGATTTAGGAGTTTATTGTCGATTTAATTTGTTTCCATAGAGAGACTTTTCGATTTAGGAAGAGAGAATAAACTTTTAAGACCCGTGATTTAGGAGTTTATTGTCGATTTAATTTGTTTCCATAGAGGGATTTTTCGATTTAGGAAGAGAGAAGAAGCTTTTAAGACCCATGATTTAGGAAGAAGGATGAATATTTTCGATCATCTAATAGGTAATAAGCTTTTAAGACTCGTGTATCATAAATTATTGTCGATTTAATTTATTTCCATAGAGTGACTTTTCGATTTTTGATTGGGAAATATCCTAGATTAGGAGTGTTTGGAATTTGATTGGCAATATCCTAGATTAAGAGTGTTTGGAAACAAACTTAAAAGGCTGCAAAAATAATAATATAGACCCGTGATTTAGGAGTTTATTGTCGATTTAATTTGGTTCCATAGAAGGACTTTTCGATTTAGGAAGAGAGAAGAAACTTTTAAGACCCGTGATTTAGGAGTTTATTGTCGATTTAATTTTTTTCCATAGAGGGACTTTTCAATTTCGGAAGAGAGAAGAAGCTTTTAAATCCATGATTTAGGAAGAAAGATGAACATTTTCGATCATCTAATAGGTAATAAGCTTTTAAGACCCGTGATTTAGGAGGAATGAAGAATATTTTAGATTTAGAATATGGAAAAAATTTGTTTCCACATAACAAACTTCATAAACATCAAAATCATTTCCCATTTTCGATCATCTAATAGGTAATAAGCTTTTAAGACCCGTGATTTAGGAGTTTATTGTCGATTTAATTTGTTTCCATAGAGGAACTTTTCGATTTAGGAAGAGAGAAGAAGCTTTTAAGACCCATGATTTAGGAAGAAAGATGAATATTTTCGATCATCTAATAGGTAATAAGCTTTTAAGACCCGTGATTTAGGAGGAAGGAAGAATATTTTAGATTTAGAATATGGAAAAAGCTTTTAAAACTCGTGTATCATACATTATTGTCGATTTAATTTGTTTCCATAAAGTGACTTTTCGATTTTTGATTGGCAAATATCCTAGATTAGGAGTGTTTGGAAACAAACTTAAAAAGCTAGATTAGGAGTGTTTGGAAACAAACTTAAAAAGCTGCAAAAATAATATATAGATTACACGACACAAGTGAGAGAATAATGACATAAGCAAGGGATCAGGAGTGAATTGTGACGAGTTGAAAAAGACATTTTATGAGATTGTGACCAATATATGAGCAATTCTCACTTACGGACTCGGATCGTTCCCAAATTGGATGTACCCGAACCATAAGGATAAGTATGTCAGAGCAGATGAAGATGGACGGTGTCGAGTGTTAGCGACTCCTGTATCAAGGCCAGCTAGTTTCCGCCTTAGAGTACATTGAATATCTCGAATCACCTGAGCCGACGGCTTGGTTTTGAGTCTGTGTAATCGAGCATTCCTTTCCTTCCATAACTCATAAATTCTTGCTTGGAGCCGTAACATGCAAATGGTGTTTAGTTTTGGCAAAGAAGATGCATACCTAACCCATGTAACAATGTTATCATAGCCTGTTGGGGGATTGAACCATTGGTGCATGAAAAAGGGATTCCCAAACCTCGGTCGCATAAGTACATTGAAAGAACAAATGCGAACGTGATTCCATAACAGCGACGCAAAGCAGGCAAGTATGAGGAACATGTAAACCCCAACTTCGAAGCTTGTCTCTAGTCGGTAAATGATCCCAAGTTACCACCCAATGCACGAAGGCATGTTTGGATATATTTTGCGAGAACCAAACAGATTTGTTCCAGTTTACCACTTGACCAACGGGATGCAGAAAGGTCCAAGTTTTAGATGCTGAGAATACTCCTGGAACACCAAGCAGCATATTGCTCCATTTAAACTTATATAGTAAACCATTAACCAAAATCGGAACGTCCGGAAGAATAGCTTTAAGAAAGAGAGTAATAGGATGTCGTCCCCTAGGCAATGTCCACCTCCCATTACGGACCGCCTGGGAAACAGTGGCCATCTTGTTAATCCCTGAAACCCTAGGTCCATTAGCACCCGTTAAATTGATAAGTGGACCTAGCTTAGTCCAGTCATCATACCAAAAAGGGCCAATGTGCCTGCTCCAACATTGCAACATAAGAAAGACCTTGCAAGAGATCTCAATTTAAGCAATTTCTTTCAAATCCAACTACCAATGGAGCCCTCATTTACCTCCCAGAAAACTTGTCCTCGAAGCAGCACTTTCCTTACCCAGGAAACCCACAACGACCCACTCTGAGTAAAGAGAAGCCAAATTAATTTAAGACCGAAAAATTTATTCCAAGCCTCGAATCTCCTGAGTCCAAGACCTCCTTCCTCTTTTGGTGTACAAACCGAATCCTAAGAAACTTTTGCACCATGTGCTGAATTTGGTGCGCCTGGCCAAAGAAATGAATTACAAAGCCTTTCGACTTCATGCAAATAACATTTTAGAAGAGGAAAGACTTTTGCCTAGAAATTCACTATACCAACTAGGACAAATTTGATCAATTGAAGTCTTCCCGCAAAAGACAAATGTTTGACTAACCAAGAGGTAATGCGCTGCTTTACCCTTTCGATAAGTGGCTATTAGTCTATTGGCTTCATCTTTTGTGGCTGCAAAGAAAGCCCCAAGTATCGTAGCGGTAAGGAGCCAGCCGCAAAACCAAATCTAGACGCTAAATCCAAGGTAAAGGCCATGTTATTTCCATCAAGGGACAGAAAGTCTTCCTCAAGTTGATTACCAAACCAGACCCAATGTAGAAGCGATCAAAAACATCCATCATTCCCTCCAAAGAAGCTGTTGAGCCATCGAAGAAGATAAGGATATCATCTCCGAAACTCAGATATGTCACCAATGGATCTAAGCATTGCGGATGTGGTGTAAATCTGCTTGCTACAGCGGCCTTGTCAAGCTCCTTCAATAGAATATCCATGGCTAAAACGAACAGTGATGAGGAAATTGAGCCGCCTTGCCTCAAGCCTTTTTTTCCTGGAAAGTACCTGATATGAGTCGAGTTTTGCCTCTCAACAAACTATTACTGCAAGTGCACAACAATCACGGTTAGTATAGATAAGGGATCGTATCCACAAGGACTTCTTAACCACACTTCAAATTGTAATGAATAAAACTAAGCTTTAACAAGATATTTTTGTCGTTTTTGTGATTGAAAAAAAAAGTAAGCAACGAGTATAAATTGTAATGAAAATCATTAAAAGAAAAGCGTTAGGACTTAGATATTTCGCAGAGAATCATGCAACAATAAAGATTGATCGATTTTAGGGAATTAGGAATTATGAACCGTCTAGAACACAAAGTAATGATGTAAGGTCATCCCACTTTCGTGACGTAACTAACCATCTACGTTTTAGCACCCTAATAGACTCAACTGTCGTAGGTTATTACAAGGTGAAAACATGCATTAAAGTTCAAGTTTGATAAAGTTCACCGCACTCCTTAACTAACCTTTCGAATTGTTAAGGCTTTTGGCTCATCAAATACTAGTTCAGGCAATATAACAAGCTTTTGGAGAGTATATAAACCTAAGATCAGATCGCTAAATACGCGGTAAAGCAATCATGCATTGAGTATAAGTAAAGATGAAGACTCTAATGTATTCCCTAAACAATCATCAATCAACTATCGAATTATGAAACTCATTGAAAACCTAAAACCTAACAAATAAAACTACTCAGACATGATGCACGAAAAACCAGAGATGGATGATGAATTCATGATAAATAAACTTGAATTAAAGAGTAAGGGGAAGAAGATTCTTCTCTATATCGAGATACAAAGCGAGATCATCCACCAGATTGCTCTAGAATCCAAATCTAATGAAGAACACCAAGAGAAAGTCGACCAAAGAACACGACCGGTATTGGGTCCAAAGTGACTTGATTTGTGCTGGCATCGGCCCAGAATATCGGTCCACAAGGCGGCCCGGTATTTTGGTCGTTTCTGCACTTGCTTCGTTTCTGAGGCAGCTTGACGTGTCTTCAGTAAATCTAGTGTATCTTTCTGTTCACAGCTCCAATTTATATGCTTAAAACTTCATTCTAAAGCTGACTCAAATATCTATTTTCACACCAAGTTTCATCCAATTCCAAATCAATTTGACCTTCTATTCACTGCTAAACTTCTGGCGTATACGTTCTGTCCAATTTGGTAGAATGTTGTATCTTGTGAATTCTTGGTTCTTGATAGTGTCTTTGGCTTATGAAAGTTGCTATGGCTTTGGTTACACCTATTTTGGCTCTTTTTGCTCTTTTTTCCTTGATTTCCCTGTTAAGACTCTAAAACTACAAATACGAAAAAACTACCTTTAAAGGTATAAAACCGTAGATAAATGCATAGAAAACATAGTAAAATATATAGTAATATAGGTAAAATATGGTACATATCAGTACCCCACAAGCATGCCATTGAAGTTTATAGAGAACGTAGTAGTAGTGATACACTCTTTAATCCAAGATATAAAGACAAAAGGCAACTTAAAAGCCTTTAGGATATTAATCACAAACATCCAATCCACACTATCATAAGCTTTCATAGGATCCACTTGTAAGCAGCCTCGTTTCGTGTCCGCTGGTTTCTGAAAATCAACAACCAATTTTGATGCCAACAAAACGTTTTCACATAAGAGCCTATCTTTGATGAACCCAACTTGATTGTTCTGAACTGCCGCTGCCATAACAACTTGAGCTTTGCACTGAGGATCCGAGAAATGACCTTATATATTGTGGAGCATCAGGATACCGGTCTAAATTCAGATAAGCGTTCAGCACCAACGCGTTTAGGAATAAGTGTGATGGCAGTAGCATTGACCGGCCTAACAAGCTGGGAAATGACAAAGAAATCCTGAACACTAGCGATTACAACCTCACCAACCAAATCCAATGAAGATGTAAGAAACTCGGCGGTAAATCCATCAGGCCCTGGAGCTTTATTCTTAGGCAATGAGAACATCACGACTTGTATCTCATCAGAGGATGGAATTAGGGACAACTTCTGACCAAAGTCATTATTACATCGGAAAGGATGTAAACTCTTGATGTGATCCACAGAGAAAGGAGTGATAGTCTCGTTAGAGCATCCAAGTAAATTGAAATAGAAATGCTCCACTAACAACTTTAACTCCGCTGTATTTGTTACCTTCACCCCATTATCCGTTCTCAGAGCATGAATGATATTCATGGCCAAGTTCGCTTTAACAGAACTTTGATAAAACCTAGTATTAACATCACCAACAGCTAGCCATCTTATTCTCGACTTCTGGCTTAAGAAGAACTCCTCCGTAGCCGATCAGAAATTCCAGGAAATCCAAGCGTATTGCTCCGCGACAAAAAATTCCGGCGAAGGAGAGGAAATAACTTGTTGTTGTAACAAAATTTTCTTCTCTAAACCATCTTTTGATCTTTTTTGAATGTCACTAAAACTCTATCTGTTTAGAGATTTACAAAAGAACTTTGCATCTCTAAGTCTGTGAAGGAGCTCAATCATTGGAGAATCAGTGAAGGAAGAATCATTCCAAGCCTCCTCAAGCAGTCTTTTGTAATATGGATGAGTCGTTAGGAAGGTATAAAATCTAAATGGTGTTTTCCGGTGCTCAACAACTGTGGATAACTTAACCAGACATGGCGAATGATCAGAAGGCCATGGTGCGTCAAATATGAGATGAAACAGGGAACATATCCAACCATTTTTCATTGCATAACGCTCTATCCAGTTTCCTTGTGATGGGATTAACAGGCTGTCGATTTGCCCAAGTAAAGAAGCACCCTCTGCTGGCTAAATCAAAGAGCCTGCTTGATGACAAACAGTCCTGCATAGCAGCCATACCAATCCTTGACTAAACATACGGATACAAAGAAAACAACTTTGATGAGGATAACACTTGGTTAAAGTCTCCCAAAAGAATCCAGGGAGATTGAGAGATTAAAGGAGATCTTGCAATGTGAAGAATTGATTCCCAAAGAGGGCGTCTACCAACTTCTGTATTCCTCCCATACGCAAACCCAACTTTGATGGACTGATTGGTAGCTGGAATGAATACTCCACATAACACCAACTGATCAGTTTTTAAGTAAGTTACCAATGATACACTTCTACTCCAGGCCACAATTATTCTCCCGTTTCCAGCAGTATTGGAGTGATTACTATCAAACCTCCACCCCGGAAGAACTCTGCTTATAACCGTCAAAATATTATTCTCTCTCACACATGTTTAGAGGTTATCCCTGAGAAACACACTTCTGTTTATTATGGCAGTTTAGGCCTCTAGTGTTCCAACAAAAAATCATCGGAAATCCAAAAAGTTGAGAAACTGAAGATTTAGGCTACCACGAAGGAATCCATCCCCTTATGGGAAAGATTCTATGGGACCTGAGTTGTAGAGCTGCTTATTAAAGAAATAGAAGTATCCACACGAGGCAAAGAGTTCATAGCTTCAAGTAAACTTACAGCCGCAGCTTCTTTCGACCTCTTTTCCGAGCTCTAACAGATTGGGAGCAGACAACCCGGTCTAGAGATGAGCCAACTGAACGTAGTCTCGATTGAGAGAACTTGATGCCAGTTTATTCTTCATGAAACCTAGACAAAGTCATAGATTGCTCCTCCTTTGCACTCCCACGCGTACGACTAAAAGGAGGAATGTGCAGTGACCTACAACGGACGACGGCTGAGCTGCCAGAAGAGTCGATAGAGGGGTCGTTGGAGGGAGAAGCAATAGGGGAAGGAGGCATACTTTTGGCCCTGGGGACGCAAACAACCTTGTCCACACCAAGAGGTTGAGAGGTAGAAGTAATGGAGCCCTTACATTTTCTCTTTACAATTGTCCATTCCGAGGAAAAACCTGCATCCCCCAACAAGCTAACATATTGCAGCTTCTGAGAAGGAAAGCTAGTTGACCTATGCAAAGCAAGAGAGGGAGGAGAAGGACACTGATATACCCTATATTTTACCACTTTTTCTATCTATTTTAATATGGTTTTCATATATATTAATAAAGCTTTTGGACCAAAAGAGCTAGTTTTCTTGTATATGTAGATTTTAAGGTCTTAACAGGTTTTATCATCAAAAGGATGTAAAATGGAGCAAAAGGAGTATCATCTATGATGCAGCTACTTATCCAAGTCAAAGGAACCAAGCCAAGTCACTTTATCTTGAAGATAATGCACATTCTCCTACTAGACAGAACGTATACGCCAGACGTTCACTGAAGAACAGAGGATCAAATAAGTTGGGAATTCAATGAAACTTGGTATGAAGATATCTCTTTGAGTTAGCTTTCCAATGGAGTTGGAATTTCATCAATTGGAGCTGTAATTTAGAAGATACACTCGAAACACTAAAGACATGTCAAACTGCCTCCGAAGTGAAGTTAGTGCAAAATGGAGCCAAGCACCGGGCCAGCCCATGGGCCGATATCCAGACCTTTTTCCGACCTTCTAGAAGAGTCATGGAATCTTCCAATACCGGTCACGCAACCTAACCGTTATCGTGTCCGAAATTGCCTCAGTTTCGACCAAAAAGACGTATTTGCCCGAAGAAACCCTAGCCGACTTAAGCCTCCTTGAACCCCTATATATACCTGCTTTTAGCCTCTCTAGGAACTCAAGCAGCTGGCCTTAACAGCCTAAATCAATACCTAAACAATGTATTTTGTTTTTCTCTTGTTCTTCATGTTTATTTGATTATAGAAGCCTTTAAGGATAGATTGATCTTTGCCCTATTGAAAAGAGATGAGATCTAACTCCTTACGCTTAGATAGATCAACGAATTATACTATCTATGTGCTTTACTATTGCTGCTACGTGTTGCAAAACATGTTAGAGTATTAGTGATATATCATGGTTTTTACCCATTTTCGACCATGATATACGTCCTTTTCATAGAGTCTTTTTGGTATTTTTCGAGTTGTTTTGAGTCTTTGCAGGTTATTGGACGATTGGAGCTTTATGGGAGCTTTTGGAGCATTTTGGGAGCATCAAGGAAAGAAGAGCTAAAGTGATCAAGTCGGAATCGAGTTTTCAAGGCTGTGTCGATCGACACGGACCTGTGTGTCGATCGACATGCCCGTCTGACACGTGAAGACTTCAAATTTTGAAGAAATTCCAGTTTGGCCCAAAAAGCCCAGAAGTTTACACCAAGGCCCAATCCGATTTTTAGACAATATAAATAGTTTTTCCTTAGGTTTTCATGTTGATATCTTATTTTTAATTAAGACTTGGAGATTCAGAGCTTTGAGGAGATTTCAGACTTCCGAATTCCATCGCTTTCGAAACTCTGTATCTCTTACTCTAACTTTTTAATGCAAATTATTTATTCATTGATAATGTTTACATCATCTATGTCTGAGTAGTTTGCTTGTTAGGTTGAGGGTAGTTCTAGGGTTTGATGAGAAATTGGTAGGATTGACACCCTGTTAGGATTTATCTTTATGTTCTTCATCTAGATTGATTTAACTCTGATTTTAGGATTGATCAACTAAAATTGGATATCATAGGTTGTTTAATAGATGCGAAAGTATTATTGATAACCTGAAATAATCTTAGATGAGCAAAATTACTTATTCACAAAGAAATTTGGTTTAGGAATTTTGTGAGCAATTAAACTTGAACTATAAAGATTGATTTAATTCTCTAGGTTCGCAAAGAAATTTGGGATTTAGGAATCTAATCATAGATAGTCTCTGCAACGAAAGTTGATTGATTTTACATTCGTGTTTATGTTCTAGAACGGTTCTTAATAAAATCCTACAGTTTAAATATATTTGTGTCGATCGACACAAACCTGTGTGTCGATCGACACGATCGAATCTCAAATCATCCCTACGAATTACCCAAGGTCTAACCTTTGTCTAAATTGAATTCTAAAATCTTGATAATCATTTATTCGTTTGCTTACTGTTTTTATTCATTCACTCATATTTACTTAACAAAGTTTGAACTCACGAATTGGTTGTGTTATTCGATTCCCTGTGGATTCGACCCCTAAGTACTACATCGATCTCTTAATTTGAGAGAGTAGCTCAGGGCAAATTTGAGCATATCAAATTTTGTCTAAGTTCTGACACAGTCAAGCTAATGACTTAAAACAAGCGCTTAGTGGGAGGCAACCCACTGGTAAGTCTACTTATTTTTGTTTGATTTTCTCTTTTGTTTACTAATTTTTAGTTTTGATTTTAAGCATTTTAGATTTCAAAAAAAAAAGAGAGACGAGACGAGAAAACCAATGTGTCGATCGACACACCTGCTTGTGTCGATCGACATGAGCTGCAACAGGTAAGTTCTCGTTCTTTTCAATTAGTTTTTCTTTTTCTTTTTCTGTTCTTTCACCAACTCTAGGTTTGATAACACTGGGGACAGTGTTGTTTAAGTCTGGGGGAGGTAGTTACTAACTTTGTGGTTGTTTTTTAGAGTCAGTTCAAAACGTTTTATTGAGTCAAAATAGTCAGTTGGAGACAATGATCCTTCTTTTGGTTTAGTGGATCGTCTCTTTCAGTTGTGTTACCATTTTTCCAGGATCGATTTCAGAGAAGACTAATGGGAAATCCTAAGGATGACTAGTTAACTAGAGACGTCTGTTACTTCCAGCATAATTCGCCCAGGGTTCGAGCTAATTATGCGGTCTCCTCGGTGATTGGTGTTCGTAGAGCTTGACTCCTCATTCATACCTGACAAGTACAATCTCTGTTGAAAGTAATGGTACTCCTCTCCTCATTCAAATAATAGAAAAAAAATAAATAAAAATTTTTTTTTGAATGATTTGGGGTGATATGATAGTTCTTGAGTATAAGATGAGAAAATGAAATTCTAGTGAGTCAGTACTCAAGAGGTGATCACCTGGAACTCAAAAGCAGCAGTCTGAGTCCCTTAAAACGGATGAAGAGGACGAGTGATCTCACGACCCTGTCTCCTCACAAGGAACAATAGTAGTGAAAGCACTGTTTTTGAGTTTCTGAATCGAATAAGTCTGGGGGAGAGAAAGAGTACCAAAGGTTGTATGGTTCACTAGTCGTGGTATTGTATGGGAATGAGTCTATAAGGTTCTTGACATCGAGATCTGGGACGAGACCCAGCAATAAGGACTAGTGGATTATGCTGTGAAGTGATGGATGAATTTGGGAAGCTGCGAAAGTCTGCGGAGAAGTACATGGTGGTCTGATTCTGGGTTGGTTCTGTATTATGTGGTTCACTAGATTGGAAGGGTCAGTTCATTGCTCCAAGGGAAGGTAAGTTTTTGTGTTTTCAAACCTCTTTCACATTCTTGGTTTATGTTTTGCTTGAGGGCAAGCAAATGCTAAGTCATGATATAAGTCCTTTTCATAGAGTGTTTTTGGTATTTTTCGAGTTGTTTTGAGTCTTTGCAGGTTATTGGACGATTGGAACTTTATGGGAGCTTTTGGAGCATTTTGGGAGCATCAAGGAAAGAAGAGCTAAAATGATCAAGTCGGAGTCGAGTTTTCAAGGCTGTGTCGATCGACACGGACCTGTGTGTCGATCAACATGCCCGTCTGACACGTGAAGACTTCAAGTTTTGAAGAAATTCTAGTTTGGCCCAAAAAGCCCAGAAGTTTACACCAAGGCCCAATCCGATTTTTAGACAATATAAATAGTTTTTCCTTAGGTTTTCATGTTGATATCTTGTTTTTAATTAAGACTTAGAGATTCAGAGCTTTGAGGAGATTTCAGACTTCCGGATTCCATCGCTTTCGAAACTCTGTATCTCTTACTCTAACTTTTTAATGCAAATTATTTATTCATTGATAATGTTTACATCATCTATGTCTGAGTAGTTTGCTTGTTAGGTTGAGGGTAGTTCTAGGGTTTGATGAGAAATTGGTAGGATTGAAACCCTGTTAGGATTTATCTTTATGTTCTTCATCTATATTGTTTTAACTCTGATTTTAGGATTGATCAACTAAAATTGGATATCATAGGTTGTTTAATAGATGTGAAAGTATTATTGATAACCTGAAATAATCTTAGATGAGCAAAATTACTTATTCACAAAGAAATTTGGTTTAAGCAATTTGTTAGCAATTAAACTTGAACTATAAAGCTTGATTTAATTCTCTAGGTTCGCAAAGAAATTTGGGATTTAGGAATCTAATCATAGATAGTCTCTGCAACGAAAGTTGATTGATTTTACATTCGTGTTTATGTTCTAGAACGGTTCTTAATAAAATCCTACGGTTTAAATATATTTGTGTCGATCGACACAAACCTGTGTGTCGATCGACACGATCGAATCTCAAATCATCCCTACGAATTACCCAAGGCCTAACCTTTGTCTAAATTGAATTCTAAAATCTTGATAATCATTTATTCGTTTGCCTACTGTTTTTATTCATTCACTCATATTTACTTAGCAAAGTTTGAACTCACGAATTGGTTGTGTTATTCGATTTCCTGTGGATTCGACCCCTAAGTACTACATCGATCTCTTAATTTGAGAGAGTAGCTCAGGGCAAATTTGAGCATATCAATTAGCTTTGATTTGATTTCTATGCACTTTCTTAATTCTATGCTTTTACGTATTTAATCGTTTAGAGATTTATTCTAGAATTGATTCTTCATCTTTATTTATACTCAAAGCACGAACTGGCCTAGCTACCCAGGGAGTGATCTTAGGTTAATATACTCTCCAAAAGCTTGTTATATCTTTGGACCTAGTATTCGATGAACTAGAAACCTTAACAATTCGATAGGTTAGTTAAGAAGTTTAGTGAACAATCAATCTTGAGCATAAAGCATGTTTTCACCTTGTAATAACCTGCGATAGTTGAGTCTATTAGGGTGCAAAACGTAGATGGTTAGTTACATCACGATAGTGGGATGACCTTACCTTAGTGATATGAGTTCTAGAACAACTAGTCTTAAAATCTTAAATCGATTGCTTGTGTTTTACATATGTTTTGTGAATTGCTTGATTTCTAATCTTAATTGATATATATCCCTTTACTTTTATTGCTTTGTTATTTGCTACCATAAAACCCAAAAACCAAATAATATGTTCCCTTAGCTTAATCCGAATCATATAGGTTTGTAGCGCATTCATCACTTAGTCCTCAGCGGAACGATCCCTAAGTACTACAATTGTCTTAACTGTGCACTTGCAGTTCCCTAGGGTTATATATTTAAGGGAACTTAACTTAAACGGCACATAAATTAGGTAATATTACTAGAAGTATATAAAACGTTTTTTTATTACTGATTTATTTTAAATGTCCAGCGTGCCCTTGTAATTACGTTCTAACAAAAAACCTAATTACAAGAATGCCATTACTTTTAAGTGCCACGCCAAATAAAATTCGGCGCCACATAGGAAATCGCTGACGTGTATTAATGAACTCAGCCGTAAAGCATTATGGCGGTATTGACGGCTGAGTTATATATACGATGTGGCTGACTTAAAAAAATTGGGTGATTTACATATACAAATAAGCCAAACGTTACGGCTGAGTTACAAAACGTGGCTGATTTAAGATCTTCTGGTTGACTTAAGATTTATGTGATGGCTGAGTTTACAAAAATCTGCCTGATTTATGAGCGAATGGCTGACTTACGTACATATATGACGGCTGATTTGTACATCGCTTGGTTGAGATATTTTTTCTCACGATGATGGAATGATCATCGATTGGCTGTGTTACTAAACGGACGGCTTACCTATGAAAGGTAGTTACGGCTGATTTAAGTATAATTAGCGTAAATCAGCCGTGTTTAGCTTGATTAATAGTAAACTCGGCCTTATTACGTCTGATTTATTAGCGAAAGATTAATTACTACAATAGCATTCATTTGACGGCTGATTTATTGGACGATACAGCTGACATAATATTTTCCAGCTGATTTACGCTCTTTTATGGCCTCTTTTCGAACCCGATTTTTGTTGTTTTTATTACTGAAATAGTATTCACGTTGCAACTGACTTACATTTGCATTTGATGACTGATTTAGTTAGGCTGATTTACGTTTTCGTTTTGTGGCTCACTTGCCATATAAGCAAAAAATTAATGACATCAAATCCGATTTTCCATGTCATCAGCTCCTATTTTCCATGTCATTGTTAGAGTTTTATGTTGTGACGCCGTGTCTTCTTCTTCTTCATCTATTTACCTTCTTTATCATCTGATACCCAGAAACTTAATCGTCACCCTCTTCATCTATTTTCCTTCCTCATTATTTTTTTTCATTGATCTTTGTTCGAGATCTTATGGATCCGGTAATTATTGTTTCCGGTAACTGGGTCAAGAAAAATAGATACGTATTCAACGCCGACGGTAGAGGGTGTAGAGTTCTCTATTTAAATGATGAAACAACACACGACGAACTTGTGAAGTCTGTACTCGATGATTACGGATTGAACGAGTCGAGCCATCAGATTCAGCTGAGCTACATGTTCTCGAATAAAACTTTGAAAACAATGGCGCACGATACTCCACCAGTTTACGTCTCCAATACTCGACAGTTGATAGGTTTTCTAAGCCTAAGGAAATTCGAACAGATACGTCTCTGTGTAGAGATTACGGAGAAAAAGGAGAGCGAAATTAGTCGGAATGACAAAGTGAGAGAGAAGAAGAAAAAGTTATTCAGTTATGGCTCAAAAGTAAAATCTACATACGAAGATTACGGTGGTTTAAGTAATGATAATTGTTCTGGTGTTGAAACAAAATACGAAGATAAACCCGACGATGAAGACATGGATTGCGCAAGTAAAATGGAAGGTGAAGAATACGAAGTAGGCGGAGAATCCGAAGTAGGCGAACAAGACGAAGAAGATGATGAATTTGAAAGCCGATTTGATATGTTCGATGACTCGGATGGTGCTTCATCTGAAGATGATAACTTCAGTTCATATGGTGAGTCTCCAACACAAGACGAAGATTCACCGATGCTACCACCTAAGAAGAGAGCTCACAACATGTCAGTGAGTGGATCGGAAAGGAATCCAGAGGTTCTAAGGTTGGAGGTGTCTTCGCTAAACCTCGCGGTAGAGCAACGATACGAGAGTAAAGCCGATTTTGAGAAACGACTGAAACTTCTTACGGTGAGAGATCACTTTGATTTTGATGTAGACGTATCCAATTCGGACACACTCATTGTTAAGTGTTGGGTTGATGGATGTCTCTGGAGAGTTCGTGCTTCTACACAAGGGGAATTACCGGCATTTTATGTTCGTATTTACGATTCGGAGCATACATGTTCTGTAACTGAGCGTTCTAATCGATCTCGACAAGCAACACCTGATATTTTAGGCCAGTTGTATAGGGATTATCTCTGCGATGTTGGTCCGTCAGTTCGACCTAAGAGTGTCGGAATAACTATCAATAAGCATTTTGGTGTAAAGGTAATTATTAGTACGTTGCAGCTGACTTATTTGTATAGTATAGCTGCTTTTTTAGTACGTTTAGGCTGACTTATTTGTATATTACAGCTTATTTATTCATACGTTGCGACTGACTTCTATTTTCAGCTGATTTTTAGTACGTTTTGGCTGACTTATTTTGATATTTCAGCTGATTTTTTTGTACGTTGCGGCTGACTTCTATTTCAGCTGATTTTTAGTACGTTTTGGCTGACTTATTTTTATATTTCAGCTGATTTATTAGTACGATGCGGCTGACTTATTTTTCGTGTGGACAGATGGATTATTGGAAATCACATAGGACGCTAAAATTTGCAAGGGAGATCGATATGGGAACTCCTGAGAGTGGGTTTGAAGACTTGCCTCCTTACCTATATATGATAAGAAGGGCAAATCCGGGTACGGTTACGCGTCTTCAAATTGATGAGTTTGGAAGATTCATGTATGTGTTCCTTGCGTTTGGTGCGAGCATAAATGGGTTTCCTTTCATGCGAAAAGTTGTCATTGTCGACGGTACGTTTCTTAACGGTAAATACAAAGGAACACTTCTCACAGCACTAGCTCAGGATGGTAACTTTTAGATTTTCCCAATAGCCTTCGGTGTGGTTGACACTGAAAATGATGATTCATGGCAATGGTTTTTTACGCAACTAAAAATTTTGATTCCTGACGATGAGGGTCTTGCGATTATATCGGACATGCATAATTCGATAGGAAAAGCAATTGGAAATGTGTTTCCGTTGGCTTCTCGTGGAATTTGCACTTACCATTTATATAAGAACATTTTGCAACGGTACAAAGGAAAAGATGTCTTTCATCTGGTGAGGAAAGTGGCAAAATGTTTTAGGGTTTTCTGAGTTTAATACGTTGTTGGAGGATGTTGAAGCGATTAATCCTGAACTTCATGACTATCTCCAAAGAGCTGATGTCCGACTGTGGGCGCATGTTCATTTCCCGGGCCAAAGGTACAATTTGATGACTACGAACATAGCGGAATCAATGAACAGAGCACTGTCAAATGCTAGAAGTCTTCACATTGTTCGACTATTAGAATCGATACGGGTTATGATGACCAGATGGTTTGAAGAACGGAGAGAGGAAGCGAAATCGCAGCTAACCACGCTTTCGCGTGGTGTCGAGAAACTACTACCTGTAAGTCAGCCATTGCAGTTCATAAGTCAGTCGTTATTGTTCCATAACCCAGCCTTATGATAAGCCAGCCAAAATGTTTAATAATTTTTTATGAATAAATAGGGTCGTGTCATTGCCGCCAGACTTATGACGGTACAAAGGATTGATCCTTATCACACGGAAGTTACATATGGATCGTCTTTGCATATTGTGAATTTGGAAACGAGAAAATACACATGTCGGCGTTTTGAACACGAAAAATTACCATGCGTGCATGCAATCGCAGCTGCCGAGGACAGGAAAATTTGTCGTATATCCTTGTGCAGTCCTTACTACAACAGCAGTTATTTGGTAAACGCATACGTTGAGTTAATCATGCCGATAGATTCAGCGCTCCAAGTTCCAAATAACGTTGCTAACCAACCGTGCTTGCCCCCGCTTGTGCGTCAACAACCAGGAACGCCTAAGAAAAGTAGGATGAAATCTGCTTTAGAAGTTGCCCTTGACAAAAAACGTCCTAGGAAACGACACGCATGTTCCCGTTGTAAACAGTCTGGGCATAATGCAAAAACTTGTCCGATTTAAAAGTGTTGTTTGGATATGTATGGATTTTTTTTACAATTTAAAACATTTAAAAAATTTAAAAATTCGGTTACTGAGAAAAGCCTGACTTATGTGTTAGTCAGCCTTTACTCTCATTAATAGCGACTCTTTGGTTACTGAGTAGTCACGAAAAACAACTGGTCGGTAACTGAGTAGAAAAACAAGTAGGGTTTATGACTAGTTAATGAGTATTTAAATGGTATTTACAGATTCAAAAAAAAAAATAGCGACTCCTCGACTCTTCGTTTTCGACCGTCAGTTTAGCGTCTCACTTTAGTGTTTCGGCTGAGTTATGACAGCTTCGTGCAAAAGAAGCGGCTAACTAAAGGGTCAGGGTCTCATACGGCTGAGTTATAAAAGAAGTTTAGGCTGAGTTATGTCAAAGGTTAGGCTGAGTTATGATAAAATAAACAAATTCTGCATTAGAGTACTAAAAATACATAAAAATTTGAGTCATAAGCATTACATAAACATAAGCATTAGCATTAGATAAACATTTAGCTAGCCATATATTTTGCACCAAGCTTCATCCAATCAATTTCTGGAACTTCGACTTTGGCCATCTTTTCTTCGGCTTCAACGAGTTTATGAGCAAGTTTGTCTAACTCAGCAAATAAGTCAAACTTTTCCTCCCCCATAATTTCTTCAAGCAAATCCATTTTCGTATTAATAGATTTCACTTCCATCATAGCATCTTGCAATTCAGATTTAGCTTTCATCTGTTCCTTGACCAAGAGGAGCAACGACTTGTAATGCTCCTAGGTTTCCCTTCTGGCCTTTTTAACATCGTTTGCTCCATGGTCATCCTCCATTGGACGCTTCATCATCTTCTTCGATTTTGCCATTGATGCTGCATGTATATCGAAAATAGGATGTTAATATATAATGAAACATATAAACATATAAACAAATCAAGTTGCAAAAACGTGAATTACATATACGTGGAGAACAAGGAAAAACTAACTTGTATTTGAGATTGTAAAAGGAGAAAACAAGTTCAAAGTTAATAAAAACGAATGTTCAGTTACTGAGTGTTTATAGAGAAAAAACGAAAACTGTTGGGTTATTAGTGAGTTATTAGTGACGTAAACGTGTTAAGGCTGACTTATTGATTAAAGTTCCTAAAAGTTCAATCATAAGAGCAGGTACAACGGAGTCTCTAGCATCAGTTTCTCATCAAATAAAAAAGTATAAAATAATAAAAAGTTGGAGAGAGAAGGGAAGTGAGGTTCTTAAGTTTCTCATTTGAGAAATAGTTTTAGCCATACCCTCCACGAACATATGTTCATTTTCTATTGGATCCACGTTTTTCTATTAATTTAAAATTTAAACAATAAAATGAAAATGAATATAATACTATTTTTTAGAGATTCATCAAGTCTCTATCCGTTGTACATGCTCTAACTCCTAGTTCCCAAAAGATTAATCATAACACCTATAATATAGGAAGCGCCATATAGCTCGTCAGATTAGCATCTCGAGAGTATTAATTTTGGTTATGATTACGTATTCAGACGCCACAATAAATCATATATTCTATATTTATTTAAATTTAAAAATGTATAACTTAAGGTTAACTTCACGGCTAACTACACGGTGGACTTATAATATATTTTGTAACGCCCGTGAACCAAAAAGTGGATTTCTGGTGGTGTCGATCGACACAGGCGTGTTGTATCGATCGACATGTGTGTTTTGGACTTAGGAGAAGTCGGGTTTGGGGCGTTATGTCGATCGACACGGTTGGTGTGTGTCGATCGACATGAGTTAAATCAGACTGACAGGTTCGATTTAATTGGCCGGTTTGTTGGGCCGGTTTAGGGAAACCCTAGGGTTCGATATAAAAGGCAGAATCAGAAGTTCTGGCCGTTTTTGTTCTGGAGAATCAGACTTTTCAGAGAGATTTTGGAGAGAAGTTCTGAAATCAGAGAATTTGAGTGATTGTTGGGAGTTCCTGGAGGAGGATTGATCGTGAGTGGTGTTAGAACGAGAAAGGGGTTGTTGCTGTGCTGATTTCGGGTCTGTGAGGACAGAATCAGAGGCTGTCTTGGTGTTTTTCGCTCGTTCTTCGCGTTCTTCATCCTTTTTCAATCCCAATCAAGGTGAGTGCGTGACTGTAGGCTCGTATAAGTATAGGGGGCCAATGGAATACGATTGGTTTTGTGTGTTTTGCGTGTGGATTTGTGCAGGAGACTCGACAGATTGCATCAGATTCGAGTCGTGTGAGGATTGACTCGATTCTGGGTTCTGCGATGTCGTGTCGATCGACACCGAGGTGGTGTGTCGATCAACACGGGGCCTGTGTTCTTCGACACCTAGCGGTTGTGTCGATCGACACAGTGTGTCCTGTCGATCGACACGGGGCCTGTGTTCTTCGACACCTAGTGGTTGTGTCGATCGACACAGTGTGTCCTGTCGATCGACACGGGGTCACCGATCATCGACACCTAGTGGTTGTGTCGATCGATACAGTGAGTCCTGTCACTCGACACGGAGTATTCTGGACTGGTTTATTTGTTTAGTCGTGTATGTTTGTTCTGTGATCATCCTGGTATTGTATTGGTTGCTTATACTTGTATTTAAATAGCCTGTAGACGGGATGACCGCATCACTGAGTATTTGTGATAATACTCACGCAACTCTTTTTGCCATGTGTTGCAGGTAAAGAGAAATTGTGATCGTGGAATCGTGGCGAGGAAGAAGAGATGATTTAGGGTCTCACTTGGTTTGTATTTCCATGGAATTGTTAGGTTGTTAATCATTGGATATTGTTCATTCATATTGGTTGATTGGTTGAATTGGATGATATTTAATAAAGTATGGGATTTGTTAAATTGGAATGTGTCGTTGATGTTTTATTGTTCCACATTGCTTGTTTGTTGACCCATTGAGGATTATTATCTGTGATGATAATAATCTGGAAGGGAAAATTTTTTTGAATTTTGGGTCGGGTCGTTTCAGTTTGGTATCAGAGCCCTAGCGGTTCTAGGGCGGGTGCAATTGATTGATTAGGAAGTTAATTGATTGATTGTTGTGTGGGTATGGAGTCTTAGATCATCTCTTCCGAGCCTTCAATGAGATTCCACGGTAAGTGTTGTACGATTTCTAATTTTGTTCTAGTACTTAGTAATCTGCTGTGAGTGCAGAAGTATGGCTAGAGGTGCTAGAGGCAGAGGTCGTGGGGGCCGTGGAGGTCGTGCTGGTCGTGGGCGCGGGCGAGGGCTCGAGAGTGAGTCGGTAGCCGCGAGTGTGGCCCAGGAGACCACGCAGGAGCAGGTGGCAGACTCTTAGGCTTTTCTGGAGGGGTCCGTGGGTCCAGCTTCTACGAGTGTCAGTGTGAGGGCTGATGGGGCTAGTGTGGGTCCCGGTGTAGTTGCTGGTGCGGTAGGCCCAGGTGGGGGTGCTCGCGCAGGTGTGGCTCAGGACCGAGATGATCGCCTGGCGGTTTTGCTGTAGTTGATCCTTGAGCGGTTACCAGGTGGGGTACCGGTTCTGGGTCAGGCTCCAGGAGTACATCCAGTGGAGGCTGGGGTTCAGCCGGGTGTGGCTGAGGTGCAGCCGGTTGTGGCGGTTGCGGAGGAGCTTCCATCCTACCTGAGGATGATGGAGCAGATGCAGAGGATTGGCACCGGCTTTTCTCGGGTGGTGCCAAGCCTGAGGAGGTCGATGAGTGGCGACAGAGATTAGAGCGTAACTTTCGCTCGATCAGGTGTCCTGAGGGATACAGAGTAGACCTAGCAGTGCACTATTTGGATGGTGATGCGCATCTCTGGTGGAGAGGCGTTGAGGCTAGGCGGGTGCAGGCCGGGATGGTCTGGGAGGATTTCTTGGCTGAGTTTAATGCCAAGTATTTCCCGCAGGAGGCGGTGGACAGGATGGAGTCGAGGTTCCTGAACCTGACTCACGGGGATCGGACCGTGAGGCAGTTCGATTTGGAGTTCAGTAGACTCCTGGTACATGCTGGTAGAAGCATGGAGGGCGAGCAGGCTCAGGTGAGGAGGTTCCTCTGGGGACTTCGAGCTGAGCTAAGGACTCACTGCAGGGCGAGTAAGTTCGCCACGAGGGCGAAGCTGGTTGAGACTGCGGCTGCGATTGAGGAGGACCTCAGGGAGCAGGTTGTGGTGGTTAGTCCACCGGTGCAGCAGCAGCAGCAACCGAGGAGATCTCAGCAGCAGACGGGATCGAGCAGGGGTGGCAAGCCTGCGCAGGGTCAGAAGAGGAAGTGGGAGAGCACTTCTAGGGCCAGTCAGAGAGGACAGAGTGGTCCGGGATGCTTTGGGTGTGGAAGTATGGATCACAAGGTGGCCAGTTGCCCGAAGAGGACTGAGATTCGGGGTGCCCAGGTGTGCTACCACTGCAGGGAGCCAGGGCATATCAAGCCCAAGTGTCCGAAGTTGCAGCAGATGGTTGTGGCGGCAGTGCAGCCGTTGGCGGTGCAGCCTTTGGCTCAGATTGCAGTGACGCCACGGGTTTTCACGTCGGCTGAGGCGGGCGGTTCTAGCGCCAGACTGATCATAGGTACTAATTCAGACTTGTCTTTTAAATTCTTGTGGTAATTTATTTTAGTCTGTTTGGATTGTGTGTTTGCGTTAAAGTGACGGGTCTTAAAGCACATGGGATTGTGCAGGGACCTTTGTTGTGGGCGGATGTGAGTCCCACGTGTTGTTCGATTCGGGAGCTACGAATAACTTCATTACTCCGGTGTGTGCGGAGGGCAGCGGAATCCGGAGCGATTCTGGTGAGCAGCCGGGAGTAGTTAGGGTTGCTGGTGGGAGGACGTTAGCTAATTTTGGGCGGGCTCGAGGTGTAGACGTTCTGGTGGCGGGTGAGTTGATGCCAGCAGACCTGGTTATTAGTCCGGTGGAGCTGTACGATGTCATCCTGGGGATGGATTGGTTGGATCGGTACAGGATCCATCTGGATTGTCATCGAGGACGTGTAGTGTTTGAGCGAGAGGCTAGGAGGTTGGTGTTTCAGGGGGTGAGACCGACTTCCGGAAGTCTTATGATTTCAGCGATACATGCCGAGCAGTTGATTGTGAAAAGCTGTGAGGCGTATCTGGCGCGATAGTGATGCCAGAGGCTGTTGGAGAGGTTGCAGTTGGGGATATCCAGGTCGTTCAGGATTTTCAGGATGTGTTCTAATCGTTGTTGGGTTTTCCACCGTCGCGGTTGGATCCATTTACGATTGAGTTGGAACCCGGAACAGCTCCGATATCCAAGGCACCTTACTGTATGGCTCCAGCAGAGATGGCAGAGCTGAAGAAGCAGCTGGATGATCTGTTGGGGAAGGGTTTCATCCGGCCTAGTGTTTCACCGTGGGGAGCACCGGTGTTGTTTGTGAAGAAGAAGGATGGGAGTTTCCGGTTCTGTATCGACTACCGGGGGTTTAACCGAGTCACTGTGAAGAACAGGTATCCTCTGCCGCGCATTGATGAGTTGTTGGATCAGTTGCGAGGGGCTACTTGGTTCTCCAAGATAGACTTGGCGCCGGGTTACCATCAGATTCCGATCGATGAGGCGGACGTTAGGAAGACGGCCTTTCGGACTAGGTACGGGCATTATGAGTTTGTGGTGATGCCGTTTGGGTTGACGAATGCCCCAGCAGCGTTCATGCGGTTGATGAACGGGGTGTTCCAGGAGTATCTGGACGTGTTCGTGATCATCTTCGTAGATGATATCCTGGTATACTCGAGGAGTCCGGAAGAGCACGAGGTGCATTTGAGGTTGGTTTTGGAGAAGCTGCGAGAGCAGAAGCTGTACGCGAAGCTGAGTAAGTGCAGTTTATGGCAGCGAGAGATGAGGTTTCTTGGCCACGTTGTGTCTGCAGAGGGGGTGTCTGTGGATCCGGCTAAGATTGAGGCTATCAGAGGTTGGCCTAGACCGAGGGACTGTGTGTCCTGAGAGTGGGAGGGGCTGGAGCATACCGAGAGCTGGATAGACGGCGGTCCTGAAGGTGGGGTGGTATGATATACATCGAGAGCTCAAAGGGTGACGATCCTGAGAGCGGGGTGTTGTATATAGATATGAGTACGAGCAATAGTATCTGTAATGTGGTTGTAAGCATGAGACTGGATGAACTTCGGGGATCGGGAGTGGATCTCAGGTGGTGCTGACCGGGTGGGGTCAGGAATTGCAGCCCTGGTGAGACGGTGCAATGGGGCTAGTATGAGCCTGGTAGAGCTCGGGGATCAGGTGTGATCTCGAGTGGTGTTGACCGAGGGTCAAGAGAGTGGATTGGATGTCGAATCTAAGGTTTTGCTAATGTTTGGAACCAGGTTCGGACAACCCTGGTAATATATGTAGCACCGTTGGTCATACATGTTCTTGTTTGATTTATGTGCGATCATTTGGTCCAATTCGGGCTCAACGGTTGGTCGTGCATGTTCTTGTTTGATTGTTGAGCGGTCAATCGGGCAGCCTGATCGGGACCAGGGGATGTTGCATCGTGGATTTTCTGGGGAAATCTGGTCAGGTTTTAGACGGAATGCGAACTTTAGTGAGACGGGGTTGTGTGGTTCGAGTAGGATCTCGAAGGGTCAGCCGGGTTCGGGTCCGGTATTAGTGACCATAGTGCGACGGTGTCGCCGGATTCGAGGTCGAATCCGTGTTAGTGGGGGAGAATTGTAACGCCCGTGAACCAAAAAGTGGATTTCTGGTGGTGTCGATCGACACAGGCGTGTTGTATCGATCGACATGTGTGTTTTGGACTTAGGAGAAGTCGGGTTTGGGGCGTTATGTCGATCGACACGGTTGATGTATGTCGATCGACACGGGTTAAATCAGACCGACAGGTTCAATTTAATTGGCCGGTTTGTTGGGCCGGTTTAGGGAAACCCTAGGGTTCGATATAAAAGGCGAAATCAGAAGTTCTGGCCGTTTTTGTTCTGGAGAATCAGACTTTTCAGAGAGATTTTGGGGAGAAGTTCTGAAATCAGAGAATTTGAGTGATTGTTGGGAGTTCCTGGAGGAGGATTGATCGTGAGTGGTGTTAGAACGAGAAAGGGGTTGTTGCTGTGCTGATTTCGGGTCTGTGAGGACATAATCAGAGGCTGTCTTGGTGTTTTTCGCTCGTTCTTCGCGTTCTTCATCCTTTTTCAATCCCAATCAAGGTGAGTGCGTGACTGTAGGCTCGTATAAGTATAGGGGGCCAATGGAATACGATTGGTTTTGTGTGTTTTGCGTGTGGATTTGTGCAGGAGACTCGACAGATTGCATCAGATTCGAGTCGTGTGAGGATTGACTCGATTTTGGGTTCTGCGATGTCGTGTCGATCGACACCAAGGTGGTGTGTCGATCGACACCGAGGTGGTGTGTCGATCGACACGGGGCCTGTGTTCTTCGACACCTAGCGGTTGTGTCGATCGACACAGTGTGTCCTGTCGATCGACACGGGGCCTGTGTTCTTCGACACCTAGTGGTTGTGTCGATCGACACAGTGTGTCCTGTCGATCGACACGGGGTCACCGATCATCGACACCTAGTGGTTGTGTCGATCGATACAGTGAGTCCTGTCGCTCGACACGGAGTATTCTGGACTGGTTTATTTGTTTAGTCGTGTATGCTTGTTCTGTGATCATCCTGGTATTGTATTGGTTGCTTATACTTGTATTTAAATAGCCTGTAGACGGGATGACCGCGTCGCTGAGTATTTGTGATAATACTCACGCAACTCTTTTTGCCATGTGTTGCAGGTAAAGAGAAATTGTGATCGTGGAATCGTGGCGAGGAAGAAGAGATGATTTAGGGTCTCACTTGGTTTGTATTTCCATGGAATTGTTAGGTTGTTAGTCATTGGATATTGTTCATTCATATTGGTTGATTGGTTGAATTGGATGATATTTAATAAATTATGGAATTTGTTAAATTGGAATGTGTCGTTGATGTTTTATTGTTCCGCATTGCTTGTTTGTTGACCCATTGAGGATTATTATCTGTGATGATAATAATCTGGAAGGGAAATTTTTTTTGAATTTTGGGTCGGGTCGTTTCATATTTAATACACGGCTGACTTATCAAATGTTAGGCTGAGTTATATCAAATGTTAGGCTGAGGTTTCGGCTGAGTTATATCAGATGTTAGGCTGAGTTTCGGCTGAGTTATATCAGATGTAAGGCTGAGTTATATCAAATGTAAGGTTGAGTTATATCAGATGTTAGGCTGAGTTTCGGCTGAGTTATATCAAATGTAAGGCTGAGTTATTACGAGAATACTAAAACATAAGCCTTAGATAAAGTTAGATAAACATAAACATAAAAACATTAGACTACTAAAACATAAGCATTAGATAAACATATTTCCGTACTTAGCATGAAACTTTATCCAATCAAGTTCTTCAACGCTGGCGTTATACATCTTTTTTTTTGCTTCAACGAGTTCTGCTGCAAGTTTGTCCAACTCAGCAAGGAAGTCAACCTTTTCCATCCCGATAAATTTTTCAAGCAAATCCATTTTCGCAGAAATAAACAGAACTTCCACAAAAGCATCATGCAATTCAACTTTATTATTAATATGTTTCTTGAGCGAGAGGATCAACGTCTTGTAATGGTCCTCGGTTTCCCTTCTTGCCTTTTTAACAGCATTTGGTCCATGGTCATCCTCCATTGGACACTTCATCATCTTCTTCGATTCTACCATTGATGCTGCATGTATATCGAAAATAGGATGTTAATATATAATGTAAACATATAAACATATAAACAAATCAAGTTGCAAAAACGTGAATTACATATACGTGGAGAACAAGGAAAAACTAACTTGTATTTGAGATTGCAAAAGGAGAAAACAAGTTCAAAGTTAATAAAAACGAATGTTCAGTTACTGAGTGTTCACTTGGTATTTATAGAAAAAACCGAAAACTGTTGGGTTACTGAAACTGTTCGGTTACTGCGTAGTTGCCAAAAATATTATAAAAAAAAAGAGAAAATTACTCAAATAGCATAGAAAAGGTTAATATGCTTAGCGTATTGAGAGTACCAAACGCGTGCGTAACGATTACGTACATATATTCACACGCCATATTTATATAATAGAGAATAGATGATTTATTATTTATATAATTATATGATTATTTAGGGTTTAGGGTTTAGGGTTTTGTGAGAACAATGTGTATCTTTTGCTATACATCTAGGAATTATGGTTTAGAGTTTTGTGAGAACAATGTGTATGTTTTGCTATACCTTTAGAAATTAAGGTTTAGGGTTTAGGGTTTAAGGTTTTGTAAGAACAATGTGTATCTTTTGCTATACTTCTAGAAATTATGGTTTACGGTTTCGTTTAGAGTTTTGTGAGAACAATGTGTATGTTTTGCTATACCTCTAGGAATTAAGGTTTAGGGTTTAAGGTTTTGTAAGAACAATGTGTATCTTTTGCTATATTTCTAGGAATTATGGTTTAGGGTTTCGTTTAGAGTTTTGTGAGAACAATGTGTATGTTTTGCTATACCTCTAGGAATTAAGGTTTAAGGTTTAGGGTTTAAGGTTTTGTAAGAACAATGTGTATCTTTTGCTATACTTCTAGGAATTATGGTTTAGGGTTTCGTTTAGAGTTTTGTGAGAACAATGTGTATGTTTTGCTATACCTCTAGGAATTAAGGTTTAGGGTTTAGGGTTTAAGGTTTTGTAAGAACAATGTGTATCTTTTGCTATACTTCTAGGAATTATGGTTTAGGGTTTCGTTTAGGGTTTAGGGTTTAGGGTTTTGTAAGAACAATGTGTATCTTTTGCTATACTTCTAGGAATTATGGTTTAGGGTTTCGTTTAGAGTTTTGTGAGAACAATGTGTATGTTTTGCTATACCTCTAGGAATTAAGGTTTAGGGTTTAGGGTTTAAGAACAATGTGTATGTGTATAATTTCGTAGACGATATAGGGAAGTCTTCAAACAGGAGATATAGTAGCAGACTTATCATACAAAACAGGAGATATAGTAGGAGAAATTTCATACAAAACTTAAAAAGTTCAATCTTTTACAGAAAGCTTGAGATAAAAGTCGAATTGGCGTGCCAGTTTGCTACGGCGAGGTATCGGCTCTGTGTTTCTTCGGATTTGGTGGTTGAATTGAACTCCAACGAGATGATTCGCCTTCATCTCCAGTTTTCGGCTTCTCCTCTTCGAACCGAACTCTGTTCCTTTGAACGAGAAAGTTCTGGTAGTACCTACACAACGATAAATAAAAAAAATACAATGAACATCGCAGTTTGACAATATTAATTTCACCAGGTTGAAAACAACAATACACATAATGACAGAATTCGACACATAATGACAGAATTCGACAATTAATACAATACACATGTTGACTAAGAATTTACCTGAAAAATCTTTCGACAATTGCCTACTAGAACAAAAAGCTTTCTCCATTTCGTGACATCTTTTGGGCATAATTGTCGATGGCCCTGTCGATTGGTCATCTCGCAATAAAGAAACAGATTTCAGATTAGTGCTACAAAATTTGAGATTGGTGTTTGAATCGACATGTATGCAGTTAGAAGTGCGTAGGTTTGTAATGGCAAGAAACAGGGTTGGTTCATGGAACTTACAAGAGATTTCCTCCCATTATCGTGTAGTCAGCGATTTCCTGAGGGGTTTCAGTGGTTGTCGTTGGTTCGTAGAGAAAGGGAAAGAGAAAAGGGGTTAGACACTGAGAAGTAAGTCAGAACATGAAGATCTTGAACAGGGGAAGTCGAAGAGACTTACATGGATCTGCGTTGAAGTCAATGGAATATCCAACCTTCTCGGGTCTAGGGAACCGAGTTTCAGAGGTAGAAGAGGAAGAATCCGGTTGCAGATTTGGGGATCGTGATGGAGAGGCCATTATAGGTGATTGATTGAGATTTTAAGTTTTTATTTCGCAAGAGAGGAAAAAGTGAGGAGCCCCGTTGGTTGCTAACCTAGGGTTTTCTGAATACGTAATTATATTGAAATTAATACTCTCGAGACGCTTCCTATATTAGGTGTAATGATTAATCTTTTGGGAACTAGGAGTTATGATTGAACTTTTAGGAACTTTTATGATTAATCTTTTGGGAACTAGGAGTTTCAACATATAAGTCAGCCGAAACGTGGCATAAGTCAGCCATTAGTCAGTCGCAAATGTATAATTTTGTCTCGCGACGTTTCATATTTGAATACCTGTATATATCTACCTTCTCGTAAACCTTGTCTCTCCCATCACATTCTATCCAACACTATTTTCTCCCTTCTCATAAATCTATCTGTTTCATATTACTTTTCGAGATGTCTGTTGTCCCACCCTGTAGTTCCAAGTTATTCAGCAGTGTCGATGCCATATTATACTCCGCTGAGCGAGATCACCTCCCTGTTCTAAACCCTGGTATTGGTATTATTGATAAAACAACAATCACGTGGTTCAAATTTTTAGACGAGCTCTCGAAGGCGATCCCGGAGATTCTTCGAGAAGGCTGGGTTCATGAGTGGCCGACTTACCGCTTCATTCCCGATTATTTTAAGGAACGATGGTTTCTTACACTCGCTGTAAGCCAACCCTAATATCTTTCTTTCGGGTTCATATTATGAACAACAATAATATTTCTCTTTTTTTTTATTTTGTAGCGAAAATACAGATGGGAACCGAAACACACTTTGACGATTTGGACAAATTTTAATCTGCTGGCTAGAACGCTATTTCGAACTCAAATGCGCACGTTAAGGAGGATATGGGCGCATGGTGGCGAGAAGCCAGATTGGATAAACACTATAGTTTGGACGAATCTGGTCGATATGTTTGAAGAGTTTGGCCCTGATAATTTTGGTTTTTGAATGTAATTTAGTTATGAGACCCTTTAGTTAGTTATTTGTTTTTTGAATGTTTAAACCAGCCGTATCTTTTGTGTTTTGAATGTATAAATCAGCTGTATCTTTTGTTTTTTGAATGTATAAATCAACCGGATAGATAAGCTAGTTATTTGTGTTTTGAATATTTAAACCAATGAGTCAGCCGCTTCTTTTGCACAAAGCAGTCATAACTCAGCCGAAACACGAATTCGTCACTTTTAAGTCAGCCGTGCACAATCAGTCAGTCATAACTCAGCCGAATCCCGAATTCGTCACTTTTAAGTCAGCCGCTTCTTTGCGCAATCAGTCAGTCGCTATTAAGGAGAGTAAAAGCTGACTGACACATAAGTCAGCCTTTACTCAGTAACCGAAGAGTTGCTATTACATTTTTTTTTATCAATAAAATACAATCTCTTTACTGTTTCACAAAACCCTAAACCCCAAACATATTATAAGTTCCTTCATCGAGGATATCTGATGCCATCTTCACCCGTATACCCTGAATATTCGCATCATTTATCCAATCGAAAGTAGTGCCAAGCGCTAGACACTCGACAAACTTCAATGCATACACCCCACAGTCGCCAACTTGGACGTTTTGTGGGATGTTTTTGCCTCTCCTCCTTCGGAACCCAAACTGCTTCAATCTAGGCTTTCGGAGATTGATAGGAACTAAGTCGTTCATCATAACTGGGAGCATTTGCGTAAACGGCCTAAATAATCTAGGATTTTCTGTTCAATTTCGGGTGTCACCTATCCAATGATGGGATCGTAAGCTTCGATCTTCTCATTAAGAAGGTCCACGTGAAATGCCACCCAATGATCTCCTCCAGTCTATACAATTCCGTACAAGTGATCGACATCTTCTAACCACTTCTTGTTTATTTGCAGGTCTGCCGGAACTTTGCCGTTTACTAAATCCTCATACCCAACACCTTTGAACTTAAACATCTTTGGTTTGATCTTGAACTGGTTGTAATCCATACACCATTGTGAAGTAAACCAAGAGTCCAAAAATCCAATTCGCTTGGAGTAGAATGGGGAGGGATCTAGCATGGATTTTTTTATGAGGATTCTCAGATACGAGGAAATATGCTGTACAAAGAGAATCAAGTCAGCCCAAAAATTAAACTTAACTGAGCCCCATATAATATATAACTCAGACATTAAGTATATTTAACTGAGCCCCATATAATATATAACTCAAACATAAAGCATACTTAAGCCTACATAACTCAGACATATAATAAATAACTCAGACATTAAGTAAATTTAACTCAGCCCCATATAATATATAACTCAGACATAAAGCATACTGAAGCCTACATAACTCAGACATATAATAAATAACTCAGACATTAAGTATATTTAACTCAGCCCCAACAGTACACTTACATTATCATACAGCCATCCATAATCTATAGTTGGCCAATACTTTCTCTCAGCAATGAGAATTCTGAAGAACTCAATCTCCTCAGAAGCCTTTTTAAGTGGAACGTCCCTAAAACAATTAAACAGAAGTTAGTTTAGGCAAGTATTGCTAATAGCCGTATTAACACATGCTCTAAAGGGTCATACTTGAATGGCTTTAGGTGATCCAAAAGTTTATCCACTTTAACCGGATCAGCAGGTGAGAGAGGATCATAGATTCCCGGTGAAGGTTCATAATTTTTCTTCGTGCACGTCATTCCATTGTCTCCAATATAAGGAAAAACTCGTGCTTGAGGAGGATCATTTGCCAGCCTCTCTGAAGACCCATCAGGAGATAATTTCACACTGGACTCCCAATAAGCCTTAATTCTGTCAGACCTAATCCTTTCCTCTTCTTCCTCATCAGACTCCGGCAACAGTTCATTATATTCTGCGATAATTTTGCTGGTGACATCCTCAATCTCACTGTCGTCTAAAATCTGTTTATTCTTTGCTGGGATAGTCACTTCCGTTGGTTTCGGATCGCCTTTACGATTCCTCGTTAACCTCCTTCTTACTTGCCCCCTCATTTTTTAAAGCGGCCTCCTTCTTTAAAGCAGCGGCCTCTTTCTTCTTTAAAGCAGCGGCCTTCTTTAAAGCATCGGCCTCCTTCTTCTTTAAAGCAGCGGCCTCCTTCTTTGAAGCAGCGGCCTCCTTCTTCTTTAAAGCATCGGCCTCCTTCTTGTTTTTAACCTCAGCCTCCTGCTTTTTTGCCTCAACCAATTTCTTAGCAGGAGAAACAGTAACGAAATCAACTGTTTCATCTTCGTCATTACCGAACTCCTCGACCAATTTCTCTTTGGTCTTATGAACTGGTTCAGTACTTTTAAGCTGTATTAACATATAAACATAACTCAGCCAGAATAAAAAAAATAAATCTGTCGCTATCTAACTATAACTCAGCCGTCAAATAGGTAATAAATCAGTCGTCAAATAGGTAATAACTCAGCCGTCAAAAGTAACCAAAACTCAGCCGTCAAAAATAAACATAAATCAACTGTAACGTACATTATGCAGGAGGCTGTTGACTGGTTCAGGACTTTTAAACTCGTCCTTCTTCGGCTGTATTAACATATAAACACAACTCAGCCGAGACTAATAAGGATAACTCAGTCGTCAAAAATAAACATAACTCAACTGTAACGTACCTTTGGACTATTAACGGATTTCTGTGGGATGTTGTTCACTTTTGATTGGTTATCATCCTTTTGAGTACTGTTCCGTGCCTCGAGAGAATTCAGACGCTCTCTCATTTGCATCCGATCATTCTCAATAGATGCAACTCTTTCTTCCACAGCAGCTCGGACTGTATCACCCATCATCTTCTTCAAATCTGACAACTCTCCAAATTTTGTGTTGTAGGCGTTTAACTGTGACTCAACACTGTCTATTCTACTACCAAAGTTGTCAAACTTGTCAAACTTGTCAAATCTTCTGACAAGGTTTTCCAGGACATTGACTACGGTCGTCAAATCCGTCTCTTTCCCCATATCCTTGTAACTACTATGCTGCAACACAATCTCACTGTTGCTTACTTCCTGTTTTTTTGTAGCTTTCTTCTGTTTTTTTGCGGGGGGTTGATCGGAATCTAACGAAACTGCAGCCTTCATTTTTTTCTTCTTCTCATCGCTCTTCACATCCCAAAAACCTTTAACAAACATATCTGCATGTATGTCTGTTACCAGATTTACAAATTTTGGGTCATTTTCTTCACTCGCCCACTGCGGAAACAACTCTTCTACAGCCTCTTTCATAACCATTTTCTTCACACGCACCTGCATAGTAAATCAGCCATCAAATAACTCATAAGTCAGACATCAAAAGATTCATAACTCAGTCATAAAGTAACTCATAAGTCAGACATCAAATGATTCATAACTCAGCCATCAAGTAACATATAAGTCAGACAGAATAAAAATATCCATAACTCAGCCAAGTCAACCTTCTTACCTCACCATGGTCTTTGATCTCCTCAGCTATGGCTGTAGTAAGACTTTTACGTGTACGGGTTCCACCCCATCGTAAAAGAGGAATTTCGTTCTCATTGACTACTCTTCCAAACCGCTCTCCGAAGCAAGTTACAGATTCATACGCCCAAACCAGCAACACGTCCTTCATGCCGCTAATGGTGTACGACTTTCCTTCTGGATTCAACATCTTAATTGAACCAACCAGAACATCGAATGCAGTCCGACCCCACGGATAAGTCCTCAAGGCTTCATCGTCGAATACTCTTTTTGCACTTTCAAAGGGTATTCTAAAATTATGATGCAAGCCATAAAGTCCCATGGCTTGAAGAAGTAACAGCCCTAACCATTTCCTCTTTTCAAAACTCCAGCCTCGACAGCCCTCTAATGCTGCCCTCAGTTCATCTAACTTGGGTCCTACCCCAAGCGGCACCTTCAACTCCTCCCAGAACGTTTTGTATTGCTCAGGTTCAAAACTTTCTGTTGGCAGTGGATCTGTGTTTAGACCCGTGAGCGCACCAAATTCGATTAAGCTAAACCTGATAGGTTGATCAACAACGAGAGACCAAATCTCCTTGTCATGTACTCGTAGCTGTCTACATAGTAGATAGTGTAAGTCTTCCCAGACCACACCAATTGGCTATCAGCTAGCTTAGCAACTACTCCAAGAGGAAACTGCTTCATGTGTTCCCACACATCATGTCCTATTGCGTCTCTGACTCGAGGGAAGTCTCCCAAATGGACATTGTGATTAATTTTTTTATTTTCCAGCTTAGAAGCCCCTTCAGCGCATAGTCTTGGAGGGTAATCCCTTGCTTGATCTCCAGGAATTGCTTGATCTTCAGGAATTGCAAGATATTTAGACATCTAAACATAAAAGACATAACATATTAATGATAAATCAGCCGAAACAAAATTCAAACTCAGCCACAACAAACAAATAAACCAGCCGCAACCAAACACAAACTCAGCCACAATGGCACATAAATCAAACATAACACAAACTCAGCCACAATAGCATTGCACATGTAAATCAGCCGCAACACAACACAAATCAGCCACAACATAACAATAAATCAGCCGTAATAAATAACTTAAACAGCCACTAGCAACGATAAACAAGCCGCCACAGAATAATAAATCAACCAAAATACCGTTAACAAGCGACAAACACTTTCGATTCCTCAGATTATACTCAAAATAAAACGAAGGAAGATGAAGAATCCCCACTCCTCTGTTTATACTCACCTTCGACTAAAATCCGACTGTGAAAATGCAGAGCAGACGTTTCGACGACAACGGCGATGAATGTTTCTCAGAAACCGACTAGAAAGAAAACAGTAGAAATTTCGACGACAACACACAAAGTTTTAATTTTTCCGTCCTTTGAGTTTCCTTTTCCGACTTTTTAACACGGTTAATCTTATTAGTGAGGTGGAACAGTGATTAGTGACGTTGATTAGTTAATCATTTTTAATTAGAAATAACCTCAACCGCAAAAAAAATAACCAAGGGTGATTATTGTAATTTACTAGGCTTTAAAAACTTTTGAGTAATTTTTAAAAGATGTATGTTATTCTAGTAATATAACAACTTTTCTATGCTATTTCAGTACTTTTCTCTAAATTTAAAGACCTAATTCCATAAACCCTACATAGTAGCTTTATGGCACATCAAGTTTTTTGGCGCCGTTGCCGGGGACTTTTGTTTGATTGCGTGCAAATTTTTTTGATAACGATTAAGTCTAAGTTTGTTTTTCCTTTTTGATTTTTCTAATTTTTCGTTTTTGTTTTTGGCTTTTAATCTTTGTGAGTTTCAGAGATTCGTCAATGGAGCATCACAATACAAAGAGAATGGCGAGCCCTTACCCTCATGAAGAAATTGGAGATTACATCCCCATGCCTCATGAATTCCATCAACCGCCACTTTCTCACAAAAATCGATACAATTCAAACTTGTATCGTCCGTGGGAAGCTTATGGAGGAGAAAGTCGCCCTCATCGTCATCACATCCGTCCGCCACCATCACCACAGTCCCATCACCATCCCCACTCAAACCCCCAAGAAGACAAACTCGAAGCCTTGATGCATCGATTCATGGAAGACACTAAAAAAGTCATTCATGATGTCGATTCCAAGATCGAGACCATAAATTCATCTCTTAAGGAGAAGTTTGAGGTCCTTATTGATCAATTTGGAAAAATTGAATCATGTTTGGTCCAATTGGAGGAGATAGAAGAGGTTCATACTCGACATCTTCACGAAGATAAAGACGATATCGTCGATATCAAGCATAAGATTGATCAAACTTATGACCAATTGGAAGAAACGGTTAAGGACACTGAGGAAGACGTTGGAAGGCTTAATAATCAACCAAATTCAGTAGCTATTAAGGCTTACCAAGCTGCTCAAGCCGTAGAAGAAGTCAAGATCAACCAAGGCAAACTCACCTCAAAAGTAGATTAATTGGAGAACGATAATAGGCTAACGGTACAAACCCTTACAGCCGTTCGTTTTGACCTTGACCACCATGATAAGGAGATCATTGACATGACAACAAAGCTACAAGGAGAAGCAATCGAAACCTCCAACCATGTGAAGCAACTAGAAGACCGTTTGAAGAAGATCGAAGAAACGGTGAAAGATTTCCTTCAATTAGAAACAATAGAAGAAGAGTTTGCACCTACTGCTAATTGCTGCACTCTAACTACCACTAAAGAGGACAAGTCCACCTCTAATCAAGATGAAGACGAAGTTTCAAGACCATTGAAGAAGGCGAATACGAGCAAAGGAAAGCTCACGGCGAGAATTTTGGTCAAACCTCATCCTTACGGATTAAAGTTTTCCGAGAGGACTGATATGTCCCATATCTTACCTATTTTATTATCTATTTTACTATATTTTCTATGCATTTATCTACGGTATTACGCCTTTCGAGGTAGTTTTCCTCGTATTTGTAGTTTTAGAGTCTTAACAGAGAATTCAAGGAAAAAGGATAAAAAGAGTCAAATTAGTTGTATATCAAACCACAGCAACTTTCATAAGCCAAATACACTATCAAGAACCAAGAATTCGCAAGATACCACATTCTACCAAATTGGACAGAACGTATACGCCAGAAGTTCAGCAGTGAACGGAGGATCGAATCAATTTTTAATTTGATGAAACTTTTTGTGAAGATAGATCTTTGAGTCAGCTTTACAATAAAGTTTTAATCATTTCAATTGGAGCTGTGAGTAGAAAGATACACCCGAATTACTAAGAACATGTCGAACTGCCTCGAAGCTGAAGCGAGTTCAATTTCGGGCCAAATACAGGTCTGCACCATGGACCGATATTCCAGCCATTTTCAACACACGAGAGAGGACATTTAACCCCCAGTACCGGTTACGAAATTGGACCGGTACCCGTGACCGGTATTACCTCAGTTTTGACGTAAAAAGTCCGTTTTGTCCTAAACTAAACCCTAGGAAGACCCTAAGCCTATATATACTTGTTTTTAGCCTCTTGTTAGAAGTGTGCCGAAATATTTAGAGTAGTTTAAAAGATAGGAGCAGCCACCACGAGTTCTCTTGGTGTTCTTCATTAGATTTGGATTCTAGAGCAATCCGATGGATGAATTCGCTTTGTATCTCGATATAGAGAAGATTCCTTTTACCCTTTACTCTTTAATTCAAGTTTATCTACTATGAATTCATCATCTATCTTGTGTTTTTCGTGCACCATTTTTTAGTAGTTTTATTTCTTAGGTTGTAGAAAGATCAAAGAGTTCATGAATTGTTAACTTCTATCGAATGAATTAGGGATAATATATTACGTTCTTCATCTTTATTTGCTCTTAATGCATGGTTGCTTTTCTGATCAACTAGCATCTAATTTTAGATTGATATACTCTCCAAAATCTTGTTATATTGTCTGAACTAGTATTTGATGAGCTAGGCGCCTTAACAATTCAAAAGGTTAGTTAAGGAATTTAGTGAACAATTGAATCTTGAACTTACTGCGTGTTTTCTTCTTGTAATAACCTGCGATAGTTGAGTCTATTAGGAAGTTAAAACATAGTAATCTGAGCCACGACAGTGGGAGGATTATACATCCGTGATTTGAGTTCTAGAACACATCTCTCTAAAAGGTCCCTATAATTCGATATGTTGTTTAACGATCCATGAATCTCTGCGATTGATCTACTTACCTAACGTTTGTTTACTTTGAATTCTAATCCCTTTACTTAGTTATTTTCGTGCCTTAATTTACATTCCTAAAAACCAAAACCATATTTCTTGTTTTAGCTTCATTTGATTCCTAAAAAGTTTGTAGTACAATTACGAGGTCCCTGTGGATTCGATCCCTAAATACTACCGTGATTGCTGTGAACTTGCAGTTATATTTAGTGGTTTAAAATTTGACCCACATCAAGTTTTTGGCTCCGTTGCCGGGGACCTTTGATATTTTTTTTACAAGCTTTGGACTAAAATCTAGTCTAAAATACTTTTCTTTTACTTTGCTAATCTAGTTTTTTGTTTCTCTTTGTTTTTGACTGTTTCAAGTGGATTGTTTGAGCAAGTATGGCGAGTCTAGTTCATAACCAGCAGCCCCTACAACCTCATCAACCATTTGGAGAAGCCCAATTCGGACACCAAGCTCTCGAGAAAATCCAAGACCAAACGTTTGGGTTAGAGCAAGGTTTTGACAAATTTCGTCATGACTTCGACATGGAACGGCTGGCGCCTAACCATGAAACTATGGGAGACACTCACTCATCATCAACACTTCTTATGGACCGAAATCCAATCCACCTCACGCAAGAAGACGTGAACTTTGAGATTAAACCTCGCGTTATCTCCCTTGTGAAACAACCTCGGTCTCCCACAAGAAAATCCATTGGATTATATTGATTCCTTTGAGGATCTATGCGGAGCAATTAACACAAATGGAGCCCCTTTCGACCACCTTAGATGTCGTCTCTTCTCTTTCTCCCTAGCGGGAGACGCGTTTCGATGGATGAAATTGCTTGCACCTCAATCGATAAAATCATGGAGAGATTACAAGCAAGCTTTCCTTGAAAAGTTCTTCACTAAGAAGAAGTTAAGTGCATTAAGGAACAAGATTTCGGGTTTCCAACAAGGTCTTATTGAGCCTTATCACGAGTGTTTGGAACGCTACAAGGAGTACATAAGAGATTGCCCACAACATGGTTTCGCGGAAGCTAAATTGTGGAATATTTTTTGAGAAAATTACTCAAATAGCATAGAAAAGTTGTTATATTACTAGAATAGCATACATCTTTTGGAAATTACTCAAAAGTTTTTAAAGCCTAGTAAATTACAATAAACACCCTTGGTTATTTTTTTTTAATTGAGGTTATTTATAATTAAAAAATGATTAACTAATCCACGTCACTAATCACTGTTCCATGTCACTAATTAGGTTAACCATCTTAACAAGTCAGAGAAGGAAACTCAAAGGACGGAAAATTAAAAACTTCGTGTGTTGTCTTCGAAACTTGTACTGTTTTCTCTCTAGTCGATTTCTGAGAAACATTCACCGCCGTTGTCGTCGAAACGTCTGCTCTGCATTTTCACAGTCGGATTTTAGTCGAAGGTGAGTATAAACAGAGGAGTGGGGATTCTTCATCTTCCTTCGTTTATTTTTGAGTTTTCAGATTTATTTTGAGTATAATCTGAGGAATCGAAGGTGTTTGTCGCTTGTTAACGGTATTGTGGCTGATTTATTATTCTGTGGCAGCTTGTTTATCGTTGCTAGTGGCTGTTTACATTATTTATTGCGGCTGATTTATTGTTATGCTATGGCTGATTTATGTTGTGTTGCGGCTGATTTACATGTGCAATGCTATTGTGGCTGAGTTTGTGTTATGTTAAATCAAACATAACACAAACTCGTTTATTTGTTTGTTGTGGCTGAGTTTGTGTTTGGTTGCGGCTGGTTTATTTGTTAGTTGTGGCTGAGTGTGATTTTTGTTGCGGCTGATTTATCATTAATATGTTATGTCTTTTATGTTCAGATGTCTGAATATCATGCAATTCCTGAAGATCAAGCAATTCCTGAAGATCAAGCAAGGGATTACCCTCCAAGACTATGCGCTGAAGGGGCTTCTAAGCTGGAAAATAAAAAAATTAATCACAATGTCCATTTGGGAGAGTTCCCTAGAGTCAGAGATGCAATAGGACATGATGTGTGGGAACACATGAAGCAGTTTCCTGTTGGAGTAGTTGCTAAGCTAGCTGATAGCCAATTGGTGTGGTCTGGGAAGACTGTACACTATCTACTATGTAAACAACTACGAGTACATGACAAGGAGATTTGGTCTCTCGTTGTTGATCAACCTATCAGGTTTAGCTTAATCGAATTTGGTGCACTCACGGGTCTAAACACAGATCCACTGCCAACAGAAAGTTTTGAACCTGAGCAATACGAAACTTTCTGGGAGGAGTTGAAGGTGCCGCTTGGGGTAGGACCCAGGTTAGATGAACTGAGGGCAGCATTAGAGGGCTGTATAGGCTGGAGTTTTGAAAAGAGGAAATGGTTAGGGCTGTTGCTTCTTCAAGCCATGGGACTTTATGGCTTACATCATAATTCTAGAATACCCTTTGAAAGTGCAAAAAGAGTATTCGACGATGAAGCCTTGAGGACTTATCCGTGGGGTCGGACTGCATTCGAAGTTCTGGTTGGTTCAGTTAAGATGTTGAATCCAGAAGGAAAGTCGTACACCATTAGCGGCATGAAGGACGTGTTGCTGGTTTGGGCGTATGAATCTGTGACCTGCTTCGGAGAGCGGTTTGGAAGAGTAGTCAATGAGAACGAAATTCCTCTTTTGCGATGGGGTGGAACCCGTACACGTAAAAGTCTTACTACAGCCATAGCTGAGGAGATCAGAGACCATGGTGAGGTAAGAAGGTTGACTTGGCTGAGTTATGGATCTTTTTATTCTGTCTGACTTATGTGTTACTTGATGGCTAAGTTATGAATCATTTGATGTCTGACTTATGATTCATTTGATGTCTGACTTATAAGTTACTTGATGGGTGAGTTATGAGTTTTGATGTCTGACTTATGAGTTTATGGCTGATTTACTATGCAGGTGCGTGTGAAGAAAATCGTCATGAAGGAGGCTGTAGAAGAGCTGTTTCCGCAGTGGGCGAGTGAAGAAAATGACCCAGAAGTTGTAAATCTGGTAACAGACATACATGCGGATAGGTTTGTTAGAGGTTTTTGGGATGTGAAGAGCGATGGGAAGAAGAAAAAAATGAAGGCTGCAGTTTCGTTAGATTCCGATCAACCCCCCGCCAAAAAACAGAAGAAAGCTATGAGAAAATAGGAAGTAAGCAACAGTGAGATTGTGTTGCAGCATAGTAGCTACAAGGATATGGGGAAAGAGACGGATTTGACGACCGTAGTCAATGTCCTGGAAAACCTTGTCAGAAGATTTGACAAGTTTGACAACTTTGGTAGTAGAATAGACAGTGTTGAGGCGCAGTTAAACGCCTATAACACAAAATTTGGAGAGTTGTCAGATTTGAAGAAGATGATTGATTGGTGATACAGTCCGAGATGCTGTGGAAGAAAGAGTTGCATCTATTGAGAATGATCGGATGCAAATGAGAGAGCGTCTGAATGCTCTCGAGGCACGGAACAGTACTCAAAAGGATGATAACCAATCAAAAGTGAACAACTTCCCGTAGAAATCCGTTAATAGTCCAAAGGTACGTTACAGTTGAGTTATGTTTATTTTTGACGACTGAGTTATCCTTATTATTCGACGACTGAGTTGTGTTTATATGTTAATACACCCGTAGAAGGACGAGTTTAAAAGTCCTGAACCGGATAAAAGTCCTGAACCAGTCAACAGCCCCCTGCATAATGTACGTTACAGTTGATTTATGTTTATTTTTGACGGCTGAGTTATGGTTACTTTTGACGGCTGAGTTATTACCTATATTTGACGACTGATTTATTACCTATTTGACGGCTGAGTTATAGTTACATAACGATAGATTTATTCTTTTTATTATGGCTGAGTTATGTTTATATGTTAATACAGCTTAAAAGTGCTGAACCAGTTCATAAGACCAAATTGAAATTGGCTGAGGAGTTTGGTAATGACGAAGAAGAAACAGTTGATTTCGTTACTGTTTCTCCTGCTAAGAAATTGGTTGAGGCAAAAAAGCAGGAGGCTGAGGTTAAAAAGCAGAAGGAGGCCGATGCTTTAAAGAAGAAGGAGGCCGCTGCTTTAAAGAGGAAGGAGGCCGCTATTTTAAAGAAGGCGGCCGCTGATTTAAAGAAGAAGGAGGTCGATGCTTTAAAGAAGGAGGCCGATGCTTTAAAAAAGGAGGGGCAAGTAAGAAGGAGGACAGCGAGGAATCGTAAAGGCAACGACGATCCGAAACCTCCGGAAGTGACTATCCCAGCAAAGAAGAAACAGATTTTAAACGACGATAGTGAGATTGTGGATGTCACCAGCAAAGTTGTCGCAGAATATAACGAAGTGCTGCCGGAGTCTGATGAGGAGGAAGAGGACAGGATTAGGTCGGAGAGAATTAAGGCTTATCGGGAGTCAAGGGTGAAATTATCTCCTGATGGGTCTTCAGCGAGGCTAGAAAATGATCCTCAAGCACGAGTTTTTCCTTATATTGGAGACAATGGAATGACGTGCATGAGGAAAAATTATGAACCTTCACCGGCAATCTATGATCCTGTCACACTTGCTGATCCGGTTAAAGTGGCTAAACTTTTGGATCACCTAAAGCCATTCGAGTATGACCCTTTAGAGCATATGTTAATACGGCTATTAGCAATATTTGCCTAAACTAACTTGTGTTTAATTGTTTTAGGGATGTTCCATTTACAAAGGGTACAGAGGAGATCGAGTTCTACAGAGTTCTCATGTCTGAGAGAAAGTATTGGCCAAGGATAGATTATGGATGGCTGTCTGATGATGTAAGTATACTGTTGGGGCTGAGTTATATATACGTAATGTCTGAGTTATTAATTATATGTCTGTGTTATGTAGGCTTAAGTATGCTTTATGTCTGAGTTATAGATTATATGGGGCTGAGTTAAATATACGTAATGTCTGAGTTATTTATTATATGTCTGAGTTATGTAGGCTTAAGTATGCTTTATGTCTGAGTTATAGATTATATGGGGCTGAGTTAAATATACGTAATGTCTGAGTTATTTATTATATGTCTGAGTTATGTAGGCTTAAGTATGTTTTATGTCTGAGTTATATATTATATGGGACTGAGTTAAGTATAATTTTTCTTTGTACAACATATTTCCGCGTATATGAGAATCCTCACCAAAAAATCCATGCTAGATCCCTCCCCATTCTACTCCAAGCGAATTGGATTTATGGACATTTGGTTTACTGCAGTATGGTCTATGGATTACATACAGTTCAAGATCAAACCAAAGACGTTTAAGTTCACAGCTGGGTATGAGGATTTAGTAAACGGCAAAACTCCTAATGACTTGCAAACAAACAAGAAGTGGTTAGAAGATGTGGATCACTTGTACGGAGTTCTACAAACTGGAGGAGATCATTGGGTAGCATATCACGTGGACCTTGTTAATGAGAAGGTCGACGTTTACGATCCCATCATTGGACAGGTGACACCCGAAAGTGAAAAGAAAATCCGTGATTCCTTTAGGCCGTTTTCGCACATGATCCCATTTATGATTAACGAATTAGTTCCTGCCAATCTCCGAAAACCTAGATTGAAGCAGTTTTCGTTCCGAAGGAGGAGCGGCAAATACATCCCACAAAATGTCCAAATTGGCGACTGTGGGGTGTATGCATTGAAGTTTGTCGAGTGTCTCGCGCTTGGCACTACTTTCCATGGGATAAATGATGCGAATATTCAGGGTTTACGGGTGAAGATGGCATCAGAGATCTTAGATGAAGGAACTTATAATGTGTTAGGGCAGTTCACATAGGGTTTTGTGAAACACTAAAACACTAAAGAGATTGTATTGTATTTTATTGATTTAAAAAAAAATTAATAGCAACTCTTCGGTTACTGAGTAAAGGCTGGCTGACTTATGTGTTAGTCAGCGTTTACTCTTCTTAATAGCGACTGACTGAAGCGGCTGACTTAAGAGTGACGAATTCATGTTTCGGCTGAGTTATATAATGCTTTGTGCAAAATAAGCGGCTGACTTAAGAGTGACGAATTCATGTTTCGGCTGAGTTATGACTTAAGAGTGACGAATTCACGTTTCAGCTGACTTATATAATATAGATTAATCATTACACCTAATATAGGAAGCGTCTCGAGAGTATTAATTAATTTCAATATAATTACGTATTCAGAAAACCCTAGGTTAGCAACCAATGGGGCTCCTCACTTCCTCTTCTCTTGCGAAATAAAAACTTAAAATCTCAATCAATCACCTATAATGGCCACTCCGTCACGATCCCCAAATCTGCAACCGGATTCTTCCTCTGCTACCTCTGAAACTCAGTTCCCTAGACTCGAGAGGGTTGGATATATCATTAACTTCGACGTAGATCCATGTAAGTCTCCTCGACTTCCCCTGTTCAAGATCTTCATGGTTCTGACTTACTTCTCAGTGTCTGACCCCTTTTCTCTTTTCCTTTCTGTACGAACCAACAACAACCACTGAAGCCCTCAGAAGATCGCTGAGTACACGATAATGGGAGAAAATCTCTTGTAAGTTCCATGAACCAACCCTGTTTCTCACCATTACAAACTTACATACTTCTAACTGCATACATGTCAATTCAAATACCAATCTCAAATTTTGCAGCACTAATCTGAAATCTGTTTCTCTATTGCGAGATGACCAATCAACAGGGCCATCGACAACTATGCCCGAAAGATGTCACGAAACGGAGAAAACTTTTTTTCGTATGAGGCAATTCTCGAAAGAGTTTTTAGGTAAACTCTTAGTCAACATGTGTATTGTATTGAATGTCGAATTCTGTCATTATGTGTATTCATCATCTATGAAATATCGAATTATTTGCAAGTCAAATTTTCGTTGTTTTCAACCTGGTGAAATTAATACTGTCAAACTGTGATGTTCCTTGTATTTTGTTTGTTTCTCGTTGTGCAGGTACTACCAGAACTTTCTCGCTCAAAGGAACAGAGATCGGTTCGAAGAGGAGACACCGAAAGTTGGAGATGAAGGCGAATCATCTCACCGGAGTCCAAGTCAACCACCAAATCCGAAGAAACACAGAGCCGATACCTCGCCGTAGCAAATCGGCACGCCAATTCGACTTCTATCTCAAGCTTTATGTAAAAAATTGAACTTTTTTAGTTTTGTATGAGAAGTCTGCTACTATATCTTATGTTTTGTAAGATAAGTCTGCTACTATATCTCCAAACTGAAGACTTCCCTATCTCGTCTACGAAATTATACACATACACTTTGTTCTTAAACCCTAAACTCTAAACCATAATTACTAGAGGTATAGCAAAAGATACACATTGTTCTTACAAAACCTTAAACCCTAAACCCTAAACCATAATTCCTAGATGTATAGCAAAACATACACATTGTTCTCACAAAACTCTAAACGAAACCCTAAACCTTAATTCCTAGAGGTATAGCAAAACATACACATTGTTCTCACAAAATCCTAAACCCTAAACCCTAAACCCTAAACAAAACCCTAAACCCTAAACCATAATTCCTATAGGTATAGCAAAACATACACATTATTCTTACAAAACCTTAAACCCTAAACCCTAAACCTTAATTCGTAGAGGTATAGCAAAACATACACATTGTTCTCACAAAACTCTAAACGAAACCCTAAACGAAACCCTAAACCATAATTCGTAGATGTATAGCGAAAGATAGACATTGTTTTTACAAAAACTTAAATCTTAAACCCTAAACCTTAATTCCTAGAGGTATAGCAAAACATACACATTGTTCTCACAAAACCCTAAACCCTAAACCCTAAATAATCATATAACCATATAAATAATAAATCATCTATTCTCTATTATATAAATATGGCGTGTGAATATATGTACATAATCATTACGCACGCGTTTGGTACTCTCGATACGCTAAGCATATTAACATTTTCTATGCTATTTGAGTAATTTTCTCTATTTTTTTATAATATTTTTGGCAACTACGCAGTAACCCAACAGTTTTCGGTATTTTCTATAAATACCAAGTGAACACTTAATGTTTGGGGTTTAGGGTTTTGTGAAACACTAAAGAGATTGTATTTTATTGATATAAAAAAATGTAATAGCAACTCTTTGGTTACTGAGTAAAGGCTAACTTATGTGTCAGTCAGCTTTTACTCTCCTTAATAGCGACTGACTGATTGTGCAAAGAAGCGGCTGACTTAAAAGTGACAAATTCGGGATTCGGCTGAGTTATGACTGACTGATTCTCATAAAACCCTAAACGAAACCCTAAACCATAATTCCTAGATGTATAGCAAAAGATACACATTGTTCTTACAAAACCTTAAACCCTAAACCCTAAACCTTAATTCCTAGATGTATAGCAAAACATACACATTGTTCTCACAAAACCCTAAACCCTAAACCCTAAATAATCATATAATCATATAAATAATAAATCATCTATTCTCTATTATATTAATATGGCGTGAGAATATATGTACGTAATCATTACGCACGCGTTTGGTACTCTCGATACGCTAAGCATATTAACCTTTTCTATGCTATTTGAGTAATTTTCTCTATTTTTTATAATATTTTTGGCAAGTACGCAGTAACCCAACAGTTTTCGGTATTTTCTATAAATACCAAGTGAACACTCAGTAACCGAACATTCGTTTATTAACTTTGAACTTGTTTTCTCCTTTTGCAATCTCAAATACAAGTTAGTTTTTCCTTGTTCTCCTAGTATATGTAATTCACGTTTTTGCAACTTGATTTGTTTATATGTTTAGAAGATATATTAACATCCTATTTTCGATATACATGCAGCATCAATGGCAAAATCGAAGAAGATGATGAAGCGTCCAATGGAGGATGACCATCGATGAAGGATGACCATCGATGAAATGCTATTAAAAAGGCCAAAAGGGAAAATGAGGACTATTACAAGACGTTGATCCTCTCGCTCAAGGAACAGATTAATATAAAAGTTGAATTGCATGATGCTTTTGTGGAAGTTATGTTTATTCTGCGAAAATAGATTTGCTTGAGGAATTTATCGGGAAGGAAAAGGTTGACTTCCTTGCTGAGTTGGACAAACTTGCAGCAGAACTCGTTGACGCCAAAGAAAAGATGTATAACGCCAGCGTTGATGAACTTGATTGGATCAAGATTCATGAAAAATAGGGATATATGTTTATCTAATGCTTATGCTTTAGTAGTCTTATGTTTATGTTTATGTTTATCTAACTTTATCAAATGCTTATCTTTTAGTAGTCATCGTAATAACTCAGCCTAACATTTGATATAACTCAGCCTAACATTTGATATAACTCAGCCGAAACTCAGCCTATAATTCAGCCTAACATTTGATATAACTCAGCCTAACATTTGATATAACTCAGCCGAAACTCAGCTTATAACTCAGCCTAACATTTGATATAACTCAGCCTAACCCTAAACCCAAATTTATGACATTCCCAAACCATGCCATAAGTCAGCCATTAGGTTCATATAAGTCAGCCGAAACGTACTAAAAAATCTCACGACGTTTCGTATTTTCGGCGGGGAAAAAAAAAATTAACCAAAATTTATTCAATTTTATCTCGCGATGTTTCATATTTCTATATATCTGTATATATATACCTTCTCGTAAACCTTGCCTCCCCCCATCACATTCTATCCTACACTGTTTACTCTCTTCTCTGTAATCTATCTGTTTCATATTCATTTTCGACATGTCGGCTGTCCCACACTGTAGTTCCAACTTATTCAGCAGTGTCGATGTCATATTATACTCTGCTGATCGGGATCACCTCCCCGTTCTAAACCCTGGTTTTGGTATTATTGATAAAACAACCATCACGTGGTTCAAATTTTTACACAAGCTCTCGAAGGCGATCCCGGAGATTCTTCGAGAAGGATGGGTTCATGAGTGGCCGACATACAGCTTCATTCCAGATTATTTTAAGGAACAATGGTTTCTTAAACTCGCTGTAAGCCAACACTAATATCTTTCTTTCCCGATCATTTTATCAACAACAATAATATTTCTCTTTTTTTTTTTTTGGGTAGCGGAAATACAGATGAGAACCGAGACACACTTTGATGATTTGGACACATTTTAATCTGGTGGCTAGAACGTTATTTCGAACTCAAATGCGCACGCTAAGGAGGATATGGGCGCATGGTGGCGAGAAGCCAGATTGGATAAACACTATAGTTTGGACGAATCTGGTCGATATGTTTGAAGAGTTTGGCCATGATAATTTTAGTTTTTGAATGTAATTTAGTTATGATAGCTTTAGTTATTTGTGTTTCATCTCTTTAAACCAGCCGTATCTTTTGTGTGTTTGCATGAATAAATCAGCCGCATCTTTTGAGTTTTGGATGTATATATATTTAAACCAATAAGTCAGCCGCTTCTTTTCCACAAAGCAGTCTAACTCAGCCGAAACACGAATTCGTCAATATTAAGTCAGCCGCTTCTCTTGTAGACAGAAGGCTGAATTAATTGATTTAGAAGTCCGAAATTACTATGGCTTCATTTATTATGCGATGGTCAAAAACGTATCAAAATTTACTTTTTTGGTTGATCAGTCAAGTTAGCATTTACTCAAAATATACGAACAATTGTTTATCTACTCAGTTACCGAAGAGTCGCTTTTGATATAACTCAGCCGAAACTCAGCCTATAACTCAGACTAACATTTGATATAACTCAGCTGAAACTCAGCCTATAACTCAGCTAACATTAGATACGTCAGCCGTGAAGTTAACCTTAACTTACACATTTTTAAATGTAAATAATATAGAATATATTATTTATTGTGGCGTCTGAATACGTAATCATAACCAAAATTAATACTCTCGAGACGCTAATCTGACGAGCTATATGGCGCTTCCTATATTATAGGTGTAATGATTAATCTTTTGGGAACTAGGAGTTAGAGCATGTACAACGGATAGAGACTTGATGAATCTCTAAAAAATAGTATTATATTCATTTTCATTATTTGTTTAAATTTTAAATTAATAGAAAAACGTGGATCCAATAGAAAATGAACATATGTTCGTGGAGGGTATGGCTAAAACTGTTTCTCAAATGAGAAACTTAAGAATCTCAATTCCCTTCTCTCTCCAACTTTTTATTATTTTATACTTTTTTATTTGATGAGAAACTGATGCTAGAGACTCCGTTGTACTTGCTCTTATGATTGAACTTTTAGGAACTCTAATAAATAAGTCAGCCTTAACACGTTTACGTCACTAATAACTCAGTCATAACTATTCAGTAACCGAACGTTTTCCTTGTTCTCCTAGTATATGTAACTCACGTTTTTGCAACTTGATTTGTTTATATGTTTAGAAGATATATTAACATCCTATTTTAGATATACATGCAGCATCAATGGCAGAATCGAAGAAGATGATGAAGCGTCCAATGGAGGATGACCATGGAGCAAACGATGTTAAAAAGGCCAGAAGGGAAACCGAGGAGCATTACAAGTCGTTGCTCCTCTTGATCAAGGAACAGATGAAAGCTAAATCTGAATTGCAAGATGCTATGATGGAAGTGAAATCTATTAATGCGAAAATGGATTTCCTTGAAGAAATTATGGGGAAGGAAAAGGTTGACTTATTTGCTGAGTTGGATGAACTTGCTCATAAACTCGTTGAAGCCGAAGAAAAGATGGCCAAAGTCGAAGTTCCAGAAATTGATTGGATGAAGCTTGGTGCAAAATATATGGCTGACTAAATGTTTATCTAATGCTAATGCTTATGTTTATGTAATGCTTATTACTCAAATTTTTATGTATTTTTAGAACTCTGATGTTTATGTATTTTTCGAACTCTAATACAGAATTTGTTTATTTTATCATATCTCAGCCTAAACTTCATTTATAAGTCAGCCTAACCTTTGACATAACTCAGCCTAAAATTCGTTTATGACTCAGCCGTATGAGACCCTTTAGTTAGTTTGTATTTTGAAAATTTAAACCAATAAGTCAGCCGCTTCTTTTGCAAAGCTGTCATAACTCAGCCGAAAGACTAAGTCAGCCTTTACTCAAAATATACGAACAATTGTTTTTTCTACTCAGTTACCGAACAGTTGCTTTTCGTAACTACTCAGTAACCGAAGAGTCGCTATTTTTTTTTTTTAATATATAAATACCATTTAAACACTCATTAACCAGTCATAAACCCTACTTGTTTTTCTACTCAGTTACCGACCAGTTGTTTAGATTAAAGGCTGACTAACACATAAGTCAGCCTTTACCATCTGTTTAGATTTTCATTAACTTTATATCTCTAGAGAAATCCACTTTGTAATGGAAGTATTCCCTCTTACAGCCCTACCTGAAGAAATCCAAGCCTTAGTGGCCGAACGTGTGGCCGCTAACTCTGTTGCAAATCTATATAGATTGAGAGCAACATGCAAGTATATGAAGGAACTAACAGACCGGTCCGGAGTGTACGCATCTATAGATGTGTTTACCTTCCCTTCGTACACACATCTATCTAGCTTGGTGATGCAAGTTTGCTACGCTAATGGAAACCCGAGTACACTGTTCTTAGAGGGTGTACAAAAGTTCTTCACGTTCGACCTCCAAGATGAAGGAATTGCTTTGATTAAGAGAGCATCAGATGCAGGATTCGAGCGTGCTTTGTACACATATGCAATAACGCGCAAGGTATTTTGGAATATTGAGGAGTATTTATCTCTTTTCACAAGGGAATCTATTCAGAGGATAGGCAAGATTGTTAGATCTCTAGACTGGAGTTGGGGAACGTCTCACACTGATGCATTTCTAACAAAGAAGTATGAGTTCATGTCAACGGAAAAAACCTTGTTCTATAATTGCACATGTACTCCATTGATGGACCGAGATTGGGATCTTTGGTTCATTGAAGACAGTAAGGATAATAATTTGTGTGACCGATGCTTTTGGATCAAAGAGTTAGGTCTTTTTTACCGTGATTTTAAGTCGATTATATATTGGCCGGACAATAGGCTTTGGATGTTGTAATATAAACTATTGTTTCCTCCTTTGTTTCTTTGTTTATGACTTCATGTTAAATATAATTCAGCCGTGTAGTAAATATAAGTCAGCCGTGTTGTATATATAAGTCAGCCGTATTTTAAATATAATTCAGCCACTTATGTTTATGTAATAAGTCAGCCTAAACTTCGTTTATGACTAAGGCTAACCTTTAACATAACTCAGCCTAACCTTTAACATAACTCAGCCTAACCTTTAACATAACTCAGCCTAAACTTCGTTTTAACTCAGCCTAACCTTTAACATAACTCAGCCTAAACTTCGTTTTTAACTCAGCCTAACCTTTAACATAACTCAGCCTAACCTAACCTTTGACACGCATGAGATAAGTCAGCCGTTTTTAAAATATATGTCAGACGTTTAGTTTCTATAAGTTTAGTCGTGTATTTAAAATAAGTTTGCCGTGTAGTTAGTACGTAATCGTATTACGCACCCGTTTAGTATTCTCGAGACGCTATACTGATAGTTATATGGCTCCCTATAGTAGGAGTAATGATTAATCTTTTGAGAACTCTAATCTTTTTTAAATATTCCACTAAAAACTTAAATGCCTTGTCGTTAGTTTTCAATGTTTTTGAACACAACTTACAATGTTTAGTCAACTAACATTTATTAGTGTAATCTTTCTGTATGAACCATGTAAGTAAGAGGAGAATTACGAACAACACTCATAAACTTAGGGTTTTCTTATCTTTGAAACTCCTTTTCCAACTTCCATAATGGCGGATCAAGTATGTAAATCTCCTACAAACTCACATTTTTTTCAACCTCTTCTTCCCGGCTTCTACTCCCACTTCGTATGTAATCTCCCTTCTTCCCTCCATCTCTCTCTCTCTCTCTATATATATATATATATATATCTCAATATCTTGGTTGCAGAGCATTCCGGAAAAGTTCTTCTCGAAATACATAGAAGGAAGAAACGAAAGAAATATGATGGAGCTTAAGTCGGACGCGTCTGAAAAAACATGGAAGGTGAAGATAGAAGGTCGGAGACTCACCTTTGGATGGAAAGAGTTCGCATTTGCTCATGATTTCCGAGTCGGAGACTTCGTCATTTTTAGACACGAAGGAGAATTTTTGTTCCACGTTACTGGTCTTGGACCTAATTGCTGTGAGATTCAATATGTACAGTCTAGCAACAACGTCGATGATGATGATGATGTGGAGGGGGAGAAGGAGGAGGAGGAGGAGGACAAAGAGAAGAAGAGAGAAACCGGTGAGAGTAGTCAAAGTGAAAACCGATTTGTGACAATAACTGTCACACCAGCTAGTCTCAAAGATTCTAGACTTGTAAGTTTAAGTAAACTCTCTTGAAGGAATTTTGTTATTCAATTTTTGTCGTTATTGATGCTTTGTCAAGAGTTTATTGTCTCTTTCTTATGCAGCATATTCCACTGAGCTTCACTAGGGCTCACCAGATGGAAAAAGCAGGAGGGAAGGAGATTACTATTTTGGACCAGCATGGAGTAGAGTGGCCAGTGTATCTATGCGTGCCAGACATACGGATGAGGTTGCGCTTTGGTTCAGGGATTAGAGAATTCTTCAAGGCCATTGGTGTTAAGGCGTACGAATCTTTTGTGCTGGAGTTGGTTTGGGAAGACAAAGCATCTCCTCCTATGCTCAAGTTCTACTCCAAGATCGAGGCATGATGCTCAAGTTATGGAACTTTGTGTGTTTTTTTTTTTTTTTGATGAAACTATATTGCTTGTTTTTTTTCTTTTGGATGAAACTAAAGCTTTTTTTTTCAGCCGTATAAAGTATTAAAAGTGCCATACCTTAAACTCGAGATAAATAATTTTGAGGTATAGGTTCTCTTTCAATATATAAGTCATATTAAACGTGCCTTAAGTCGGCCATTAGGTGCATATAAGTCAGCCGCGCAACGTGTAATTTATCTCGCGACGATTCGTATTTCGGCGGGAAAAAAAAAAATTTATTTATTCAATTTTATCTCGCGACGTTAAGTGCATATAAGTCAGCCGAAACGTGTAATTTATCTCGAGTAAATTCGTATTTCGGCGGAAAAAAAAACATTACTTATTCAATTTTAACATGCGATGTTTCGTATTCTCGAGATGCTATACTGACATATATATGGCTCCATATACTAGGAGTAATGATTAATCTTTTGGGAACTCTAATTTCTTTTGGGAACTCTAATTTTTTTTAAAATATTACGCGTTTGGATGAGTTACCATCTTCGTCTTCTTAAATTTCGAAAGAAAATGTCTTCCTCATATAACCCAATCTCATTGTCGTTTATTAACAATCAGCTGTATTGTAATCATAAGTCACTCATTTATTGACAATAATTCAATCTTTACGGCTGATTTATCGCATTAACAAAAACACAAATCCATACATATCCAAACAACACTTTTAAATCGGACAAGTTTTTGCATTATGCCCAGGCTGTTTACAACGAGAACATGCGTGTCGTTTCCTATGACGTTTGTTCTCAAGGGAAACTTCTAAAGCAGATTTCATCCTACTTTTCTTAGGCCTTCCTGGTTGTTGACGAACAAGCAGGGGCAAGCACGGTTGGTTAGCAACGTTATTTGGAACTTGGAGCGCTGAATCTATGGGCATGATCGACTCAGCGTATGCGTTTACCAAATAACTGTTGTAGTAGTAAGGACTGCACAAGGATATACGACAAATTTTTCTGTCCTCGGCAGCTGCGATTGCATGCACGCTTGGTAATTTCTCGTGTTCAAAACGCCGACATGTGCATTTTCTTGTTTCCAAATTCACAATATGCAAAGACGATCCATATGTAACTTCTGTGTGATAAGGATCAATCCTTTGTACCGTCATAAGTCTGGCGGCAATGACACGGCCCTATTTATAATACATAAAAATTATTAAAACATTACGGCTGGGTTATGGACCAATAACAACTGACTTCTGAACTGCAATGGCTGACTTATCATAAAGGCTGGATTATGGAACAATAACGACTGACTTATGAACTGCAATGACTGACTTACATGTAGTAGTTTCTCGACACCACGCGAAAGCGTGGTTGGCTGCGATTTCGCATCCTCTCTCCATTCTTCAAACCATCTGGTCATCATAACCCGTATCGATTCTAATAGTCGAACAATGTGAAGACTTCTAGAATTTGACAGTGCTCTGTTCATTGATTCCGCTATGTTCGTAGTCATCAAATTGTACCTTTGGCCCGGGAAATGAACACGCGCCCACAGTCGGACATCAGCTCTTTGGAGGTAGTCATGAAGTTCAGGATTAATCGCTTTAATCTCCTCGAACCTTATATTAAAGTCAGAAACCCTAAAACATTTTGCCGCTTTCTTCACCAGACGAAAGACATCTTTTCCCTTGTACTGTTGCAAAATGTTCTTATATAAATGGTAAGTGTAAATTCCACAAGAAGCCAACGGAAACAAATTTCCAATTGCTTTTCCTATCGAATTATGCCTGTCCGAGATAATCGCAAGAGCCTCATCGTCAGGAATCAAAATTTTTAGTTGCGTAAAAAACCAGTGCCATGAATCATCATTTTCAGTGTCAACCACACCGAAGGCTATTGGGAAAATCTGAAAGTTACCATCCTGAGCTAGTGCTGTGAGAAGTGTCCATTTGTATTTACCGTTAAGAAACGTACCGTCGACAATGACAACTTTGCGCATGAAAGGAAACCCATTTATGCTCGCACCAAACGCAAGGAACACATACATGAATCTTCCAAATTCATCAATTTGAAGACGCGTAACCGTACCCGGATTTGCCCTTCTAATCATATATAGGTAAGGAGGCAAGTCTTCAAACCCACTCTCAGGAGTTCCCATATCGATTTCCCTTGCAAATTTTAGCGTCCTATGTGATCTCCAATAATCCATCTGTCCACACGGAAAACGTAAAGTACAAGTAAGTAAATCAGGTGTAATAAACAAATAAGTCAACCGCAACTTACCAATAAATCAGCTGAAATAGAAGTCAGTCGCAACGTACCAATATATCAGCTGTAATATACAAATAAGTCAGCCAAAACCTACTAAATATTCAGCTGAAATAGAAGTCAGTCGCAACGTACTAATAAATCAGCTGTAATATACAAATAAGTCAGCCAAAACGTATTAAAAATCAGCTGTACTATACAAATAAGTCAGCTGCAACGTACTAGTAATTACCTTTACACCAAAATGCTTATTGATAGTTATTCCAACACTCTTAGGTCGAACAGACGGACCAACATCGTTGAGATACTCCATGTACAACTGGCCTAAAATATCTGGTGTTGCTTGTCGAGATCGATTAGAACGCTCAGTTACAGAACATGTATGCTCCGAATCGTAAATACAAACATAAAATGCCGGTAATTCCCCTTGTGTAGAAGCACGAACTATCCAGAGACATCCATCAACCCAACACTTAACAATGAGTGTGTCCGAATTGGATACGTCTACATCAAAATCAAATTGATCTCTCATCGTAAGAAGTTTCAGTCGTTTCTCCAAATCGGCTTTACTCTCGTATCGTTGCCCTACCGCGAGGTTTAGCGAAGACATCTCCAACCTTAGAACCTCTGGATTCCTTTCCGATCCGCTCACCGACATGTTGTGAGCTCTCTTCTTAGGCGGTAGGGTCGGTGAATCTTCGTCTTGTGTTGGAGACTCACCGTATGAACTGAAGTTATCATCTTCAAATGAAGCACCATCCGAGTCGTCGAACATATCAAATCGGCTTTCAAATTCATCATCTTCTTCGTCTTGTTCGCCTACTTCGGATTCTCCGCCTACTTCGGATTCTCCGCCTACTTCTTATTCTTCACCTTCCATTTTACTTGCGCAATCCATGTCTTCATCGTCGCGTTTATCTTCGTATTTTGTTTCACCACCAGGACAATTATCATTACTGAAACCACCGTAACTGAATAACCTTTTCTTCTGCTCTCTCACTTCGTCATTCCGACTAATTTGGCTTTCCTTTTTCTCCGTAATCTCTACACAGAGACGTATCTGTTCGAATTTCCTTAGGCTTAGAAAACCTATCATCTGTCGAGTATTGGAGACGTAAACTGGTGGAGTATCGTGCGCCATTGTTTTCAAAGTTTTATTCGAGAACATGTAGCTCAGCTGAATCTGATGGCTCGACTCGTTCAATCCGTAATCATCGAGTACAGACTTCACAAGTTCGTCGTGTGTTGTTTCATCATTTAAATAAAGAACTCTACACCCTCTACCGTCGGCGTTGAATACGTATCTGTTTTTCTTGACCCAGTTACCGGAAACAATAATTACCGGATCCATAAGATCTCGAACAAAGATCAATGAAAAAAAAATGTGGAAGAAGACGATTAAGTTTCTGGGTATCAGATGATAAAGAAGATAAATAGATGAAGAAGAAGAAGAAGACACATCGTCACAACATAAAACTCTAACAATGACATGGAAAATAGGAGCTGATGACATGGAAAATCGGATTTGATGTCATTAATTTTTTGCTTATATGGCAAGTGAGCCACAAAATGAAAACGTAAATCAGCCTAACTAAATCAGTCATCAAATGCATATGTAAGTCAGTTGCTACGTGAATACCATTTCAGTAATAAAAACAACAAAAATCGGGTTCGAAAAGAGGCCATAAAAGGGCGTAGATCAGCTGAAAAATATTATGTCAGCTGTATCGTCCAATAAATCAGCTGTCAAATGAATGCTATTGTAGTAATTAATCTTTCGCTAATAAATCAGACGTAATATGGCCGAGTTTACTATTAATCAAGCTAAACACGGCTGATTTACACTAATTATACTTAAATCAGCCGTAACAATCTTTCATAGGTCAGCCGTCCATTTAGTAACACAGCCAGTCGATGATCATTCTGTCATCGTGAGAAACATATCTCAACCAGCCGATATACAAATCAGCCGTCATATATGTACGTAAGTCAGCCATTAGCTCATAAATCAGGCATATTTTTTTAAACTCAGCCGTCACATAAATCTTAAGTTAGCCAGAAGATCTTAAATCAGCCACGTTTTGTAAGTCAGCCGTATCGTTTGGCTTATTTGTATATGTAAATCAGTCAATTTTTTTAAGTCAGCCACATCGTATATATAACTCAGCCGTCAATACCGCCGTAATGCTTTACGGCTGAGTTCATTAATACACGTCAGCGATTTTCTATGTGGCGCCGGATTTTATCTAACGTGGCACTCAAAAGTAATGGCATTCTTGTAATTAGGTTTTTTCTCATAACATAATTACAAGGGCACGCTGGACATTTAAAATAAATCAGTAATAAAAAAAAGTTTTGTATACTTCTAGTAATATTACCTAATTTATGTGTTGTTTAAGTTAAGTTCCCATATTTTTTATCAAGGAGTAAATAGAGAACACAAGCGATTTCTCGACATTTGCAGCAGAGGGAACTTCATGCAACAATCCGTGAGTGAAGCGAAGATTTTGATAGACAACCTAGCCGCAAGTGATAGCATGATTCAACCAAGCTATGACGAAACCGTTAAAGCAATCAACATCGAGCCTACGGAAATTACAGAGATCAAGGTGATGGTTTCTCAAATTTTAAAGAATACAATGCAATTTAAGGCACATGAAGTCATGACAGCCCCTCAAGAAGATCTTAATCAAGATTGCATTGGAGATTTTTTAGCTTGTGACCTGAAGGAAGTGAACTACATAGGCACGCGATACCAAAATCTTGGAACTAGGTATCACGACCCTCATTTCGGTCCTAAGGGACGTTTTTATGCTCATCAAAACGTGCCTCAAGAGAACTATACCCAGCCCAAACAACAGTTTGCTAGTGGAGTTCAATTCACGCATGCGACTGGTTTTCAAGGCACTAAATCAAAAGAAATTTCGGAGGAAGATTTCGAACCTTTGATTAATGGATTTCACTATGAGTTTGAAGAATTCAGAAGAGAGATTCATACTAAGATGGATATATTGGGGCAAGACATTAACAACAAGATAGAAGAAATTTCATCTCATGTTAAGCAAATTGATCTCCAAATTGCCTATATCGCCGGTACCATTGGGAAACCGGATGGTTTTCTTCCTAGAAAAGTTGAGGTGAACCCGAGAGGTGAACACGTGAAAGCCATAACATTGAGAAGTGGCACGCAACTAGACGAAGTGTTAATGCCAAAAGAAACCGACGAGGATATTGTCATAAAGGTGTTGGAAGAAGATAAAATACCTGATACAGAAAATGTCCATGAAACTCCAGGAGAAGTCGAGATCCCACCAGAGGTAACTAGTTTTTACAAGCCTAAAATACCATTCCCAAGTGCCTTGAAAAAGCTGAAGAAGGAGAAAGAACAAGCTAAGCTAAAAGAGCTTGTAAGTCAACTCACCGTACGGTTACCTTTTGTTGATGCTTGTATGATCATCCCTGCTTTGAGGAAGTATATGAAAAGCATTCTAACCAGCAATATAAGCTTAGAAGAAGGTGTGATGTTGATTACTCAAGAGTGTAGTACAAGACTTCAAGACAAGGAATTTCAAAAATTGGAAGATCCGGGTAGTTTTGTGCTTCCATGTGAGATTGGAGGCTCTACATTCCAACGCTGTCAATGAGATTTGGGATCAAGCGTCAACTTGATGCCATACACAGTAGCTAAACGCCTCGGTATTACCAACTTCAAGCCTACAAAAATCCAGCTAGTGTTTGCGGATCGTTCGGTGAAACGCCCGGTTGGTATTATAGCCGACCTACAAGTCATTATTGTAGATTGTTGCATTCCGGCAGATTTTGTCGTATTGGAGTTAGATCAAGAGCCTAGAGATCCTATAATTCTTGGACGTCCTTTCTTAGCAACCGCTGGAGCTATGATTGACGTTAAAGGAGGAAAGATCAAACTGAACCTAGGGGATCTCATACTAAATTTTGAAGTTGACGAAGCTCTACAAAGACCAACAATAGATGGAAGTGCTTTTTGGGTGGATCAATTGAGTGAAGCATCTGTTGAAATGTGTGAAGAAATCATTGTCAATGATCCTTTGGATATATCCTTGACAAAAATAGAAGGAGAAGATGGATACTTAGAAGGAGAGACTAATGAGCATGCCAAAATACTCGATTCAGCGAGCGCATACGATAAGTTAGTAAATCACTTTGAATCGGATGAGGACATAAATGAAGCCACACCGCCTAGGACCCTTCCTAAAGAACTACAAGATCCTTGGAGTGAGTTAAAAGCCCCTAAGGTCGAACTTAAGGAGCTCCCCGTTGGGCTACGGTACGCATATCTTGGAGACAATCAAACGTATCCTGTGATTGTTAATTCTAATTTGAGTAATGTTGAGTCAGACTTACTTCTTTGTGAGTTGAGGAAGTACAGGAAAGCTCTAGGATATTCTCTTGGTGACATCACAGGAATATTTCCAGATTTATGTATGCATAGGATCATACTAGAAGATAAACCTGCATCCTCCATAGAACATCAAAGGAGATTGAACCCAAATCTCAAGGATGTTGTTAAAAAGGAGATTATAAAACTTGTAGAAGCAGGGATTATTTATGCTATTTCAGATAGCACATGGGTAAGTCCAGTTCATGTAGTCCCTAAAAAGGGAGGAATAACAGTGGTGAAAAATGAAAACGATGAGCTTATCCCTACCAGGACGATTACCGGTCATCGAATGTGTATCGATTACAGGAAGCTTAATGCGGCGACTCGAAAAGATAATTTCCCCCTTCCCTTTATAGACCAAATGCTTGAACGGCTTGCTAATCATCCTTATTATTGCTTTCTAGATGGATACTCAGGATTTTTCCAGATTCTGATTCATCCCGATGACCAAGAAAAGACTACGTTTACATGCCCCTATGGTACCTTTGCTTATCGAAGAATGCCATTTGGATTATGTAACGCCCCAGCCACATTCCAGAGATGCATGATGGCAATCTTCACGGACCTAATAGAAGATATAATGGAGGTATTTATGGATGATTTTTCTGTTTATGGCTCTTCCTTCAAAGCTTGTTTGTCAAATCTTGGCAGGGTTTTACAATGATGCGTAGATAAACATCTGGTTTTGAATTGGGAGAAGTGTCACTTCATGGTGAGAGACGGAATTGTCCTTGGACATAGAATATCCGAGAAAGGAATCAAAGTTGATAAAGCCAAGATAGAAGTGATGGTCAGTTTGCAACCTCCATCAAACGTTAAGGGTGTACGGAGTTTTCTATGGCACGCCGGTTTCCATAGAAGATTCATCAAAGATTTTTCAGACATCGCTCGACCTCTTACAAGATTACTGTGTAAGGACACTAACTTCGAATTTGGCAAAGACTGCCTCATTGCTTTCAACAAGATCAAGGAGGCGCTTATAAGCGCTCCGGTTGTACAAGCTCCGGATTGGGAACTTCCATTTGAGATCATGTGTGACGCAAGCGACTACGCAGTTGGAGCCGTGCTAGGTCAAAAGAAAGATAAGAAGATGAATGTTATCTATTATGCTAGTAGAACTCTTGACGAAGCGCAATGCAATTACGCAACTACGGAAAAGGAACTACTTGCCATAGTTTTCGCCTTCGAGAAATTTTGATCTTACTTGGTTGGTTCAAAAGTGATCGTCCATACTGACCACGCTGCTCTCAAGTACCTTTTAGCAAAGAAAGATGCTAAACCATGACTCATAAGGTGGATACTCTTATTCCAAGAGTTTGACCTAGAGATTCGAGACAAGAAAGGTGCAGACAATGGAGTGGCAGATCATCTTTCTCGAATGAAGGTCGATGAACCATTACCAATGAATGATTGCTTAGCAGAAGAAAATGTTTACACTATGAACGCTATACCTCATAGCAACATAAGAACCCCCTCTCGCCGAGCTAAGAAGAAAGAAATTTTCGGAGCACCTTGGTATCGACATATCGCAAATTACTTGGCTGCTGATATTGAACCCCCTGATTTCTTTGGATACAAGAAGAAGAAGTTCCTTAAAGATATTCAATTCTATTTTTGGGACGAACCCTATCTCTACAAGAAATGCAAAGATGGTTTGTTTCGGAAATGTGTTCCGGAAGAAGAAATTTCGGGGATCTTACATGGATGTCACGGATCAGCCTATGCAGGACATTTTGCAACTTTTAAGACTGTCTCCAAAGTCTTACAAGCTGGATTTTGGTGGCCTACAATGTTTAGAGATGCCCACGCTTTCATTGCAAAGTGTGATGCGTGCCAAAGAATGGGTAATATAAGCAGAAGAAATGAGATGCCACAAAATTTCATTCTCGAAGTTGAAGTCTTTGATGTTTGGGGAATAGATTTCATGGGTCCTTTTCCCATGTCGTTTGGCGACCAATACATTCTTGTGGCAGTTGATTACGTGTCTAAATGGGTTGAGGCGATTGCAACACCAACCAACGATGCTACTGCCGTGATCAAGATGTTCAAGTCTATCATTTTTCCACGTTTTGGAGTGCCAAGAGTAGTAATAAGTGATGGAGTGCCACGTTTTTGGCCAAACCGCGTCCCCATCAGCCACCACGACTAACCGGAGTCACGAGCCATGGACCACCGAACCACCTGACTCAACCAACCACACACCTAACCATGGTCTATAAAAAGGTAAGTTTTTCTTTTTCTCTTTAATTTATTCAAAACTAAGTTTTAAATTCAAAAATTTAACCAAATTTGATTTTTAATTTTGCATTCTCACTTATCATTTTTCATCTATATAATTCATTAAATTAAATTTTGATGGATTTATTGATTTATGAACTTTTGCATGTTTAATATTAAAATTTTTGGTTAGATTAATTTAGTTTTTGAATGAATTTCACATCTTAACAAAGTATTCCTCATTTTTTTCACTTGTATTAGGCCATTTTTATCGAATTGAATTCTTCATTAGAATTTAATTTTTTTTATGGTTTATCTTATGAAATCTTGGAGCTACACTTCAATATACCTCTTGATCGATCTAGATCCAAGAAGAATTTAACAAGTGATTTTAGGTGTTTTTGCAAGGATATTTTGTACTTAAACAGGATTTGACTCACGATATTTTGTTGTGATGCGCACACTTCCAATCGTCTTGAGCATTATCCGCCATTCAAAGGAGATGTGTGAGAAAAGAGAAGTCATTGGAGACACCTAGCCTGGTTATGATTCGTTCAAAATCCAATATGCTCAGAATCGACGAAGATCTCATATTTCTCGCGACAATCCTTAGATTTTCTCGATCTCAGCTTCCAAACGAACCACGTAGAGAATTTTTATGGGACATTTACCTATCCACAGGAGCAAAAGCCTCCAAACTTCCCCACGTGAACTAAAAAGGTATGTTTTATGATAGATTTTAAATTTGGCTCGAGAATTTCTCTACTGTATTGCAGATGGCTCGATAATACCCTTCCGGCGAGTCGAATCGCCCCATTCAAGGACCATACGCAAATCCGTACGAGCAAAAGTGTTCAAACTTCACCACGAGCTTTAAAATACCTTACAACTCGGTGAATTTTCAATATGGCTCGAGAAAAACTTCAAGGTTTGAAAGATGGCCCATGAGCTTCTTCCGGTGACCAAAATCACTATACTGTGCGCCAATTTTCCACCGATGAGGAACCAGCCAATGAAACCTTGAGATGAACTGTTTCTGAGGACATAAGGAAGCTTTTAGGAGTGTTCATTCACCCCTGGAGATAGCCAAATCCAAATATGTTTCATACCAACCGCAAATGGGACATTTTTCGATCTTCAAGACTTTTTGTCTACAAACGGTAACTTCGTTCTATTCTCTAACTTTTCTACTTTCCATTTTATTTTTATTTCCAACATTACTCCCTTAATTTTATTTCTTTTACACCGGGGACGGTGTAATTTAAGTCTGGGGGATTGTTGTTTACTAACACGTTTGTTCGTTTTTAAAAGAGTTTTTCAAAAATTATTTTCTAAAAACGTTTTATTGAGTCAAAATAGTCAGTTGGAAATGATGACCCTTCTTTTGGTTTAGTGGATTGTCTTTCTCAGATTAGTGACCATTTTTCCAGGATCGATTTCAGAGTCAAACTAATGAAAAATCCTAAGGCTGGCCAGTTAACTAGAGACATTTGTTACTTCCAGCATAATTCGCCAAGTTCGAGCTAATTATGCGGTCTCCTCGGTGATTGATGTTCATAGAGCTTGACTCCTCATTCATACCTGACAGGTGAAATCTTTGTTGAAAGTAATGGTACTTTTCTCCCTTGTTCTAAAAAAATATATAATTAGGGTGATATGATAGTTCTTGAGTATAAGATGAGGAAATAAAATTCCAGTGAGTCAGTACCCAAGAGATGATCACCCGGAGCTCAAAAGCGGCAGTCTGAGTCCCTTAGAACGGATGTAGAGGACGAGCGATCTCACGACCCTGTCTCATCACAAAGAACAACAGTAGTGAAAGCACTATTTTTGAGTTTCAACATTCTAAAAAAAAGGGTAAAAAAAAAAAAAAATCAAATAAGTCTGGGGGAGAGAAAGAGTAACCAGATTTTTATGGTTCACTAGTCATGGTATAGTATGGGAACGAGTCTAGAAGGTTCTTGGCATTGAGATCTGGGACGAGACCCAGCAATGAGGACTAGCGAGTTGTGTTGAAAAGTCGTGAATGAATTTGGAAGGCTGCAAATGTCTACAGAGAAGTACATGGTGGTCTGATTTTGAGTTGGTTATGCATTATGTGGCTTAATAGTTGAAAGGGTAGGTCCGATATTCCAAGGGGAGGTAAGTTTCTGCTTTTTCAAACCTCTTTTCTATTCTTGAATTTTGCTTGAGGACAAGCAAGGTTTAAGTATGGGGGAGTTGATATGTCCCATATTTTACCTATTTTATTATCTATTTTACTATATTTTCTATGCATTTATCTACGGTATTACGCCTTTAGAAGTAGTTTTCCTCATATTTGTAGTTTTAGAGTCTTAACAGGGAATTCAAGGAAAAAAGATCAAAAAAGAGTCAAATTAGGTGTAAATCAAACCACAGCAACTTTCATAAGCCAAATACACTATCAAGAACCAAGATTTCGCAAGATACAACATTCTACCAAATTAGACAGAACGTATACGCCAGAAGTTCAGCAGTGAACGGAGGATCGAATCGATTTGGAATTTGATGAAACTTTTTTTGAAGATAGATCTTTGAGTCAGCTTTACAATGAAGTTTAAATTATCTCAACTGGAGCTGTGAGTAGAAAGATACATCCGAATTACTAAGAACATGTCGAACTGCCTCGAAGCTTAAGCGAGTTCAATTTCGGGCCAAATACCGGTCTGCACCATGGACCGATATTCCAGCCATTTTCAACACACGAGAGAGGATATTTAACCCCCAGTACCGGTCATGAAATTGGACCGGTACCCGTGACCGGTATTACCTCAGTTTTGACGTAAAAAGTCTGTTTTGTCCTAAACTAAACCCTAGGAAGACCCTAAGCCTATATATACTTGTTTTTAGCCTCTTGTTAGAAGTGTGCCGAAATATTTAGAGTAGTTTAACAGATAGGAGCAGCCACCACGAGTTCTCTTGGTGTTCTTCATTAGATTTGGATTCTAGAGCAATCTGGTGGATGAATTCGCTTTGTATCTCGATATAGAGAAGATTCTTTTTACCCTTTACTCTTTAATTCAAGTTTATCTACTATGAATTCATCATCTATATTGTTTTTTTCGTGCACCATGTTTGAGTAATTTTATTTGTTAGGTTGTAGAAAGATCAAAGAGTTCATGAATTGTTAACTTCTATCGAATGAATTAGGGATAATATATTACGTTCTTCATCTTTATTTGCTCTTAATGCATGATTGCTTTTCTGATCAACTAGCATCTGATTTTAGATTGATAAACTCTCCAAAAGCTTGTTATATTGTCTGAACTAGTATTTGATGAGCTAGGCGCCTTAACAATTCAAAAGGTTATTTAAGGAATTTAGTGAACAATTGAATCTTGAACTTAGTGCGTGTTTTCTTCTTGTAATAACCTGCGATATTTGAGTCTATTAGGAAGTTAAAATATAGTAATCTGAGCCACGACAGTGGGAGGATTATACATCCGTGATTTGAGTTCTAGAACACATCTCTCTAAAAGGTCCCTATAATTCGATATGTTGTTTAACGATCCATGAATCTCTGCGATTGATCTACTTACCTAACGTTTGTTTATTTTGAATTCTAATCCCTTTACTTAGTTATTTTTTTGCCTTAATTTACATTCCTAAAAACCAAAATCATATTTCTTGTTTTAGCTTGATTTGATTTCTAAAAAGTTTGTAGTACAATTACGAGGTCCCTGTGGATTCGATCCCTAAATACTACCGTGATTGCTGTGCACTTGCAGTTATATTTAGTGGTTTAAACTTTGACCCACATCAAGGACCACCAAGAGGACACGTTTCATAAGTGATGAAATGTTACAAGTATTCAACTCTCTTGTGAAAGAACTCCCTCAAGAGTTGACCTTTGAAGAAGTATGGAGAGAAAGACCATCTTTGAAAAAGTGTTTCTCACAAAGAAAAGAAGAAGATTTCATGATTGAGGAGCTATTTGATCGAGCTAGGAATCCTCACAAGTACTATAAGATCCTTTGCAAGACCCTCGATCCAGGTCCTTTCAACATCTCTTGCTCTATTCGTGGTTTCAAATTTGACGATGCACTTTGTGATTCGGGAGCCGGAATCAACGTTTTTTCGGAATCTCTTGTGAGAATGATGATGATCACCAACCTTCGGCCCTCACGGATACAAGTTGCACTCGCCAATGGTGCATCCAATGGTGCATCTACACTTTCATTAGGCGAAATCCACAATTGCCCTTTGAATATTGGAGATGTCATCATTCCGGTAGACTTCGAAGTGGCGACTATGAACGATTGTTCAACACCCTTCATCCTTGGAAGACCATTCTTGGCTACTGCTGGAGCTATCATGGACTATCCTCTAGGACGGATATCCTTCACTAACATAGACACTCGTGTCTATCATTATGCCGCACCGCCTGGATTTCGAGCTAAACAAACTCGATACGTTCCTTTGGAGAAAAGAAAAGTGTTGATCAATGAGCCCAACCAATTCGATGAAGATGGAGAACACGACCTAAGGAGACCTCATTTACATGCTAAAGGCAACCTCAAGCCTTTAGAAGACCTTCCACCACCCTAAAAACCCAAGGAGTCGAGCTATCCGACTTAAAACAAGCGCTTTATGGGAGGCAACCCATATTTATGTTTTTGATTTTATTGATTTGCTTATTCTAAGTTTTTGGATTTGATTTTATTTTTCTCAACATTGTCATTCATTATTTTATCTATCTATGTATTTTTCAGGATTTTACAAAAAGTTTTTAAAATGCAAACAAATGTGTTTTTGAGAAGAACGATGAAGAACAGATCGAACACGACTTATTCTGTTCATGGAATGACTGGATCTCAATATCAGCCCAAACGTTTTTGAAATTTGGTATACACGAAGGAGACAGTCTTATGAAGATATAGGAAAAAGCAGATCATGATTTGCTATTACGGTTAGCAAGTTATGACCGATTGAACAAGACCGTCTAGGAAGGTTACGATGCCGCATCTTCAAGCTTTTTCACAGTTCAAGCCACCACGAACCAGGCTACAATCTTCATACCATTGGAAAGATCTCGTTCTCATGAATCCGTAGCATTTTTCGGATCTCAATTCCGATGTATATAGACGAAGAAAAATCTTGACGAAAAATCGCGTGGATCGCGACACAAGGCCCTTACCACGACACGAGGCCATACCGGACACGATATCGACCCGCGTCTGCGACCGGTATCGCGTCCCGATCACCCCACGACACGAGTGACCCAGTACCGGTAACGCGTGCCGGTCATAAATCGCGACCGGTACTCGGCACGTTTTGCCTCGTCCCGCATGACCCGCGTCTCCTAACATCGGACGGTGCCACCGACCAATACTCGGTCCGGTGTTCGTCCCGCACCCTTACCGCGACACGATCCTCGACCCGCGTCTCGTCCATCCTGCACCTTTACCGCGACACGACGCGTCCGTCCCGAGACACGACGCATCCGTCCCGCGTCCCATGTGTCCCGATACCGGTCCCGCATATCGGCCAACACGCCCGACCGGTACTCGGCCCGTTACGCGATCCACCTTCCCGCGACACGACCATCCCGCCTTGACCCGACACCTTCCCGCGACATAGTACCGGTCAGACACGCCGACCGAAACTCGGACCGATACACATCGTTCCGAAGCCACCCGACCGTCCCGACTCGTTCCGCCTCTCGATCACGTCGCGACACGATCCGCCCAACCCACGCCTCGACCCACGTCTATTTCGGTCTGGATTTCGGCCAGCGCACTCGACCGATATCTCAATCGGTACGCGACATCCGATCCCGCCCGTTCCGTCTCGACCATCCCGCGACCTTCCCACGTCCCACATTCGCCCCGCCTCGTGTCGCGACACATGACCGTCCCACCCGATATCGGTCAGCCCCGACGATCGGTACCACGACCGCTACTACCTTGACCCGCGACTCCAACTCCACCGACCACCGTCTCGTGCCGTGAACCGCCTTGGACCCGAGCCACGTCTCGAACCATCCTTGACCGCGCCTAGCCACCCGACACCTAGACCGGAATTGATCAAACCGCGTCCCCATCAACCACCACACCACCGGAGTCACGAGCCATGGACCACCGAACCACCGCTGTAAACCACCGAGCCGACCACCTAACCGTTTGGTCAAAAGAGGTTAATTTTTCCTTTTTCACTTTTTTAATTATTTTAAAATCATTTTTCACACATAATTTTCCAAGAACCAATATATTTTTGCATATTTCATGATTATTTAACTAACAATTCTTTAATTCATGAATTTTTGCATTAGAAAATAAAATATTGGTTAGATTTAAATGGTTTTAAACCTAATTTTCACATCTTGACATATTCATTCATTGATTTCATTCAAAATAAAATATTGGTTAGATTGATAGTTTTTAACAATTTTGATTTTTTTTTGTTTAATATCTATTTTTCCTTCCCTTGGAGTTGGAATTCAATACAATTGTATTGAGGACTTCGATCCAGGATGAATTTAACAAGTGATTTCAAGTGTTTTTGCAAGGATATGTTGCTCTTAAACAGGATTTTCAAGTGATTCCATTGTGGACGCACAATTCAATCATCTTACGCATTATCCACCATCCAAAGGAGATGTGATAGAAAGAGAAAACATTGGAAATACAAAGCATGGTTTCGATTCATACGATATACCCGATGCTCAAAAACAACAAAGATCTATGATTGATCGCGACAACCTAAGATTTTTGCTGGAATTATCTACAGTTCACCGGCACTATCATTCTATTCTCTATCTTTTTGATTTTTTTTCAAATAAATTTTCATCATTACTCCCTTAATTTGATTTAATTTTACACCGGGTACGGTGTAAGTTAAGTCTGGGGGGATTGTTGTTACTAACACGTTTGTTAGTGTTTGTTTTTTATGTTTTCAATGGATTTTTCAAAATTCATTTAAAAAAAATTAAAAAAAAATAATAATAAAAAAATTAAAAAAATCGTTTTTCATAAAAATAATAAGATAGGAATTATGACACTTTTCTAGGATTGACGTTTTGATTTCAAAGACTATGTAACCATTGTTGCAGGGTTTGATCATGACAATCGATTCAGAACCTCATGATGGAGCTTCCGTCCAGAAAATTTCTACTTGCAACTGTTTTGATGGATATGATTTTGACTCTCTATTAAGGATATTAGATCAAGGAAACGAATCACACATTCATGATATCTTATCCTCTTTTACCACTCTTTGTTGTCATGAATGGCCAGCTCATCTTTAGTTGGTACCTTACCTAAAAACCCTTTACCTTCTTTCAGACCTCATGCATTCTCTTTTAGTTTCATACTTGCAGATATATGCAAAAACGTCGGAGAGAAAAGGATCGACGCAATTTTCCAATCACTAGAGATGCGACGATTTGGTAAAGAATGGTGGAGTACAAGAACAAATTTCAAAGAGCTTGGTCGTTCCTTGGATGCGTAAAAACATGGTAACAATTCATGCCTATACTTGACTTATATCAAAGAGATACCGTTTTCTCCTTTGGAAAAAAAAAGAAAAAAAAAGAGAAAAAGAAAAAAAACGAAGAAAAAAAAATAAAATAAAATAAAATAAAAAATCTAAGGGAAAGAAAAACGGTAATTCTCAGAGTCTTATGGCCAAAGAATACCCAAGGAATGTTGATACAAAAGAAGAGACGAGTAGAAGAGATTTCAAGTGATTCTCGGAGAAAAATCTAAGTATGGGGAAGAAAGACGTGAAGAAGTGGTTGGGAAATTGTGGACAACATCTCCGATCTGCGGAGGCGGTTTTCGATGATCCTGTTGACGGCTCCACTGTAAACCGTTGGACTTCCATCTTGATGCCTGTTAAAGACCAAAACACAAGTCAGAATGTACACACACAAACCATGAACTGAAAGACCTTTGGAGCAGGAGAAATCATCTGATCACACCAGCAAATTTCTCACGAACGGCCTTCGGACCAACACATAGAATATCAGCAGTAGCCATTCGAGCCATAACTTTAGTCACCTAACAAGAATGACACAAACAATAGAGATCAAGCTTCTTTCTAAGTATGGCATAAAAAATGGAATAATTGCAGACTCACTCTTGCTAAGACAAGAGAACCAGGCTCCGGAATAAGGCCATGTGCCTTGTGACCAGTTTCTTCAACAATGGCTCTCTGCATATATAATCATCACACAAACAAGGAGCCATAAATGAGTATTTGCACATTACAATGAAAAAAAAAAATAGACACGAAGCAACCAAAGGCAGAAACCTGGTCAAGGGATTGGGGAAGAGGAGGAACAATACGGTGGGTTCCGGTGAGGGGAGCGAAGATGGTGGTATCATTGACGTAAGCTCCTTTTCTGGCTTTAAGCTCAGTCGCATCTCCAAGTATATCTCCCGACATTACTACTAGCTCCGGCGACACTTCCGTCTCTTTCATTGAATCCGATTAGAGAGGAATCAGACACGAGTTTGGTTGTTGAACCTAAACCACTACATATAAAATTATTATATACATGTAAATTCAATGATTTAGCAAAAGGTCTGATGCTTCAAATAGAAAAAGAATCAAGCTATGTTAAGGATTCGTAACTCGGTGACATACACAGAATCAAGCTATGTTAAGGAACCTAAACCACAACATATAAAATGGTTAAATGTAAAAATATGTTTCCAACTTATGATATCAAACCCATTATCCATATTTAGGATTCGTCAGTGATATACACAGAATAACATACATAACTCTAAATTTAACATCACTTTATAGCTAAGTCAACTTTATAAATAAAACCCTGCATTATAGTTTCTACAAAATTGTTTACTTTAAACCCTAAACCATAAATATGAATCCCTAAACCTAAGCCATTACAACCATAAACTCATGAAACTTATAAATATCAGACAACAATAACTACCAACATATAATTACATCAATATCTAAACATATGATTATGGAAAAGATTATTTGTTATCTCATTTTTTTTTTAGTCTTCATTTTATTACTAATATGTAATTCTGTGAAACTTTACTTTTAATACTTCACAATTATTTATAGTTTGGTAATAAATACAAATTTTAGTTAAACCAATTTTTGCTAATTTATAAATTTAAATTTTATATGTAATTAACAAGTAAACTTCCATAAAAGTCTACACAAGTGTAGTGTAAACTTCAAATGAAGTCTACTAGTAGAGTAGACTTCTTTGTTACGTTGTACACTTCTCGAAGGTTAAAACAGTAATTGTGGCCTCTATTTTTTTCTTTGATCATAAGTGGTGTAATTGTAATTTCACTATCCTTTTAGGTTGTTTTGCAAAACATGAGATAAAGGGTCTACATTTGCATTTATAATGAAGTTTTAGGTCATTATCACCAAATTTCCCTTTTTAATTATAAAAGATATGGACTATTTTTTTAATTTTAATTTTTTCTTGGGTTATTTTCTTAATTTTTCCATGTATAATTATTGTGTGTTTTTCTCTTATAGGTATGAAATTTATTTTCTATTATTTAATTTTGTGTTGATTGCCGAAATGGATGAAACAATATCCAAAGAAATCGTTCAAGAAATTTGTATACCAAATAGTAGAATAACACACACTATTCTGAATGACAAGAGATACTTCTCTAACTTAAAACCGACAAACATTATTGTCAATACAGTATCAGGTCCTACAGACTTGATTAAACTAAGTAGCACATACAACTTCATGTTGCCTAATGGAACCATGTTTTCCATAAACAATGCCTTATATTCTCCGAATTCTAAAAGGAATTTGTTGAGTTTCAAAGACATATACCTTCAAGAATATTATACTCAGTCCGCGACTGAGAATGGAAAAAGGTATATGTATGTAACTTCTGATGTATCCGGAAAAAGGCAGATATTGGAAAATTTTCTGAAGCTTCCTTCAGGATTGCATCATACTCATATAAGTGCAATCGAATCGCATCTAGTGATTAAAAAAAATCCAGAAGATTTCACATAACAACATGATCGCCTCGGTCACCCAGGCACTACAATGATGTGAAATATCATTGAGAACTCACATGGTCATTCACTGAAAATCCAAGAGATATATTAGGGGAATAGAATGACATGTGTTGCATGTTCTCTTCTAAAATTGATCACAAGGCCATCGCCATCCAAAATTGATAAAGAATCACCAAAATTCCTTGAACGAATTCAAGGCGATATTTGTGGACCAATATATCCATCATGTGGACCATTCCACTATTTTATGATATTAACGGACGTATTTAGCACATGGTCACATGTATGTCTATTATCATCTTGTAATATGGCATTTGCGAGATTTCTAACTCGGATAATCAAAGTAAGGGCTCAATTTTCTGATTACCCTATTAAGAGAGTTAGATTAGATAACGCTGGTGAATTCACGTTTCAAGCCTTTAATGATTATTTTATGGTAACGAGAATAGAAGTTGAACATCCAGTAGGTCATATTCATACACAAAATGGTTTGGTTGTATCTTTAATTAAACGTCTGCAATTAATTGCAAGACCATTGATCATGAGATCAAAACTCCCAAGCTCTGTACAAATACATGGCATTTTGAATGCAGAAACACTCATTCGGATAAGACCAGGTACATATCATAAATATTCTTCATTACAATTAGCTTTCGGTTGAGAACCGAATATATCCCATATAAAAAATTTTGGTTGTACGGTATATGTGCATATAGCACCACCACAACGTATAAAGATAGGACCACGGAGAAGGTTGAGAATATATGTTGGTTGTGATTCCCCATCAATCATACGACACCTAGAACCACAGACTGGTGACGTCTTTACGGCACGATTTGCCGATTGTCATTTTGATGAGAAATTATTCTCGGTTCTAGGGGAGAAAATAAACAAGTAGGAAATAATATAGAATGGTGTGTGCCATCTTTGCTACACCTGATCCTCCTACAAAATAGTCAGAATTAGAAGTTCGACGAATTATGCATTTACAGAGTATAGCAAACCAGCTACCTGATGCACTTGCAGATACCAAAACGGTAACTAAATCACTTATACCAGCTGCAAATGCTCCTGTTCGAATTGAGATACCAAATAAACGTGAAAGAGCAGATAATACATGTGAGTCTAGAACACGTTTGAAGTGAGGTAGATATGTTGGTTCTAAGGATAAAAATCCTAAAAAAAATGAAGGGACGCTGACAAGCATAATGATCCCAAAATCACTCAAAGTATTTTGGAAGAAACGAATCATGAGACTAACAACGATGAAGAGCATCAAAAAGGAAATCATGAGATTTTTATAAACTATATTCATAACGGAAAGATATGGAATCAAAATGAAATGAATGTAGTCGATGACATTTTCTCATACCTTGTATCAAAGGAAATAGATGAGGAAAACGAATATCCAAAACCAAAGTCTATATATGAATGTCAAAACAAACATGACTGGATGAAATGGAAAGATGCAATACAAGTCGAGCTTGATTCTCTTGATAAACGAAATGTATTCGGACCAATTACACTCACACCCAAATATGTGAAACCGGTTGGATACAAATGGGTCTTTATTCGAAAACGAAATGAGAAAAATGAGATTATGAGATATAAAGCTCGCATTGTGGCTCAAGGATTTTCTCAAAAGACTCGGGATCGATTATGAGGAAACATATTCCCCCATTATGGATGAAGCACGTTTAGATTCTTAATGAGTCTAGCGGCTAACAAAAATATAGAGATACGTCTCATGGATGTCGTTACAACATATTTATATAGATCATTAGATACCGATATCTATATGAGAGTTCCAGATAGGTTTAAGATGCCAAAGGTATTAAGTTCCAAACCTAAAGAGTTATGTGCAATAAAATTACAAAAATCATTATATGGGTTAAAGCAATCTAGACGCATGTGGTACAACCGTCTCAGTGAGCATCTAATAAATGAAGGATATGTAAATGATCCTTTATGCCCATGTGTTTTCATCAAGAAAAAAAAACATTCGGATTTGTGATTATCGCGGTGTATGTTGATGATTTAAAATTATAGGAACTCAAAGGAAAATACAAAACGGCTCAAATTATTTAAAAGGAGAATTTGAGATGAAAGATCTCAGACAGACAAAGTATTGTCTTGGCCTACAAATGGAACATTCTCAAAAGGGTATATTTGTGCATCAATCCACATATACCAAAAGAGTACTAAAACGATTCAACATGGATAAGGCAAATCCTCTAAGTACTCCTATAATTTTTAGATCACTCATAGTTGAAAATGATCCCTTTGACCACATGAGGAGAATAAGAGGTACTTGGCTCTGAAGTATCGTATCTTAGTGCCATTGGAGCCCTTATGTACCTTGCGAATTGTACAAGGCCTAATATATCATTTGCTGTTAATCTTTTGGCAAGATTCAGTTCGTCCCCTACTCGAAGACATTGGAATGGGATTAAACATATCTTCCGCTACCTTCAAGGGACTACTGACTTAAGTTTATTTTAATCTAAGAATTCAAACGGTCAAATGATTGGTTTTGCAGATACAGGATATTTATTAGATTCACATAAAGCCAGATCAACAGCTGAATACATTTTCATGATCGAAGGGACTGCTATATCTTAGCGTCCTTAGAAGATGATACTCGTGGCAACTTCTTCGAATCATGCTGAACTCATTGCACTCCATGAAGCAAGTAGAGAATGTGTATGGTTGAGATCAATAAGCCAACACATCCAATCAGGCAGTAGGATCCACATAAATGCAGAGCCAACTGTGGGAGTCGAATTCACAATTAGAATTTGTCTTCGTAACTTTTCTAGGGTTAGAAAACTTCTGCGGAAAACCATTAAAACGATAGATCTCAAGAGAGTTTTTTATTAAGTTGTTAAGAAAGCTGTTGGAGAATACAAGTGTTTTAGTAATAAATTTCGGATCCCCTATGCAAAGGATGTACATGGCTATATATACTATTCTAAGTAGGTTAGAGCTAAACCTAAAACAATAAGAAGAACTTCCGTTTCCTTCGGGATTTCCTTTTATCCGCGGCGGACTTTCTAGAGATTTTCCTTTATCCACTAAGTCGGGTAGCTCTTGGGCCTACTCAAAGTCAACCCACTTTGATAAAGGCCTAGCGGTCTTCTAGTTAATCATCGGCCTTGATATGCTCAAATTTACCCTGAGCTACTTTCTCAAATTAAGAGATCGATGTAATAGTTGGGGGTCAAATCCACAGGAAATCTAAACACACAATCGACTAAAGAATTCAAATTAAGCTACGTAAATATGTATGAATGTAATAAAAATAGCAAAGTAAACAGTTGAATGATTATCAAGGTTCTTAGAATTCAATTGGACAAAAGAGTTAGGTTATGGATAATTCACAGGAATGAATCAAAAATTGATCGTGTCGATTGACACACAAGGTCTGTGTCGATCGACAAAAGGATAAAAGACTGTAGGATTTTATTAAGCGCGTTTCTAGAACTCAAACACGAATATAAAACCAATCAACTTTCGTTGCAGAGATTATCTATGACTAAATCCCTAAATTCCAAATTTCTTTGCAAATTTAGTGAATAAAATCAAGTATTAAGTTCAGGTTCAATTGTTTACAAAATTACTAAGCCAAATTTCTTTGCAAGTAGATAATTTTGCTCATCTAAGATTATATCAGGTTGTTAATAATACTTTCGCATCTATTAAAGCAACCTAGGATTTCCAATTTCAGTTGATCAATCCTAAAATCAGAGTTAAAACAATGTGAAAAACAAAAAGATAAATCCTAACAGAGTTTAAATCCTAACAATTTCTCATCAAACCCTTGAATAACCCTAAACCTAACAAGCAAACTACTCAGACATAGATGAAGAAAACATCATGAGATAAATAATTTGCATAAAAGAGATAGAGAATGTGATACAAAAGGGTTTGAAATCGACGAAGGTCTAATGTCTCAAAATCTCTTCCAAATCTCTAAATCTCAAAGTCTCAATTAAAAACAAGATCCACACATAAAAGCCTAACAAAAAACTATATTTAATGTCTAAAATTCGGATTGGGCTTTTTTGTAAACTTCTAGGCTTTTTGGGCAAAACTGGAATTTCTTCAATCTTCTCGTCAGACATGATCGTGTCGATCGAAACACTGAACCGTGTCGATCGACACAGGCATGTAAAATCGACTCCGACTTGATCACTTCGGCTCTTCTTTCTTTGATGCTCCAAAATGCTCCAACAGCTCTCATTAAGCTCCAATCGTCCCTCAACCTACAAAGACTTGAAAAGACTCGAAAAATACCAAAAAGGCTCTATAAAAAGGACTTATATCATGGTCAAAAAGGGGTAAAAACCATGATATATCAGGCCCGCCGGTTTAATGCCAAACCGTTGTCTTAATAAACGGCATGCCGATATAACTCAACGCTTAGTCATTTTCAGGATTGTTGATTCCGGTGGGAGGAATCTGACCCCAACACCAACTATCAAATATGAAGACAATGCTGCATGTGTCGGCCAAACAAAAGAATGATATATCAAAAGTGATAGAACCAAACATATCCCTCCAAAGTTTTTTTCATACACTCAGAAAATTGAGAAGGCTAAAGTCATTGAAGTCAAATATGTTCGATCATTTGACAATGTCGCAGATCTCTTCACGAAGTCACTACCTACGGCTATGTTCAGGAAACATGTCCATAATATTGGAATGTGTCATCAACAAGATTTACAAGATGACACCTGATCATTCAAGGGGAAGCTTACGTGGTTGTACTCTTTTTACCTCAGTATGGTTTTCCCTCTGGGTTTTCTTGGAAAGATTTTTATTGAGGCAACAAAGACGTCACGAAATAAGCAATAAGTGAAACTGGTCTCCATGAGGGAGTGTTATAAATTACGCAACGCATGATAAATGATCTATGTAAAATATTATTTGTATGTAACACATGATAAGTTAGTAATTTATCTTTTTCACCTCTATATAAACGATCGTTGCGATTGTTGCGATCGTTGTTTCGACACAATTCATTCTGATAACAAAGAACAATAATAAAATTTCTCTTCTTCTATATTTCTCAGTATCCCGTTCTCTATCAGGTATAAAATTTTCGTCATTATTTATATTTATCTTCATGATAAATTACCGTTCTTTTTATAACACCTATTTATTTATTTTAATATATTACCCTTACTAAATAAGATATATATTAGACTTTATTGAGACATGATCTGAGAAGGACACTTTCGTGAACCACAAATCTCTTAAATCCCTTTCTAATCTTCATGCCCCCTTTTACTTAAACATATGTGAGAGGACAATTATACCCTTTCTCTATATCAGTTTATTTAAAAAAACTGCAATAATTTTTTTTTTAAAAAAAGAAAAAATTGTCGGGGAGAGCCGTCGAAGAAACCCGGAAAGCAGAATCGCGCCGGAAAAGGAGGTTTCCATCGCTGTCACCGGAAAAGGAGGTTTTTGTCACCGTCAAGCTCTCTCAATCTTCGCCGTCAAGCTCTCTCAATTGCATTGAGCTCTCCTTAAAGATCCAGGTCCGTTTCTTCAGCTTTTTGTCTCACCGGAAAACTTGATTTTCACCGCCTTCTGCCGTCGTCGAGCTCTCTCAACTCAACCGCCGCCGTTTCTTTGCCTCCGTGGATCTGCATTGAGCCAAGATCCAGGTCCGTTCTTCAATTGATTTAGTTTTAGATTTGCAAAATTGGATTTCATTATGCACATTATTTTGGTACGCACATTGGCTGTTTGAGAATGGTTTGTGGGTGCGATAAGGAGCGGTAAGTAATGAATATCAGTGGTTGAATCGTAATGAATTGTAGATTAGAACTCGAAACAATCCAATTTCAGTTCTTGCGACAGGAGGAGAGAGAACTGGGTACAACTGGTATAACTGATTGTAGTGAATGAGTTTTGTGTATTGTTTTGGCAGGGTACAATAATGTCAGCATACATTTTAAATGGCAAGGTCGCATGTATAGTATATTGTTGAAGAAATCAGTGGAGGAGATAACTTTGTCAATGGTAGAAGCTAGGATATACAAGAAGCTTGCGTTAGATGAAAGTGAGGTTAAATTGCAATTTAGTTACATTCCACTACTGGTTCGATGTGAGGAACAGCAGGCTATTTGTGATGATGAGGATTTGTATGTTTATCTAACGTCCATTGATAACGAGAACCGTAGATGCATTTTGTTTGTGGAGGTCATCACTACTTCGGGACTTCCCGAGCAACTGTCAAGAGCGGGGAAAAGTTCATTTGGTATGAACTATGAGAAGGCAACTGATGATGAAATCGGAGCTAATGCCATTACTCTCTACGTAGAAAAAGAACAAGCAAAACAACTAGAGAAGGAGGATGATGATGATGATAATGATGTCTCTAATACTAAAGTGGGTGGAATTGTAACAAGTGATGAAGTTATGAGTGATGAAGGTATATGTAGATCGGATAGAGATATGGGTGATCAATATGTTGAGCCTCCACCTGTTGTATAATCTAGCCAGTCGTTTATAGAGCCATGGGAAGACGGTTTGGGTTTGAGTCTACTTCAAGAATTTCCAAATAATAAAGCATTGCAATCTGTGGTGGATAAAGCCTCATTTCTTAACAGTTATGGTTTTGTTATTAAAAAGTCGGATTAGAGCCGTTTAGTGCTAAAATGTACTAAAGAAATATGTAAATGGGGTTTACGAGCCACGAGGATTGCAAAGACTGATATTTTCTTGGTTAGAAAGTACACAAAGATGCATACATGCTTTCGGGCTATGCAGAATAGAAGCAACAACAACATGAAGAGGCACGGCACACCATAATTAGTTACAGTTCTTTTGCATGATGATTATCCAGGACAAATGGAAACTCCATCTCCTAAAATTATCATGGATCTTGTGAAGACAAAATTAGGTGTCACAATATCATACTCAACAGCTTTGAGAGGGAAAAACCAAGCTGTTAGTGATTTGCGTGGTAACCCGGAAGAAAGCTACAAGATGTTGTATTGCTATTTGCACATGTGAGAGAAGGTAAATGATGGTACAATAACACATGTGAAATTGGATAAGGAAAACTCCAAATTCATGTACCTATTCATAGCTTTGGGAGCTAGCATTGAAGGGTTTAAAGTAATGAGGAAAGTGATAATTGTGGATGCAACATTTCTGAAGAACGGATATGGTGGTGTTTTAATATTTGCCTCAGCTCAAGATCCTAATCGTCATCATTATCCCATAGCGTTTGGTGTACTCGATGGTGAGAATGATGCAAGTTGGACTTGGTTTATGGAGATGCTTAAAACTGTTGTACTGGACTCTTCTGAATTGGTGTTTATCAGTGATAGAAATGCAAGGCTCATCGGCGCCATAGCTAATGTGTATCCCAAGGCTCATCATGGGTATTGTATATGGCATTTGTCTCAAAATGTGAAAGGTCATGCTTCTAATGTGAACAAAGATGTAGTCGCATGGAGATTCATGGAGGTTAGTAGGCAGTACGCAGTGGCTGATTTCAACTATGCTTATCTTTCTTTTAAGACGAGATATCCATCTGCTACCAAGTATCTCGAGGAGAGTACCAAGAAAGAAAAATGGGCAAGGTGTTGTTTTCCAAGAGAAAGATACAATTTAGACAAAAGCAACTGTGTGGAATCGTTGAATAGTATTTTTAAAGACGCAAGGAAGTACTCCTTAATACCTATGCTTGATGTGATCATTAAAACATTTTCGAAGTGGTTTAATGAACATCGGAAGGAGGCGGTGGCTGGATCGATTGAACATAAACTAGTGCCTCTTGTGGAGAATTGCATGCACGATTTATGGGTTATTACTGAAAAATTGAATGTGACGGAGCTAAACACTTTTGAGCTTGAATACCATGTCATTGATAGTGATGGAAAGCCTTATTTGGTGAACTTGCTCTCAAAAAGTTGCAGTTGCAGGGTGTTCGATATTGAAAGGTATCCTTGTGTGCACGGACTAGCCGCTTACATTGAATTTCTAAGGCATGAACACAGAGGTCGTGATATCCAATTACATGAGTTGTGTTCAGAATATTATCTGACCGAGTGGTGGGCAAAGGCGTATAACAGGACAATCTATTTAGTACCGGATAGGTCTCAATGGGATGTCCCAGATGACGTCAAAAGCAAACAAATCATACCTCCAGATCGGAAAAAGAAGAAAGGAAGAAAGAAAGTCAAAAGGTTACCATCAGCTGGGGAAAGGCGTCCGAGGACGAAAAACAAAAGGCGGCCGAGACAACAACTCCGCTGGTTAGCATTTGGAACTCGATTTGGTGTTTGATTATTATGGCTTGATGTATTATTATCTAAATCATCAATGTTTCTTATTTGGTTGTTATTTGGAACTTCAATGTTTGATTATTATGTCTTACTGTAAAACTAGAAAGTTGATGTATTATTATATATTCTTTGTTTCTGTGGTAATACTGGTAGATCTGGTATAACTTACAAAGAACTTGGTAAAACTGATAGAACTGGTATAACTAACAAATAACTTGGTCGTGAGATTTTGGTTTTCCTTTTTTTCAAGTAGTAACAAGGATGAATTAACTATAAAATAAGAAATTTAACTAGGTAATAAGGAACACATTCCACTTATAAATGATACAAAGATGAATTAACTATAAAATAAGAAATTTAAAAATTATATCAAAGTATTAAAGACTCTACACAACATATCACTTATACTTTTAAACTCATTTATACTATTATGATAAAAAATTTCCAAATTATTGTTTTTTAAACATATGAATACATAAAACACTCATAACTACATTGATATCAATTTCAGTCATTTGTAAAACTAGAAAAACGAATTAAAAAGTTAAGTAATACTGATTAAAGTAAAAAATAGCAAAAGTAATACTATGTGGAACTTTGGTAGAACTAGTATCTTGGTTACAACTATGTGGAATTTTCCTCCCCAAAATGACGGCGCACACGTGATTGGTCTTGTGCACACGTGGGTCGCTCTCCGCACACGAGATTTTATTTCGAAAATGCCCCAATTTTTTTTGAGATTTTTGGGTTCCCCCCCCCCCCCATATTTTGAAATTTCCTCCCAAAAATCAAAATTCCCCAATCCTTTATTTAATTAATTATTCTTTTCACAGATCAAACTCAATTTAGATCTACTCTACTCCTCTCTCTCCTTCGACTCCGCTTTCTTTCCTTCCTTCGAAATCGAAAACAAAACCCTTTTTCTTTCTTTCCTTCCTCCCTCCGATTCGAAACTCCTTATTTCCTTCAAAATTGATTGTTGTCATGGATTGTCTCTGCGAGGAGGACCCTTACTACAGTGATATGAAGAGGGCGAAGAGGGTTATGGAACAATTAGAAGCTGTTGCCGATGGTGGATATGGGATCCCGAGAAGGTGTCCATGTGGTGCCCTCATAATCCACGAGATTTCCCAACCGGAAGAAAAGAGATTCTTTACTTGTCAAATATTTAAGGTGATTTTTGATTTTTAATTCACGGCATGCGATTTTCGTTTAATAGTGAAGATGTGAGGTTATTTGTGATGCTATATATGTATTCTTGTGTAGAATGATGGCTTCCACCTTAGGAAAGCTTGGGATCGTTCTATCGAAGAAGAGGTGGAAAGATTAACGACGGAGGTTGACGAGCACACCAAGAGGATTAAAAACATGGCAAACCATGAGTTTCTGATAGGACAAATGCGTTTGGAGCTGAAAAACAAGGATGAAGAGATTGCTAAGCTAAAAGAAGATTTGGCTCGTTTTGTGGCTCGATTCGACAAGTTTTTTAAGGAGTAAGCCTCTCCCTACGTCGTGAGATATAGTACTTCTCTATGTTTTGGTTGTGTATGACTTGTCTTTGTTTTGGATGTGTAAGATTGTGCTTGTGTAAGACTTCGCTTTGGCTTCTCTTTAGTTTGGTTGTGTATGACTTTTGTTGTGGTTGTTTAATATATCCTAGTATTACCAGCATTACTAGTATTACCCGTATCACTAGTATAATAAATACTATCAGTATTACTAAATACTACCAGTACGCGGGTTACGGTAGGGGTACGGGGGTTACGGTAGGGGTACGGGGGTTACGGGTTATGGGGGTTACATAAGTTATGCAGGTTACGGGTTACGGGGGTTACGTGGGTTACGGTAGGGGTACGGGGGTTACGGGTTACGGGGGTTACATAGGTTATACAGGTTACGGGTTACGTGGGTTACGTGGGTTACGGTAGGGGTACGGGGGTTACGGGTTACGGGGGTTACGTGGGTTACGGTAGGGGTACGGGGGTTACAGGTTACGGGGGTTACATAGGTTATGCAGGTTACGGATTACAGGGGTTACGTGGGTTACGGTAGGGGTACGGGGGTTACGGGTTACGGGGGTTACATAGGTTATGCAGGTTACGGGTTACGGGGGTTACGCAGGTTATGCAAGTTACGTGGGATACGTGGGTTACGCGGGTTACGGTAGGGGTACGGGTTACGGGGCCTACATAAGGGTACGGGGGTTACGGGTTACGTGGGTTACGGTAGGGTTTGGCTTCTCTTTAGTTTGGTTGTGTATGACTTTTGTTATGGTTGTTTAATATATCCTAGTATTACAAGCATTACTAGTTACCCATATCACTTGGATACTAAGTATTACCAGTATTACTAAATATTACCAGTATTACTAAGTTTTAAGACAACATAAAGACAAACAAAAGTACAAGTTTAAAGTACACTTGTACAAGTTCACACATCCGTGTCACTCGCTTCTCTAACAAGTTCAATCAAAAGTACAACTAAACATTTGTCTGTGACCGTGTCACCCGCTTTGGTGGTGGTTCAGGTGATGGTTCAGTTGGTTCAGCATGCGCAGTACCAAGAGACGGACCCTTCTCTTGTGGGTTTGTAAGGGTCCGTCGCCTGTTGATCAGCATTAACCTACAATCGAATACTCTTGTGTAAGAAAGTAATTACTAACTGACTGTTCTGCGTAGTATTACTAGTATTACCAGTATTATTAAACTTACATTTGTCTTCATAAACGCTATAAACGCTTCCAATGGGTTGATTCTTTCTTCCAACCCATCAAACCTCCCCACAAGCGTATTCATCTTTTCTTGCATCTCATCTTTGAAGGTGTTAAAGAGATCCATCCAATTCGGGTTTCCATGTGGAATTCCCTCGTTCACCACATTTTCAAGGAGGCCTCCCTCGTTAACCACATTCTCAGGTTCTCCTCCTAATCCTCGGGACTGCATATCTTGGTTGAACATCTCTTCAAACCTCACAGTATAGCCTTGACGAAGACGCTCCATCCAACTTTCAATAACAACATCATGTGCATCATCGTCATCTTCTTGTTCGGTGATTCCAGCAAGGAGAGACTCTTCTTCATCGCCAACAGTTGCTATGATACTAGCAATGTTCTGTGAACATAACAAAGCAGAAATATTAAATACATAACAACCCTCAACCAAAAACAATTCTTATGATAAGTAGAATAACTAAGAAACACTAACATCAGTTACACCAAGTGCATCATTTAGTCTCGAAAGAGGAAATCCTCTCATATCGCATTTCTTGAACTTTCTCTTGCACATCCTAGGACAAGAGACGTCTGTGCCTGGATTATCTACTACGAATTGATCCCTCAAATGTGGAATGACCTCAAATGGTAAAAGCTACACAACAAACATATGCTTAGAGTTAGCTTCAATTAAGATAAAGTAACGCATCCAATACCTCATTTACATTTTACTTACCTCGATAGGCATACAGAAACCCAAGATCGGCCATACTGCATTCTCTTTTGTCACGGCCCCGTTAAAATGACTCATCGTGTACGCGATCGATCCGAGCATGCGATCAAATGAATATCTTCCCCAAGGAAACGACTCACAAATTGTAAGATCATTCACAACACGTTGAAATAAGTCATCAATACTTGTAGCTTTTTCTCCAGCCTTTATCGGTGCTACAACAATGCTAGATAAGAAATAGAGGACAGCCATCTTCAACCTATCCTGAGACAGTCCCCTTGGTACCATTTCCTTCAGCTTTTCTCTCACATCTTCACGTTTAATCACATTTTCTTTAAAATACTTATTTACAAATGTTTTACTTCCAAGTGCTTCAATACCAAGTGGATAGTTTCGACAATCAAATCCAAATATCAATGCATGCTCCCTAATACTGTATCGGACGGGAACTCCATTAACAACGAACCAAACCTCCTTTTTCTTTTCGATGATCGCGGTTCGAAGAAAAAGCAACCACATGCCCGTAGCCTTGTGGTTTTTCTCCCATGGCAAGTGGAAAATGTGTTTGAACTGTCGATGGTTCTTAAACCAATCCCACTCATCATCGGTGAGAGGATGCTCCAACTCCTTGAACGTTGTCAAAACTTCCTTAATATGACACTTCGCTGATAACTTAATCTTCTTGTTATACTCCGACGTAGGGAAGTACATATTCATAGGTTTTATTGCAAAATGTTCATCATTGGCATCCTACAACAAACAGTTCAAGAACCACAAGTTATACTTATATAAGACATAGCTCTACCTACTTGTACAAGTTTTACCAAGACACATACTTCAGCCTAGTTATACCAGTTTTACCAATACATATAGTCCTATCTATTCAAATATTCAAATCTATTCAATTTGTTCTCTCCAAATCTATTCAGTTCAAACCTAGTAGTTGAATTTTCGAATTCTCTCCAACTACTTACCATTCCGTCGCCCGAGTTGGTCGTCGACTCGGCCGGAGGAGGAACCGGAGACTCCCTCTCATCTTCATTATCTTCTTCTTGATTCTCGACAACCGGAGATAACTCCCTATCATCTCCCACTACCTCCTCGTTCTCCTCAATAATAGGCTTCGACGTTCTCTTCCGCGGACTCGTTTTCCAAACTCCTCCTCTCTTCCTCTTTTTGTTTGTCTTCTTTTTCTTGAGAAATATCTTAGGAGACTCGTTGTCTTCTTTTTCTTCTTCACTCTCAATCCACGGATGAACCCTTGCAGCTTCCTCTCCTTCTTCATTCGTTTTTTTCAACTTCGGGAAGACCAACTTCCTCCGCCTCAGTCACCGGAAGCAAACTAAGACAAACTTCTCCTCCTTCATTCCTTCCAACTTCTCCTCCTTCATCCTCCGCCGCCGGAACAGAGCTTTCCCCATCTTTCTTTTTCTTCCTTCTCGAAAATGTTTTCGTTCGCACCATATTGAATCGAGAGAAGATATCAATTCGAGAGGGCTCGAGTTAGAAATTGAAAGAGAACGAAGAACGGTTTTGATTTCGGAAGAACGGTTTTGATTTCGGAGATGAAACGAATATCGGTTTTGATTTCGGAGATGAAATTCTGGATGGAATTTAGGGATTCTCGGGTCGATCCGATTTCTCAAGTTGGGCGGATAAAACCTGGGTATAAGATGTAATTTTTAAGTTTTGGTTAGGGTAAAAATGTAATTTGCCTATTTTTCGGATTAAAAATAATTAAAACAGAAAATTATTTGTATAGGGGGAGTTTTGAGATTATGTTTGGATGAAAGTGTCCTTTTCAGACGATTTCTCGACTTTATTTCCAGAGCTCAGACTCATGAGTGCAAAATCTCAAAACATGGCTTTTTGTCTCTCCCTAAAGGGCGATAAAGCAAACCCCTTCCTTTCGAAACCACCGTTGCCGATCTCGGCAGCGGTAACCACCGTAAATCTCCAATGGGGAAATCAAATCGAAATCGTTCCTCTTCCTCTCCACCGAAACCCAGTACGACCAATCCTCCATCGCTTTCTCCTCCACAATCAAATTCCCCACCTCCTCCGCAAGTGTCTTTGGCCTCCACACAGATCTCGACATCGGTGAATCTACCGGCTTCGACGAGCTTTGCAGAACCTAACAAGTAGGACCCATTAATAGTAAGCTCCATCTTCGGGTCCCTCAGTCATGGTGACATCTGGATCTTCTCTTGAATCCATACCAGTCGAACCTAGATCTCAGATCCAGCTTCCTGTTCTTGCCTCTTCCTCCACGGCTGAAGGAGAAACTCAGACCATCGCACCTGCTTAGACTGACCTTTTTAAAGGTCCCTCAGGAAAGATGAAGAAGAAGGGTACTCCTTTCCTAATAGAATCAGGGGACATTTGCGTTAAGATACCTAATGAGGTTATCAAACAAAATCAAAAGCGATGGGATTCATTCATCTTGGGAAAATTTCACGGAAATCTACCCTCTCAAGGTGCGCTTCATGCTATCTTCAATGGAAATTGGAGCAGAAAATTCAGAGACATCACAGTCTTCAAATTGGGCTCAAACATTGTTTTTATTAGGATTCCTTGTCCAGCCACAAGAAGTAGGGGTTTTGAATCAAGGAATATGGCAGATTGAAGGCCAATCAATGTTTGTTGCAACTTAGAAGCCTGGCCTAACTCCTTATATGCCGGTTCTAACCTTTATTCCAGTATGGTTGGAATTTCGTGGAGTTCCTCCACATTTGTTCTCTGAAGAAGGGCTCGAACGTGTCGCAGGCTCGATTGGTCATCCGTTACACTTGCATCCCTCGATGGCTAACATGACTAATCTAGAGGTTGCAAAAGTTTTCACCATAATCAATCCTTTGAAGCCTCTTCCTTAAGTTATGAATGTCCAATTCGAGTCAGGGGAAATCCATAGAGTGGAGATCTCTTGCCCTTGGTTACCTCCCATATGTGACCATTGCAAAGAGATTGGCCACAACATTATGTCCAACTGCTCCAATAACGTGCCAAACCAGTAAGTTTCCTTCTCATGAAGTTGCAGCCTGCCCTAGGGCAAAGAAGAATGTAGAAGAGGTCACAATATTTCCTGAGGTTGTTGTGGTTAAAAATTATTCTAAGAGGAAAAACCCAGTAAGGAGAAAAGAAGGAGAAAAAAGGCTTCAACGGTTTCTACTTCTGCTTCTATGGGAGTGGTGATTAAGGATGCAGAAGGTTCTCTACACTCGGAAACTAAGTCACCTGACAAAAGGACAAAGAGGTCCAATGCTCGTATCTCAGCTTCTGGTAAGGGTAAAGGGCTTGCTAATCCGGCTGACAAATACTAAATTAAGGAAATCAAGGCTATATCTAAGTCTCTGGCTGAATCATCTTCATCTTCTGAGGAGGAGGATTCATCAAATGTGGAGCCTGAGGACGATTTTTCCTCATCTTACTCCGAGTCTGGAGAAGATGATAACCCAGTTGATGATGCTCGATTCATGAAAGTTGTTTCTAAAAAACTTGAGAAAAAATATCTGGCTCTGAGGGGAAGCACCCCTAAACGTCAGATTTGATTGAGTGTTGATTCGTTCTGCTGGAATGTCAGAGGATTCAATAGTAAGATGAAGCGTCATAATCTTAAGACTTGGCTACGGCAGACCAAGCCGCTTTTTGGCAGTATAATAGAGACTCGCGTGCAGGAATATAAGTCTCATCAGATTATTCAAAGTATGTTTCGAGGGTGGAATTTTGTAACTAACTACGAGTATGGTGAGCTTGGAAGGATTTGGGTTGTGTGGGATTCTTCAGTCTCTGTCACAATCCATTCAAAGTCAAGTCAGATGATCACTTGCATGATCAAGCCTCCTCATACCACCACTGAGGTTCTTATATCATATATCTACGGAGTTAATAATAACTCAGGTAGGCAACAACTTTGGGATGAAATTAGGGTTTTGACCAGAGATCCGGTTGTGGCTGATTAGCCGTGGGCTTTTTTGGGTGATTTTAACCAAATTCTTAATCCATCAGAGAAATCAAATGGAGGTACTCGAATTTCTAGGGGAGTTCAAGACTTCAGAGATTGTGTTTTGTTTGCTGGTCTTTTTGATCTTTCAATTAGGGGAAATTTGTTCACTTGGTGGAACATTCAAGAGGAGAACCCTATTTCCAAGAAGCTTGATCGGATTCTGATAAATGAAAAATGGCAACTGAAATTTTATCTTTCCTATGGTCACTTTGGTAAACCAAAAATATTTGATCATAGTCCGACCTGTATTGTTCTTGGGAATAGAGTGGCTATTAAGAAACCCTTTATGGTGTCTCATTTTCTGCTTGATCATCCAGATTTCCTTGTTCGAGTTGGATGCTTTTGGGAGGCGTATGAGGTGCATGGCACATATATGTTTTCTTTATCAAAGAAGCTTAAGATGTTGAAACCAGTGATTAAAGACATCAACAGACATCATTATTCTGATCTCGAAAATAGACTTAAGGATGCACATTTAGTTCTACTTAATTGTCAGAATCGACGTTTTTCTAATCCCTCCATTGTTATGGCTGCTCAAGAGAAACATGCTCATAAGATTTGGATGGAACTGGCTTTGGTTAAGGAAAATTTTCTGCATCAGAGATCTAGAGTTAAGTGGGTTGAGTGTGGAGATAGCAACTCTGCCTACTTCCACAGAATGGTAGCGACAAGAGGTGCAGCAAACCATATACACTATCTTTTAGATAATGCAGGTCAAAGACTTGATAAGCTGGAGGATGTGAAATATCATTACGTTGACTACTTCACTAACCTGTTTGGAGGCTCCACTAGGACCTTGACGAACTCAGATAAGGATCAGATTATTTGCCACAAATGTACAGATGCAGTGCTGCTACAAAGTTGAATCTGATGGCAGTTGTTACTCTGAAAGACGTAAAACAAGAGGTTTTTGCTTTCTAGGAATAAAAATCTAGGTCCTGATGGTTTCACAGGAGAATTTTTCAGGAAAACTTGGGATATTATTGGAGAGGATGTGACAAAGGGAGTTTTAGAGTTCTTCCAATCTGGTCAGATTCTTAAACAGTGGAACTGTACAGCTATTTCCTTGATTCCAAAGAGAATAGGAGCATAAAAGCTTGAGAATTTTAGACATATCTCTCTTTGTAATGTGGTCTATAAGATTGTTTTCAAAATTCTAGCAAAGAGACTCCAAGCAGTTACCCCTGGAATGATCTCCAACTCACAGTCTGCTTTTGTTAAGGGTCGACTTATGGTTGAGAATGTCCTTATAGCCACTGAAATTGTGCAAGGTTTTGGAAATTCAAATGTTTCAAAGAAAGATCTTCTAAAGGTTGAGTTGAGGAAAGCTTTTGACTCGGTTAGTTGGGAATTCATCATTCAGATTTTCAGAGCTGCAGATTTTCTCCCAGATTTTACAAACTGGATTCTCATTGCATCACTACTACCTCCTTCTCTATCAATGTTAATGGAGAACTATGTGGATACTTCAAAGAGTCTAGAGGGTTAAGGCAAGGGAACCCTTTATCCCCTTCTTAATTCGTTATGGTTATGGAGGTTTAGTCAAATTTCTTAAACTCAAGTTTCGATGAGGGTAAAATTGGCTTCCATCCTCTCGGAAGGAATCCACAAATCACTCATTTGGCTTTTGCAGATGATATAGTCATTCTATTTGATGGTAAAGCTTATTCCCTTTGTGGTATTGCTTCCTCCCTAACCTTATTCCAGAGAATCTCAGGTCTAAGCATGAACAGGGACAAAACTAACCTTTTCACAACGGGAATGAACCCAGAGGAAGCTGACTCTCTCAACATATTCAGCTTCCAAAGGGGTTCTCTTCCCATAAGGTACTTAGGCTTACCTTTCCTTTACCGCAAGCTAAGGAAAGCATATTAGTCTCCTCTGACGGACAAAATAAGTGCTAAGTTCAATGGCTAGACAGTTAAATATCTTTCCTTTGCATGAAGATTATAGCTTATCACTTTTGTCATTTATAGTTTGGTGAATTTTTGGTTCAGTGCTTTCTCCCTTCCAAAAAGCTGTCTTAAAGAAATTGAGAAGCTCAATACTAGGTTTTTATGGTCTGGTGATATAGGGAAGAAGGGAATGGTTAAAGTCTCTTGGAATGATATATGTTTACCTAAGGAGGAGGGTTGATTGGGGCTACGAAACTTTCTGGTTTGGAATAGAGTCCTAAATTTCAGATTGATGTGGCTGATTTTTGAAAATAGTGGATCTCTTTGGGTTGCGTGGATAAAAGAGCACAAACTGAAAAGGAATTGCTTCTGGTATGTCGAATCTAAGCCTAGTGACTCTTGGATTTGGAAGTTTATTCTCTCGTTAAAACCAATAACAAAGACAATGCTCTGTTGTGAAGTTAATGACAAGAATTCTGCAAGCTTTTGGTTTGATAACTGGTCAGTTTTTGGCAGTCTAAATTGGGGACTCAGGTTCGAGAGGTATGGGAATCCCATCTCAGAGTATAGTTATGCAGGCTTTCAATGCTAGAGATTGGTCTGCTTCCTCAAGGTCTAGAAATTGTCTAATCCGCAATGTACAAGACCTACTAAGAAACTCTGTCCCTCCGGATAATAACAGGGCTCTGATGTTTACTCTTGGGGTGAGACTACCCAATCTGCTCATGTTTTCTCCACCAGGAAAACATGGGATTCCTTAAGATCCTATAAGTAGCATAAACATTGGTTTAAGGCTGTGGTGCAAATTTGGAGTGCCTAAGCATTCCTTCACATTCTGGACAACAAACCTTGATCAACTTCCAGTTAAAAGAAGAATCGCAAACTGGGGCATGACTTCTGACCCGATGTGCACGTTCTGCTCTGCTCAAGAGGAAACAAGAGACCACTTATTTGTTAACTGCACCTTCTCTACTCTGATTTGGGAAAAGATCCTCCATCGGTTAGGAATACCTCTCCATACTTTCAACTCTTGGATAACTATGATGTCTTGGTTATTGAGTAGATCAGGCAATGGTAAATCAACTATCTTGAAGAAAATTGTAGCTCAAGCAACAGTATACGGGTTATGGAAGGAACACAACATTCGTATCCATAACTGCATCTCTCGTACTTTGGAGTCTATTTTCATGCAGATCGATAGATTTTTTAAGAGATATCTTAATTGCTAGGCGATTTCGCAAAGGATGTTGTGGTCTCCTTTCTCAATGGTCTCGATATAGCAAATCTCTTGATACATGCTTTGTTGCTCTACTAAACTTCATGGTTTTTTACTCTCTTTTTTTGGGCCAAAGAAGTTCTCTGCTAAATTAGCTCTTGTAATAACTTTTCCTTTAGGTAATAATATTCACATTTTATCCAAAACAAAAAAATCTCAAAACATCAAAATATTAGGAGGCCTAAAGAATATGTATATTGAGAAAACTAAAAAAGTATAAATTTGTAGTCTTAAGATTTATAATTAGTGAAAATGCAGAAAGATTGAGAGAAATTAACGTAAGAGGAGTGTTGGGATCAAATTACTCTTGAGAAAGAACAAAGACCGATACAGCACGCAAGGTTGTCGATAGAATTCGTGTGAGAGGATTTCTAAAACGATTTCTTGATAAATATGTTTGATTTTTGAAAGTTTGGGATAAGAGAAAAGTGTGATCAGTATGATATTAAGGGGAAGTTCTCCTAGGTTATTATTAAATCAGACATATCTTGTGTAAGATTTATTGGTCCAAGAAAAAAAATTGGAGTATAGTATGTTGATCGAACCGATTTTGAGTGTGTATATAATCCTTTCAATGATCTTACATGTGCTTATTGTTTGTTTTTGATGTTACATCGTTTTGAAATGATAAATTTCATGTTCATTGTTCATTGACATTGATCAAATTTTTTGAAACAAAAATTCATTTCAAAAATGAGAGAGACATTGATCAAATCAGATATTCTTGCAATGCCTCCACAAATTTATCTACGTAAACGGTCAATAATCCACGACTAACCAGAATCTCCTTCCATTTGGTGTGGTTCCTCTTCACTAGCTTCCCGAGCTCGCTGTCTTTATCCATCACAGACCTGACAGCATCTCTCAAGCTCTCCTTTGAAAACCATCCTGTTTTTTCCCTCGACACTTCTACTGAGACCTCAAGTTCCTTGGTCATCAGTCTTGTGTTAAGAACTTGTTCACCCAAGTATGGAACCAACACTATCTGGCAATCACTCATCATAGACTCCCACATTGACCCGAATCCGCAATGGCTCACAAAGCAGCCTACTGATGGATGAGCCAATATCAATGGTTGTTGCACCCATCCTCCCCAAACCACACCACGACCTTTCACCCGCTCCTCGAAACCTTCTGGTAACCCTTCTTGGACAGTTGATGATCCTCTCGGTGGCTTTACCGCTATAAGAAACGGTAACCCTGTCACCTCTATCCCTAAACAGAGTTCTTGGAACTGATCCTTCTCAAGAATGATTTGGCTACCAAGTGCACAAAACACTACTGACCTCGGTGCAAACCCATTCAGAAAATGACTCCATTGTTTTTCTAGCGGTTTACTTTTGTCTGCCTCAGGGAGCACTGGGCCCGTCAAGAGAACCTTCTTATGGTATTGTTGCGCTATATAGTCGCAATATTTACCTTCAACTTCTCGGCATGTCCTTATAGAAATGACATCGCAGCTCCTAAGACCCGTAGTGATCTGATGATAAAGCCTCTTGTAGTAGATCGACAAAGTCGCTAAAGCATGAGCATCGTCTCCACGGAACAACACCTTGGATGAAGGATAACCTGGCGGGGGAACACCTAGTTCACTGCAAGGGACGTGCGTATGAGCTATAGTGGTTGCAGATACTATGATGTAACTCACACTCTTGATCATATACTCCTTAGCTACTTCTGGAATCCAGTGAGCAAAATCAAAGAAAATCAAGTCTGGCCTGAAAGCACGTACCGCAGCTTCGACCTGATCACGAGTGAGATCCATGGCTTCGGACAAGAACATTTCTGAAGATAATGGAATATCCGAGGAGGTCTCGGCGCCAGCAGGGAGACCATCAACAGGAGGAATAGTAAGAGGGTGAAAGACAATGCTGTCTGGGAACAGATTGTGATGTTCCAACTGTTTCTGAGCTTTCTTAGGCAGCAAGAATGTAACCCTATGACCTTTTTCTGCTAACTTGTTGGCAAGATGCAAGTATGGAGTTATATGACCAAAAGCGAACCATGGGAACATAAAAGCGTGAAACTTTGATTCCATTTCTTTTCCCAAATTATCGAAACAAGCAGAGCACAAAAATTAAAGTCGTCAAAGAGAGCCAAAATAAGTTTTTCTTCTTCTTTTCGTTGTGTTTCAAATCATAAGCATCTTTGCTTTTCTTGCTTAAAAGTATTGCCGTTTGCCATCGAGATAACTTGGAGAATCTGCTTGTAAAAAAAGTGTGTAGAAGTTACCATTGGTTTGGGTTAAATATTGGGTTGGGGTTAGAGCTTCTTGATTGGTAAGATACCAATAGAATATTATTTTATTAATATAGTTTGAAGTAATATATTTAGTTTATTTTAAGTTTGAGAATCTCACTATTAAATATGACTTCTACTAGTGAGATACTTCATTGAGTTAATATAATATTAATATTTTCAATGTTATTTCATTTAAAAATTTTATATTAAATTTTCATTGATACTTTCAAACATATCAAATCCATTATATATTAATAAAAAATAACAATAATAAAATCATAAATATTCATTTAATATATTTTATTAACCTTAAGTAATATTAAGATATAATTTAAACTTATGCATAATAGAGTTTGGTAAATATATGTCAAATCCACTATATATGTTAATGGAAAAAAATCCTAAATATGAATTTAATATATTGTAGCTAAGTTTTATCAATTAACAATAATATTAATATATAATTTAAATTTATTCATAAAGTATTTCATCAATATAATATTAATATATTTAGTTTAGTATAAGTTGAAAACTTTTCTACTAAATAAAATCTGAGAAGTTTTAAAAATGTTATTTTTGAAATATTATTTTTTTTAAATGATATTTTAAGTGTATTCCCAACCGATTTTTTTAAGTGTAAATACTCAATATCTTATCTCATTACCTATTGTCTTCCATTTCCTCTCTAATTTCTTCCAAAAAACTCTTAAATTTGTACTTCAAAATTTTTCTTTTATAAACCTAACGATTTTCGATGGTTCTTGCATAACAAGGTCTTGGGTTCTTTGTTACCGGTGAGATTCAAAGTTACAGGTGGTTAAAGAAGCTAAAAACGAGCTTAAACGGCAAAAAGGTAGATTTACTTGATTTTTGCCTGTTTTCAGATCTACTTCGCGAAAGTAGACATCTTTTATAGTCTACTGGTCAACGGAGAGGTTATATTCGCAATTGACCATTTTTTAAAATATCCAAAGTAGACTTCTTTTTCAGTCTACACGTTTTCCTTTGGAAACAAAAAAAACGTTTGTAGACTTCGTATGAAGTCTACTTAAAGTGAGGTTAGTTTTGTAATTGACCAAAACTTTAACTTTATAGAGTAGACAGAAAAAGAAGTCTACTTTGAGCAATATGTTAGTTTTGTAATTGACTAAAATCTTGACCACGGATAAATATCTTTGTACACTGCAAAAGAAGTCTACAAACGAAGTAGACTTCTTTTGCAGTCTACTATTTAATTAAATCGAGATTTTGGTTAAACACAAAACTAACCTCTTTTTCAGAGTAGACTTTTTTCTTCTACACAGATAGTCAAACTTTAGTCAATTGCAAATATAATCTGCCAGGTTAAAGAAGTCTACAAACGAAGTCTACTTTTGATTGTAGACTGCAAAAGAAGTCTAGTTTGAAAAATGATTTTCCGCGTATTTGTGTAGACTGCCAAAGAAGTCTACTTGAAAAGTCAAAATATGGTCAATTGCAAAACTAACCTAAATGCTTTTTGTAGACTGCAAAAGAAGTCTACACAAATAAAGTTAAAGTTTTGGTCAATTGCAAAAATAACCCAAATTAGTGTGTAGACTTCTTTTGCAGTCTACGTACTTATGCTATAATTGCAAAACTAACCTGCCAAGTCAAAGAAGTCTACACACGAAGTCTACAATTGTAGACGTTTTTTGTAGTCTACATTTACGGTTTCACTAATAATTCGTTTATAATTCATTAGTAATGAATTTTATGGTTTTTGTTTTTTCTAAATGTGTGTTAATTATGAAGTTGTAATGTATAAAAATTTGATATAAAAATGTATAATATATATTTTATAAATTAATTTTCTTGTTTGATTGGTATCTAGCTCATATATGTAGATTTCTGAAGAAGCCTGCTCCGAGTAGACTTTTTTTCTAGTCTACATTTACGATTTTACTAATAATGCATTTATAGTTCATTAGTAATGAATTTTGAAGTTTTTGTTTTTTCTAAATGTGTGTTAATTATGGTGTTTTTTTGTATAAGTTTGATATGTATATGTGTAATAGATAATCTTTAACTTAATTTTCTTGTTTAATTATCGTATGTGTAGACTGCATCTGCAGTCTACTCCATGTAGACTGCTTTTGTAGTCTACATTTATTAATTCACTAATAATGCATTTATAATTCATTAGTAATAAATTTTGTGGTTTTTGTTTTTTCTAAATGTGTGTTAATTATGGTGTTTTAATGTTTATAAATTTGATATGAAAATATATAATATATATTTTATAAATTAATGTTCTTGTTTGATTGGTATCTAGCTCATATGTGTAGACTTCTTTTGTCGTCTGGATTTACGATAGCTAATGTGTTTTTATTTGCTCTTTGTCCACAGATAATGGTTCAATTTCTGGCTGTTTATGGAGAATGGGTTAAAGAAGATACGTCATGACAATTTGCGGTTGATAATCAGAGAGGAGGGAGAATGTTTTTCTTGTATGTGTGGTTATATGTTTTTGTTACAGATGATTCCGCAAAAATGATATCTGCCGAAGAAATCGCCTAAGGATATTATGGAAATTTATTTTGAAGAATGCATCATTTGTTTAATCTTTAAATGTTAAGGGAAAACGTTACTAGGATGAACATGGGGAGACTTAATCTTTTAAGGTTCAAAGTTATACGATATTATTTTTCTTATTGGTTAAGATACAAAAAACCGCAAGTATGTGATTTTTTAGCTCACATAATAGTCTTTTTTTTCTAACAAGAAACTTTCTCGTTGAATAAAAATTCCAACTCAAATGACTAGCTTTTATTCACGATAAATTTAGAATCGTATACATGCTTTATTTGTAATAGAACAAGACTAAATAATCTACCCACTGTCGTAAGGAGAATACGATAAAACCAAAAATCCAATATTTGATAAAGAAAAGTAATTAAAAAAAAAGGTTATGAAGATTTGTGGGTATAATTGGCCGAAGAAGTGGAGGTGGTAATGGGAATGGTATCATCTTCTTCGCATTGTTTCAATAATTCCTTGAACGATGGATCATAGGCCACCACTCTTCTCAAGTGCTTTGCTGCTTCCTCTCTCATTCCTTCGTTGAATATAGCACTACACACAATAAAATTCAAGAAAATAGATTTTTTTAAGATCATACTATCTTTGCATTACTATGGGTTTTTAACAAGACCAAACACATGAAGATATTCAGGATCCTTTTCTAATGCCAATCTGGAAAACACACAATTATGTCACAAGAACAGCCATATCGACAAATACATGTGCAAAGAAATGTTTTTCGTGATGAGAAGAAACCGTAGCTGTATAAAAAAAACTACAAAAGAAGATCAGATTAGATTGCTCATAAAAGCTGGATTCAAAGACAGAGGCGTCCCTCTTTTAGTAAATATTTGTCCACCCATAACCAGTTTAAGGACAATTCATGAAGATATAAGATCTACATGAAGATATAAGATCTATTTAACAAAGAACGATTCATGAAGAAAATCCAGCCAAAATAACTTTAAGCTATGAATCAAAAAGCTCCAAGATATGAATGAACTAAAGGATCAATTTAACTAACCATTGCAACAAACGAAAATCAAAATTAATGAACAAGCGAACCAAGAACACAGAATCCAAAAGAGAGAGGAGCCAAAAGCTACAAAATTCCCTCAAATTAAAACACCAAATTCTCGAATGAGTTAATTAAGAGAAACAAACAAATGGGTTTTCTAGGATTTACCAGAATGTGGGAGTCATGTGGTCTTCTTCCAAATGGTGATGCCTATTAAGAGACAGAGATACCATAAACAACTTTGTTCCTGAGATATAAGAGTAAAAGCAAAATCAGCAATCAAGAGCATAACACATATAAAATAATGGAGATCAAAGATAGGAGCTTTGTAAACTTACGGAGGAGGCGGTGGTTGAAGAAACAGTGGCGGAGGCGGAGATGGATTTGTTTTCCCCGGTGCCGGATCTGAAACGCCGCCGTAAGAAACTGACGGAGGAGGCTCTGCCGTCTTTTTTTCTTCCTCTTTTCCTAGATCTGCCGCCGTAATCTCTACTTCTCCTCTAATCTTGCCGTCTCTGTTCTCGAAACCGTGAAACTCCATCTTTAACAGAGCTCACGAAGCTCCTCCACATAAAATATGTACACAACGAAGTAATGAAACCAAAAATATTCAGATCTGGACCACATGGAACAAAGCAAAAAACGAAAAAATATTGTAATTTCTTCGAGTAACATAGATCAGAGACATAGAGAACGAAAATATACCCGAAAGCTTTGAAACGGCAGAAAACCATGACGTTTTTTTAAGCGAGAGAGAAGAGGTTTCATTGAAGAGGAAGATCTGAAGGAGAGACAAAAAAAAAACGCCGTTGGAGAGAGAATGTGTGAGACATTTTTTTTAAAATAAAGTTAGGGTTAGGTTGCAGTAATCTTTGTTTATATACGGAGACAAAAAAACTGGTTAGGTTAAAAATTTTGGTTTAGTAGATTTCCCTATAAGTCTACGAAACTCTAAACGAAATTCTAAACTCTAAATTTTGGTTTGGTTCGATTTGGTTTTATGGGTTGGGTAAATAAATCGGTTTAATTGATTGGTTTGTGTAGTTAAAATAAAATTACTCTCGGTTTACTATAACATTTCGATGGTTTGATTAATTTCGGAATTGAATAAACCGAATAATATGTAGACTTCACATGTAGACTTTCCATGTAGACTTCCTATGTAGACTTCAAACGAAGTCTACAATACCCTAAACGCTAAACCCTAAATGTAGACTTCCAGAGAAGTCTACCGAAAATATAGATCAACTATTTTCGATTAATTATTCAAAACAAAACCCTAAATAAAAACTTATTTCAACATTCAAAAAGTTTAATATATTCACAAATTAACACTTATATTCAAATTTGACATTTTAAATATAAAAATAATAAACCTTAAATCTAACCCTAAATGTAAATACAAGTTTCCAACTTAGTTTCATTATGAATATATAACCTAGTTTAGCTTTGTTTCTTTAATTTGTGAAATTTTGTGAAGTTTTATTTTTTATTCTTCACAATTTCTTATATTATGGTCATGAATACAAAATTTTAATCAAATTAAGTTTTGTTAATTTATAAATTTAAATTTCATATATAATTAGTAAGCAGACTTTCATTGAAGTATACAAAATATCCAAAGTAGATTCTAATGAAGTCTACTTAATGAGTAGACTTCTAAAGTACAATGTAGACTTCTCGAGGGTTACAACGGTAATTGTGGCTTCCGTTTTTTTCTTTGGTCATAAAGGTGTAATTGTAATTTCACTATCCATTTGGATTAGTTTTGCCAAACATGAGATAAGGGGTCTAGTTTTGCAATTAAAATGAATTTATAGGTTATTTGGAACAATTTCCCCTAGTATTTATTTGTGGGCCAATTATACATATATTGTTCGAATTGTGGCATACAATTGAAAACTGAAATACAGAGTAAAAGGCTGCAGAGCATAAAAAGTCCATCCATAAGACGTCATTGTGGCTAAGCAAGTTTTCTTTTCAAAATACTTTATTCATGATATTTATATTCTAGACTAGTTTCTGTAATGCTTCTATAAATTTATTGACATAACCATTCATTAGTCCAGTACTAACCAGAGACTCCTTCCATTTGGCATGGTTCCTCCTCACTAGGTTTCCTAGCTCGTTATCTTTGTCCATCACGGACCTGATCGCACCGCTCAAGCTCTCCTTGGAAAGCCATCCTGTTTCCTCTCTTTTCACCTCAACCGAGACCTCAAGTTCCTCGCTCATCAGTCTGGCGTTGAATACTTGTTCAGGCAAATGTGGAATAAATACTATTTGGCAGTCGTTCACTAGAGACTCCCACATTGACCCGAACCCGCAATGGCTCACAAAACAGCCTACTGATGGATGAGCCAATATCAATGGTTGTTGCACCCATCCTCCCCAAACCACTCCACGCCCCTTCACCCGCTCCTCGAAACCTTTTGGTAAGGCTTCCTGGATCGTTGAGGCTCCTTTTGGTGGCTTTACCGCTACAAGAAACGGTAAACCTGTCAGCTCCATTCCTAAACAGAGTTCTTGGAATTGATCCTTTTCAAGAATGATTTGGCTTCCCAACGCACAATATATTACTGATCCGGGTTCGAACCGGCTCAGCCAGTGACTCCACTGATCTTCTAGTTGCTTGCTATTGTCCGGCTCAGGAAGCATTGGACCTGTCAAGAGAACTTTTCTTTGACATTGGCTTTCGATAAAATCGCAGAATTTTCCTTCCATTTCTTGGCAAGTCCTAATCGAAATGACATCGCAGTTTGCAAGTCCTGTGATCATACGTTCGTAAAACGTAGTTCCATCACCAAACGGATAGGAGAGGAACGACAAGGATTTGGTTTCTTGTCCACGAAGTAACACCTTAGACGAAGGGTAACCCGGTGGAGGAACAGCCAAGTCATCTGGACCACGACCAGGGACAAATGAGATTGCAACACATGCTGCGGAAATCGTTACGTAATTCACACTCTTGGCTCCATATTCTCGAGCTATTTCCGGAATCCAGTGAGCAAAATCGAAGAAAATCAGATCCGGTTTACCAATGGAAACCATCTCTTCGACCTGATTGCGTGTCCGATCCATAGCCGAGGCAAGAAAACTCCCTAACGAGATCGAGATATCCGAGGTTGTCTCGGCACCAGCAGGGAGGCCATCAACAGGAGGTATGGTAAGAGTATGAAATACAATGCAGTTTGGGAAGAGATTGAGAGGTTCGAGTTGCTTCAAAGCTTTCTTCGGCAGCAAGAAAGTGATTTTGTGCCCTTTCTCAGCTAGTTTGTTAGCAAGATGCAGAAATGCAGTCATGTGACCAAAACCAAACCATGGGAACATAAAAGCATGAAATTTTGACCTCATTTCTGTTTTACTTCTAATCTTGTTCTTGTGGGCTTCTTATGTTTCTGTTTAGAATTCAGTTGCAGATGACCTGAAGTTCAGGAGAATAGTCTTGTGAATTGAATTATTCAAGTTTGTTAAGAATAGGCCAAATATTTAGTTGCGACAAATATGTTTTTTTTTTTTATCCTTTTGTTATTTAATCTATGCAATATGATATTACGATAACGATAAATGTTTATATATTCAATTTCAAAACTGTAAATATACAATATGAATATAAATATAAAAACAAATGAATAATAATGTAGATAAATGACATCAAAAAATCAAAAGAAGAAGAAAACTAAATAATTTGATTGTCAAACAATTGTTAAAAAGTTGGAGATTAAAAAGAAAGAAAATATATTATTTCACTAAAAAGATATTAAATTATCATAATAAGATTTTGGAACATACCATTTTATTCAAAATGTTATATGAATGAAATTATAATTTTTTTTTGAAAGTATTATAATACCATTACTTTAAATATATAAGAAGTATAAATTTCTACAAATAAAAAAGTAAAAAAATTAGTGATAACTTTATTCATAAATTGTACAATAAAGCACACATAGAATGTTATATGAACTTTATAGCATATTATATGTAAAAATGTAATATTACACAATGATATTTGATAAATCTATATCTGAATCAAATGTTTTTAACCAAAAAAATTCTAGTCATATTGTTTTATGCACATATTGTTTTAACAATATAACTATGTGGTACATATTATTTCAACACCCATGTTTCAACATTATGAAAATTACTGATAAAACTATATATATATATATATATATATATATATATATATATATAAATTTTAAATAAATAACGAAAACCTAAAAGTAAATCACTAAATCAAAATTTTGTCGCTAAATTTAGTAAAACTATAAAACAAAATTTGCGCATCACACGAGTCAATTCTAACAAATCTATCACCACTTTTGTAACAACCGCGAACCAGAATTGGTGAATTCTGGTCGTGTGTCGATCGACACAAGTTAAATCAAACCGGATCAGTTCGATTTAAGTGTCGGTTTGCGACCCGGTTTAGGACAAAACCCTAGGGTTTCCCTATAAATAGAGGGTTGGTCGTATTTTGGGACTTTGAGAGTTTCCAGAAAGTTTCCAGAAAAGTTACAGAGAGTTCCAGAGAGATTTGTGAGAGGAGATTCATCTCGGAGGCTTGGGGGATCGTTCTTAGAGTGATTTCTCGTGTGTGGAGTGTGAATTCCGGAGTTGGGGCTTGTTCTTGGCGTTTTCATCTGTTTTCCTCCTTTTTCCCCTTAAGATCCAAGGTGAGTGCGTGACCATGGCTTATCTGGGTAAAGGGATTGATAGGATGCGTTTGATTGTTGTTATTTGGTGGATTTCGTGTTGTTTTGAGTGGATTTGTGCAGGGGAATCGTTTGGAATCGGGCCATGAGACAAATAGGCTCGATTTCCAGGTTTTGTGTTGATGCGTAGATCGACACACGGGGCTTGTGTCAATCAAAACAGATTGCATCGATCGACACATAGTGCTTGTGTCGATCGATGCCGTCAGTTTGACGTATTGATTGTTGTGTGATGGTTGGTTATTGTTTGGTGTAGTGGTTTGTCTCTTATGTCTGTGTGTATAGCCAAGTAGATGGGATGACCGTGTCACTGAGTATTTATGATAATACTCACGCATCTCGTATAACCATGAGATGCAGGTAAAAACAAGGTGTGATCGTGGAATCGTGGCGAGGAAGAGGAGATGGTCTAGGAACTCGTTTGAGTGGTTATCGTTGTTAGAATTGCTAGGGTGTTGATAGCTTTGGAACTGTATTGGATTGTTATTGACTTGTGTTGTTTATTTGGATTATGGTTTATGGATTGAATTGGATTAGTGGTTTCAATAAAGTATGGACTTTATTGAATGTTTTTATTGGTGATTGATTGTATTGTTCCGCAGTTGTGTTGTTGACCCATTGAGAATTATTATTTGTGGTAATAATAATCTGAAAGGGAAAAATTTTAAATTTACGGGTTGGATTGTTTCAACTTTGGGTAGAAGATAGAAACTTTATTAAATTCCAGCAACCGTAAATATTATTAAAAAAAACCCCAAATTTTGTAGAGAATATTTGATATATGACAAGATTCCATGGGTTAATTATGAAACTAACAAACTTCGGAACTAACAAAATGATACATGTAAATAACGTGTAACAACAATGGAAGTAACGTAAATAAAGCGTGACAACAATGGAAGTAACGCTTTTTATGTGGTGCGAGTAGGGAAAGTTAATTGTGACTTATTTGACTTTTTATTACATTAATTACAACACTATATTTACTAAATGACAAGATTCCATGGGCTAATTATGAAACTAACAAAACGAATTTCAGACTTATTAGGAAACTAACAAAAGGAAACATGTAAATAACGCGTGACAACAATGGAAGTAACGTTAATAATGCGCGACAACAATGGAAGTAACGCTTTTATATGATGCGAGTGGGGAAAGTTAATTAAAATGTGACTTATTTGACTTTTTATTACATTAACTACAATACTATATTCGATAAAAATTACAACACATATCTTTCTCTTTCTCTCTCTCATCTTCGTTGCTCCTTTTTTTTTTCTTCTTTGGACAAGCACAAAAACAAATACAAGATCCAATCAATGTAAATAACATTGACGAAGATGATCTACAACGACATCATCACAATTTGAATTGTATTAACGATGCAGAACCTTCAATCATAGTTGCCACCGAAATCGGAACAATTTTGAGTCGAGTTTGACTCACTGATCCAAAAGCCAATTCTAGGTTAGATCTCTGCTAATCTTATTACAAATAAATATAACACGGTAAATCTTATAATTTATTAAAAACATAGTTTCAACACTATTATTTATATATTTATCATAAGAATCATTTTGATAATGTGTTATAATTATTTTTAACGTACTAAATAACTAAATAACACATATCAATGATTTTTTCTCACACACATCCATACATTCATTTGACTGTTAGCATATAAAGTAAGTAACACATTTAGCTATTCGGGTTTTTATAGTTTTTGGTTTGGTTCCTTCCAGGTTCGGGTTGGTTTCAAGTATATACTCAAAACCTGCTAATACCTAAAATTTATTCGAGTTCGGGTGTTTTAATCTGAAATATTCATAATTATCCGATTTTTCCGGATTTAGATCAATTCAACTTCTTTTTATTATTCGAATTATTCAAAAAAATCCAAAAATAACATAAAATTCAAATATATATAGCCAAATTTGTTATGTTTATCCGAATATATCCACAAATCCGAATAAACTGAAAAACAAAGAAAAACTGTAAAATGTACTCAAACTATCTAAACGTACCCGATCTAGAATCTAAATATCTTTAAGTTAATCTATGGTTCTGATACTTCGGATTCCCATTTGATTTTCGGTTCCGTTCAAGTTTTTTGGTATTAGGTGTTGAGGACCAATTCAGGTATTTCAGATATTCGTTCACATTCGGTTCAAAAGCGATTCGAGTAATTTTGGATTGGATTCTTTGGTTCTTCGATTCCGGTTTTTTTCCTAACCCTAGAAAATATATAGACAATTATGAAATGCTCATAAATTGGGAAATATAATTTTCTTAAAACTTAGTGTGAAGGAAAAAAAGTAATTACAATGACTTAAAATGACTTAAAATGTTAAATTACATTACCTACATAGTAAAATTCTATAAATATGATGATTATATTTCATTTCTAAACATCAAATTTTCTTTTGTACATCCAAATATATGAAAATGGTGAAAAAACAAGGATCGTCAAAGAATAGAGATGAAAAAAATGTCAAATGAGAACAAGTAACTTTTTTCAAAAAGGTTTGGTCTTTTAAAAAAAGTTAGAGAAGTTTGTAAGTGCAAATATTTGATGATTGTATTTTTTTTTTATGGAAAAGTGTTTTCTTTTGGTCATCCAAATGTAAAAGATTTGATTAACCTATTTTCAAGTGATATGTATTTATCTCGGTGAATTTTTCATTGAGGCATTAATAAATTTTGTTTGGACGGGCTTCAAACAAGAAAAAAGACCATTCTGATAATGCTCAACAAAGTGAGAATTACATTACCAAACGGAAAATGATTAATCAGATCTTTAACATTTGGATGACCAAAAGAAATTACTTTTCCACCTTGAGAAAACACAATCAACAAAAAATTTGCACTACATAAAGTACAAAATTCACTAGCTTTTTTGAAAAGTTACTTGAAGATTCTCCTCACTCGACATTTGTCTCATCTCTATTCTTTGATGACCTTTGTTTTGTTTTATCGTTTTTCATATTTTTGGATATACGAAAAAAAAAAATATATATATATATAGTTATCATTTTATCAAAGTGTATCACGTAGATAATTTAACATTTTAAGTCATTGTAAATAAATCTTGTCCTTTAGACTACTCTAGTAGCTAAACTACTAAACTATTTAGCTTATAGAAATTATGGGCCTGATTGGTAAAGACTGTGGTTGTGACCGTGAGTGTAAAATTTAGGCTGTAGAGAAAATAGTTGTAAGAAATGTGGCTGTTACTTTTAAATATTAACAAAGTCTAATTAATAACAAAAACTGTGGAAATTGTTGATGTTACTTTAGATATTATAATTTTATATTAAAATATAAATTATGATAAATTTTTATTTAATGGCGTAGAGACAAAACTCGAACAAATAACTATTTTATTTAAGATAAAGAAGTGAAATTTTGTGTCCGAGTCAATAACAAAATTATGATACTACAAATTATGAGAATTGTTATACTAGATTTTTATTATTATTTTATTACAAATTATGAGAATTTTTTAACATTAGATTTTTATTATTATTTTATTACAAATTATGAGAATTGTTACATCGACGATTCTATAACAGACATGGACCCACGCTGAAGATCTCCAGCAAACTTGTCTCCATTAATATGCATATATAATAATAAATCGCATCTTCTGGGATTCGAAGCCAGACCTCCTGGTGTAAACACATTAATGAACCTTTGATCGACCACTGGACTAAGGAGACTTTTACATACTACAACAAGTCAATACATAAATAAGCATAAATGAAATGTATTGTTCGCCATAATCAAACTAAAATTTACTCAATATATAAACTATTTTTCTTTTTATTAATTATATATTCATTTCTTTTATTTTTTTTGGTGGGTGGACGGGAGAAAGTCTCCCAATTCGATTTATTAAAGAAACTTTAAGCAAATAAACTACAACCGGATGTGCCTCGGATACACAGATCCTCGCTCATCCTCAACTAAAATCGACTCAACAACATTCGGAATTGAATTAACCAAATGAAAACCCAGCGGTAAAGTAAACGCATAATTAGCTAATCCATCGGCTAGACGATTAGCCTCTCTATACGCATGAGAAATGTGGACGGTCCAGTCCTTTGATAAAAAGCTGTGGCACAACCGTACCAGGAAAGACAAGGGATGCGCGTCATCGATCCCTGTTTGTAAGAAACCCACTATAATTTCTGAATCCACCTCAAGTTCTACCCGTGAAAACTTTCGCTCCCATGCAACATACAACCCATAGTATACTCCCCAGAGTTCAGCAAGTGAAGCTGAACACACCCCTATGTTAACCGCAAAACCACCTTTCCAAGCACCCTCCTGGTCTCTAATAACACCGTCGGCTGTTGCTACCTCGGAGTTACCTCTTGAAACTTCATCAGTATTAAGTTTAACCCAATCATTCCCCGGAGGTTTCCATGCGATCATCCTCTCCACTCTCCCCGATTGTACATTCTGAGTTCTGTTTCTTCCATTCGCCTCTAACACCTCTTTCCCTAGCTCTTTGATGAACTTCACACAGTCTCGACACAATTTATTTTCCCCAAAGACATTACCACATCTCCAATTCCAAGCCCACCAAACTGCCATCGTAAATAGAGTCGGCCACCCCATATCCGTTGCATTTGTTCCTCCTTGCAAATTTTCATAAACCCACTCAAGTAAGGACTTACCAAAAAATTCCCTTTGTCGATTATGTGGCACAATACGACGCCAAATACTACCATTGCCGGACAGTCTCGAAGAATATGAATAATGGTTTCCACTCCTCCCTTGAATACTTGGCATACGTTCGATTCACATAAGTGTCTTCGGTGTCTCTCTGCGTTTGTCATTAGCGCTTGCTTACCTACTAACCATAAAAAGAGACAGACTCTCTTCGGTGCCACCACATGCCATATTCGGTGAAAGAATTGTTTCATGTCTTGCCTTGGTGTAGAATCTTTAATAATTAGTTCATATGCCGATCGAAATGTGAATTTACCATCTGGATTCTCCCCCCCAAGACAGTCTATCCCTTGCACCGGTCACGTTATCTACCACAATCGCTCCTAGCTATAATTTGGTTCTCTCGGATAAGAATAGAACGATGCTTGCATAATCCCAGCCCGAACCGTGTCTCCAAAGATCACTCACCCTCTGTTGCTTTTGTTTCTCTGTTAATACTCCCTCTGCCTCTTCCGCTAACGTTGAGTTTTGGACCCACTTATCCATCCAGAAATTAATATGTTTACCATTTCCAATCACCCAACTCTGTCCCAACATCACAAGGTCCTTGAGTCCCGTTACCACACTTTTCCAGGTTGATGACCAAGAGCTTTTAGTTGCGGCCGTCCAAGACTCGTCTCTCAAGTTAGTAATCTTGTACTTCTTCGTCAGAACTCGTATCCAAAGTTTATCTCCTTCATTCAATAGTCTCTTACCAACCTTTGATAATAGAGCTTTATTTATACTCTTTGCATCTCGAATTCCCAAACATCCTGATGCTTTCGGTAGACACACTTGTTTCCACGCCACTAGATGTTGCTTTCTTTTCTCAACCGTGCTTCCCCACAAGAATGATCGCGATATTCTATCCAAGCTTTCTAGCGTGGATTGTGGGAGTAATATCGTACTCATTAAATGTATTGGTAATGACAACACGGCTTTCGTTATAGTCAATCTTCTGGTACAAAGATCTCCTTGTCGAGAGATATATTCATTTATGATCATAACAAAATTCAAATTAAATTTATGACCTAGATTTTAGTTTGATTTTGTTGAATTTAATTTATGGATAAAGAAAAGAAGAAGAAATTATATTTGTAAAACTAAAATCAATTACGACAAAAATCTAGGACATATTGATTTTTTTTTTGTGGTTCAAAAAGAAAAATCAATTACAAGCGTAATTTATGACAAAAGAAGGAAAAAAAAATCTTACAGCCTTTAAAAGTTTCATTTAGGGGACTTTAAAAAAAATAAGAAGTTTAAAGAGTAAAAAAATAAAAATGGATGGTTTAGGTTGTAGAAAAAAAAAGAAAGATCAAAAGTCTAATTAGCAAAAATTTTACTGTTAAAACTTTTAAACATGATAAAGTCCTTACAGCCACAACACCAATCACCCCCATTATCCTATTCTTCTGTAAACTGCAAATATGCCAAATCCACAATTACAATTATCACATAAAAATTGTAATTAACCTTCATAAAGATGATAGAATATAATATTAATTATCTTCCGGAAGTAATTCCCCTAATCAACTTATCTTATGGGGGAATTGCAAAGAGCATTGCAGCATGCTTAACAACTCTATCTCATTTCCGGACTCAAACTAAACCACACAAACCAAATTAAACCGAAATGGAACGAACCAATTCCCAAGATTGAAATTGATCATTCATGACTTCACAAGATCAAGTAAGTTCTGTTCAAACTTATCAATATAACCATCTGCAAAACCAGAGTCACTCAAAACACATCTCCACTTTTCATGATTCTTCCTCAATTTCTCACCAACCACACTACCTTCCTCCATCACACTCTTCACAGCATCCCCCAAGCTCCGCCGCGAGAACCAACCATTCTCTTCCCTCTTCACTTCCACCGCCACCTCCATCTCCTCCGTCATCAGCCTCGCGTTCAGTATCTGTTCACCGTGCTGCGGAACCAAAACGATCTGACAATTACTCATCAAAGACTCCCACATCGACCCAAACCCACAATGGCTAACAAAACATCCCACTGAAGAATGTTTTAACACTAAAGGTTGCTGAATCCAACCTCCGTACACAACTCCTCGTCCTCGAACCCTCTCTTCGAACCCTTCCGGTAACGCTTCTTCCACGGTTGATACTCCCGAAGGAGGCTTAATTGCCACAAGAAACGGCAGACCGGTTGATTCTAGCCCTAAACATAGTTCTTGAAACTGATCTATCTTGTTTACCACGGGTTGGCTACCGAAAGCGCAAAACACAACTGAACCGGGAATGAATTTTGTTAGCCACTCCGCCCATCGAGGCTCTAACGAGGCCTGATTGGGTTCAGATCCTGGGAGAACTGGACCGGTTAGGAAAACCTGTTTGCTGTATTGGCTACCGATGTAATCGCAGAATTTGCCTTCCGTCTCACGGCAAGTTCTTATAGCAATGGCGTCACAGTTTTGCATCGCGGTAACTTTCTCGTCGAAGAACGAATTAAGTCCTTCTTGCCTCCTCCAGATGAAGCTTAGGGTTCTTGCTTCGTGTGCAAGCAAGACAACTTTTGATGACGGGTAACCTAGAGGCGGTTTAGCTAACTCCTCCCCTGACATTTCCTTCCCATCAATGACCTCTCGCTCGGCGGCAGGGACAAGTGAGAGCGCGATTGACGCAGCGCTCACAATGTTGAAGCAAACGGCTTTAGCGCCGACCGGTTTAACAATTTCCGGTATCCAAGAGGCGGAATCATAGAAAACCAGGTCCGGTTTGATTGTACCGAGAATGGTCTCGACTTCTGGCCGGGTTTCGTTCATTGCAACTGCAAGCAAATGGGTCAAGAAGAAGGGGACATCGGAATTAGTCTCAGCACCGGGAGGGAGCCCTTTAACCTGAGGGATGGAGATGGTGCGGAAAGAAATGAGATTCGGGTATAGATTAAGAGGTTCGAGCTGGTCTAGGGCTTTCATGGGGAGCAAGAAAACGATCCTGTGGCCTTTCTCAGCGAGCTTGTTGGAGAGGTGAAGGAAAGGAGTCATGTGGCCAAAGGCTAACCAAGGATACATCACAATGCTCATGCTTGACGACCCATTGGTTCCAAAACCACCCATTTTTTTCACGCTCTTGGTACTTTCTTTTACTATCTGAGGATTTTAAATCGCTTATTTTGCGTATTTTGGACGTAAATAAATATAAAACCACGGATTGGTAGGTCGCTCCTCGTGGTGGCTATTAGCCAACGAAGTGACCGGGCAAGTACACCTGTCTGGTAAGTGCAAACACGTGAGACGTGACTTTATGAGTTGATGTGTAAGCCATGGGCCTGAAAGATTCGGCCCACTTAAAATCGTTACCCTTGTCAATCCTACGGTCAACAACATATTTATTGTTTTCTTTAGCCTACAACTTCAGTTATAGATGTCAAAACCGGCTTCGCCCCGCGGGCTCGACCCATATAGGCCCACAATGGGACGGGTCTGGACATATATTTCAAATCCGCAATTCACGACAGATTAATCCGTTTGGGTTAAAAAAATTGGATTCATTACGGATTGAACTACTTGGTTACGGGCGGGCCCGTTAGGCATACAACTTTATATACTGCAATTTTAAATTTTTAAAAATAAATAAATGTACTCTTTGAAAATTTGAAATATTTGGCACCAACTAGATTCATTATTAATAATAAATTAATAACCTAATTTTACTTATAAAAGCAAATCAAAAGTGTATATTAAGTTAATAACCTACTACTCGTTCTCTAGATTCTCTAATCAGAACAGAAACAAAGCTCTGAAGAGGCGTGGCTCGTGAGTAATGGACCTAGTACGTTTAGTGATTTGATTCTACTCATAATTTCATTCAATTTATGTTGATTCACATTCACATTTATATACTTTGACAGAATTAATTCTAAATATGTGTTTAATTTTTTATTGACATAACTCAGAGGACTTTTGCAACTTGCAATCTATAGACTTTGAGTCTCAAAGAATTGTTGCAGTTAAAAACGCAAAACACGAACGAGAAAACTATGATGGATCACAACCATCTAAACATCGTAGAAGAAAAGTCATTGAGGTTGAAGAAGAATCAGATAGTGATGATGAAGCTTGAAACTTTGTTGAACTGAGAAAGAGAAAGCAATTTGAGGATGAATTTGATGAGGCTGCAAACTCATCTAATCCAAAAAAGAAAAAGCAATTTGCAGCTTCATTTGATAAAGTTGCATACTCCCCTTATTTGAGAGAGAGACAACGATTTAGGGCTTCTTTTAATCAGGCTGAAAACTCTTTTGATTTGAGAAAGAAAGAGCAAATTACAACATCATTTGATGAGGCTGGAAACTCATCTGATCCGAGAAAGAAAAAAAAAGTTTGGAGGTACATTTAATGAAGTTGGAAACTCTTCTAATCTGAAAAAGAAACAGCAAATTGCAACATCATTTGATGAGTCCGGAAATTCAGCTGATCCGAAAAAAAGAAAGCAATTTGGAGGTGCAGTTAATGAAGCTGAAAAATCTTCTGATCTGAAAAAGAAAAAGCAAATTGCAGCATCATTTGATGAGGCTAGAAACTTAGCTGATCCGTAAAAGAGAAAGCAGTTTGGAGGTGCATTTAATGAAGCTGGAAATTCATCTAATCCGAGAAAGAAACAGCCGTCAATGCAGCCGAGTAAGAAAAAAAATAAGAAAAAGTGGTTGAAGAAGATTATGATGAGAAACTCAAGGCACCAGAAAAGAAAAAGAGAAGGCAATACTCAGAAGTGTGGAATGATTTTGTAGTCATTACTAAGAAAGACATGCAAACATTGCAAGAAGGAATATAAGCATGATCCTAGCAATGGTACGAATCACTTAAGATGTCATCAAAATAAATGCAGCCTTACCTATAGGAATTGTAATGTTGGTCAAATGATGATCAATGCGAAGCGAAACTAAAAGCACAAAAAATTGATTACTCTATTTTTTGTGAGATGGCAGCTATGACTATTATTCAGCATGATCTTCCATTTGCTTACGTTGGATATGAAAGAGTTAGATCAGTTTGGAAGTATTTGAATGTTGATGTGAAGTTATTAGCCGCAACACAGCTGCAGCTGATGTTTACAAGTTTTATTATAATGAGACAAAAAGCTTGAAGAGCAAAATTAGCTAATATTCCTGGTCGAATTAGTTTCACCTCTTATTTGTGGTTAGCTATTACTCATGAGGGTTACATGTGTTTGACAGCACATTACATCGACATAAACTGGAAGTTGAATAACAAGATTCTTGCATTTTGTGCTCTACCGCCTTCACATATAGGTATTCATCTAGCAATGCAGCTTCTGGAGACATGGAAAGAAAGGAGAATTGATAAAAAGGTGTTTTCAATCACAGTAGAAAATGCCACCTATAATGATTCAATGCAAGAAATTTAGAAGTCTCAACTTGTATTACGAAATGATTTGTTGTGTGGAGAAGAGTTCTTTCATGTTAGGTGTTCTGTTCATATTCTTAACCTGATTGTTCAAGACGGCCTCAAAGTGATTGGTATTCGTTGCATAAGATCAGGGAGAGTATCAAGTATGTTCAAGCATCTGAAGCTCGTGAGATAATCTTTGCAAGATGTGTCGAATCCCTTGGTATTCAATGTAAGGCTGGTCTACTTTTGGAAGTGTCCACACGTTGGAATTCAACATACACTATGCTTGATAGCTATCAAGTATCGAGCGGCTTTCAATAATCTCAAAGTTTTTGATAGAAAAAAACTACAAGTTCTCTTTAAGCGATGATGAATGGACACGAGTTAAAGATATATGTGATTTCTTAGAGCCGTTTGATGCTATCACTCGTCTCATATCAGGTTTGACATTTCCTACTTCCAACTTGTATTTTATGCAGGTTTGGAAGATCCAAAATTGGCTCAAAGTGAATGAAACAATTAGAGATGATGTTGTCAAGGCAATGGTTGAACCGATGAAGGAGAAGTTTCAAAAATATTGGGAAGAAGTTAGCAAAATATTCGCAATGGTGACAGTGTTTGATCCACGTTTGAAGCTAACACTTGTAGAATATTGTTTTGGGAAACTTGACCCGAGTTCTTCTAAAAGTAAGTTGGAAAAGTTGCGTGCTAAGTTGCAAACTTTGTTTAATACGTATGACAACAACCAGAAGCCAACATGTTCTCCTGAATCTGTTCAATAGAAATGTGATGATAAATAACAAAGAGGAACTTTCACAAACTACGATGTGAGTTATTTTATTTGTTTCTAATTTCTGAGTATTTTTTCTGATTTCCGAATTTACTTTTATATATACTAATTGTTCCTGAATCTGTAGGATTGCTTCGTCTTTCGCAAAACAAATATTGTTGTTAGTGAGAAGTTGTCATTGGTGAAGTGTAACATTTGCAAGTTTTATTGTTTCATAACGTTTGACTCTCAAAGTGTAACCCTTGGACTAAATTTAGCGTCATTTGTTTTGTTACTCTATAAATTGTTTGCTTCTTTAGATACCTTAAACCATTCCAATTAAGCAATAAGCAATTGATTCTCCTCCCTATAGAAAAGAAGAAAAAAAAACAATATACACAATGGAAGGTAGGATCCAAGCTCTAGTCTCAACGATTCTCATCGTGATTCTATGTGCATTACGGTCGGGGCAAGCCGAGGTGCACGTGACATCTCTTTCCATTCTTGGTTCCCCATCGATCTCACAAAATCTTGGTCATCACTCTTGAATTTTCAAGGTTGTGTATTCGAAATCTACAAATTATTTGTGACCGGTAAGTTTGGAAATGTTAAACCGACGTGTTGCAAGGCATTTATGGATATGGATGCTAAGTGTTGGCCAAAAATGTTTCCGTTGAATCCGTTTTTCCCTCCTCTTCTCAAGAATGCTTGCTCTCGCATCAACGGAGCTGCTCCCAAGCACACGACACTTGAACTCCCTACCATTCCTGGGTTTTCTTTTCCTGGTTATCGATCTCGAAAAATGTTGGTCATCACTTATGAGTGTTCAAGATTGCGTAACTGAAATCTACAAATCAGTTTTCACAGGAAAGATTGAAAATGTTGGTCTATGTGTTGTAAGGCGGCTTCAGCTGTGGATGCAAAATGTTGGCCACAAATGTTTCCACTAAATCCATTCTTCCCTTCTCTTTTCAAAGATGCTTGCTCTCGCATCAACACGGTTTAGTGATGAAATCATCAGTGAAAATGCTTCTAATTAAGGTTTTTATTATAGCTTATACTTCCAGTACTCAAAGAGTTAATCATCAGTTTATGTATTTGACCAAAAATAAAATAAAAAATACTTCCAATATTCAAAGAGTTTATGTAGTCCAATGATATAATATCTATTTTATAACCATGTATTCTAGGCGTATGATCGTATTGAATGGGATTTTCTTAAGGCAGTTCTAGTGCGAATGGGTTTCCATGAAATATGGATTGGTTGGATTCTTAATTGTGTATCCACGGTCTCTTACACCTTTCTTATTAATGGTGCTCCACAAGGTATGGTGAAACCGTCGAGAGGACTCCGACAAAGCGACCCGCTTTCCCCATATCTCTTCATACTTTGCACCGAAGTTCTCTCAGGCCTTTGTCGCCAAGCTCAAGAAAGAGGCTCTCTGATCGGCATTAAAGTAGCACACAACAGCCCACATGTGAATCATTTACTCTTTGCCGATGACACGATGTTCTTTTGCAAGTCCAATCCGGCTTCTTGTAAAACTCTCTTGCATTATGAACGGATGTCGGGCCAATGCATCAACCTAGATAAATCCTTGCTGCTAAAACACCTACTACCACTCGAGCAATAGCAAAACGGATCCTCAAGATTAGGAGTGAAGGTGGAGCCGGCAAGTACTTGGGAAGACCCGAGGATTTTGGAAGGAAAAAAAGCGATATCTTCGCTTCAATAGTGGACTGTATCCATCAAAAGTCCCATAGTTGACCTCTCGGTTTTTATCTCCTTCCGGTAAACAAGTCCTCCTAAAAACGGTTCTCTCTTCTATGCCTTTTTATACTATGTCTTGCTTTAAGATTCCTATATCTTTATGCAAGAAAATCCAATCTATTCTCACTAGATTTTGGTGGGATAAGAATCAACATCATAAAACTATGTGTTTGTTGTCTTGGAAGAAGCTCACATACCCAAAGAATGCGGGAGACCTTGGCTTTCGTGATCTTGAAGTGTTTAATGATGCCTTATTGGTTGTTGGAGGTTATTAAAGAACCCTTGTACCCTCTTTGCAAGGGTGCTACTAGGGAAACATTGTAATCATTCCTCGATTATGGAGTGCTCCTTACTTTCACGCCCTTCTCATGGATGGCGTAGTATCATAGATGGTCATGAGATTATCAAGAAGAGCCTTGGCTGGATTATTGGGTCGGGAATGGATGCTAAAGTATGGTCTCAACCTTGGTTATCTATGGCGTCCCCCTTGATATCGTTCGGACCCCCTCCTTTGGCCTTGAAAGACTTACGTGTGGCTGCCTTGATTGATCAGATCACGGGAGCTTGGAATCTACCTCTCATCAGAAACATCCTCCCTATGTATGAAGATATAATCAACCGCATCCCTCTAGGCTCAATCCGTCGACCGGACAAGATTGTTTGGCTACATCTCAAACGGGGAGAGTATACCTACAAGGTCGGGATATGGGGTTACACTAACTCAAGACATTCCACCTGCTCTCAACTTTTCTTCAATTGGCAAAAGAATGTGTGGAATGTCCCAACCCTTCCAAAAATACAGAGCTTCTTATGGAAATCCTTTGTTGGTGCACTTCCGGTTAGACTCCTTTTATTCCTACGAGGGATTGGTGAAAATGTTGAAAGAAATTCATCATCACTTTCACATGTGCTTCTAGATTGTTTTTGGAGGTTGGTGAAGGAGTACACAAGTCAAAAATAGAAGGTAATGGTTGGTGCAGTTTTTTGTTGAAGATGAAGAGCAACTATTGTTGAAAATAAGAGATGGTGGGTGTCTTGTTTGTCAACAAAAATGGGCTGCAAGTTTTCTATAAATTGGGAGAGATCAAGCAATCCCAAAATCATCCCATAGCATAAAAATATAAGAGAGAGTACAAGAGAGAAGTTGCAATATCAAGCAACAAAGAGCTTTGTGAGGTTTTATAAAAATAATGAGTGGTGTGAGATTTGATTGTCTTTCTTAAGTTATAAACTTTGTATTGTGAGTGATTTACAAATAATTATAAGAGTGTTTTGTTTATTTCAACATTTGGTATCAGAGCGAAGTCGATCCGACCAACTCATATATTTGGTTGTTATTTGGAAGCTTTGTTAAAATCATGGCAGATTTTACTACCTCTATTAAGAAGCTCAATAACAACAATTATGGGTCATGGAGTACTCGTATGAAGTTTTATTTGCTCGGACAAGATTTATGGGATATTGTGAACAGAGCTGAGACGACGCCACCAAGAGAAGCAAGAAGCACAGACACAACTTCTGACACCTCAACCTCAACACCGGTACGTACAGACGTTGTACCGCAAAGGCCAGCAAGTGATTCTGACGCCTTAAAGAAGTGGAAGGTTAAAGCGGGTAAAGCCATGTTCGCTTTAACTGTAGCTGTAGAAGAAGACTTCTTACAACGGATCAAAGATGCCCGAACGCCAAAGGAAGCTTGGGACATATTGACGTCAATTTTTGCAAAGAAGAATGACGCAAAATTACAAAGGCTTGAAAATGAGCTTTTGTCAATCTCCCAGAAGAATATGTCCGTGAGTCAATATTTTTCAAAGGTGAAATCTCTTTGTGATGAGATTTCTAAGCTAGATCCTGAAAATGGAATTACACAGACCAGGATGAAAAGAATTATCATTCATGGTCTTAAGCCGGAATACAAGAGAATTATCACGGCGACTCGGGGATGGGCTACCAAGCCAACTTTAGCAGATCTGGAGAATTTGCTAATCAATGAGGAGGATCTAGATAAACCCACGCTTAGCCGACCAACCAACGGTGAAGAGACAGCGTTATTCACCGATAGAAGAAGCACTCAAGTATATGATTACGGCCGACAAGGACGAGGACGAGGTCGAGGTCGAGGCCGAGGTCGAGGTCGAGGCCGAGGTCGAGGCCGAGGTCGAGGTCGCGGACGTGGTACCGGGAGATTCAACGGGCAAGAAAGAGATGTTCAAGGAAACCAAGATAGAAGTTTCCATTCAGGGGGAGCTCGAGGAGCTCAAAATAATCATGGTGGTCAGAACTGGTGGCAACAAAATAATAATCAAAGTGATGAATGTACAACTGCGGCAAGAAGGGACATTATGCAAGGAATTGCTGGTCCAAGAAAATTGAAGGAAATGCTGCAACATCTTCAAGGAATGAAGGCGATGGAGAAAAAGATTGGGAATTTGAAATTTCTTTTTCTATGGAGGAAGTAAACATTGATGATGGACGAAAGCAATATCCAACAGAGGAATTTGCACTTACTGCTGTATGTGATCACTCGGTCGACTACAAGAATGATTGGATCGTTGATTCAGGTTGTTCCAATCATATGACAGGAGATATGTCAAAATTGATGAACATCACAAAATACAATGGAGATCGTGTTATTCTAATAGTTGATAACACACAATTACCGATAGCTCATGTTGGCGAGACAAACCTACCAGAGAAGTATGGACATGAAGAATTCTAACTCCGAAGTGTTTATCATGTTCCCGGGATGAAGAAGAATTTGTTATCAGTGCCTCAACTGACAAGTGCAGGCAACTACGTATTGTTCGGCCCAGATGACGTGAAGGTGTATCGAGATTTAAAAGTCATTGGTACACCATTCATAAAAGGACCAAAGATGAAGACTATCTATGTGATGTCAGCAGAAGAAGCCTACGTTGAAAAGACCAGGAGAAATGACACTGGCGACTTGTGGCATGCACGGCTCGGACATGTCAATTACAGCAAATTAAAAGTTATGATGCAGAAGTCAATGTTAAAAGGACTCCCACAACTTGAGATTAACCACGAGATTGTATGTGCTGGATGTCAATATGGGAAGGCGCATCAATTGCCTTACAAGGAGTCAAAATTTAAAGCTAAGGAGCCGTTGGAGCTGGTACATTCAGACTTGATGGGAAAATTCAAACAACCATCAACGCGTGGTTATCAATATTTGATAACCTTCATTGATGATTTTTCAAGATACGTATGGGTTTATTTTCTAAAGCATAAAGATGAGGCTTTAGAAAAATTTAAAGCATTCAAGACCGAAGCAGAACGTGAGCTCGGGAAAAAAATCAAGTGTCTACGCACTGATAATGGAGGAGAATATACTTCAAATGATTTTAACAACTACCTCAAGGAGGTGAACATCCGGAGACAACTTACTTGTGCAAAAACTCCACAGCAAAATGGAGTAGCCGAAAGGAAGAATCGCCATCTATCAGAAATATGTAGAAGTCTTCTACATGCTAAGAACGTTGATACAAGATTTTGGGCAGAATGCATGAAGACAGCAGTTTATATCACCAATAGGCTACCACAACCAAGACTGGAGTTTGTTTCACCATTTCAGAAGTTATATGATGTGAAACCAACGGTCAATTACTTTAGAGTATTTGGTTGCGTATGCTATGTTTTTATCGCCGATGACGATCGTACGAAATTTGACAAGAAGGCCGTTCCCTGCATTTTTGTTGGATACGACGAACAAAAGAAAGGCTGGAGATGCTGTGATCCCAACACAAACAAGATATATGTCTCACGAAATGTTGTATTCGATGAGGCATCTTCATGGTGGGCAAACAAGGTCGCGTTACCAGATACAAATGAGTTGCAAGAAAAATTACAAACGAAGTTGCAACTAGAATCTTCTCAAGACAATGACGATACAGAAGAACCAAAATCATCGTCAGCTCAATTGAATGAAGGATCCAAGTCGAGAAGCCCTTGGAAAACAGGTGTTCATGAAACACCAAATGAAGTTGAGACTAAGCAACTAGAAGAACAACAACTAGAGCCATTACAACCCCAAATACGAAGATCTACAAGAGAAAGACGACGAAATCCAAAGTACATAAATGCTGCCTATGCCGAAATCAGAGAACCAACTACTTTTGAAGAGGCATCACGGAGTCTAGAATGGAGAAAGGCTATGGAAGAAGAGATTTTGGCACTGAAGCAAAATCAAACATGGAATTTAATACCTAAACTTGAAGGTGTTAAACCCATATCCTGCAAATGGGTTTACAAGTTGAAAACTCTTCCAGATGGTACGATCGAACGATACAAAGCTCGATTAGTTGTACGTGGATTTTCTCAGGAGTATGGCATAGACTATGACGAGACATTTAGTCCAGTGGCAAAGATAACTACGGTTCGTGTTTTACTAGCCCTAGCTGCTAGTAAGTCATGGAAATTATGGCAGATGGATGTGAAGAATGCTTTTCTACATGGAGAACTTGATCGTGACATTTATATTGATCAACCTCAAGGATTTGTGAATCAAGAAAAACCAGAGTATGTGTGCAAGTTGAAGAAGGCACTTTATGGTTTGAAGCAGGCACCCAAAGCACGGTATGGGAAGATTGCTGAGTTCTTGGTCCAAAGTGGTTATCATGTTGCCCCAGCAGATTCAAGTTTGTTCGTGAAAGTTCAAGGAGAAAAATTATCAGTTGTCCTTGTATATGTAGATGATATAATCATCACCGGAGATGACACGAGCGAAATTCAAAGGACAAGGGAAAACTTGTCAGTTCGATTTCAAATGAAAGAGCTTGGTGAGCTGAAGCACTTCCTAGGATTGGAAGTTGAAAGAACAAAAACTGGTATATTTCTTGGTCAACAGAAATATGCAAGAGATCTCATTCAAAAGTTTGGGTTAGCTGGGTGCAAGTCAATCTCTACACCAATGGAGCCAAACTTGAAGTTATGTGCCTATGATGGGAAGGACTTGGATGATACAAGAATGTATCGACAAATAGTAGGTAGTCTTATCTATCTAACTCTTTCTAGACCAGATATAACCTTTGTTGTAGGCGTTGTCAGCAGGTTCATGCAAAAACCAAAGAAACCACACCTTGAGGCCGTTAAAAGGATCATGAGATATATTAAAGGCACGATTGATTGGGGAATTTTATACGAGAAAGGAGTACAAAATAAGATCAGCGGCTATTGCGATGCCGACTATGCTGGAGATCATGACACTCGAAGGTCAACTACAGGTTATGTTTTTAATCTTGGTTCAGGAGCTATATCTTGGTGCAGTAAGAGACAACCTACCGTTTCTCTTTCAACCACAGAAGCAGAATATAGAGCAGGAGCGATGGCAGCACAAGAGTGTGCCTGGTTGACTCAACTCATGAAAGATTTAAACCAGCCAATAGAAGATGGAGTTCTGTTACACTATGACAACTTGTCAGCAGTCCGTTTAGCAGAGAATCCAGTTTTTCATGCCAGAACCAAACATGTGGAAGTACATCATCATTTCTTAAGAGAAAAGGTACTTCAAGGAGATATTGTCATGAAGCCAGTCAAGACAGAAGATCAAGTTGCAGACATCTTTACGAAAAGCTTATCTGCATCAAAGGTTATCGAATTTCGGACATTACTTGGAATGACTACACGCACAAGGAAAGTTGATAATGAGGGGGAGTGTTGAAAGAAATTCATCATCACTTTCACATGTGCTTCTAGATTTTTTTTGGAGGTTGGTGAAGGAGTACACAAGTCAAAAATAGAAGGTAATGGTTGGTGCAGATTTTTGTTGAAGATGAAGAGCAACTATTGTTGAAAATAAGAGATGGTGGATGTCTTGTTTGTCAACAAAAATGGGCTGCAAGTTTTCTATAAATTGGGAGAGATCAAGCAATCCCAAAATCATCCCATAGCATAAAAATATAAGAGAGAATACAAGAGAGAAGTTGCAATATCAAGCAACAAAGAGCTTTGTGAGGTTTTATAAAAATAATGAGTGGTGTGAGATTTGATTGTCTTTCTTAAGTTATAAACTTTGTATTGTGAGTGATTTACAAATAATTATAAGAGTGTTTTGTTTATTTCAACAGAAAATGCTTCATGTAAAAGATGCGGTGCACAGGAATCAGTTCTTCGTCTGATAAGGGACTGCCCGTTTTCTATCAAGGTATGGAGTCTTACCCCTATTTTGGGGATGATACCGAGGCACGAAGATTGTTTTACCTTCATCTCGTCACTATGAGTGTTAAAGGTCCAGCCTCAGATAAATATCACGTCAGCTGCACTCTTCTCTTGGATCTTATGGAACATTTGGACTACTAGAAATCATCTGATTTTCAGTGATAAAAGATATACAGAGGAAGAGATTGTGGCAAAGTCGATTTCTGAGGCTAAGTATTAACAAGAGGCTCAAAACTTGCGTCCTCGCCTAAGTCTCTCCCCTCTGGTTCCGGATCGAATCCCTGAGGTTACCTCTGGTTTTGTTTGTTTTGTAGATGCAGCATGGAACGCTGCTTCGATGAATTGCGGCATGGGATGGATTCTCACCTCATGTGACAATTCCCCGGCTTTTACCGCTTCAGACGCTTGCTCTGCAGTTTTTTCAGCCTTAGTGGCAGAAACAAAAGCTCTAAAGTCTGCCTTGATCTATGCTATAGAGATGGGATGCTATGTGCTTACTATGCAATCAGATTCCCAAGTTCTAATTCGCATTCTCAACTCCTCAGAGACACATATCGACGTGGATGCCCTCCTCGAGGATATTAGAGAGCTGCGTTCTGAATTTGAATCTGTTTGTTTTCAATTTACATCACGATCTACTAATGTAGTGGCTGATGATTTAGCCAAGAAGGCACTTTTGGCCTTTGAGAATGTTGTACCCAACTTTGATCTCTGATCTTTCAATGAATTTCATATTGTGACCCAAAAAAAAAAAAATCCATGTATTCTAAAAAGTCAGTGTCAAAAACTCAAATCATATATCATGCTCGGATCGCTCAATTACAGATCATTCACTAGCATTAGGGATATACATCATCATGCTCGGATTGCTCAATTATAGATCATTAACTAACAAGTGTTTGCTTTTGTAGAACTGAAGTAATTTATTCAGCTGGATGTTTAAGTAATCCAATGATCTCTAGCTTAAAACCATTTATGGTTACAAACCAATGTCTAAAGCTCAAAATAATCCTATGTAGAAACAAAACTGAAAAAAGAATAGAAAGGATCCTAATGAAATGTACTTATTATACATTGACATGAATATTGTTTCTCTTAATGCACAATGATGGATCATCCCCCAAGATTACAGAACAGATAATGTTCATGTAAAGCCAAGACCACCAACAGTATCTCAAGTTTTTATATATAAAACGAGTTCAGTAGCCGCGTAAACAACGTGAGATAATTTCCGGATCGAAAAGAAAAATTTACTTTGATTAATTGTATATACCGCTTTCAGCAAAGTTTATATTGATGGGGATTTTATTGATCGTTGAGCTTTATATACCGCCTAAGAGGAGCAAAGATTATTTATCCTATGCAGACATAATTGGTGCTTCTTTTCAAACGCTGGTAAACAACCTTGGCATACGTTTACTAAGTTTATGATAAATAAATAAATAATTTCAAACTCAAGAATTGGTGGAGGGTTTTTTATGGAAACCGTTTCCAAAAATAGGCGTATGCTGCTTAAAAGCAGAGAGAACACGATATTCTTTAGTAAAAGGCGAAAGAATAGTTCGCTTTGTTCTCACTGCACAGCTCCGTGATTTTTAGTCAAAGGCTAAGGAATAGTACTATTCCTCTGTACTCATGGCTCCATGACTTTACTAAAACGACTTCCATGGGTGTTTGTTCCCAGTTGCTTGGCTTTGTGATATGTGTTGGATGTCAAGTAAATGAATAAGCAAATATCTCTTACCGAGATCTGTGTAGGTTTGATTACAAAAGCCAGTTTGCGGTTTTGTCTTCTTCGACTGGGCTCTCTCTCTAGCTATGAGAGTTACATATTTGCAGAGTATACTAGACAAGTAGCAATGATACAGATCATACCTCTGGTTTAATTGCAAAGTAAACAACCAACAAACTGGACTTATATATGTTTTGTTTCAAAGGTTTGTCTTAACGAAGGAGACTATTCTCAAAGTATCTCTGGGAACATAACGTTCTCAGATTAAAAAAGTGAACCAAAAAAATGGAGCCTGTCAGACCGCCGTGCGACCACCCCGACAAGGATCAGACCAAGCCGAGTAACGATCCTCTACAGCACTGGATAACAACTTTAGAGAAGATCGTGGCCATTAATCACGCTCTAATCGCACAGTCATGGATCATCAACCAAGGTTAAGGGCCTGTCTCCTTAGAAATCAAGGGTACAGAGGTACGAGCCTATAGAACTGATCCTGTTCAAGTAAGGTCGTGACCACAAATGCTTCCTGGAGGTTATATATACAACGAAGGTTCTTTCGAAACTAGCGATGTGGGACTGTACATATGAACAAAAGAAATATATATGCGTTGAATTTTCGGGATATATGGGTGAAGGCCCACTTATATCCAAAAGCCCAAGTTATTGTTCCATATTTTGTCTGTTACATTGTAGCAAAAAGCAAAGATTGAGAAGAAGAGAAATATCTTTAAACCAAACGGTCTTTACCGAATTTGATCCGATTATTGAATTGTCTTTGTTTCGTCCAATTATACTCTCACATTGCCAAGATTTTTGTCTCATGGACAGATATTCTTTAATCTATTCCACAAGCCATTTATTTGATTCAGATCACAATAATGATCAATCAAAATTTGAATTTGAAATTAGCGAACTAATACTTACAGATTAGTTGACAAAAAAAACCTTCCAGGTTAATGCCCCACCATTCCATATGTTTTTTTATTAATAGGAATGAACATATATAGCTTTCACCACCAAGGCAATGAACAATAAAATGAAATTTATACAAAAAACTTTGACAATTATATTACAATTTACGAACACCGGATTGTGATTTTCTTTGTCTTCCTTACAATGAAATTTTTTTAGCATATAAATTGATAAGAGAAAAATATGGACCTATTCGAGAGAGTTTTTTTATTATATCCATCAGATAAATATTGTGAGACAACTGATTTGTGATACTACCGAAAAGACATCACATCCAATTTACATTCCGGTATAATATTATGCCGACAAGGTCAAATAATAAATATCTTTCATACATTTCAACACGTTAAAATTAAATATAAAAAAAATTGAACAATGGAAGATTGTAGGGCTTTACCCCGAAGGGAGCCCTTCCAGAAATTCTCAAAGGCCCAAGACAAGCTCAGGCCCAAGAGGGGGTTTGGAAATAGTTTTCAACCAGCAATAGACGCGCCTCGGTTAGTACCTCATTAGCTGCGTCATTGCCCCAAGCGCAAAGATGAGTTTTAGTTGGAGCAAGAGACTCTTCCTTTTGTACCTATCACACAACCTATCCACTTCACTGCTTCTTCCGATGTGGGATAATTTACTTTACAAAAAAAGAATTGATGGTTAATGTGAATAAAAACTAGGCTTGATTATTTAAGGCCCATTTATACCAAAGCCCAATTAATATTAAGAAAGAGTTTTAATATCAGACGTTGTCTCTTCTTCCTCTTTGATCAGTCATTCCACGTCAGCTTCACTCCCACATGTTTGTTATAAACATGTTTCGTCTCTTTCCCCCTCACGTCAAGAAGAAGAAGCCATGGAAGAGAAGAAGAAGAAGAAGATTGGAGAAGAGTTGGAATATCAATCAGGCTTCGGTAACCACTTCTCCTCGGAGGCGATCGCCGGAGCTCTTCCGCGAGATCAGAACAGTCCTCTCGTTTGTCCTTATGGTCTCTACGCCGAGCAGATCTCCGGCACCTCTTTTACTTCCCCTCGCAAGCTCAATCAACGAAGGTTCTTAACTCTGACCTATTTCATCATCATGTTGTGGACGATTCCGTCGAATTTGACTTGTTCATGTTCTTGATTTATGGGATTTTTGAAGTTGGTTGTATCGGATCAAACCATCGGTCACACACGAACCGTTCAAGCCTCGAGTACCGGCTCATAAGAAGCTTGTTAGTGAATTCGATGGATCGAATAGTCGTACGAATCCGACTCAGCTTCGGTGGAGACCTGAGGATATTCCTGATTCGCCTACTGATTTCATTGATGGGTTATACACTATATGTGGAGCTGGAAGCTCTTTTCTTCGACATGGATTTGCAATTCACATGTATACATCTCTCTTTTCGGTTTCATGTGTTCAAATGATTTGTGGTTTATGGTTTAGATCAGTACTAATGGCCATTCTTTCTTTCTTTTTTTAAGGTACACCGCTAATAAAGGAATGAAAGACTCTGCATTTTGCAACGCAGATGGTGACTTTTTGTTAGTTCCTCAGGCAGGAAGTAAGTTAGTCCCCATGACTTTTCATTGAAATTGTGTGGATGTATGTATATATACCATCAAGATTGGGTAGATTTATTCTTGTAAAGTTCATATTTTGAGTTGGAATTGAGGGCAAGCATAAATGATTTGGTTTAGTCAGTCATGTATCAACAATGAATTCAGTATCTTCCTTGATAAATTCTTTGGCTTGGTGATAAATTTTACCCTGATGTATTGAGTTGGTGTATAGGGCTATGGATTGAAACCGAGTGTGGAAGGCTTTTGGTATCTCCCGGTGAAATTGCTGTCATACCACAAGGATTCCGTTTTTCTATAGATTTACCAGATGGAAAGTCGCGTGGTTATGTTGCTGAAATCTATGGGGCTCATTTTCAGCTTCCTGATCTTGGACCAATAGGTACTCTGAGTTCTTTTAGATTCAACCTGAATAAACGCGGATTGTTTTTATACAACCCTGTCTAGTCGAGCCCCATAAGATTCTCATTGTTGGATGTGTACAGGTGCCAATGGTCTTGCTTCACCAAGGGATTTTCTTGCACCAACGGCATGGTTTGAGGAAGGATTGCGGCCTGAATACACAATTGTTCAGAAGTTTGGGGGTGAACTCTTTACTGCCAAACAAGATTTCTCTCCATTCAATGTGGTCGCCTGGCATGGCAATTATGTGCCTTATAAGGTGAATACAGGTTAATTGATCATAGGTTCTTGTGTAAAAGTATCGCACTTTTTGCTGAAGATACCATTTTCCATCTGCAGTATGACCTGCAGAAATTCTGTCCATACAACACTGTCCTTGTGGATCATGCGGATCCATCGATAAATACAGGTAAGAGCACAACATTTATGTATACCTTTTACTCTTCTTTCAGTTTTGTTATCAGTTGATTACTGATATTCAATGTAAATTGCTCTTTGACCGGTTGTATACTTCAGTTCTTACAGCACCAACAGATAAACCCGGTGTGGCTTTACTTGATTTTGTCATATTCCCTCCTCGATGGTTGGTTGCTGAGCATACTTTTCGACCTCCTTACTATCACCGTAACTGCATGAGTGAATTTATGGGCCTAATCTACGGTGCGTACGAGGTAAAATGCTTTGGTTTCCTGCTTCTGCTAATCATTTGCTGGCTTTTGTTCTTCCTCCTACTAAATCTGGAGCTAACTAAATCCACCTTTCACAGGCCAAAGCTGATGGATTTGTCCCTGGCGGCGCTAGTCTTCACAGTTGTATGACACCTCATGGTCCAGATACAACTACATACGAGGTATCAATCCATCATATGCAGCAGCAACCACAAGTTTGATTTCATCTTCCTCCTGTGGTCATATCTACTGAATGTGAAAATACAATTGAACTCTGAAGCATTTTTATAATGATTTTGTAGGCGACAATTGCTCGTGTAAATGCAATGGCTCCTTCAAAATTAACAGGTACAATGGCTTTCATGTTCGAATCAGCCTTGATCCCTAGAGTCTGCCATTGGGCTCTCGAGTCTCCTTTCCTCGATCACGACTACTACCAATGTTGGATTGGCCTCAAGTCCCATTTCTCCCGCATAGGTTTGAACGAGACAAATGTTGAATCAACAGAGAAAGAACCAGGAGCTTCCAAGTAAAGAAAACATAAACTCACGTGTATTGTCAACAATCAATCTGTACAGACTCAGACCTTTGCCAATATGCTTTATAAGATGCATACAGCAAGTATATATGCATGCAATAAGTAGGTAATGTACCACATTAAATACATCCTTTGTACTTGAAGCTAATATACCATTATAGGTTTAGACACTGATGAATTTAACTGTGTCATTGAGATTCAGGCCACAACATCAGTAAGTTTCACTTTCATCGTCATGATGCCTACTTGAACTAAGATCTCTTTCTTTGACTGTTCTACCTTCAAAACAGTCACTTTTTTGCAAAGAGAGGAAACAAATACTGAGCTACCAACTTCAGGAAGCTTCTCATTTCCTTTTTGCGCAGCACCTTCTGTTAGCGCAGGAGGATGGTTTAGTTTCAAAGACCGAAACCAGATAATAGATATCTTTCAAAAGAGATTAAACTTATTTACGTACCAGATGTTGGTTGTTTGACTACCACAGATGACGAATGAGTTCCATTATCTCCATCGTTGGTCGTTTCGACTTTTGTTTGGAGTTGTGTAGCTACCTTTGACCGAGAAGATTGTGCAGCAGATGCGCGAAACTGTTGCAATGTTCTGCGAAGTGTAGAACGGGTCATCGAACCAGCCTGAGTTAGTTCTTGTCTTATCTTTAGTCTTTCTCTGGTGGCATGGTCATTAATGTTCCTTTGAGCTGTAAGTAGATTCTCATGAAGCTCTTTTGAGACCCTAGAACCAGAAAAGAAAAACATGAACATGAACATGAAGCTCATACGAGTACAAGCTCCTGACTCTCATGTCTTGAATCTTGTTTGATAAAGTTCTTACAGTAGTTAAAATCTCTGAAACAACCATATATTCTTTACCTTAGATAACGACGTGACTCGTTCAAAAGCCTCTGATATTCTTGCTTGTAATGTTCCATGTCAAGTATTACCTCATTGATCTCAGCACTTGCAGAGCCATAGAGTTCACGAGCACTCCCAATGATTTCACATGGAAGCCCCAATCTTTCGGCTATGTTTATTGCATTTGAACGACCTGACAACCATTTTCAAACTTGGTTGAGTGAAACATATAACTCCACCCAATCCAGGGATAAGAAAAATCTAGATGGGTTTGTAGCTAAACCTGGTACTCCCCATAAGATTTTGAAAGTGGGTTTTAAGTTGAGGTCATCAAACTCCATGCAAGCATTCTCAAAGGCGGAATTGCTGCAAAAAGGTGCAAGGAAAAGAAGAAGTTTACATACTCTTTAAAACAACTTGGATGATCCATGAAAATGGTGAGTACAAATTTACACCTGTATTTAAGCGTCTTAAGCTCTCCGTGATGTGTAGTTGCCATCGTAAGTAGAGAACCACTTTCTGCCAAAGATTCGAGTATTGCCATTCCTAATGCAGCTCCTTCGAGTGGATTTGTTCCTGCTCCAACCTTTTACCAAATTAAAATATATATGTCACGACGTTAAATCTCATAACCATATATCACGACCAATCCTTTTAACTTACTTCATCTAACAACACAAGTGACCGGCTAGTTGAATGCGAGAGAATTTCCTGCAAATGAAATCAATCAGAGTAAATATAACATAAGATGAGAATACTGGTAAGGAGAAATAATCTTACGAACCGATAAAAAAGGTTATATTAAAACTGGTAATCTATCTTTTCGTTTTGTTCAAAGACTGGTAATCTATCTAAGCCATTAAATCATGTTGGCGTAAGATTTAGCAAGCCCAAAATTCATAGGATTTAACTTTCTTGAGTCTTGGAAAAATATCACATTTGGCCATGCCAGTTTTCTTAACTCTGTTTGGTCTTAGTTCTTAAGAATAAGGAGAAATATGTTGAGAGTATATGACCTTGTGACGAAATGAAAGGCGTGACAACAGAGAAACAGACTTACACTAATTTGCTTCAAATGACCAGAAAAGGTAGAAAGTGACTGCAGCAAAGATTGCTCATCGCCAATATCAGCATAAATGTTGTCAAACCAAGGTACGCGTGCAGATTCAGATGCTAGAACATAAAGACCTACAAAAAGTATTACAATCATTTAATATTAAGTGGCTGAAATCTCTTTCCCCCAAAGGCCTTTGTATCTTTGGTTTTGTTTGAATTCGCAGAAGCAAACAACAGAAGAAATTGAAGTTACTTATGGCTTACCTGATTTTGCCATCATAGCAGCGAGTCCAACTGATTTCAAGCAAATGGTTTTACCTCCTGTGTTTGGTCCAGTAATAACCAAAACTCTAGTGCCCTTAGAGATCTGGAAATCAGCTGGAACTGGCAGAGCTCCTGATACAGTGTCTGCCTGAAAAATCAACCATGTATTTATCATCGACTTTACATCAGTCTATTTAACGATCATATCATTGGGGAACTTACTGTTTTATGATATTTTACAGTCTCCCGTGTCTTTCTTATACTTTTCTTGTGTTGATAAAGCAGTAGAGGATGGTAACATTTAGGTAGATACAGCAACCATTCTTTTCTAAGAAGCGATCCCTCACTTGAGAAATTATTCTCCAGTGAGGAGTCTCCAGCAGACAAAGATCCAACCTCATCTTCAGATGGTAAGTATATATCAGGATGTGTACCACCATATGCACGACTGTAAGTTGCTCGAGCGTTTATCTAGTCCAAACAAAACAAAAAACACTGTAAAATCTCCTTTTGCGAAGTTGAGACTTTGTTTTATTGAGTTTGCTTTAATGGAAAGAGAAATGGTTGGTGATAAAAGCATACTTACCACATCAAGCTGAATTGAGTACTTCATCACATCCTCGATTTGATAAAGATCAACTTGCATCTGTTATGCTTGCATCAAAATGAACAAAAAGGTCAACAAGCAGATAGGAAATCAAAGGGAAAAATAAAATTCCAACACTAAAGAAATACCAAATTACCTTATCAGTTAGCATTGAAAGAATCTCTGCCTCAGCCTTTGCAACTGATGCTCTCGCACTTTGGAGATCATCGTTCATAGGGATCGCAGCTATTGGCTCCGCAGCAGTCCCTCCACCTGAACCGCTGTAACACATATTACCTTCAAGAGATAGAATTTGAAGATAATTTATTGAAAGATAAGCATAAATTCTCTATAAATCAATGACAGAACTGAAATCTAAAAATTCAATTTTACCTGGAAATCAGAAGACTGTTAACAGAAGTTAGCTGATTCGAGCTCATTTGTATACACCATCTTCCATCAATCTCAGCCACTGTCTGGAATTTTATATTATTTTTAAAATAATCAATAGGGGAAACTTCAAAAATGAAGATTTGCTCTTTTTTCTACACAATGTTAAGGGAATGCTTACCATGACAGATTCTTCATTCTTCTGTCCCCTTATAATAGCATCAAGCAGTTGTTGTAGCTGAAGGAAGGCAACGGACGGTTTCAGTCAGTCAATCTTACTTTAACAATTACCTTACCGAAGACAAGTTTATGTTAGACACGATATATATTCCAAGAACTAAGATATCAATATAAATTCGAAAACTACAGTCTTAAGATGATACTACGGTATTTGACAATCTTCAATGTAATTCAACGGTTACAAAGAAAAGCTAACTTGACCTTTCTTTCAAGTGTCCGCACTCGTTTACGTGATAAACTCAGGGAACTACTCTGAAACAATAAACAACAGAGTTAATATGAGGATCAAGCATCTTGACATTGTAAGTCAAAGTGAGATAAAGAACAAACCGCAGAATCTTTAATTGTTCCATTAGGATCTATAACTTGTTCAACCAACTTGACAAATGATCTATTTATCACAGGTTGCATTATCTGCAAGAGATGTAAGGAAACAAAGAGAGAAGATGAGACCACCACGAAGTTGAAGTTACAAATAGAAATTGGAGAAAAGATTGCAAATACCATTTCAGATAGAGGCATAAACCGTTTGTACCAATCTCCATCTTGCTTAATGGCAGCTTTGAGTTCAATCTGCAACCTTTCAAAAAATCGAAGAAGAGAAGCCACCTCAAGTGCTTGGTCTGCTCTTAAGGATAACCTCCTCTTAGCATGAAGAATCCCCGATTCAACCTTTACACAAATCAGTATTTACATCAAAAACTACAAAATCGGTAACAAAAAAGATTATAACTTTAGGTATTGGGGATGTGAATATACCAAGGAGATATGAATGCTGGAGAGGTCAAGACAGAAGGAACCATGTTCAAGCATTCTAATGGCGGCTTCTGTTTCATCTAAAAGTTTCAAACTTTCATCGAAATTCTGGTCAAGAGACCAAAGCTTTTTCTGAAACCAACATTACCCATGTAAGTTTTAAAGCAGAGAATCTAGGGAGGTACAGAGAAGAAGACAAAAATATCAAACCTTTGTAGCTTGGCGACCTAAGGAAGTACGAGCAAAAGAAGCGACAACATCGCAGAGCTTGTCCCATTCCAACACTCTCAAACTATCGGTCTGGGTTTTCGATTTTGCTCGACAAATAAGAGTCGGAGATGAAGAAGACGACGACGAAGAAGAAGAGATTAAGCTCAGATTAAGAACACGGTTTCTGTTTCCGATAGAGTTTCTTCCAACCACTAGGGCACAGTTGCAAAATGCTATCGATAAAGTTTGCATTTTTTTCGCTTTTGGTTTCAGAGAAGAATTGAAAGAAAAACCAATTTCAATAAACCAAAATTCGCAATGTCATCATATTTTGGAACCGTATCTTGACAAAGAAGATTTTTTAGATGTTTTGCAAAAGTTGGTTAATAAATGGTTAAAAAAAACTGACTTTACCAAGTTTGGAGTTGAGAAAGAGAGAACCATAAGGTTGTATATGAATGAAGAAGAATCACAATGTCATAGATGTTTTGAGTTGGTCACAAATTACAACAATATCAATACAACAGTGAGGAGAAACATACAAGATTGTTACAGAGTTAGGAGTACAACAAATGAAGATTGAAAGAATGAAATTGCGAAATCAAAGGGTTACAAGAGGCTCTTCCTTGGTTTTGGTGTCATTGGCAACCACAGCCTCCTCTTGTTTTGGTGGCTCAGTCTCACCAGATGCTTTCTCAACAACAACAGTTTCAACCACAGATGCTTCGGTCTTCGCCGCCTCTGGAGCTGTCTCAGCCTCAGCAGGCTTGACTGTCTCAGCCTCGGCCGGCTTGACTGTCTCAGCCACGACAGGCTTTGCTGTCTCAGCCTCGACAGGCTTTGCTGTCTCAACCTCGGCAGGCTTGGCAGTCTCAGCCTCGGCCGGCTTGACTGTCTCAGCCTCGACAGGCTTTGCTGTCTCAGCCTCGGCAGGCTTGGCAGTCTCAGCCTCGGGAGTCTTGGCTACCTCAGCTTCTTTCTGTGTCTCTGCAGACTCTTCCTTCTTCTCTGCAACAACTTCATCTGCCTTCTCCTGTAAAATCAACCGGAAAGAAGAATAAACAAAAAGAATCACACATTTTTCACCCAAAACATAGAAAAATGGATACAAGTGATTGTCCCTAATGATGAAAACCAAATGAAAATGATCCACAAAACCTGAGACGATACAGCCTCGGCCTCAACGTTCTTGGACTCGACGACAGTTTTTTCAGTCACAGAGTTTTCAGGGATATCAGACTCCTTAGGTTTGCTCGCACAGGCTCCCATGGTGTTTAAATGAAAAGAATCGGTTTGAAACGAAGGAAACAAATTACAATGGGAAGAACTGTGGAGGCAACAAGAAAAATGAAACTCCCTTTGTTGATCCTTTTCAACAAAGCCAAAACTGTTTCTCTTTATTAGAGGCTGAGCAAATGTAGGAGAAGACAAGAAAGAGATATATATAGTAGTTGTAGGGAGACACACAAGACAATGCTATTTTCGGAAAAAAGACTAAATTTTCATATCACCTTTGAGGCTCTTCTCTGTCAACGACTTATTCAAGAGGGGAGAAACAAACCTTTATTCTCCACCGTTCTTCTTCTACCTCTGGATTTGGCACAGTTTCTCCTCCAACCCCAAAACTTCACAATAGGAACCAAAATAAAAGTAAAAGGAAAAAGAAAAACAGAACAAGAGTTGGATATTACAAGGCAACATTAAGACAAAATCCGGTGCAAAATCTATTTCCGAAATTTGAGTTTAGATCAGTTTTCTAGATTGCAGACTGAAAGTAAGATAACTGTTTCTCATATGAAAACCATAAGAAAAAAAAAAAAAAAAAAAAAAAGCCGAAAATGGTTAAAAGCTTTCTTTGGACAAAAGAATTATTGTTTTCCATCTACTACGGCTTCTAGGAGGGCCGCTCAAGAGAAATCTCCGGTTAGTGAGCTTCAGTTTTTAGATTGATGTTTGTCAGTAACCACTTTGACGAAGGGCTCTTCCGCTGGAGTTAACTGGAAACCACTGTTGGCACCGTCGTTGATGAGGCTTTTGTACATTGTTAAAGCTTGAGCAATCATGTTAGCAGGATTCGCAGCAGAACTCGGAAGCAGCATTGTTGTACCCTAACAAAAGATCAAATCTCTATTAGATAAATCCCAAGGGAGGACAAGATTATATAATAGACGTTATCAGATAACCAATGGAATCCAGTATAGTATGTTGTGTTTCATAATTATTTACCTCCTTAGCAATGTTTCCAAATGCTTGAATGTACTGCTCCGCAATTCTCAAACTCGCAGCCTGCATATTGCAACGTGATCAAGCATGAGATCCCAATTTGGAAAGCAAATTTAAACTCTGACATTTGCAAGTCCAACACAGATAATCTCTATGGGGAATTCGGGTTAGAAGACTTAATGCATTGGTTACTGGTATGACTAGCAATTTGAAGGACTAGACGACTAGCAATTTGTGCAAATTCTATTCACACCAAAGTAATCAAGTTTAGTCCATTAAACTCAAAATTGTGAAAAGTCATGCTCATGAACTGCTACTTGATTTCATGTACTCACCTCCACTCCACCAGTTTCCTTGAGGGTTTGAGACAACAAGGCCAGTCCCTTGGCTGTTGCTTGTGCTCTAGCCAATATTGCTTCCGCCTCACCTGGAAAACAACAAGTACAAATTAATATAGGACCACAATGACAGAACTGATAGGAGACTGCAAGCATCAGTTAGTAGTGCAGCTTTCAAGGCATAGTGAAAGAGTAAGAAACCACGAATTATAAGATTGCTGTGATGAACAAACACGACATCTTACTCTGATGAGTTCGACTTTAATTGGTTGCTAAATATTAAACACTAACCGTGTGCTCGATTGACTTGGTCCATCTTCGATGCTTCTGACTCCAAGATTACAGAACTTTTCTTACCATCAGCAATATTGATATGGGCTTGGCGTTCTCCTGTTAAGGTTATTAATAAAGCAGATTATTAGAAACAACTGAGCAGGCTTTGTGTTCCAAATGCAAATAAACCGAAAACGAAAGTGGGTAGTTTTGAGCCAAGAACTTGAACCAAATGAGCTGTAGCAAGCACACTGTTCAATCACAGAACATAATAAGCTTTCAAAGGATAACCCCTGCAAATTTACCTTCAGACTCAAGAATCTGGGCTCTCTTTCTACGTTCAGCTTCAGCTTGCATTTCCATAGCAACCCTCACTCCATTAGGAGGCATGATATCCCCTGGATGGATATACAATACATGTATTAGAAATAGGCAAAAAGGTTAATCAGCTAACACCACTAAAGAGTCAACAGAAAACAACTCACTTATCTCATAACGAAGGCACTGAAGACCCCAGTCTTTTGCAGCAACATTGATGGATTCCTGAAGTAAAATCCCATCTCGAAAAGTTCATATGTTTGCGATATCCAACACATATACTATAAATGCATTACCCAGCCAAATCTTGAATAGTCTTATCTAACAAAAGTATATTCAAAATCATATCCAGTGACGAATAGATAAACAAAGCAGCTAAACAATCTGAATTGCAATCTTAGGTTACTAACAAAACACCCACCAAAAATCCACAATAACATCAGTAACTATGAGAAATTGAAGGATAGAGAACAAACCACAATCTTTTCATTGAGAGTATCTCGTTCCTCAAAGGTCTTGTCAAGCGTAATCTTACCAAGCTCACTACGCATAGTGGTCTGAGCCAACTGTACAACAGCATAGATTGGATTCTCAACACCATAAGAAGCCAGCTTAGGATCCACTATCTGCAAGAAACTCAACATACAAAGAAGAAGGATCCCCTAAGAACAAGCACAAAAACGACCCAAGAAACTGGAATCTGAGTAGGCAAAGAAGATAACCTTGACGTATAGAACACCATCGATGTGGATGCTAACATTGTCCTTAGTAATCGCAGTCTGATTACCAATCGGGATTGCTTCCTCCTTGAGGGAATGAACATAAGCAATACGATCCACAAGCGGAAGAAGAAAGTGAATCCCCGACGGTAGAGTTTTGACGTATTTACCGAACCGCTCAATCACACACGCCTTCCTCTCCGGCACGATCCGGATTCCCCAGTTCACCGGCGGCGTAATTTGGTAACTACCAAAAAAAAATAAACAATCAAACCTAAGATTCATACCGAAATCTCAAACCCAAACGCATCGATTCTCATTCAAATTTCAAAACAGCGTAAACGAAATATCCAAATCTCAAATAACCTGTTGAAAGGATTTCCAGCGGAGGAGCTAAATCCACGGACGACTGAGGTAGCGCCGGAGAGTAACGGAGTCGTCGGAGCTGTCGAAAGTTGACGGATATGCGACTTCATCACCGGCGGCGACTTGCTTTTTTGGTAGCTACAAAAACAAACGATTCACAAACCAATCAAACCTAAGATTCCTACAGATTCTCATTCAAACTTCACAAAGCGTAAAACGAAAGATCGTAAAGCTTACAAAGACCTGAAAGGATTTCCGGCAGTGCTAAAGCGGCGGAGAGTGGCGACGGCGGCGAGTATTAACGGAGGCGGAAGAACTCCACATCTCAACGAGTTCAGGGCAGTTACACCGACGGATCTTGAAAGGGCGATTTGGCTCATTTTGTAGCTCTAAACTAGACAAATTGGGGAAAGAAAAATTTGTTAAACCCTTAACGGAAAACCTCTTACGTGGCCTACTGACTTCGTTTATATAAGACAACGGAAAAAACTTGGAGAGGAGGTAAATAAATGGGTTTTTTATTTTTATTTTAAAAAATAGAATAAAACGTGGGCTTGATGCCGAAGCAAAACCAAGGACGTGATGATCTATATCTATATAGTATATAGGTTTAAATGGTAACGCAATTCAACAAATTCTGCAGTAACTATTTAAGTTGACATATGATTCAATAAATTCTCTAATTCAGCAAATTCTACAATTCAAGAAATTCTGCAATTCAGCAGAAATTCTGCAATTCGGCAGAAATTATGCGATTACCATTTACACACAGAAGGTTTAAAATTTTAAGATTTAGACTCTAAAAATTATAATTAGTGACATTTTTGCAAATGAACAATCCATAGTGATATTTTTGCAAATGTAACTAAAAGTGATATTTTTGCAATTGTCTCCTAAATATATATGTAGTGTGATTAAATCTTACTAAATTTGCTTGACAATTCTAAAATAATATTGTAATATTTTAAAAATTAGGTTTACTAAAAAATAATTCAATCAATATCAAAATATTATATCATAAATTATGTTTGTAAATTTGTTTTATCAATCTATTAATTTATTTAAGGGGCAATTGCCCAATGTTTAAGGGGCAATTGCAAAATATTTGTGATATTAATTCCTTTTATAGTAAGATATTTGTTTTTTAAAATATCGTTCAAAATTTTTGTAAATAATTTTTACAAGTTGGTTTTTCTGTTTTTTTAATCATTATTTTTGGATATGGATCCGACCCAGCCCTAATTACAAGATATATATTTCAAATAAGATGTTTTGGAGGTTTTTTCAAAATGTAAGATGTTTTGACAATACTAGGTACTTTTTAACTTTATTAAATATTTAATGAATACTAGTATTTTGCAATATTTTTTGTGATTGGTCAATAATAATTAACCATTTAAGTTTGAAAAAAAAAATTAATTACTTTTTTAAAATTAATTACTTTTTCAAAATTAATTACTTTTTTTGAAAAATTCAGCAAATTCAGCAAATTCTGCTGTTACCATTTAAGTTTGATATTATTCAGCAAATTCTGCAAGAAATCAACAGTAATTCAGTAAATTCAGCAATTCAACAGTAATTCAGCAAAAATTATGCAGTTACTATTTAGACCCTATATCCTTAATTCATATTATTACTATTAATCTTCTTCTTTTTTAAGATGAGAAATATCACGTCCACAGTAAAAATAAAAGTTATTATTAATGCCTATGAATGATCCTGTTGTTGGGAGAAACCTTTTTTGAAGCAATCTGATCTTATTCATCAGTGTGATGGAACTGGTAGATCACAGTGGCCTACTCTCTGTGGTGCGAATCATGGCTTCATCAATCGTCCTTTGGCTATGTCTCAAAATCTGACAACAAGTTCAAATGGCACAGAAGCTGAAGTTGCGTTACTAAAAGCACATTCCAAAGACTATCCGTGGGCAGCGAGGATGAATCAATCTACAAGGAATCTTCATCGAGTAACCATACCTGAATACTTGGAGGATGGAACCCGAAAGGTAAGAATCTCTAGTCATGTTCTTCTAGGTGGTTTAGAGAATCAAAAAGAGTATGTGGTTGGTCAGTTTTACCGGTGTTCATACTCCATCTCAAGGATTAATTCAGGCTGTAGTAACTAAGATATGGGGAACGAAATGTAGAATCTTTGTTCATCAATTAGGAGAGTCAACATATTTGTTCCACATTCCTGATGAATCTACTAGGTATCCTAGGTATCAAATGGATTGCTTCGGGTATTGGGGAGCCAATGCTAACTGAGAAACCTTGGTTGGGTCCTACACAAATGGGGAGAGCCAAAATCCTAGTAGAGGTAAAGCTAAATAGACCATTTCCACAAAGAGTTGTTTTAACGGATATAAGTGAAAAAATCACAACGGTGGAGGTTCTCTACTCATGGCTGCCTAGTACTTGTTCTGGATGTGGACAATTAGGCCACAAAGTTTCTCGTTGTCTCCTTCTAAGTGCGGTTTCAAATCAAACACGATCTGCTCCTCTGGAACATGTTGATGTTGCAGCTGTGGAACCTGTTTCGGTTGGATTGGGATCAGATGTGAATGCTTCACAACTTGTTTTGCAACCGGTTGATAGTTCTGTAATTGCTCCACCACAAACTACAAGTAAGGTTCCAATTATATCATCTGCTTCTAGGATCTTTTCTTCTCCTTTAGATACAAGTGACACAAACAACAACAACTCTACTATTATGGTCTTGTCAAAAGAGGCATCGACATCTAGTGTTGAAATGATTGGAATTTTCTAGTAAATTACGTTTTGCCACTCCTTTTGTTTATTTTTCTGTTTTAATTTTAATTTAAAATTCTTAAAAACTCCTAAGAGATTCTAACTAATGAAAAACAAAAATTGCATAACTAAAATGGGGTTCTTAACTTAATTTAATGTTAAATGAAGTAATTAAAAATTGCTAAAAACCCCTAATGGGTTCTTAGACCATCTCCATTAGTTAGAACCCCTTAAGGTTCTTAACAATATTTTTAATATAAATTTTGCATTATCCAAAGTTTAGAATCCTATTAGGATTTTATACTAATGGAGATGGTGTAATCATACATTAATGATGAAACATACTCACTTTAACCATGCATAATTTGTTCTTTCAACCTAAACGACATCGATCGACAGTCAACTATTTGTATAAACACTATCATAACATGTTACATTCGTCTAAAGCATACTACAAATGGTTGACGTTCGATAGTTTAGAGTTTTACGATTAAAACGATCCGATCTAACTACTTAAAATTTAATATTGCAACATAGATCATATATTTTCTCTACGAATAGTTTCTTCACTGTTTCTGGTGAAATGAGGTGAGTGAGTAGGTTGTTTGAAGATCAGAACATCAATCGAAATATCAAATAATTTAAACAATCACACATACTTCCCAAATCACAGACATATATATGTCACTGATGTTCGTCGAATATATATCATCCTTTTAGATTCATTAAAGCCCATATTAAACCTCGAATTAATTACTGATCTTGCTCATAATCAAACATACTTTTTCCCGTTTTCGGTCTTTTGGCAAATTATACTATTCCATTTTTATTTGAACATAGTGTGTGCCCACTACAATAAAACAGTCAATCTGTGACCATTTTTTGTGACTGTTATTTTGGTCACAAAAATGTGCGACTAGTTTGTGATGTTTTCTTAACAGATTTCTGACTACACAAAATATCGTAGCAAAATCGTCACAAATCTATGACGGAATGATATAGTCGTAAACACGTCGCTCATTGGCGAAGACAGTAAGACCAATAATCAATTGTTTTAGGTGGTCACAAATTTGTGACGCTTTTACGACTACATTATGACATGCTATTTACTTAAGTACGATCGTCCAAAATCCGTCGCATATTTGTGACGAATGTCAAGCGTCACAGTTCTGTCAAACAAATTATGTCGGCAGCCTGAAAAGTAGTTGGACATGTGATAAATAAGCGCCACCTAACTCTCACCTAACTCCTTTTTCGACGTGACAAAGTGGTTGCAAAAGCGTCACAAATGTGTGATGGAATATTTTTCCGTCGCAAAGTCGTGACAACCATTTTGGCTATATAAACAAAGAACCCCCCCCCCCCCCTCATTACTCACAATTCACTTTAGATTTTTGGGAAAAAAACGGAAAGAAAAAAAAAACAGAGAGAAGAAAATTCAAAAGGAAAAAAAGAAAAGAAAGAAAAAAGAAAAAGAAAAGAGAAAAAAGGGAAAAAAAAGAGAGGAAAAAAAGAGAGAAAAATATTTTTTAAAAAGATGAAAAAATGTGGAATTCATCTCGAGAATGGATCCGTGCACAAACAATATATCAACTGAGTATTTGGAAGAGGTCGAGCAATTCATCAATTTTGCAAGCCACCAGGACTTAGCTCTAAGAAGTGGAGGTAAGATATACTGTCCTTGTGTTAAATGTAAAAACTCTAAGAGTTTACAGTCTGTTAGAACCGTGTCGAACCATTTACATAGTAGAGGATTTATGCCCGGATATCATGTATGGTATGCACATGGGGAAGATTATGATGTAGTTGGGGCAAGATCTAGTAGCCAGTACGGAAATGCTGATTTTAGTAGTGGTCAACAAATTGATGATGATGGCGGGAATGTTTATGTTGGGATTGTCAACGATGCATTCCATGGTTCTACGTCATTTAATGATTATCATCATCATGATGAACATGGTCATAATGGAAATGATCATGTTTATGAAGAACCTACCCATGAGGCGCAACAATTCTATGACATGTTAGATGCTGCAAATACGCCATTGTATGATGGTTGTCACGAAGGTCATTCACAGTTATCGTTAGCTTCGCGGATGATGAACATTAAGGCAGACCATAATTTGGCTGAATCTTAAATGGATTCATGGGCGGAATTATTGACGGAGTATCTACCTGAACCTAATCATGCCACTGGTTCATACTACGAGACAGAAACGTTGATACGAAAGCTTGGTTTGTCGTATCATACATTTGATGTATGTGTAGATAATTGTATGCTCTTTTGGAAAGAAGATGAGGAATTAAAGCATTGTAGGTTTTGTGGAAAACCAAGATATAAGGATAGTCGAGGACGAACAAAAACACCGGTCAGTCGTATGTGGTATTTACCTATCAGTGACAGATTGAAGAGGATGTACCAATCAAAGAAGACTGCAACATTGATGAGATGACATGCTGAACACGAATCAGAAGACGGAGTTATGTGTCATCCATCTGATGCGGCGAAGTGGAAAATTTTCAATGAGACGTATCCAAGTTTTGCAGAGGAAACGCGAAACGTTTATCTAGGATTGTGTAAAGATGGGTTTAATCCTTTCGGTATGTCAAAAAACCATTCGTTGTGGCCTGTGATCATGACACCCTACAACTTACCCCATGAGATGTGCATGAACAGTGAGTATTTGTTTCTCACGGTTTTGAATTCAGGACCAAATCATCCACGAGCTAGTCTTGATGTGTTCCTCCAACCACTGATCGAGGAACTAAAGAATTTATGGAATAACGGAGTTGAGGCGTATGATATGTCTTTAGATCAAAACTTCAATCTTAAAGGGTTCTCTTGTGGACGATAAACGATTTCCCGGCATATGGTATGTTGTTAGGCTGGACGACATATGGAAGATTATTGTGTCCAATTTGTATGGGAGATACAAATGCTTTCCAATTGCCGGCTGGTCGGAAGACATGTTGGTTTGAGTGTCACAGAAGATTTTTGCCGACCGAGCATCCTTAACGGAAAAATAAAGTGAATTTCTTGAAGGGAAATGACGCAGTGGACGACTACCCACCAGCATCATTGACTGGAGAACAAGTTTTGCAGCGTATACGGAATGTCAGGCCCCAAAAACATCTGATTGTGGTGGAAATGGACATCATAGAAAACCTGATGGGTACGAAAATTGGCATAATTGGCATAAAGAAAGTATTTTTTAAGAGCTATCGTATTGGCTTGATTTGAATCTACGGCACAATCTTGATTTGATGCATATCGAGAAAAAAAAATTTCGATAACGTCATGTACACTGTTATGAACGTTAAAGACAAATCAAAAGACACAATGAAGGCAAGATTAGATATCGCAAGATTTTATGAGCGGAAAGAATTGCATGTCGATGGTTGTGGGAACGCTCCATTTCCTATATGGCGATTGACTTTAAAAGCTAAAGATTCCTTACTACAATGGGTTAAGAATGATGTTAAATTCCCAGATGGCTATGTAGCGGATTTAGCAAGCTGTGCAAACATCAATGCTGGCAAGTTTTTGGGAATGAAAACTCACGACGCTTGAGTAACGTTATTGTGACCGCTTTATTGTTGTGACACTTTTGTGACTCTTTTTCAGTTTGGGTTTCGAAAAATTTAGCCCATTTCGCGAAAATTTTTGGGTCTTTGGGCGGCTAAATTTCTCTCCAAAACTTAATTTGTGACGCTTTTGCGATGGATAAGCGACGCCTACGATAAATATACAGTCAAACGCCGCAACATTTTTTCATTTTAGTCAAACCCCTAAAAAGAATTTTTCTCTCGACTCGACGGCGACAAAATCGCCTCTCGGTCGATTTCTCCATTTTTTCTGATCAAAATCTCCTCCTTCTTCTCTATTCTCTCTCTTTTCTTAATCGCCTCCTCCTTCTCTGTTAATCGAACTCAATCGGTTCGATTTTCTTCTTCTCCAAACCCTAAATTTTCTTCTTCATCGCGATTCTTCATTCCTTTGAATCGTGATGTGTAAACACATGGCTGTTCCCAAAAAAGGTAAAACCGCCGGCACCGACGTTGGTGGTGGAACAGAAAGAGACGGATGTGGTGGTGGAAGAGGAACTGTCAGATCTGGTCCTGGAAGAGACACGTCTTTCTCTGGTGGAAAAGGAAAGGGCGTCGCTCTATTCGACGGCTCTGGTGGTTCATGGACCGGTCATGGAAGAGAAACCGTCGGAGTTGGGGCCGGTGGAAATGGTGGAAGAGAAAGCGGCGGTTCCCATGGAAGACAAAGCGGCAGATCTAGTCGTGGAAGAGGAACCGTCGGAGCTGGAACCGGTGGAAATGGAAGAGGAACTGCCGGAGCTGGAATCGGCGGAAATGGTGGAAGAGAAAGCGGCGGTTCTCGTGGAAGAGGAGGCGTCGCAACTCGTGGAAGAGGAGCCGTCAGTTCTCCAAACTCTACCGGTTCTTGAGGCAGTGTTGGCTCCAAACGCCCCGCCGCTTTACCTATCGATAGTGGAGGTGGTGATCGCTCCAAACGCAAAGCCATCCTTTGTAAAGGCGGTGGTCGCAGTGGAGCCAACACCGGAGCTTCTACATCCAACGGCAGCGCTAGCACTGGTACTGTCTCTGAACGGACAACATTCGTCTCACTGTCTCGGACAAGCATTCCGGCTCAGTATCCTCCCGTACCCTACCGTTGAACCTTCGCTCTTCTACTCCTGAAGACACTACCCAGGAGGTTCCAGAAGAAGAAGAGGATTACGAGATGCCCCAATACGAAGAGGAATAAGTAGAAGAAGAAGATGAAGAAGAAGATGAAGTTGATGCTCCAGTTTTAGAGGATCAAGATTTTGACCAGCTCCTGGATAATCTGCTGCAGCTTCCTGGCCGAGAACAGCTAGTGCGTTTGTCTGTGGATCCAATCCCCAACGTCAAGTCTCTTTGGTAAGTGTTTCTTAATTGTTAACAGTTACTTGCCTTCATTCAATATATGTTTGTATAATTTGATCAAACATATGTTTGTATAAGGTTCAATTGGGATACAAATTTGATCAATATATGTTTTGTATAAGGTTTGACCGGGATAATGGTGAATTGGGTCATGTGATCCCTGGAATTCTGCGTGATAAGTTTGATGGACCTTACTACAGCTGGAAGGTTACTCCTAGACACGTCCAAGAACGGATTTTCAGAACCTTTGCAGTAAAGTTTTGAGTTTTGTTATCTTCTATTTAAGTTGTTACTTTCTTTGACATATCACCACTAACACATTTTCATGTCTTCTGTAGCGGATGTACCACTGGGATGTTGGACTCTTTCCAACTGTTAGGAAGCATTTCTTGATCATTGCAAAGAAGAGACTGAGAGACATTGTTAGTCAGGCTAGGCATGGCCCTAAAAGGCCATATTGGATTGGACCAAAGATTTGGAAAAGGATGAACCGGTTTTGGAAGACTCCTGAGGCCAAGAACAAGAGTGCTACTACTTCACAGTGCCGCAACTCAGACCGTGGAGGGCTAGGCATCGCGAAGCACGTTTCTGGTCAGAAAGTCGTACTTGAGAGTGCAACAAGAAATGGTAAAACCTCTATACTTCCTCTTTGCTCTTAATCTTCATATGTACACTAACACTGTGTTTTAATACTATAGGAGGAGGAGTTAGGTCGTTCTGTATCGTGGGGAGAAGTGTTTCAAAGGACTCACACAAAGCCAGATGGAACATTTGTTGATTTCAAAGCTCAACAAGTTCATGAGGCTTATGAGAAGGAGCTGAATGAAGCTATGTCTGAAGAAGATCGTCAAGGAAAAACTTGATAACACAGAGTTTTAACCCTATATAACTACTGCAAGTGCACAGCAAATGATTGTAGTAATGCAGGGATCGAATCCACAAGGACCAAGTATCACACTACGAATATATGAGAATAAAACTAAGCTAAGACGGAAATATGATTGTGAATGCAAATCGAAACAAGAATATAAACTAAAAAAATGTAAACTTATGAATAAAAAGTATTGGGCATCAGGGAATTCGCAGGGATTCAGAGATTCGGAAATAGATAAATTGTCAGGAAAAGCATTAGTAATCATTCTAGAACTCAAATCACGAAATCAAATTGATCTACTGTCGTAGTATCAATTACTATGTCTAACAACCTAAGATCCTAAACTGTCGTTTGAATTCAAGAGGTTAAACATGCATTAATGGTCAAGTTTGATATGTTCACAAAACACCCTAACATCAGCTTTCGTTGGCTAGGGATGCTTTGCTCAAATAGGTTCTTTCAGGCTTTTAAACAAACACTTTTGATGCGTTAAACAACCTAAGATCAGAAACAAGGTAGCTAATCAAGTTCCAGCAATACGAACAACCTAGATGAAGAAACCAAGTTATCAATCCCTAAATCAACATCTTAATCAATCAAACTCTGAAATCCCTTTGAAACCCTAAAACCCAATTAGAAAACTACTCAGACATGATAGAAATCAAATCATAAGAAGAATCCATGGAAGAAAAGAAGAAATCAATAAATAAACAAGAGGGTTCAGAAATCTTCTCCAAATTGTCAATAGGGATTAGAGATCTTCTCCCAAAAGTTTAGAATCAAAACAGATGAATAAATTACAAGGGTTTTTTTCTAAAGTGGCTAAAAACATGTATTTATAGGTCTAAAATCGTGCAGGTCAAAATCTCTGGCAAAACCAAGTCAAATTAGGAAACACTGAAAATTTCCTTTATTTTCGTCGGTTTAGCCAGAATGACAGGTCTTCACGAGAATTGGTGTAACTTTCTGACCGTTGATCCAAATGACTTCAATCTTCTTTTGGATGCAAGCTGACTCAATTATCTATCTCGTGTCCAAAATTCAGATCAATCCAATGATTTTAAGGCTTCCAACGATTGCTTGACATATGACGCTTCAGAACTGTCCAATATTTCTTTTCTCAACCTTTTTGCTCAATTAACCTGTAAAAGACTCTAAACACTACAAACACACTAAAACTACCACTTAAGACATAAAACCGCATAAAAATCATTAGATAGAATAATAAACACCATATAAAAACCATAAAAACCAGGATATATCAACTCCCCCAGACTTAGTATTTTGCTTGTCCTCAAGCAAAACAAAAGACTAAACCTGTGAAAGAGGTTTGAAAACGTGGAAACTCAAATTCTCTTTTAGACGTTTAGTGACCACTAAATTCATAATCCACATACTGCAAGTATGAATCAAATCGAACCACCATGTATTTCTCCGCAGACTTTTCCAGGCTCCCAAATTCATATCAAGATTTCGCAGTACTTTCCACAAGCCATCATTGCTATCCTCACTAATAATCTCAGTGCTAAGAACCTTCTTCCCGTTCAATACCACGACAGATCACCAACACCACCTTTTGGTACCTTTTCCTCTCCCCCAGACTTATTCGATTCTCTACGTTATCTCTAAGATTGTTTAGACTCAAAGCAGTGCATAACACTATTGCTGTTCCCTTCCAGGAGACAGGGTCGTGACTCACTAGTGTTGTTCCTTGTGAGGAGACAGGGTCGTGAGAGTGCTCGTCTTCTTTGTCCGTATCACGGGACTCAGACTGCTGCTTTTGAGCTGGATGATCACCTCTTGAGTACTGACTCACCGGAATTTTACTTCCTCATCTTGTACTCAGGAGCTATCATTTCACCCCAATCCTAATCATATGTATACATTTATTTTAGAGAATTGAGAGAGAGGAGTACTATTACTTATCACACACGGTGCATCTGTCAGGTACGAACAAGGAATCAAGCCCATTAGACACCAATCATTCCAATGAGAGTGCAATTAGCTCTGGCTTAGTGGATTTTACTGGAAACAAGAGACGTCTCTAGTTAACTAGTTAGTCCTTGGATTTTCCATTAGTCGGATCTGAAATCATTCTGCAGTAATGGTCACTCAAATGAAATAGTCAGTAAACAAAGAGAAAGATTTCATCATGGTTTCCTAACAATAACACTCTTGACTCAATAAAACAACTTGGACTGACTCATGAAAAACATAAAAATGACTCAAAAGAAACAAAACAAAGGAAAATGGCGTTAGTAAACGATGAATACCTTCCCCCAGACTTATTTCACACCGTCTCGGTGTGAAAATAAATCAAGAAAAAGGCAAAAGAGACTCAAAAGAAGAAAAAGTTTTTTTTTTTTTTTTTTTTTTTTTTTTTTTTTGCACGTACCTTGCACGGATCGGTCGATCCATATCTGGATCGATCGATCTATATCTGGATCGATCGATCTGATTATGTTCGATTATGCCAAGTCGATCCTGAGGTGATCTGATGCTTTGGCTCAAATATTCGGATCGATCGATCCGTGCAAAGATCGGTCGATCTGCCCCTTATTTGCACGGACTTTTTTTTTTTTTTTTTTTTTTTTTTACCGAAGTCGATCGCAGAACTTACGTCGGTCGATCCTGGAATACGATCGATCGATCCTAAGTGTAGATCGATCGATCTGCCCCTTATTTGCACGGTTTTTTTTTTTTTTTTTTTTTTTTTTTTTTTTTTTTTTTTTTAAAATTTTTTTTTTTTTTTTCCTGAAACACCGAAAAACAAAACTAAAAGTTAGAAGATGGGTTGCCTCCCACCAAGCGCTTGTTTTAAGTCTTTAGCTTGACTTATGAACACATAGGTTAATCATGAGAATCAAAAGGTTGGGCCAATGCACCTTTTGTCCTTCTCCTATTAGAAAAATAAACATAATATGCAAGAAAACACATCCATGACAAAAAGATAAAACTCTCATCGAGGGACTTTACTACCAGTGTAGCATATATCTTTGAATCGTCATTGGTTAGATACTCATGAGAATCAAATGCATTTGATGGAAAAATAAAGTCAACTTCAGGGTTAAACGAATTCATCAAATAATAGTTAACTTCATCCCCATCAATCATGTAGACCACAATATTCTCATTCCCAGAATGTATCTCAACCTTATGATCATCTACCCCATTCAAGAGCTCATCTACATTAAGCACTTCTCCTAGACAAGATTTTTCAAGAAGAGAACTAGATTCCTCTAGAATTGCAACCTTAAACTCGAGATCATGAACACTTAAAGCACACAGATGATTGATATCAAAGCATACTTCATGATAATCCCTGGCAAGTTTTTCTACTCTTAGAGTATCTAGTTGTTCAGTCTCACATATTAATTCATAACATTCTTGAATGAGCATGAGAGTCTGCAAACTAGAAGCTACATCTTCAATGCAAGGCAAGTGCCTATCCTCATTATCATGAAATTCAAAGGATAAGTCGTATGTACCTTCTAGTTGGCATGGTGGAACCCAATATATTACCTCTTCAAGTGCATGAGCTACGGTAATCTCAGAAAATGTGAGCTCCCTTCCTTCAAGTGAAGCCCGGTGTGAGATGAGATTCACCCGGATCATAGCTGCTAGGTCTCTCCTTGTCAAGGTTGGGTTTTCCTTGTGAAGCTCTTCTAACTCCACTCTCTGCTCTGGTGTAAGCACACTCTCATCAAATGGAGGCTCCACGTAAGGCTCATCTTCGAATGTGTCTTCCTCCTCTTGTGGCCACTCATTGTAATCCATGGCCATCACTATAAGAACCTATACAAAAGAAAAACAAAAAAAAGTTAGTGTCTTAGACTAAATTTCAATCCCAAATTCGAAGGCAATGTAATTGGTCCCCGGCAACGGCGCCAAAAACTTGATAACACAGAGTTTTAACCCTATATAACTACTGCAAGTGCACAGCAAATGATTGTAGTAATGCAGGGATCGAATCCACAAGGACCAAGTATCACACTACGAATATATGAGAATAAAACTAAGCTAAGACGGAAATATGATTGTGAATGCAAATCGAAACAAGAATATAAACTAAAAAAATGTAAACTTATGAATAAAAAGTATTGGGCATCAGGGAATTCGCAGGGATTCAGAGATTCGGAAATAGATAAATTGTCAGGAAAAGCATTAGTAATCATTCTAGAACTCAAATCACGAAATCAAATTGATCTACTGTCGTAGTATCAATTACTATGTCTAACAACCTAAGATCCTAAACTGTCGTTTGAATTCAAGAGGTTAAACATGCATTAATGGTCAAGTTTGATATGTTCACAAAACACCCTAACATCAGCTTTCGTTGGCTAGGGATGCTTTGCTCAAATAGGTTCTTTCAGGCTTTTAAACAAACACTTTTGATGCGTTAAACAACCTAAGATCAGAAACAAGGTAGCTAATCAAGTTCCAGCAATACGAACAACCTAGATGAAGAAACCAAGTTATCAATCCCTAAATCAACATCTTAATCAATCAAACTCTGAAATCCCTTTGAAACCCTAAAACCCAATTAGAAAACTACTCAGACATGATAGAAATCAAATCATAAGAAGAATCCATGGAAGAAAAGAAGAAATCAATAAATAAACAAGAGGGTTCAGAAATCTTCTCCAAATTGTCAATAGGGATTAGAGATCTTCTCCCAAAAGTTTAGAATCAAAACAGATGAATAAATTACAAGGGTTTTTTTCTAAAGTGGCTAAAAACATGTATTTATAGGTCTAAAATCGTGCAGGTCAAAATCTCTGGCAAAACCAAGTTAAATTAGGAAACACTGAAAATTTCCTTTATTTTCGTCGGTTTAGCCAGAATGACAGGTCTTCACGAGAATTGGTGTAACTTTCTGACCGTTGATCCAAATGACTTCAATCTTCTTTTGGATGCAAGCTGACTCAATTATCTATCTCGTGTCCAAAATTCAGATCAATCCAATGATTTTAAGGCTTCCAACGATTGCTTGACATATGACGCTTCAGAACTGTCCAATATTTCTTTTCTCAACCTTTTTGCTCAATTAACCTGTAAAAGACTCTAAACACTACAAACACACTAAAACTACCACTTAAGACATAAAACCGCATAAAAATCATTAGATAGAATAATAAACACCATATAAAAACCATAAAAACCAGGATATATCATCTGACATTTCAGGGAATTCTTCTCAACGCTCTACTCAACGGACACTAACCATCGAGGAAAAGAATGAGATATTCCGCAAGGTATTCTCCTTTCTCTTGTGCTCTCTACTGGTTTTACAGTTTCAGTTTGATTGCTCCTGTCTTTAATTTTAGTTTGATTCCTCCTGTCTTTGGTTTGAGTTTAAGCGTTTGATTCCTCCTGTCTTTGGTTAACTTGTTTTAGAGTTTGAGTTTCATTCCTCTTGTCTTTGGTTTTGAATTATTGTAGAATTGTTTATTGGTTTACTGGTTTTAGAGTGTGATTCCTTCTCTCTTTAGATTTGAATAATTGTTTAACTACTGCTTCTGGTTTTAGCTTAACTGCTTGCTTAACGGCTGCTTCTGGTTTGAGTTTGATTGCTTAACTGATTGGTTAACTGTTCCTTCTGGTTTTAGCTTAACTGCTTCTTCTGGTTTTAGAGTTTGACTTGGTTAATTGCTGCTTCTGGTTTGAGTTTGATTGCTTAACTGCTTGCTTATAGATGTTGTGTTTTAGTTTCCTTTTCAGTGTACACAGACTGATCCAAAAGGAGTCGTCTTTGGACTTGGGGAACTACCTTTGATGGTTAAGAGCGGAAAGGGGAAAGAGAGCTTTGCAAGCTCCACTGCGCCGGAACTCTCACAGATCCAAGAGCAACTTTAGGAAGCGCAACGTAAGATTGATGCTCAAGAGGCAAAAAATGCTCGATGTGATGAGAAGCACCGCATAGCTCAAGAAAAGATCTGTGAAATATCAAAGCTTCTAAGGTACTTGAAGAACTTCGATCCCCTCATCGCAGAATACATGGCTAAACAAGATGACTAGGAGAACAGTCCCACTGAGGCACAAGGAACCGCAGCAGAAGAAGACCCATGCAACACACCACTCGACCCACAACCCACTGCTTAATTCCAATCTCTTTCTCTTTGAACATTGAACTTTTAGTATCTTTTGTTTTAGTACTTTTTTGAACATACAATTATTTTTTTATGTATGATATTTCTATGTTCTTGTATAATATATTAATCTATGGCTTTTATTGTTTTAATTTTGTTCAAAACACAAAACAATTGTCTAAATTCTGACCAAATATGAGAAAAAATTTGTGACTAAATCTGTTATATAACGTTTCCGTCACAAATTGGAGACCCTTGTATCACAAATAGGTCACAATTGTGACGAAATTAAGACGGAATTTGTGATACAAGGGTCGCCAATTTGTGACGGAATTGCGTCATTATATTTAACGATATCAAAATATAATCGAATTTAAGTTGCACATTCGTCACCCTTTATCGACTAATTTCCCACCCCCAGAGTAGTCACTAATCTATGACTACCTAATAGTGTCGCAAATAGGTCACAATTGTGACGAAATTAAGACTATAAATTACAAGTATATGAACACCTAAAACAGTCGCATAACGGTCACTTGTATGACGAACGTTAGCGTCATAACTTGGTCGTTTATTTATGACTAATACACTTAGTCGCATATACGTCGCAATATTACGACCAAACATATTCGTCTCTGTTTTATCACACATATAGGACGAAATATAATGGTCATGGATTGGTCGCATATAGGCGACGAACTTGCGACGAAAAATTAGCGACGCTTTATTTTCGTCTCCAAACCGTCGCAAAAGACCTTTGCACAACAGATGTGTGACTGTTTTGGGCGTCGCAAATGGACAGTTTTCTTGTAGTGTCCAAACCTATCATTCTCTGTTCAATATTAAATTATTAATATACAAATATTCCGAAATCCGTATCGTTACTTTCTGATATATATTAACGATCTCTTGTATATAGATGTAATTCATATTTGCCAACCAAAAAAAAAAAAATCGGAATTTGTTCGCAGCAAAATCTTGGATGTTTTTAGGGTAAAAATGAGATCTTGGTATCTTGCACAGAATCATGAGGAGTTAAGGATCAAAGCGAGTAAACATCAATTTATTCAATAAGTATCTTGCATAAAAAATTTGTAGGACTTTTTTAGGGACTTACATGAGTACCAGGTCTGAAACACAAGCAAATGCACCATTGATTAGAGTCTCACGATATTATCTTGCCCAAAATAAGTAACTAAAAAGGGGCACGAAAATTAAGCATATATAAAAAAGAGGACAATTTTCCGATATTAACGTAAGGTATCTGTCAACATTTGACGGGTTCTGATGAGTACAAACCCTAGCTTCTCGTAAACTTTACCAGGTCGACAGAAATATCCTTTGCTCGGAGCACAATGAGCATCCTCTGAACATATACACAGTCCTTCCAGTGCACATCCTTGTTTCACAATTGTTACATTTCCTTTTAGCCCAAGAATTTGATTAGTCCATTCTGTAGAAAACAATCCATATGGATCAAATCTCTCTTTTACTTTCAAAAACGCATTTGCGTTCTTGTACTTTCTAATCGCGCCATCAAACGCTAAATTCCTATTCTTTCCCCAATGTGGCAACGCATTGTATTTCAATATCGCCATTTGCTCGATCTCTTCGATGAAATCCTCATACATACGCGGTGTCAAGGGATCTTTGCTTCTGTAGTAAGTTAGATCAAAGTCTAAAGCTTTTTCCTCTTTCCCGAGAAAAGCATCAGAGGATGTGACATAGCGCATGAGAACACCATTTCCATGTTCAAGGACACATAAAGATTTCGGTTCAATCCTCACAAGTTCTTTGACGTCGCTGATGAATTCTTTGACATGAGCGAGAGGAACACTGAATGTTGTTTGATGAAAGAATTGGCCTTTTATCCGTGGATCCCACGGACAAGACGTGATCAAATCGTTCCGATAGCTGTCCAGACATGTACCGGATGACATCATTCGGTTTTGCTTTCCGATGACCGGATAGCCTGTGAATATCATGTCTGCCATGAAAATTAGAAGTGACCTTTTTAATAAAAAGTTATTAAATTTTGTATGGAAATTAATAATCAAAGGTGTATAACAGTATAAAGTAAGTGAACGATAAGTTACCATTGTTAGTTAAACCGTACGAGCTAAAAAATAAAGACAACGATATGAACTCTGCTCTCGCACACCTCCTAATTGCATTTCCGGATGACTCGTCACTCTCCTCTTCATAACATGAAGCAAAGATATATAAGAAACATCATAACTATGCAAATCATATATAATAAATTTAGATATCTTGAGAAATAAAGAATATATTAACCTAAGGATCTGATGAAGTCTAACGTTACAGAGAAATGTGAACGGAATGGGAAGAAATCGAACAAGCCATTGCCCGAAGTGTTGGCCGGAACTCGGTCATCAATTCGATACACCACTTTGCCTTGGCTCGGTAACCACAAGAAATCCGCAAACTCGTGTTTTTCCCCGAAAGTCACGGCTTGATCTCCGAAATCCGAATCGTTTCTCATAACATACGTTACTGATCTCTTGAACATCGGTTGCAATTCGAGAGTTACTTGAGAGATAACACCAAGAACACCTAGAGAAACTTTGGCTGCACGAAATTCTTCATGATCACTAGTCTCGCTAAGAACCCGAACCTTCACATACCCATCAGAAATCGAACCGGGACTCACTATTCTTATCTCCGTCACGTAATCATGAACCGCACTTCCTTTACCCCATAGTGAACTTCCGTGAGCACCTGTCCCCATCAATCCTCCAACCGTAAGTCCCCACCAATACGGTGCGTATGGCAAAGCCAGCTCCGACTTAGCCGCTTCATCGATCAGCTGCCTTAGCGTCACGCCGCTCTCAACCGTCAAAGTCTTGGCTTCCAGGTCAGTTCTCAACACGTGGTTTAAAAACTTGGTGCTTATGAGAATCCCGTCTTTGCCATCAGTGCAAACCAGCTTGGGAATGCTATGAGAATACTGAGTCACGACCCGCATTTTTTTGCCAGCTCTAGTCGCTGCAGCCACCACAGAGACGAGCTCAGCCTCGGTCTTCGGGTACTCCACCTTGGCCGCTTCGCATAAAGAGTGGTCGGGAAAGGCTCCATAGGAATTCGTAACCGTGCACATTGTGTTTCCGGACTCACACTTGACCGGATCATCCGGTGGAGTTGAGGTTGCAAATGTGAAAAAACAAACGATCACACTTAGCCAAAATACCATTTTGGTAAGAAAGTTTCAAAACTAAATGCAATGGGAATGTTTGGGCCTCGTTTCATTTGTAAAACTTATAGTGACAATATATCATCACATGGTATTATTTAGGTAAATACTAAATAGATATTATTTAAGCTTATAGGGACCCTATATTATATATAACATCACGTGGTATTACAAAGAAAAATAAATCAAATCATTAAACTGAAATTCAGAGATCTTTCTCAGAAGATTTATTCTGTGCAAACTGGACCTAGCTATATTATTGAGGCTTTTATTAGGGGTAATTATATCACATAGTTTTACTCTTTTAAAAATGATATGGTGAGATCTTACTTACCCTAAAGATATCATCCTTTTAAAAAAACGTAAATTATTGAAAACGAGGACCTGTATTGTGTTTTGTAGACCAGTATCGTGAATGGGTTTTTTATGGTAAAAACCCGAAACTGAACTGAACAGAACAATGTGTCATGAAATTCAACTTTATCCTAAATATTCATACTATACAATGAACAAATAAATCAGTGTTATGAATAAGAGAAGAAGAGAAGGAATTGGTGTGTATTATTCCATAGAGAACAAAGGTATATATAGGATACAATAACTTGGGAGGAATAATAACTTGGTGAGGAAGTCTAACTTGGAGAACAAGCTAGAACCTTCTATATTATGGGCTTCTAATGGATATCCACTAATTGGGTTTATAACACTCCCCTTTGGATGTCCATTATAGCAAAAGTAGTCCTAATACGCATAAGATGTTGCCTTATTAAAAACCTTACCAAAAAAACTCAGTGGAAAAAATCATGGGTAAAGAGAAAAAGAGTGCAACGCGTATTTACTCCCCCTGATGACTACATGACTTGAGATCTTTGAGACAACGTAGTTCAATGCCATGAACTAGCCTCTTGAAGGTAGCAGTTGGAAGTGCCTTTGTAAAGAGATATGCCAGATTCTCACTTGAACAGATCTGCACGACACGTACATCGCCATTCTTCTGTAAATTATGGGTGAAGAAGAACTTTGGTAGAATGTGCTTCGTTCTGTCGCCTTTGATGTATCCTTCCTTGAGTTATGCTATGCAAGCTACATTATCCTCATACAAAACTGTTGGAGCTTCTTTTCCCGTAGATATACCGCAATCTTCTCGTATGTGCAGAATTACAGATCGTAACCATACGCATTCGCGGCTAGCTTCATGTATAGCTAATATCTCTGAATGGTTGGAAGAGGTAGCTGCGATAGTTTGCTTCATCGAACGCCAAAAAATGGCTGTTCCGCCGCATGTGAACACATATCCTGTTTGTGATAGAGCAGTATGTGGATCAGATAAAAACCTTGCATCTGCAAAACCAATTAAATCTTCTTTTGACGTGTTAGAAAAGAATAGACCCATATCTTTTGTACCCTGAAGATATCGAAATATATGTTTAATCCCATTCCAATGCCTTTGAGTTGGACATGAGCTAAATCTTGCCAACAAATTTACCGCAAAAGATATATCGGGTCTTGTATGGGTAGCAAGGTACATCAATGCTCCTATTGCACTTAAGTATGGTATTTCAGGACCAAGAATTTCTTCATTATTTTCCCTCGGGCGGAAGAGATCTTTTTCAACATCAAGTGCTCTTACAACCATAGGACTACTCAATAGGTGCGCTTGATCCATATAAAACTTTTTAAGCACTTTTTAGTGTATGTTGTCTGGTGCACTAAGATTTCATTCTTAAGATGCTCAATTTGCAATCCAAAGCAAAATTTCGTCTTTCCAAGATCTTTCATCTCAAATTCTTTCTTCAAATATTCCACTGTTTGTGAAATCTCTGCAAGAGTCCCGATGATGTTTAAATCATCAACATACACTGCAATGATAACATACCCTTGCTCAAATTTCTTTATAAAGATGCATGGAGTGACGAGGTCATTCTTATAACCTTCTCTTAACAAGTATTCGCTAAGACGATTATACCACATACGTCCTGATTGTTTCAATCCATACAGGGATCGATTCAACTTTATACAGCACTGTTCTCGAGAACTAGAGTTCGCTGCTTTTGGCAATTTAAATCCTTCTGGGACTTTCATATAAATTTCATTGTCCAGTGGTCCATATAAATATCCCGTGACAACATCCATGAGGCGTAAATCAAGTCCTTGTTTTATTGCCAGACTGATAAGGAATCTGAAAGTAGTTGCATCCACCACAGGAGAATATGTCTCCTCATAATCAATTCCAGGTCTTTGTGAGAAACCTTGTGCAACCAGATGTGATTTGTATCTTACACTTTCACCATTTTTATTCTTCTTTCTCACAAAGATCCATCTATGTCCCACTGGTTTTACACCTTTAGGTGTACGGACTACTGGTCTAAACACTTCTCTCTTTTCTAGAGATTTTAATTCTGCCGCTATAGCTTCTTTCCATTTTGGCCAATCATCTTTTTGTGTACACTCTTCAACAAAATTTGGTTCATGATCCTCTTTTTCATCGATAACATCAACTGCTACATTGCATGCAAAAATATCATCGACGTCGATTTGCTTTCGGTTCAATTTTATTCCTGACATGACAAAATTAATTGAGATCTCTTCATTCTCAGGTACCTGAATTTCTTTATCAGTCATGTCTAAGGTCTCTTCTAGAGATCCTTTATTAGATTCTTCGGATTCGCCATTATCAACTTTTGCTCCTTTTCTTTTTCGAGAATTCTTATCTTTGAAACCAATCGGTCTACCACGCTTCATGCGTGCCATAGACTCACTAGCAGTTTGATGTTGTCCTTCTGGGACATCAATTCTAACTGGAGCATTTACAGCTGGTATATGTGACTTGGTCACTCTCTTAGGGTCAGTAAATGCGTATGACAATTGATTTGCTAATCTCTGTAGATGGATTATCTTTTGTACTTCTAAGTCACATTCTTTGGTACGAGGATCAAGATGAGATAATAATAATTCATTCCATCTAATGTTCTTTTCCAGCTGTTTATTTTCTCCCCCCAATGTTGGAAAAACAGACTTGTTAAAATGGCAGTCTGCAAATCGAGCCTTAAATAAATCCCATGTAGATGGCTCAAGATACTTAATTATCGAGGTGGATTCATATCCAACATATATCCTTATCCTTCTTTGAGGACCCATCTTAGATCGTTGTGGTGGAGCAATTAGAAAATATACTGCACGTCCAAAAGTTTTTAGATGGAAAATATTTGGTTCCTGGCCCAAAACCATTTGTGATGGGGAGATCTGATGGTTACTTGTTGGCCTGATGCGAATCAATTCAGCTGCATGTAATGTAGCATGTCCCCAAGCAGATATTGGGAGTTTGGATTTCATTAGTAATGGTCTAGCAATCATCTGTAAATGTTTGATTAATGATTCGGCTAAACCATTCTGCGTATGAACATGAGCTACAGGATGTTCAATATTTATCCTAATAGATATGCACTAGTCATTAAATGTCTGAGACGTAAATTCACCAGCATTATCAAGGCGAATTGCCTTTAAAGGAAAATTTGGAAAATATGCTCGTAATCTTATCACTTGAGCAAGTAACCTCGTAAACGCCAGGTTGCGGGTTGATAACAAGGATACATGTGACCATCTAGTCGATGCGTCAATCAGAATCGTAAAGTATCTAAAAGTTCCACATGGTGGGTGAATCGGTCCACAAATATCTCCTTGTATGCGTTCCAGAAAACCGATAGATTCATAAGTTACTTTGGCTGGTGAAGGCCGAATGATCAATTTTCCTTGTGAGCAAGCAGCACACGTGAAATCATTCGGAAGAATCTTCTGGTTCTTTATTGAATGTCCACATGAATTATTGATTTTCTTTTGCATCATTGTTGAACCGGGATGGCCTAATCGGTCATGCCAAACCAATAAATTTTCAGTAAACTTCTGGTTTACTATAGCATTTGCCTCAATTGTACTAAGCTTAGTGTAGTACATTCCGGTGGAGAATGCTGGCAATTTCTCTAAAGTACGTTTGGTACCTTGGGTAGTATTTATTATTTGAAAATATTCAATATTTCTTTCACTCATAGTCTCAATATGGTACCCGTTCTTACGAATATCTTTAAAGCCCAATAAATTTCTTTCAGACCGGGGGGAATATAACGTGTCAGTGATTTCTAATCGCGTTCCCATAGGCAACAATATACTTTCTCTTCCAGAGCCTTCAATTATATTTGAGCTACCCAAAATAGTACTCACACTAACTCTTTTCATTGTTAAATGAGAGAAATATCTCTTGTTTTTCAGAATGGTATGAGTAGTTGCACTGTCTGCCAAGCATAATTCTTCACGATTCATTGCCAACTGAACTTGAGCAGTATTCATGATCTTCAAATAAATTAACTTAAAGAAAATAACTCAATAAAATAACCCAATAAAATAATCATGTCTCAAAACACATTAAAACATAAAAACCAGAAAGTATAAATCAAAGCCAAAATAATAAATAAAACGACAATACTTTATAATTAAATTTAGAGGCTAGTTGTTCCCTTCAGGGGAAAGGAAATCAGCAATTTCCAGGGCAGCTTTATCACCAAAAAAATCATCAAGATCATAGTCTTTTTCGCCATCTTCGTACACGTGGTTTGTTTCCACATTCTTTCCTTTTTGTTTTAAGGATTGCTGTTGATAAAGCTCTACTAGATGCTTTGGTGTACGACATGTTTTACCCCAATGACCGCTTTCTCCAGAGCGATAACATACATTTCCTTTTGGCTTTTTTTGTTTGTTGCCAATTTTGTTTTCCCACTTCTGGTGAGAGTTTGGATTCTTAAAAGAGACACCTCGGCCTCGACCTCGACCTCGACCATTTTGTATCCACGTCCGCGACAATCATATCCACGTCCATGATTGTGGCCACGTCTTTGACCATTTTTATTACCATGGTCTGCTTCTTTCTTGTATGATAACACATTCGTTTCAGGGAATGGTGCAGAACCAATTGGACGTAACTCATGGTTTTTCATCAAAAGCTCATTATTCTGCTCACCTACAAGGACGGCAGAAATAAGTTCAGAGTACTTTTTATATCCTTTTTTCACGATATTGTGTTTGTAAGACAAGATTACTCGCGTGAAAGGTAGAGTATGTCTTTTCCAACATCTCATCATCGGAGATACTTTCTCCACACAACTTCAACTTGGAAGTGATTCTGAACATAGCAGAGTTATACTCAATAACAGACTTATAGTCTTGTAATCTCAGATGAGTCCACTCATAACGAGCTTTTGGTCAAATCACTGTTTTCTGGTGATCATACCTTTCTTTTAGATTAGTCCAAAGGATTTGTGGATCTTTCACGGTCAAATACTCAATCTTAAGGCCCTCATGGAGCTGATGGCGAAGGAATATCATGGCCTTTGCCTTGTTTTGGGCTGTTGCCGCATTCTTTTCTTTTATAGTTTTACCGAAGTCTTTTGCACTCAGGTGAAATTCAGCATCTAGCACCCATGATAGATAGTTGATACCACTTATGTCAAGAGCCTCAAATTCAAGTTTTGTAAAATTCGACATGTTCATTGAAATAAGAAAAGTATGATTAAATATTACGTTCAGTGCAAAAACGAATTACAAATAAAATAAACAGCCTTATAATAAAATACACAAGTCTGTTTTGTAAGCATTATTGGATCAACGGACATACACAAGTATGCCATCGAATAACAAGTCTCATATATATAATAGATCAAATAAAGAAGTGAAAGATAAAGTAAAAGCAGATTCAATCGAATATATATATATATATATATATATATATATTTATTTATTTATATATTACCATAAAAATCAATTCATATAAACCAGAATCATTAAAAAAAATTGATTAAAGCAACTAAATTATTAACCGATCAATATTGAATTAAACAGACGTCATACTGAATATTTATTTTAAGTTGACTTTAGGTTAAGTTACAAAGAAAAATCATGAATATAATTAGATGAACAATAACGAAACAAACTTTTTGATATCAAAGTTATAATTAGCAAACAACTCAACTTAACAGATTAAATAAAATAGCTATAAAACGAGGTGATAAGACCGATTCAAGAAGTAAAATTTGCTAAGACGAAACACTTGTCAATTCAGATAAAAACCGGTTCAGTAAAAAAAAACATAAGTCAAAGGATGAAGTAAATTCAGTGTAATTTTATATACTTTTATATTTGTTCAAAGCAACTGATTAAAACAATACTAGATGATGTATCATATTTGCTAATATAATTATAATCACAGTAGCGAAGCAAGCACGTACGGCAAATTAATAAAATCAAAGTTTCAATCAGCGAGCAAGTAAACTCATATAAAACAAAACAGAAAACGATGAAACAGATTGCATCAAAGTAATTTATCAAAGCAATAAATCAAATGATAAAATAAGTAATATGCGCAAGTGTCGTGAGTATTATTCGATCAACAGACATACATTTATTTGTATGTTATCAATCGAATCATAACATTAACTCATGTACCTTGATTTTGGATCGGATGAGAGATAGACAAGAAATAAGGAGAGAAGCCGGCTAGGGTTTTCTCAGTTAGCTAGATCTATCGTGTTAATAACGTGTTATGAATAAGAAAAGAAGAGAATGAATTGGTGTATATTATTCCATAGAGAACAAAGGTATATATAGGATACAATAACTTGGAGAGGAGTAATAATTTGGAGAGGAGTAATAATTTGGAGAGGAAGTCTAACTTGGAAAATAAGCTAGAACCTTTTATATTATGTGCTTCTAGTGGACATTTACTAATTGAGTTTATAACAATCAGATTATTATTACACAGAAAGTAGATCCATACATATTAATTAGGCTTTTTACATCATTTAGTTAGGCTTTTTATTAGCCTACTTTTCTGGTAATCCACTAACAGAGGCTTGGTCCATTACTTATTAGGCTTGACCCAATATTATAACTATGGTGTTTTTAATCGGATTTATCAGCAAGCAATATAAACTTTAGTCTAGTAAAGATTATGGGTGTTGCTCGCTCGGTTCTATTCAGCTTATGATGTGATATGTCGCAGTTTAGTTTGGTTCAGCTTATTTATTATACGAATTTATATTTATAATCTTGAATTCAGATATCAAAATCATGATTTAATAAATTAGCTCGTGAGCAAATACAAAATAAATATAAGAATAAAATAATTAAAAATTAAGCTACTATAAAATCTAAAGTTAAAAAATAAATATAAGAATAAATCAATTAAAAATTAAGCTACTATAAAATCTAAAATTAACTTTACATGTTAAATATTAAAAATAAATCTAAATATTTCTTTTGGTATATCTAAAATATATTTACAATATATATTTTGGTTGGTATATCTAAAATATATTTACTATATATAAATAAAATATTTTAATTTTTTTTTTTAAACTATTCGTGAGCCAGCTGATAGGTTCAAATTTACCATGAGCTACTCTCTCAAATTAAGAGATCGATGTAGTGCTTAGGAGTCGAATCCACAGGGAATCGAATAACACAACCAATTCGTGAGTTCAAATTTTGCTAGTAAATATGTGTGAATGAATAAAAACAGTAGGCAAACGAATAAATGATTATCAAAGTTTTGGAATTCAATTTAGACAAAGGTTAGGCCTTGGGTAATTCGTAGGGATGATTTGAAATTCGACTGTGTCGATCGACACACGGGTTCGTGTCGATTGACACGGATATATTTAAACCGTAGGATTTTATTAAGAACCGTTCTAGAACATAAACACGAATGTAAAATCAATCAACTTTCGTTGCAAAGACTATCTATGATTAGATTCCTAAATCCCAAATTTCTTTGCGAACCTAGAGAATTAAATCAAACTTTATAGTTCAAGTTTAATTGCTCACAAAATTCCTAAACCAAATTTCTTTGCGAATAAGTAATTTTGCTCATCTAAGATTATTTCAGGTTATCAATAATACTTTCGCATCTATTAAACAACCTATGATATTTAATTTTAGTTGATCAATCCTAAAATCAGAGTTATACCAATCTAGATGAAGAACATAGAGATAAATCCTAACATGGTTTCAATCCATTCAATTTCTCATCAAACCCTAGAACTACCCTAAACCTAACAAGCAGACTACTCAGACATGGATGATGTAAACATAATCAATGAATAAATAGTTTGCATAAAAGAGATAAGATCAAAGATATAGAGAGTTCGAATTGACAGAGTCTGGACGTATGAAATCTCCTAAGCTCCTCAAATCTCCCCTCTTCAGATCTAAAGTTCAAAACTGGATCCCCCCCCCCCCCCCCCAAAAAAACTAAAACTCTAAGTACAAACTATAAGTATTGTTCAGAATTCGGATTGGGCTTCTTTTGTAAACTTCTGGGCTTCGTGGGCTTAAAAGGAAAATACTTCTCTTCTCGTCACATATGACCATGTCGATCGACATACAGGTCCATGTCGATCGACACGGTCGTATAAAATCGACTTCGACTTCATCACTTCAGCTCTTCTTTCCCCAATGCTCCTAAATGCTCCAAAAGCTTCCAGTAAGCTCCAATCATCCATTATCCTGCAAAGACTCTAAAAGGACTCGAAAATACCAAAAAGACTCTACAAAAAGGACTTATATCATGGTCGAAAATGGGTAAAAACCATGATATATCAACTCCCCCAGACTTAGCATTTGCTTGTCCTCAAGCAAAACATACACTAAGAATGTGAAAGAGGTTTGAAAACGCAGAAACTTACCTTCCCTTGGGGTACTGAACCGATCCCTTTCAGCTAGTAATCCACATAATGCATAACCGACTCAAAATCAGACCACTATGTACTTCTCCATAGACATTCGCAGCCTTTCAAATTCATCCACGACTACTCAACATAACCCGTCAGTTATCATTGCAAGGTCTCGTCCCAGATCTTGATGCCAAAAGCCTTCTAGACTCATTCCCATTCTATACCATGACTAGTGAATCCATATAACGTTCGGTACCCTTTCTCCCCCAGACTTATTTAATTCGATTTTTTTTTTTTGAATAAAATGTTGAAACTCGAAAGCAGTGCTTTCACTACTGTTGTTCCTTGTGAGGAGACAGGGTCGTGAGATCGCTCGTCCTCTACATCCGTTCTAAGGGACTCAGACTGCTGCTTTTGAGCTCTGGGTGATCACCTCTTGAGTACTGATTCACTGGAATTGTATTTCCTCATCTGATACTCAAGAACTATCATATCACCCCATTCTTCATCATTTTTTTTTTATAAATTAAGGAGAGGGGTACCATTAGTTTCAACAGGAATTTGCACTATTCAGGTATGAATGAAGAATCAAGCTTTATGAAAATCAATTACCGAGGAGACCGTATAATTAGCTCTAACCTGGCGGATTATGCTGGAAGTAACGGACGTCTCTAGTTAACTGGTCCGCCTTAGAATTTTTCATTAGTCTGACTTTGAAATCGATCCTGGAACAATGGTCACACAACTGAAAAGAACAATCCACTAAACCAAAAGAAGGATCATTGTTTCCAACTGACTATTTTGACTCAATAAAACCTTTTTGACTGACTCTCAAAAACAACCACAAAATTAGTAACTACCTCCCCCAGACTTAAACAACACTGTCCCCAGTGTTATCAAGCCTAGAGTGGGTGAAAGAACATAAAAGAAAGAAAAATTAAATTAAAAAGGACGAGAACTTACCTGTTGCAGGGTGTGTCGATCGACACGAGTAGGTGTGTCGATCGACACACTGTTGTTTTTCCTCTCTCTTTTTTTTTTGAATAATTTGTGAATCTGAAACACTTAAAACGAAAGCTAAAAGTTAGTAAACAAAGGGAAAATAAAACGAAAAATAAGTAGACTTACCAGTGGGTTGCCTCCCACTAAGCGCTTGTTTTCAGTCATTAGCTTGACTATGTCAGGACGCAGGTAACGGGTGGATCAGTGAAGGGTATAACACCGGGAAACAGCTTCATGGTGTTGTGCAGCATCTCTTGAACCACTACCTCTCCTTTCTTTCTCAACTCTGTAGTAAGGATGATTCTGAACTTGGAGAAAGGTTTGGAAGTCTTCTTGCGCTTCACTTTGGGTGCAGCCAAGTCTCCATCAGATCGCGAAAATGGTGGAGTCGAAGGTGGAGCACAAGGGATCTTCTTCATATCGCCAAGGTCTGAACTCGGCTCTCCTCCATTTGTAACAGTCAGACAAGAATTCTCCATGATATGGACTGAAGGGTAGAAGACATCCTTGTTGATCTTAGAGAAAGAGATTCTCTGATTGGGAAAATCCACAATCGCACCTACAGTAGCAAGGAATGATGACCCAAGAATCAATGGTCTCTCTCTGTCATTCTTCGTCTCCAAAATTTGAAAATCCACCGGAACCAGACAATCTCCTACTTGAAGCATCAAGTCAGGAATGAATCCTTTCGAAGATGTTGAAGAAAAGTCAGCCATCGCGATAGACATCTTCGAAGGTTGCAGATCCTTAATCCCCAGCTTCCTTGCAACAGACTCAGACATGACATTCACATTAGCTCCAGTGTCACAAAGAGAGTTCTTGAATTTCATACCTTTGATCGTACAAGGAACAACGAACATCCCTGGATTCGTTATCTTTTGCAACTCCCTCAGCTGTGGTTGAGCATGTCCCCCTTTCTCCTCTGGTGGTTTGACGCTAACAGCTCGTGGATATGGGATCTTGGGCTTGTAGACCCTTTCCTCTGCTTTGACTGAAGGTTTTGAAGTGGTTGGACTCGTCTGGGACCCGTGTCGATCGACACGAAGGGTCTGTGTCGATCGACATCCTTGTATCGAGGATGTGTCGACCTCATCACCGATTGCGTATTGCCCAGAGTTGAGATTTACGACCCGTATCGATCGACACACTCCTTCCGTGTCGATCGACATGGATTTTGTAGCTCCAATCTCATCTCCTTCAACCTCCTCTTCACTCTGGAAAGTGATAGCATTGACGTGTAGTCTCGGGTTGGTGTCAGTCTTGCTTGGAAGAAAGCCTTCTTGCCTCTTGATTGTTTCTGCGGTTTGAGCAATTTGAACATCCAGCTTCTTGACATGGTTGTTCAAAGCTTCGAACTTCCCATTCAAGTCCTGGTACATGGCATCCATTTTCCTGTTAAAACTTACGGTCATCTTCTGTTGCCCTTCCAAGATCTGCTCTAGCATGGATTTTATCTCGCTGCTCTCTGCTGTCTGAGGAGGAGGTGCCTGATAGGAGGAAGAACCGTAGTTCCTTTGGTAGTTCCCGTTGAAGCCTCTGCAACCCTGCTGATTCCCAAACCTCTGATTCTGAAAACCAGTCCCACTGATGAAGTTGACATCCTTTTCATCTTGTGTCGATCGACATGCTACTTCCGTGTCGATCGACACGGGGTCTGGAATGAAGGTCTCTACCTCCTGAGCAAACTGAACTGTCTTCTTTTCTACCAGAAGATTGTGTACAGTATCCAGCTTAGCTTTAACCTCTGCGATTTGGCTTCCATCCATGTTACCACCCAGCTTTTTCCTCTCGAAATCTGCATTCTTGGTGCTATTGCTGGAGGCCAAGTTGTCGATGAGAATCAAAGCATCTTCCGGATATCGGGTGTTGAAGTTCCCATTGCTAGCTGAATCGAGGGCCATCTGATACCTCCAGTCAATCCCTCTGAAAAAGATGCCTAACAGCTGGACATCACTAAACCCGTGGTGAGGGCAGTTTATCAAGTAGATTATAAAAATCAACATATATCAAGATTTTTAATTAACCACTAATTATTAATTCATTAAAATAATTAGTTGATAAGCATACTTTATTCCTTTAAATTTTATCTTTATTATATGTTAAGTTTTGTTTTTTGTCGTAAAACGATTCATTTTTTTTCTCTTCTCCTTTACGTTTATTAGATGAAATAGGTTTTAATATTTTCTCATAATAATATTAATTAATACATGTGTAAAAACTTTTGAGTTCAAATACACTTAGGTTTATATACCCAAATTTTCATGGATTATAATATTTTACCTTTATATAATAATTTTTTGTGCTCTCTCAATCTTCTCACCAAACAAATTTTAAACTTCGATAATCTCTTCCATAAATTTTATTTCAGTTTTTTCATTAGAAAATAACATCGATTACTCTTTTATTCGATAGGTGAGATATATTGTGGCGATTTATTTTAGTTTGTGAGATTAATAAAAAAATTATAACTCAATTTGTTTTGTTTTATTATTTACAATATAGATATCATCACATCATTGACTACTCAACCCATGAAAAACATCAATTATTTAATATTAGACCAGTTAAATACAGAAAGTGTTTATCGCCGTACTAATTATCAAAATGTGGGAGGCAAGAAATATTATGAAAAATAATGAAATAATAGGAATAGACTTTCTATTAGTTGATGAAAATGTTAGCATATTTTTATTTTATATCAATAAGAGTCTTAATGTATTACTAATTACTTGATTAATATCTAACTACAATTTGATTTTATTTTAACACAAGAAAATATTATCCAAGGCTTTTTGTATCATTCGCTTCTTGCAAAATTTGGGAATCAATTATGTGAAAAAAATCTTATTAAAATTTGCAATTTTAGTTTGCAACTAAATATATGAGATTCGATTTTTTTAGATTTTGGAAAAATAGATATATGAGTAGATACATAAAAAAGTTAAACCTAATTCAATTAGGAATAAAAAAACTAATTGTTTGAAAATATGTGACAAATTTAATTGAAAAGAAAATAATATAATAAAAACAGTCAAAACAACTTAATAACAGTGAGACTTTTCTATCAGTGGTTTTGCACTTTTCGTGTTTTGTTATTTTCACCGGTAATAAAATATTTTTAAAATTAAAAAATTCAAATAGGAACATGAGAAATTAATTCAACAAGTTTTTAGAAAATAGAGTAGCGAAGTATAAAAAACTAAATTACTTCAATCATGAATAGAAAAAAACTATATTTGAAAAAATCATGATCAAATTTACTTGGAAAACAAATAAGAAAAAATTCAAAATAAATAAGTAACTGTTAAATTTGTAGTATCAATGTTTTCGATCTTAGTTTGTTTATTTTCATGTGTGATTTAATTTTTTTTCTTTCTGAATTCGATGATTTCACGGGTTATTAAATATTTTATCATAAATCCGCATATATGTGGATCCTTTACCTAGTATATATATATATTTCTCCTTTACCTTGTGCTGTAAGGTTTTCTTTTCTACCTAGTATATATATGTGGGTGCTTCTTCTTGTAATCTGCAAACAAAGCTTGTATTCTCAAATTCATAGTGGAAGTTGAGGGACAAGAGATCCCCTCCACATAAGTACTGAGAAGGGAACTAAGTGAACAAACGTGTTGTGTTCTTACTGTTTTTGCTTAGTTTGATTAGATTAAACATGTCAAAATCCCAACAAATGGTATTAGAGCTTGAGTTGAGAATAAATGGACGTGAAAAAGTGGGTTGAACTGGATGTTTGTTGTGGGAAGAGAGCCCTCAAAAGGTAATTTCGCGAAAGAGGGTGCATGGACCTTGTGTTGAAAGTATTTCTAATGGTGTCTCAAGGGTTAGGTGAAGAGTACAAGAGATACAAGATGGGTGACAGGTTTTGCTGGAAGTAGAAGGCCACGAATTTGTGTTGTCCTTGGTTTGATGGAAGGATTGTTGGGATATCAATCCAAGTTTCATATCGAAAGTTTAAAGACATTAATGGTCTAATATATAAATAATGTCCAACTCTAATTAGTATGAGACATTTTTGGAAAGAATCCAAAGACAAATTCGTCCGGACTTTGCCACTTGGATCCAAAACGGATAATATCATACTAATGGGGGGAGTTGGACATCGACTTAAAAAGCCCAGCAAATGGTATCAGAACCTTGGTTAAGGCTAGTCCGGTTAACTACAACAAGGCGAAGGAGATTTGCATGTAAGAATAGTTCCTTACGGTTTCTTGTTTAAACTAGAGTAGTTAAGTTGACAGCAACTAGGCTTAGTTGTTGTAACGTTGAACAGTGTTTGCAAATTTATTAGCGGTTCTGCTTGTTTAGCTTGCTCTTGGTTGTATTTGAATATGGTCCCTGAAATCAAAAGATAAAATACATCAGATAAGTATGGAACCAACACAAAGAAGGTTTGATGGTAAAGGTAATTTTAGGATGTAGAAATACAAGATATTGGGTAAGCTAGAGACACAAGGTCTACTTACAGTTCTTAAGGAAGATTTTACCATTTACACAAAATCTGAAAAGAAAGAAGAAGCGGCGAAGATTGATCAAACGAAGTTTGATAAAGATCTCAGAGTATGTGGAAGGCACTTGAAAGGATTTATCAAACCAAGTCTCTTCCAAACAAAATCTACTTGAAGAAACAGTTCTCTTGCTACAAGATGGAAGAAGACAAGACGATAGAAAAAATGTTGACATCTTTTTGTGAAACCTATCGTAGATTTGGATAGCCTCAAGATTTCCATCTCTCCGCAGTGTCAAATGACCTGTCACCGAGAAAATTGCCAAATATAATGTCATTACAAAGAATCCAAACACAGCAAACTCATTGCATATCTGAAAGCATTCAAACAAGGTGTTGTCTTTTAAGCTTTAAATAAATTAAAATTCTAAGCTTTGACAAGATTGGATGTCACAAAGCTGAAGTAGATACTGTGAGAATGTGAGAATATTGCCTACCACATTATAAAGATGTGTGAATTGCGAGTTTAGCCAACTGTATTACTTACTTGTCATGATGTTTTGGGGAGAGCTACATAGCCATAAGTTCACATTATGTGAGTGGAAACGTGGGATTTATATCCTACGGGACCGTCTTTAGCAAGACCGAAGTTAGATAATTAATTTGGCATTGTATTCATGTTACAAGCACAAAACCAATATGAAACCTCCACAAATGTGTAAATAAACAAGAGAAGAGCTTGATGTAATACTACTATAACTACCTCTAACCATATCTTAAACGACCCGACCCAAAAATTTAAAATTTTTTCTTCAGATTATGATCATCACCGATCATAATCCTCAACTGGGCCAACACAAGCAACGCGGAAACAATTAAAATCAACAATAACAACCAAATCAATAAATCTCATACTTTATTAATTCCTTAAACCATTCAATTCAATAAGAACAATACTCAATTCAATCAATTCCAGAATAATCCAATGACAACGATCTCAGAATCTACTAGCAACCTAGCAATTCTAACGCGACAGCCACTCAGAAGAGACACTAGATCATCTCTTCTTCCCGGCCATGATTCCACGATCACATTTTCTCTTTACCTGCAACACATGGCAAAAAGAGTTGCGTGAGAATTATCACAAATACTCAGCGACGCGGTCATCCCGTCTACAAGCTATTTATACACAAGCATAAACAATAGATACAATACCAGGATGAGCATACACAAGCATTCACAAAACAATCAAACACGAATCAATCCAGGAACTCCATGTCGATTGACACAACCTCTAGGTGTTGATCGAAACACAGCCTGTGTCGATCGACACAACCACTAGGTGTCGATCGACATACGGCCCCGTGTCGAAGTGTGTCGATCGACACACCACCTTGGTGTCGATCGACACGACGTCGCAGAACCCAGAAACGAGCCTATCCTCTCATGGCTTGAATTCGTCACGATTCATCGAGTCTCCTGCACAATTTCATTCACAAAACACATGAAATCCACCAAGCAATCGCATTCTACCCATTTCTTACACTTATGTAAGCCTACGGTCACGCACTCACCTCGAAAAGGATTGAAAAGGATGAAGAACGACGAAGAACACGAAGAACAGCCTTTTATTCATCCTTCCCAGAACCGAAATCCACCCAGCAACGATCTCCTTTGCGTTCACAAGCCTCAAACGATCAATTCTCTCTCAGAAATCACCAGAAACTCTCCCAAATCTCTCTGATTATGATTTTCACCCAGAAAGCTCTGTTTTCTGCTGGTAAATGCGGCCAAAACCTCCTGATTTCCTTTATATACGAACCCTCTAGGGTTCTCTAAACCGGCTCACCAACCCGAGCAATTGGAACCAAACCGATCAGTCCAATTTTACCCCGTGTCGATCGACACACATCACTCGTGTCGATCGACACACCTCCAACTATCCGACTTCTCACAAGTCAAAATACCCGTGTCGATCGACACACCAACCAAATTCCACTTTTGGTTCACGGGCGTTACAATTCTCCCCCATTAACACGGATTCGACCTCGAATCACGCGACTCCTTCTCCCTAAGGTTAACACTTCCGTCTAAAACCCGACTAGATTTACCCGAGAACATCAACGATGCAACGCCCCCTGGTCCGGATTAGGGCTGCCCGATTGATCGCCCAACAATCAAACAAGAACATGCACGACCAACCGTTGACCCTAAATTGGACCAAATGATCGCATAACAATCAAACAAGAACATGTACGACCAACGGCGCTACATATGCTACCAGGGTTGTCCGAACGAAGTTCTAAACGTAAGCTAAAACCCTAGACTCGACATCCACCACACACTCCTGGCCCTCGGCCGGCACCACTAGTGATCACACCTGATCCCCGAGCTCTACTAGGCCCACACTAGCCCCATTGCACCGTCTCACCACGGCTGCAATCCTGACCCCAACCCGGTCAGCACCACCTGAGATCCACTCCCGATCCCCGAAGTTCATCCAGTTTCATGCTTACAACCATATTACAAATACTATTGCTCATACTCATATCTATATACAACACTCCACTCTCAGGATCGTCACCCTTTGAGCTCTTGATGTATATCATACCCCTCCACCTTCAGGACCGCCGTCCATCCAGCTCTCGGTATGCTCCAGCCCCTCCCACTCTCAGGACACACAGTCCGTCAAGCTCGGCTGCAGAGGAATCACACATTCCCAGGAGAGGCTTCGGCCCCTCAAAGTATATGCAAGGGAACCACTTTCCCCCGGAGAGAACCTCACTGTCCCCTCAAGTATACCCATGAGACCCACTATCCTCTGGGGCAATCAGTCTGTAACATGCATCTTAGGAACCTGTCGACTGAAATCACCCCTCGTGGTCATCCGAAACAACTCAACCACCAGGGTGTTTCCACAGAGTCCCTGGAAAAGACAGTCCTAACTCACATAAGACTTCTATTCCAGACTCCCCCTAGGAAATAGACAGGCTCTAACTCACATAAAACCCCTATTTCCCAGCGCCATCCAGGGAATCACAAGTCCTAACTCGCATAGAGCCTCATCCCCAGAAAAACCTCCCTGAACATGGACAGCCCTAACTCACATAGAACTTCCATTTCAAGCCACCCTAGCTGATAGACAAGTTATAACTCGCATAGAGCTTCTACCGCTAGACCTCCACATGACCTACCAGTCACCACAATCCATGACATCACCAGTCATCTCATAAGAACACACGTCTTAAACACACTTTTAATAAGGCAAACTCATATTATTAAATTTCAAAATGTATACTCGTTACAACAACAAACGAAATACATAACAACATAGCAACATGCTAATACAGACTCTGAAAACCAGAAAAGAAACTTAAGCCACCGCTTGCTTCTCGAACCACTTCGAGAACTTCTTCCTCACCGACGCTTCTGGTTCCCAGGTTTTCTCCTCAATACCATCACAATCCCACATGACTCTCACCAACGGTATACTCTTACGGTGCAAAACCTTGACCCTCCTCTCGAGAATCCTCACAGGTCTCGCCGCCAACGTCATGTTGGGCTAAAGATACTCCGGAATCCTAGCCAAAACCTCTTCAGACTCATGCAGACACTTCCGCAGCATCGAAACATGGAAGACTTTGTGAAAAGCCTTCATACTTTGAGGCAACTCCAACCGATAAGCTACCGGCCCGACCCGCTCTACCACTTTGAACGGACCCATAAACCTTGGACTCTATTTATTCTCTGAAATGGATCTGTTAGGATCCCTCAACATCGCTACCTTGAGATACACCAGATCTCTCAGCTCAAACTCCAGCTCCTTCCGTCTCCTATCTGTGTAACTCTACTGCCGATCCTGAGCCTCTCTCATGTTCAACCTCAAGACACGGATCTTCTCCGTCGTCTCCTGAACAAAGTCTGCACCCAACATGCTCCTCTCCCCCAGTTGAGTCCAGCATAATGGTGTCCTACATGGCCTCCCATACAGAGCCTCATATGGAGACCTCGCAATACTCGCCTGGTAACTATTGTTATACGCAAACTCAACCAGGTTCAGATGATCCGCCCAATGACCATCATAATCCAGCACACACATCCTCAACAGATCCTCTAATGTGTGAATCGTCCTCTCCGATTGCCCATATGTCTGAGGATGATACGATGTGCTCATATGCACCTTAGTGCTCATCTTAGCCTGAAACGCCCTCCAGAACTCTGAAGTAAATCTCGGATCCCTGTTTGACACAATACTCGCTGGCACCCCGTCCAGCCTCACTATCTCCCGCACATACTTCTTAGCCAAAACTGCCGCTCCATCGGTCTTCTTAATGGCAAGAAAATGTGCTGACTTGGTTAGACGATCCACAATCACCCAAATCGCATCATGTGTCCGTGACATTGGCAACCCCATCACGAAATCTATGGTAATCATATCCCACTTCCACTCCGGGATAGAAAAACTCTGCAACATACCACTAGGAACCTAATGCTCAGCCTTCACCAACTGACACACGTTGCACGCTGCAACCCAGCTAGCCACATCCCTCTTCATCTCGACCCAGTGATAATACCGCTTCAGGTCACAATACATCTTAGTCGCTCCTGGATGAATAGATAACATGCTCGAATGAGCCTCCCTCAGGATCTCTTGCCTCAGATCCTCGTCCTTGGGTACACACATCCGCCCATTCACCAGTATCATCCCACTCGCCAAGACCACATACTCTGAACCGGCCGCCTTAGAAGCATCAATCAAACCCTAATCCTTCTCCTGAGCAACCCGAATCTTGCTCAACAAATCTGCCTGGTTAGCTGCCTCTAACCCCAACGGCTCCTGTGAGATCACACACAACCTCAAGGTACTGATCTCGCTCACCAGAGCTTCCATATCTCGCTCCAGATCTGAAGCCACTCTCTTCCGACTCAATGCATTTACAACCAGATTAGCCTTACCCGGATGGTACCCAATCTCCAGGTCATAGTCCGCAACTAACTCCATTCAGCGCCTCTGTCTCTGGTTCAGCTCTGGCTGAGTGAAGAAATACTTCAGACTCTTGTGGTCTGTGAATACCTGCACCTTCCCGCCATACAAATAAGACCTCCAAATCGAGGATAGGGTAGTTGCATTCGTGCTTCCTCAACTGCCTCGAAGCATATGCAATAACCTTTCTCTGCTGCATCAATACACATCCCAGACCAACTCCCAAAACATCAGTATACACCACATAAGGCTCACCCGGCTCGGGTAACGCCTTGTGTACTAGTCAATATCTCCTTCAGCTTCCCGAAACTCTCCTCGCAAGCTGAAGACCATACAAAAGGGACATCCTTCCCTGTCAACTTCGTCATCGACTGCGCCATACTCGCAAACCCCTTGACGAACCTCCAATAATAACCTGCCAACCCAAGAAAACTCCTAATCTCGGTGGCACTCCTCGGTCTAGGCCAGCCCCTGATAGCCTCAATCTTAGCCGGATCCACAGAAACTCCCTCTGCATACATAACGTGGCCAAGAAAGCTCATCTCTCGCTGCCAGAAACTGCACTTACTCAACTTCGCGTACAGCTTCTGCTCCCGCAGCTTCTCCAAAACCAGTCTCAAACGCACCTCGTGCTCCTCCGGATTCCTCGAATACACGAAAATATCATCTATGAAGATGATCACGAATACATCTAGATACTCCTGGAACACTCCGTTCATCAACCGCATGAACGCTGCTGGCGCATTCGTCAACCCGAACGGCATCACCATAAACTCATAATGCTCGTACCTCGTCCTGAATGCCGTCTTTCAAACATCTGCCTCATCAATCAGAATTTGATGATAACCCGAAGCCAAATCGATCTTGGAGAACCAAGTAGCCCCTCGCAACTGATCCAACAACTCGTCAATGCGTGGCAGAGGATACCTGTTCTTTACAGTGACTCGGTTAAGTCCCCGGTAATCGATGCACAACCGGAAACTCCCATCCTTCTTCTTCACGAACAACACCGGCCCTCCCCACGGTGAAACACTAGGCCGGATGAAACCCTTCCCCAACAGATCATCCAGCTACTTCTTCAGCTCTGCCATCTCTGCTGGAGCCATACGGTAAGGCGCCTTAGATATAGGAGTCATCCCAGGCTCCAACTCAATCGTAAATGGATTCGACTGAGACGGTGGCAATCCCAAAAACGACTGAAACACATCCTGGAAGTCTCGAACAACCCGAATATCCCCAACTGCAACCTCTCCAACAGTCTCTGGCATCACTATCGTTGCCAGATACGCCTCACAGCCCTTCTAAATCAACTGCTCGGCATGTATCACTGAAATCACGAGACTCCCGGAAGTCGGTCTGACACCCTGATACACCAACCTCCCTGTCTCTCGCTCAAACACTACTCATCCTTGATGACAATCCAGATGGACCCTGTACCGATCCAACCAATCCATACCCAAGATGACATCGTACAACTCCACTGGACCAATAACCAGATCTGCTGGCATCGACTCTCCCGCCACCAGAAGATCCACACCACGAGCCCGCCCGAAAGTAGCCAACGTCCAGCCACCAGCAACTTTAACTACTCCCGGTTGCACTCCGGAATCGCTCCGGAGTAATGAAGCTATTCGTAGCTCCCGAATCAAACAACACGTGGGACTCACATCCGCCCACAACTAAGGTCATTGCACAAATCTCATGTGCTCAAAGACCCGACACTCTAACGCAGACTCACAATTCCAACAGACTAAATTAATCACCACAAAAAAATGAAAAAGTCTGAAATTATACATGTGATCGGTCTGGCGCTAGAACCGCCCGCCTCCGCCGACGTGAAAACCCGTGGCACCGCTGCAATCTGAGCCAAGGGCTGGACTGCCAACGGCTGCACTGCCGCTACCGCCATCTGCTCCACCTTAGGGCACTAGGGCTTTATATGCCCCGGCTCTCTGCAGTGGTAACATACCTGAGTACTCCGTGCTGCACTCCTTTTCGGACAACTGGCCACCTTGTGACCTATGCTACCACACCCGTAGCATCCTGAACCACTCTGTCCACCCTGACTGGCCCCGGAAGTGCTCTCCCACTTCCTCTTCTGACCCTGCGCAGGCTTACCGCCCCTGCTCGAACCCATCTGATGCTGAGATCTCCTCTGCTGCTTCTGCTGCTACTGCTGCACCAGTGGACTAACCACCACAGCCTGCTCTCTGAGGTCCTCCTCAATTGCCGCAGCAGTCTCAACCAGCTCCGCCCTCGTGGTAAACTTACTCGCCCTGCAGCGAGTCCTCAACTCAGCTCGAAGTCCCCCGAGGAACCTCCTCACATGGGCCTGCTCGTCCTCCATGCCCCTACCAGCATGCACCAAGAGTCGATTGAACTCCAAATCGAACTCCCTCACGGTCTAATCCCCCTGAGTCAGGTTCAGAAACCTCGACTCCATCCGGTCCACCGCCTCCTGCGGGAAATACTTGGCGTTGAACTCAGCCAAGAAATCTTCCCAAGCCATCTCGGCATATACCCTCCTGGCCTCGACGCCTCTCCACCAGAGATGCGCGTCACTATCCAGATAATGAACCGCTAGGTCCACCCGGTATCCCTCTGGACACCTGATAGAGCGAAAGTTACACTCCAATCTCCTCCGCTACTCATCAGCCTCCTCAGGCTTGGCACCACCCGAGAAAAACCCGGTGCCAATCTTCTGCATCTGCTCCATCATCCTCAGGTAAGATGGAAGCTCCTCTACAACCGCCACACCTGGCTGCACACCAGCCACTCCCGGCTGAACCCCAACCACTACTGGTTGCACACCAGCCCCGCCTGGCTGAACTCCCGGAGCCTGACCCGGAGCCGGTACCCCACCTGGTAACCGCTCCAGAATCAACTGTAGCAAACCCGCCAAGCGATCATCTCGGTCTTGGGCCACACCAACAGGAGCACCCCCACCTAGACCCCCCGCACCACCAACTACCTCGGGACCCACACTAGTCCCACCAGCCCTCACACTGGCAGTCTCACCCACAGACCCCTCCTGAAACGCCCGCGAGTCCGCCACCTGCTTCTGCGTGGTATCCTGGGCCACACTCGTGGCATCTGACTGACTTACAAGTCCTCGCCCGCGCCCACCACGACCACCTCGGCCTCCACGGCCCCCATGACCTCTGCCTCTAGCACCTCTAGCCATCACTCTGAACTCACCAGCAGATTACTAAGTACTAGAAAAACAGAAAAATCAAATAACACATACCGTGGAATCTCATTGAAGGCTTGGAAGAGATGATCTAGGACTCCATACCCACATAGTAATAAATCAATTATCACACAATCAATCAATTACACCCGCCCTAGAAACATAAGGGCTCTGATACCAAAATGAAATGACCCGACCCAAAAATTTAAAATTTTTCCCTTCAGATTATGATCATCACCGATCATAATCCTCAACTGGGCCAACACAAGCAACGCGGAAACAATTAAAATCAACAATAACAACCAAATCAATAAATCTCATACTTTATTAATTCCTTAAACCGTTCAATTCAATAAGAACAATACTCAATTCAATCAATTCCAGAATAATCCAATGACAATGATCTCAGAATCTACTAGCAACCTAGCAATTCTAACGCTACAGCCACTCAGACGAGACACTAGATCATCTCTTCTTCCCGGCCATGATTCCACGATCACATTTTCTCTTTACCTGCAACACATGGCAAAAAGAGTTGCGTGAGAATTATCACAAATACTCAGCGACGCGGTCATCCCGTCTACAGGCTATTTATACACAAGCATAAACAATAGATACAATACCAGGATGAGCATACACAAGCATTCACAAAACAATCAAACACGAATCAATCCAGGAACTCCGTGTCGATTGACACAACCTCTAGGTGTCGATCGATACACAGCCTATGTCGATTGACACAACCACTAGGTGTTGATCGACATACGGCCCCGTGTCGATCGACACACCACCCTGGTGTCGATCGACACGACATCGCAGAATCCAGAAACGAGCATATCCTCTCATGGCTCGAATCCGTCACGATTCATCGAGTCTCCTACACAATTTCATTCACAAAACACACGAAATCCACCAAGCAATCGCATTATACCCATTCCTGACACTTATGTAAGCCTACGGTCACGCAATCACCTCGAAAAGGATTGAAAAGGATGAAGAACGACGAAGAACACGAAGAACAGCCTCTGATTCGTCCTTCCCAGAACCGAAATCCACCCAGCAATGATCTCCTTTGCGTTCGCAAGCCTCAAACGATCAATCCTCTCTCAGAAATCATCAGAAACTCTCCCAAATCTCTCTGATTTTGATTCTGATTTTCACCCAGAAATCTCTGTTTTCTGCTTGTAAACGCGGCCAAAACCTCCTGATTTCCTTTATACACAAACCCTCTAGGGTTCCCTAAACCGGCTCGCCAACCCGAGCAATTGGAACCAAACCGATCGGTCCAATTTTACCCCGTGTCGATCGACACACACCACTCGTGTCGATCGACACACCTCCAACTATCCGACTTCTCACAAATCAAAATACCCGTGTCGATCGACACACCTCACCTGTGTCGATCGACACACCAACCAAATTCCACTTTTGGTTCACGGGCGTTACAATATCTAGAAGAATTAGAGGTTTTGAAATCGCGATAAATGATGGATTTCTTTGCCTCGTGAAGAAAGGCAAGTCATTTCGTTGCTTATTTTAAAAATAATTACGAGTTTTAAGATTGCTTTTGACATGCATAAAACCTCAAAATGAGATTTTAAAGTTGTTTTTGGAGATGCCCTTGACAAGAATCAAAAATAACACAAACTTTACGTTTGTGATAGGTTTTGAATGATTCATGAATAATCACTAATTTTTATAAGAGTTTATGATAAACTAGATTAGAACCTGTGTTGATATGAGGATTAAAACATTAAATTATCGATATAAATATTTAAGTTTCAAATAGTAATCCGTTGAATTACCAAATCATTTTGAAAAACTATTTAAACACAGATTTTAAATCATTAGCGATTAATTTATATCTTAATTTTTATGTCGAAATTCTTACCATGCATATCTTTTATTATATTTCATATAAAAATCTATATTCGCCAAACCTATATCATTAATATATATATATATAAAAACAAGTAGAATTCAAATTATATTTTTAATACATAGAAAATATAATATATTCTTACGCATAATAAATATATATTAATCATGTGATAAAATCACTACAATAATTCAATATTGTAGGGTTAAATTATAAAAGAATTAATTTCATGTTAATAATCTCATAAAAAAACCTATAAGACTATGTAATAAATCATTTTATCAAACATCAGTCACATATAAATACATGATTGATGAATGTATATCATTGATGTCATCGTTCTTTTCACATAAAAATATATACTCGTCAAACCTTAAACACTTTTGAATCTTAATAGTAAATATATTATTATTATTATTATTATTATTATTTAACTTGTATACATTTTCATTTTATATCTTTTTTAACATTGAAAATTATGTGTACCATCATAGGTCGACGATTTCCATTTTCTTTATGTATTCTATAATTTTGTTAAAATAAATATGCTTATAGATTTTTTTTTGCTATATATATTAAACTTTTAAACTGAGATTTTCATATCCTTTCTAAGTTGTTTTTGTTTTTTGTTTTTAATTTATATAAAAATTTAACTTGTATAAATTTTCATTTTATACATTTTTTAACATTGAAAAATACTTATACAATTATAGGAGATTTTCATATCTTTTCTAATTTTTTTTTAAATATATATAACATCAGTTGTGTTATCATTCGCCTTTTTTTCTTAATCAAAATATTTATTGTCTTTGTACTTTTTGATTTTTTTACATCTTGTATTCTCTTTGATTTCTTTTTTATTTTTTTATAATTAGTTTGGACTATGATAAATTTTCTTTTTTCCTCTAATTAGTTTACACTATTAAGTTTTTTCCTTTTCTAATTATTTTAGACTATCTTTCCTTTTTGTTATTTTGTTAAATACTTGACAATTATTTCTAATAATATACACTATTAGAAATTTTTATTTTTAATTAGTTTAGACTATTTTTGTTCTTTTTACTATTTCGTTAATATTTGACAATTATTTTGTTAGTTTTCCACTTTGTAAATTTAATTAGTTTTATATTTTTAACACATGTCATCATCTGATTAATATTAGACACATAACATGATCTTGTAATGAGAATTTGTCTACGTGTCGCGTTCTCATCGTATCTTTTATATAATAAGATTTAAAGCTTGTAATTGTTTTGGAAGTTTCAAAATTTAGTGATAATTAAAAGAAAAAAACATAAAATATACTAGTAATTATAAAATTATTCATCATAATGCGCCTAAAGATCAAAAACTTATTCAAAACTACCAAGAAATTCACACGAAATAGTGCCTCACAAAATATCTCTTAAGTCGCACTTTCGCAGAACAAGAAAGAAAGATGAAGTTGTTGAAAAGTAGAAAACAAAGCACATGAAGAACACAAGCAAGATTGTTTATTCTAGGTTTACTTCCGATGTAGATACCTACTTTCATGGGTCAAATTCAGTCCAACAATTCCCTACTACAACAAAAAAGATGAGCTCTAACAACCGGAAAACTCGAGGAAAAATATTATCCAAAAGTTTGTTTTTTACAACGTGTACCAACCTCTGTTTCTTAAACCATTTTACAATGAACCTATTGAAAAAAAAAAAATAGAAAATGTTGAATCAATTTAATGTGGTTGTCGAAAGAGGGTGTTGATTGATGTGACAAAAACAGAATTATAATTTTATAACGGGTTGAATAAAGAAGAAAAGGGAATTTTACGGCAAATACCATTTCTACCAAATTTCTTTTAAAAATTGTTGTTGTTTTGAAAGCTTTTCTCAATTGCCACAAGAAATAGATAAAAAGACTAATTTACTTTCTCTCTCTTCTCATCCCTCGTAAACCCTACCCCATTTTTCTTTATCTTTTTCTTAAATCTTCCACTCTCTTTCTCTTTGTTTCAAAACCAAATCAGATGACATTACCATCAAAATATATCTCTTCTCTCTCTCTCTCTCTCAATTTAAATGGACAATTCTTTCTCTCAATTTTAGTGAACAACTCCATCTTTCTCGCGCGATTTTAGTGGACAACTTTCTCTCTCTATATCACGATTTTAGTGGACAACTTCATCTCTCTCTGTCACGATTTTGGTGGACAAACTTTTTCTCTCTTTGTCGTGATTTTAGTAGACACTTTTTATACCATTGTTTTAGTGGACAACTCTCTCAATCACTCTCTCTGTCACGATTTTGGAGACAACCCTCTTTCTGTCATGTTTGTAATGGACAAATCTCTCTCATGATTTTAGTAGACAACTTATTGTCCATGCGTAACACTATCTTCACAAGTTGTTCACTCGAGCATGTCGTCTATCTACGCATACATCTATTTTTTAAGAAAACATAATGATTATTTAGTTTCGGTCAAATGAACGATAAATAATAGGTACATATACATACAAAAATAGGTAGCATAGACATTTAAAATACGATCGTGGACAACTTTAAAATGAACTTGTAAATGTGAAACTTATTATGTGGTAAAGAACTATTTATGTCTCAAACATTTAAATGCATGAGCTTTTGCAGTTTAAAAAAATAAATTTAAATGCAAATATTTCAAAACATTAAATGCATTAGCTTTTTGCATTCTCCAACACAACACACTTTGTGTTATATCAATCTTCACCACTACTATTTTTCTGACATATTACAAGGACAAAAATGTCAAAAAAATTATTAAAAATGAATTTGTGGCTGATTTTGAAAGCTTTTAGAAAAATGGCAAATTTGAAAAGAAATTGAGAAATAAATGGCAGATTGGGTAAAATTCTCAAGAAGAAATGAGACTACCAGACACCAGCGTCACATGACGCATGCTGGAGCTGATCTCGATTGGAACACATGTTGTGCATCTATTGACTGTTGAGAATTTTGATATTTTTTTTTCTCCTAATTATTTGGTGTCATCTATTTTATTGTAAATTTTTTATATACCAAAATTCATCATTTTTCATACTCTATAGATAGAAAGTTAGAACCTTGTTTCATTTAATTTGAACACAAAAATGCATTTTTTACTATAATATTTGTATTAGCCTCCAATAAAATATTGTTTATAAAACATAAGAATATGAAATAAAATATATAATTACAAAAACAAAAACATTAAAAATATATATATAAAATAAAAAGTGTGGGGTAGGGTGTTGTGAAAATGGATTTCCACACTTAATTTGTATGGAGTTGATCTGGATTGGGATATGTGTTGTGCATTTAATGACTATTAAGATTTTTAAAAAAATTTCTTCTAATTATTTGGTGTCAACTATTTCAGTGTAAAATATATATATATATATATATATATTTTTTTTTTTAATATCAAAATTCATCATTTTTCATACTCTATAGATATAAAATTAGTACTTTGTTTCATTTGATTTGGACACAAAAATATATTTTTTACTATAAAATTTGTATTAGCCTCCAATAAAATGTTGTTTATAAAACATAAGAATATGAAATAAAAATATATAATTACAAAAACAAAAACATAAAATAAATAAGAATATGAAATAAAAGGAACTCAAGTGAGATACGTTTACAATGTAACTTGTAGAACAGTGTTCTAAATCCTCCAAAAGATGCCCTCTTCCATGACAAATCCAACTCTAATATTATTAAAGAAAACATTATAGAGTATAGAAATTGAATGACGTTGAATTATGAGGTAGAAAAGAAAGAAGATAATGTAAAATGTTAAAATGTAAAAATTATTCTCTTTTTACCAATAAGAAGTTACATAACCGGACTAAACCAAAGAGATTAAACCATTTAATTAGGAATCAAACCGATAATTAATTAAAATGATCAACCTTCTGAGTCCAGCAAAGTATCTTTCTGCAACGGTTGACTTCGAGTTTAAACCACAATGCAACACATCCAAATGTTTTTTTTTTTTTTTTTCTGTTTGTTTTCTTCGTTTGATTATAAATCGTGTGTTTGTTTGGTAATATTATTTCATCTTTTTATTCAGTTTGTTTTGTTCGTTTGATTAGAAATCGTGTGTATTTTTGGTAATATTGTTTCATCCTTTTAGACAAATTGAGAAATGTGTATGCATCTAGTATATGAAGATTCCCGTCTTATTTAGATAAATGAAGTATTAGCAATTCTTATACATTGGCTGCTTTTATCCTGTAGTTGAGATTAATGATGTGATCCTAATTCCTAAACACCGAAATATCAGTAGGTAATAAAACCAAAGAAAATGTTGGACTAGTAGTTCATATAGAAATCAATATATAAACCCTGATTCAATTCCCTTAGAAAATGGATTAAAAAGCCGGTATCATTTTCGACTCAGAATTATATACAGGTTTTGCCCCAAAACTTTTAGATTATTAAAAAAAAAAAAACTGTATTAAAATTAAAAATGTTGGAATGTGAAAAACAGCGTTACCAACCCAAACCAAATAGACACCGCAACGAATAAAAAATTTAATTCGCAACTACCACTCAAATGCCAAAACTCGGTTTTCACACGACGAATGTACAACTACACGGACTTAACTAAAACTATAAACTAACAACTAACAAATAATCTGAAATCCGATTTTTTTAGAGTTTTAAAAAAACTCGTGACTCGCGCAGACGCGCACGCAGGCGTAAAAAGCCAAAACAAAAGGCCATTTTATTTTGTTTCTTTTGTCGAATCTTTCAAATTCACATCGATTTGTCTCTCTTCCTCGACACAAGAGGAGGAAGATATTATCCGGGAGTCGACGTTGTTCTCCGGCCACCGGAAATTGATTAATTCCGATGTCGATCACTGACAAGAAGCTGTTCAGGCTATGTCCGTTTTGGCAGAGGAGAAGAAGCACCACCTCATCTTCTTCCTCTTCAACACAGAATCCAAGCCAAAATTACCGTAGCAGCCGCCATGGACATCGGAATACTGATATCTCCGGCGTTCCCAAGCCGTCCTCCACCATGACTGTGTCTTCCGTCGCGAGATCACTTCTTCCGGCTCGTCGTCGTCTCCGATTAGATCCTTCAAGTTATCTGTATTTCCCTTGTACGTCCTCTTCGTTACTTCGATTTTGCCTGATTTTTCAGAAATAGTTCATTTCTCTGAAACTTGATTGATTTGGTTCTGATTGTTTTTGTAGTTAGAGAATCGAAGTTATGAACATAGAATCCTTAGAAGCTCTCTGTCTCTGTGGAGGAAGTTAATAATCCCTACGGATTTAGGGATTGAAACGTAATCAAGATTCTGTTGCAATGATCTCGATTTTGAATTCACTTTTTAGAGAACGAAGTTAGAAATTGTGGTTTGTGTTTCAGATGAACCTGGTAAACAAGTGCGAAGTGCAATCAAGCTTAAGAACACTAGCAAATCTCATACTGCATTTAAGGTAACCGAGTTGCTCTTGATTCTCCCATTTGTGGGAACAAGTTAAGCAACTAGGTAGATATTGCAGAGAAGTTCATTTTTGGTTGACTTGTATTGTCTATTTGTAGTTATAATGATAGAATTTTGGTACTTATTGCATCTAAGTTACTCTGCTTCCTCTTGTTTAGTTCCAAACAACTGCACCAAAAAGTTGTTACATGCGTCCACCTGGTGGTGTTTTGGCACCAGGAGAGAGCGTCTTTGCAACTGGTAATGAGATTCTGGAAACTACTCCAGCTAGTTTATACAGCCTCTGATACGTTTCTCCTTATAACCGTTTAAGTGCAGTGTTTAAGTTTGTGGAACACCCAGAGAACAATGAAAAACAGCAGTTGGACAAGAAGAGCAAGGTTAAGTTTAAGATTATGAGCCTGAAAGTGAAACCAGGAGTAGAATATGTGCCTGAGTTGGTATGTTATGTCACTCCTTCTAAAACTCTATTAGTAGTACTGTTCGTTTCAGGAGTCCATCGTTGAAAGCAAGTTTATTCAATCTTAGAATATATTCGTAGTTGCAGAACTCTTATAGGCTAATGCTATGCAATTGATGTATAGGTTGTCAAAGGGTAATCCCACGATCGCCTCAGAAATTTTTGAGGCATTAGATGTTCTGAGTCATCTTCTTCTTACTATTTTTAGATGATGCATTTTTCGATGTTTATACTTTATTATGCACTGATTTTTATAGCAAAGAAGTCCATCGTTGAAAGCAATTATATTCAATCTTAGAATACATCCATACAGAACTCTTATAGGCCAATGCAATGCAATTGGTTAATAGGTTGTAAAAGGATAAGCTCGTCTCTGCCTCATAAAATTTTTGAGGCATAAGATTATTAAATCCCTAAGATTTTCTGTGTCATTTTCGTCATACTATTTTTAGATGATGCATAGTTCGGTGTTTATCATACAGTTTGATGAGCAAAAGGACCAAGTAGCAGTGGAGCAGGTTCTTCGGGTCATTTTCATTGATCCAGACCGCCCAAGTGCTGTAAGCTTTTAAGTAGATTCTCATGCTGATATGACCACATATACTATAAATTTCCTTAGTTTGAACCTTATAATAATGTGGATTGCGATCTGATTATCAGGCACTGGAGAAACTGAAGCGTCAATTGGATGAAGCAGAAGCTGCAGTTGAAGTAAGAAAGAAACCTCCACCAGAGACAGGGCCTCGCGTGGTCGGGGAGGGTCTTGTCATTGACGAATGGGTAATGATACATATATAAGATATCCTCCGCTTTGTTCGGATTTTATGTTTTTACTTTCTTGGTCCAGTGGATTCCATTTTTTATTTACCAAATTTGGTTTCGTCTATCAGAAGGAGAGAAGAGAGAAGTACCTTGCTCGACAACAAGTTGAAGCGGAGGTAACATCGTCCTAAAATGCAGAGAACAACGTTGATTTGTTATAGCGGAGGTAAAAGACCGCTTTTCTTTTCCTCGACTTTTGCAGCTGTACATAGATTATCCGTCTATTTATGCGTTTTCATCTCATGCTTACTACTTTGCTGTTCTTGTATGTCTCTGTTTGTTATGTTATTCACGCCGGTTTTTACTCTTCATCAAATTTTGTTTCAGTTTAATCGATCTAGAAATGAACCAAAGCAGTCCAGTTTTTAGTTTGGAATTGTGCCTCTGTACCACTACTGATTCTTTTGTATATTTTCTCCGTTTGGAATTTATATTCACACAGTGGATACTCATCACATCATATTATGATAAACGATCAAAGTTTTACAAAGTCGATCTATCGATAGATTCTTAGAACAAATGGATTTTTAGAACAAATAAACTATTCGTGCGTATAGAATATTAAGTTAACGTATATATGAATGATAGTTTTGTGGACGATAAGTATACCTTTAGAAGTTAGATCCGTGACCCAATTTGATTGGAACATTTCAAGAAAAAAAAGTATATAATACAACCGTACAGGTCTGTATTTGATTAACTATATCAATTTTCACCATGTTTGGTTTCTATTATGTTAGAATTCTAAAGTAATCTTCTTCTTCTGGCTAAATTTCGTGTGATATGTAAAAGACTGATACCCACCACAAGAGTGACACACTGGAAGACTTACACCTAAACAGTGATGTGTTGCTACTTTGCTCCTTGCATATAGAAACTATGTACGATATTCCTTGCTGGTCCAAAGTATTAGTGGACTAGTTGAATGTCTTGAAGTTACAATGGTATATAGGCGTTTTTGAAATTTCAACGTTCAGTTAATTCCCTTTAGAAAATTCGGTGAGCGAACTACTCGACGGCTACACTCATCCTGGGAGATTAGTCGGGTGGTAAAAACCCGGACACCCCCGGTTATCAAAAAAAAAAAGCGTTCAGTTAATTCCGACTAATCTGGTCCTCTCTTCTTATTGTAATAAGGAAAAAGGTTATTTGTATAATTCTAAGAATATTATAATAATATGATTGTTTATAACTTTACTAGGTGATTCGTCCGTGTACACGCGGGTAACTGATTTGTAATTCTGTTTTTAATTTTACAGACTTTGTTTTTAATATGTATTTGTTTTGATTTTTATTATAGACATTGATGTTGATCTTTTTGTTGTTAGTTTTTGTGTCAACAATATAGCTTCTATAAATAATATAAATCCTCGAAAGTTTAGTTTTACCATTTTATTATTTTATATACATAAACATGAAAAATTAAAAATATAATAATTTAATACATTAGAGTACACAATCTAGTATACAAAGTTGGCCTCCCATAAAAAAAATGAACCCTCTTTTTGATCATTTTTAAAAAAATAACCTTTTCTTCAGACTGAATTTTGAATAAAAATTGAATTCTGACATCGAAATATTAAAGTATTAATATGAACAACTCTTTGTAAACAAATAAAAAATTAATAATGTTTTCATACAACATAAGTACTATACCAAGTACTATACCTTTTACACAATAAAAAATTAATAATGTTTTCATACAACATAAGTACTATACCAAGTACTATACCTTTTACACTTTTTTGTTGTTCAAACGTTTGTTGTTTTCTAGTTTTTTTTATGATTAAAGGAACTTTTTTATATTTTGTTAAAGAAAAACAAATTTTTATTTATATAGGATAATTAGAAAAATATAAGATACAGAGACTCATTGACCGATTTACTATTGTGTGACTTTCTTAATTCAAGATTGAACTTTTCATAGTGGTTATTATACATTATTTATTTTTGTGATAGCTATATAATTTATTATGTGTTTTGACTACAATAAAATTAAAGGGCAATTGCAAAAATGACATTTTTGGTATGTACATTTGCAAATGCCACTTTTGGTGTTTACATTTGCAAAGCCACTTAGAGGTGTCCATTTGCAAAAATACCACTAATTATAGATTTTTAAAGCCTAAATCTTAAAATTATAAACCTTAAAAAATGTTTTGACCTCTAAAACTCCTTAAATTCTCAAAACTAAACCATAATACAACATAGTTAACCCAAACATAAATGATATAATGAATTGTTTTTTTGAAAAAATGGTATTTTTGCAAAAATTTTAAAAATGTGGCATTTTTGAAAAGTGGCACTTGAAAAGTGTCATTTTATAAAATTTCTCTAAAATTAATTCTTTGCTTTATTATTAGTTGATTATGGAATAAAAACATGGGAAGAATTTCAGAAATGTCACTTTTGAAATATTTTTTTGCAAAAATGCCATCATGAATTAATCATTTTTAAAATTGTCACAAACTAAGATTTTTTTAAACCTTAAACCTTAAAATTCTAAATTTAAAAAATATTTTGATCCTAGCAAATCCTAAACCCTAAAACTAAATCCTAACATAATATAATTAACCCAAATATAAATAATCTTTTCGGTAAATGATATAACATTAGTAGTATTTTTGAAAATATTTAAAAGAATGAATTTTTAAAAATTGACATTTAAAAAGTGGTATTTTTCAAAAATTCTCTTAACGTATATAATTTTTATTTTAAATTTAATTAATTTATCCTCTTTGAATTTTTTTTTGTTGAGTGTTTGGTATATATAGAAATGGGGATTACATATATAGGCTGGGCTAGGATTTTTGTAGATATTATGTCGAAATTCTTTTTAAAAAAAACAATCCATAATTTAGAATAATCGGTCAAGAAAAATATCCCGTTGAAAAATATAATATCTTAGGAAGATATAGACTACCGCATTCAAAGATAAATGTGAAATTATACATTTTCAAAAGGTTGTCTTTTGTCATTAAACACACTTTAAATATGAAATAGTTGCTTTCTATAAAATGAGTAAGAAAATATCTATTATTGACTTCTAAATATCAATACAATCGGATGTATATGTTTAAGGTTTATTTATTAATTTTTAATATTTAAATAGAAAGAAATTGATTGTGTTTTGCATGTCATAAATAATTGTGAGCCATGTCACATTTTTTTGTGAGAGTGATGGTAGAGATGACAAATAAACATTTTTTCATAAATCACATCTCATTATATAATGTCTTGTTTTTTAACCTTTGACAACACGAAACTCTAACCTTATTTGTTTTTGTACGCTGTAACTCTAACCCCACTTCTACAAAGTTATGATAGCTACAAAAGCTTTCAATGTAGCTTTATATTTTATTTCGAGTTTATATTTTATTTCGAGTTAGAATAAGTTCTTTAAATATACTATGTGATTATCCGCGCGTATGCGCGGAGTTGTTCTATAGTTGTTTTATGTAAATGTTAATTTTATATATTTTTTTATAGACGTTTTAACAAATACATTTTTGAAAAAATTAGTGTTTACATACATATTTTCAATATGTGGTGCTAATATTGAGACAACCTTACTTAAAATCAATTTTAAAACTGCATAGCACTTTAAATGAATCAAATCCTAAAATATATACATGAAATTTAATTCTTTTAGAACATGTAAACGTTTGCAAATTTTCACTTTTTGAAAAAATGCAGAACTTTGGACTGAAAAAGATTCCTCATGAATTTATAAGACTCATCTTTCTTTGGCCAACGGAACCGCATGTATATAGCTGGTCTTATATTCTTTATTGGGTTTCAGTTTGTGATCTTTGTTACTTAAAAATAAAGAACAAAGAAATATGCTTGCATGACTAAAACATAAACACGAAAACTACGTCAATGTTGCTTCTTCCTCTTAAATTATTTTATTCTGTTTCGATATCAGATGTTTTCTATTTTAACCTTTTTATGACTGCCATCACCGTTGATTTAGACCGGTCGCTTCCGCCTCGAAATTGCTTTCGTCAAGTCATGTGAATCCAATTCAGGGTGATTTTTTTTTTTGTATAAGCCTATTTAAAAGAAAACACTCATGAGAGAAATTCTACCTAATGTATTTGGAAAGAAAACAAAGTTAAAAAGATTATTTGGTGTTGTAAGTGTTTTCTCGCTCAATTAAAGTTTTAACCCAAATTATTTTCCTTATATAATAAAAATTATAAATTATTTTATTTTTAAATATTTTAATTCCGCGTTTGATGCAGGTCAAAAATCTAGTGCTAATTTAAAAGATGTGAATGATAATTTTTAAGAAAATATGATTCATAATTTAAATATACTCAACTAAGAATGTAGAAACAGATGATCTCAATTGATGTCCCCCAATAGATAAAACACAAAGAGCAATTCATATTAGAATTGGATTCACCTTTTTGAGGCAAAGCTATGCAACTTATCGTTTGCATGGTTGGCCAAAAACATGTTCCTCTTCTTCCATGATGTTCATCACCATCATCAAATTTCAGATCGTTATCTCTCTTGTTCTCAATCATCATCGGACCCAGTGCTTCTAAACTGTATTTTGGTCGAATTAGGTTGCAGATTAGTAATAAATTTATACTTTTTTTCTAGATAATTTATGGGAAAACAATAAATGGACAGTGTATAGTCTATGGTTAAGGAGTCAAAATGCTTTGTATTCAAGTTGTGATGTTACTTTGGTCTTCGACAAAAAGGAGAGAATTTATGATAATTGAGTTTTTATTTTATCTCCAACCCCATTCTAATTCTCACTTCAAATGTTATTTTGGAGTAAAATCTTTTCCAACCCCACTTCATATTCAACTCCAAAATGGTGTGAACCCATTTTTTCTTTTAAATATGGAGTAATCTCATTTTCTACACCATTTTAGAGTTGAACTTTTTAATTTATAAAATAGCCCTTACAATTTTAAATAAATTTATTATTTTCGTTTTTTTCCTCAATTATTAAAATAAAATACATTTGGAATGAACAATCTTAATTTATAATGAAACATAACATCAAATATACTAAATAACGATTTTACCTATATAAGATAAAATGCAAATGACATATATTTAATAAAAAAAAAGAAACCAATAATAAAAATAAAAATACATAAATTATAAAATTTAAGGATAACATAAGATAGATTTGATATAACAATTACCAGTGACTTAATAACGTGGAAAACCACTTATTTATTTTCCTTTCAATTATAAATTAAGTTTGAATAGTCTTAATTTATGGACGTTTTAGAAAAAAAAAAGAAAATGAGGTTAATTTGTAAATTTTATAGATAGAAGGTATAATTAGTAGCTAATTAAAAAAAAAAAAGAATATATATATGGAATATTTGTTTTGGTGTAGAAAATGGAGTAATACATTAGAGCAAAATTCAATCTCATTTTGGAGTAAAAAATAGAGTGATACATTGGAAATATTCTTAATAATTTATTTATTTTTTGAATGATATGTCATGGAGAGAAATGCTTAGGTGTCACACTCTTGTGAGACACAATCAACTTTTATATATAAGATTAAAATTGAAAGAAAAAAAATTCGACCAAAACATATATAGTCTAATGATTGGTGTTAGTGCATTCGAATTGGATGTGTCTTTCTCCGGGCTTATATTGTATGTTTTTGGTAAAAAAAAGAAAATCAAAAGAAAAATGCAATTGCAAATAGAAAAGAAAAAATGTACATGTTGTGTGTTAGATCATTTGTTTTTTTACGAGACAATTGCAAAAATGTTATTGTTGATATGCTTATTTTAAAAAATATTATTTTATGTTGTCTATTTTTAAAAATACCACTAATTAAAGATTTTTAAATCCTAAATCTAACAATTTTAAATTCTAAAAGAGGTTTTGAGGCTTAACAAATCCTAAACCATCAAAATTATACCCTAATACAACATAATTAACCCAAACATAAATAATAGAAAAAATTATGAGAAATGCTATACATTCACCAAAACTTTCTAGAAATACTACAAAACTTTTTTCTTTCTTAAAATGCCACATCTAGCGCTTGAGATGACCAAAATGTCTTCTCTCCTTCTATCTCCAACCATCTCTCTCTCCATCACAATCTCTATCTCTCTTTAATGGTTACAAAAATAGATGGTGAACGAAAATAGATACAGTGAATAAACAGAGACGTAAACGGAGATGGTGACAAAAAGAAAAGATGGTGGTGGATGCTGGTGGATGGTGGACAAAAACGGAGACAGAGACGATGGACAGAAACTGATACAGAAACAATTATAGTGGTTGGATGGTGGACAAAAATGACTACGGAGATGGTGGTGGATAACGATCGAGAGACAGTGGTAGCCGATGAACAGAGATGGAGACGATGGGTCGATGGTTGTGGACGAAACACTAACTAGTAGTGGACAAAAAGTGAATGGTGGTGGACTAAAACACTTACTACACCATAAGTTATAGCTAAAGGTGATAATGTCTTTTTCCATAAATGAACAGTAAATTTATTGCATTTTCTTAAAACAATTTTAAATTATGGCATTTTAGAAAAGTTTTGGAAGCCATAATGACATTCTTCATAATTTTTTCTAAATAATATAATAAATAAATAATTTGGAAAAAGTGGTGAAAAGTGATATTTCTAAAAATTTATATTTATTTTCATGCCATTCATAACAGAATACAATATTTTGACTTGTGCAGTGACGACAGTTTTCTTTGGATTTTTTGTTGTGTGATATATATGATCGTTGCTAATTGGTTTGTGTTTTTCTTGTGTTAAAAAACCAGCTGTTTGAAATGAGAAATAAGATCAGTGGTATAAAAAATTGGAAAATAAAACAAATTAAAGCACAAAAATTAAATATGTTTACTTTTTCCATTAATCGGATACTATTTCGACATTTAATTTCTTGTTTCATTGATTTTAAACCAACGATACAAAATCATTGTACAGAAATTTGTAATGTAAATTATTACATAACAAAAAAAATAGGCACTAACATTGAAAACGATAAAACAGAATAGTAAATAAAACCAAGTGGTGGATTAGTGGTTTCCACTTGAAGAGGAGTTGTTCTGTACACCTAGGCTAGAGTTTAATTTTTCTTAAATACGAAATTATATAATTATTTTTATTTAGCTAGTTAAAGTTGTGTCATGCTTTAAGTTTATTAAAAAATCTGGTAAGTGAGACTATTCGATGGCTGCACTCATTCTTAAAAAATTAGTCGAATGGTAAAAAATCCGAATTACTTCTTGATGTTTTTAAAAAAATCTGATAATAATATGTTAATAGAATGTACTTTTATTGTTATAAGTAAAAGGGTGGGAAGAAATGGACTCGTGAAGATTATGAAGGACCAAAGACAATCTCCAGAGGTGTCGGTTGATTTTCATGTCGCTTTATGAACCTTTCGGCCAATTGCATGACCAAACAATTCTTTAAGTCATATCAAAGGACATTATATACTAGTTAACAAAAAAAAAAAATTCGTTATGCAATTGGACGAAATACTTTTTTTTTATAATTTATGGTAAATCTTAGATTTATGAAGGAGTTCAGATTAATTTTTAGGAGAGATGCAACTACAGATAGATTTTCTATCCGAATATGCAAATGTAGCAAAAGCAATAATTCATATCCGTGTGGATGTTCAAAGCAATTTGTTTTTAGTTTCACGTAACAACTAGATTGAACTTGAAACGTGTTGGTGCCACAAATTCGTCTTCTTACCATTTGACAACTTGACAAAATATTTTTGGGTATACAATTGGCCAAAATGACTAGCAGAATATATGCATGAAATAAATAGTTAAATATTAGATTATACATATTTTTGGTAAGATATTCGACTAGAGTCATTTTTTTTATGGTTATTGATGCTAATTATTATTTATTATTATTTTTTTATCCGAGAGTAATTTTGAGTTTCATATCTCGGGCGAAGAAAGTATGTTTATTATTACGTGTTTGAAACATAACTAGATAAGAAGTATACTTGATTTAAGATAGTTATAATTAAGCTAAGACTTGTATAAAACGGCCATCACAATGATTAAATTATGAATAATCAACGCATGGTAATTAAATGGTCGGTTGAATTAAAAATATTAAAATAGTGTTTAATGTAGTTTTCCACTATCCTAAAAACCATACTTTTTTTTTTGCTAAAACTAAAAACATCACTGTTAACGCAGCGTCTAACTCCTAAACACACCAAATATCTTTTACCATTTTAATCTCTTAATATCTCAAATTCATGTATACTTTCAAACTTCCTTAAAAGACAATTCAAAAATAGTGTCCATAGAACATTCTCATCACTTATCGATCATTTGAATTGATTAAATGAATCCTTAAAAATCTCATCAATAGAAATCACCATTTAATGGAGTGTTATAAGAAAAAAATTACAAAACTATTTGATAGATTTGGAGGAAACCCTAAAAATATGAATAGTTTCTCTCAATTTTATTGATTAGCCAATAGACATATTTATACAAGAACATAACTTGTCTAGCAAGTTTTTTACATATATGAAAGATGAAATATAACTTATACACAAATATTAACTTTTCTAATATATTCAACGTTCACAATCTTCTGGAAATCTTCCTTATTTCCATGATTTTGGTTGGTCATCTTAACCGTTCAATCACGGTCGATCTCGACCTCTCAATCTCCCAATAACCCCTAGCAAGCTCGTACGTGGTAACACGGATGAGATTGGACTTGCTTTCAAAATATCGTGGCATTATACTCGGCCGTCGAGTCATCATCGACATTTATACCCAGTCGTAGGGTCATCAATGGCGTTTATCACTGATTCAATGGAGAATATTGAGTAGTTGTGTATCTCTTTCGTCTCATCATCACATCACCGCCAAATCTGTATATATCCGTCGGAGTCATCATTTCTAACAGTATTTGAAACGATCCAACTCGAAAATTTAAAAAATTTCCCAATTTAAAACCCGGATTATCATTATCACAAATGATAATCCTCAACGGTCAATTCTCAACATGCGGAAGACAATAAACCAACAGCAACATTCAATAATTCCATACTTATTGAACACTAACAGTACCAAGTCAATCCCATAATCAACGATCCAATTCAAACATAAACCATAATCCAAATAACAAAACAATTCAATAGCAATCCAATACGTTCTAAAATTACTAACACCGTAACAATTCAATAATAACGAGCAGGCAATCGAGTCCCTAGACCATCTCCTCTTCCTCGCCACGATCTCACGATCACACCTTGTCTTTACCTGCATCACATGGTTATACGAGATGCGTGAGTATTATCATAAATACTGAGTGAGACGGTCATCCCATCTACGTGGCTATACACACATGCATAAGAAAATTGATACAATACCAGGGTGATCACGCAACAAGGCAAACAAGAACAAACAGCGCAAGTTTTGCCAAAACTGGCCATGTGTCGAACGACACAGCGATCCCAAAACCTGGAATCGATGAACCTCGTGTCGATCGACACGAGTAATGTGTATCGATCGACACGACAATACAGAACTGGAAATCGAGCATAATCCTCTCATGGCCCGATTCCAAACGATTCACCTGCACAAATCCACTCAACACAACACGAAATACACCAACCAATAACAAACAAACGTATCCTATCACCCCCGTTATCCAGATAAGCCATGGTCACGCACTCACCTTGGATTTGAAGGGAGGATAGGAGGAAAACAGATGAAAACGCCAAGAACAAGACCCCAACACTGAGATCTACACTCCACCCACGAGGAATCACTCCAAGAATGATCTCCCAAGCCTCCCAGACGAATCTCCTCTCACAAATCTCTCTGGAACTCTCTGGAACTTTTCTGGAAACTTTCTGAAACTGAAAAACCTCAGAAAATGCGGCCAACCCCTATTTATAGGGAAATCCTAGGGTTTCACCCTAAACCGGGTCGCAAACCAACACTCAAATTGAACCGACCCGGTTCAATTTAACTCGTGTCAATCGACACACCCTACCTGTGTCGATCGACACGACCCAAAATCTACGATTTTGATCGCGGTCGTTACAACTCTCCCCCACTAACACGGATTCGACCTCGAATCCTGCGACACTGTCACATTACGGTCTCAACTACCTTATTAGAATCCGGCCAGCACCATTCGAGATCACACTCGAATCACACAACCCGTTCCACTAAGGCTAACACTTCCGTCTGAAACCCGACCAGCTTCGCCCAGAAACACCCAGAATGCAACGTTTTCCTGATCCGAACTAGGTTTGCCCGATTGATCGCACAACAATCAAACAAAAACATGCCCAACCAACAATAGACCCAGACTTAGACCAATTGATCGCGCAACAATCAAACAAGAACATGCACGACTCAAGACGCTACATATGTTTACCAGGGTCGTCTGAAACGCGCCTTCATACACAAGTAAAAACCTTAGACTCGACGCCTACATACACACCCCTGACCCCACCTGGCCAGCACCACTGAGATCACTCCCGATCCCCGAAACTCATCCAGTCTCATACTTACGACCACGCTCAGACGCTACTGCTCATAACTCATACTCATAACTCATATACATATACACCACACCTACTCGGAGGATCATCACCCCTTGAGCTACGGTATGCAGGGATCCCACTATCCCTTGGAGAGACCCACTATCCCTCAACGTACATGTAGGGAACCCCCCACCGTCCTCCAGAGAGGCCCACTACCTCTCGAGTATATGCAAGGAACCCACTATCCCTCAAGTATGCAGGAAACCCACCATCCCCTGGAGCAATACTCTGAAACGTGCATCATAAGCACCTGTCGACCGGAATCGCCTCCGTGGTTCCATCATGACATCCCCTAACCCGGAATATCAACACATCCGTGACCAATCACTGGTCACCCAAACAACCCAACCACCATGGGTGTTCCCACAGAGTCCCTGGAAAAGACAATCCTAACTCACATAAGACCCCTTTTCCATACTCTCCCTAGGAAATAGACCGATCCTAACTCACTTAAGATCTCTATTTCCCAGCGTCATCTAGAGAACAGACAAGTCCTAACTCCCATAGGACTTCCATTCCTAGATACCTTAGCACATGGACAAGCTCTAACTCGCATAGAACTTCCATTTCTAGCCACTCCTAGAACATGGACAAGCTCTAACTCGCATAGAACTTCCATTCCCAGCCTCACTAGAAATTAGACAGTCCTACTCACTTAGAACTTCTATTTCTAGCTCCCTAGTTGATAGACAAGTTCTGACTCACATAGAACTACTATCACTAGACCTCCACATGACCCCATCAGTCATCACAATACATGACCCCACCGGTCATAGCAACACACGACCCCACCGGTCATCATAACACATGACCCTACCGGTCATCAAAACACATGACCCCACCGGTCATAACAACACATGACCCCACCGGTCATCGTAACACATGACCCCACCAGTCATAACAATACATGACCCCACTGGTCATCGTAACACATGACCCCACTGGTCATCATAACACATGACCCCACCGGTCATGACATAAGAACACACGTCATATAAACACATTTAATAAGAAAACCCACCTTATTAAATCTCAACAATGTATAATCGTCCCAACGTAAACGAAAAATACATACAACTTATAGCCACGTGCTATCCAGAAAACTGAAAACTGAAAAGGCAACTCAAGCCTCCACTTGCTTTTCGAACCACTTCGAGAACCTTCCCTTCATCCTCGCTTCTAGTTCCTAAGTCTTCTCCTCAACACCATCACAGTCCCACACAACTCTCACCAACGGTATCTTCTTCTCGAGAATCCTCACAGGCCTCGCCGCCAACGTCATGTTGGGCTGAAGATCTCCGAAATCCTAGCCAACACCTCCTCAGACTCATGTAGACACTTTCGCAGCATCGAAACATGGAAGACTTTGTGAAAACCTTTCATACTCTGAAGTAACTCCAATCGATAAGCTACCGGTCCGACCCGCTCCACAATCTTGAAAGGACCCATAAACTTTGGACTCAGCTTATTCTCTGAAATGGATCTGTTCGGACCCCTCAACATCGCTGCCCTGAAATACACCAGATCTCCCAGCTCAAACTCCAGCTCCTTCCTTCTCTGATCAACATAACTCTTCTGCCGATCCAAAGCCTTCTTCATGTTCAGCCTCAAAACACGGATCTTCTCCGTCGTCTCCTGAACAAAGTCCACTCCAAACATGCTCCTCTCCCCCACTTGGGTCCAACATAATGGGGTACAACATGGCCTCCCATACAGAGCCTCATATGGAGCCATCCCAATACTTGCCTGGTAACTGTTGTTATACGCAAACTCAACCAGGTTCAGATGATCCGCCCAATGACCACCATAATCCAGCACACACATCCTCAACAGATCCTCTAATGTGTGAATCGTCCTCTCCGATTGCCCATATGTCTGAGGATGATACGATGTGCTCATATGCACCTTAGTGCCCATCTCAGCCTGAAACGCCCTCCAGAACTCTGAAGTAAATCTCGGATCCCTGTCTGACACAATACTCGCTGGCACCCCGTGCAGCCTCACTATCTCGCGCACATACTTCTTAGCCAATACTGCCGCTCCGTCGGTCTTCCTGATGGCCGGAAAATGTGCTGACTTGGTCAGACGATCCACAATCACCCAAATAGCATCATATGTCCGCGACACCGGCAACCCTTTCACAAAATCAATGGTGATCATGTCCCACTTCCACTCTGGAATAGGCAAACTCTGCAACAACCCGCTCTAAACCTGATGCTCCGCCTTCACTAACTGGCACACGTTGCACGCTGCAAACCAGTTAGCGACATCCCTCTTCATCCCGACCCAATGGTAGTACCGCTTCAGATCATGATACATCTTGGTCGCTCCCAGATAAATTGACAACATGCTCGCATGAGCCTCTCTCAAGATCTCCTGCCTCAGATCCTCATCCTTAGGTACACAAATTCGCCTGTTCATAAGTATTGTCCCATTCGCAGAGACCGCATACTCTGAACCTGTAACCTTATAAGCATCAATCAAATCTTCTCCTGAGTCACTCGAATCCTGCTCAGCAAATCTGCCTGGTTAGCTGCCTCTAACCCCAACGGCTCCTGTGAGATAACACACAACCTCAAAGTGCAAATCTCGCTCACTAACGCCTCCATATCCCGCTCCTGGGCCGAAGCAACCCTCTTCCTACTCAACGCATCTGCAACCAGGTTAGCCTTACCCTGATGGTACCCAATCTCCAAATCGTAATCTGCTATTAATTCCATCCAGCGCCTCTGTCTCTGGTTCAGCTATAGCTGAGTAAAGAAGTACTTCAGACTCTTGTGGTCTGTAAATACCTGCACCTTCCCGCCATAAAGATAAGATCCCCAAATCTTTAGAGCAAAAATCACTACAGCCAACTCCAAATCATGGGTAGGATAGTTGCACTCGTGCTTCCTCAATTGCCTCGAAGCATATGCAATAACCTTCCCCTGCTGCATCAGTACACATCCCAGACCAACTCCAAAAACATTTGTATACACCATGTAAGGCTCACCCGGCTCAGGGAACGCCAACACCGTTGTACTCGTCAACATCTCCTCCAGCGTCCTGAAACTCTGCTCGCGAGCTGAAGACCACACAAAGGAAACATCCTTCCCCGTCAACTTTGTCATCGACTGCGCCATACTTGTAAACCCCTTGACGAACCTCCGATAATAACCCGCCAACCCGAGAAAACTCCTGATTTCAGTGGCACTCCTCGGTTTAGGCCAACCTCTGATAGCCGCAATCTTAGTCGGATCTATAGAAACCCCATCTGCAGACACCACATGGCCAAGAAAACTCATCTCCCGCTGCCAAAAACTGCACTTACTCAACTTCGCGTACAGCTTCTGCTCCCGCAGCTTCTCCAGAACCAGTCTCAAACGCACCTCGTGCTCCTCAGAACTCCTCAAATACACCAGCATATCATCAATAAAGATGATCACAAACAAATCCAAATACTCCTGGAACACCCTGTTCATCAACCCCATGAACGGTGCTGGCGCATTCGTCAAGCCAAATGGTATCACCACACTAGATCAACCCACATGATTTCTGAGGTCCACATCTAGTCTTATGCTTATCCATAAGTTTCCAGACATTCATTGCTCCTAACTCATCAATACACCCCTCAAACTCTCAGGAACGCATCCCTTGAGCTCTCGGTGCACTTTACCACTCACACTCTCAGGACACCCAGTCCGTCGAGCTCTCGGTATCTGCAGGGGAACCACCATCCCCTCGAGAGAACCACCATCTCTCAGTATAACACATGAGAACCACCATCACCTAGGGAAATACTATAAAAACAGGGGAACCACTATTCCCTCAGGAGAACTAACCGTCTCCCCATGAGTTGTTCGGGTATCTACTCATACCCTAGAGCAATGAATTCTTAAACATTGAATAAGCATCTCAGACCAAAGCTGCCTGCTGTGGTCCTAATCATGATATTCCCAGAAGTCGGCCTCAGTCCCTTTTAAACCAACCTCCTAGACTATCGCTCAAACATGACTCGTCCTCAATAAAAATCCAAATGGACTAATAATCAATTTACTGGCATCAACTCTTCTGCCACCAAGAAATCCACACCTCGAGCACGCCTGAAAGTAGCCAAAGAATTCCCCCCCCAGCAACTCTAACCACTCCCGGCTGCTCTCCGGGATTGCTCCGGATTCCGCTACTCTCTGCACACTCCGAAGTAATGAAGCAATTCGCAGCTCCAGAATCAAGCCCACGTGGGACTCAAACCGTCCCACTAATAAGATCCCAGCATGATTCCCCTCTGCCAAATAACCCTAACACTTATCACAGGACACACAATTTCCAAAACAGACACGATTCAACACCCGAATCCCGCGACTCGTCCCTCCTAGGACAGCTCCCCAGCTTATGATCCATGCTCCCACACCCAAAGTATCTCGGACCACCCTGAACCCTTTGACTCGATCCGGAAGTGCTCTCCCACTTCCTCTTATTTCTTTGTGCGGGCCTACCGCCCTTGCTCGGACCCACCTGCTGCTGCGACCTCCTCTGCTACTAAATCGGCGGACTAACCGCCACAGCCTGCTCCCTGAGGTCCTCTTCTATCGCAGCAGCCGTCTCCACCAGCTCTGCCCTCGTAGCGAACCTGCTCGTTCTACAGCGAGTCCTCAGACCTGGTCAAAGTCCCCTTAAGAACCTCTTCACCTGGGCCTGCTCGCCCTCCAGATCTCTACCGACATGCACCAGAAGCCGACTGAACTCCTCATCGAACTCCCAGACCGACCGGTCACCTTGAGCCAACTCCAAGAATCGTAACTCCAAGCGATCCACAGCCTCCTGCAGAAAGTACTTGGCGTTGACTCAGCCACAAAATCCTCCTAAGCCATACCCGCCTGATCTCTCCTAGCCACCATACCTCGTCACCAGAGATGTGCATCACCGTCAAGGTAATGAACCGCTAGATCCACCCGGTATCCCTCTGGACACCTGAGAGACTGGAATTTCCGCTCCAATCTGCTCCTCCACAAGTTCGCCTCCTCAGGCTTGGCACCACCTGAGAAGAACCCGGTGCCAATCCTCAGCATCTGCTCCATCATCCAAAGGTAGGATGGAAGCTCATCTGCAACTGCCACACCGGCCGCTCACCAGCCATACTCGGCTGCATACCAGCCACACCTGGCTGCACACTCGGAGCCTGACCCAGAGTCGGCACCCCACCTGGTAACCGCTCCAAAATCAACCGTAGCAGACCCGCCAGACGATCATCTCGGTCCTGGGCAAAACCTGCGGCAGCACCCCCACCTGGGCCCACCGCCTCACCAGCCACACCGTGACCCACATTAGCCCTTCCAGCCCTCACGCTGGTACTCACGGCCACACCCATAGACCCCTCCTGATACGCCTGCGAATCAGCCATCTGCTCCTGCGTGGTCTCCCGGGACATATTCGCGACAGCAGACTCACTCTCAAGTCCCCGCCCGCGCCTATGCCCACTACGACCACCTCGGCCTCCATGACCCTCCACGACCTCTGCCTCTAGTACCTCTAGCCATCTCACTCTGCCCTACCCAGCAAAACACTAAGACTACTAGAAAACAGAAAGTCAAAAACACATATTGTGGAATCTCATTGAAGGCTCGGAGAAGATGATCTAGGACTCCAAATCCACACAACAATCAATCAATTAACTCACATAATTAATCAATTGCACCCGCCCTAGAACCATAAGAACTCTGATACCAAACTGAAACGACCCAACCCGAAAATTTAAAAATTTCCCCAATTTAAAACCCGGATTATCATTATCACAAATGATAATCCTCAACGGTCAATTCTCAACATGCGGAAGACAATAAACCAACAATAACATTCAATAATCTCATACTTATTGAACACTAACAGTACCAAGTCAATCCCATAATCAACGATCCAATTCAAATATAAACCATAATCCAAATAACAGAACAAGTCAATAGCAATCCAATACGTTCTAGAATTACTAACACCCTAGCAATTCTATAATAACGAACAGACAATCGAGTCCCTAGACCATCTCCTCTTCCTCGCCACGATCCCACGATCACACTTTGTCTTTACCTGCATCACATGGTTATACGAGATACGTGAGTATTATCATAAATACTGAGTGATACGGTCATCCCATTTACTTGGCTATACACACAGGCATAAAGAAATTGATACAATACCAGGGTGATCACGCAACAAGGCAAACAAGAACAAACAGCGCAAGTTTTACCAAAACTGGCCATGTGTCGATCGACACCAGCACAGTGTGTCGATCGACACAGCGATCCCAAAACCTGGAATCGATGAACCTTGTGTCGATCGACACGAGTAACGTGTATCGATCGACACGACGACACAGAACTGAAAATCGAGCCTAATCCTCTCATGGCCCGATTCCAAACGATTCACCTGCACAAATCCACTCAACACAACACGAAATACACCAACCAACAACAAACAAACGTATAAGCCATGGTCACACACTCACCTTGGATTTGAAGGGAGAAAAGGAGGAAAACGGATGAAAACGCCAAGACCCCAACACTGAGATCTACACTCCACGCACGAGAAATCACTCCAAGAACGATCTCTCAAGCCTCCCAGACGAATCTCCTTTCACAAATCTCTTTGGAACTCTCTGGAACTTTCTGAAACTGAAAAACCTCAGAAAATGCGGCCAACCCCTATTTATAGGGAAATCCTAGGGTTTCACCCTAAACCGAGTCGTAAACCGACACTCAAACCGAACCGAACCGGTTCAATTTAACTCGTGTCGATCGACACACCTTACTTGTGTCGATCGACACGACCCAAAATCTACGATTTTGGTTCGCGGTCGTTACAGTATTTTCGTGGTCATCATCGTATTTGTAGTTGATAGATAACCACATGAATACCTCTTCGTTCAAATTTCACAAGTGAATTTGAATGAACTCATCAATGATCCATGTTCACAATCCACATCAATCATTCTTTGTAATATGAGACCAACGAACTTTTTTTTTTTTTTTTGTAAAACCAAAAAATGTGAATAGAAAAAATAGAAAAGAAAATAATGAAACGAATCAGAAGAAGTAATCGTAGAGGGAGGTAACAAAGAAGATTTTATTTTATTTTAAGGGAATATGAAGTAACAAAACAAAAGAAAAAAAAAATCATAGATCAAAGGAAAAAATAACATAGAAAAAGGTCAAAGAGAAGAAAAAAAAAATATATTTTTTTTCAAAGCGGAAAAATAACAAAACCACAATCCGTAGGAATTAGGATCGATGGTTTTGATACCATGATAGATTTGGAGGAAACCATAGAAGTATGAATAGTTTCTCTCAGTTTTATTGATTAGCCAATAAGTATATTTATACAAAAACATAACTTATCTAGCAAGTTCTTTACATATATGAAATATGAAATCTAATTTATACACAAATATTAACTTTACTAATATTTTCAATATTGACAATCTTCTAAAAATATTCTTTATTTCCATAATCTTGGTTGATCATCTTGACCGTTCAATCTCGGTCGATCTCAACCTCTGAATCTCCCAATACTATTCGGCCCATTTTTTTTTTGCAAATCAATCCTAGCAATAGAAGTAATCACCATTTAATTACGATGCGTTGAGTACTATCAAAATTTCAACTGTGTAAACCGGCGCAAAACCGTCACCCAAAATTTCGACAAAACGGCTACAAACGCATTATTATGTCTATTCATTGTTTTTCTTTTCCATGAAGATTAATAATAAAATAAAATAGAGTAAATACTTTACTATAAAAGCAATTAAAAGCAAATCATATCAATTTCATGGAAGGCAGAAAGGTATATAAATATGGGGGCCACCCTTCGATCGTGCGTAGTTCGAAAGCAATATTCAAAAACTATTATTAAAATTTTTAAGAAAGGTAAAGGAATAAACGAAAAAGAATGTTTTTTTCTCGACTTTAGACCAAATTCGGGAAATAAAATATTTTAATTTCCCCGTCATTAAATTATGGCTATATATATAACGAGATTACAATTCGACCATACATATAACAGAGTGCTTCACCACCATAATAAATACGCATATATATTCATTGCATGCACACGCACGTATATATAATATATACACACACACATATCTTTGTGAGGAAGAAGACGAAGAAAGCTTTAGAAATACCCTTAAGCCTGAAATTTATCGCTAAAGTTTCTAATTTTGGAATCAAAATTTTAATTTTCTTTGTTGGGTTTTAATCGATTTTTACAAAAAAAAACGAAAAGCGAAGACTCAGAGGAAGTTCAGGGCGGTTGCGACTCTTCTTCTTCATCTTCTTCCTCGAATTTTCTTCCTTTTTTCCGGATTTTTTTGTTTTTCTGTTTCGGAGAGAAGCGACCGCCGGAGATTTTGCTTGTTTTTCTCTGTATATTTTCCCCGGCGGTTGAGATAGATATATAATGAAGGGGAGAATATCGAAGATAGGAAGCTATGCAATCTCTTCCTCCATTAGAGACCAGCACCAGCAACCTTGTATTTCTTGTACTACTTTCAACATCCTTGCTCCGATCTACAAACGCCTCTCTCAAAAGGTTTTTTTTTCTTCTTCTCATCATCGACCTTTGATTCTCGTTTTTGGTCTTTTGGGTGTTTGTTTGCGATGATGTTTGGGGGATGAAATGCAGGATCAGAGTCTTCGTGAAAGCGATAATCGAGCGTATTGGTTGGGTAGAAATCACAGAATTCTTGATTGGTTATTGTACGAGAGGTCTTCGATCATATGTTTGCAGGTTGTTCGACGAATTTCCTCTGAGAATTTACGACAATGTCGAATTTCGTTGGTTTTTTGTGTTCTAATGTTGTGATGATTTCAGGAGTTTTGGGTAGGTAACGAAGAGCTTGTTAGTATGTATGAGAAGAGACTTGGAGACGCTGGTTATCTTAGTTACAAGCTTGGCCGTACCAACAATCGTGGTGATGGTATGTTTCCTTCTTGCCTTCATGTTTCTCTGTTTCATTTTAGAAATGTTTTCATGTGTTGAGATTGGAAACAGGTCTGCTTACGGCTGTACATAAGGACTATTTTAGAGTTGTGAACTCGAGGGATTTGCTTTTTAACGATTGTGGTGATCGAGTCGCGCAGTTGCTACACGTAGAATTAGTTCCTCCTTACTCTCAGTACGATGCTCATCAAGAAGTTTTGATCGTCAATACTCATTTGTTGTTTCCTCATGATTCAACATTGTCTATAGTAAGATTACAGCAGGTAGATTTTTCCATCTCAAAGCGTTGTACTAGGCGTGTAAGTTTTTTGATTTTCAGTCTTTTCTAAACAAGATTTTGTTTTGATAGGTTTACAAGATTCTTCAGTATGTAGAATCTTATCAGAAGGAAGTCAATCTCAGTCCCATGCCAATTATACTTTGCGGGTAACTGCCTTGTCTTGACTTTACATTTTCATGGGTTACATCTCAGGATCAGTACTAAAAGTTTCTCTGTTGTGTCGTTGTGGCAGTGATTGGAACGGAAGTAAGCGAGGACATGTCTACAAGTTTCTCAGGTCACAAGGTTTTGTGTCTTCTTACGACACTGCTCATCGGTACACAGATTCAGATGCTCACAAGGTCACTGTCTTTCTTCATATGGAGAATACTTTTGGGTATGCTGTAGATTCTTTTGATGTTTTAAATTGGCGATCAGGATTCTGAAACTGGTGTTATCTTTGGTTTTACAGTGGGTAAGCCACCGGAATCATCGGGGTAACATATGCGCTGTCGATTTTATATGGCTTCTTAATCCAAATCGGTATAGAAAGCTTCTAAAAACAAGTTGGAGTGAGGCAGTGTTTGGCATGTTCAGGGTGAGAAGCTCCTCAATTTTTTTCTTATCACAAGTTTTCATCTCTTGGTGCATTTCATTGTCAGGAGGGATTTACTCTTGCTTATCTAAAAAGGGTTTAACATGAAAATAGATAATACTAATGAAGAAGAATGTCTCTTGCTTTGCAAATCTTCTCTAAATGATTTTCGGGGACTGTATTGTTTTCTAGCTTCTCCCTGTAACATCAGAGTATTTTGATCTGCAGTATTTACTAAGAAGAGCCTCACTAACAGCTGAAGATGCTTTTGCCTTTCTGAAAACGGACAATGATGGTGACTACATTACATTCATGGGCTTCTGCGAGACTCTTCGGCAGGTATATAACGCAATTAATCATTATTCTGACCTTGCTTTCCTTCTGCAGTTATATGTTTGCCGAGTTCTCTCTTTTTTTTTTAACGAATGTTTCATTTTCTTTCTCTATTCAGCTTAATTTAACGGGTCATTGCAATGGACTCACCACAAAAGAGATTAAAGATCTGTGGATTCAAGCTGACATTGATGGAAACGGTCTTCTAGATTACAAGGAGTTTCAGGTATTGTTTTTTGATGCTACTCTTCTCTCTAAAACTTGTTCATGACAATGCATAAGTTATTTCCCAGTAGTAGTTTAGGTTACAATAGCTGAAACATAATCACCCTTGAACATCTAGATTTGGTAATTGCCAAGAGCATCTAAAACCCTTTGATCATCTTGCGTTTGAAATACACATACATGTTGCTCAATTGCTTATGTAACTCATTGCAGCAAAGAATTTGGAACCAGACCTGGTCAGAACAGAGAGATTCAGAGGACGGAGAAGCAAAAGGTAACCAGGAACAAACCGTTGGTTTCAGTGTCAAGAACGCAGTCTTGTTTCCTCCTGAAGTGGAAAAAGGAATGTGGCCAGAAAATTACTCCCTCTCAGATCACGCGAGGCTAACCGTTGTATTCTCTCCCATAAGAATGCCTCGCTCTCAGTTGGTTTCATGACAAAACACCCAACAACAACCTTTAGCTTCTTCCATTTGAGAGACCTTTTGGTCCCCTTACAGAGTAGAACACACGGAATCAAGACCTTGATTCCTCTGGTTACATATGAAGATTCAACCCGCTTGACCGCTCTCACCCTGTGGTTTCTGCGTTGCGGGGAAGAAGAGAGAAAGGGCAACGAGGTCTCTAGTCTCTACATTATACTTCGTACAAATTTGTAAACCAAATATGGAAGCTTCTTGTAAAAAAATATTCTACTAGAGGTTTAAAGAAGCAGTTTTTTTTTTTTGTCCAACTCTTTTGTACCCCACAAATGAATTCGCATTGGATTGGTACACTTTGCACCAACTGTTTGCTAAAAGTCGTCTTCTACTTTGAAAATCCGATTCCAATTTGCGATGGCTAATTGCTCAATTGCACATTCGACGCCTCTTCTACTTGTTCCTCTTCTGCTCTTGCTTTTCATCGCTTCCGTCCATGGAGATCAACGAGACCATCCACGCCAATTGCTAAACGAAGCTTTGGGCGATAAAGACTGGTTAGTCTCCGTTAGAAGACAAATCCACGAAAACCCAGAACTCCTTTACGAGTTACACGAAACCAGTGCCTTGATTCGTCGCCAGCTTGACCAATTAGGGGTTTCGTACTCTTACCCGGTTGCTAAAACCGGTATTGTAGCCCAAATCGGGTCGGGTCTTCCTCCGGTAGTTGCTCTCCGTGCCGATATGGACGCACTCGCTTTGCAAGTAAACTCGATCTCTCTCTCTCTCTCTCTCTCTTATTGTTTTTTGCAATTTCTCCGGATTTCTCAGATTTCTGTATTGCGATGCAGGAATTGATTGAGTGGGATCATAAGAGCAAAATCGACGGCAAAATGCATGCTTGTGGCCATGATTCACACACCACTATGCTCCTTGGAGCTGCTAAATTGCTTAGCAAACGCAAGCATGAGCTCAATGTAAGTTTCGTTCAAGTTAAATGTGTTGTGAATTTGTGAGATTAGCTTAACATCTTAATAGGGGCACAATTGGTTTATTGTTTGCAACAAAAGGATGAATCTTGCATTGTCTGTAGTGTTCATGTTCTTAAATCCTTGGTAATTGTCTGATTTGGAGAATGTTGTAAGCTATAACTGTGTTTGCTTGGTTATGGAAAGGGTTTAGTGTTCTTTATGTGTTTAATAGGTTTTTGTTCTCCTTTGCTTTTAATGAAAAAGGGAACAGTGAGGCTTCTTTTCCAACCGGCAGAAGAAGGTGGTGCCGGTGCTTGGCGTATGATCAAAGAAGGTGCTTTGGGTGAATCTGAAGCAATATTTGGGATGCATGTTCATTCCGGCTTACCTACAGGTGAAATAGCAACAATCTCGGGTCCTGCTATGGCAGCCACAAGCATTTTCAGTGTAAAAATGACTGGAAAATTACCGGCTTCTTCTTCCGAGACCCATTCTTGTGTTGATCCGGTGTTGGCTGCATCATCTACCATCTTAGCATTGCAACAGATAATCTCCAGAGAAGCAGATCCTCTCTTAAGCCATGTATGTTGTATACTTTCCCAATCCATACCTCTAACTGTATTTGCAAGACCAACTTTTAGGTCATTTGATGCTAAACGGTCCTGTTTTTGGTTTTAGGTGTTGTCTGTTACAATTATGAAAAGCGGCGCTTCTGAGTTTGATGTGATTCTGCCGTATGTAGAATTTGGGGGAACTTTGAGGAGTCTTACAACCGATGGGATGATCTGGTTGATGCGCAGGTTGAAAGAGGTAGGTACAAACTGTTTCAAACAATCTTTCAATAACCAATGCAGAGAAGAAACTGAATTTGGTTCTTGTTACTCTGTTCTAGTAAGCTTTCATGGCACAATCCATTGCTATAGTTAAAATATTATCTATCTTCAGTTCGACTTTCAAGCCAGAGCTAACTAGGTTTTGGTAACAGGTGGTTAACGGACAAGCTGAAGTATATAGATGCGAAGTGGATATAGACATGCATGAAGAAGATCATCCTATGTATCCAGCAACTGTGAACGATCACAAGCTACACGAGCACGCTGAAAAGGTTTCGAAACTCTTGGTTGGACCCGAGAATGTGAAACCGGGTAAAAAGGTAATGGCGGGTGAGGATTTCGCCTTCTATCAACAAAGAATACCCGGTTACTATTTAGGAATCGGTATCAAAAACGAAGAAATCGGTTCTGTGCATTCGGTTCATTCGCCTTATTTCTTCCTCGATGAGAATGTTCTTCCCATTGGATCAGCATTGTTTGCTGCATTAGCCGAGATGTATTTACATGACCATCAAAATCTAACTAAGTCTGTATATTGAGGAAGAAACCCAAAACAAAAAAAAAGAAGCTTAGATCTAAGTCTCTTACTTACCATCACAAACAAAGTGATTGTTCCTATGAATACAAAATTCTACAACTTCGAAACGATGCCATTTCATTTTGAGATATCGACAAAAAATGCTATAAAACAAAACAATTTGTGTACTTTTTGTAATAAATTTTAATTTGTCTTATGCATCGTATAAAGTAAACAATGATGCAATATCTAGCAGTCTGTGGAAAAAGCAAAAAAAAAAAAAAAGAGCAACAAATCTATAAATCTTTTTTTTTTTGCTAAACATCAAATCTATAAATTGCAAAGGAAAAGTTATCTTTTGTAGTTTTATAAATTTTAGTTTTTGTCTTTTTGCTTAAAGAAAAGTTTTTCTTTTCTTTTTTTGTGTGTGGATAAGATAAAGATGAATGTGTCATTTAACACTTATTATGAGATCCAAAGCTCATCGAAGAGTTTAAAGAAAGAAAATGCAACTAGGCAGATAAAGAGAATAGATAAATTTCACCTAAAACAAAGACAAAAGTGATAACAGATCTGACCCTAAATCCAAGTCATTATGGGATTAAAGAATGCAGTCTCCTGGTGCTACCTGTCGTGAAAAAAATCACAAATGCATAACACGACGATCGAGCTCAACAACATTTTTTTTTTCCTAACCAAAAAGAAAAACCGACCTCAACAACATGCACTTCATCTTCTGCATCTATATTAAAAATTTTGCAGAAATATTTAGCTCATAGGTAAGTTAATTTTTTATTATTTAATCCAAATTACGTTAACTATTATTACATGTAACATGTACCTTAGGTATATAAGTTTTTGTGTGTGTGTGTGCAAAAGCCTTTATGTATAGTAATAGTTCGATCAAATGATTCGAAAAATCATCGATTAAACTACTATTAATTTTGCATTTTCAATGGAGGAGTCGCATGTTAGTTGGACAGTGGAATGACGGAATATCGAATGATTCGAGAGAAATGAATTTGAAATTTTTTTAGTAAAATAATTATCGAACACTATAAAATCCGTTTTATTAGATCAGTGATGTCTGTAAAAAAAAATTAAGACTAATGCTATGTTGCATAATTAATTACATTTTTACTCTGTTTATTAATTTAAAAATCATAAAATAATTATTCTCTCCGTTTCAATATGTCTGATGTTTTAGAAAAAAATTTGTTTCAAAATGTTTGATGTTTTCTATTTTCAATGCAAATTTTATGAATTAATTATGATAAATTGGAAACTTCAAAACACATTAATTGATGTTATTGACGATTATTGACTTAAATTTATGGAAAACTGTTTAGTGCAAAAAATAGTGCATTTATAGGTAAACATTACTCCTTTCGTTTCATATTAGTTGTCATTCTATACTTAATTTATTTTTACATATTACTTGTCATTTTTGTATTTTCAATGCATATTAATTATGATTAATTTTTCCATTTTTATTTCTACGTTTTAGCTTATTAATTACATATATCAAATAAGTGGTAAAACAAAATTCAATTATTTTCTTAATCTATGTAAAATAACCTTGAATTACAAGTATTGTGAAACGAAATGAGTAATATGTTTTCTTAATATCCGTAACAATTCCAAAACATCATACATATTGAAAAAGAGGGAGTAGTATTTTAAATAATAAGAGTAACAAAATTTTGTTATCAAAACGTGAAAATGTAAGCCTCGAATGGTGACATCCCGAACATTTCTGCCCGTACTAAACAATATCAAAAATTTATATTTGTATATGTGTATCTAACTAAAATATATACTTATACATATATTTATATATTTTTTTTTTTTATTTTTTATCCTGTACCGTACTGTCACCCACTACAAGAAAACAGGCAACTTTCCGACGGTTTTGACCGGTCGGTTCTATCTCGTCGGAAATACAAATTCCGTCGGAATTCCGTCGGAAATACTGACGGAATTCCGACGGAAAAGCAATAACCGGAATCCGTCATAATTCCGTCGGAAATCCGTGAGTATGTAATTGGCCGACGGATTTCTGACGGCTACATATACCGACGGATTTCCGACGGATACATATACCGACGGATTTCCGACGGATATTGTATTTATTAAAAAAAAAATTTTAATTCAATTATATTTAATGAAATTAAATTAAAATAAATTAAATTAAATTAAATTAAAATTAAATATAAATAAAAATTAAATTAAAATAAAAATAAGAAAAACAACAGTTAAAATTAAGGTTCAATATTTTAAAAAGTGATTAAGAAAATTAAAATAACGTATTGTCTATCGGTTACGGAAGAACTCGTTCATCCTGTCTTCCATTTCCCGCATTCGTGCCATCTGCTCGTCTATTTCCCGCATTCGTGCTACCTGCTCTTCCATTGCCTGCAACCGTGCCTGCTGTTCCTCGTAGCGAGCTTCATCTTGTGCGCGTCGGGACTCCAACCCGGTCACCCGCTCGAGAAGTTCGGCATTCTGTGCCCTCAACGCACTATCTGCATGAATGCGGTAGGAGTTGATGGACGGGGATGAACTGTCTTCCGGTAGGCCAAACACACGACCTCTGTGCTTAGGCGCAACCTACGAAAAAAAATCAATAAATAAATGTTGTAAGTTGTGCTGAATTAAATTTATTTAAAATTTAATAATAATTGACAGTGTTACTAACCTGATAGGTAAACTCGTTGATCATCTCCAGAGGAACTTCCGTGGCCGGGGGAGTTCCTTCGACGATCGTTTGGGATTGGAGGTACTCCTCACCCAGCCTCTCCACGCTCTCCACGATTTCACGAGCAATGGGATCTTGAATTTCCCCCGTCTTTCTGTTGGTGTGCGCATCTTTGACCAAGTCAAGATGTGACGGACGCACACCGGTCCTCTCCATCTGTTGGCATAGATAATGAAATAAATATGAGAAGTGTTAGAAATAAAATTTTTGTAAAATTTATAAAATTACGTACCAGCTTCTGAAGACGTGACGCTTTGCTCGTCGCACCGAGGTTATGGGTCGCCGGTCCCTTCCCCTTCCGGTCGCTATTCCGGTTAGACGAGTTCTTTCCGGAGCTTGATTTTGTCTCCTCCCGTTCCCAATGGGCAAGTAGTCCACCCCATAATGTGGGGTTATCTTGCAATCTGCGCGGTACTTTTCCCTCTTTGTACCACGTGTCCTTCCATTCTTTTATCTTCAACGAATATTTCCGGGAGGCTTTTCTGTAGAACTCCCGTCGGACCCAGGCAGTCAACTGTGGGTCCCAAGTAAATTCTTGTTGAAAAAAAAAACGTACCCATATTAGTATTGACAATTTTAATGAAAATAAAAATCTAAATTCTTAATAGGAAAAGAAAACATACCGCAAATTGCCGAAACCAGATCTCCTGGTCTGCCACCGGCATCGAAGTAAATGTGGGATACGGGGAAGTGATCAACGAATTAGTCATTGCGTGGATCGAACTCGTAATCCCGTTTCCCGAAAATTGAAACCTAAACAATATTTAGTTAAATATTTTTTTAAGTTAATATAATCAAATACATTTTTAAATAAAACTTACCATGTCGTGTTAGGTGGCAAGTCAGGATCTAGGCGACGCAACCTATCCCGTCCAGGTTGCGAAACAAACTCCTCAACGGACATGGCCGTGGGAGCTGAGGGCTGTGTATCCAGTGGAGGAGACGGGTGTTGGGGATCCGGAAAGCTAGTATCTGGGATTTGCGACTGACTCCCTCCCCTACTGGAAGTACCGGATCCAGTAGAGTGATGAAATCGCCCATAGTCCCTACGAATTCCAAAATGTTTACATACCGTTGAAATTTACTTACATATATAAATATAAATTCTGATAATTTAAATAATAAATTTTAAAGATAAATTTACAGATAATTTAATTTACATTACCGATTTAGGGATTTTTAGTTTTTGAGAATTTGCCGACATCGAATTTTTGAGATTTCCGAATTATAAAATTTACGGGAATTGGAGACTTAGTGATTTTAGGATATTGATATTTTGAGAAGTAGGGAATTTGGAATTTAGGGATTAATTTATGGAATTTCGGGATTTCATAAATTAAGGTTTTAGGGAGTTAGGGATTGTGGAAAATTGAAATTTCTGTAAATAGGTATTTAGGGATATTTGGATTATGGAATTCAGATATGAACATTTAATATCCTACAGATTTATAAAATTTTTGGAATTTCATATTTGGTAATTTAAAGTTTTAGATATTTACGATTTTTCCAGAATTTGGGATTTTGTAATTTAAACAAATAAAAAAATTAGTAAAATTTTACAAATCCGTCATAATTTTACTAATATTTTTATATTATAAATATTTATAATTTTCTAAAAATAAATAATTTTATAAATACTTTTCTAAATTTTATAAACCCGAAAATTCACTAAATCACAAAATTTACAAAATAAAAAACTTTTCAAACATCCTAAACCCGTACATTTCTACATTTCTATTAATTTTTAACAACCTAAATCTAACAAATTCACAAAATTCTCTAAATTCATAATTTACAAAAAAAAAACTTCGAAAAACTTACATTGGATTGTTGATTTGTTGTTCGAGATTGAGATTGTGGATGGATATGTTGATTTCCGGCGTGTTTCCGATTGGATCGATCGATTTTCGGCGACTTTTTGTTTTTTTTTTGACTTTTCGTTCTGTCGATGCGAAGAAGAAGACGATGGTTTTATTACAGGTTACCGACGGATTTCCGACGGAAATCCGAGGGAATTTCCCGCGTTTTTCGTTGAGATCGAGGCTCTTAGGCGGCAGAAATTAGGGTTTCCGACGGATTTCCGACGGATTCTAAACATTTATATATAAAACCGCGTAAATTTTTTGCATTTTATTAAATCCGAATAAAAAAAAATTTATAAAAAAAAAATATTAAATCCGTCGGAAATCCGTCGGTATTTTTTGACGGATTTCCGACGGATTTAATATTTTTTTTTTATAACTTTTTTTTTATTCGGATTTTTTTATATTATAAAAATATTACACCCGTTTTTTTTTATTCGGATTTTTTTTATTCGGATTTTTTTATAAAACAGTTTTCCGACGGATTTAATATTGTATATAACAAAAAAACCGTATTAAAAAAAAATTAATAGCCGTCCGAAATCCGTCGGTATTGTTGACGGATTTCCGACGGGTGTAATATTTTTTATATAGCAGATACATGTTTTAAAAATAAAAATTACAATCCGTCGGAAAACTGTGAAAAATCTATCGTTTAAAAGTCCGCGTGGTGACCCGATTGCATAGTTAATTAAAAAAATTTCCAAACATTTTTTCATACATAATTTTAAATATATCCGGGAATTGAATAAAAGATTTACTCAACGAAATTTTATAACAGAGAAAAAACAAAAGGCGAAAGGAAATTTATTTATTTTAAAGTTTGAAACACATATGTCTCTGTATCCGCTCCAAACTTATTTGTTTTTAGAACCTGAAACTTTTTTTTCCCTTTATTTCCTTTCGCGGAGAATCTACATATCCTTTGCAAAATTCCCTTTCGATTGCATCAACATCTATATTTAAGTTCGGACTTTCAGGTCTTTGGGCAAATTCATCATCATTGTACTGATCCTTTTTATTCTTCGGTGTACCTTCTAAATATCCGCCGCAAACATCTCTTTTGATTGCATCAACATCTATATTTAAGTTCGGAGTTTCAGGTCTCTGGGCAAATTCATAATCATAGTAGTTATCCTTACATTCATTTGAAGTACTTCCACCGTATGTATCTGACGTTTCAATCAAGCGAGATGGTTGTACGTCTTCGAGAACACTCTTCTTGTCTGGATATTTGTCGCACTGCGATTGCGTTTCCCACGAGACGTTTGGCAAGCACTGGCTCTCCGGCACTTTTGTTGATGAAGAATCTCCGATTGAGATTGGTGAGACCTATCAAATTCCCACGAGTAAGTGGGTATCTCTTCAGTGTGTGTGTCGCATTGGGTTTCGGTTTCCCACGAGTACTTTGGAAGTAGAAAGTGGTTTGCCACGATATTTGAGTCTTCATTAGGAGAGTTAGAAGACATTATTTGTGTTGTTGACAGGAATGAACGTCTGAGGAACCTTATATAGGACGGAAAACCGTCGGAAATCCGTCTGAAACCTCCGACATAATACCCCGCCAGTCCCATCGGCTGCGGATAATGCAATGGTAACCACTCAAACTTTGCCGACATCGGAATACCGACGGAATTCCGACGGAACTAATTCCGTCGTTATGTCGTCCAAAAATTAGGACAGCTTTTATCCCGCGCGCGGAAATCTGGCGGCAAATTTAATAAATGATTCTGGCGAATATTACCATAAAGTACATTATATTAGAGGGAACGCATAGGGGTTATAGTACAAAACAGCTCCAAACAAATTTTTATTCATAAATTATTAATCTGACTCTTCTGATGAACCTTCACTAGGGATGGAGTCGGAATCGTCGTCAAATTCTTCACGTAGTTCATCTTCATCCGAATGCACTAGATCATCGCCGATATGTGTGACATCAGTGACAAGGTCAATGTTATCCGTCTCCTCAACATGTGACATTTGGTTGGTTCGCGATACTTGTAGAGCATCATGTTCCGGAACTCCATATATTTTTCCTCGCGGATTAATTGGAGTTACTGTCATCCAAGGATCTGTCCTCCGCCCAACTCGAGGATATGGAATGTAGCAAACCTATTCATTAACGGTGGATGTTGTTTATATACAAAAATAACAAAACCTAACGTATAAATATAACGGAAAACCTATCAATATATTGATACCTGGTCTGCTTGAGATGCAAGGATAAATGGATCGTAATGATGTAATTTCCGGCTTGAATTTATCGAAATAACACCAAGACGGTCAATTCGAACCCCACTACCATTGGATGGATCATACCAATCGCACATAAACACAATGCACCTCAAGTCCAACATTCCTGGATAGTGGATTTCCAAGATTTCTTTTAAATGGCTATAGTACATGGTATCACCTGATTGCGCCGAAATACCATTGTCCGAAGTTGGCCTTTGACGTCCTTCGTCACGAATTCTGAACGAATATCCCCTAGTGCAAAATCTCGGATATGAAGTCGCGGTGCTGCGTAAACCATGAGAAAACTCCACTAACCATGTCGGGAGGGTTTGACCACTTGGTAAACCTTTGGAAACCTAAAAACAATATAAGTAAGCAATCAATAACATATGAACGTGAAAAACTTATAAAATAAGAGTGAGGAGTTATATTTAACGTACAAAAAATTTCAACCACTCCGGGAATTCTTCATCTTTTAATACAGCAAGTTCGGAATCTGTCTTATCAGCATGGTAAGTTTGTGCTAGGGACATGTATATCCTGTAACATAACAATTGTTATTAGATGAAGACAAATAATTGCACAAATTTAGTATGAGAAATGGTGTACCTTTCATACTCTCCAAGTTCGTCACAATTTCTGAGGATATATGTATGCAAATGTGTGACCTCTTGTGGTGATAGTATGCGTTTCTTCCCTTTTCCACTTACGCGGCCCACTTGCGCAAACAACTCAGGTACAACCACGGGATACACTGCTTTCTCACCTCTATCATCATGTCGCGCCGGCCGTCTACCTTTAGTCCGGACATCCGAAGGAAAGTAATATTCGGCAAAGTGTGATACTTCTTCGTTTAGACTTTGTGCAACAATAGATCCCTCAACTTTGCTCAAATTTTTTACCTTTTTCTTCAGGTGGAACATGTAACGCTCGAACGGGTACATCCATCGGTATTGAACAGGGCCTCCTAATGCTGCTTCTCGTGGGAGGTGAATAGGAAGATGTTCCATAACATCAAAAAAAGACGGTGGAAATATCTTCTCAAGATTACAAAGGAGCACCGGGATGTTGGCCTCTAAAGACCGGATCCCGTCCGCTGTTAGTGTCCGTGAACATAAATCTCGAAAGAAAGCCCCAACTCCTACAAACGAAAAGTAATCAAGTTAGTACATATATAGTAACATTATATTAGTAATAAACTAAAGAAAATTATGAAATATACCTCCAATTGCTTGATGGATGTCTTGTGGAAGAAGATTAGAAAATGCAAATGGAAGAAGACGTTGCATCACAACATGGCAATCATGACTCTTCATTCCAATAAACTTCCCTTCCGTCGAATCCACGCAATTACGCAGATTAGATGCGTAGCCGTCAGGAAATTTAACAAAATTTTTAATCCATTCAAAGAAAACTTCCTTCTTACCCGCGTCTAACCGGTACGCAGGCATCGGCAATCTACCATTAGGCAAAACATGAAGGGATGCCCTTGAACAAATCAATGGCAAGTCTAATCTAGATTTCCAGTTATCTTTTGTCTTTCCTGGTACATTTAAAATGGTGTTCATGATGTTGTCAAAGAAATTCTTTTCAACATGCATGACATCTAGATTATGCCGCAGTAGATGATCTTTCCAATAAGGTAAATCCCAAAAAATACTTTTCTTATGCCAATTGTGATATTCCCCACAGCCGTCGACGGGGTGATGGCCATTACCCCACATTCAGGAGTTCGCTCTGCACCAAAATCTCGTAACTGTTCCAATATGCTGCGACCATCTATCTCTGGAGGTGGACCAGTAAACACTGGAAAATTCTTTATAAAATGTCTTCTAGACCGACGATATGGATGATTTGTCGGCAAAAAACACCTATGGCAATCAAACCATGAAGTCTTCCTTCCGTTCTGCAATTGGAATGCTGAAGTATTGTCTTGGCAATAAGGACATGCCAATCTTCCATGCGTTGTCCATCCAGATAACATACCGTACGCCGGAAAATCGCTAATGGTCCACATAAGAACCGAACGCAAGTTGAAATTCTGCTGGATTGAAACATCAAATGCCTCAACACCATGCTCCCACAACATCTGCAACTCATAGATCAATGGTTGGAGGAATATATCGAGTGATCGTCTTGGATGATCTGGCCCAGGAACTAGAACTGAGAGAAACAAGAACTCTTGCCGCATGCACATAGAAGGAGGCAAATTGTAAGGTGTTACGATGACCGGCCACAATGAATATTTTCTTCCATGCTTTCCAAATGGGTTGAAACCATCAGTGGATAAGCCGAGGTATACATTTCGGCGTTCGTATGCGAAATCTGGATATACCGATTGAAAGTGTTTCCACGCTTCTGCGTCAGAAGGATGCGTAATATCTCCATCTTGATTATGCTCTGCATGCCATCTCATAGCCTTAGCAGTGCGTTCTGATTGATACAGCCTCTTCAACCTCTCTGTTAATGGTAAATACCACATCCGTTTGAAAGGAATCTTCACTCTGCCACTTGTGTCTTGGAACCGTGGTTTACGGCAAAATTTACATTTTTTCCTGTTCTCATCTTCCCTCCAGTATAGCATGCAGTTGTCGATGCACACATCTATTATCTGGTAGGGCAAACCAAGACCGGCAACAAGTTTCTGGACCTCGTAGTATGATGCTGGAGAAAGATTATCCTCTGGCAAAACATCTTTCACAAACTCGGCGAATGCATCAACACATTCTTCGGACAAATTGTAATCGGTCTTCATGTTCATCATCCTACTAGCAGAAGATAACGGTGAATGCCCTTCCCTACAACCGCTGTACAGTGGTTGCTTTGATGCGTCTAACATATCAAAAAACCTTCGAGCTTCTAAATTAGGTTCTTCAACCCTATCATCCTCATAACCACCCGACTGCAAATTCTCTCTAAACGCGTCGTTAACCATCGCAACCGTACTTACCCCAATATCTACTTCCGTTGTACGTTCTTCTACGCTATCCGGAAAATAAGGTGCATTACTACTAGTACTACCATATTCGTAATTGCTTTCTCCATGTAAAAACCAAACCTTATATCCCGGCCTAAATCCATATCTATATAAGTGATTCCAAATAGTATGAACCGCAACACTAATTCTGTTACAGCAATTAGAACATGGACATTTGATATCCTGACCTTTTTTTGCTGCATCTTGGTTTCTGGGTAAATTCATGAACTCGCATATACCTGCAGCGTAAGCGGATGTTAATAAGTTCGAGCCCATATCCATCATTGGCTCGTCCATCCAAGACCGAAAATATGAACTCATCGCTAACAAATTTTTTTGATTTGTAAAATTGTGTTATGAATGAACGAAGAAACGAAGGAACTTATATAAAACGGATTTCCGTCGGAATTCCGTCAGAAATCCGTCACAAAACTCCGACATAACACCCCACCAATCCCATCGGCCACCGCTAACGAATGGTAACCACTCAAATTTGCCGACATCGAAAATATCGGATTTCCGTCGGTAGTCCGTCGGAAAGTCGTCAGAATATTACGATAGATTATTTTCCGTCGGAATTCCGTCGTTCGTACCGTCGGTATTCCGTCGGAATACCGACGGAATAGATGTTAGTCGGAAATCCGTCGGTAAGCCGTCGGAAAATTCCGACGGAAATATTGGCCGTCGGAATTTCCGTCGGAATAGTAGCTGTTTTCTTGTAGTGACCATTCGGAGCCGTAAAAAGAAGAAATTCATTTTTAAGACCGGTTTTGTCAATTCATTTACATTTTATTAAGGGTCAATCCCTTCTAAACCAAGTTAATCAGTCGTAATTTGATAATCCCTCCGACCACGTGACTCTCATTGGATCTGTCAATTCAATTCATTAACATTAAATCTTCGAAATGAAGCTTGAAGTTGGCCTAGTAATCCAGAAAGTCCACATATTCTCCGGTGGTTGAGAAAAAAATCTTCGAGATCATATCTTTCTATAGAACATGCATACAGGTATACACGTACGTACACTAATAAATATTAAAGAGCAGGTGAGTCGATTCATTAAAGGGCCCTTTTTTTAATTAGAGAGGCAATTCTTCTTTGATTAGCCGCTATTCGACTTTTTTACGTTGAATACATTCCATTGATTTAATTTTATATGATATTTTAAATTTTTTCTAAATTTAAGTTATGAGAGAATGACATGTATCACTAATTTTTTTGACATTTATTTTTTTAATTTATTTATTAAAAAGAAAAAATAAATGTTTTTAATAATTTTAATAATTAATTTCTACAATTTAATAGCTAAATTTAATATAAATTAACTCCAAAAATTAAAGTGTAACATAAGGATAACCAATATTTTAGCAGTGTCTGTCAATATCTCGGTAGAGTTTGCCAATGTTTCGACAGAGTCTGGTATTTCTAGATATTGGCAGACAATATTTCGGTAGAGTCTACCAATGTTTCGGTAGAGTGAATTTTTTAATAGATGCTTTAAAAGTCTTCTAAAATAATGGTAGACTTATATCTCAGTCTGCTAATCTACCAATATCTCGACAAAGTCTACCAATATCTCGACAAATTCTACAAATATCTCGGTAGAATCTGACAATAATTTTGGTATTATAAAAAAAATTAAATCCATAATAGATTATTTCAGCAATAAAATATTAATAAAGTTATTTTAGTTATTTCAAAACAAAGAGTATATTATTTTAGCTAATTTTCTATATTTACTATGTTGGTTTTTAAATATATGCAACACGTAGACGGTATCTACTATTTCAATATACTTGAGTTCACATAAAGGTCCAAAAAGAAAATATATAATTATATCATAATATTTATTTTCACCAAGATGTGAACGCTGGCTTTGTCAATTGACTAACCAATAATAAAATTCTATAAGTTAAAATAGAAACACGAACGAAGTAGCATTTTATTTATTAAACGCCTTTTTTATTGGTGGTCGGTTCTAACTTTCTTTCAAACGAGTAATGTTTTTGTATATATATACTGAAACATATCTCCGATATTTCATGGGATAATTGTAAAATTATTATTTTGGTATGTTAATTTTCAAAAATATCACAATAGATCATCCATTGTAAAAATGACATTAATTAGAGACTTTTAAATTCTAAATTTTAAAATTCTAAACTTTAAAAAAAATTTTGACTTCAAACAAATCCTAAACACTCGAAACAAAATTCTAATATAAAATAGTTAATCTGAATATAAATGATATTTGAAATAAATAATTTTAGAAAAGTGATATTTTTGCTTTCTGCAAATTTTTTTAAAAATTTATATTTTTTAAAAATAACAATTCAAAAATGATATTTTTCAAAAAATTTCATATTTCATCCCATTGATCTCATAACACACATTCACATTCTTTCCATACATATACCCATTGACCTATGTGAATATAGAATTAATTCCATACATACATGTCCTATGTAAATATAAAATTACTTGATAACCAGTGAAATTAGCGTTGCAGGTGAAAACAAGATCCATTTTTCATCAGGTTCTTAAGATTAAGAATACAGATTAGTAGTCAAACGACCCAACTCATAAAATTTAATTTTTTTTCAGATTCAGATTATTATCATCACAAATAATAATCTTCAACGGTCAACACACAATATGCGGAAACAATACAACAACTAACCAATCACAACATCCAATAAATTCCATACTTTATTGAATCTAAACCAACTCCACTTCCAAATTCAACAACCAGTTCAATAAACCAATTAACAATCCAACACAGTTTCAGAATTACTAACACCCTACCAATTCTAACAACAACGAACAAACAATCGAGCCACTTGATCATCTCTTCTTCCCGGCCACGATTTCACGATTACACCTTGTCTTTATCTGCATCACATGGTTATAAGAGATGCGTGATTATTATCACAAATACTCAGTGAGACGGTCATCCCATCTACTAGGTTATACACACATGCATAAGAAAGAGATATAATACCAGGATGAAGAATCAACAACGCACAACATGAACAAACAAACAAGAATCCTATAACTGCACATGCGTCGATCGACACAGAGAAACTGCGTCGATCGACGCAACATCACAAAACCCAGAATCGAACCTATCCTCTCCTGGTTCGATTCTAGATCGCATCACAATCGATCCCCTGCACAAATCCACTCAAAACCACACGAAATCCACCAAATAACAACAAACAATCGCATCATATCAATCTTTTAACCCAGATAAGACATGGTCACGCACTCACCTCAGATCTGGAAGGAAAAAAGGAAGGAAAAGGATGAAAAGCACGAAGAACACTCCCCAAGGATCCAAAATCCTCTCCCAAATGCGATCAACGAGCCCAACAACGATCTCCAGAACCTCCCAAACGAATCTCTTTCTCACAAACTCTCTGAAAAACTCTCTGGAACTTTCTGGAAATCTCTGGAACTCTAAAACCCTAAAAAACGCGGCCACCCCTTTATATAGGGAAGCCCTAGGGTTTTCACCCTTAACCGGCCCGCAAACCGACAACTTAAATCGATCCAACCAATTCAATTTAACCTTGCGTCGATCGACGCACACACCACCTGCGTCGATCGCCACACGATCAAAAATCATAATTTTTGGTTCGCGATCGTTACAAGAAGAGTAGTATAATTCACAACCTATCTCAAAATACAGATTAGTATAGTAGTAAAATTCACAACTCATCTCAAATTATGTCTATCAATTAAATGTGATGAATCTTATGATGTAACATTAGGGCAACATGTGAACGTGGCAAGTTATATTACACACAATTAGATAAGCCATTAATTTCTATCTCCAACAAGAATCGGCACAACATAATTGATGTTCAAATAAAATTACACAAAAAATTATAGGATACATCACACCAATCGGAGAGCTCTTAGTAATCCAAGAAATTGTCTGGATTTTTTTTGGGGGGGAGGGGGGGGGGGGGGGGAATGATACTCTTCGTCCAATTATAGTCTTACATAATTAATATAATATAGTGTAACTAAATATAATTAAATTACTGTCAATATCTTCACCTAGAAAAGAAGTGAAATTGTAATCCTAACATGTTATGCTTTGTCGTTTTACATACAGCTAAACCTCTACAAAATGTTGGACTTTAAAAAATTATTAATTTAGAGTTATATTAATTAATCAATATTAATATATAGAAATATATTTTTTTAGGTAATATTTTTCTTAAAATAATTCTTCGAATGATGTTATATTAAGAACCTAGTAATATTTTTTTAAAATCAAATAAATTATAAAAGTATTATTTTGTGGTTAAAATTGCTAATTATGTTCAATTTAGATTTAAGTTCAATTTTCTTTATATGAAATAATATATTTATTTATTTTTCCGTATGTTGGCACCTATTCTATTTTCATTAATAACATTGACAATAAGTTTATTTATATCGTAATAACCAAGTAAGATTTTGTCGTTTCTAAATTTTTTTTCATTTCTAATGATGTTGTAGTGTCGACCTTGTTGTTAACGCATTGCACCAAACTACTAATAGTGTGTATGTAAATTCTTTTAAAAATTAAAAATTTGACAAAACAAATCATGACATATTGTGATCAATTGTGTTCAATAGTCATTTGGATAAACCCGTATGAATTATTCAATTTATGAATAACAATATTTTTTTTTGTTCAATGTGATAACTATCGATAATATTGCTTTTTGTTAGTTTTAATAGTGAATTTGAACATTTTGATTAGACATTATTTTTTTAATTTATGTAAATTGTAAAAATATTCATATTGATATTTTATTATTTGATTATAACTTTATATAAAATATGATATTTACTATAGCAATAGAAACTATTTATACCAATTTAAAGAGTACTTATTTGTTAAATAAATATGTACAACTCATATTTATTTGAATTGTATCATAAGTATAAATTATGTTAGATTTGACATGTTCTAATATCTTAAGTAAACTTCAAATACAAATAAATTATTTAATGTTTTAAAACATTAAAATATATAAACATAAAATTTATAAATGGAATTTTTTTTGTTATTTTTGAATTTAATGTTCAAGAAAGCGTTAGGCGCTAAGCGGACGGTGACCCAATGTCTAGTGCCTAGAACGCTTAATCGAAGCCTATGTGATTTAATAGACGGTCTAAACGTTTTAGAAAAATACATAATATATTTAGTAAAATATATAAAAACCATAATTTATAAATGATAAATTTATATTGTACTTATATTTATCATTTTATAACAAAATATATAGAATATTACGATTTATAGATAGGAAAATGTATATATTCTAATACCATAATATTTTAGGCGGAAAAAACGGTAATCTCCACGGTCTATAGGGGTCTAGCACCTAAACGCCGCCTAGGCCAACGCCTAGAACGCTTTTTAGAACACTTATTAAAGAATATTTTTGTTACTTTCAAATTCTCTTGTGTTAAAAAAAAAAAACTCAAAAGAATAATTATATTTGTTGTTATAAATTTGGGAACGTTTTTTATAAAACATATCATAATTTCTTTTAAAGATTTTGTAAGTCTTTATTGTTAATTTTCAAACATAATATATATTTTGTAAAAATATATTATGTTTTAGAATGCTATGTCACAATAAATTTTGGAAGAGTGATTTTAGAGAAGACACGTAAATTTTTTTGAAAAAATCACTTCCCAAATAATGTATCTAATATAATATAGTAAGGTTTTTTCAAACCAAAGTTATGAGAGGCTGCCATGTGTCACCCACTCTTTTGATATGTGTTTTTTAAATTTATTTATTTAAAAGAAAAATAAAAATTTATATCTAATAACTTTGACAATCAATTCCAACAATTTAATAGCTAATTCTAATGTTAATTAATTCCAATAAGTTGTAATATATATTAGCCATTGTTTTTTTCTTTTTTTGGTACCATAAAATATATGATTTCAAATTAAATGTGTTATTGTAAAATTGTAAACGGTTTGGAAAATATATATTTTATTTATTGAACCAAACAATATACTACATCAACAAAATTTAATAGCACATAAAAAAAATTGTGCAATTATTAAATTAAAACCCAACAATATACTACACCAAAAAAAACTTAATAACACATAAAAAAATAATTAGTGCAATTAAAAAAATTTCTACTAGAGAAAATATTAACCAAGAACTTTTGAAAAAAAAATCTACTCCACCACAAATTGTGAATCCATAAAAACTCTTTTTATTTTTATTATTCATTCCACACTGTAATCACGACGAGAAAAACATAATACAATTCACCAATGAGTCGATGTGAAAGACAAAAATTACATCAAAACGATCAAAAGAGAGACAAAAATACAATCAAACAATAATTATTCTCTTTTTACGATTGAAAGTTCTAATGAAATAAACATAGAGATAAGTTCCAACATCTCTATTGAGATGATGCATATGTTTAAGTAAAGACGCCAAGAATACTACAACTTGTCGGATCAATAAATTTCTTTTTACGAACGTGTTTGATGCAAGAAAAAAGAAGACCAAACATATTTCTTAACTTTACTTTACATTTTTATTAACTTATATAATAAATATCTCCTACAAGTTTATGTCAATTCATATACAAATTTTTATTAATAAACAATCTCTTTCTTTTACATATAACATTGTATCAATAATTTGGTACAAATGTTTAATTTTCGAACCTAGATAATTATTTAGTATAAACATCAAATTTTGTAATATTAAATTTATAAATAATCAATAAATTAAAATATTACTGCATATTTTACAATTTTAATTTTTAAACCCACGCATCGCGTGGGCAATTTCTAGTAAGGGATAAAGTTGAGTCCATTTGCAAAATGACATGCATTAACTTGAAGTTATGATTAAATGTTTTTATTATCTCAATAGAATGGATGTTAATATCATAATAGACTATCTAATTATAATAATACACGTTCTTATGTATAAATTTAGAAGAAATCAAGGTTGTTATCCTTAATGTTGATAGATAAATTTAGAAAAATTTATGTGTAAGGAATCAATTATTAATTTTGGAAATTTTTTTATTAATTTATAGTGATTATTAATTTAGAATATTAATTTACAAAGTATTAGTTTATAAAAATTCTACTGTATTTAGCTTACTGTCATATTTTTTTGAGAAAGGGCTTGCTGTCATATTGGCAGTTTTTAATAGGTATATATTTTAGAAAGAAAAAAAAACTCAACTAACTAATATTCTTTCTTATTGATAACTAATACAATGAAGATATAGCGCATATGGATATTTGATTCACAGAAGATCTCTTGAAAATGATCTCTTGAACTAACTAATATTATTTTCGAACTGACATCATATGGTTTTTGGAAAATAAAACATCTTATGTTCTATGTGATTTCGATCGCGTCTTATAAAGTGCGTGTTCAGGGTCGGTTCTAGACCAAAGCAGGTGAAATTTGTATTTTAGACGCCAAATTTATTTTATAAATTTAACAGCATCAAATTTGTTATTTTTTTCTGGCAGTCTATGGTCTAGAGCCGACTATGTGCATGTTTATTTATTCTTTAACGGTCGATCTTTGATATTCTTGAAAATCATATGCAAAAATTGATAATCAAACAGTTTTATTAAAAATAATATTTTAATTTTTTAATACAAAAATATGAGTTGTTTTAGTATGGTAAACAACTCATATTTTTGTATTATTAGAAAAACATGAAAAACATTTTTAGGAGTGGCGGTCCTAAATTTCGAGTGGTAAAAATACATTCTTCAATTCTAGATTAAGATCTAGTTTTATATCTATGGATTTCTCTTGTTCATTTTGTTTTCGTCGTAACAGAAAAAAAAAAAAATTGGGTTTCTATATATTGCCAAAAATAAAAATAAAAATACCGGGTTATGTATATAGAGAGATTTATGCTAATCATGGATAAGTCAATGGATTATTGATTTGTGCAGTACTAAACAAATACAAATAGATAATGGTATATATAATTTACATGATTGCAAAATAACAAATCCTACTGATGAATCAATGAATCTTTAAGTTCCCATCTGATATATTTGTCTGGTTATAAAAAATCAAATTTATAAATTTGAACATTAAAAAACTGAAGCCAATATCAAGTATGAAGTAAAGCAATTTGATTTTATTGCTACATGATTAGAATTTGATTTTATTGCTACATGATTAGCATTTGATATTGACTCATTGTTTTTTTTCCTTATGTTAAAAAAGAAGAAGAAAAGACCCAAAATGGTCGCCACTCTCACTATATAAAGTCAAAGAGGTATCTCACATATTCTCTCACTAACTCAAAAACAAAAGAGTCGAGAAATTTCAAGATCCAATCCAAAAACAAAATCGAATCATGATTTCAATTGTGATTATCACTAAGCTACTTGTGGAATACACGGCAGCTCTCGCTAAACTCACCGCCGGGATTCTCCCACGGCGTTCCGGCGATAGAAACGCTTTACGGATCGGCGGTTTCCTCTTTCCTTCACCTTCGTCGTCTTCCATAATTCCTGATTTCTCCGCTCACCTCGTCGATTTCTGATTGTGTTTCGCAGTTTTTTGGCTTCAGATTTGCTCTGATCTAATCGACTGAGATTTTTACCGGAGTGTCTCGTCGTTTCTGGGTTTCGAGTCAAATTAGAGGCTTTTGTAAATCATGTAGAGATGATTGGTTAATGGTTTTGTTTTGCATGTGATTTTGGATTTTTGCCACTATATTTATCTCGATCTGTAATATTGCATAACTAAAATTAAGTTATTGATTTTGGTTTATTGCAATATGAGAATCTTATTTTATTCATTACTGTCAATTTGAAGTCATTGCTCACGTCAAAATGAAGAAGACCACGATGACAATTTGGTCGTTTAGGCTTATTAATTTTCTACTTAATTAATTTAAAATACATAGCAAGGGGTCAAGTTGATAATTACAGACTTACAGTGGAGTATTATTGTATTAAACAATGTACTTGTTTGGTTAAAAGACTCTGAGCATTCAACTAATCAAATTAATGGGGAGTTTTATAATGCACAAGCCAATCTTTGTAGAATCTTTACCTAGTAACTACACTAGTTCCAAAGCTACCGTAAATAAATACCGGAATATAAGAACGATATTAATGTTAGTTTTTTGTTTTATTTTTTTACATTAAAATCATTATTATATAATTACAAATAAATCAACCAATAAGAAGAAATCCTGCAAAATATTAATGGTAATAACACATTAAATTTTACATAGAAACTAGAGAAAATCTTATAATATGAAACAAAATAAAAACCCTAAAATATTTTATATTTTGGGACAGAGGGAATAATTAATTGTGATGATAAAATATGGATGTCACTTGTGAGTTAATGGAAAACAAAAATTTCCCCTCATTTTATTTGGAATCTACTAAAAAATTAACTTTTTGGAACACTTTTGGAAGAGACTTTTCCGGTAACAAAATGAAGTAGAAAATTTTCATCTGAAACAAAAGGTTTTGTTTGATAAAGAAAACATCTTAGTATGTCTAGTAGAATTGAGAAAAATTATTTCGCTTCTTATGTGTGTACAATCACAGCGATATGTTTTACTGAATTAAATCATGAAAACCATAATGAAAATTCTCTTAATTACGAAACCAAAGTCCATGATCTTGAAACGTAAGTTTTTTTTTTTGTCTTTCACAAATTTTATATAACTGAGATTAAAAGAAAAAATAAATCATTTGGGGTACTTATATGCTAGTTTATTTAACTTAATAATTAATACTGATAATCAAATTTATGGGTATATTATATGTAGGCCGTAGGCGTTAATGGAATACTGAATTATGTTTATATATATATGGTCATTTTATATTCAAATTCGAATCGCAAATATAATGAAAGCACATCACTTGTGTTTGAACTTTGATGCTTTCATTTGATTTTATATTTACAATTTATCATCTATATATAATTTAAAGACAATAAAATATTGTACTTTTAAGAATCTAACGAAAAAATGTAGACGTTTAAAAAATAGTTCAACTTACAAAACCACGATTTGAAACTGATTGGTTTGAGCAAATTATGAATAAATGTGGCAAACATTCATTACTTGTGAAAATTTATATCTGCCAAAGCTCAAAGATTGTTAGCATAACTCAAAGTCTTAGTAAGTTTTTTAACATACGACGACGTATTAGGTGGGGGTTGTTGTTGTTGGTTTGTGGGATGTTTAAATGAAAAAATATATATTGTTGTCTACATGATGCTAGACAAGAAACTCCTCCATGCCTTACTACCATATAACAATTTTTTTAGTCTTGATACGAAAATATTCTAAATTTTTATATATATGAATACATATAGAGGAATCTATATATATATATTACATGAAAAGCTATAATATGGGAGAGATATATAGAGACAAAGTTGGCTGGATTTAAATAGATGAAAAGAGCTCAATCACGCAAATTTTTTTTGAAAGTTTTGGACCGATTATTGATGCGTTTTAAGTTATCATAATTCCCATAGAATTATATCTCTATTTAAAATCACTCAATTCATCTGTGGTTTTCAAACTTTTCCGACCACGTTAATTGTCTATTTTGAATTGTAGTATACATCTAATCCGACTAATCCAAAGAATAAACAAACTTTTTTTTTTTCCTTTTTTTCTGTGAAACAACTTTTTTTATCAGTTCGTCATGTTAAGTAATCCAGGTAAATGTCTACAACACAAAATGACTAAAGTGTAACTCGATTGTTCAACCGAAGAATTAAATTATCTGCCAAAAAAACTTTTTTTATTTTATCGGTTCATCATATTAAGTGATCCAGGTAAATGCCTACAACACAAAATGATCAAAGTGTAACCAAATTGTTCAACCGAATAATTCTATTATATGCAAATTTTCATCAAAAAAAAAAGAATTATATGCAAATTTACGTCTTAAAACTCATGCCATTACCCGCGGATAAGATTTTTTTGGTTTACTTATAAACAGGACCGTCTCAATTTTTTGTTAGGCCCTAGGCAAAAAATAAAATTTGAACCCTTTTCAAGAAAAATTAAAAAAATAAAAATAATTTAGATCCTTTTTCTTTAAAAAATTTTAAATTTTTTTACGTGGACCCTGTGCGATAGAACCCCTTGCGCCTCCTCTTAGACGGCCCTGCTTATAAAAATATTGAGTCTTGTGGTCTGTATATTTTATTTGGCAATAAAGTTTACTTTTAAAGTCATATTCCATTTCTTTTAAAAACAGCTAAAAGTAGAGAAAAAAGAATTATGCATCAAGGTGAGGTAAGAACAGTGTGAAAGCTACGATTTACTCGAGATTTTTGCGTTCGGTAGACGCGTCATGGCATCACCCGTCATGGTTGTATTTAATAAAGACCTTCATAAACCACAAAGACAAAAAAAAGTTGTTTTGTTTTTGAAACATAACAAAGATAAATTATTAAGCTCTTATTCTTTACCAACCCATTTTAAAGACTTTCAGAACACGAACAAATGAGAGTTCCGAACATTTGGCTAATAATTTTTTCGGTATCCGGAGGTAGTATTTGGATATTGCGCTTTAAAGAATAACCCTTTGTACTAAAAGAGATTTGAACCCGGAGCACAAGAAAATTAATTTCCTTGTGTTACCACTTACCATTATACCACCACACATTTGGTCAGTCTCATATTCTTAAAACACTTACCATTATACCACCACACATTTGGTCAGTCTCATATTCTTAAAGCCATTAATCACAAATATTTAAGTATAATATCATTTGTCCAATTTGTTCTATAGAAAGAGTATAGAGTCGATCTATGGGTGCATTGCAGATGTGGACGAGACATTTACTATTGTATCATCACTTGGATTGCATCGTTTCCCATCTTTTTTATTTGGTATAGTTATCACCTAACCTGCATGGAAACGGAAACGGAAACGTGGAATCGAAATATTAGGAAACGCAGAAACGATTTTTCTTAAAAAAAAAAGAAATGAAAACATTTTGGAAACGTGTATATATTTATATATATATATATATATATATATATATATATATATATATATATATATATCATGAAACCAAAATTATCAATAGCTTTAAAATATTTGAGACAGCACAAATCTAATCCGACTCGAACAAAAAAACATTTCGTTTTTGTATACGACTTCACAATTTTAATAATCAATAACAAATCTACTGTAATTGAAAAAAATACCTTGTTTATCTCTTCTACTCTTCGACGTTTTTAGGTTACGGTGACGATTAGAAAAAAATAATGTATTAGTGTTTAATAATTAGGTTTTAAAACTTATTAAAAATATCAAACAAATCCCTATATTTTTAAAATATTTATTTAATTTGTTTCCAAAATCAAAATTAGTTAAAAAAAAAAAAAACCAAAATTCGCGTTTCCAATTTTGGAAACACGTTTCTGGTCGCGTTTCCAAAACGTTTCCAAATCGGGATATTTAGGAAACGCGTTTCCATCGCGTTTCTTCGCGTTTCCGTCGCGTTTCCGTTTCTGAAACGTTTCCGAAATAGAAACGCCACTTTTTTCACGTTTACATGCAACGTACGTTATCACTAGTTTCCAACAAGTTACAGTTATTAGTTTTTTTTTTATGACTCAGGGTAAATCTTAGATTTATAAAGTGGCCCAGACTAATTTCTGGAGTAGGTGCAACCTATGAATAGATTTTTTCTCTGGATAAATCTTTTGATATCACTACAACTATGAATTATTGTTGGTGTGAACGAAATTTATTGAATTTCTATCTAATTCCATGGTCAATACGTACTACCCCATAATAGTTGTAATCGATACAACCTTTGACATATGCTCTGAAGAGAAAAGCTTTCCATCACATATCATATTATCATTTTTTTGTTTTTGTTAATCGGAGTCTGAGAGAAATCTAGGCTTCACCCAAATTACATGTGAAAATCCAGATATTTTTTTACCTAAGTCGTCTACAATAGTCAACCATGATTGAAATCATAGTTGAAAGATTCGAACTCTGATCCTTTAACTAACATGACGAATCTTCAAATAGTAGCTAAACTACGTACCATGCATGAATTAATTCATATATATTATATATAGAGGGAAACAATACTTTTTAAAAAAGTTTCAAAAAATAAAAATAATAATAATCAGGGCCGGCCTTGACTTGTGCGATGCCTAACACAAATTTTAGAAATGATGCCCTTTACAATAGCTAAGTTTTATAATTAAAAAAAAAAGAGTCAAAACCATAAAAATATCATTACAATTTAAAGCCTGAAACAGAGTATGATGCATACATAACATAACCAAAGAAAGACAAGAACTCCAAAAACAGAGACACGAGCCTGATACAAAGAGGTACCTTACAAATTCTCAACAAATAATAAACCCACCTACAGAAAGGAGAAGGCTTACCAACCAACCAAGGGGGCGATCGTAACAGGCATATCGATAGGTTATTGACGAAAAATAACTCTCCTTGCTTTCTTTCCTGCAAAATCATTTATCAACTTTGGATAATCGAGCTTTTCAATCAAATCTTGCTCTATTGATATCATCGACAAACCATTCAATCGCTCTTGAGACATAGTCGAACGTAGATAATTTTTTATGAGCTTCAACTTTGAAAAACTTCTTTCCACCGTAGCAACTGAAACCGGAATTGTCAATAATATACGATAAGCAATCCATGTGTTCGGATAACAACCATCCATTCTTTTTAAGAACTCCAACACTTCGACCGCCTTTGTAATTTCTCTTGGCAACACTTCTCTTAGAAGTTGAAGTTCCGCAAACAAATCTCTTCCTTCCACATCAGAATGCTCGTTATGCTTTAGAGAAGCTTCAAGTTTCATACAAAATGTCATCAATTCACCATCTGTTATTGACTTTAGTTTCTTTACACCGAACAAAAATCCAAAAGTTTCCTCATAACATTTAAACTGCTCATATCTGACCTCAAGAGACATTGTAGCTTGATCCACTATATTGATGAAGTAATCAATCCAAAAACTCTCCTCCGCTGTTAACGTACTTTCATCAACTTCCTTAACATCTTCACCATATTGCAATTTTCTTTTTATCAAACGCTTTGGTTTCCTGGAAATATTGGTTCAATCTCCATTTCAATGGCAATTTAAATAGCTTCAGCTTTTGCTTTCTCAAAACCAATTTCTCTATAACTTTTCAAATAACCAAGAAGCCCATCTAATTGAGAAATCGCAGCCTCAAGATCCATATCCTCTGATTGTAACGTTTTGCTCACTATATTGACAACATAAAGTAAATCATACCAAATTACCATTCCAAATAAGACCTCAAATCCTCCAATTCCATATATTTTACTCATTGCAAGAGACTCAACATCACTACGGTGCCCTGGATTATCACTATTTTCAGCCAAGTAAAACAAAGCATCACGTATCTTTGAAGCTTGAAATCTTATGGGTTTAACACTATCAATGCGACTTTCCCAACGAGTTTGTGATAATGGTTTAAGTGTAATACCATTCACCATCACTCTGTACACTTCCCAATTGTTGGTTGAAGCCGCAAATAGGCAGTATATACGTTGAACAATGCCAAAAAATGAAACAGTTTTCTTGGATGAAGAAGCCATATCACAAAGTGCAAGATTGAGACTATGACATCCACAAGGAGTATAAAATGCCCTTAGGTCTACATCAAGCAATCTTTTCAGAACTCCTTTATGTTTTTCTTTCATATTTTGCCCATTGCCATAACTTTGCCCTCTTATATCGTCGATTTCTAACTTAAGATCAGCCAATGTATCTCGAAGAGTGTTAAAAATCCCTTCTCCCCTCTTGTCTTTGATTTCGAAAAAGTTCAAGAAAAACTCTTCAATCTTAGGTGAACTTGCCGAAACATCCACACATCGAATTAAAAAGGTCATTTGCTCTTTACGGCTAACATCCGGAGTAGAATCTAGAATGACTGAAAAATATTTTGCTTGTTGAATCTTGTTCAAGATCATCATCTTAATCTCACTAGCAAGCAATTCTATCAATTCATTTTGAATCTTATGACTGAGATAATGGTAATGAGTTTCACCTTTTTCAATCCGTTGCATATGTTCCTTCATTACTGGATCAAAGCCTCCAATCATCCTAATAAGAGCCAAAAAAATTTCCACTGTTTGGATCAGTGACCTTTTCATTTTCTCCACGAAATGCTAAATTTCTTTTAGCTAGAGTCTTAACCACTGCAATTATTCTCAACATCACATCTCTCCAATGCTTCCTCTCCTTGTTAATTTTCTCCTGCAAATGCTTGTCAATAGTTTCATTTCTTTGTAGACTCACTTCTAGCTCTGTCCATCGAGTCATACAAGTAATATGCTCATGAGTTTTTTCATGTTTGTTTAGCCTACGCGACGCATTTCTCTAGTCATCGAATCAAGTACTTGCCAAAATAGGAGGATTTGTTTCTTGAGTGAATAACTTGCAGCAAAAACAAAAGACCATATCTTTAGCTTTTGAGTAAATGAGCCATCTTCTGTCTTGCCTCTCTCCATTCTTCATTTTTCTTTTATAGTATGAATAAGTGAAACACCTATCATTACCATCTCTTGAAAAAATATAACTAGCCGATGGTCTTGCCGGTGGACATTTCTCAACCAAATAATCTCTCATCCTCTGTTCAATCTTCCCCCAATTTCCAAGATCATCCATATCCACATTCTCATGAACACCTTTAATGTCATCAACGTTTCCATGTTCTTCCATGTTTTCATTCTCAAATTGTTCTTTGTACTTGTTAATACAATCAGCACCATCTCCAACAAGTTCCTCTACATCTTTTTCAATAAGAGTAACAAACTTTTCATCTGCCTTGTTTATCCCAATCCTAGGAGTCTCATTAACTTTAGAAGTCTTAGTTCTTGTGACATACCTGAAAAGATTATTTGTTTGAGATTTCACTACTTCGTCTTGTCTTTGCTTTCTTTTCCTATTTTGAGCTCCACTTGGTTGTCTTCTAATGCTTCCAGCTGGTGGCATTTTATCTACATCAGATGAAAATAAATATGTAAATTATCAATTTGATCAATGAGGAACTCAAGAGACAAGAGCCATCAAGTAAAAGTTACAATTCACAAATCACGTAGGAGAAACCAAAAGCTTCACAACAAGTCAACAACATTCAAGAAACCAACTTGCAAGTTTGTCCAAAGAGGTATAAATTTGAATTACAATGTCGAAAAAAAACAGAGAATAAGAAAAGAACAACACATAAAACATAAAAGCTACGACTTTGAATAAAAATAAAATTCCCAATTTTAGCTTGTAAAATCTCAATCTTTGTATTGTTGAATCCTTCATATACCCTAAGGGCCTAATCCTTCAATTTTTATCCGTCACCAATAAATTTCATGTTTTGTTTTGTCTAGAAATTAAAAAAAATTAGGAAAACTTGACGATGAAGAAAAGAGGAAAAGAAAGAGAAGTCACTTTGCTTATGTGTCGACTTGGGAGTGATTTTCGATGGAAAGAAAAAAAAGGAAAAAAAAACATGTTGTTCTAAAACGAATAATCAAAAATGTTGAAAGTGAATTAGTTAATTTTAAATATTTTAATGTGCATATATATATATGAAACGAAATGATCCAACTTTTCGTATATATTCCTCATTTATATACGTATAGGATATGTATACATTCTATTTAACTTATTGTTACTTATATATATATATATATATATATATTTAAAATAAACGATATTGGTATTCTAGGGTTTAACGTTTCTTTATATACTTCTATTCTAAAGTTCACGAAACCTATCATCTCAAACTACCTAGAAGCAACATGTCTTTCTTAAGAAATAAATCTACTCCCATGATTCCGCTTAATGATGTTCTTCCGTCTATGAAAAGGTGTAAGGTCAAGGTATATTATTGCTGATTTATTTATATTGTCAAAATATTTCATGTCGATTGATTATTTTGTTTTTCTTGTTTTTGTTTTTGTACGTGTTTTCAGATTTTTTTGGTTTGTATTATGCTTACAAATGCAGTTCTTCAACAAGGTTAGAATTTATATCTTTGATTTTTATTCTTATTTTTAGAAACATATATTACATGTTTGCGATTAATTTACCTTGCCTAATTTTTTCCTATTTTGTAGGTTTTCTTAATCGTATAAGCATGAACATCTCATTACCGCTTGCTGTAAAAGAATTGAAATCATGAAGATTCTCATCTACTTTTATGATGACAAAGGAAAATAGGTTTGCTCAAAGATTTCTTTCTCTTACTTCCTCACGACAGCTATGAACGCCATGTTCTACTTCTAGACTATGTCGTTTTAACCACACGTACTACTCAGTTCACGTTGAATACTCTCTTTTTTTTTGTGTGTGGATATTGTTTCTTTTAATGCAAATGTTTATGATTGTTGCGTGTTCTCGAAGATCACTCTGCTAATCAAGCTATTGAACTAATTCGACATAAAAAGTTCTTGAATCTCATATTATCTTTCTCAAAGAGGTAAAAAATATTTTTAATCTTTAAGTCGGATCTTTTAAGATTGATTTATGTAGTTTTGATATTGATTTATTGAATATCTTTTACTAAACCGATGTGGATTCTAAGATTGATTTAATAAATAATGTATTTCATCCATATTGCATATACAAATACAAATTTGTAGGGCGATGAAATACAAATTAAGGTTGTCACATTAAGCAAGGCGATGCATATATAATGCATATACAAATTTTGCTTCCTTATATAGATTTATTTAATCGTTCTATATCTTTCTTTTAAATTTTTGATAGTTTATATGAATATATTCCAAGATTTTAGATGTTTATCTTTCAAGTTCTGCTAACTCTATTAAAATATTTGATGGCTTAAGCTCATCGGCAAGTTTTTTATAATACGATATCATTTCTAACATTCATACTCATGTCCCATATATTTTTGCTCTCTTTTCGTTATCGATTTCTTATAGTCTATGAATGTTGTTCATTTCATATTTATGAATTATTTGTTGTTTTAACGTGGGCTAGAATTTTGAACATATAATTTTGTAGTTTTGTATTTTGTAAGGTTACATAGAACAATATTACGAAAAAGGATGGTAAGGGATCAATGCAAAAGCTTCTAAAACGTGGTTCAAATAGTCTTGATATCTTTGTTTTGTCATGCTAATTTTAGTTTAATTGGATATATTCTTATTCTAATTTATAAACATATCTATAGTTTTAATATCTAATTTAGTGGTTGTGTGTTTTTATCTATGAATTGGAAAAACAAAAGAAGGGAAGCAACGGTTTAAGAAAGATGATTCCAATAGCATGCTTATTTTCGTTGGTTTGCTCTATTTATTTTTTATTTTATAAAAATCTTTATGGTGTTTAGAGCTAATTTAACGACTGTGTCTATATATTTCTTCTGCAACAAACATACGTTTATGATGAATATACACCCTCAATTTAAAACAACTGATTAATGGATTTATTTTTGGTTCTTGGTTGCTTTATGAATCATGAATAGAATATCAATTAACGTACTGATAGTTCCTCAGCTTAGCTCAACGTTCAAGGACATTCATGAGAATTACAATGATTAGAATGACACAAATTAAGGTATGATTTCTTATCATTACTATAAGCACATGAACACGGTTTCGGATTGCGGTGTTGGTTCTTAATTAACAACAAGGTAAAAACCAACAATGTAGAGAAAAAATAGATGTAGATAACAAGAAGACTAACTATGAGAGTTTCAAAGACGTGAGAATTAAACAACAAACGAAGATGGTGAAAGAATTTGCTGCTAAGAGCAAATAATAATAAAGAAGAAAAATCATATAGCCTTTTTGAGATCAATTATTTTTCTCTTTAAAAAAATGTTATTTTTTTGTTCCTTGGATTGTTATGTTCTCTTCTAAGAAACATACACATGACTTCTAATCAAATCTATGAAAAAACACTTCATTCGTAGTCTATTAAAATATTAATTTGGCTATTTTAAAATAAATTAGGTTATTACTTTTCTAAATATAATACTCTATTTGTTAATGTGTACTTTGATTTACATACGATGCGTAATTTGTTACTTTTTTCTTAAATCTTGGTTTTCTCTCGGTTCAGTTAGAGACTATAGTACTAGAAAGAGCAAATATACTTTCCTATATGAATTTTCATTCAGTGATCGAACAAAGGACAATGAAATATGTCGTGTTAAACAAGGTAATGAGTACAACCAACTAAGAGTAACCATGAGAAAGCAAGACTAAGGAGGCCACAAGGAAGGAATGTACTTACAGCTATCGCGATAACTTTCTTCTTATGAAATATAGATAACCTTCAAAACCGGTAAATAAATTCAATAACTTTAAGGATTGTTAAGAGAACTACATGACATGATGTAATTATATTTACATGTCTCGATATAATTTGAAATCATATCCTTCATGTCAGAATGAGATCGCATATTATGATTATTGACTATAATAGGGAAAAAATCCTTTCGTATCGTTTTATCATCAACTATCCACACATAACTCATATGAAAGTTGACATTTGAAATTAAATTGTATAGCTTAATGATTTTTAACTATATTCAATGGTTGGATTTACAATTTTTTTGGGTTTACGTTTTGTTGTTTTGATTTTTGGCCCAATAATATGATTTTTGCGAACCATGTTTTCATGTTTAAATTGTATCATTTTATACTATTATTTACTAATTCAATTTTTGTAATAGAACTTCTACGTTGAAAGTTGTGACCTAAAATTATTGAAACACCCTTAATGATATTATGATTTTCTTGCATGTGTGTTTATCAATTCTTTTTTGAAAAGTGAAATCTTTCTTTATATATATTTTATTCGATTTTTTTATCTTTAGATACATAAATGTTAAGATCAGAACAAAATGTTAAGTTTAATGATTTTCTCGACTAAAGCCGGTAGATTTTTGTGTTTAACAGGCGAGGAAAGAACATATCTTAGGTTTGATAGTAGTGAGGCGTCTCATTCGAGCAAACACAATAATATGATTTACACTCGGACAGCAGACCCTCATGTTTTAATCTCGCTGAGAAGCCCTAAGAAGACCAATATCACGTTGATAAGTAGAATTTAAAGATTCTTATCAAGAATTTTTGTTGTTTCCAATTACTTTTTCTACCCTTTAATGTTCTTCTACTTTTAAAAAATTTTGGTTCTTATTTTCAAAGTTCTTATTTTTTAGGCACAAAGAGTAGAAAAAAGCAGAGGATGAATATGAGCAAAATGAGTATAAATACGTAATTTTAATTGTGATTCTATGTATTCAGGAAATTGCATATGGAGAGTGAGAACGTTTTAAAATCCAACAATAGATTGGCTCAAGCAAAACATATGAGAAATAAAAAGAGGTTTAAAGTTTGAAATACTATTATGGCTCAGAAGAATGCATGTTAACGTTATGAGCAAATATTCAATATAATGACAAAGGTAAATGCTTCGAACAAAGAAATTTCAAACTTTATAATCAGAGGGATTCTCATGTGAAGTCTTCTTATAAACTAAACCTTAAACCTAAATTAGTTAACAAAAAAAATTTATAATCAGAGGAATTCTCATGTGAAGTCTTCTTATAAACTAAACCTTAAACCTAAATTAGTTAACAAAAAAATTTATAATCAGAGGGACTCATGTTAAGTCTTCTTATAAACTAAACCTTAAACCTAAATTAGTTAATCCAAATTCAAAATTTTAAATTATAAACCCTTTAGAACTATTTTTTGTGATATTTTTGAAAAATATAAATTTCCAAATTCAAAATTTTAACTTATGAATCCTTTAGAACTAATTTTTTTGTTTGTGATATTTTTGAAAAATATAAATTTTTGCAACAAATATTTGTTTTTTTCAGCTGATGATTAAACCCAATTTCAATACAAGTGAGTTCCATTAAAACCACATAAGTGAAACTATTACTGGCTCAACATCGACCATGCTCTCATGTCAAAAGCTTTTTCGTATGAATATTCTAAAATGTCTCATTCATGAATTGTGTCGTTTCATTTATAAAACTCTTATAAACTTTTGGATCCCTTAGTTAATTTTCTCTTCGCTTCACTCTATTTGATGTAATAGCAAATTACCCTTATGGATTGGTTCATGTATCTTTAATTTGTACCCGTGTTGAACCAAACATTTTGATCGTCACCAAGTCAAGTATCTATCAATAATTTTTATATAATTATTTTTCTTTTATGTTTATGGTATCATATTTTCATGTTTCTCGCGATTGGTGTGTTCTTAATTCATTAAATGTTTTGATACGTAGCAATTATAAATATTCAAGTGATTGAACATTATGAAATTATTTTTTCCATTCAAAAAAAGCTTTTTATTCACCAGAATGCATTTTACAGTATTTTTTCGATTGTTTTTCCATTCAAGAAATTAATATTTATAAATATTAACTAGATTAAATAATATCAAGGTCTTAAAATATATTATCCCCGCGCGCAAGACGCGGGGTACTATACTTTTTTAATAGAGTACCGTAAAGTATTAAGTTGAGCAAATTTTAAAACATTAGTATGAACATGATTTACCATATATGAATAGATCATTTTTACAATACATGCATAACACAAGTAAATAATACAGCTCATAGATCCGTATGTTTTATTTAATTTATTCTTCCTAGTTACTTGCTCACCCCTTTTTTTTTGGTTTCGTTTTTTTTTTTGGAGAATAATTTTTTTAGATAGGCTAAAGAAAACTTAAATTTCTCCTCTGATTCTTTATCTGATTTCTTCATTGATTCCGCACCCAGTTCCTCATTTGAATCCGCCTCATCTTATTCCTCATTTGAATCCGCATGACTCTTTACTTCTCGATTCCTCTCTTCTTCTCGGTTCCTCCCTTCTTCTCAATTCCTCTCCTCTGCTCCATTGCTCGCCTCTTGAAATAATCCAACCCGAAAAATTTAAAATTTTTCTCTTCGGATTATTATTATCACAAATAATAATCTTCAACGGGTCAACACAAACAATGCGGAAACCATAAAACAATTAAACAACAGTCCCAATCAACAAATCCCACATTTTATTGATTTATCCAATCTCAATTCAAACGAATTAACTCAACAACAATCCAATAACCAATCAATAATAGTTCCAGAATTACTACACCCTAGCAATTCTAACATAATGGCCACGAAATACGAGACACTAGATCATCTCCTCTTCCCGGCCATAATTCCACGATCACACTTTGTCTTTACCTACATCACGTGGCAAAAAGAGATGCGTGAGTATTATCACAAATACTCAGTGAGACGGTCATCCCATCTACTAGGCTATAACCACATGCATAAGAATTGACATAATACCAGGATGAACACACAACAATGCAAGCACGATCAATCAACACAAGTTCGCCTCAAACAGGCATGCATCGATCGACGCAACCACCATGTGTCGATCGATGCATCAACTAGTGTGTCGATCGACACATAATCCCCGGTGTCGATCGATGCACTGTTCCGTGTGTCGATCGACGCAACATCACAGAACCCAAGATCAAACCTATCCTCTCATGGTTCAATCCTGGATCAAATCACATCGATCCTTGCACACAATCCACACAAAACCAACACGAATCCACACAAAAACAACACAGCAATCGCATCCTATCAATCCTTTACCCAGATAAGCACATGGTCACACACTCACCTCGGTTCTGGAAGGAAAAAGGATGAGAATCACAAAGAACACGAAGAACACGGTCTCCAACCCAAAAATCCTCACTCAAATCGCGCAGAACACAAATCCAACACTCTCCTGAATCCTCCCAAATCACGAAACGAAGCCTTTAGGATCAAAAACTCAAAAGAAATCAATGATAATCCTTTTATCTCTCTCAATCCTCCAAAATCTCATAAATTATGTGTTTCTCTGTGATTTTTGATGAAAATTCGGCCAAAAATCGCGACTGCACTCTTTTCAACCCGAGCCCTAGGGCTCCGTTAACCGACCTACCAAACCGAACAAATGAAATCGAACCGATCTGGTTCATTCCACCTTGCGTCGATCGACGCACACCACTTGTGTCGATCGACGCACGATCAAAATCCACAGAAACTGGTTTGCGGTCGTTATAATTCTCCACTAACATGGATTCAACCTTGAATCACACGACACCGTTCTCATACGGTCAACACACCTGATATTAGTCCTCTAACCCAACCCGGCCAGCTCTTCTGATATCGTCACTCCTGGCCCCACCCGGCCAGCATCACCTGAGATCAACACCCGACCCCAGAAACTCAACTAGTCTCACACTAGCCACATTGCACCGTCTCGCCACGGCTGCAATCCTGACCCAACCCGGTCAGCATCCCTTGAGATCATCTCCCGATCTCTGAAGCTCATCCAGCTCTATCACATAACACCGCCTTACTACGGCTACCCTTCTGACCAACCCGGTCAGCACCACCTGAGATCACTTCCCGATCCCTGAAGCTCATCTAGTCTCATACTTACAATCACGTAACAGACATTATTGCTCGTAACTCATACTCACAACTCATATACATATACACCATACCAACTCTAAGGATCATCACCCCTTGAGTCATAGTATGTAGAGAACCAACTATACCTTGGAGAGAACCACCATCCCTCAAAGTATATGTAGGGAACCCACCGTCTCCTAAAGAGAATTACCATCTCTCGAGTATATGCAGGAAACCCACTAAGCCCTGGAGAGAACCACCATCCCTCAAGTATATACAGAGAACCCACTATCTATTGGAGCAATAACTCTGCGACGTGCATCATAAGCACTTGTTGACCAAAATCGCCTCTCGTGGCCCATCATGACATCTCCTATCCCGGAATATCATCTTATCTATGACCAATCACTAGATCATCCGAAACCACCCCCTACTACGGTGTTTCCACCAGAGTCCCTGAAAAAAAACAAGTCCTAACTCACATAAGACCTCTGTTTCCAGACTCCCCCTAGGAAATAGACGGGTTCTAACTCACATAAAACTTCTATTTCCCAGCGCCATCTACAGAATAGACAAGTCCTAACTCACATAGAACTTCCATTCCTAGATACTCATCCCTGAAAAATGGACAAGCTCTAACTCACATTGAACTTCCATTTCCAGCCTCACCTGACCCCCAGTCATCACAACACATGACCCCACCATTCATCGCAACATATGACCCACCAGTCATACCGTAAGGACTCACGTCTTATAAACACATTTAATAAGAGAAACTCATCTTATTAAATCTCAACAATGTACAAACGTTACATCAACAAACAAAAATACATAACAACTCATAGCCACATGCTATTACAGACTCTGAAAACCAGAAAAAGATAACTCAAGCCACCACTTGCTTCTCGAACCATTTCGAGTACTTTGCCTTCATCCTCGCTTCTGGTTCCCAAGTCTCCTTCTCAATACCATCACAGTCCCACATGACTCTCACCAACGGTATCCTCTTTCGGCGCAAAACCTTGACTCTCCTCTCGAGAATCCTCACAGGTCTCGCCTCTAACGTCATGTTGGGCTGAAGGTCCTCCGGAATCCTAGCCAACACCTCCTCAGACTCATGTAGACACTTTCGCAGCATCAAAACATAGAAGACCTTATGAAAAGATTTCATACTCTCAGGTAACTCCTACCGATAAGCTACTGGTCCGACCCATTCCACAACCTTAAACGGATCCATAAACCTCGAACTAAGCTTATTCTCTTAAATGGATCTGTTAGGACCCCTCAACACCGCTGCCTTGAGATACACCAGATCTCCTACCTCAAACTCCAACTCTTTCCTCCTATTATCGGCATAACTCTTCTGCCGATCCTGAGCCTCTCTCATGCTCTGCCTCAAGACACAGATCTTCTTTATCGTCTCCTGAACAAAATCTGCACCAAACATGCTCCTCTCCCCCACTTGAGTCCAGTATAATTGTGTACGACATGGCCTCCCATACAGAGCCTCATATGGAGTCATCCTAATACTCGCCTGGTAGCTATTGTTGTACGCAAACTCTACCAGGTTCAGATGATCTGCCCAATGACCACCATAATCCAGCACATACATCCTTAGCAAATCCTCTAATGTCTGAATAGTCCTCTCAGACTGCCTTTCCGTCTGAAGATGATAAGTTGTGCTCATATGCACCTTAGTGCCCATCTCAGCCTGTAATGCCCTCCAGAACTCTGAAGTAAACCTCGGATCCCTGTTTGACACGATACTCGCTGGCACCCTGTGCAGCCTCACTATCTCCCGCACATACTTCTTAGCCAACACCGCCGCCCTGTCGGTATTCTTGATGGCAAGAAAATGTGTTGACTTAGTCAGACAATCCACAATCACCCAAATCGCATCATAGGTCTGCGACACTAGCAACTCCGTCACAAAGTCCATGGTAATTATGTCCCTCTTCCACTCCGGAATAGGTAAACTCTGTAACATACCACTCAAAATCTGAAGCTCAACCTTCACTAACTGGCACACGTTGCACGCTGCAACCTAGTTAGCGACATCTCTCTTCATCCCGAGCCATAGATAATACCGCTTCAGATCACGATACATCTTAGTCGCTCCCGGATGTATCAACAACATGCTCGAATGAGCCTCTCTTAGGACCTCCTGCCTCAGATCCTCAACCTTGGGTACTCAAACCCGCCCGTTCATGAGTATCATCCCATTCGCAGAGACATGATACTCTAAACGTGCCACATGAAAATCATCAATCAAACCCTCTTCTAAGCTACTTGAATCCTGCTCAACAAATCTGCCTGGTTAGCTGCCTATAACCCCAACGACTCCTATGAGATAACACATAATCTTAACGTACTAATCTCGCTCACCAGAGCCTTCATATCCCGCTCTTGAGCCGAAGTAACCCTCTTCCGACTAGATTAGCTTTACCCGGATGGTATCCAATCTCCACATCATAATCTGCTACCAACTCCATCCAGCGCCTCTGTCTCTGGTGGCTGAGTGAAGAAATACTTCAGACTCCTATGATTTGTGAACACCTGCACCTTCCCGCCATAAAGATAAGATCTCCAAATCTTTAAAGCGAAATTCACCGCAGATAACTCCAAGTCATGGGTAGGGTAGTTGGACTCGTGTTTCCTCAATTGCCTCGAAGCATATACAATAACCTTTCCATGTTGCATCGGTACACAACCCAGACCAACTCCCGAAGCACCCGTATACACCACGTAAGGCTCACCCGGCTCGGGTAACGCAAACACTGGTGTACTAGTCACCATCTCTTTCAGCTTTCCGAAACTCTCCTCGCAAGCTGAGGACCACGCAAAAAGGACATCCTTCCCTGTCAACTTTGTCATCGACTGCGCCATACTCGCAAATCCCTTACGAACCTCCTGTAGTAACCCGCTAACCCGAGAAAACTCCAAATCTTGGTGACATATCTTGGTCTAGGCCACCCTTTGATAGATTCAATCTTAGCCGGATCCACAGATACTCCCTCTGCAGACACCACATGGCCAAAAAAATTCATCTCTCGCTACCAGAAACTACACTTACCGAACTTCGCATACAACTTCTGCTCCCGCAGCTTCTCCAGAACCACTCTCAAATGCACCTCGTGCTCCTCAGGATTCCTTGAATACACCAGAATATCATCAATGAAGATGATCACAAACACATCCAGATACTCCTGGAAAACCCCGTTTATCAACCTCATGAACGATGCTGGTGCATTCGTCAACCCGAAAGACATCACCACGAACTCATAATGCCCACACCTCATCCTGATTGTAGTCTTTCTAACATCCGCCTCATCGATAGGAATCTGATGGTAACCCGAAGCCAAATCGATCTAGGAAAACCAGGTAGCCCCCCACAACTGATCTAACAATTCATCAATCCGCGGCAAAGGATACCTGTTCTTTACAGTGACCCGGTTGAGTCCCCGGTAATCGACGCATAACCAAAAACTCACATCTTTTTTCTTCACAAACAACACCGGCACTCCCCACGGTGAAACACTAGGTCGAATAAATCCCTTACCCAAGAAATCATCCAGCTGCTTCTTTAGCTCTGCCATCTCTGTTGGAGCCATATGGTAAGGCGTCTTGGATATTGGAGTCATTCCCGGTTCCAACTCAATCGTAAACGGATCAGACCGAGACGGCGATAATCCTTGCAACGACTGGAAAACATCCTGGAAGTCCTGAACAACTTGAATATCCCTAACTGCAACCTCTCCAACAGTCTCTAGCATCACTATCGTCGCCAAATACGCATCGCAGGCCGAAATCACGAGACTCCCGGAAGTCGGCCTCACTCCCTGATAAACCAACCTCCCCGCTTCCTGCTCAAACACAACTCATCCTCGATGATAATCTAGATGGACCCTGTACTGCTACAGGCAGTCCATCCCGAGAATGACATCGTACAACTCCACCGGACTAATGATCAGATCTGCTGGCATCAACTCTCCCGCTACCAAAATATCCACACCACAAGCCCGCCAGAAAGTAGCTAACGACTTGCCACCAGCAGCCTTAACTACTCCCGGCTGCTCACTGGAATCGCTCCGGATACCACTGCCTTTCGCACACTCCGGAGTAATGAAGCTGTTCGTATCTCCAGAATCAAACAAGACATGGCACTCACATCCGCCTACTACTAAGGTCCCTGCACAAATTCCATGTGCTTAAGAACCCTAATGCTCTAGCACAGACTCACAATTTCCAAAACAGACTAAAATTCAAACACCAAAGAATTTAAAAGTCAAGTCCAGAAATTACCTCTGATTGGTTTGGCGCTATAACCACCCGCCTCCGCCGAGGTGAACACCCCGGTGCCGCTGCAATCTGAGCCACCGGCTGCACTACCGCCACTGCCATCTGCTGCAGTCTAGGACACTTGGGCTTGATATGCCTCGGCTCTCTGCAGTGAAAGCACACATGTGCTCCCCGGGACTCACTCCTCTTCAGACAACTAGCTACCTTGTGATCCAAGTTCCCGCACCCAAAGCACCCCAGGCCACCCTGCCCTCTCTAACTCGGCCCTGAAGTGCTCTCCCACTTTCTTTTCTGTCCATGCACAGGCTTGCCGCCCTCGCTCGGACCCACCTACTGCTCCGACCTCCTCTGCTGCTGCACCGGTGGGCTAACCACCACAACCTGCTCCCTGAGGTCTTCCTCAATCGCAGCAGCTGTCTCAACTAGCTCCGCCCTCGTGGCGAACCTACTCGCTCTACAGCGAGTCCTCAAATCCGTTCGAAATCCCCTCAGGAATCTCTTCACCTGGGCCTGCTCGCCTCCATGCCTCTACCCGCATGCATAAGACGTCGACTGAACTCCGCGTCGAACTCCCTCACTGACCGGTCTTCCTGAGCCAACTCTAGAAACCTCAGCTCCAACCGATCCACCGCCTCTTGCGGAAAGTACTTGGAGTTTAACTCTGCTAAGAAATCCTCCTAGGCCATCCCGGCATGCACCCTCCTGGCCTCAACACCTCTCCACCAGAGATGCGCATTACCCTCTAGGTAATGAACTGCCAGATCAACCCGGTATCCCTCTGGACACTTGATAGAGCAAAAATTACGCTCTAGTCTCAGCCACCACTCATCGGCCTCCTCAGGCTTGGCACCACCCTCGAAAAACCCGGTACCAATCCTCTGCATCTGCTTCATCATCCTAAGGTAGGATAGAAGCTCCTCTGCAACCGCCACACCCGGCTGCATCCCATCCATACCCGGCTGCACACCAGCCACACCTGGCTGCACATCAGCCATTCCTGGCTAAACACCAGCCACACCTTGCTGAACACCAGCCATACCTGGTTGCATTCCCGGAGCCTGACCCGAAGCCGGCACTCCACCTGGTAACCGCTCCAGAATCAATTGTAGCAAACCCGCCAAGCGATCATCTCGGTCCTAGGCAAAACCCGCGACAACACTCCCACCTGGGCCCACCGTACCACCGGCCACACCGGGATCCACACTAGCCCCTCCAGCCCTCACACTGGTACTCGTAGCGGCCACTCCCAAGGACCCCTCTTGAAACGCCTGCGAGTCAGCCACCTGCTCCTGCGTGGTCTCTTGGCCCACACTCGTGGCATCAGACTCACTCCCGAGTCCCCGCCCACGTCCACGCCCACCACGACTACCTCGGCCCCCATGACCTCTGCCTCTAGCAAGGCTAGCCATCTCTCAGCACTAACCAGCAACATACTAAGAATACTAGAAACAAAAAGTCAAACAACGCATAACGTGGAATCTCATTGAAGGCTCGGAGAAGATGATCTAGGACTCCAAACCCACACAACAATCAATCGATTAACTCACATAATCAATCAATCATTCACCCGCTCTAGAACCATAAGGGATCTGATACCAAACTGAAACAACCCAACCTGGAAAATTTAAAAAATTTCCCTTCAGATTATTATTATCACAAATAATAATTCTCAACGGGCCAACACAAACATTGCGGAAACCATAAAATAATTAAACCATAGTCCCAATCAATAAATCTCATACTTTATTGATCTATCCAATCCCAATTCAAACGAATTAACTCAACAATAATCCAATAACCAATCAACAATAGTTCCATAATTACTACGCCCTAGCAATTCTAACATAATGGCCACAAAATACGAGACATTAAGTCAACTCTTCTTCCCGGCCATGATTCCATGATCACACCTTGTCTTTACATGCATCACATGGCAAAAAGAGATTCGTGAGTATTATCACAAACACTCAGTGAGACGGTTATCCCATCTACTAGGCTATACACACAGGCATAAGAATTGACACAATACCAAGGTGAACACACAACAACGCAAGCACGATAAATCAACACAAGTTCACCTCAAACAGGCATGCGTCGATCGACACAACCACCTTGTGTCGATCGATGCATCAACCAGTGTGTCTATCGACACGCAATCTCCGGTGTCGATCGATGCACTGTCCTGTGTGTAGATCGACGTACTAGATGACTGTTCCGCGTACACGCGGATAATTTATTTATAATTTTATTTTTTTAAAATTTTACAATCTTACTTCTTTTTTTTATTTCGAGGCTTGTATTTATAATATTTTTAAATTTTTATTAGAGACATTGTTGTTGATATTTTGTTGTTAATAATATAAATTTTTGGAAGTTTAGTTTTACCATTTCATTATTTTATATACAAAAATGTATCAAATAAAATATATAATAATTTAATATATTGGAGTGCACAATCTATTATCAAAAGTTGAGATTCCTCTGATTAAAGATTAAATCTCCTATTTGATCATTTTTCACATTGAATTTTGAATAAAACCTGAATTCAACATCGAAATATGAAAAGATTAATGTGAGCAACTTTTCATAGAAAAAAAAATAATAAATTTTTCATAAAATATAAACCAAATACACTAAGTTTTTATCTTCTTTTGTTTTCCAAACTTTTGCTGTTTTTTATTTTTATTATGGTTAACATTTCTTACACTTTTTCATATTTTGTTTAAAAAAAAAACAATTTAAATATCAATTTCATTCATTAAACGATTTTCTATGGTCATATATTTTTTATTTCATATTAAAATTTTTATAGTATTCTTTACTAAACATTAAATATAATATGATAACGTTAAACTAATTTTCTTAAAATATAAAAGTTGAATATGAGCTTTTTAAATATTAGTTTGTAAAATATATTACCTTTGATTTTTTTAAAGTATATTTAATATAAAAATATACAAATTTATATACAATTTATCTTTAATAAATTTTTTATTAGGCCTCACATAACTATAAAATTCAGGCTACTATTGAAGTAAAACCAGAGGATATTTTTACAGAGTTAATGATAATTGGGTTATTTTAGGATTTGCCTTCACATCACAAATTATACTTGTAAGTTGTAATTAACATATACATTTACAGTATGTAATTAAATACTTAGCCGTGCTTACCATGCATTGGGGAAAAGCATTTATCTGAGGCTTAAGATAATAATATATTCCACATGTTTCTAAATAATTAATTTTCTAAAATTTTCACACATATTAAAAAAACATATTAAGTTTTAACTATAAATTAAAAAAACATATTAAGTTTTAACTATAAATGTATTATTTTTTTTGTTAAACAATTTTCTATAACTTTTAACCAATAGTAATTCAATAAAATCAATTAATATGTCTTGAAATTCACAATTCATCCTCGTTACTTAATAAAAACTGCATTAAAAATATAAAACATCAATTTTTTAGAAACAAATGTTTTTCCCAGAACATCAATATTTAAAAACGGAAAGAGTATAATTTAACGGCCCAAATTTCCAAAATGTAATTGTAGTTTAGTGATAAAAGTAAAGTAAGAAATTTGTCTGAAAACTCACCTTTTGAATTCAAAACCACTTACATTCTAAAATAAAAATTAATTTTTTTAATAAATTTCATTAAAACTTTTTATTGACACTCTAACAATTATTTTAAATTAGATTATAATTATCGTTAAAAAATCGTAAAAATTATGTCATTTTTGGATTATCCTCAAACTCCTAGAAGCCTAGGCACGAGACTACATGTAAAGCTCTCAAATCGTGAATGTGGTACATGTAAAAATGTATGCCGTGGATATGTATATGAGTTGTAAAGAGATCGAATTAACTAAAAAATAAAATAAATAACTATTGTGGAATCGTCTGTGTATACTTCTAAGAAACTACTTGAGGCTCGGAGCATGTGGAATCGTCCATCTTGGCTCACAATTTACAAAGAACGGATCTAGAAAATACTGTATTTGAGTGTTTACTTTATTTGAGCTGCAAAGCTTTTGGTGTTTACTTTATTTGAGTTGCTCAAGATGACCTGAAAAATAGAATCTCTCTTAATAAACATGCACTCATTGTCATGACGAATCTACTAAACCACCTTGATGTTTGTACTTGTATTAATCCTTTTAATCATAGTTAGAGCTTGTTTCGATCTGTTTATTAATATATCGTAGTACCTGTGTTTTTGGTTATTTGAACAAAACCATGTAATTAATAGAACAATAAATAATCCTCTATACATAAATTATTTGAGAAGTCACTGACTGACTGATATGTGGCAAAAAAAACCCTTAGTTTAAGCTTGATAGCAATATTCTCCTCATACTTGTCAAAGAAGCTGCAAGTTCAAAGGTAGATCTTTTATATAAACCGCTTTGTGTTTACTGTTTTCTCAACTTTGAAATCGACTCATGTGGTTATAACCTGTTCTACGAGGTCTATACCTGAATCTTTCAGCAAGCAATACAATTCAACTGAGCAAATGCGTTTTGAATACCCACATAAAATTCTCATACTGAAATAGTTACGCATTGTTGTCATTACATAGTCTTCCAACGATATGTTGATCCACTAAAATATGATCTTAATCAGCGTTATGGTAGCTCTCATTCTCAGGGATCAGTAACTTCCGCTCCATAGAATCCGCTGAAGCATTGCAATGCGAAGACTTCCATTGTGCACAAGGAGCAGGCTTATAGCAAACGTAACAGTAACACTGCATATATTGTTGGTAAACTTAAGGCAGTAACTTTCATAGGAGATTTATAGAAAAACAATAAACACCAAGTTGATCCATTTCTTATAAAAATTGGCAAACATACACACAAAGAAGAGATAAAATAAAAATTACCAAATCACAATGGTTTGCATTAGGAGTTGACCCAAAGGGAAAGTTCAAGCATAGATGTCTTGGATGTGGGTAATCTCTACAAGCCACCTGCTCAACAATATATTCCATCAGATTTTGTTTCAAAATTGCAATAAAAACAACGATAGAGGTAAACCCTAATCTAAAACACAAAATATCAAAACTCAAAACCTGGCCTGTCTCATGGATTATGGCAAGATCTTTATCACCAGATAAAGAGAGTCTTGTCAGGTCGAAGGTATCAAAAGGATCGAAATCGAGTATGAAACAGTCCTCAGTTTTCTCGATCCTCTTCATGTCTTGTCTGGTTTTAAGACAGAATATGCCTCTGAGAGGAGTCTCTTCGTCTTCTTCCGAAACAGGTGTCGTTGTTCTCGCCTTCGTTCCCATTTTATCTCCCAAGTCACAGAGATGTGGAAAGCCAAACGTTACAATTGGAGTAAGTCCTTTATGCTTTAGTAATTAAGAGTGGTTTCTCTGACTTCTGAGACTTGTGTTTATAACGAAGAATCAAGATGAGAGAAAGAGCAATTATTGCAATTAATTAGAGCAAGGCCATTTTTTGCTTTAGTCATGTGGGCTCAAATAATGGCCCAAATCTACGAAGTACAAACCTAAATATTACTATCAGATTCTATTCCCTTCGAAAGAAAGAAAATATGATACATAACAAGAAACAAGATTCCCTAAAACTAACCAGTTATTTCAAAACAAGATTCCACCTACAGAAAATGTTAAATAACATTTCAACCAATTTTAGTCAGTAACATAGTCCCCGAAATTAACACCACGGCGATATTGATAACGTAACATAAAACTTGTCGTTTCGGGTGAACTAAAACAACTTACATGAACCAAATGAAATTGTGTATCGTTTCTCTAATATAAAAAAGCACCAGTTTATGGACTCATGTAATGTTGGGAAAAATCTAGGGCTTAAGTTTGTCGTTTTTATACACAATCTAGGATTTCAGTTTCTCAAATTGAATATTTAGGCCAATTCCAATGGAACACTAAAACACCAAATTTAGTGTAGATGAACTCCAATGGAACACTAAAATTCACATTAAAACACTAAATTTAGTAAGTCGTGAACAATATTACACCAAATTTGGTGTGACACTGTTCACGACACTAAACTTTAAATTTTTTTTTTTTTCATCTAATAATTAATGAATTATGTATAAGAACATCTGCTTAAACTTCATAGAGAAGTCTACCAACAAAATCTAAGTACTACTCAAACAAGAAAATTGATTTATACAATAAATATTGCACCTAAATATATCAAATTCACACATAAGGAAACACATTAGATAAGACACATGTAGGAGCAAGAAAATCTAAAAAATTCATTATAAATAAATTTTAAATGCATTTATAAGAAAATTAAATCTGTAGACTTCATAAAAAAGTCTACTAGTAGACTACCAATAATATAATAATAGAGAATATTTTTTAATGTAAAATTTGGTGTTGTGATTGGAGATAAAAAAATAAAATTTAACACTAAAACACCAAATTTGATATGATTTCAACACCAAATTTAGTGATAAGGTTGGAGTTGCCATTAGGCTTTAGTGTTATTTTTGGGAGTTATATTTCTGTTTTCATTTGTTGAAGAGTCGTTTGCAAAAGTTGATTTGTTTGAACTTTGAAATTCTTTTTACAAATTTCCCTAAAAATAATGAAAATGATTTTTTTTCTCATAAGAAAAACAGTTAAAAGAAGATATTCAAAGTTGACTAAAAGGCCGGAAGCAGCACACAAAAATGGACCAATGAGAACGTAGTTAAATAAAAATATGTATATTGGCACACTCTCTACGACATTACATGATCGGTTCGATAGAGTCAACCACAGTTGTACTTATACCTCACCAATATATTATCGTTCAATAATTTTGTATGATTTGGACTTGAGATTAATAGCTTTCTTCTCTCTGCATCGTTGTATATCGAAGATAAATTAACAATGTTTTATGTATTGTTAAAAAAAACAATGTTTTATGTACATATCTATGTGTACTGTTCCCACATGTATACGTGTATATTGAAAATAAGATAAATGTAAATGCCCACATGTTTACGTGTATATTGAAAATAAAATCACTTTTTTTTTTAACATGTGTATGGTTCAACAAAAATATTTACCATCTGATATCCGATTTGATCTGGTTTCAAAATTGGGTATTTGGAATTTTTGAAATTGTACTCCGAAATAATTGATTTAAAGATTTAACATATTTGGATACGGTTTGGAATATGTTTTCATATATGATTTTGACCGCCTAAACCGCTAAACTGGAGCCTAGACATGTAGAAAGCCGTTTTTAAAAAACAATACTTTTAAGACATGCCAATATGATGAACTAAAATGGTTCATTCTCAATTTTCAAACTTATACATTAATTTAAAATGAAGTATCCTTTTATTTATGTTTCCTTCGGTGAAATTATGTTATAAAGGGTCGAGAAAAATTCCCTTGCTCTTGTAGCTCGTTTGGTCTGTGTAGTCACTGTGAAGTGTTAAGCTTGACGGGTTCGATGCTCGAGCAAGGCGTAGAAAGAGAGAGGAAGAAAGAGCAGAATTAAACATCAAACAACAATCACTGTAAACGATATGAGGTATCTAAAATATCTTCTTTTTAAAAAAAATGGATTAAAAAAAAAATAAAGATGGTAAAAAAAAATAAGGATCGAGAAAAAGTAGTTATAGTTTACATATCCTATTGCATTTTTTTGCAAAATTCAAAGAAAATTTTGATAGCCTGACTTCTTGATTACTTGTACTTCTAAAATAATTAAACTGCATACTATGAAATATCCTGTTTGAATTCAACTAAGATTTTACCTTTAGCATAGCGGGCGGGTTTAATAATGGTTGATTTGAAGAAGAAAAAAAATAGAATATATGTGGCGAAGTTTTTCCGCTACATTTAGCTTTATAAGGTGAAGTATTATCTTGCATATGCATCTATGCAATGTATAGTGGATTGGACTGGGTCAATCCATGAATATTTACCCTTCTTGACATCCCCTAACTGCTATAAACCTGATAATAGCTTTTATTATTGTAAATATTTATTTAATTGGGGAAATATATTTATTTCTGTAGTTTTGGATTATATTACGTTTATAGAGTAAAAACGAACAGATTAAAACGAGCTTTGAGAAAATCATAGAAGTAAATTGCGAATAAGTACGTTTGTTCGTATATATACCCATGCATGAAAAAATTGTACCAACACATTTGTGGTAAATGATCTGTCTATCATTTAAATTTTTTTTTTTAAAATGCATTATGTTCAATTGAGTCACGTATGACGTTGTGATAGATACAATTTATATAATTAGCAAGAAGAAAAAAAGTAGCAAAAAAAAACATTGTGGTATATTTTTTGGCGAGCTACAACTCATTTCTGTTTATTTTACGGTACGATTCATTTAGGTGCCAAAGGTAATATGTTACATCGATAACACTATTTCACTTATTATTTTATTGATATAAATATGATTAATGAACGTTCTAAGATCATGACGTATCACTTAACAAGGTAGTAGGTAGGAATTTGGAATATATATATCCGGTATCATATATTTCTTAGTAGAGCTTTGAAAATGGAGATGTCTGATTTTTGTTGCTTTCCAAAATTGCTATGCTAAACCTTTTTTTGACATTATGCATCATGGTTTGAATCCGAATCATGACACAATAATAACACTATATATTTTCTTTTTTGTCGCCCAATATATAACACTATATATCACAAACCACTAGACTCATATGTAGTCACTTTTTTTGTTACTGCCTATCATATATAGATTCTATAGATTAAACTATACATAAACAATACATGTAAGATACATGTAAGGCCATACCTCAAATCGTTATATTCTGCACTATACTTACGAAAACTACTTCATCAAATTGATGTACTATTAATACAACTAAAAAGTTCATTCATTCGATGATCAAATTAAGTACATTGGATAATAACTTGATTGCATAATGTAAATTTCACAAGAAAATGAAAACATTTTGTAAAAGAAAAACAAAAAATGAACACATCATGTGTATGTTACCGCAACAAAACTTATGAATCTTTAAAACTATGATCTAAATTCTGTGTTTTGAAAGGTTAATTTTTGCTTGAATAAAATAGTTTGTTTTGGATAATTTAGTCAAAAGTCATACTCTCTGTGTTTCATAGTAATTGTCATTCTAATCTTAATTTTTTGTTTCATATTATTTGTCATTATGCAAGTTCAATGCATATTATAACTAATTTTTTCATTTTTATCTCTAATTTTAAGTTTATTAATTACTTATATCAAACAAAGTATTAATTAGGGGTAAAACTAATTTTTAATATGTTTTTTTAATATTTGTGAAACAATCTATAATGATAACTATTTTAAAATGGAGGAAGTAGTTTGGTTTTCCAATTGTCCCTTAATAAATCCTTTTGTAATCTTTCTATATATATAATACCGCTACCTCAGTATTTTATTAACTTGTAGAGATATTAGTTGTATCGATAAAATAATTTGGAAACAATTTTTTAAATTAATTTATTGAATATTAGTAAATTTTAATACAAAATTCTGAACCAATCATAAATTGGAAACTGTTGTGTGATTGAACTTAAACTGATGAATCATAATTACAACTTTTGTTATACAAAATAGAGAAATTTTTAAAAATACCACTTTTTAAATACTATTTTCCACAAATATCATTTTTTAAAATTCTTTGCAAAAATGCCATTTTTAAAAAAAACATTTATTATATCATTTATGTTTGGGTAAAATATATTGTATTAGGATTTAGTTTTGAGGATTTAAGGGGGTTTTTTAGATGTCAAATATTTTTTATGGTTTATAATTTTAAGATTTAGGTTTTTAAAATCCATAATTAGTGTCATTTTTGCAAATAAACACTCCTACATGGCATTTTTGCAAATGTACACACCAAAAATGACATTTTTACAATTGCCCTACAAAATACTCCACCAATTTCTTCGGTAACTTAAACTATATTTCAACGGACACAAAAACGCATATGTAAATATTAAACTTTTAAAATAAATGGTGAACTTTAAATATTTTCTTCATATAAAGCAACTTTCCTTCTTTTTTTTTTAAGGACGAAATACCTTTCTCTTGGGCCCAGATCTTCAATTTCCACCGGACAGGTGGCCGGTGGCTCCGATAGCATCGGTACTGGTCCCTTATGTTCTATTTTGCTTGTTATTCCTCTTCTTTCATCATCTTTGGTTTGGATATGGTTTTTTCGCGGTGGGTTTTTGCTCGACAAGTCCCGATTTCGCCGGTTCAGATCTGCTTTGTCGCCGGCTACTGTTGGATTTCAGGCGTCTACAGGTGTCAGGGAAGGCCTTTTTCTTCGAGTCGGTCTCTTTAGGGCCATTAGTTCTGATTTGATATGTCCTCCTCGCTATCGGTTGGTTTGTTGTCTCTGTGGGGTCTCTCCTTTAGTAGGTGTTTAGTTTTATCGTTCTGGCATTCTATATGTGTTGGTTTGGTTGCTAATTTCCCTATGATTAAGGTTAAAGGCCAGGATTTCTGATTTGAGTTTTAGACATTGTAATGACCGCAAACCAAAATCGTGATTTTGGTCGTGCGTCGATTGATGCAGGTGGTGTGCGTCGATCGACGCAAGGTGGATTGAACCGGTTGGTTCAATTTTAGTTGGCGGTTTGCAAGCCGGTTTAAGAGAAAAATCCTAGGGCTTCTCTATATAAAAAGGGTGGCCGTGTTTTTGGGACATTTTAGAGTTCCAGAAAGTTTCCAGAGAGTTCCAGAGAGTTTCGAGAGAGAATTTGAGAGAAAAAGAGAATCATTGTTGATTTCTTCCTGTTCTTTACCTAAAAGCTCGGGTTGAGTGTTGTGAGGCTCTGGTGGTGGATTTAGATCCGTTTTTTCGCGAAGGAAGAAGAGATCTCGGATTTTGGGGGGTCATTCTTCGTGTTCTTTGTGCTTTTCATCCTTTTTCCTTCCAAATCTAAGGTGAGTGCGTGACCATGGCTTATCTGGGTAAATGAACTGATAGGATGCGTTTGATTGTTGTTATTGGTTGGATTTTGTGTTGTTTGGTGTGGTTTTGTGCAGGAGATCGATGAGATGCGATCTGGGATCAAACCATGAGAGGATAGGTTTGATTCTGGGTTCTGCGTTGATGCGTCGATCGACACGGTTGCTCTGTGTCGATCGACACAGTGTGCATCAATCGACACATGGTGGTTTTGCCGATCAACGCATGGCCTGTTTTGGGTGAACTTGTGTTTGATTGATCGTGCTTCTATCGTTGATTGCTCATCCTGGTATATTATCTTTTGCTTATGCATGTGTGTATAGCCAAGTAGATGGGATGACCGTTTCACTGAGTATTTGTGATAATACTCACGCATCTTTTTTATCCATGTGATGAGGTAGAGACAAAGTATGATCGTGGAATCATGGCCGGGAAGAGGGGATGATCTAGTGTCTCGATTGCTTGAGTATGTTCTTTAGAATTGCTAGGGTGTTAGTAATTCTGGAATTGTTGTTTGAATTGATAATTGGAGTATTGGTTATGGATTTGAAATGGATTAGTGTTTTCAATAAGTATGGAATTTATCGAATATTGTTGTTGGTTAATCGTTTGTTGAGTTCCGTGTGGTTGTGTTGACCGTTAAGGATTATGATTTATGATTATAATAATCCGAATTTGGAAAATTTTTAAATTTAACGGGTTGGGTCGTTTCAATTTGGTATCAGAGCCCTTATGGTTCTAGGGAGGGTGCATTTTATTGATTAATTATGTGAGTTAGTCGATTGATTGTTATGTGGGTTTGGAGTCCTAGATCATCTTCTCTGAGCCTTCAATGAGATTCCACGATATGTATTTTGTGACTTTCTGTTTTTCTAGTATGCTTAGTTTCTGTAATGGGTAGTGCAGAGTGAGATGGCTAGAGGTACTAGAGGCAAAGATCGTGGGGGCCATGGAGGCCGAGGTGGTCGTGGTGGGCGTGGACACGGGTGGGGACTTGAGAGTGATTCTGTTGCCGCGAGTATGGCCCAGGAGACCACGCAGGAGCAGGTGGTTGATTCGCAGGCGTATCAGGAGGGGTCCGTGGGTGTGGCCACTGTGAGTGCTAGTGTGAGGACTGGTGGGACGGGTGTAGGTCCCGATGCAGTGGGCCCAGGTGGGGTGCTGCTGCAGGTGGAGCCCATGATCGAGATGATCGTCTAGCGGGTCTGCTACAGTTAATCTTGGAGTGGTTGCTAGGAGGAGTGCTGGCTTAGGGTCAAGCTCTGGGTGTACATCCGGGTGTGGCTGGTGTGCAGCCGGGTATGGCTGGAGTTCAGCCGAGTGTGGCTAGTGTGCAGCCGGGTGTGACGGTTGCCGAAGAGCTTCCATCCTACCTTAGGATGATGGAGCAAATGCACAGGAATGGCTACGGGTTTTTTTCGGGTGGTGCCAAGCCTGAGGAGGCAAATTTGTGGAGGAGTAAATTAGAGCGTAATATCCAATCTCTCAGGTTTACAGAGGGATATCGGCTGGAACTGAGAGTACATTACCTTGATGGTGATGCACAGCTCTGGTAGCGAGGTGTGGTGGCTAGGAGGGCTTAGGCGGGTATGGCATGGGAGGACTTTGTGGCTGAGTTCAACGCCAAGTACTTTCCGCAGGAAGCGGTGGATCGCTTGGAGTTGTGATTCTTGGAGTTGGTTGAGGGTGATCGGTCGGTCCGGGAGTTCGATGAGGAGTTCGATCGGCTTTTGGTTCATGCCGGTAGAGACTTGGAGGGCGAGCAGGCCCAGGTGAAGAGGTTCATGAGGGGACTTCGACCAGATTTGAGGACTCGCTGTAGAGCTAGTAGGTTCGCCACAAGGGCAGAGCTGGTTGAGACAGCTGCTGCGATAGAGGACGTTGTGGTGGTTAGTCCACCGGTTCAGCAGCAGAGGAGGTCGCAGCAGCAGGTAGGTCCGAGCAGGGGTGGCAAGCCTGCGTATAGACAGAAGAAGAAGTGAGAGAGCACTTTGGAACCGAGTCAGGGTGGTTAGAGTGGTTTGGGATGCTTCGGGTGTGGGAGCACGGAACATCAAGTGGCGAGGTTTCCAAAGAGGAACGAGGCTCGGGATACACGGGTGTGCTTTCACTGCAGAGAGCCGGAACATATCAAGCCCAAGTGTCCGAGGTTGTAGTAGGTGGCAGTGGCGGTGGTGCAGCTGGTGGCTCAGATTGCAGCGGCACCGCGGGTGTTCACTTCGATGGAGGCGGGTCCAGCGCTAGACCGATCACAGGTAATTTCATAATTTGACTTGTTAAATTCTAATGTTGTTGAATTTAGTCTATTTTAGAATTTATGAGTCTGTGCTAGAATGTTAGGGTTCTTAGGCACATGGGATTTGTGTAGAGACCTTAGTAGTGGAAGGGCGTGAGTCCTATGTACTGTTTGATTCTGGAGCTACGAATTGCTTCATTACTCTGGAGTGTGCGGAGGGCAGCGAAATCCGGAGCAATTCTGATGAGCTGTCGGGGGTAGTTAAGGTTGTTGGTGACAAGTTTTTGGCTACTTTTGGGCGGGCTCGTGGTGTGGATATTCAGGTGGCGGGAGAGTTGATGCCAGTAGATTTGATTATTAGTCCTGTGGAACTGTACGATGTCATTCTGGGTATGGATTAGCTGGATCGGTACAGAGTCCATCTGAATTGTCATCGGGGACGAGTTGTGTTTGAGCGAGAGGCGGGGAGGTTGGTTTATCAGGGAGCGAGGCCGACTTCCTAGAGTCTCGTGATTTTGGCGATTCAGACCGAGCAACTGATTGAGAAGGGCTGCGAGGCATATTTGACGACAATTGTGATGCCAGAGTCTGTTGGAGAGGTTGCAGTTGGGGATATTCGAGTTGTTTAGGAATTCCAGGATGTTTTTCAGTCGTTGCAGGGATTACCACCGTCTCGGTCTGATCTTTTTACGAATGAGTTGGAGCTTGAGACGACTCCGATATCTAAGGCAACTTACCGTATGGCTCAAGCAGAGATGGCAGAGCTATAGAAGCAGCTGGATGATCTTTTGGGAAAATGATTTATCCGGCCTAGCAGTTCACCGTGGGGAGCGCCGGTGTTGTTTGTAAAGAGAAGGATGGGAGTTTCCGGTTCTGTATTGATTACCGGGGACTTAACCGAGTCACTGTGAAGAAAAAATATCGTTTACCGCGAATTGATGAGTTGTTGGATCAGTTCCGAGGGGCTACTTGGTTCTCCAAGATCGATTTGGCTTCGGATTACCATCAGATTTCTATCGACGAGGGAGACGTTAGGAAGACTGCTTTCAGGACGAGGTATGGCCATTATGAGTTTGTTGTGATGCCTTTCGGGCTGACGAATGCACCAGCATTGTTCATGAGGCTAATGAACAGGGTTTTCTAGGAGTATTTGGACGAGTTTGTGATCATCTTTATCGATAATATTCTGGTGTATTCGAGGAGTTCTGAGGAGCAAGAAGTTCATCTGAGAGTGGTTCTGGAGAAGCTATGGGAGCAGAAGCTGTCCGCAAAGCTGAGCAAATGCAGTTTTTGACAGCGAGAGATGAGCTTTCTCGGGCATGTGGTTTCTGCAGATGGAGTTTCTGTGGATCCGGCGAAGATAGAGGCTATCAGAGGGTGACCTAGACCGAGAAATGCCACCGAGATTAGAAGTTTTTTTCGGGTTGGCAGGATACTAGAGGAGGCTCGGCAAGGGATTTGCGAGTATTGCGCAGTCGATGATAAAGCTGAGAGAGAAGGATGTCCGTTTTGTGTGGTCTTCAGCATGCGAGGAGAGTTTCGGGAAGTTGAAAGAGATGTTGACTAGTACACCAGTGTTGGCGTTGCCATATCCGGGCAAGCTTTACGTGGTGTATACGGATGCTTCGGGAGTTGGTCTGGGTTGTGTGCTAATGCAGTAGGGGAAGGTAATTGCATATGCTTCGAGGCAGTTGAGGAAGCACAAGTGCAACTACCCTACCCATGATTTGGAGTTGGCTGCAGTGATCTTTGCTTTAAAGATTTGGAGGTATTATCTTTATGGCGAAAAGGTGCAGGTGTTCAAAAACCATAAGAGTCCAAAGTACTTCTTTACTCAGCCAGAGCTGAACCAGAGACAGAGGCGTTGGATGGAGTTGGTAGCAGATTATGATATGGAGATTGGGTACCATCCGGGTAAGGCTAATCTGGTTGTAGATGCGTTGTGTCGGAAGAGGGTTGCTTTGACTCAAGAGCGAGATATAGAGGCTTTAGTGAGCGAGATAAACACTTTGAGGTTATGTGTTATCTCACAGGAGCCGTTGGGGTTAGGGACAGCTAACCAGACAGATTTATTGAGCAGGATTCGAGTAGCTCAGGAGAAGGATCAGGGTTTGATTGATGCTTCTGAGGTGGCAGGTTCAAAATATCGGGTCTCAGCGAAAGGGACAATACTTGTGAACAGGCGGATTTGTGTACCCAAGGATGAGGATCTGAGGCAAGAGATTCTGAGAGAGGCTCATTTGAGCATTTTGTCTATTTATCCGGAGGCGACCAAGATGTACCGGGATCTGAAGCGGTATTATCATTGGATCGGGATGAAGAGGGATGTCGCTAACTGGGTTGCAGCGTGCAATGTATTCCAGTTAGTGAAGGCTGAGCATCAGGTTCCAAGCTAGTTATTGCAGAGTTTACCTATTTCGGAGTGGAAGTGGAACATGGTTACCATGGACTTTATGACTGGGTTGCCAGTGTCACGGACTTATGATTCTATTTGGGTGATTGTGGATCGTCTGACTAAGTCGGCAAATTTTCTTGCCATCAAGAAGACCGATGGAGCACCGGTGTTGGCTAAGAAGTATGTGCGGGAGATAGTGAGACTGCATGGGGTGTCAGCGAGTATTATGTCAGACAGGGATCCGATGTTTATTTCTGAGTTCTGGAGGGCATTTTAGGCTGAGATGGGCACTAAGGTGCATATGAGTACAACTTATCATCCTCAGACGGATGGGCAGCCTGAAAGGACAATACAGACACTCGAGGACTTGTTATGTGTGTACTGGATTACGGTGGTCATTGGGCAGATCATCTAAACCTGGTAGAGTTTGCTTATAACAATAGCTACCAAGCGAGTATTGAGATGACTCTATATGAGGCTCTGCATGGGAGGCCATGTTCTACACCATTATGCTGGACTCAAATGGGGAAGGAGAGTATGTTTGGTGCAGATTTTGTTCATGAGGCGACGGAGAAGATCTGTGTCTTGAGGCTGAACATGAAGGAGACTCAGACTCGCCAGAAGAGTTATGCCGATATGAGGAGGAAAGAGCTAGAGTTTGAGCTGGGAGATCTGGTGTATCTCAAGGCAGCGATGTTGAGGGATCCTAACAGATCCATTTCAGAGAATAAGCTACGTCCGAGGTTTATGGGCCCGTTCAAGATTGTGGAACGGGTTAGACCAATAGCTTATCGGTTGGAGTTACCTCAGAGTATGAAGGCTTTTCATAAAGCCTTCCATGTGTCAATGCTACGGAATTGTCTACATGAGTCTGAGGAGGTGTTGGCTAGGATTCCGGAGGATCTTCAGCCCAACATGACGTTGGAGGCGAGCCCTATGAGGATTCTCGAGAGGAGAGTCAAGGTTTTGTGCTGAAAGAGGATACCGTTGGTGAGAGTCGTGTGAGACTATGACGGTGTTGAGAAGGAGGCTTGAGTTGTCTTTTTCTAGTTTTCAGTGTTTGTGATAGTATGTGGCTTGTCTTTTTCTAAGGAGATTATGGGAAAAGAGGTTTTAAGTGAGTTAGAACTTGTCTTTTTCCAGGCACTCTGTTGGAAACACCCTGTGTGATGGGTTGTTTCGGATGACCTAGAGATTGGTCATGGAGGTGATGATATTCCGGGATAGGGGATATCATGATGGACCACGGGAGGTGACTTTAGTCGACAGGTGCTTATGATGCATGTTATAGAGTTGATTGTTGCAGAGGATAGTGGGTTCCCTGGATATACTTGAGAGATGTGAGTTCTCTCCAGGGGATAGTGGGTTCCCTGCATATACTTGGAGGGACAGGGATCTCTCCAGGGGATGTGTGATTCCACTGCATACCGATAGCTTGACGGACTGTGTGTCCTGAGAGTGGGAGGGGCATGGAGCATACCGATAGCCTGTTGGACGGCGGTTCTGAAGGTGGGAGGGGTATGATATTTATTAAGAGCTCAAAGGATGACGACCCTGAGAGTGAGAGGGGTGTATATAGATATGAGTTATGAGCAACAGTGTCTGGAATGTGATTTGTAAGTATGAGACTAGAAGAACTTCAGAGATCGGGAGATGATCTCAGGTGGTGCTGACCGGGTTTTGGTAAAAAAAAATAGCCGTAGTGAGACGCTGTTGTGTGATTGTAAGTATGAGACTAGGTGAGTCTCAGAGATCGGGAGTTTATCTCAAGTGGTGCTGGCCGGGTTAGGGTGAGGCGTGTAGCCATAGTGAGACGGTGTTGCGCGATTCGAGGTCAAATCCGTGTTTGTGGGGGAGAGTTGTAACGACTGCGAACCAAAATCGTGATTTTGGTCGTGTGTCAATCGATGCAGGTGGTGTGCGTCAATCGACGCAAGGTGGATTGAACTGGTTGGTTCAATTTTAGTTATCGGTTTGCTGGCCGATTTAAGGGGAAAATCCTAGGGCTTCACTATAAAGAGGGGGTGGCCGCGTTTTTGGGACATTTTAGAGTTCCAGAAAGTTTCCAGAGAGTTACAGAGAGTTTTGAGAGAGGATTTGAGAGAAAAAGAGAATTATTTTTGATTTCTTCCTGTTTTTGATCATAAAAGCTCGGTTGAGTGTTGTGAGGCTCTGGTGGTGGATTTGGATCCGTTTCTTCGCGAAGGAAGAAGAGATCTCGGATTTTGAGGAGTCATTCTTCGTGTTCTCCGTGCTTTTCATCCTTTTTCCTTCCAGATCTAAGGTGAGTGCGTGACCATGGCTTATATGGGTAAAGGAACTGATAGGATGCGTTTGATTGTTGTTATTGGTTGGATTTCGTGTTGTTTGGTGTGGTTTTGTGCAGGAGACCGATAAGATGCGATCTGGGATCTAACCATGAGAGGATAGGTTCGATTCTGGGTTCTGCGTCGAACCTATCAATTGTTTGTTGAGTTCCGCGTGGTTGTGTTGACCGTTGTGGTTTATCATTTATGATTATAATAATCTGAATTTGGAAATTTTTTAAATTTAACGGGTTGGATCGTTTCAGACATCCCTTGGGTCATTTGATCTCCGGTTCAAAACAGTTCGATTAACCTGAGTTCTTTGGCAAGGTTTGGATCGGGTCCTTAACCCCTTGTCTCACCCTATCTCGTTTTGAATGGGACACGAGCAATAGAACGGGATAAAGTTCACTATCTATCCTTCAAGACGAATAAGACTCTTTGGTTTGTCTCTCTATCGTTTATTTTTTGAATCAGTCATCTTTGGTTATCGCCATCTTCATTTGGGTTGTTAGTTTTTTTATTCTAGCGTAGTTATGTTAGCTTAATTCTAGCTTTTTTTTTTAATTTTTCTATGTGTTTGTATCTTGTGGGCTTTGTTCCCCTTTTTAGAGCTTCGTTCCTCTGTTTTGGGTTTTGCTCCCCTCTTTTGGGCTCTGCTCCAGGGATTTCGTTTGAATCCGCCGATTTGTGTAATATGGTTCGATGATGAATGTTAAATATCAATCTTTAGATGAAAATAGAAAAAAACAATTTTGGGTATATAATAAAACTATCAATTTCAATGAACAGAAAAGAAAGCATGCGTAAATTCTATACGAAACCACTAAATACTTGTACTAGAGACTTGTGGTCCTAGAAATATTATTGTAGGTGTTAATTTATGGAGAAGTGTTCGAAAATGTGTTCACAATGAAATAATTTAGGTGAGAGTCAGATGCTTTTTTTTTTTGTTTTATAATATGAAATTCTATCCTATAACAAATTCACACGTGCCTCGATTGAACATAATGCATTTTAAGAAAATAAAATAATGATAAGAGATCGAATTATTGTGATTTGGATTTCTCTTGTGGTTGGTGTGGAATAGCAAAGATATAGTTTTTTGGTTAAACAATTCAAAGAAAGGGAACCAACTATGACTTGCAAAGATGGAATGGTATTTTTCTTTATACATGAGTCCGGTTTTAATTTTTTTTAGTTACAATAAAAGTTACCTTCAATTGCAAAGTCATACCATGCGATTAGTATATACAGTACTTATATATACAGATTACAGTACTTATATATACAGATTAATAGTCTTTAGTCTTACTACATAAAGTCTAAATCTTAAAATTATAAAATCTAAAAAATGTTTTGATCCTTAAAACCTCTTAAACCCTCAAAACTAAACCCGAATACAACATAGTTAACACAAACATAAATGATATAATAAAAAAATTATTTTTGAAAAATGGCATTTTTGCAAAGATTTTGAAAAAGTGACATTTTTAAAACGTGGCACTTGAAAAGTAGTATTTTTTAAAATTTCTCTAATAATTTTGTATTTAATATTTTATTTTTGTTTCTATTTTAATTATGTAATAATATTTGTAATTGTATTTTAATTTCATTAAATATCTATATTAATATGTAAATTTATTAAAATTAAAAATACATATTAAAATTCAATTAACACAATGAAAAGAGAAAATTATAAATGAAAATCAAACAAACAAAAAATTGAAAGCAACAAGATAATTTTTAAAGACATAGTATAAATTTAAACATATCTAATATCCAGGATATTTTATCGGGAATAATGGTAGTACGGCGTATAATCTTTAGCTCGACACAAACAAATCAGAAATCGGAAAGCTTATATTGAACTTCAAAATGCGTTAATTAAACATTTATGGTTTGAATATACTAATTCTGAAAATTAATTCATTGTAATTTTTTTTTTCATTTATCGATTGTAATATTATGTTTAGTTTATATCAGAATAGTTAGTATCTTTTTTTAATAATGTAATTAGTATAATTAGTACTACTCAAATTATTAAAAATAAAGAAAAACTTAAAGTTAATAATATAATAAAAGAGAAAAAAATTTTAGTATGAAATTTGGTGTTATGTTTGAAGATGGAAAACTTTTTTTGACACTAAAACATCAAATTTGGTGTTAAAATTATACTAATTTAGTGTGATGGTTAGAGATGTTTTTAAGCATTTTTAGGTAAAGCTTTCCGATTTTTTTTTTTTTTGTTGTTTAAGGAATTTGACAACATTCTTCGAAAGCAAATGTCAAGGAAATGATTCAGCGTTGAAAATAGTTATACGATTTTTAAGGGAAAGTGACAAGTAATTAGGAATAATTGTGGCTCCCACTCACCAAACTACCTGTCCCACTTGCATTGCACAGACCCTCTTAAAGTCGCATCTTTTTCCTTTTGTGAATCTCTTTATTTGTTGATATATCTAATCTTTTTTGCTTTTTTTTATTAAGGTTGATATACCTAATCTAAAAATAGTTTTCAATTCAAATTTATGTGTGATTATTGCAGTTTATATCTTCTGAAATTTTCATAGTACATAAAGATATAATTACCTTACGCATATAAAAAAAATACGTACGGATGTATCAAATGTTGGGACTCTTTAAAGAAAATCCATATTTTATAACAAAATTAAGAAAATAGAATTTTTTAAAAATTACAAATAATCTAAATTTAAATCTTATACTATAAAAAAATTATATGAAATACAGAAATGAATTCTAAATCCAAATTTCTAAACCCTAATATAAAAATTAAAATTTTGACCTAAACAAAATTGTATATTTCTCTATTTTTTAGAAAATTAGCCTATTTTTAGTTTAAGTTTTTCTTAACCGTTCATAACTTATTTACAAAACTATAAATGACCCACAAACTACGGTAAAATTTGTAATTAGTTGATATTGTTTTTGTTGATCGTAGATATGTTAAAAGAAAAAATGAAAATATCCTAATAAATTAAGCTCACAAGCATCAAATTAATCGTAATGTTCTTTTTGTAAATTCCTCACCACCTGATTGAATAGCCAATTGGTGGTACGTAGCGCCTGTCTTTAATACTGTCGATAAAAAAAACATCAAATTAGTGTGTGAGCTACTTCTTAATCCATAGTAAAACTAACGTCTCTTTATACCAATCATGTAATCTTGTTTAGATTCGAGCGTCGAAGAATCTATTGGATGAAATGACACCCTGATACGAGCACAATGAAGCATCATGTCCGCCATAATGCACGTGGACCATTTCCTAGCTAGATTACACTTAAATACGTACCACTAGATAATACGTGGAACATATTTCCTCCATACGCAGTGACGGAACCACCTCCATACGCAGTGACCGAACCAGGAAAATAATTTACTGGGGTTATAATAAATATTTTCTAAATTTTTTGCAAAAACTTTATTTTAAAGAAAAAAAATCAAATCGATTTTGTTTTCACACTTTTGACCTTGAAAAGAAAAACAAATCTTCATATGTAATCACCATTGAAATAACAAAAAAGTAAAAATATGAAAAGGTAAAATATTTATTACTAGAAATAATTAAATTTAGTTTATTTTAATGGGTTTATTATAATCTTAAGATTGTTTAAATAAATTTTACTGGACTTAACATTTTCAAATATTTATATATTTATTGGGCTATAGTTAAAATAAAATTTAATAGGGGTCAATAGTTATTTTGAGTTAGGTCAAATTAAAATAATTAATATAAATTACATTGTTAAAAAAAAAATCATAATCATGTGGGTCAATTGCCACCCTCCGAGAAAATGGTTTTATGCAAACAGTTAAAAATAGTAAACTTATGAGTTATGACAAAAATGTGATAGTTCAAAGCAAAGTGACGAAAACTCAAACAAAAATAAATGTACATCCATTTAGATACAATTTAAAATAATGACAATAATGTAGCAGTACATAGAATTGTGAGGTAGTAGTTAGCTAGGTCTAAACATGTAAAACTAGCATGCTTGTTAAGTTGTTATTGTTAAAGAACCCGATATTGCTCACAAATATGAATCATTGTTTTAAATTGTTGAAGGGGCCGGTATAGATTACAAAGATATTATATGATAAAATACAAAACAAAATGATGGTAATTTTTTTTTTTGGTCCACAAAATCAAATGATGGTATTAATTTCAGCTATAAAATTTTGATTTTTCACGCTATAATTTTTTTTATGTAATAATTTGTATGGTTGTATTATATTCATGAACATTGAATTATCTTTCTCTCTCTTTTCTCTCTCTACACTCTGCAACTTCTGATCTATTTCTTTGAATTTCGATTTTTTGGGTTTGGGTGTTCGTCGTCCTTTCGACGGTGACACCTTCTTTCTTTCCTCTTCAATAAACTCATCAATTCCCCTCGCTTTTGGTCTCAAATTGTAGCTCTTTGAAGTCATCAGAACTCTAGATCTACTCATGGATCTAGCGGTGGAGTTGAAGGTGGTTGCAATTTGGTGGGATTGTACATAGAAAAGAAGGTGAATCGATGGATCGGAGATTTAGACGATTTTTTTGGTTTGCGGTGGAGGAGAAGTCATATTCTTTTATCACAAACCGATTGGGAACGAGTTGGCGTTTGCCATGGCGGAAGAAGCTCATTAGCTTTCCGGCGACTGCTTGTAGCTGCCGTCAATAGTACTGCAGGCGGCAAAGGCGTCTCTGTGAAGATGATGTTGCCACGTGGCGTTCTTCCCTCCATTAGGCGAACTGGAGAAGTTTCAAGAGACATCCCAACTAGTGGGCTTGGGCATGCAATAGGTTGTGAACAGATGAATATGATTTTGGACCTCTACTTGTTGTCAAGTAATTATGTCAAGTATAGTTATTTGGTCTTGTATTTGTATAATATCTGTAAGTCTGGCCTTGTTGTATTAGACGGAGGATGCTCAATAGGATACATCTCTAATGGTAACGTCTCGACTCGGTTTTTACCGAATTACTGGGATGTAGTGGGTTTCTCCAAGTCTGGTTTTTGGGACGAGACCAAATTACGTAATCTCATTGTATGGGATCAGTCCTTTAGTTATGATTCCGTTTTACGGAATCAATTAGCTTTTTCCTTCGGAGATGTTATTTATCCTTTATTGGATTTCGTATTTCCCCTGTGAGAAATTTGTACCCCTTGTTGGATTATTTCTCTGATATAATATAATAATTTGGCCGAGAAAACAAAAAACATTCATGAACATTGAATTTTCTTTGGCCATTGTGATGGTGACAGTCTCTAATCAGATTAAAAAAAATGATATGTTTTTCAATTGGACCTTCTTTAATACTGTTTTCCATATAAATAAACCTCTCAACCCCCACACTTCTCACCCATCACCACAATTCTCACCCAAAAAGCCAAAGCAATCTAAATCTCTCAAAGATTTTCCACCAAAAATGGGTTCAACGGCGGAGACACAGCTAACTCCGGTGCAAGTTACCGACGACGAAGCTGCCCTTTTTGCCATGCAGCTAGCAAGCGCCTCCGTTCTTCCGATGGCTTTAAAATCAGCTTTAGAGCTTGACCTTCTCGAGATCATGGCTAAGAACTCTTCTCCCATGTCTCCGTCCGAGATCGCTTCTCATCTTCCGACCAAAAACCCCGAAGCTCCGGTCATGCTCGACCGTATCCTCCGCCTTCTTACGGCTTACTCAGTCCTTACATGCTCCAAACGTACACTTCCTGGTGGTGGTGGCGACGCCGTCGAGAGGATTTACGGGCTTGGTCCGGTTTGCAAGTACTTGACCAAGAATGAAGATGGTGTCTCGATTGCTGCTCTTTGTCTCATGAACCAAGACAAGGTTCTCATGGAAAGCTGGTAATTTTTTACGAGATCATCATATATATATGTTTTGATTTTTTAATGGATCTTATGGAAAATCAAGTTGGGATTATTTTGTTTTCTCTTTCTTTTAAAGATAATGTGGTTCCTTAAGCTATGCTTCTTGGCTCATGAAAATTATTGCAATTCCAAAGGTAAAGTTGAGAGATCTCTAGAGAGACGCTAAGACAATCAGACAGCGACAAAAAAAATGACAAATAGACAAAGATAGACAAAATCACGCGGTTTTGACACGTTAACTATACCTACTGTCCACTAACAAACTATATTATATATACGATTTTTTTTTATTGGTTTTTGTTTTTTGTGCGAAAACTATACGAATAGTAAGGAGAAAACTGGAAAAAAAATATGTTACTTGCTCTTATATCAAGAGCTAGAAGAAACACTATCTTCTGCGAAAAAGACTCTCGTCTCTTTTTTTTTTTTTATGGCTTTAAATAGGGTAGATGTAATCGTTCTTCCGATTATCGAGAGCAACAAAAGAAATTGAATAGTAACAGAATAGGAAGAGGTAACAAGAAAAGAAAATAGAAGACTTGATCTTTGGTTTGTAATAAATAATAAATACAAATAATAAGACGTTTAAGATTTGTGGTTTTGGTTTTCTACAATCGAACCGGCGGATTCTCTTTGCGTACCGGCGGCTATTTATAAAGAAAACCATTATAATGACGTGGATCTAGGTTGGCCATAAAATGGTAAAACAGAGAATGATCTCAGATTGAGATTCTCAATACTAAAACAGATTATCCTAACTAGTGATAACTCAAAGTTGAGGGTTATAATTTGGAGAGAAAAAAAAGGTTGAAGGGTAAGGCTAAGCTTTTTTTTTGTTCTTGTTCTTTTTTGAATGAATGGAAAAGTATTATTCAAACAAAAACTTAATTACATTAGATGTTACTGTGTTTTGAAAAGTTGTTGAGAAAATCTAAAGAAAACATAGCCGAAGAGTGTTAGAGCAAAGAGCCTATGATCCTTAAGGAGTGTGTGTGTGTGTGTGTGTGTTTTCTTAAACTCATGTCAAAGAGACTTGTTTCAGGTACCATTTGAAGGATGCAATTCTTGATGGTGGGATTCCATTCAACAAGGCTTATGGTATGAGCGCTTTCGAGTACCACGGGACTGACCCTAGATTCAACAAGGTCTTCAACAATGGAATGTCTAACCATTCCACAATCACCATGAAGAAGATTCTTGAGACCTATAAGGGTTTCGAGAGCTTAACTTCTTTGGTTGATGTTGGTGGTGGCATTGGTGCTACTCTCAAAATGATTGTCTCTAAGTACCCTAACCTTAAAGGCATCAACTTTGATCTCCAACATGTCATTGAAGATGCGCCATCTCATCCCGGTATATTACACCCTAATAATTCGCAAAATACGATTTTCTTGAATCATTTTGTTTTAAGATTTGATTAAGAGATTGGCTTAATGCAGGTATTGAGCATGTTGGAGGAGATATGTTTGTAAGTGTCCCTAAAGGTGATGCCATTTTCATGAAGGTTAGTAAATACACAACTTTTCCAGATCAAAATCAAGACTAATTACTTATACTGAAAAGTCCTTGACATTATAAGTTATTTTCATCACGGAAATATGAATCTCAAAACATTTCCTTTCGGTTTTTTTTCTCATTGTTGTAACAGTGGATATGCCACGATTGGAGCGACGAACACTGCACGAAATTCTTGAAGAACTGCTACGAAGCGCTTCCAGAGGACGGAAAAGTAATATTAGCAGAATGTATACTTCCAGAGACTCCAGACTCAAGCCTATCGACCAAACAAGTAGTCCATGTCGATTGCATTATGTTGGCTCACAATCCCGGAGGCAAAGAACGGACCGAGAAAGAGTTCGAGGCATTAGCTAAAGCATCAGGCTTCAAGGGTATCAAAGTTGTCTGCGATGCCTTTGGTGTTAACATCATTGAGTTGCTCAAGAAGATCTAAAGGAACCAAAAATCTCCATTTAAATATGATGATTTATATATAAACTTGCTCTCATGTCTACGTCTAGTACTTCACCACCTTTGTCTTAAACTATGCTCTGTTTAATAATAATTTATGAGTTATTTGATATAGAGTTTGCTTTAATTTTGGTTTGTTTGGAACAAGATTATGTAAATTAGAGAGAAATAAAATAATGAGCTATTGTTGAAAATATTATCTGATATACAATCAATCGCATTCAGAAATTCCACGTGGACTCTGTTCGTGCACCGACCAAACCAGTTTCACTGAATCTTCCATAAACTCAAAACTTGTCAAACTTATCTTTGTCTTTCTACACTCTTCTAGATTTCTTTCTCATTACCTGATTATAAATAGTTACCATTTCTTCTTCTTCTTCTCTGCGTCAAGAAACAAACAATTCCAAAATCTCAAAATTCAAAAGCTAGAAGAAACTCGAAGATGAAGTCAATTTTTAGCCCCTTTGATGCTCTTTACGCCGAATCCAACAGCTTCAAGATGAAGTTTCCATGCAGCCAGAAACAGAGCTCCGGCGGAAATCAGTCGCCGGCGACGGAACAGAACGCTGGAAAAACTTCGATTTCATCGAAAGATGAGAAGAACAACAATAAGAAGAAGAAGATCCAACCGTTGAGGATAGCTCCAGAGCTTGATGGTGTTTATTGTTTCGAAACCATTTTTCCTTTTTAATATTTTTTCCGTTTCATATTAGTTGTCATTTTATACTTATTTTTTTATATTACTTATTATTCTATAATTTTAATGCATAATTATTATCAATTTTTTTATTTTTATTTTTATTTTTAAATTTATTAACTACATATATCAAATAAAATAATATATAAATTAAAAATAAAATAAAAAATTTAATTATTTTTTAATTTGTGTGAAATACTTTATAATAATAACAACTAAATAAAACGGATGATGTAATAAACAAAAAAAATATATTTTTTTAAAAAAGAAAAATTGATTAAAAATTTAAAACGTTTTCAATCACAGATTTCCAAAAAAACTAAACTTAAAATTAAATCGTCCTTTATCCTTAACAGTTTCGCCGCTGGACCGTCGTCCTTCTCAACCGGTGAGTTTTCTTCCCGGTGGTTTCTTCCCAATCAATATCAGCATTCTTTTTTTAGTCACCGTCATGGGTTCTTCTCCTCAAATCGTCCCCAAAAAATCACTGCAAATACTTGATTTCGACTCATTCATGCCGTCGTCGGAGCGGAGACTGGATTTCGTTGTTCCGACATCGATGCTCGACTCATTAGACCAAGGGACGAAAGCTTCTTCTTCTTCTACACCTGATCTACAGTTATTCACCGACAAATCGTCCGACTCAGTTAACGAGAAATCTTCTCCGAATCCGAGATGGCCCTCACTGAATCGATGGTCGACTCCCTTATCGATTTCATCAACGAAAAATCCCAAGGAGGACTCAACTCTCGTTGATGGATCTCCTAATCCAGCCTCGGACTCACCTCAGTCAAGAGACACAGCTCCTCCGCTTGTGATAATCCCTTGCCTCTGTTCGATATCTCGTCTCACCCAATTGAAGAGAATGTAATTGAGCAGCAGCGTTCTCTTCCAATCAATAAAAGGGCATGGGAAAAACTTTTTCTCTAAAGAGAAGTTCCTCTCCTGCATAATCAGAATCTGAAGTTGCAACATTGAAAGCTTTTTCAAAGGATTATCCTTGGGCAGCAAAGATGAATCCAGCTTTGCGAAATTTTCACAGAGGCACCATTCCAGATTATATGGAAGACGGAACCCCAATGGTAAAAATATCGAACCATGTTCTTCTAGGTGCTCTAGAGAATTAAAAAAAATTTGTGATTGGTTAGTTTTACCGTTGTTCTGCTCCGTCTAGGGGATAGATTCAAGTGGCTGTTACTAGGATTTAGGGCAGAAAGTGCAGGATCTTTAGTCGCAAATTAGGAGAATCATCTTATTTGTTTCACATCCCGGATGAATCAACCCGGAAATGGGTTCTCGAGAGAGGCGTGTGGCATGTTGATGACTGTTTGATGTTTGTATCAACATGGACTCCAGTAACGACTATCTCTTTGCCGAAAATTACAACCGTCACTATTTGCTTGACACTAAAAAATATCCCGAACCAGCTCTATTCGATCAAGGGTATTAAGTGGATTGCTTCTCGTTTATGTGAGTCTATGTTAATTGAGAAGCCATGGCTTAATCCAACACATATGAGAAAAGCAAAGATTCTTGTTGAGGTAAAACTCGACAAACCCTTTCCACAAAGAATTGCTCTTAGAGATATAAGTGATGTAGTCACAATGGTGGATGTTATCTATTCATGGTTGCCCTCTGATTGTCGTCTTTGCAGACAATTGGGACATAAATCAATTCGTTGCTTACGCCAGAGTGCAAGTACGCCATGTGATCCAGCTCCAAAGGAAACAGTGATCACTACAAAATTTGTACCATCTTTTGCCTATGTTTCTACCTTGCCTTCTACTACTGCTACTATCTCTGAAATAGAGACTACTAAAGACACCAATTCCATTATTACAGCCTCTACTACTTCTCCATTACTCCAGGTTGTTGGCTTGCCGCCTACTGTTATTGGCTCTAGAATATGGGTCAAGAAAATGACTAATACCACTACTTCAGCCCCCGCTGCTTCAATCTCTACACGCACCACACACATTCTGATAAGGAAATCATCACTGCTGCAATTCCCGCTGCACCAGGTACTACATCTACTACTTCATTGATTTTATCTTCTCCTTTGACTACAAGTGACGTTAGCAAAAACAGTTCAACTACCTTCGTCTTGTCAAATGAGATCCCTACTTGCCAACAAGTCTCGTCCTATTACTCAAACAGAGCATAGTATTCGTAGGTCTTCATCCACCAAAGATTTAGGTACAAACCGGTTTGCTTTTTTGGTATTCTCTGACGGTGATGACGAAACTCAAGTTTCGGAAGAAGATCCTGACCGATGGATTTGATGACTCCATCGGGCAAAAGAATCCTTAGAGATCCACCGGTTAAACCATCAACAAAAGCTAAAGAGATGCTATTGTATTTTGAGTCGGCTCCGCGTAGAAATTGTGGTCGTGGTAAAGGCGATCGTGGCTAAAACGATCACCCGAAAAAAATCTATATTAAATCGAGGCGGAAGACTTGATTTATTACTAGTTTCATTTGTTGCCACTTTATCTTTACATTTTGTGTAATCTACTTCTAAATTCTACTAAATTATGGTCATAGTTTGTAACCGTTCTATTAATAAAATATATATTAAAAAAAAAATTCTTTTTCAAATTTTATTGATTATACTTGTAAACAAAAAATTCTTCCTTTGTATAAAAAGATTAATCAGACAGCTTAATTCCAATTCTACAAACTAATCTGGAATTATCTGTGTTCTTGGATATTCTCAATCTATTTAAAACGAATCTATATCTATATGATACTTGTATAAACTCATGACTTCTTGTTATCTCGATGTAGAAGTAGTTTGACTCTGAGTTTGAGTTGTTGTTGTTGTTGTGGTTGTTCCTTGGAGCTGACGTTTTCTTCCTCCATTAACAAACCTTTGACCAAACCCTAAAAGAAACGCAGGAGGAACAAGAACCCCTGTGCTCAAACTGCAAACAACCGCAACGGCTCCGCCGATAATCAACAGTTTCTTTAGATTCGAAGCTCGATCTCCTTGGTTCGATGTAACGGGAGTTTCAGTGACTGGCGATGCGCCGTTGCTGAGGGAAATGAGATGGTCTGATGTGATTTTGGTGTTGATTTGAGCCATGCAAGCGGACCGAGAAAGCTTGGTTTCTCCTCCTGAGAGTCTTTGGTTTTGGTAAGCGCGTAAACCGGGTTCCATCTTCTTTACTGCTCCCCACATTCCTCGTTTCACTCCGAGCTTTGCGATTTCTCTTGGTATCCCCATGTCTTCGTGGTGAAACAAAAGCACTTCGCAAGCACTAGTTACTCCATCGTCTCTTCTTGATTCCACTGGATAACCAAAATTGGGAAAATGTTGTTTTGAAGCAAATTCGGTTCTAGGAAGATCACAAACCGGTGGATGTGGATTTTTACCTGGTCGAATGCACCAGCTCGAGTAGAACAAATCCACGCGCTTTAGTTTGTTGTTACGCGGTATAGAAGGAACCGATACTCCCTGAAGCAAGAACGAGAGAGGATGTTAAAGTAGCACAAAAATTGAATCTTTTCCTCTTCTATAGAGTTTGATTTCTACTACATCTAACACCAAAACCACACTATTCACATTCTGCTTGTTCTCTATCAAATCGATTTAGAGGCTAATTCTTCTAAAGCTGGCAATTCAGTTGCAATCAATGCAGGTAAAACCGACATAGATGCTAACTCAAGTTTCTTCCTTTTTTCACTTCTACTCTTATTCACATCAATGTAAGAGATTCCATTTTTGCTACTACATACCTTTGTAACACAGTAATAAGATTTTCCACAGTTCCATATCCTGCGACCAATCACATACTCTCTATCACTGCAGAAGAAAGGGAACTGCAACACAGAGAACAAACATAAAAGGAATGATAAAAAAACCAAAAATCACAATCAATCATCACAGAGAAAAATAGTAACCAAAGACTAACCTTGCGTATCCATTTAACAATCATGGTTCCAGTACTAGGACACTCTTCAACAGTAGTGGAATTAGAAAGCATTGTATCCCAAGTTGGTCTAAACTCATCATCCCAGAAAAAATCTCTTAAAATCTCAGGAGTTGCATCTTCAAACACAGTTCTGCTTCTATACTCAGTAGGACCATTCTAAACAACAAAAACACACACTAAAGAATGAGAAATCCAAATCCAATTCCTCAAAATTCAAAACCAAGAAACAAAGAGTTTACCTTAGGTTCTCTTAACCAAGCTTGATATCTCATACCAGAAGTAAAACGATCCATAATCTGTATCCAAGCATTACCACCATCTTTCCTCTCAACCAATTGCACAAGATGTCTCAAATCTAACCCCGTTACAGTATTAGGCAATCTCTCCTCTGTTTTCTCCACTCTACAAACAACAACCCCAATTAACAAACAAACCAAAAGAAACCACTTTTGCAGAAAAACATCAGATTTAAGCTTACCCAGCAATTACATCGACATGTTCAGATGAAGAAGAAGAAGAAAAAGGAGAAATCGTTTTCTGCTGTCTTAAAGCCATGGTCCATGTGTCACAAACAAGAGCCTTTAAACAAGGAGCTGATCCAAAACCTTTCAAAGGAGAAGTTGCAGAACGAGGAGAAGGAGATGATGGTAAAGACATGTCAAAAGATCGAGGAGCAGAACATCGAAGTTTGACTTTACTACGGTCATCAGAAGAAGAAACCCATCTCGGTTTCCATGTCCATCCAATAAGCAATCCAACAACGAAAGCTAACCATCCCGTGATTAGCCCTATGATTATACTCGCAAGCAAAGCCATAAGTCAAAAGAAGAAGAACAAGTAAAAGGGTATGGTTTAAATGGATAGATGTGTCGGATTTTTATATAAAGGTGAGATTTTTATGGTTGGATAAAGAAGAAATCACGAGAGAGGCGGTGAGAGGAAGACGACAGAGAGAGATTTGAGAAAAGGACACGAGTGATGAGAAGAAGAGGAATAAACTTATGGTAAAGGGTTAATATAATAGAATTGGAATCTTGTGTGTTTTTGTTTCTGAAGCTAAAGAGCCATTGATGGAGCTTGAAAGGCCATTGCTTTTTAGAGAAAGAAGACTGGTGGACGGAGAGTGTGAAACGACGACCACCGTCCATTACGGACCAATTCTATAATTCTCCCTAAATTTATTTTACTCTTGATTTTTTTTACGAAGAAGACTTCAAATCCGTTAGGGTTTATTTTTCTATCCCAAATTAAATTATGGGGTTTATTGGTCCTTTTCAATTTACATCTATACCGTAACGTTAGATGATAGCGAATGTTATTTAATGCCCAATTTTGTAAGTGTGTAGACCCAAAGTCTATGATATAAAAGTTGTTGACTTTTCTCTGTGGGGAATACTTGACTATGGCATTAAGCACATTTATTTGATGTTTTCCAAGTTTGATCAAAGACATTTTGTAGAAAGTTTCTCCATTGTAGAAAAATAATTAAAATTGACTGAATTCTTTCCTCTTTAAAAAATTGATCTTCTCCAATTTCTTTGAAAAATGACTTTCTAACTCTTTAGTTATCATTATCACTAATTATACAATTTCCATGATCCATTTTTTTTTCAGAATTGTTTGAGATGATAATTTAGAGAACCAGTTTATGAAATTTGGAAAAAAAAATATAAAAAAGAGATTTGTTTGTATATATAACACCCGGAATATGAAATTCTTTTTTTGGTTCTTATAAGTTTTTGTGTCATATTGGTTATTTCTCAATGTAGATAGCATTTTTTGTTTGATCAATACAATTAAAAAAAGTGTTTATCATTAATCTAAAAAAATTTCCATTTAATTCAGTATTCTTAATAATAAAAAAAAATCCTAATGTATCGACTATTCTCCATCCAAGAGTTCTTTGCAATCGTTCTTGCAGCCGTTACGTTTGTTCTACTGATGGTTGTATTGCGTTCATTGTTCGGCGTAAAAGATGGGTTCTCGGGAGTGATGGTGTTTATGTTATCCGACATGGTAAAGCGGTTATCATATAGATTTGGAATCTTCGTCTCTTTGAGGACAGTATAATATGATATTAATGCCGGAATGGAGCGGATCAAAGACAGTTTTTCAAATGCATTGTCCATCTCCGTTGAAGATTGTGTCTCTAAACGATTAAAACTTTTCAAGACATTGGTATCTCTCTAATGTCTTTAAATCTTGGAAAGTATGGTGCTTTACTTACGAATTTGGGATCCAGGAATATCATATATACACAGAATATATGAATCAGTGCGAGAGAATAAGCGACGAATAAGATGAATAGGCGAAAAGCATATGTAGATAAAATTATAAAAATTTGGAATTTATCCAAGAGATGATATCCAAAAACGACTATCCCATTAATTTATACAAAGTTTCCATTTCGAAAACATCGTGTAAATTCACTTCTTTACAGTTCATAGTTCTAGTTAATCATGCTTGTGTTTGTGTTTCGAAAAGTTTGTACAACTTTGTTGTGATATGGATGTACTGTACAAGGTTCGATATTCTATCAATGAATAAATGAGATGTTAAAAAAAAAAAAAAATTAGTGAAGTGTTCTCTCCAGGCCCAATATCATTTTCTGAGGGCCCAATATTATTTAACAGCGAGTTGGTACATCTTTGGTTAATCAAATACGACCGTTAAATCTGGATGTGGATTCCTCTAATCAGAGAAACCTTGGTTTTTGTTTATCGCCAATGGTGATTTTATCCCTCGTTTCTTGTTCCGTTTCCCTTTTCTCACCCCCGATTAATCTCCGGCTTCTTCTCTCGCCGGTTACAGCTCTCCGTTCCCATGGAAGCGTCCCTGCTTCTACATTAAGGACTGAGCTACAGCCATTGCTTGTTCGCTGCTTAGATCGTCGGGAATCTGGTCTTGTTTTCCGATGTAATTGCGTTAATTCTCCGATTGACTCTGCAAGTCAAATGGGTAAGTGAATTTGGTACTTCTCTTCTCGTATTTATATGCATTGTTTTCTCTGAGGCATATTCGCAAACACTTGTTGTGCTTTCTTTTTGCTTTGCAGAGTCTCTGTTTTCGTTGTTCCGAGATATTGGGTTTAGAGAAGAAGAAACTGAGATGATTATGGCGAAGAACCCAGATATAAAGTCGACGTCTTTGGATAAAATCGGTGCTCGTGTTGCTTCTCTACAGTCTCTGAAAATCAACGACTTTGCGCTTCAGGGTTTGATTGCAAAATGCCCTAATCTATTGACTTCAGAGGAACTAGATCTCGTTATTGAATTTTTGCTTGTTGAACTCGAAGGAAGGCTTGATCCTGAACTAGTTGAGCGTCTACTCACTGTGGTAGACACATCTTTCTTGCTTAGTTTCAATCAGAAGGTGAGATTGCTTATCCACCATGGGATACCAAAAGAAAAGATCTCTCACGTCTTGAACAAAGTATACTTGAATAAACTGCTGTATCAGAAATCCGTTGAAGACATTGAGAGAATGATTAGTTACTTAGAACCTTTTGGTGGAATCGGTATAATTGCTAGGCGGCCAGTCATTCTCAACAGTGACTTGGATACTCAGTTGATTCCTAGAGTTGAATTCATCAGGAATCTTAGCGGGGAAGACGATTTCGCCACTGGAACCGTGCTACGTAGACTCCCTGCCATATTGAGTTACAGCGTTGAGCATATGAACAGCCACGTCGAGTTCCTCAAGTCTTTTGGTGGCTTGACGAGCGAACAAGTGTTTAAAATTGTTCATGTGTTCCCTAATGTTATCAGCACCAGTAAAGAGAGGAAACTTCGCCCCAGGTTAGAGTTTCTGAAAGAATGCGGCTTTGATTCCCCTGGCATCTTCAAATTCTTGAGTAAAGCACCGTTGTTTCTAGCTCTATCCGAAGATAACCTCTCACACAAACTTGGGTTTCTGGTGAAGACTGGATACAAACATAGAACAAAGGAACTGGCGTTTGCAATGGGAGCAGTGACCAGAACAAGCTCTGACAATATGCAGAAGGTAATTGGACTGTACTTAAGTTACGGTCTTTCTTTCGAAGACATTCTAGCTATGGGCACAAAGCACCCTCCAGTCTTGCAGTATAATCATAGTTCTTTAAAGGAAAAACTGGAGTATTTGATCGAGTACATGGGTCGTGAAGTCGAAGAGCTTCTTGCATTCCCTGCATTTCTTGGATACAAGCTTGATAGCAGGATCAAGCATCGGTATGAAGAAAAGTTGAAAAGCAGAGGTGAAAACATGTCTCTTAACAAGCTTTTGACAGTATCAGCTGAAAGATTCTCTAAGAGTGCGGATAAAATTGAAGTTATTTGTTTATGATTGAGTGACAATAGTTTGAAATATGAGAGAACTCACAATAGTTTAAAAGCTGAGAGTTTTTAACACAATTTATCACTCAGATATCAAGATTAATACTTTACGTGCCTCGATTTTATATACTTGAGCTAAGATTTTATATATTCCGTAATGTCCTTGGGTGTTGTATATGGTCCGCGATGTACTGCTTACAACGGAATACGTATTCCAAACCCAAGTTCTGCTATTTTTAAAAAGTACATACAAAGACCACTTCCAAGTTCCTTCCACTTCGTTTTCAGACCAAACATTTACACACTTATGCTTTTCACTTTTTATTACTATTTTTCAAAATGAATCCAATATGTACATGTTAAATTTTGTAATTAGAAAACCAAAAAGTAACTCATTTACAAAAATTAAATTTCTTCATCGCTTGTAATTTATTCGTTAAATTTTTTTAAAGATTCTAATATTGACCTTATTATCACCAAAGTTTGCCATTTCTATTACATGGATTCACATCTATAAATAAGTTTAGAGAGGGCTTTAAATATAACTAAGTGGGCCTTGGCCCAAACCCACTAGCAGCATTCGAATGATTCATGCATTTCACAATTAATCCCACATCGGTTCTTTGAAGAAGAAATATGTTGTATATATAACACTGAGATAGCAATGGTGGTCACGACCTTACTTGAACAGGATCAGTTCTATAGGCTCGTACTTCTGTACCCTTGATTTCTAAGGAGACAGGCCCTTAACCCTGGTTGATGATCTATGACCGTGCGATTAGAGCGTGATTAACGGCCACGATCTTCTCTAAGTTGTTATCCGGTGCTGTAGAGGATCGTTACTCGGCTTGGTCTGATCCTTGTCGGGGTGGTCGCACGGTGGTCTGACAGGCTCCATTTTTTTGGTTCACTTTTTTAATCTGAGAACGTTATGTTCCCAGAGTTATACTTTGAGAATCGTCTCATTCGTTAAGACAAACCTTTGAAACAAAACATATAATAAGTCCAGTTTGTTGGCTGTTTACTTTGCAATTAAACCAGAGGTATGCTCTGTATCATTGCTACTTGTCTAGTATACTCTGCAAATATGTAACTCTCATAGCTAGAGAGAGAACCCAGTCGAAGAAGACAAAACCGTAAACTGGCTTTTGTAATCAAACGTACACAGATCTCGGTAAGAGATACTTGCTTATTCATTTACTTGACATCCAACACATATCACAAAGCCGAGCAGTTGGGAAACAAACACCCATGGAAGTCGTTTTAGTAAAGTCATGGAGCCATGAGTACAGAGGAATAGTACTATTCCTTAGCCTTTGACTAAAAAACACGGAGCTGTGCAGTGAGAACAAAGCGAACTATTCTTTCGCCTTTTACTAAAGAATACCGTGTTCTCCCTACTCTTAAGCAGCATACGCTTATTTTTGGAAAGGGTTTCCATAAAAAAACCTCCACCATTTTTGAGTTTCTATTTTGCATAGGATGATTTGAGTTTTGGACATTGATGTTATCTGGTGGTTGCACGACGGTGTGACATGTCCCTAACTATTTTTGTTTTCTAAATTTCCGAAGATGAATTGTATCGATGAAAGTATTGAGTATAACCTGTTCACGAAATGTATGTGATATGATCCATTTCTCTGTTTTTGTTTTCCACAATTCCTCCAATGTTGATTTGAGTTTCTGAAATTGCAATTCTTTTAGGATAACTGGTTAAGAAAAATGATGAAAGTTATAAAGATTATGCTAGAAATTTGTTGTAAATTAAATTATTGCTGTAGATGATAAGAGCAAGTGAAAAAAACCAACAATACATGTGAATTCCATGACTGATTGGAATAAACAAATGACTCTTTATATTGAAACTAACTTGAAGCTATATTAAGACTAGTTAAAGCATTTTGAACGATGGTTCCACTTCCATAGCTACCTCACTTGTGTGTGGGAGCCGCTGCGTTGATGCGAGAACTTCCATCTTTGAAAAGAGGAGGGAAAAACGGGTTTAGTGGAAACATTTGTGGCCAACACTTTGCATCCACAGCCGAAAACGCTTTGCAACACATAGCTCCAACATTTTCAAACTTACCTGTCACAACTGATTTGTAGATTTCAGTTATGCAACCTTGAACACCGACAAGTGATGCCAAACATTTTGTGAGATCGATCGGGGAACCAGGAAGAGAAAACTCAGGACCAATAGGGAATTGAGGAGTTATGTGTGCGGGAGTAGATGCACTAATGCGAGAGCATCCATTCTTGAGAAGAGGAGGAAACAACGGATTCAACGAAAACATTTTTTGCCAACACTTTGCATCCACTTCTGAAAACGCCTTGCAACATGTAGGTCTAACGTTTTCAGACTTACCTGTTGCAGCAGATTTGTAGATTTCGATTACACAACCTTCAACACTGAAGAACGATGACCAACATTTTGTGAGATCGGTGGGGAAGCCAGGAATGGTAGGGAATCCTGGCATCACGCGCACCTCGGCTAGACCCGACCTTAATAGAGTAGTGGCACACAAAGTCATGACTAGAATCATGGAGAGACGAGCTTGGATCCTACCTTCCATTATAACGATGACTATTATCTTTTTATTTCTTTCTTTTGCTATATGGAGAAGAGCAAGTTGTTTGAGATGTTCTTGAGGTATGAGAAGAAGAAACTATATATAGTTAAACATTATTGGGAGAGTTACACTTTAAAAGTCGTATGTTATTACAACCTTTCAGTTAAAACATTGTAGTGTTACAGTTTACAACCAGATCACTAATTTAGTTGTAGGTTATAGTTTTAGCAATGAATTCAAATAAATGAGTCGTTGAATGATACATAAATTATAATGTATGTATTCATTTTTTTTGTTGCTAAAAATATAAATATCATTAAAATAATATATCCTACAAAATTGATACCTTGGAACGTATGTATTCATATACTTGGGCGTTTCTGGTGTCTTTAATTTTGAAGGTTCCGTAACTATTTGGTTCAATCTAAGTGTGCGTGAACTTATCTTTGAATCTTTACAATTTGTATTTGTGGCAAAGAAATTCGTTTTGAGATTCTAAAAACGATCATGTTGGTCACAACAAAACAAGAGAATTGTTTGAGACTATATAAGATCATAAATAATTAAAAGGCAAATATTTCGATCGACCTTCGAGAAACAGTTCAAGGACAAATATCTCAACAAGATATATGCATCGCATCATGAACAATAATTTTCGAGAAAATTGGCTAATTGGGTCGAAATCAAATTGGAAATGTCCCATTAGTATTTTTTCAATTCAATTTTGTCCCATTAGTACTTATTTTAATGATAATCCAGTTTTAACCTTCATATTTTATTTTTATATATATTTTTTGGTTTGATTAATTCTATTAAACAAAAAATTGAACCATATTAATAAAAAAATCGGATTGATTAATAAAACCGGGTTAATAAAACCGTATTGACTCTGATATCAATAACCTGCTTAAATCCCTAAATTCTTAAATACCTAAATATCTTCTTCTTCTCTTCGGCCTGCTTAAATCCCTAAAAAGACATCTTGAAGGATTCGCCGATGCAGAAGTGTTTAAACAAGAGTAGTTGTTTACCATTTGCTTGGCCATTTGCAAGTTTCGCGAGAGGTTCCAGATTGTAATGTTGTGCTCATCTTTGGTAAAGTGATCACAAGGTGTTCGATATAATACTTGAAAGATTTTTCCCATAGGTTTCTTACTCCGTTTGTGTGAGTTGGAGTTTAGAGGTTGAAGACGATGGTCTTGGATCTTTGCAATGAGATTATAAAGATCCAGAAGTTATGACGAGTCGTCTCTTACGCCGGATTCTACTGTTTTACTGCTGCTCCCACATTCTTTTATACAAACAACACGTAAAGTCTTCAAATTTTACCAAAAGCATATCCTACTAAATTGATACCTTGGAACGTATGTATTCATATACTTGGGCGTTTCTGGTGTCTTTAACTTTGTGGTCACGACCGTACTTGAACAGGATCAGTTCTATAGGCTCGTACCTCTGTACCCTTGATTTCTAAGGAGACAAGCCCTTAACCTTGGTTAATGATCCATGACTGTGCGATTAGAGCGTGATTAATGGCCACGATCTTTTCTAAGTTGTTATCCAGTGCTGTAGAGGATCGTTACTCGGCTTGGTCTGATCCTTGTCGGGGTGGTTGCACGGCGGTCTGACAGGCTCCATTTTTTTGGTTCACTTTTTTAATCTGAGAACGTTATGTTCCCAGAGTTATACTTTGAGAATAGTCTCCTTCGTTAAGACAAACCTTTGAAACAAAACATATAATAAGTCCAGTTTGTTGGTTGTTTACTTTGCAATTAAACCAGAGGTATGCTCTGTATCATTGCTACTTGTCTAGTATACTCTGCAAATATGTAACTCTCATAGCTAGAGAGAGAGCCCAGTCGAAGAAGACAAAACCGTATACTGGCTTTTGTAATCAAACGTACACAGATCTCGGTAAGAGATATTTGCTTATTCATTTACTTGACATCCAACACATATCACAAAGCCAAGCAGCTGGGAACAAACACCCATGGAAGTCGTTTTAGTAAAGTCATGGAGTCATGAGTACAGAGGAATAGTACTATTCCTTAGCCTTTGACTAAAAATCACGGAGCTATGCAGTGAGAACAAAGCGAACTATTCTTTCGCCTTTTACTAAAGAATATTGTGTTCTCCCTACTCTTAAGCACCATATTTTTGATACCTTGGAACGTATGTATTCATATACTTGGGCGTTTCTGGTGGTTTTAACTTTGAAGGTTCCGTAACTATTTGGTTCAATCTAAGTGTGTGTGAACTTATATTTGAATCTTCACAATTCGTATTTGTGGCAAAGAAATTCGTTTTGAGATTCTAAAAACGATCATGTTGGTCACAAAAAAACAAGAGAATTGTTTGAGACTATATAAGATCATGAATAATTAAAAGGCAAATATTTCGATCGACCTTCCAGAAACAATTCGGGGACAAATATCTCAACAAGATATATGCATCGCATCATGAACAATAATTTTCTTACTTTAACCTTGTTTTCTAAAGTATCCTACATACGTGATACGTTGACCGTTGCGTTAACAGACTTCTAACTCTATATATACACAATTTATGATCTTTGGAACGATTAATACATAGAAGATTAGCATAACCCATATATGTAAAGTTACACAAATGAATTTTGCATGTTATTACAAGTTGTTAACTAGTTTTTATTAATAATTTATTATTCCAAAATTGTTAGTCATTAAAATATGAGGTTTTAAGTAGGTATTTGTTAATTCTAAATCAAAACTAAAATCATACAACTAAAGTAGACACATGTCTAATGTACTTTTCGTATGGATATAACTAATCATGTCAGTGTGAACGCCTTAGGTAGTTATAACCTCTAAACGATATTATAAATTAAGAACATAATGCCACTTATACCATATTAATAAATTTTATTATTAATCAATTTTTATATCTAATTTTAGAAATCAATATTCATTGATATTTTTCATTACTATTTTTTTTTGAACTAAACATTTAAAATTATTCATTAACATTACACCATCATTGTTTTTAAAAATTTGAGAGGCGCTAAACCCTAACATGGGAGCCTAAATCATGATAAATGCATGTAACTACAAAAAAAATACATAAACCCTAAACTCTAGCATCAAAGTGTAAATTTAAAATGTAAAATTTGATATTTTCATAGAACAACATCGATGAACTTGCGCTTGAATTTATTTGATTTTATCTCTAGTTTAGTGTTCAAATTTAAACAATAATATTTTTCTTTTTCAAAAATAATATGTTTTGTCTTTTCCTTCGGTGGAGCATCTGGTCTTTACTCTCTTTAGTGCTAATTGTTTGGATTGGATCCAGATCCTTCGTACGGGATCGTATATATTTAGCATAAAACCTTGGACTATCATACATAATAGTTGTAGAGTTCCGAGTAAAAATTTAGTACTCTTGTAAATTAGATGAACGACTAATTAATATTTCATTCACAAAAGTTTGACAAAAATATCTTAATTGTCAGTTAATGTTAATTTTTCATAAGTAACTATCATCATCTTTAAACAACACATGTCATAGTCTCACAGATATAAATCTAAGTGTGTGCAATCACATTTCACTAAATTATATTTGGTGTTTGTTTTATAAAAACTTTGAATAATTACGTTATATATATGCCATAAACTTATCTTACATGTTTAACAGTGTTATTAGATTAGTTCTTTTTATAAATTTATCCTACCGATTATAATGTATTCACAAAAAAATTCTAACCATAAGTAACATCATTCTAAAAGAACAAAGACACTAAATTTATCGTCAGCCAATCCTTATTATTGTGGATCTTTAAAACGTTAATACTCTTTTCTTTTTTGCTTGTATTTGTATTACATGTAACTTGGGTTACTCAAGTTAAAGATTTTATGATTAAGTTAGGTATTTGTTTCTTATTTCTTGCTCATAGTCATACAGTCATACTATTCTTTTGTTTAGACCACGACAATGTGAATGAGGCTTAGCGATGAGCCGATGACAATAGCAATCCAATCGAATAACAAATCCATAATAAATCTAAAAAGAACATTAACCAACATAGATCACAAAGAGCAAATATCTTACTTGCATTTTCAACAAGGTTTCATATGTAACACGATCAACCAAACAACTTCTAATAAGCGAAAGTACCACATAAAACACAATTTATGGAAAAAATAGAGATCAAATTCGAATCGTTATTTTTTTAACCATCAAATTCAAACTTACTGTTTTCTAGTTTAGTATACAAATCAAACATAATTGGTATACACGCTTCACTTGAAGAATAAATAAACCTCTTCACAAACATACCTGATGCAGCGCATATCATAGCCTTGATGGGCTTTTATCCGGTGTTGCTTGCCCATCAAGATAGGGTCGGTGTTTTGGTTTTTAATTTCAAATTCTGTTGCAACTAGATATTATTTGATTCAGTTTGGCTTTATCTCTTAGTTAGGATAAGTTTCAAGAGTCTTACACACCTCTATAAATAGAGGATGTGATCACCTATGTATTGGACCATTGATTTTGATAATAAGAAAACAACAAAAAGAGGCAATCTTAATTGCCCAAAGATCTTGCCTTCGTGTAAGACCTAAGAGGAGGACTCTTATTTTATCCCCCCCCCCTTGGTTACGATTTGTGTTCTAAGCCACTATGATATGTCGCGTTACTACCGTCTCCGCCAAGTTCATCTACTCGACTGCTCTGTTTTCTCTTTGCAAAACAGAGCACCGTGACTTCCTCCCCTTTACAAGCTTCTGCCCTGCATCATTTGGTATCAGATTCACACCGGTCATGTGTGTTTCCCGATGGCTCCATTGAAACCTAAGTTTAACGGCGAGGATGACAAACCTCCACCACTTCCTGATCCGGCTGATCTCATCACTCTACAAAACAATTTGGCTAATATGTTTCAGGCTTCGATGCAAGAACTAGGTTCCATGATTTTTAACGCTCTTAACACCAACAACAATAACCTACCCGCGCAAATGCAGCATCAACAACCCTTAGCCATTCAACACCAACATCAACAGCAGCTTCAAGGGATCCGTGAAAACCGCGGTGGGGATGCTGACAATTTCTGGCAATGACAGTACGATACTCGATGGGAAACATGATTCAAAATTGATCTCCCCAAATTTCATGGAGGCATTCGAGGTGATTCCTTGTTGGACTGGATCGTCACAATCGAAGAAATCTTGGATTTTAAAGGTGTACCAGATGATCGTCGTGTTCTTCTCGTTGCTACTCGTTTCCGTAGCCATGCCGCTTCCTGGTGGCAACAAACCAAAACGACGAGATCCCGTGCTGGTAAAGCTCCAATCACCTCCTGGGAAAAACTCAAACAGAAGCTGAAAGCAACCTTCCTGCCCCACAACTACGACCAAACCATCTACACGCACTTACACAATTTAAGACAAGGCTCAAGAACTATAGACGATTATGCTGAAGATTTCAACTTACTACTCACACGAACAGAGATTTATGACAGCGACATTCAATTGGTGTCTCGTTTTATTGGAAGATTACGATCTCAATTGCAAAACGCACTATCACAATTCGACCCAGCAACGGTCTCTGAATCACATTAGCAAGCTGCTTCCTTTGAACAACAACTTAAATCGATGACATAGAACTCAGTTTATCGCTCCCGAACCACCGAACATAGTTCCTTACCGAGTAGCTCGTCCTCTCGCGACAGTGTGGAACAAACCAGTGATCGTACTACTAAACCAACCGAAGAAGAGAGCTTGCGTCGTTCCGCACAAAACGCACTCTGATGCTACACATGTGGAGAACCCGGACACCGTCAGATGGCTTGTCCTAACCAACCAAAGCGTGGTCTCCTTGCTGACATAGATCTCCGAGAAGAAGAAGAAGATGTTGACAATTCGGATACTGATTATGATGATCAAACTGGGGAAGCTAAACTCACTTCCGGTGATCAAGGTCAACTTTTGGTGGTACATCACATGTGTCTCACACCGCAACAGCGTGAATCTCATTGGCTGCGTACCAATATTTTCTGATCAACATGTACCATTCGAGGGTGGATATGCCATTTCTCATTGACTCAGGGTGTTGCCAGAACATCATCGTGGAATCGGCAGTCACTAAGTTGGGTCTACCAATAGAAGCTCATCCTAATCCGTATTCTTTGTCATGGATGCAAGATGGCGTGGCTGCTCGTGTGACTCACATATCATTGGTCCCATTTTCCATTGGTCTTTTTTACAAAGATCGGACTTACTTCGATATTGCAACTATGGACGTGAGCCACTTAATTCTTGGACGATTGTGGCAATATGATCAAAAAATTATGCATAATGGCGTTAAGAATACATACGATTTCATATGGGAAACTCATAAAATTGTGCTACTTCCTTCCCGGGAGCCTTTCTTAACACCTGCACTAACCACCTCCACCGTGGACTCTCCCTCACCACCTTATACAACCTCAACGCAACATCACTCGACCCCGGTTCTCCTTTCTTGTCCCGTGTTTGAGAGCGAGTTGCGCAAAGAAGGGTAGGCCTTCGCACTCGTATTATCATCGTCAGCTGTCATACCAACAGAGCTAGCAGCAGTCTTGAAGGACTTCACGGATGTCTTTCCAGCAGACCTACCCGCGGGCTTACCTCTTTTACGCGATATCCAGCATCGCATTGACCTTGTTCCGGGCGTCACACTACCAAACCGTCCCCACTACCGGATGAGTCCTACAGAGCATGCAGAACTTCGTCGCCAAGTAGAGGATCTTCTTCGAAAAGGACACATTCACGAGAGCTTGAGTCCGTGTGCAGTTCCCGCTTTATTAATTCCGAAGAAAGATGGCACATGGTGAATGTGTGTAGATAGTCGTGCTATTAACAAAATCACAGTTACCGCTTCCCAATCCCTCATTTAGACGACCTCTTGGATCAAATTGGAAAAGCTTCGATATTTACAAAAATCGATCTTAATAGTGGTTATCACCAAATCCGTATTCAACCGGGAGACGAATGGAAAACCGCATTTAAGACAAGAGAAGGTCTTTATGAGTGGCTTGTGATGCCTTTTAGTCTCTCGAATGCGCCAAGTACATTCATGCGCGTCATGAATCAAGCCCTGCGACCGTTTATAGGCAAATTCGTGGTGGTATATTTTGATGACATCCTCATCTTTAGCTCCTCCGCGCATGATCATGCTCATCATCACGGTGAGGTCTTCCGTGTATTGCGTCAAGAACAACTCTTTGGGGCCAAGCACAAATACGAATTTGGAGTCAACGAGGTCTTTTTCTTGGGTTATGTTATTTCTGACAAAGGTCTATTTGTTGACAAATCCAAGATCGAAGCTGTCCGCTCTTGGCCGGTACCACGTAGTATTTCGAATGTTCGAAGCTTCCATGGATTGGCGTCTTTCTATAGACGTTTTGTTCACAATTTTAGTAGTATCATGGCACCAATCACTAGCCTCATAAAGAATGTTAAGTTCGAGTGGACATCGAAGGCTGATCAAGCATTCACCATCATCAAAACCAAGCTCACCACCACACCAATCATTGTGTTACCAGACTTTTCCCTCACTTTTGAGTTGCATTGTGACGCGTCCAAGGTCGGTATTGGTGCAATTTTGAGTCAACAAGGACGGCATGTGGCTTATTTTAGTGAGAAACTTGGTGGTGCACGGTCGAGATATAGCACTTACAATATAGAGTTCTACGCTATTGTTCAAGCCATCAAGCATTGGCGTCATTACTTGGTGCATCGCGATTTCATTCTCTTTACGGATCATGATGCATTAAGACATTTGGACAGCTAAGCCAAAGTCTCTTCCCGCCATGCTACTTGGATTGCTTTCTTACAACAATTCACCTTCTCTATTCGTCATCAATTGGATGCCACAAACCGCGTCACGGACGCCTTGAGTAGACGTCACTCTCTCTTCGGCACAATGTACACGGTCACCCCGGGCTTTGCCGCATTTGCGGATATGTATCAATCTGATTCCTTTTTGGAAATTTTTTTGAAAGCGCCACACAAGGCACAACGGATGAGTACATGATTCACGAGGGCTATCTCTTCAAAGGGCTTCGCCTTTGCGTGCCGGATTGTAGCTCAATGCTACAGATTGTTCAAGAGCTACACAACGAAGGTCATTTGGGGCGTGATCGCATTCTTCACTTGGTGTTATCATCGTATTTGGCCATCATTAAGAAGAGATGTCGAAAATTTTGTGGAACGTTGTCGGGGTTGTCAGACATCTAAAGGAAAAGCTTCCAACACGGAACGCTACCTTGGACTGACATTAGCATGGACTTTGTTTTGGGACTTCCTCAAACTCAACGGGGACATGATTCTATATTTGTTGTCGTGGACCGGTTCTCGAAAATGGCATACTTTATTCCCTGTAAGAAGACAACCGATGCAATCACGGTCGCTACCTTGTTCTTTCGTGATATTTACCGTCTTCATGGCCTTCCGTTGTCCATTGTTTCGGACAGAGATACCCATTTTCTTAGCCACTTTTGAAGGTCGTTGTGGAAGCTTCTCCTCACGAGTTTGGAGATGAGTTCGGCTTTTCATCCTCAATTCGATAGATAAACCGAAGTCATTAATCAGTCCCTTTGTTGCGTTGCCTTGTGGGTGAAAACATTAAAAGCTGGGATACAAAATTATGTCAAGCATAATTTGCACATAACCATGCGTTGAATCGCAGCTTGGGATTTGCTCCATTCCGAGTAGTTTATGGACTGGTTTCGCGTGGGCAAATTGACCTTACTACTTTGTCGGATCGTGATCGTTTCCATGGTCATGCTGTGGACTTCGTTGATCATTTGCAGGTGCTTCATAAACAAGCTCAAGAGAACTTAGAGTCGTCGCAAGAGAAGTATAAGACGGCTATGGATGTCAAGCGTCGTGAGTTAGAGTTTAAACCAGGAGACTTGGTGTGGGTCGTGTTGACAAAAGAATGTTTTCCTTTGCGAGAGTATAACAAGCTGAAGTCAAGGAAGATAGGGCCACGAGAAGGCCTCAAGCGTATAAACACTAATGCTTACCGTGTCAAGCTTCCTCCTCACATGCGTACGTTGGACGATTTGTCTCCATTTCATGGTGACAATGACGGCTTGGATTCGAGGTCGAATCCTTTCCCACCCGGAGGGACCTCATGCAGCGCATATCATAGCTTTGATGGGCTTTTATCCGGTGTTGCTTGTGATAGAGTCGGTGTTTTGGTTTTTAATTTCAAATTCTGTTGCAACTAGATATTATTTGATTCAGTTTGGCTTTATCTCTGAGTTAGGATAAGTTTCGAGAGTCTTACACACCTCTATAAATAGAGGATGTGATCACCTATGTATTGGACCATTGATTTTGATAATAAGAAAACAACAAAAAGAGGCAATCTTAATTGCCCAAAGATCTTGCCTTCATGTAAGACCTGAGAGGAGGACTCTCATTCTATCCCCCCCCCTTGGTTACGATTTGTGTTCTAAGCCACTGTGATCTATCTCGTTACTACCGTCTCTGCCAAGTTCATCTACTCGACTCCTCTGTTTTCTCTTTACAAAATAGAGCACGTGACTTCCTCCCCTTTACAAGCTTCCGCTTCGCATCAGTACCTAAAGGTGAAAGATCATCCGCAAACAACAATGGATCTAAAACTTTTGCACAACCTTGTAATGCAAGATAGAATTTATGGCCTAGAGTTGTCTCCTCTCTCCTCATCTTATAGAGCATCGCTAAGGCTATCTTTAGATCATTGCTTTCTATGTGCCTTTTTGATAGTTTCACAAACATCTCTATCCTTTTTTGCTTTATTCTCGTGTAGACTCATGTTGTTTAATCTCAATTTCCCGTTGTTCTTGATTTTTTATGTGTCTTTTCTCTTTACTCTCGCTCCTATTCAATAGTCTCTTTCATCTTCTCTTAGGCTCTTCCTTCTCATAAACTTCTTAGCCATGCGAGGATATGAATAACAAAAAACAATATTTTAAGATTGAAAGTTAATTCAATCAATTATTTATTTTAATTAACAAACACGGTCGGTACCCCAACCCATGTGCCTTGTCTCTTACCCGCATCCCGTCTTAGCCCTTACCCGTCCCCAACTCTTGAAACAACCCGACCCATTTTTTTATCGAATTAGTATTCCTATAAATACTAATTCCCAACACTTAGCAATTCAACAAGCAACCAAACATAACCAGCGGAAATCAACTCAAACCAATCAAATGATTAAACCATCAAACTATCACCAATCCAAAACCAATTTAACAATTCAATTCCATAAAATCAGCAACCTAGCAATTCTAAACAATCACATAAAACAAATAAACGAGACTCTATATTATCTCCTCTTCCGAGCCTTGATTCTTTGATCACATCTTTTCTTTACCTGCATCACATGGTTAAAAGAGATGCGTGAGTATTATCACAAATACTCAGTGAGACGGTAATCTCATCTACTTGGCTATACACACATACATAAAGAAATAACACAATACCAAACGATCAATCAACAACACATAGCACGAACAAATAACCAGTAATCATTCATCAATCCATTATAATTCACAATCAAACGCATCATGAATACTCCGATTACCCAGATAAGCCATGGTCACGCACTCACCTTAATTCTGGATTGATTCTAGACAAGGACAGCCACGAAAAGTGACCTCTCTAACACTTACAGCCTCTTCTCTATCCTCCCTTCCTCACGAACTAACAAAACCTCGATCATTTCTCGAAAAACCTCCTAAACCGAATTAGAGTTTCAGAAAACAGCAACGATACGCTGACTTTGAAAGCACACTGAGAACGGAGATTACCTCAGAATCAGGATCGAAAACCTGATCTGGAAACTCGAAAGAGAGAGCTATCCAACAGTATGCAGATCGTCTTCTGAGTCCTTTTGGTTCGATAGAAATCCTCCTTTAAAGTGGACTGATTGCATATCCGACACTAAACAAACTTCTCTCAGTAAAACAATTATAACTCTTAGAATACACATTCGATTGACAAACCGTTTTCTCCTATATCAAGATTAGGAAATGGAGAACTTAACCTGAAAGTTTCGCTCCGATCCGATCTGTTTTTACTGGCCGTTACAATCCGTTATTTTCCTTCCACTTCGTCTTCAGACCAAACATTTACACACTTTTGCTTTTCACTTTTTATTAGTATTTTTCAAAATGAATCCAATATGTACATGTTAAATTTTGTAATTAGAAAACCAAAAAGTAACTAATTTACAAAAACTAAATTTTTTCATCGTTTGTAATTTATTCATTAGATTTTTTTAAAGATTTGAATATTGACCTTATTATCACCAAAGTTTGCCATTTCTATTGCATGGATTCACATCTATAAATAAGTTTAGAGAGGGCTTTAAATATAACTAAGTGGGCCTTGGCCCAAACCCACTAGCAGCATTCGAATGTGTCATGCATTTTACAATTAATCTCACATCGGTTCTTTGAATAAGAAATATGTTGTATATATAACACTGAGATAGCAATGTCTATATTGTTGATAAAAAAACCTGAAAATTAATCAACCACCCGTTTGGGTGAATATCTCCTATGACTGATTGGAATTCAAAAACATTTAGTATTGGAAATAGAAGCTATAATACTCGACGCAATCAAGAGTTAATGGGCTAAAAAGACTTAAGGTCGATGAAGAAGAAGGTGACTAGACCAAGAAAGATGAAATTGGACGATGCGGTAGCGACATGAGCGTCTGCTTTTAACAGAGAAGGAGAAAACGGCAGAAATAATCTGAGTTTTGTTGAAGATTTTGCTATCGCCTTAGGCTTTATTGTTTCTCCTTTTGCTAACAGATGTTCTTGCCACCGTCGAATTTCACTTTCCTCAGTCCATCCATCTTTTCCTTCATCTTATTGTTTCTTTGAAAAGAAGAGAGATAGAGTTCATTGTTTGATTGTGATGGTTTTGTTTTCAAAAGAGACAAAACAATTTATAGAGGAACTCAAGTTGAACGTATACGGTATATTCACTACAAGAGTTACATTTTAAGAATCGACCGTTATGAATTTTAATTTTAACGCTGTAATTTTATTATTATTCTATTACAAATTATAAAAATTATTACATCAATGATTTTACAACGGATAAGTGTTTCATCTTAATCCACGCCAGACGATTCTAATAGACTCTTAGGATTGTAGTAAATAAGACATACTAAAGGACTAAAAGCTCTAGCATTTATATTTATTTTGACGGCGTAGCTTTTATATTTTATAACAACCAAATTTATAACCGTCCATCTTTGTTTCGTATATGTTTAGAGTGAATTAAGTTATTTATAGTGAGTGTGGTGTAGATGTAACCGTTCGTCGTGGATCCGAATGTTGCAAGAGATGCCATCGTGAAGTCCTTGGAACATTTTATCGTTATTGCATGTGTTGCAAATAATTTGATTCAGCTGATTATATTATCAAATATCTCATGATGTAACATAGCCGAAAAATAGAGCAAAATTTTTATACTCAATGTTTTTCATCAGTTTTAGTTTCGAGTACAACAACACTAGGGGAAAATAATACTTAAAGCTACGCAAAAAAAATGAATTAATGATTTGTGGCATCTTCTAGAAGATATATTAAAGGATAAACATTTTTTGTTATTTTTTATGATGTGTCATCACAACAATTTTTTCTAACCTTTTTATTTTTGATTTATTTAATTTAGTTATACTCATTGCCAAACACAATTATTTCTAAATGTTATTCTAATTCCAATTGCCAAACATATTTGAATATTTGAAAACTTACCAAAACAAAATTATTGCAAAAATCTTTTACAGTAAAACCTCCAGAAATTAATACTCTATAAATTAATAATCATCATAAATTAATAAATTTTTTCGGTCCCGAGTCAATGTAAAATTAACAAAATTTGATAAGATTATAAGATAATAATTTTTTTTAAAAACTCTTATGTTAAATATAGTCCCGATAATAGCATGAATTAATAATCATATATAGTTATGCATATATAAATATAACTATAATATTATGACAAAAAAGTATAACTATGATAATGTACTAAAGTATGGTTTCAGTGGTTTTTTTCATTTTACTTACTACATCAAAAAAATTTATGATTGTTTACTTGATATCCAAAACTTGTAAAAACTTATAGACACGATCATTGATGCTTTACAAATAATTCTTTCCAAATGTATCGTAATATATATTGTTTGTGACTTTACATCAATATTAAGAATAGTAACCATGCTTTTCTCTAAAATTTTATACTTAATAGCATGTATCAATTTTATATGGATAATATATTGTGTTATTAACATTCATTCTATTATGATAACTAAAAGTATAAATCATTATCTCAAGTTAATGCATATTATTTTAACAAATGGATTTAATTAAATTATTTAATATAATATCATTTGATTTTTCTTTGTTTAAAAGAATTATTACCTAAAACAAATATCTCTTTAAGTTAATAATTATTATCGATTAATTAATATCTCTTTAAGTTAATAAATTTCAAAATCCCAACATTATGGATTTATTGAGAATTTACAGTATATCTTAAATATATTAAAATCTAAACGAAAATTAAATAAATATATATTCTAAGAAATTATGTTTAAGATAAATACATTATTTTCTTTTTTTGCTACTAACAATTTCAGTTAATTCAATTCGATTTTTTATAATTTAAGTTTTCTTCGGGTAATTTAGTATAGAAATTGTTATACCAATTCAGACATTATATAATTCGATTCAAATTTGGATCGGTGAATTTTGATTTGATGATTCGATTCAAATATCGTGTCCATCATTTGGTGAAATACATTGTTATATAAAATAATCGAAAATTCAGATGTACGACAAACGAATTTCGAATTTCATATAATAATTTTTACATTAATTAAATTTTATATTTAATTAAAACTATCGAATTCGAATAATAATTCCCACAAGAGCAAGCCCTAGCTCATGGGCCGCCTGAAGCAGTAATAAAATTATTGGCCCAATTATTGACATTGGCATTAAAAATTTGAGGATACTTCAGGACCAATAACTCACTGCATTACAGAACTTTTTACGTAAATTTGATGCCCTCAAATTAATAATATAGATTTGGCGCCCAAAGCCCAAGCTTCACCTGCTTTAGCCCATGGCCGGCCCTGATTCCCACAATCACGATGATTGGTTGATTTTCACAATCACGATGATTGGTTTTTAACTAAAACGAAAACTATACTAATTTAACAATATCACTATAATTTCGCGCAACTTTCACAAATGATTTTAAAAGGGATTGACCGATTTTAAAATCGCTTGCGGAAGTTTTACGACGTTGCTGTGAAGATGATATAATTTCTTTCACGATTCTTGCTAAGAGAACCAGGAAAAACTTTTGCTGATGTAATGAAAACCTATATGCTAGTAAAGCAAATTTTGTAAATTTTACAAACCCTCTCACTCCTTAAAGATATTTACACTCATATACAAAACTTGCTATGATTCTTAATTAATTAATTTATTTATTATCTACGATAACTAGCCTCATGATGAGTATTATGTTTGTTCATTCTACAAGGCTAAACGAGCCCAGACCCATGCATAACTATAACAAGACGAAGACCATTCCGAACTGAAATTTCCGAGCTGAAATTTTTATTTCATTTTTTCTTCATGACCGAACAACTTAAATAAAGGGTGAGAAAGGAATCATTTGTTTTGTCAACAAATAGAATTAGCCAACACACACAACTAAGACTCTAAAGTTGTTAAAGGCTTTATCGATGTCTCCTCTTTATTTTGCATCTCAGAGAGGAAAGGAAGAGACTCATGTCAAATTTTAGGCCAAGCCTACGAGCTTCTCGCTGGCTTCCCAAACCCTACGAGCCTTCTCGATATCGCTAGCTTCTTGAGACAACTGATTCTCGAACGAAGCCGAGGACTTGTTCCAGCTCCAGTACACTCCCGACTTCGTCAAGCTCGGATCACTCACCACCTTCAACAAATCAATACATTGGTTGATTATACTTCAAGAAATTGAAAGAAAGGTTTCTTGCGTCACAAGAAAAATAGGTTTTCACTTATTTCCTTACCTGACCAAGTCTTTTGCCAGCCTCTATCTCGGAGACGTAACCTTTGGTGATGTATTTCTGGAATGCAGGGAAGAGGGTACGGAAGAGAGGAATATGCTCTCTGAACAAACCGGTTGTCGCAATACAACCAGGGTAAAGGGAAGCAAAAGTGATACCGGTTTCTTCATGGAAACGCCTGTGAAACTCCTGCATTGTTAACATGTTGCAGACTTTACTGTCTTTATATGCCTTTGCGCCGTTGAAATCTCCTCCATCTATCATCGCCGAGCTGTTTAGTCCGTTCAATCCGCCCGCTAGTCCTCTCAAATCCCCGAGGTTGGCCTTGGGAGGTACATTACCCGCCAATGTATTAGTGTTTCCTGTTTGACAAGAAACAAAACATTTAGGATTTCAGATTTAGGGTTTAGAGTAAATACATAAATTATTCTTCTTGAAAGGAGGCTATACCGGTTATGGATCCGACGATGATGAGACGTTTCGACGGGTAATCGGAGTTCTTCAAGTCATCAATCAACAATCTTGAAAGAAGAAAGTGTCCCAAATGGTTCGTCCCAACACTAAGCTCAAACCCTTCAGCAGTGAAAGTTGGTTGATTAGCCGTTGGCTGATAAACCGCGGCATTGCAGACCAACACATCGAGAGGCATCTTGGTAACCCTGAAGTTATCAACGAACTGCCTCACGCTGTCCAAAGACGCCAAGTCCAAATGCATCACCGTGTAGCTGTCCTTAGGCATCCCTGCCGATTTAGCGGCTCTCTCGGCCTTGAGGAAGTCTCTGCACGCCATTATCACGTGCCATTTACCTGTCTCGGCTAGTGCCTTTGCCGTTGCTAACCCTAGCCCTGAGGAAGCTCCCGTGACCACCACGTTTCCTTTTCTAAGGGTTTTCTTGTCGTCTAAGGAAGATCTTGTGACCGATGGGGCCGAAGTTGCGATTGTTTGAGCTCGAATTATTGCTCCATTTTTACTCAAGCTATGTGGCCTCTGTAGAGTAGAAAGCAATCCTATTTAGTTTCATTACATCATTTTCAAAGAAAAGACTCACATTTAGAACTAGGATCGTGTTTGTCTACCTTGCATCTCAAGGAGGAAGAGACAAAGTCAACTTTATTTTGATCCGAAATCGAAACACCAAAAAGACTAGACTCTTTGATTGATGCTGAAGCATTTAATTTTCCCTGAAACCAAAACATGCAAAATTAATCTCCGAGACAGGTCATAAGCAAAGGAAATGATTAATAAAATTAAAATTAAGAAAAGGAGTTAATAAGATTACATCTTTTCGGACAGAGAAAGCAGAGGAGACCAAAGAAGCAGTTTGAAGGGCCATTGTTTCAGTTAAGAGGTGAATGTGATACTATTTTGCAAATGTGTAATGCTTTGTGTGTGTTTATATAGAAAAGAGTTGGGACAAGGGGAAGGTGGTCCCCGCAGATGTTTTTCCGAGGATATGTGTGGATAAGATTATCTTTAGAGGAAGTTTCTGCCACGTCATTTTATTACAGCCAATGAGAGTTCGAGTATTAGATTTCCTCTGAGTAGATATTTTAATGTATAATTTCATGGGACTCCCATCTCTTTGGGTATGGGTGAATAGAGAGAGAAAGCTATGCAACAAAATATGCTCTGCAATGTTATGGACGCTCTGATCTTCGGATAAAATTGTTCATTGAAATGATGAATTCAAGAAAGATGAATAGTTTTTTTTTATATAAATGATTTCCGTGTATATAGATAATAGGCCTAATGCAAAATATAAAATGTGTATACAAAAGAATTGCCATATATTCTCCAATCTCCATGCAGAGTTTCAACTTGAAGAATACATAAACTTTCCAACGAAGTTAGAGAAAATCGTGGTATATGAATTTTCTTTTCCGCCTATTTGAGAATCTTTCATAGAAAAAAAAATTATATATTGCTAGAGATTTGAATTTTAGAGATAGCAAATAAGTAAAAAAAAAGAAGCGTGGTAAAAAGAAAATCAGTGATGGAACCTTCTCTCAATCTATACACTTTTTGACAAGAGATGGGTTTACTAAGTAAAATTCACTTTTTTGCCTTTGGGGCTTTGATTTGTAAAACTTTATATCCTCGCCTCATAGACGAACCGGAAATCCAAAATTCTGAAATGTTCTGATTTCGCCTCGTAAACCGCCAGTCACAATCACCATGGACCAAGCTGAAGCACTCAGTTTTGTGTTAACCGGTCCATTGGACATATCCACACTAACACGAGGGCTAGTTCGGGATCGGTTCTTTGCAGCCAGCAAAAGTTTTTCCTCAGGCCACGTCGCTGAGATTCTATCGAAGAAGTATCGGTTTGTGGCGCTCGAAATGATACCGTTGGTGACGGTTTTGTTGTTGGTTGGATCGTTGACAGGTGTTGGAGGGTTATTGGCAGGGTTGTTGGCTATGAAAGGCGACTCGTCGGGGCTGTTGTTGCTTTGATTGTTACCGATTTTGCCAGGCCAAGGTGCAGCCACAGAGACGTCTCGACAGTAAAAGTTTTCGTATGAGTTTGTAACTGTGACACGTTTGCTTCTTCCAGCTCGAGAGTCTGAGTCGTAGTTCCATACATACACATTAGAGTCCTCGCTCGCTGAGACCAAGAATTTCCCGTTTGATGTAAGTGAGGCCGAGATTTGGCTATTCGTGTTGCGAAATCCTGCAAACCGACATAAAGACCTTATGCATATCTACTTTCGATAAAAGTTTAAGAACCTAATCATTTTCATGTGAGGTGTGACTCATGAATCTCAGAAGATAATAGACCGAGAAATTCGCTTCCATAGGCAATAATGCTATAACCTAACCTGATTTCTAACAACGAAGAAGAAATTAAGCTTAGTACTGTTTACCTTTAAATTTGTGAACGAGGTCAACACCGTCGACAACACGTGTACGTGAATCCGCAGATGTGACAAGCACTTCCGATGAACTTCCCGCCACAAACTGGTTCATGAGAATAATCAGATAGACCATACAATATTTAAATTCCATTCTTAAGATGAGAACAGAATCGTGTTAAAGTTGTTCTGTTAGCTTTACCTGAAAACCAGTGATTTTCTTGTGATTGGATTTCTTTTTCCTGTTCTTCAGATTGATTTCACTTCTCTGTTGCAGTTTGTTATCTAAAACAAATAAAAAAACGAAAAGAAATTAAGTTCAAAAGACGAGATGGAGAAACAATTTAGACTTTAAACGAAGAGATAAGTGAAGTTAATGAGCTTATATTACCATGTGTGTTGTATAAGCAACAAGTCCCCTTGTATGAACCAACCAATGCACCCTTAACAAACCAAGAGAGCTTCATTAAGGTACTGCGTGATTTTATTTTACCCAAACTTTTCATTACATTGTTGAAGAAACTAAATGGTGTACCTGCCCATCCGGTGTATAGCAGGCAGCTGTGACCATCTCATGAAGATCATTCCAGTCAACAACTTGATGATCAGGAATGCTCCATATGCGAACTTTTGCATCCAACGATCCACTGATGAAGTAATTGTCATCCACAGGATTAAACTGGATGCAAGTCACTGTGTCCAGGAAAAAAAAGAAATAGATGAGAGAAAATCTTTCTTCCTGTGTTGTAGAGATTTACGCTTGAAACTGGAATTTCATAACATCAATATATTGACATATGAATCTTTCCAGAAACATTTACAATTTACACTTAGTTTCCTACAGAGACTAAGAGCAAAAGTAAATCATGGTCAATGATGGGGAATAAGAAGGTATATCCACTAACCGTAGTCACTATGTGAGAAGACTTTCACACATGTCTTGCTAGATAAATCCCATAGACGAACAGTCTTGTCCATGGAAGATGAAAGCAGGTGCTGGAAATAGAAACAATGGAAGTGCAAAGGCTTGAGTATTAATGCATCTGATGAAAGAAGAATAGCCGAACAAAATAGATTCTCACATAACTTCAGAAAGCCTTAACTTAGGACTAGTAGTTGTAAGGAGATTTGCATATAAAATTTTGTGCCACACAAAAAGAAAAGGTTGGGAATAGCAAGAAACGGAATGCTCAGGAATAGTACCAACCTGAGATTTTGACCACGAAAGATCAAGCACATCATTCAAATGCCCTACAAACGAGCACATGGGTTTCTCTGAAATACCAAAGACTGTTTCTGGAACTAAAACATTGTCCAGGCTCACTGATTTTCGGCTAAAAGATGTTCTTCCTCTTCTCCTTGGAGACATTGAAGCTGGTTCTGGTGATCCATTTGCCAAAAGAAACAAACTTATGTTTCCATCGTCTTGTTGCTTATCCATCGACAAGAGTTCTCCCTTTCTTTCTGACTCAACAACCTTCCAAATTTGAATAACACAGTCCTCACCAGCACTAGCAAGATACCTACCATCCAAACTGAACTTAATGCTCCATATCGACCCTTTATGAGCTTGAATCTCTTGGCTCTTGAAAAGTGCTGTGAGCTCTTTACATGACTTTCCATACTGCCTAACCTTAACTCTCTCCGGGTCATGAAATGACATATCTCGGCTATCATCAGTCGCAGAGCTAAATCTCTGACCTCCTCTCTCGGAAGGTGAATCTCTATCATCAGTGCTTCGTCGCTCTTTGTAACCTGTCACACTACTAGCAACACTCTTTATACTCTTTAGCCAACTCCCTCTCCGTCTATGCTTAGTTACTCTGCTTCCTATTACATTAGTACTCAGATCCACAGAGTCTTTACAAACATCTTCAACATTTTGCCTCCTCATCAGCTCGAGAACGATCGGGGATGTCCCAACACACATCTCAAACTCCTCCAGAGTCAATTGCCGATCAGTACCTACCTCCTTCAACTTCTCCAACATTCCATCTTCTCTAACTTCATTCACCACAAACTCTTTGCCAGTATCTAGATTCCTAATGGTGCACATTTGCTCCTCCAGAACAACATCTCTGCCATTCCCATGAGATAAATAATTCAGACTCTGTTTCTCTACAATGTCCCTAAGTGATGATGTTGTCTCTATCGACTCTTTGCTTAAAAAATCAACACCACCAATACGCACATTGTTTCGCACACGCGACTGATCATTGAGCATATTTACAGAAGAAGAAACTGGTAAGGAAGAGCAAGAACACCTAGATCCGGTATAGTTCTGGAGCTTACCAGGATCGACATTGTCGCTAGCTGCTACATCTGATCTCACCGGAAAACTCGTAAGCGAAGAAACGCATTTACCGTGATGTTTCGGAATCAGTACATCAGACGAAACCGATCTGGAGAAATGAGAGCTGCAAATTCCTTTTCTACGGGTTCCAGAACGAAACTGGCTCGCCGGAGGTAGATCCGGCTCGTTACTGAGACCCAATCCACGCAAAAGCCTGATTCGTCTCTCCGACACAGATTCAGGCTCGGATTTCCAAAGCTCGAACCCGGAGTTTCCAAGAGGAAACCTAGGAACGGGAAACGGATTCGGATCGTGGATCGAATCGGAGATGTTGGGGTCGGAGTCGTAATCAGAGTTTGAAGTAGAACAGGAACAGGAAGAGAGTACACGATCGAGAGACTCGTAGAAACAGTCGTCGTTTTCTTCTTCTTCTGCTTCCTCCTTGGTTCCGAATCTAGCAACGTCGCTTCGTCCGTTCATCATCATCATCATCTTCATCATCATGAATGTGACATCTCAGGGGGGAAATGGCTTCCCTCTGGAGAGCCAGAGAGATCCGACAAGGTAGTGAGATTTGAGTAGTGTGGAATTGAGAGCTTGGAGTAGAGGAATTAGGGTTTCCGAGAATCGAAGGAAGTCTCGCCAATGGGGGTTGAGAAGAGAGAGTCAGATCGGATTAATGAGAGAGAGGAGAGAGAAAAACTGTCTTTAGTTATGTGTTTAAATGTTTATTGTCCTGCCAAAAAGAGAGAGGGAGAGAGGCCGCGACCATTTTTATTCAATTCTATGTCTTTCTTTTTCTTTTTTATTTAATTTAATTTCGTTTTATTTTATTTTATTGTATATACAATATGCTAAAAACAATTTCTTACCCTTTTTCCACATTTCAAATGGTATCATCATCGGAATAATGGTATAAACATTAATTTTAATTATTTTTGTACGTATATTAAACCATTTTACTTGTATTTTCTATTAAAGCTAATTTTTATAATCAGAATAGTTACGTAGATCTATGAAATCAACATAGTTGGTGTAGAATAAATGAAGTTGATATGGTTAGTGTGATTAGTAGCATGAATGTAGGTAAAATTAAGAATTGAGCTAGAGTAATTGTTTTTACAAATTTTTAACTATATTTAGTAATTCGATAAATAATGTAATGGGATTATATATGGAGTCTAACAAAAGTATGACGATCTTTTTAGGGATTTCATTTTCTTAATTAAGGGCCATGCTATATGGTTTAATGAAATAACTAGGATGTTACTTTGCTGTATTATATGTTTTATTAGTCTAAATTATTGCAGAAATCGTGCCTAGTAACCATAATGGAAAGCATATGCACATGCTGCTAGACAGTTTTTTTTATGATTTATAAATAATAAAAATATCTTAATTTGTTTTTGTTAAAAAAATAAAAAAGAAGCTATTGTTCATACGTAGAGAGGCATATAGCTTTCAATTGGGTGTACGCAGAAGAGGAAAACGATATATCAAATCTTACAAATAAATTGCGACATAAATTATTGAAATTAATATGACTGATGCCAAAATGAAATATTGAAATGATTTCAAAAGTTTTTGAAATAGAACTAGGCACATTATATTTGTATGGATTAGATAAAACATGTTTTTACGATATCATGTTGCTTCTTTCATCTAAAAAGGCATCCATCTCTTTCCATTATAAATTTATAATTAACATTACTTTGTTTTGTTATCACATAGTAAGAGTGAGTAAACAGAGGTTGGGAACAAAACTTTACGAAATACACAAATTTAGAAAAATAATACTTCTTGCTTAGTTGCTTCGTTTTATTATTTTTGAAATTTTAGAGAGAAAAATGACCCAAAAAGAGAATTACGAACTGTATAATATTCATTTTTATAAGTATTTGCTATATTAATAGCAACTTTACGCTAATTTAATAATAATATTATCTCAAACAAGTATTCAACTTTTTTAGCATATACATATGCAATCTTCTTTTCAAATGGAGTTTAAATTTTGTTTTAGTTAAAACTTTAAACATATACGCGGGGAATATTCATTCTGAGTGTAACTAGATCAATTTTAACCAATAACTAATGTTCTTTTGGATATGAGAATCAACATAAATTTTCCTCAGGTTGATTTTTTATTTTATTTTGTGGTAGTTACTTGACATTTTTTGGACAAATACATGATGCATGATGATGACTAATAACAAGAACCTTTTTTTTTTGTCAACCTTTCTTTTGTTTTTTGTTTTTTTGGTTGAAACTTAAAACTAATGACAAGAAATCTATTAATCAATTGCAACATAGTAGTATTATTTAATTTAACACGCATTATTAATGCACGTTCAAAGCATATAGGGACAAAGCTTTTTTAGTTTTTGTCATCGAAGGAATAAAAAGATAATCATGACAGTAGCAATATACAAGTGTATTTTAAAGGGTATATTTATTAATCGTCAAAATTTAAGTAACACACTAAACGTGACCGATGAATCATGAAATAGTCATACCGTAACTTAAAGCTTCTCCTCCTCTAAGATTACACGACGGTAAAAATGATGAAAATAGCTTGTGTTACTAATTACTATTGTACTCTTTCACTATACTAGTATCAAATAGGAATTAAACAATATGAGAAATTAAATTATACTACAATTTATACTACTAGTATTTATTTGTTTTCGATGTCCGTGCCTTCGATGCAAGAGAGAGCTATAACTCATCATCTCTCAAGTAGCGAACGGCCTGGTCCGGCCTTAAATGTGCTTCGACCTCTTCAACTCATCCATTAAATTCAAACATTCGATTGCATATTTGTTTGTCTATCACTTAGGAATATTAGATTATTTGTTATAAACTTATAATGATCGAAGCTTATATATAGTTTAATGGTTTACATTAATATTATCATCGTGTTATCATCTATATTCAAATGTAATAGTTGTGTACAGAAATTATAAAGTTAAAATCAACTAAAGTTTACATATATTTCAATTATTGATATATTTTATAGTAACAAATTACCATTATATTTTATTTTTGTTATTATGGAATGTTGATATATATTTTTTGAACCGGAGATCAAAATACAGACAAATCTAAATTTAGAACTCTGCAAGTGAACGTAATGACGTTTGAAATGAAGTAATAATATTATGATAGACAAATCTCAATCATCATTTTTTTCTGCATAGTAACTACAAACGTTATCATAATATCACCTCAACATAAATTAAACTAAATAACACCTTATGAAATGTATAAAAGATATTCTGTAACTTAAAAAGGAAAAGTTAGAATCTACTATTTATTGTATTTGTATCACAACCATTCATATTAGTAACGGTTTTTTAAAAATAAATGTTAAATTATATTCAAACCAAAAAACATTTTTTTTTATAAACGCCCAAAAACGTCTTTACAATGAATGTAATTAACTTTGTTTTAAGAGACAGAGCTTTGATCTAAAATGAAACATATTCTTAAAGATTAAACCTAGTCCATGCTCCTACGTTTCAATACGCAAAGAAATAAAAAGTTTCAATACACAGAGTTGGCATTAGAGACGACCAAATCTTGATAAGATCCATTTATAACAACTGTTTTTCTTAAGAAAATTATAAATGCTTTCTAGTCACCTTAAGAAATTTACATTTGGAAAAAAGAAAAGAAAATTAGAGCCATAAGTAATTAACGACAGGCTAATAATAGAAAGAACAATATGTAGAGCAGGTTTCAATATAATAATCACAGACATACCACATGGTTTGATTCTTATAACACAGCTGTTTAGTTAATTAAGCCTATAAAGACGATTACTGTCCTAAACTACTGAATATCAAACCAAAAATAGTTAAATGACGAACAATGTTTAGTTTTTCTATATATGTGAGGTGCTGGTGATGATTGTTTAAATTTTGTTTCAATTAAAACCTAATTTACATTAACAGCACCGAGGCCACTGTCATAGCCATTTGCAAATTAAAATTTGATTATCATTATCTTTATTTTCTTTAATTCACTTGTTTCTTACTCGTTGAAAAAAAAACGTGATGTTGTAATTTGCTTGAGAGTTGGTCGTCTAACAGTGTCACAACTTTGATAAATTAAGAATTTGGTTAACCAATTACTTGGAGTTATTATTGATTTAGTTTGAGTTATGTGACGGATCGATTAATTGGTCTTACACTCTTACTTGATTGATTAAGAAAACTATAATATATTAGTTTCAAATAGTATAGAAATTTTTTAGAATTTATTAGACACCACGACTAATCAGTCAAGGCACTAAACAAAGTTGATGTGCCAGTTTTCATATAAAATTTCCAAAAACTCTTACTCCTCCCATTTCAAAATGTTTGATGTTGTAGAAAAAAAATTATTTTAAAATGTTTGATGTTTTATATTTTCTATGCAGTTTTTATAATGTAATGATAATGAATTATAAATTTCAAAATGAATTATTGATTTTATTGAATTGTTATTAGTTTAAAGTTATAAGAAAATGTTTAATACAAAAAATGCATTTATAATTAAACATTAATTTGTTTTTTTTTAAATATGAAAACTCTAGAAAATCAAACATATTGAAACGGAAGGAATATTTATTTCAATAACAACGGCCGATAACAATAATTTGTGTTTGTTTTGTTATTGTTGAAACATTATTCTTACAACAACACCGTTTTATGGCTTTCATTTTCAACACCTTTTCATTATCTTAGTATTTATGTATGTCGTCAAAACGAACAACTACACCTCTTGAAAATACAAAAATCAATCGTAACGACTTAATGGATTCATTCTCCTTTTATATCGATTTTAAACAATTTCAGAATTACCCAACTGTTAGATATCTATCTATATCAGTTTGAAGTGGCTCAAAGTTTAGTTAGATATGTGTAAGCATGCATGGGTTTTCATGTAAATGTGTAGGTTTGTCGTTATAAATTATCTTGAATCCTTTTTTATGAATTATATATATATGAATCCACAACCGAAGTTGATAGTACAAGTTGGTAAAGTTAAAATCAAATTCTTTATTTGATGATCTTTATTACTTACTTTATCTTATTCTATTTTTATGTGTGGATGAGACTAAAAGCATGTTTATTGGTAAATTTTATTGGGTATCATTAACAATAATTTAAGATTAATTTTATTCGTAGTTTAATCTTTGAGACTCATTAAATTTTTTATGATTTTAGCATGTTTATTGGTAATATTCAAAGGAGTTCAAAAGAAAAACAAATTTATTTTTATAAAAAATAAAATGAAAGAAAATCAAATTACTATATATAAATATACAAGATTTTATAAAAAGAGTAATTTATTAATAAACATATAGACCACCACAGTTCCTCCATACAAAAACAAGAAAAAACAAGTGATTAAAACAAGACAATCACTACAAGAAAACAGCACTTTAGCGTCGGCAGTATTCGACGCTAAAACGACGCTAAAACTGCTTAGCGTCGTTTTAGCGTCGAAGTACGTTTCGACGCTAAACCGTCGACGCTAAACCATTTTCAACGCTAATTCGACGCTATATTAGCGGCGGAAAAAAATTCGCCGCTAAAACGATGCTAATTCGACGCAAATTAGCGTCGATCAAGGTCGATGCAAAGAAATCGACGCTAATTCGACGCAAATTAGCGTCGATTTCTTTCTTGTAGACGCCGCTAATTCGACGCTAATTTGCGTCGAATTAGCGTCGTTATTAACATTTTTTTTAAAAAAATTTAAATTATAAATTATAAAATATAATAAAAATTAAATTATAAAATATTAAAATTTTTTTTTTTAAATTATAAAATATATTAAAAATAATAATATTACAAAAATTAAATTATCCGATACAAAAAAAATTAAAACGCTAATGAAGAGGCGGTTGTTGGGTCCTTAGGTTGATGACATCGTCTCGGATCATCTGTTCGGATTCCTGCTCGAACTGCGATGGACCGTCAGGTGGAGGAGGCGGTGGAGGAAACTGCAACCCTTGCATGGCAGTTGCTAATGACGGATGATCCTCTGCGATGATGTTGAAAAGACTCGTCAATGCTCCGAGTCTAGTCTCTATGTGCGTCTCTAGCTGCGAAATCCTACTGTTAGCAGCATCCAACTGTCTCGTCAATTCCGGCTGAGACGGACCCGACGTGTAGGAAAATCGAGCAGACGTAAAAGCTGCTGGGACATCCCTGATGGATCCAACACCCATCGTTCGTCCTTTCTTCTTCGGTGCAACCTATAAAATAAAAATGTTATACAAAATATTGTAATAAAAAATAATTTTAAATATATTATAAGAATCTAAAAAATTACCTCCTCGTATAGTCTATCCAAATCTTGGACACCCATCGTAGACTGGACAGATTCGTCTAGCTCTGCCAGTCGTGCGTTGTACTCGTTGAACGTTTGTTCCGCTTGAGCGGTAACAAACGTCCCATCCTTCTTCCGATGAGTTTTCTCCATCACTTTGTGCATCGGAGGAAGATCACCGCCGGCAGCCTGTTAAACAAAAATAAACATATAAAAAAATATAATATATAATAAATAAATATTTAAAATAAATTAAATAAATTAAGTTAATTAAAATATTACCATGTTGATGCGTACTGTGGCGTATGATGATTGACCCGCACAATGCTTTGAAGGTCCATCTCCTTCGGCCACCGGCGTAAGACGAGCTGCAGAACACTTTCCCGCTCTAATCACTGAATGGGGGTCCTCCCAAAACCGCACTAGTCCCGACCAAACATCGGGATCCATCCCTATCGGCCTCCCCGCATCGCCTTTCGCGCGCCACGCTTTCTTCAAATTCCCGACGTAGCCGTTTAGACGCTTTAGCGCCTTACGCTCGAACTCCGCTCGCACGTCGAAAGTACGGAATTCCTCCCAGTGCCACCCTTGCTACAAAAATACGAATAATGTTAGAAATATATTTAAAATTAAATACTTTAATTAATAAAAATAAATAATATAAAATGACTTACCGCCCATGACTCGAACCAAATATCCCGAACATGCTGCGGGGTCTGGCTCCAATTAGCGTGGGGCATCGTGAAATAGGCAGCGATGGCCTTGGTGACCGAACGCGATACCTTGTTATCGCTAAACCTGTTAAAAAAAATTACAATGATTTAATTATAATTTCTAATTAAAAATTAAATAACCAAAATTAGCGTTTTTCAATTAGTAATATTGTAAAAGATGTAATCATACCATAATGTACCAGGAGGCCTCATCAGATGGAGACTCTGGACCCGTGTCTCTCGTCCAGGTTGGCGGAGAAGCTCGGTAATCCGCATAATCAGAGGCGCGTTTGCCGGTGGCGGCTCAGAGTGCTCATCGGAAGGGTGTGCTTCGTCTTCTTCTGGCTGTGTCTCTGGCTGAGGCGGTGGCGGTGGCGGTGGCGGTGGCGAAGCCCGTGGCGGAGCTCGTGTCGGAGCCCGGGGCGGAGCCCGAGGACGATAGTTCGCAGCCTGCGAACCGGACCCCGACGCTGATCCGGATCCGCGTCGAGCATCGGATCCGGGAACCGTAACATCGTCGCCAAATAACTGGCCGTATGAAAGAGGTGCTCGATCCGCCTATAAAATAAAACAAAATTATTAAATTAAAACATGTAAAATATAAATTCATAAATAAATTAAAACAATTGTTATAGAAATTTTGTTGAACAATTCATAAATTCTTAAATTTTATAAATACAAACACATAAATCCATAAATCCATAATTTTCAAAAAATTGATAAATTCTTTTATTTTACTTTACATAAATAAATTTCATAAAATATAAATTCATAAATTCGATTTTATTTTTGCCAAATTTATAAATTAGTAACTTATCAAATCTAAATTTATTTTCTACATATTTCCTAAAATCTATTTAAAATCAACTTTGTTCATATCAAAATTTCCTAAAATATATATATCATATCAAATTTCCTAAAATATTTTTCGTATATATTTCTTAAAATCTATTTCATATCAAAGTTGCCTAAAATTTATTTCCTATATATTTCCTAAATTTAATATCAAATTTCCTAAAAAATATTTCCTATATATTTCCTAAAACCTATTTAATATCAAATTTCCTAAAATATATTTCCTATATATTGATTAAAATCTATTTCATATCAAACATCCTAAAATTTAATTCCTATATATTTCCTAAATCTATTTTATATCAAATTACCATCAAATTTAATTACCAATTATATATAAAAAATTACTAATATATATATAAATTATAAAAAAAAAAAAAACATTTACCATGTATAGGTTTCGGTGGTGGTGGGAGGCCGAGAGAGAGAGGCTGTTCCGGCGGTGGTGGGAGGGAGAGAGAGAGAGAGAATCGCGGTGGTGGGAGGGAGAGAGAGAGGCAGCCGCGGTGGTGGGAGGGAGAGAGAGATCCGCGGTGAGGAGGGGAGAGAGAGGGTGATGCGCGGTGGTGGGAGGGAGAGAGGTGGCTGTTCCGGCGGTGGTGGGAGGGAGAGAGAGAGCGCTTCCGGCGGTGGTCGGAGGGAGAGAGACGGTGAGGAGGAAGAGAGTGAAAGTCAGAAGTGAGGAGGAAGAAGAAGAAGAAGGGTCTGTTCGATTAAAATAAAACCGTGATCCGACGCTAATTCGACGCTAATTTGCGTCGACTTAGCGTCGAATTAGCGTCCAATGGTTTAAAAAATTTCAATCGGTTTGACCAAATCTGTTTGAAATTTTTTCGGTTTACCGCCATTGGTTAAATCAAATTAATTCAATATAACGTCGATTTTGCGTCAAAACCAAAAATTTGATGCGGTTTACGTTCTAAACCCTAAACCCTAAGTGTCAAATTTGTTTGATTTACCGTCGAATTAGCATCGGAAAATTACAATTTCGACGCTAATTTGACGCTAATAGCGTCGAATTAGCGTCGAAATTTGCCCCTTCGATGCTAATTCGACTCTAGATCGACGCTAAGTGTTTGTTTTTGATATAGGGTAACGAAACCGTCACTGATATGAACACACTATTTGTCATTTCATTCTTTGTTGTTTCCGAATATTTTGAAATTTTGAAATTTTTCGTACTTATTTATATGAGTTCATATAAGGTATGAACTTATATGTAAAACTATATAGTTATTTGAAATCTTGATATATTACATGTAACTATTTTAATTATGAATAAATTCTTATGTATTCGCTACTAAGATTCAATCGTAACTACATATGCTTCACTCTGATGCTAAAATTTTTACCAGATACCCTAATTTAGGGGTTTTGGTGCAGGAATAGCGTCGAATTAGCGTCGATTTCTTCATATGGGGTCAATACGACGCTAATTCGACGCTAAATTCGACGCTAATCTCCGAACCACACCTCTTACATATTTTTTTATATTAAATTTTTTATAAATTAAAATTATTTTACGTATTAGAAAAATTCGAAAATGTATAGGTTTGCAAATTTAAAATTATCCGGCATACAAATAAAAATGCTTATATGATTTTTTTAAAATTAAAATTTTTATATCATTAAAATATTCTAAAAATTCGAAAAATTTGCAAATTTAAATTATCCAGCATACAAATAAAAATGTTGTTATACAAATGAAATAAAAAGACAAAGTAATATATGATTCACTCTGAATCGTCATTTGAGTTCTCGTCATCCTCATCGGTACTTTCTCCACTCTCGTTTGCGAAATCGTCTTCGGGGTTTTCTGCATCGGTAGCATCCGGAAGTATTTCAGCTTCTCGATTTTGCGGATCTGTAAGAATGATGTTGTCTATATCTTGTTCTGGAGTTGTTAGATCCACGGCATTTTCATATTGCATAGGAGCGTCGTCAGATTCAACTATCATTCCTCTGGGAGCTATTTTAAGCACAGATAACCATGAGATCCCTGTTTTTCTGACACGTGGATATGGAATGAAACAAACTTGATCCGCTTGTGATGCAAGGACAAATGGATCGTACTTTGCATAAGAACGCGATCCGTTAACATCGATGACACCAAACTTTCCTACTCGAACCCCTCGCCCGAGAACTGGATCAAACCACTCGCATTTGAAAAGGGTGCACTTTAAGTTAACCAAACCAGGGAATTGCACTTGAACAATGTCTTGTATAATGCCATAAAAATCTGTGTCCCCGGCTCGAACTACCACACCATAGTTTGCAGTTGCTCTATTTTTTCCACGTTCAAACGTATGAAACACATAACCTCGTGTAAAATACATTGGAGATGACGTAATTTTCCCCAACGGACCTTGGATCAACTCTCTAAACCATACAGGGTATGATGTGTCTCCATAAGCAACCTAGCAAATACAGTATACACATTGTAAATATAGTATACACATTTATATATATGTTTTTACAGATGACCTGAATATATATAATTTGTTTTGAACGTACCTGAGTTCTCAACCATTTAGCAAAGTGTAGATCTTTACGTTTTTCAATCTCACCGGCGGAAGCATTTGGGAAAGCCTCGTTAACTTGGCGAATGAATTCACTAATACAAAATATAGTTATAACAAATGTTTTCAAAACATATATAAGTACAAAAATAACCCTTACTTCAATCCATAGTTGGTAACTATAATATGTACCTCAAAAATGGGCTGACTTCGTCGCATTGTAAGAGAATATATGTGTGTGCGCAATTGTAGTCTTCGTATGAGAACCAGTCTTCCTCTCTTGTGATTCCGGCATGCCTACCAACTGCACAGAATATATCTGGGACATCAGAAACTGGATACGTTTGCGCGATGCCACCATCGTCGTACCTACGTGGAGCTCTTTTTCGTGTCCGGACAGTTGGAGAGAAGTAATATGAGCTGAAATGAGAGGTTTCTTCGGTTATACTTCCCGCAACAATTGATCCCTCAACTCTAGCCAGGTTTTTTGCCTTTCCTTTTAAGTGTTTCATGAATCTCTCAAAAGGATACATCCAACGAAACTGAACGGGCCCTCCTAAATCGGCTTCGTGAGGAAGATGGACAGGAAGATGCTCCATAACGTCAAAGAATGATGGAGGGAATATCTTCTCTAAGTTGCACAACAATATAGCGATGTTATTGTTTAGTTGTTGAATTCCATCCTCCGTCAGAGTTCGCACACACAGATCTCGAAAAAATGCGCCAACACCTAAAACCATAGTCCAATATCAACAAAAACACAAATGTAATTTTTCACGCATCATTTGTTTAGATATTTATATATCGTTATAGAAAATATACCTGCAAGTGATTGATGCACGTTCGTTGGTAAAAGCTCTGCAAATGCGAAAGGCAATAATCTCTCCATAAACACATGACAATCATGACTCTTCATACCAGAGAATTTTTTCTCTTGCTCCACAGACTTAGAGAGTTTTGACACGTATCCATCTGGGAACTTAACTTCGGTGGAAACCCAGTTGAAGAATGTTGATTTGCCTTCGCTTGACAATCTAAAGATAGGCACTGGAGCTCTCCCATCTCCCGTGAGATGTAACTCAACTCTAGAACATATAAGAGGCAAATCCAATCTAGACTTCAAGTTGTCTTTAGACTTGCCTGAAACGTTTAAGATGGTGTGCATGATGTTATCGAAAAAGTTTTTCTCAATGTGCATGACATCAAGATTGTGGCGCAATAGATGATCCTTCCAGTACGGTAGTCCCAGAAAATGCTCTTCTTATGCCAATTATGTTCGACAAGGTATCCATCTGGGAGATTGGTCGGGATGTTAAGCCAGTTACCACCACGTTTTGCTGTGTCCTGAGCTCCCCAATAATCAAGTTGACCTTCAATTTGCTCTCCTGAAAGATATGGAGGTGGGGGGATACGTACACGTTTGCCCTTTGTGAATAGTCTTTTGTTCCCCCGGTACGGATGGTTCATAGGGAGAAACCTCCGGTGACAATCAAACCAACAAGATTTTCTACCATTTTTAAGTTGGAATGCATCTGTTTCATTTTGGCAATACGGACATGATAACCTACCATGTGTTGTCCAACCAGATAACATTCCGTATGCTGGAAAATCGCTTATCGTCCACATAAGCACTGCTCGCATGGTAAAATTCTTCCGCCTGGAGTAATCAAAAGTACGAACCCCATGAGACCACAACAAGTTCAACTCGTCAATCAGGGGCTGTAAAAACACATCAATAGATCTTCTTGGATGCTTTGGACCAGGGACTAAAATACTCAAAAACAGAAATTCCCTCTGCATGCACATATCAGGCGGAAGGTTATAAGGTGTCAATATAACCGGCCACAAAGAATATTGCCTGCCAGACATACCGAACGGACTAAAACCATCTGTACATAGGCCAAGATAAACATTGCGCTTCTCTTTAGCAAAATTAAAGTGTACCGATTTGAAGTGTTTCCAAGCTTTTGCATCAGAAGGATGATGAACTTCTCCTTCAATAGTTGAATGTTCCGCATGCCACCTCATTGATGCAGCTGTTCGTTCCGAATGGTATAGCCTTTGTAGCCTATCTGTTATGGGCAGGTACCACATTCTCTGCCACGGCACTTTACTTCTACCAGCTCCTTGGGGCTTAAATCTTGGTTTGTGGCAAAATCGACATTCCTGCAGATCTTCATCATCTTTCCAAAATATCATGCAATTGTCAATGCAAACATCTATCATCTGCGAGGGCAATCCTAAACTAGAGACTAGTTTTTGTATGTCGTAGTATGACTCAGCAGCTTGATTACCCTCTGGCAAATATTCTTTTAGAAGAGCTGCCCAATCATCCATGCAACTCTCAGATTGATTATGATCAGACTTTATTGTCATCATCCTAGATGCCAATGATAATTTAGACAGACCTTCCCTACAACCTTCATAGATTGGTTGGTTTGCAGAATCAAGCATATCATAAAATTTTTTAGCATCTGCATTGGGTTCCTCAGCAACATCAGGAGTAGACATAACTCCAGGAAATGCATCGGTTACCATTTCTTCGAACCTATTATGTTCTAACCCGACATCATGATCATTTTCTATAACAAATTGATACTGATCATATTGCTCATTCGAATAACCCTGATCCATAGGTTGGTAACTAGTACTACCCGAAGTTTCATCTTCATATCCCTCTCCATGATAAAACCAAACATAATATTCAGGTGTAAACCCTCTATTAAATAAATGCGTACCAACTGTATCAATTGTCTGCGGCCTCGAATTTTTGCACTTGCGACAGGGACACACCATCACTCCGGTTCGTTGAATTGTAGGCACACTACTCGCTTGAGCCATGAAAATTTCAAGGCCGTTGAGGAACTCTTCTGAAAGCCCTCCATTTGCATCTTTACGTTGATACATCCAGCTTCTGAGTTCGTATATATCGCCCATTTTTTTTCTAAATTTTGTAAAAATTTTTTTTTTTTTTCTAAATTTTGTAAAAAAAATTTTTTTTTCCGAATTTTTTTTTAAAAATAAAAGCTGAATGATTATTGCGAGGGGGGTGGGTGGGTATAGATAGGAGAATTTAGCAGTGATTTAGCATCGATTTTGCATCGAATATTTAGCATCGAATTAGCGTCGAGTGTGCACCCAGGTAGGTAAACCCGTGTTTAATGTGTCTTCTACCTACCAATTTGAGGCTAATTCGACGCTATATTCGACGCTACGTGATCGATGCTAAATCGATGCTAATGTTGCATCGATTTAGCGTCGAATTCAGTCTTTAACTGGAATTTCGACGCTAATTCGACGCAAATTAGCATCGAATTAGCGTCGAATTTATTCGACCCTAATTAGCGTCGAATTAGCGACGAATATTTACAACGACACAACTTCGACGCAATTTCGACGCTATATTAGCGTCGAACCAATTCCGACGCTAAATTTCGACGCTAAATTACAGTTTTCTTGTAGTGAATTGCAATCCACAACTAAAGATAACAAAAGCATCAAACTAATACGATTAACAAGATATCAAACTAATACGATTAACAAAGACAGTGAGATTTGGAGTCACTAACAAGATAGTTTTTTCAGTAAATGAGCAACCTACTGTATTAATTTCGGGTTAGGTATGGAAATTTAAGTCATTGCCTTAGCAACCTATTGTCTCCATCACCATCAATAACCAATAACTTTATTTCAGTTTAGATGTGTAAATAAAATTATTTTAGTTCATATATTATCTTGTTTAGTTAACATATATTATACACTATCAAATGCAATACCAACTTCTATGTATAACAGATCAGAACAATCTACAACTATACTATCAAATGCAATATCAGCTTTTATGCAGAACAGATCAGAACAATCCACAGCTTCTATCAGAACAATCCACAATGCAGAACAGAACAAATGCAAATACACTATCAAATGCAATCCACAACTAAAGATAACAAAAGCATCAAACTAATGTTTCTGATAATAGGATTAACAGAACATAACTAAGCTGGTTCGATATGAATTTGAGGTATCAATCAAATGATTCACTTATATCAGAACAGATCAATCAAGAGAATGAATCTAAACGACTAAATCTAATAAGTAGTAGATCGGCTTTAACAACACTTTTAACGGTTTCAAAACAACAGAAAAATGAATGAATCGGTGTGGAATTTACTGATACATCATCAAAGCTCCAACGGTTGAAGAGCTTAACCGCGTTCGTAGCTGGATCTCTGCGGTAGCCATGGCTGCAAGATCCAGAGAAGATTAGTGAAAACACGAAATAGAGAAGGAGAAATCAGAGAGAGGAGAGAGACGAGTACCTAAACAAGTCGAATCGCCACAGAGAGGAGAGATCGGAGAGGCTACGAGATCCAGTTGAATCGCCACAGAGAGAGCGCTGACGGCGACGAAGAGAGCGTTGACAGCGACGAAGAGAAACGCCAGCAAAGAGAAACGGAAATCGGAGAGGCTGCGCGATCTCCTTCGCAATTGCCCAAATCGTATCTCTTCGAGAGACGAAAAAGAAAAATCGAGCAAATGAATTTTTTTTCCTTCCTGCGTAACCCTAAACGCTACGGTCCAATAAGAGGACGACACGTGGCCTCGCTGATCTGGATCAAAAGGATCAGTTTGCTGATTCAGTTCAACCCAAAACATACCCATTTGATTATATTAAAATCGAAAAAGGTCCATGAACCTCAAATAATATGTCCGATAAACATGGTCTAACATATTTATCGCACTAGATGAATACTTGAAAGGTATATAAGATAAAAGATTGATCTGTTCTTGAATATGGTAGGCAAAAGAGTTAGCACGTTAAGTCGATACTATGCTAATTAAAGCCGAACAAGACACATCACTCTTGGGCCCCATTTTTTTATAGTCGTAATGAAACAAAGTAAAACATTAACAAAATCTCAGTACATATTAAAATTTGGTATATATAGTTATGTTATTAGAAAGCTTTTTATAATACGTACGCATACACATATTTATGTATTTGGTGATAAATGTTAAAATAGAGACGTATACCATATTTTACGAGACTCACCAGTGACCAAATGGTTGTATGCACTTTTCAATTTTTAATCACCGTATAATTCAATCTATTTTCCAATTTAGGAAACCAACTGACAAAATAAAAATGTACCAATGGATACTTTTAAGAGATATATATATACAGTGGCGGCTCAAAGAAAAAATGGGCCCTGTGCCATATAGTATAATGGGCCCTTAATTATGCAAATAATTATTTAATATTAGTTAAAAAATGTGAGTTTTTAACAAGTCACGTGATGTCTCACATGTTTATCTTCTTTTCCTTCTATTAGTTTTTTTTGGTAGAATTCTTCTTCCATTAGTTCTAACCTAATGTTTCTTCAAACATTTTTTCAGCAGTTTCTGGAATTTTTAACACTTTTTTTCCTCTAAAAATCGGGCCCTCTATTTAAAGGAAAATATTGAAATAATTTTTGGGCCCTGTGCAGTTGCACTTTCTGCACACCCTCAAAACCGCCCCCCCTGTATATAGATGAACATTATTGTTAAATGGACCCATGAAACAATATTAATCTGTTAAATGGAAATGAAAACTATCCAACTTCTGTTTAATCCCAAAAAAAAAATCTATTCAACTTCTTGTAACTTCCACATCATTATGTTTCCTCTGAAACATCTGCAAATAACTGCCAAATATCATATGCTCTATAAATGATTCACATGTTTAATTTCTGAATTTGTTATTTATTTTACTTACAATATGATTTATAAATTATAAGTAAATACTCTATATCATCAAGTTTGATAATTTGCCGACATGGAATGTAGTGCGGGTAGAGTTTAAAAACATTAATATAGAGTATCATATTAACTTGAGCTTAAACGAGACTAGCAGGGTTGAGTCTTGTCCACGTCAGGACTCAAACCCGCTAAAAATTAGAAATACCGGAAGAAATGTTATTTATTGAAACGAATCAACATAGTTCTTCTCGTCATCATTTCCACAATTCCATCAGTTATATTTTGTCAGGTCAAATTCTTCTCCTCATCATCATCAATGGAGAATATTTTCTTGTGTTCCAAGGTACATGAATCAAGATGAAATCAGACTGAACAATTGAGTTCCTTAAAAGTTAAATCTAGTATTAGATAACAACATTCTATTTATTCACATTTTCTTAATTTTAGTTTTATGTACACATTTTTCTATGCAATTTACAGTCGTTAAACTCGTCTCATATACAAAAGAGAAAAGAAAGTTTTGTTTCTTTCTTATAAAAACAAAATTGTAATGCTTGTTTTTAAATATAAGAAGTCAGTGCAATGTGAGAGGTGTTTTAGAGCAAACGTTAGAATATGTATTTTAACCTTGATAGATTATAGAGAAACGTTAGAATACATATTCTAAGCTTAGTAGAACATAGAGCAAATGTTAGAATACGTATTCTAAATTTGGTAGATCATAGAATAAATGTTAGAATACGTATTCTACTTTTGGTAGATCATAGAGAAACATTAGAATACATATTCTATAACTTTAAGTCCCATGCCCAAATCCTTACATGACGAGTGTTAAAATGGTTATGGAGTAATTGTTTTCTGTTTGTGCTTATGCTCGTTTAAGTTGATATAGAGTATTAAATTAACTTTAACTTAAATGAGACTGGGTTAAGTGTTGAACACATCTTCCTCTAGATGCTTTTTCAGTCCCAATCAACTTTTGTTTTCAACAGCATTTTAGACATCATGCCGTCGAGGCTACTCCGTTCTGCTCCTCTTCTTCAATGTTTTAGCATCATCAATCAAAGTCAGTAAATCAATCAAAATCATGGTTTCTATTGCACATTTGGATTAATAGTTGAACTCAATTGTTCCTGAGAAATCATATATTTTTGTTTTCTGTTGAAATTAACTCTAGAAATCAACTTGAGATATTTCAAAAACTTGCCTTTGATGGCTCCTCCAGGATACCATAGGACTGTATAAACTTGCTCATCTTCGTGGTCAAAGGCCTATTAACCTCGTCCAGCTCCTGCTTGACAAACCAAAGCAACATGAGGTCAAATTTGATATCTGAGAAATTTTATTTGAAAGGAAAACTTGTGCTCAAACAGAGTTATCACTACAAGAAAACAGATAATTAGTGACTACTATTTGTGACTGCTAAATTAGTCACTTATTTTTGCGACTAATTCGAGACTGTTTTGTGACCGATTTGTGACTACCCTAAATTCAGTCGCAAAACCGTCGCATATTTGTGACCGATAAATATAGTCGTACAGGAGTCACACATTAGCGACTGCTTTGCGACTATGTTTGAAAGTTTTACATGTCGTCGCAAAGTAGTCACAAATTTGAGACTAAGTTGCTACAACGTAAAGCAGTCACACATTTGCGACTGTTTAATTACGACAACATCAGTCATAAATTAGCGCCTATCAGGAAAGAGTCACAAAAGAGTCACTAATATCATGTCGACAACAAGAAGACAAAAGTGAACTATGAAAAATGAACAAAATCTCTTAATATATGTCTTGGATCTTGTATTCATGTTTTAAGTGTGTATTAATGTGTGTTGTGCCATATATTAATATACCATAATAATGTGTTTTTTTTATCAAAAAAAAAGAAAATGTGTTTTGTGCCATATACTAATATTGTCTTCTAACGGTATAAATATATATGTTTACACATAGTATTTTGAATATGTTACAATAGAACAATGGTTTAACTCAGAATTACAAAACCTCCACATCTGGAATTCGATACCAAGGAACAACACATTTTTTTTTTTTTCAGCTACCATGTAAGGATAAATAGATTTGTTTGTTAGCACTTAACCAATACGTTACAATAGCACAATGGTTTAAATTTCGAATATATACCTTCTAATTCTTGAGTTCGAATCCAGGTAGGAACACATTTTTCTGTTTTTAGCTAACTTTAGGGATAAATACATTTTAATAATTAACACAAAACGAATGCGTTACAATAGCACAACTGTTAAACCCACGTACATTGTACTCTCCCATCTGAGTTCGAATCCAAGGGAAAACAATTGTTTTTTTTCCAGCTAAAATGTAGGATAAATACAATTTATTGTTTACACTTAACGAATACGTTACAATTGCACAACAGTTTAAGAAAGAAACATTGTGTTCCCCCTCTTTGAGTTTGATTTCAGGGAAGAACTTTTTTTTCACCGATTTGTGACCATATAGGGTTTAGGGTATTGATTTTCGAAACCCTACAATAACGTCACAAAGTAGTAAGTAATTTACGACTACTTTGCCACTACTTTACGACGCATAAGTAATATTGCGACCAATTTATGACACTTTTGCCACTACATATATAACATTGTGGACATTAAAAACGAAATTATATCGATTCTATGATCCATAGTTGTATTTATATTGTACTAAACTCAAATGCTAAGTTTAAATATGTGTTAGTAGGGAAAAATAAAATCCAAATTCAAACTATAATAAAAATCAAATTCATAATTGTATTTAGATTGTACTTAAGAATAAATACACTTAACTTTTATCTCATAGTTTGTAAATTTGATGTTTTACCTACATTTGCTTTTTTAGGACTATAGTAATGGAGATATCCATTAATTTAGGGTATAGGGTCTAGGGATAGGCTAGAAGACCATAGTTTGAGGTCTAATTGTTTAGGGTTTAGGGATTTGATTTGTGACTACCTACGCATCGTCACAAATTAGTCATAAATTAGCGACTACTTTGAGACGTTTTAGTGACTAATATCTGGGTCTTTTCACCAAAATATTTGGGCCTTTTGGCGGGCTTATATCCCATCCAAATAATTAAGTTGCCACTACTTTGCGACGCATTAGCGACGCAAACAATGAGTAAAGGAATTAGATCGGATCCCAAAATCATTTGGTCAAAACCTAACATATTTTGGTTTCTCTCTCGGCTCCACAAGCGACAAACCCTAATCTTTCGATTATTCCTCAAATCTTTCGATTCTCTTCACAAATCCATTCAATTCTTCCTCAAATCTTCCTATTCTTCCTTTTTCTATCGATTACCTTCTCCGAAACGAACCAGATTGAAGAAATCCTTTCGAATCTTCATCTCTGAAACCAAATATCTTTGTCTTCTTCTCCTCAAATCCAGATCCTTCAATCTTCATCTGTCTCTCTTTCTCTCGTCTCGATTCTCTCTTACCCTAACCCAAATAGACAAACTCTAACCCTAATCGAGAAAACCCTAATCCAGATCTTATGGCTGGTACGAAAGGAGTTCTTACAAGAGGAGGAAGTTCATGAGGAGTTCTTACAAGAAGAGGAAGTTCCAGCGGCGGCGGTGCTCTAAGAATCCCCGGCGTTGATGGATCTCGATCCACCGGCCGAGGAAAACCAAGACTACCAGCAACTATTGGATAATCTTTTGGCTAATCCAGGACGTCAACGCCTACTATTTCTCTGTGAGGAACCAATCCCTGATTCATTGTGGTAATTGTTTTCTATTTCAATATAGCTGGATCGTAATGGACGTGGACCTCACAAGCACAGATCAGGGCAATCTTCCTTCTAACCATTAAACAAGATATGGTAATCTGTCTTATCTTCCATCCTCTTATAATTTCTTTATCTGTCAAACTGTATATATTAATCTTTCTTATGTATTCTTGCAGGAGGAAGAATATGGGCGACTTGTCTCCTCGGGTGAATAATATCTTCCTCAAGGTATGCTTCCTCTTCTGTTTCTGTTTTATTCTTGTGTTGCTTGAGAAATATTATGAATCATTTAGGTTGTTTGTTAGTGAAATATATACTTGTTCATAGTTGGATTTAAATATTAGGTGGTTACTGATTCACTTGTTCATGCTTGGATTTTGTTGTTACGGTGTATTGAGTTTGATCCTTAGGGTACCGCTTATGGAATGGGTTAGCTTACACAGACGATCAACAAAGGGAAAAGGAAGATAAGCTATGATGATTCTTCACCAGGCCTGTTAGAGGTGCATGAAGAGCTTAAGACAACTCGTCGAAGGATTGCTGAACATGATGAGGAGAATAAACGGCGTGATTAGAAGCTTAAAGCAAGTCTGGATCGGATCGGTGAACTCGAGAAGAAGATGCTCGAGTTCATGCAGAACAATTCTCCAACGACTGTTGCTGCACCAGAGACTGCCCAACCTACTGATGACCAGCCTGCAGAACACATTACACCACAAGTCTCGGCCAGCACCCCAACAATCCTCTTCAACACTTAAGACTCCTTCTCTCTAACTCTTGAACTTAGTACGTAGCTTTTAATTTCAGGTTTTTGTTTATTCATTCGATTTGGCCAATCAAAACAAAACAAACAAACAAACACTAATGTGTGACTGAAAAGAGACTAAAAACAATGACAAATCAAACCAAAGCGAAGCAAATTAGTGGCAATTTAGTGACTACTATGTGACTACAGAAGATTCAAGTTGTCGCTAAATTGTCGCTTATTTACGACTACAAAAGAAGACACCAAGTAGTCACAAAATAACGAATACAAATGCGAAGCAAATTAGTCACAAATTGACAACTAATACAATTTATCACAAATCTGTCGTTTACTTGCCACACCATGAGGAAGTCCCAAATTAGTCGCTAATTAACGACTAAAACTTGAAGTCACAATGTAGTCGCAAATTTGCCACTGTTTTGCGACTACTAAAATTAGCGACGAAAGTTTTGCGACTACTTTTGTTCGACGCAAAATAGTCGCAAATGGGTCATTTGTGACTACTTTGTGACTCATTTGGTAGTCGCAAATGACCTGTTTTCTTGTAGTGTATACAATGACAAACGTATTGATACAAAATCTAGACGAGGCAAGGATGCTTACCCTCAGTGCATGGTCTCTACTCTTGAGATGTGTGGTGAAATCTTCACTATTTTGACCATCAACTTCGCATAGTGTGCAAACCCAGCCAGATTCCCTTAACTTCTCTTGAAGAACCTGAGACTCAGAATCTGTGGGAAAAAAGAAAAAGTTGAGAGACAGCTTTAATTTCTACTATGAGAAAGAGAAAAGACAAACACCTTCCATCAAGCTTTCCCAGACCAAATCATTGTTAGTAGAGGGCATGGAGGAATGTCGCAGAGGAACTGCCCGAAGAATGGTGTATTTCAAACAAAATATATCCTCCACACTACTGGATGATATGAGCATTAAAGTAGCCGGAGGTGGATTTTCTATTTTCCACCTCAACTATTCAGACCAAATGTTTATGAAACCGCTGTGGACGTGTAGAAGAAATATTCCAGTGGAAGAGATGGCTGGAGGAAAATTAGGGCTCTGTATTAAGGGGAGTTTTAGGTTGCCAATGGCGGTAATGGTGAGAGGACAAGAGTAGCCTAACTTCTTTAATGCCGATTGTATAATCGGATGGACCTGACGAGCGTCATAACCACAGGGAACCGGGCAGCTGTTGCTGTCCCACCACACCATCACTTTAGCAGCCTCCTTCGGCAGTGGCATGATGTCGATGATCATTCCGTCCTCCTCTTCTCCAATTCTCTTCTTCTTCAATGTTTTAGCATGAGAATGAGAATCCTTGATGCGTTCTGGCCTGTATATCTCCTGCTTGGCAAACCAAAAATGTTGAAAAAGATATATTTTCTTTGACAATGACAAATGCATTGATATCTTATTTAGATATCAATAAGAAATCTAAATATTTAGATGGAGGCAAGGACGCTTACACTGAGTGCATGGTCTATACTCTTGAGATGTGTGGTGAAATCTTCAAAGTTTAGGCCAGCAAAAGTTTTGCTATAAGTTTTGCATAGTTCGCAAACCTAGCCAGATTCAAGCTGCCTAATCTGCATAGCATGAGGAGTTCCCAGCAATCGTTCCCAGACAAAAGCCCAAGGCCAGTTATATGTGACCAGCGAGGAACCTTTTTGAAGAGGAAATGCCCGAAGAAAGGTGTATCCAAGATCTTGTAGCAGGCCAACATAATACGACAAGTCTTTCATACTACCGAATATGAGCATTAAAGCAGCCGGAGGTGGATTCTTCCGTTTCCAAGCCATCATATCCTCCAAGATATCAGAGAGACAATCCAAATCAAACCCTAATTAAGGGAAAAAAAAACAGATCTAAATCAAACCCTAATGAGTTGAATCTAAACCCTAATTTAAAATATATGAAGAGATATATAAGATGATTAACCTCTGAGGACGTTTTTAAGACTTATTCCGCCGGAAGAGAGGTCTCGAAGAACACAAGGGCTCTGTTTCAAGGTGTATTTTAGGTTGCCAATGGCCGTGATGGTAACAGGACTAGAGTAGCCTGCCTTCTTCAACGTCTCTTCTATCCTCAGACCGACCGACCGAGCATCATAACCATCGGGAACCGGGCACCGGTTGATGTCCCACCACACTGCCGCCGGTATAATGTTTCTTGAATTCATGACTCCCAAACTCTAAAAACCAAATCAGATAAAAAAAATCGGAGTTAGGTATTTAATCAAAATTTGAGATAAGCATTCGGAGAGATTGACATTACATCAAAATCACCGACCTCTTTTATCGAACAAAGGAAAAGGGGTGGAACAAAGTTTCGACTTTGGATCGAGTGAGTCTTTTAGTAGCACTTACTCGCGGGCTGACAATTTATAGTAATCAAAATTAACGTCCATTATTCCTTTTGAAAAACGGTCCATTATTCCTTTTTTAGAGTTTACCAAATTTGAATTTACATATGTAGCAATTGTTGGGGAGAGGTAAAAGTCTATTTGCTAATAAGAATGAGCTCACTCCAGCGGTTGTGACACTGATCAAGAGATTTAAGCTAAGCTAATATCAAAATTTGTAGATGAGATTTTCGTGTAAATTCTTGTAGCTGAGACCTAAAGCAATTTCAAGACCTTGTAGCTCCCCAATCAGGGATTTCACCGGTTAAGGTCGATAACCAGATCTCGTAAAGCATACTCAGCTTCCCAATGGATGGACGAAGTTGAACTGAAATCTGATTCTTGTCAAGGTTTGCAAAGTTTCGATTAAATTAGTTTTTTTAAAAAAGTTTTGATTAAATTATTATCTTTGAGATTTTGGATTTAAAAGTCTTTGAGCAACGTAAGATGGAGAAGAAAAAGTAAAAGCATTTGGTGGGCTTCCGACAATTCGTGAAGAAGAAGAAGAAGGTTGTCGTAAGATTTTGGAGTATTTAAAGTCATGGAGAATCAAAGAAGATGATAAAATTTGCCAGGTTGATACTATTGGAGATGTTCATAAGCTCCATCGAAGTTTCAGAGAAAGAATGCGAAAACTTATATCTTGAGTTTTCAGAAGTCTTATGCAGACAATAAGTTGGCTTACCGTTGGCGACTTCTCCTACAACAAGACAGATGGTGTGTGCCTTTGATATTTACTGATGATATCTTGACATAGATAGGAAAGGAAATGTTTACTTTACAGATAACGAACATTTTTTCTTATTAAGAAATAAAATAAAATTAAAGTAAATTAAAATTAAATTCGAACTATTATAAAATATTATTTTTAAAATAAAAACTGCCTTCTACCAAAAAAAAAAAGCACAAAAATTAATAATATAATTTTAAATCGATAGAGACCAATCCCGTTTAGATGCAGTTCGGGATTACACATGAATGAAATGTTATCTTGAAGAGTCGTGGAAAGAGACATATACTTTTTTTGGCATAGGATGATATCCTTTTCATGACACTAAGACAGAGCCTATGAAGGGAGCTTGCAATCCAAGAAGAAGTTCGTGACCCTACACTCGAAAATGGAGGCTTTATCTGATACCAAATAATGTCTTTAGAACACAAAAACAGAGTATTATAACGTCTTTCTTTATTAAGTTTAGAAACTTCTTAAAACTAAACTCCACAAATCTCTCTTGTGTTCTCTTTTACAATTATCATAACTCGACAATGATATTTATAGTATTAGTTTCACCTTAAACTAATCCTATTCTTAATCCTACTTGTAAATAGATAACTCTTAATCCAAGAAGGAATACACTTAGCTTATCTAATCTTTAACCGACTTGTCAAAGATATCTTAAGCCCCAAGCTATTCAAGAAGCTTATCCAACAATGCAATGCCTTACAAAAGACGGAAGTCGCCTTTACAACAAACTGCTTTGATTTAGGTGTCCACATTTATGGAGTGGCAAACGTTTAAACATCTACAAAAAGAGTTAATGAAGTTAAATGAGAAGTTTTTTTTTTTTGATTCCGTACCCACTAAATTCGAAAACTGGGAGACTAGCGAATTGTGCCAGTTTAATTAACTTTTTATAACATCTTGACACCTAATGAAATTCTAATTATTTGAACGGCAGGCTGGAACACGTAATAATTGTTAATTGTTAATAAATCGATTAGATTATAACATTGCGTCGTTTTATTTCTCTTAATAGTTTCTAATTTTAAAATATTAATATAAAGTATAGATATCTTGTATCGACAGTTTTTTTATTATATCCGTAAACCATAAATTATTCATGCTAGGATTGCTCTCCCATCTAGTAATTATTATTACCTCCATAAAACCTTCTTGATCAATCCCATCGTTTATCAAATCTAAACTACTTATGATTCCTCGGTATTTTATCTTCTAGTGTCGTCAATTATAGGTCAGTGGTCGGATCCGACCATTCCCTAATATTCTTGCCAATCTGAAATTGCTGGCCCCTATCTAACCAACATCAGACCACCTGTGAACTCCTTCTTCCTCTCCATGATAGTGTATTTTTGAGGCATGAAAAATCTAAATAGCTGCACTGAGTTATCCTTAATTTAAATTAAAAGGGATAAAGGTGGACGCATGCCTCAAAGACCCCCTTCTTTTTCATGGTTCCCGTAATCTCATTAAGATACCAATAACAAACCATGGATCCGGTCTAGCTAAATTGATCCAAGTTAATCTTTCCAATACATGTTCTCGATATTTGGATACCGAGTTTCTGTAGATAAAAGATACATAAACTGTTTTTTTTACTCACCACTGTTTGAATGTTAATAGGCCGATGAGTACCAAATATGTTTATGTATCATCTCCACAATCATTTTCACTAAAACAATTGTGACATGGTTTGAAAAAAATGTGACATGACAATTTTGAATCAATAAAAACAAAATCTTCTACAAATAAATTTTAATTGGTTCCATAAATAAATCAAAATAGTTTTTGGTCATTATTTTTTTCAAATTTTCGTTTTTCATTATAAAATTATGTATAAATTTAGTTTCTCATTTAAAAATAGTTTAGAAATTTCTTATTGTAATAATAAAATTTTAGAACTTTTTTATAGAATATATATTATTTTTGAAATTAATAATAAAGACTTACTAAATTTTTAAAAGAGATATTGATTTGTTTTGTGAAGAAAACTTTCCAAATTTATAACAATAAATATAAGTATTCTTTTGAAATATTTTTTTTAGAGAAATTTTAAGAAATGCCACTTTTCAAGTGTCACTTTTCAAAAATGCCATATTTTCAAAATCTTTGCAAAAATGTCACTTTTTCAAAATTATTTTTTCATTATATCATTTATGTTTGGGTTAAATATGTTGTATTAAAGTTTAGTTTTGAGGGTCTAAGGGGGTTTAGGGGTCAAAACATTTTTAAGGGTTTATAATTTTAAGATTTAGACTTTAAAAATCAATAATTAGTGGTATTTTTGCAAAATGGACACCCCTAAGTGGTATTAATTCTACACTCAGTAAATATAGGTGAAATAGGCAGAATCCTAAATCTACCGAATTGTGGTAGCCGTAGAAAGAAACACTAAAATCATTTTTCAACATGGTTTTTAGTTTAAAATTTTTTTTTTATACAAATGACTATTCATGACATGTTTACAATTATCTTATTTTTTAAAGATTTAAAACTTTTTATTTTGAATTATCTATATTTCCATTAAAGATAATATGAACAAAAAATGGTAAAAATTGATAAAAGTGTATTGAAACATTATCTAAGATTCATTATGGCATATTTTAGCAAAATTCCCATATTTTTCTATCAACAAAACAGATTTTACCAAATTTGAATTTACATATGTAGCAATTGTTTGAAACTATATATTGAATTCTGATTATTTTACCTTTTTAGTTAGCTAAACAAAAACTATGATGAAAATAAACAAAATGAAAACGATTAAGTATAACAACTTAACCCTAGAGGTAGGGGTGGACATTCGGTTTTGCGGTTCGGTTTCGGTTCGGTTTATCGGTTATAGATAAATTGAGTCCATATGAAACCGAAACTGTTATGGGTCGGTCTCGGTTCGGTTTACTTCGGTTTCGGTTCGGTTTGGTATCACAATAATATACCGAAATCCTAATTGTTATTTTTCGGTTTTTTCGGTTTCGGTTTAAAACCAAAAAACCGAATTCGAACACGTACAATTCAAATGAACAAGCAAAAATGAATCAAAAGAGCATCATATTCAAAGAGTTTGAGTCTAAAATCCATAATGAAACATAAAAGAGAACACAAAATGAAATAAAAAGTCAATAACCATAAGCTTAAAATGAAACATAAATTTCACAATGTGGTTCGGTTTTGCCGTTCGGTTTCGGTTCGATTTTTCGGTTATAAATAAATTGAATCCATATGAAACCAAAACTGTTATGGATCAGTCTCGGTTCAGTTTACTTCGGTTTAGTTCGGTTCAATTTTTCGGTTTTGGGTAATTTTGCCCACCCCTACCTAGAGGGATCGTATCCGTATTATCCCATGGGAGATACGCCCATAACAACCAAAAAGGTAAAAACACATACCATAGTCGGTAAGAGGCCACGTGTGTAAATGTTTCCATATTTCCTTTGGTTTTGTACATCTCTTATCTGACTATAAATATCACTCATCATTGCGTGATTCCCATAATCAATCTCTCAGAAATTTTGGGGTTCTCTTTGATCAACAAAAACAAATATGTCCGTGTTTGAAATTCTCTCACTTGAACTAGAATACAAAAGAGGGAAGATCGATTCAAAGATCAATTCTTCTTACTCGTCATCTAATTGTGGTCACTTCTTCGTTCGTTACAGAATCTGTTGCAACTGCAGACCGACGGTGGAGAGACACGAAGGCCGAGAATTCGACTACCTCGTCGACGGTTTGCAGTTAAGCCACGAAGCGACTTACAACTCAAGTCACTTGTCTCAACGACAAGAAACTTCACTTGGTACTTGACTTGGATCATACGCTTCTCCACACCGTTATGGTTTCGGAGCTTACCGAAGAAGAAAAGTATCTAATCGAAGAAGTAGATTTAAGGAAAGATCTATGGAGGTTCAATGGAGGCTACTCAAGCGAGTTTTTGATAAAGCTAAGACCTTTTGTTCGCGAGTTTCTTAAAGAAGCCACCAAGATGTTCTCCATGTATGTTTACACGATGGGTGATCGCGATCACGCAAATATCGTTTTGAAACTGATTGATCCAGAGAAAGTATACTTTGGAGGTCGAGTCATAACCAGAAAGGAGAGTCCTTATTTAAAGAGGCTTGATCTTATTTTGGTTCATGAATGTGGAGTCGTGATTGTGGATGATAGTTCTCATGTTTGGCCTGATCACAAAAGAAACTTGCTAGAGATCACCAAGTACAACTATTTCAGGGACAAGACAAGCCGCGATGTGGATTACTCAAAATCGTATGCAGAGGAGAAGAGAGACGAGAGTCAGAAGGATGGATCGTTGGCGAATGTTTTAAGAGTTCTCAAAGACGTTTATGAAAGATTCTTCAACTGTGGAATTGAGAAAGAGTTAAATGTTGATTCCAAGGATGTGAGGATGTTACTTCATGATCCATGTAGACCATGGTGATCTATTTTTTGTTGTTGTTTTGTATCTTTTATACCTCCCCCCGTATTTCTCTCAGTCACTCCTTTGTACGTGGTTAAAATAGATTTAGAAAGTAAACAAAGAGAGAACAATTTAGAATTCTAAGAACACTTTTAAAGTTTTAACGAGTTCAAATTTTGCAATAATTCTTCCTTTCTTTCAGAGTCAACAATCTTCGAAATATGAATAACACAATCTCACCAACACTAGCAATATATCTCCATCCAAACTGAACTTCTTTTGTGTTCATAGAAAGGAGAGATGGTTGGCATCTCCTCTAAAAGAGACGGGATTGACATTCGGGTTTTTGAACACATATCGGTTAAGGCTTTCCACCTTATCTGAACCCAATTTTTTTTGTCAAAGCCCTCTTAGTCTAGTGGTTTGATAAAGGGTTCGTTATACCAGGAAATCTGAAATTCGAATCTTAGAAAATGCGATTTATTAATATTAATGCAGATTAATGGAAAAATGTACAGAAGATCTTCAGCGTGCTGCAACATATGATCGTTGGCATGGATCAAGGCGAAAAACTCATCCGTTGTAGAATTGTCAATATAACAGTTCTAAAAAATTTGTGATAGAATAATAATAAATCCAGATGAATTTAAAAAAATTGAACTTTTTTCTATAATGAAAATTGTTGTGAATTTTTGTTTTTTAAATTGTTTTTATCGTTTTCAAAAGGTCATTTCGGGATTAAATTATTAACATTGAGGGCATAGATGATAGAGTTTTCAAAGGGTTTTGCTATATCCAGTGATACGGTTATTTGATATCACACTAACGCTTCAAAAATATTTGTGCACTCTCCGTTCCTAAAAGAAAGATGTTTTGGAAGTTTCACACATATTAAGAAAAACAGTTAATAATCTATAATAAATGTATTGATTTCTGCAATAAACAGTTTTCAAAAACTTTCAACCAATATTATTTCAATACTTTTTTTGAAATTTACAATTTCTTATTATTAAATGATAAAAATGCACAAAAAACATAAAAATATCTATTTTATGAAACAAGGTCTTTTTGTAAAATGTTTATTTTTTAGGAATGGATGGAGTAATTAATATCCATCTTGATTGATAAAAATTGTCCACGGCATATCAAAAGTCTGGTACTGGGTTGGGAAGTCTTCTTGGCTGATTTCAGAAGATCTTGAAAATGATTTTGTAAGACAAATTTATGGAATACTATAATAAATTAAGAATCTGGTCGTAAATTCTTATCTAATTCCACAGTATATATTTATTTGTTGAAGAATTTTCAAATTTAATTGGAAATATCTACATGGAAATATCTATATGTACATATAATGATAAGTGGGATAGTTAGCTATAATATTTATTATTGTAATGGTCAATTGGTCATGCATTGAATGGTAAAAAAATCTAAAAACGAATATATGGAATATGATTTTTGACCAACGACCATTTCATCTAATTATAAATAGACTAATCACATGCTTATGCATTAGTATGCGAGAAAAAAAAAACTTTCAAAGAAAAAACTTATAGTGCGTAAGAAATCGAATTGTCTGAAGATGAATTCCTCAAAATTGTTGGTTGCTTTTACCCTCACCGTTCTTATCGCGGTTTCTTCCGTCCATTGCCGCCGAACTATTGATATCGTCTCCGGTATTATACACTTTCACATATTTTTCTTATTTGCATTTATTTTGTTTAAAGCACATAGATATATTTTATTTTCTGTATACGTTGGATATACCTTGTAAAAAGGTCTAGATTTAATGTAATATTTGTTGAAGTTAGTTTTAAAAGCTGTATAATAGACTTTAATTTACATATTGATAGATTATATATATCATTTGAGTGGCAAGACATGTGAGTTTTTAAAAAAATAGAAGGGTGTTTGTATTGAATCCAATTCTATGAACAGAACAAAAACAAAAATCCTAGAATCTTTTCTTGTGGCACACCGATATTGTTTTAATGTGAAATTGGCAAAAATAATTATAATTCATTACCTAACCAAAAATACTGTTCATAGTGTGTATATGTGTATATTGACGAAAATGCTCTTTTTGATTCAATGGAATCTATACTATTTAGGATTTTACATATAGAATATAATAATTCTTCCAACATTAATAACCATTTTTTTAAGTTTAAATTTATTTATAAAGTTTAATATTTAATATATAATTTTTTTTGAAAAATGCCCCTTTTGAAGAGCCACTTTTCAAAAAAGTCACATTTTCAAAAATTTTGCAAAAATATCATTTTTCAAAATTATTTATTTATTATATTATTTATGTTTGGGTTAACTATGTTGTAGGCTTTAGAAATCCATAAGTATTGGCATTTTTGTAAAGCGGGACACCAAAAATGGCATTTTTGCAATTGTATTTTTCTAGACTAAAATTTAATGTTTCATGTTTAAAGTCTAATAATTTAAATTTCGCATTTATTTATATAGAAATAATTTTAAAATAAAAATAACTAATATTTGTGTTAGTCTCGACTAACAAATGATCTACATAGAAATTATAAAATAGATTGTTAAATATGTAAGGGTAGTTTTGTTATTTTGCAATCTCCATTGGTCATTTACAATATTATTTTCATTACATAGTTAGTTTACTAATTAATAATTCAAATTTGGCTAGTATGCTAATTAATTCTTTTTCTATTGATTAATAAAATTTCCTAGAAGTTAGAACCACTTCACTGCATTCACTTTTGAGGTTATTTTGATAATTTCCAATGACCCATTCTTTGGTGTGTTTCTTTATATATGTGAATATTACCTATATGCATATTCGTATCCTTCTCCAAGAAATTAAATATGTATTCTCTTTTTTTATTTTTTAATGATGGTAGCTGAAACGGAAATAAGTGAGCAAGTTATGCGGCTTATGCCTTCAAATTGTGGAAAAGAATTTCAAGAATGTAACGAGAAGTTTTGGGATCAAGACTGTCTTAAATATTGTAAGGATTTGTCTTACACCAAGGGTGTTTGCATTCTATACGAAGGACTTATTCCCCCTAAAGCTCCTAAATATCGTTGTTGTTGTACGTAAACTATATATGTAATTCTTCCTCCTTCATCAAACTCTTTTACGTTTCTGCTCAATCTATAATAAAGAGTCTTTTCCAATGATAATACTAGGGTGTTATTGATCACTGTAGCTGCGACTTTTTTTGCGATTTCTTCTCCTTTTGTCGCTCACTGGCAACTGCTCCGGCCACTATGTCATCGCCGATGACAGTGGATGCGAACCCGGCAGCTCCTCCATCTTCGGTTGAGGCTACCACTCAATAATCAACTCCTCCCGCAGTCCCGCTTTCGAAACAATCGAAGTCTTCATGGTCATCGATTGTTCAAAACAGCAACTCCCTTCAGCAACACGAGCTCAGTTTTACCGAAGAGGATGGCTCTCCGGTGGTTACAATCCCGGATGACATCATCGAGGATTCATCTCCGTTGTGGGAGGATTTTCTTATTGGAAAGTTTCTATCCAAAGCTCCTCATGTGGGGAAAGTTCATGTAATCATAAACAAGATTTGGCCTCTTGGAGACAAATCAATCAAAATCGACACTTTCGTTGTCAACGATTTTACAATCAAGTTTCGGATCCGAGACATTGCGACTCGCTCAAGAGTTCTTCATAGGCACATGTGGAACATTGCAGGGATTCCAATGTATGTTGCAAAGTGGTCGCTGGTTGTCGAAGAGGCGCAACCCGCAATAAAATCGGTTCCGTTGTGGGTGATATTGAAGAATGTCCCTCACAGGATGTTCTCTTGGAAGGGTCTTGGCTTCTTGGCTAGTGCAGTGGGGAAACCGCAAAAACTACACCAAAACACAGAAACTTGCAAAAGTTTTGAAGAGGCGAAAGTTTCGGTGATCGCGGATTTATCAAAAGAGCTTCCTACATCATTCCGGTTCAAATCGGCTAAGGGTATAGACTCGGTTGTTGAATTTAAATATCCATGGCTTCCGGAACGCTGTAACGTGTGTTCGAGCTGGAGTCACAAATCGGAAACTTGTACCGCCAAAGAAAGGCGGATACAAACAACGAACAGAGTGATCGAAGATGACATCAAAAGTAAGGATGATGATGCGACGGCACAAAGAGAAATTCAGGTCCTCCATGAACATAATTCGACTGATGAAACACAGATGAAGGAGGGAGAAGGAAACTCTGTGGCCGTGACAGTTCAAGAAACAGAGGAACGAGAAACAGAGCAGGACGAGGCAGAACATTTGGAAATAACAGTGGCCGCTACTCCTATGTTGGATAATGGCGAAAAGAATAAAGATACAGATGATGCAGGACAGTGGCACACTGTATCACCAACAAAAGGGGGACGACAAACTATAACTCACGAGGAAAACACTGTAAGCATTCTCTCACCGTCTAAATTTTCTATCCTCGCAGAGGAAGAGGAGAAAGAGTGTGTTGTTGAGAATGAGGAGGAAGAAAATCGTTGTGATCAAGAGGCAAGAGATGTAACTCAAGACAAAGAGGAAATTGGTAGTGCGGTTAACGAAAGACGAGAAGAGAGTGGAGCTCAACTTTGTTTGCCTAGAGCATCTAAAACATCACACAAAATACTAAGAGGATCGGGATCGAAAGGCGGGGGAAAAGGATCCTCCAAGCGAAAACAATAAATGACGGGATTTTTTTGGAATGTGCGCGGTCTAAATAAATCATCAAAACATTCCATACTAAGAGAATGGGTACATACAGACTCATTTCACTTTGGATGCATTTTGGACTAGGGTTCGTGAAACTCAAGTGAGCCACATTGTGTCGAAAGTATTTCAGAATTGGTCTATTATATCAAATTACGAGTACAACCGACTGGGTCGTATTTGGGCTCTTTGGACAGCAGATACAAGAAGCACTCCAATGTTCAAGAGCGGGCAAATGATAACATGCTCTGTACTATTACCAGGAAGAGACGATGAATTCTTTTGCTTGTTTGTCTACGCCTCAAATTTCGTAGAGGAAAGGAAGCAAATGTGGGAGGATATTCGCCAACATCATGATTCTCCCCTTTTTAGGAAGAAACCATGGATGATATGCAGTGATTTTAACGAGATTTTGGAGGTTGTGGAGCACTCTAACTATATTGAGGATCCGCAAATTACACCGGGAATGAGAGATTTTCAGGAGATCGTTCGGTATAGCTCGCTTATGGATCTTGGCTACCACGGACCACTATATACTTGGTGCAATAAGAGGATTGAGGGGCTGATTTGCAAGAAGCTGGATAGAGTTCTTGTTAATAGTCCATGGATTAATGAGTTTCCAAACTCATATAGTGTTTTTGAAGCGGGGGATGCTCCGATCACACTAGAGGTCAAATATCATTAGTGCCGGATTTACAAAGGGGAAGAAAACCATTCAAATTCTCCAATGTACTCACTACTATGCCCGAATTTGTCAAAACCGTTGCTGAAAATTGGGAGAGTACAACAGCTCTATTTGTATCAACATCCGCATTATTTCAGCTTGGTAAAAAACTGAAAGCGTTAAAGCCGGCTCTGCGTGCTTTAAGTAGAGAGAAGTTGAGCGACTTATCGAAGTGGACTAAAGAAGCATATGATATTCTTTGTGCAAAACAGCAAGCAACACTATCAAATCCGAGTGACGTTATGATAGCAGAGGAAAACATGGCATTCGCGAAATGGGAAAGGCTTGCTGATTTAGAAGAGCGGTACTTGCAACAACGAGCAAAACTACATTGGTTGGAAGTGGGGACAGAAATAATGCGTATTTCTTTCGATCAGCACAGATACGACGAATGCGGAACTCAATCCGAGAAACTATTGACCCGAATGGTAATGTCTTAACAAGCCAAGAGGACATTAAGCTTGAGGCAATTAGGTATTTTGAAGAATTCTACAACCGCGAACCTATTGACCTTGCGATAATACCAATTGACAAGCTCCGGGAGCTGCTGAGTTTTCATTGCTCCGACCAAGACTGTACAATGTTGACAAAGGAGGTCACATGGGAGGAAATTAAAAAGGTCATATTTTCGATGCCTACTAATAAATCACCGGGACCGGATGGATACACAAGCGAGTTCTTTAAATCGACTTGGGATATCGTGGGTAATGATGTGGTGGCTGCGGTTAAATCATTCTTTGTCAAAGGATTTTTACCAAAAGGGCTCAACACAACAATATTGGCATTGATACCGAAAACAGAGGAAGCAAGGGCAATGAAGGATTATCTCCCAATCTCGTGTTGTAATCTACTCTACAAGACTATCTCGAAGATAATTGCTAACCGTTTTAAAAACATTCTTCCGCAGTTCATTACTCTCAACCAATCCGCGTTTGTGAAACAACAGTTGTTGATGGAAAATGTTTTACTTACTACGGAGATGGTCAAGGATTATCATAAGGAAGATATTTCGCCACGATGTGCGATGAAGATTGATATCTTCAAAGCTTTTGATTCGGTACAGTGGGAGTTTGTCTTGAACATTCTATCGGCTCTAAACTTTCCAGAGGCATTCACCCACTGGATATGTTTGTGTATCACCACACCGTCTTTCTCAGTTCAGGTTAATGGTGAGCTAGCGGGTCTGTTTCGGAGTAAGCGTGGACTACGACCAGGATGTGCTCTCTCGCTGTATATCTTTGTCATGTGTATGAATGTTTTATCTTGCCTAATTGACAAAGCTGCTGTTGACAAGCGGATTGGATATCACCCGAAGTGTAAGAACATCCGCATGACTCATCTATGCTTTGCTGATGACATAATGGTTTTCGTGGATGGCATGCAAAGATCGATAGAAGGAACTTTGAACATTTTTGGGGACTTTACGAGAATGTCAGGTCTTCATATAAGTATGGAGAAGTCAACATTATACATGGCGGGTGTTAGAGATACACAACGAGACAATATTATTTCAAGCTTTCCCTTCTCCGTGGGAGCACTTCCGATAAAATATCTTGGCCTTCCCCTATTGACAAAATGTATGACTTCGGTGGACTACAACCCGCTTTTGGAGCAAATCCGAAATAAGGTATCCTCTTGGACAGCTTGCTATCTATCATATGCAGGAAGGATGCAGTTGTTACTCTCGGTAATTAGAAGTATCACGAACTTCTGGCTATCGGCATTTCGACTCCAAAGTGGATGTCTTAAGGCAATCGATAATGTGTGTGCAGCATTTCTATGGTCGGGTCCGGAATTAAATGCAAAAAAGCAAAGGTCTCTTGGAATGATGTATGTAGGCCTAAAGCGGAAGGTGGTTTGGGGTTCCCATTACTCAAGGAAGTGAACAAAGTAAGTTGTTTGAAACTCATTTGGCGAATTGTCTCGGATAAACCGTCACTATGGGTCAAATATATCAAAACTATGCTTATTGGGAAGGAATCATTCTAGTCAACTAAGGAATCCACTACGAAAGGCTCTTGGATGTGGAGAAAAATCCTTAAATACAGAGGCATAGCAAGACGGTTTCACAAGATCGAGCTTGGTAGTGGAGAGAGCACATCATTCTGGTTCGATAATTGGTGTGACTTGGGACGACTACATGACATCACGGGAACTCGAGGAACTATTGACTTGGGAATCTCAATACACGCAACAATGGCGGAGGTCTTTGAAAATCACCGTCGTAGAGGACATCGGATTGAATACCTTAATGCAATGGAGGATGCTATCGATAAAGCAAAGATCATACGCAAGGAAGGAAATGATATATCATATTGGAAATAATCGGAGAATGTTTTTAAGGCACGATTTGTAACACACAACACGTGGAAGCTTTTGCGAAATGATCAACATGTAAAGACATGGTACAAGAGAATTTGGTTTAAGGATGGCACGCCAAAGTACTCTTTTCTATCATGGCTTGCCATACAAAACCGACTGCACACATGTGATAGAATGCGGGGTTGGAATACGAATCACCAGAGTCAATGCTTCCTTTGTCGCCGGATCAACGAAACACAAAACCATATCTTCTTTGAATGAAGATACGCAACAGAGGTATGGCGCTCCATCGCTTCAAAGCTTTTGGGATTGGAGTTTACTCCAATTTGGGACAAGGTGGTCGACCTTCTAACATCATCTTGGAATAAGTGTGACTTGTTCCTATTGCGCTATGCCTTTCAAGCAACTATATACCATCTTTGACGAGAGAGAAATCAACGCAAGCATGGGGAAGAACCGAAGCCATCAAAGGTGGTAACAAAGATCATCGATAAAACAGTCAAAAACCGCATCAACACAATCATTAAACCAGGCGGCATCAACCGCACGGACGTGATGGAGAGGTGGCTTGAGACACGACCTCGAAGTTGATCATTAGCTTTGTAAAAATTTGATTTTCATGTTTTAAACTACGCAAATGATGCATTTGCTAAACAAGTCTTTGATTGAATAAAATTTTAAATTCATTAAAAAAAAAGTTAATACTAGGGTGTTAAAATAGATATTTCAACCCATCTCAACCCAACACATAACTTTAAAAGGCTAAGTATTAATGAGTCATAGTTTAACCCAACCCATTTAGTAATTGGATTGGATCAACCCATTAATCCATCAAATTTAAATGAGTTGGATTGACTTTGACCTAACCCATATATAAATTGATTAATAGATATATTTGTAAATAAATTGTGAAATTTGACAAAAAAGATTAGAAATCATATTTTTGGCAGAAAAATTTTACGGAATTGCATTTTTTTTGCAGGAAATTATTTTAAGAAATCGTGTTTTTGGAGGGAAGTTTTTATGGAATTGCGTTTTTTCGAGAAAATTTTACGGATTTGCATTTTTGGCGAAAAATCTTACGTAATAACATTTTACGGGAAATTATTTTATGAAATCGCTTTTTTTGCAGGAAATTTAACGGTATTGCGTTTTTGCCGAGAAAATTGCGAAATCGTGTTTTTTATGAGAAAATTGCGAGATCATATTTTTGGTGAGAAAATTGTGAAATCATGTTTTTGTTTAGCTTAATGTTGATGGGTCAACCATTAGCAATCCATTAACCCATTTTATTTCAACTCATTTCATTTCCATCCATATGACTCATCAACCCATTAGACTCCTAAACTCATTAAGTCAAAAATATTAAACTCATTAGAGTTAATGGTTTGGATTGGGTTGGATTGAACCATGAGTTTTAACCCATTTTGACACCCCCAGGTAATACTCCTTTGTTATTATATACACTAGAATATGATCCGCGCATTCGCGCGAGATTTTATTATACAATTTATTCAATTTAATAATTATTTATTTATTCATTTAGTATTTCTGTTATGATAAAAACAACAAAGCTTTTGTAGATATTAAACAATATTTGATTTGAAATAAAATAATTTTAATGCTACATGAAAAATATCGAAGCTACCATTTAAACTTTACTTGTTTAAAACTTTGTTATGTACATATATTTGGCCGTTTGATAAATTATATTATCTAAATAACCAATCACAAATTTAAAGATAAAATTTATCAATCATTTTCTAATTTATCTTTATAGTAAGATATATCAATCATATGTGGTTTCTATATGTCTCACAATGTCTCTTTGTTATTCTCTTATACTTTGCACTTCACAATGTCTTTAGTATTGTGGTATATGGAATATACTGAATAACATCTTGTTTGCTTGTTGTTTACAATTTTTTCAATCGCAGAATGAGAAAGCTTATCTCTTCATTAGTAAGGTGTGAGTTTTCTTCAAGTTTGATTTAAGATTTTGCTAGCCAGAGTTGAAAAACTTATAGATCCTTTTGAAATGGCTTTTTATGGATATAAATAGTTTTATGCATTTTGTTTTTCATTTATCTTCGTCTTGTAAGCATATGTTTATTTTGGTTTTTGTTCATGGTAGAAAAATAATGGGACAATTGCAAAATGTCATTTTTGGTGTGTACATTTGCAAAAATATCACTATAGGCTGTCCATTTGCAAAAATGCCACTAATTATGAATTTTAGAGTCTAAATTTTAAAATTCTAAACCCTAAAAAATGTTTTGACCCCTAAAAATCCCTAAACCCTCAAAACTAAGTCCTAATACAACATAGTTAAACCAAACATAAATGATATAATGAGTAAATATTTGAAAAATGACATTTTTGCAAAAATTTTAAAAATGTGGAATTTTTGAAAAGTGGCACTTGAAAAATGGTATTTTTCAAAATTTCTCAAATATAATTGAGATTTTAGGATACTATTTCTTAAATGTTAATTTTTTAATGTGTGATTGAATGTAAGATTTGTTTTTGTTGAACTACAAACTTTTTGAGAAATTTTGAAAAAGCCACTTTTTCAAAATTTTGTAAAAATGCCACTTTTTTAAAATTATTTTTTCATTATATTATTTATGTTTGGGTTAACTATGTTGTATTAGAGTATAGTTTTGATGGTTTAGGGGGTTTTAAGGGTCAAAATATTTTTTAGGATTTATAATTTTAAAATTAAGGCTTTAAAAATCCATAATTAGTGATATTTTTGTAAATGGACAATCCATTGTGGCATATTTACAAAGTGGCACACCAAAAATGACATTTTTGCAATTATTCCAAACTTTTTAATAAAAATAACTTTTCATAGTTCATAAATATATAACTTTTACAAATATTATAGAAGATATTTGTTTTTTCTTAACATTTCGTTACGTTAGTTGATTTTAACTAATTGTTTCAATTATAAAATTCATAAATACATTTTAGTTTTCTTTATATGTGTAATATATTTTTTGTAAAACAAATTCATATTATCATTGCTAATAAAATCATGTATAGTTTTTTTATTTATTTAATTTTCATTTTCATTCATTTTATTTGTTCTTTCACGTTTTTAATTCTAATTTAATTTTTTATTAGTTATAAAAAACAATAAATATGATTTAGTTTATGACCATTTTAAAACTTAAATGTTTAAAAAATATTTTTGCCTAGGTTGACACTCTAGATGAAGAGAAAACTCTCTAATTATATACTCACTCTAAATCTTTTTAATTGATTTTCTAGAGAATTTATTTTATACCAAATTATATGATTTTTTTCAGTTTTTAATACAAAATTAAATGTGATTTTATTTGATATGACTCTTTATATTCTGCAGATTTATTTACTATTAGTTGAATTGTATTTAATTGGATGATAAATAATGTTTTAATTTAGAAAAATTAAAGAATTTAATGTTTTTTTTATTTGTGTGTAAAATCCTAAAAAATCAACTATATTGAGTAATAGATTTTTTTAAGTTCTTACACACCAAATAAAGAAGATAAATTTTCAAAAATTCCACATTTTCAAAATGTTTGCAAAAATGTCATTTTTCAAAATTATTTACTCATTATATCATTTATGTTTGGGTTAAATATGTTGTATTAGGGTTTAGTTTTGAGGGTTTAGGGCTTGTTAGGGGTAAAACATTTTTAAGGATTTAGAATTGTAAGATTTAGGTCTTAAAAATCCATAATTTGTGGTATTTTGCAAATGTACAATTCATTGTGGTAGTTTTGAAAAATGACAATCAAAAGTGATATTTTTGCAATTGTCTCATTAAAGATTCAGAAGATTTTATTGTTTTCTAGACAAAAGCATCAATTATTATCTATTTAAACATAATTTAACTAATAGAAAAATAATTTGTAGAATTCAAACCGTTCAAATCAATAAAAAGAACTAACTATTTACATAAAAAAAATGAGAACACCACTTAAACGAGGAATTATTATACAACTCTGGTAAATGCTCACATTTTAAAATCTTTACAAAATATGTCACTTTTTCAAAATTATTTATTTATTATATTATTTATGTTTAGGTTAACTATGTTGTATTATAATTTAGTTTTGAGGGTTTAAGGTTAGTTAGGGGTCAAAACATTTTTTAAGATTCATAATTTTAAAGTTTAGTCTTTAAAGATCCATAATTAATGATATTTTTGCAAATAAACAACCAGTTGTGGTATTTTTGCAAAGTGGCACACCAAAAGTTGCATTTTTAATAGTTGATTTTCTTGAAGACTAAATTATTTTTAAAACATACAATTGACATTAATGGAATTTTGGAATTTCATAATATGTATGATTATCCCACTGGAAAGAACACTTTATTATAGTTATGAAAAAGGGAAAAAAACATTAACATGTTTGTTTTTTATTAATAACATGAAAAGAGTTGTTTAATTTACGAACAACAACAACGGTATGTAGAAGTTTAAGGAGGAAGTCCTTCCGATAGAATGCAAATACCATTTTTATAAGACAATCCAATACAATGTTTATAGCAGTCTTGATGCAAGAAACTTTCGGTACAATATTGTCCACAGATCGGAATAGCAGCTTGTACGCCAATTCCCATTTCAACTACCAAAAATGAGAAGGAAAAAATATATGAATAGAATTTTGGAAAGGAATACAAAATTTTATCATAAAAGGGATACAAATTTTTTTATGTAATAGTAAAAAATGCATTATATAGAAGAAACATATACCAGAGAAAATGTCACAGGAAATGGCCACCATAGGAAATCAAGTGCATGTAACCATCAATTTGGAGGAACCCATTTCAAAGCTCTTTCTACCACTCGGTCTTTTTTTAATAAAAGAAATAGTTTTTTTTTTTGGGGTCACAAAAGAAGATATAGTTTGATTTATACTAATTGAGCATGAATCTGACCTATTTATAGTTACATAAAAAAAATCATAACCTTAGCAACTTTGTGATTCAATCCAAGTTTTAAGACCATATCCAATCATTGCCTCTATTTTCACCCTAAAAATAGAGTGCTTCAAAAATTGATTAGATGTGTGTTCCAATTGTTACTTCTGCTTTTAACTCTAAACAAGAATATTCCATATATATATATATATATATATATATATATATATATATATATATATATATATTTATTTATTTATTTATTTCTACTTTGTTATTAATTTCTTAAAAAATCTTTTACTTTTAAGATTTAAAAATTCTACAAGTTTCTTTTAGAATAATGTGGGTTTTTAACTAAAATTAAATCATTTGTTTGAACAACAAAAAATAAATCATTAAAGAAAAAATCTAGTGATAATACAATTTTTAGGACACATAATCACCATTAGGAAAAACATTATATTCAAATTGAATCATTCTAAGCTTTCTTAGTACAAAAAAATTTCTTTGATAACGAATAAGCTGTTGAATGCAGTTCTTTTGTCTAAATTATATACATAACAGAAATATAATTTTTCATGAAATTTTTGAAACATTCCATTTTGAAATATCAATTTTCAAAAATGTCACACTTTTGAAATTTTTATAGAAATGACACTAATATGATATCATTTATTCAAAATATCATTTATATTTGGGTTAACTATGCTATGTTAGAGTTTAGTTTTTTGTGTTTAGAATTTGTTAGGGTAAAAAAAATATTTCAAGTTAAGAATTTTAAGGTTTAAATTTTAAACAATCATTAATTTGTGGTATTTTTTAAAATGGACAACTCAATGTAGCATTGTATTTTAAAAATGAAATGAAAAAAGAGAATTTCAAAAATCTCATTTTTAAAAGAAAATTTTTTATCTCTCATGCCACTTTACAAAAATGTCACATTTTTGCAACTTTTGCAAGAGTGCCACTCATTTTTCTATATATTTCCAGATTATTCTTAGTTACAAATTGTTTTTTTTCGTTGAACCAGATCTGTCTTTTATTCTTTTTCTCTCTCTCATACTTTTTTTTTCTTCTCTCTCTAATTGAGATCTCATCGTTCTTGTTCTCTTTCTAGCCTATATCTCGTCGTTCTTTTTCTCTTTCTAACACAGACTTCATCATCTGGAAATCAGATCTTGTCGTCTCTTCTCTATGAACCAAATTTATTTAAAAAAAAAAGATCTGACAGTCGTAAAATTGAATCTGAATTTTGATTCTCGTTGCCTCCAATCTGAGATTAGATCTGGTGGATATATGAAAAAGAAAAAGAAGAATATTCTCACAGAAACGCATATGCAAACTTAAAAAGAGAAGAATCAGCAAAAACGTTTTTGATAAAAGATACAAAAGACTGTGAATTTTTGAATTTGGATTAACTATTTTGCATTTAAGGTATAGATGTGGGGGGGAGGTCCGGGTTTTCATTTACATAATAACTTTTTTCTAAAAATTATAATATTTTTAAACAGTTTATAAGGTTTTTAAACGGTCTTACGAAACTTTTTAAAAACCTTATAAACCTTGTAAAAAACCCTTATAAACCTTTTAAAAACTATATAAACCTTTTAAAAACCCTTATAAACCTTGTAAAAAACCCTTATAAATCTTGTAAAAACTCTTATAAACCTTTTAAAAACTTTATACCTTTTAAAAAGTCTTATAAACCTTGTAAAAAATTCTTATAAACCTTATAAACCTTGTAAAAAACTCTTATAAATCTTTTAAGAACTTTATAAACCTTTTAAAAACTCTTATAAACCTTGTAAAAAACCTTTTAAAAACTTAATAAACATTTTAAAAGTTTTATAAACCTTGTAAAAAGCCCTTATAAACCTTATAAAGCTTGTAAAAAACTATTATAAATCTTTTAAAAACTTTATAAACCTTTTAAAAACTCTTATAAACCTTGTAAAAAACCTTTTAAAAACTTAATAAACATTTTAAAAGTCTTATAAACCTTGTAAAAAGCCCTTATAAACCTTATAAAGCTTGTAAAAAACTATTATAAATCTTTTAAAAACTTTATAAACCTTTTAAAACACTTATAAACTTTGTAAAAAAATCTTTTAGGAACTTTATAAACCTTATAAATTATTATTTTAACTGTTCAGTTTTTAAAGACAGATACATAACTCTTATTAACCGTTTAAAAAATTTATAAATATTTTAAACAGTCTTATAAAACTTTATAAACCTTTAAAAAACTTTATAAAAAATGTCAAAAACCTAGATCACTCAGAAGAACACTAAGAACAAAATTAACCAGATTGAATCAAACCCAGATTGATAGATTGAAATAAGTTACAAAATCAACCGAGATTTGTTATCAAAATCAAGAACAAAATAAAGCAAAACGAAACAAACTCAGATTTTTAGATCCAGATTGAAATCAACACAAATCAAATTAGAAACTCATATATATAACCCAAATCGAATAAAATCTCAGATCTGGAACACAAATCGAATAAAAATCTCAGATCTGTAAAATAAACCAAATAAAACCGTATTTGCGAAAATCAAAACGAGATGTTGAACAAAAAAACTCATAAAATCCGATTTAGATCTAGAGAAAAAGAGAGAGATGGAGAGAGAGAGAGAGAAAAAGCAGATTTTGATATTGATGTTTTGTGGAGGAAAGAGAAGAGAGATAGAAAGGAAAAGAGAAAAAAGGGAAAAAAGAGAAATGGACATATTTGTCATTTTGTTAATAAAAGATAACATTATTGCAAAAGAGAATGAGAGACTGACACGCTTGTAAAAGTGTCTTTTGAGTGTGACATTTTTGCAATTGTCATTTTTTAAAATACAATGCTACATTGAGTTGTCCATTTTAAAAAATACCACAAATTAATGATTGTTTAAGATTTAAACTTTAAAATTCTTAACTCAAAATTTTTTGGGTAATTAGCATGTATAATACTCTATGTATTAATAATTAGGAATCTAACACTCCTAAATTAATAATTAGGTATCTAACATAACATGACAATTTTACCCTTATTCCAATTAACTTACTTTCTCTAAGTTTTACCTTTTATTAATTGTAAAGCTTTTTACATTAAAACAAAATTAAAACCCTAATCTCTAATCTATAATTTTCTCTCTGCCGTCATCTTCCTCCTTCTCCTCCCCCACGTGTCTTTCTTCTTCTTCTTCATCTTCTTTTTTCTTCATACCTTCTTCTTGTTGTTAAATCGATCTCATCATCATAATAATAATCATCTTCTTCTTCTTTATCTTTTTCTTATTCTTTTTTTTTTCTTCTCTTCTACTCATTATCATCATCTTCTTCTTCTCCTCTTTTCTTATATTCAATTTTTTCATTACCTGCTTCGTCGATCTCTAATGGTTTAGGGTTTCTTCGTCGGTCCAATTTTTTCATTACCTGCTTCTTCACATGCATTTAACACAGGAATAGTTAGCTATAAGATCTACGTAGTTAACTATATCTACACAATACCAGTAATAGTCAACTATACTCAACACAAATATAGTTAGCTATAAGACCTACATATTTAACTATATCTATACAATACCCAGCAATAGTCAACTATACTTAACACATGGATAATTAACTATAAGACTTACGTAGTTCACTATATATAATATATGTCAGTATAGTTGACTACTATATATAATATATACCAGTATAGTTGACTACTATAATATATCTGTATAGTTGACTACTATAATCTGAATGAAGATACAAAAAAACATCAATCAAGCTAATTAATGTCCCCTATTGAATACACGATCATGGTGAATATACTGCCTCCTTATTTTTTTACCCACTTTCCTTTTTAAATTTTTGCAGGGCAAAACCGTCCACTTTTTAATTCTCACTGCTATTTACCTAAATTTGATTAGCCTTATGTTAGTTACCTAATTATCTTAGCCTAAACTGATATTAAGCTAATTAACCCAAATTTTTTCAACAATATCATTTCACTATTTATTGCCGGCACATTGCTACGGTTTGTAATTCTGGAAAGTAGATTATTGCTCTTTCCTATCTCCCTTCCCGTCCTTCCTTCATCTTTCTCAAATTGTTTCCTTATCTATTCTATTCGTGCTAATCACGCTAAAAAGATATGATTTCCCAAAAAACTTTGACGGAATATTGTATTCTTAAATGCAAAATCACGTCTCTCTCGGCCACATCTTCTCCAAATTCTAAAGTCATACGGCGTACTTCCTCCGGAAAACTCCGTTTGGCTCCTTCGATGGCAGAAAACCTCCACACAGCAATAAAATCAATGTCTCTGGAGGATGATGAACCAATAACGCTTCCGGACAGCCCTCGTTTCAGAGTCTTTGATGAAAGTTCGATAAGCTTCCTTGGGAGACTGCTCAATCCCGATTGCCAATCCATGGCAAGAATGATAGAGCCTAGGATATGGCGTGTGTATAACCGTGTAAGAGGTATTGCTTTATCCAGTGACAAGTTTCAATTCATCTTTCAACGTGAAGAGGACCTGCAAACTGTTCTCAATGACAGACCGTGGTCTTACAATCATTGGACGATGCTGCTGGAAAGATGGACCCAAGATCCTCCACCAGATTTCCTCTCATCTTTTGAAGTATGGGTTCGTATTCGCAACATTCCAGGCAACCACTACACCATCGAAACCATGTACACACTTGGTAAAGCCATTGGTCATGTTGAAGAAATCGCATATGATCCGAAAGTGTCTCAACCCAAAGATTATGTGCGTGCAAGAATCCGTCTTAACATCAACAACCCAGCTCGCAGCACGAAGGACCTGAATATACCGTTCGGGTAAAACGCTAGTCATCTCTTATGAATACGAGAAGATAAGAAAGAGATGTTTCCACTGTCTCCGCTTAACCCATGAAAAATCTATGTGTCCCTGGTTACGCTCACTGGTCCTCCTCAAGCTTTGATGGTGGGAGATAGCTCTAAAGGGAACAGAACAACCGAGACTAGAATTGCGACATCTATGCTTGATGCTCCACCTGGCTTTCCGCCTCTGTTTTCTCAATTACCTAAACAAGATCAGCGTATGGCAATGCAATACATCTCTCACTCTGACAATACGGAGAGAAATGCGAGGATTCAAAGAGTACAACAATCTATTTTGGACGAACCACGAGAGGATGCGGTTCAGTTTCCAAAAATTACAACTATTGTCGACAAGGGTAAGGGTCATGTCTTTGGCTTTGAAGAGGTGAGCTCAAAACTCATGAGACCGAGCCAAAAAGGTCACCTTCCCTTGGCTTCTCCCCCTAAACATGAGATCCATAGTGACTATGGCTCTGACGCTGAACATAGCTTTACTTCTCTTTTCAATGCTCAAGGTTCTACGGTTTTTAAACTTGGAACTTCTTCGAAGATTCCAGGTTTCGGTAACCTTGCATTGGAAAAAACTCAACGTCGGCGCCCTCCGACATGGAAAAGACGGACCAGCAAGGCTCCTGCCAATTCTGGGAAACAAGCTCAGATTTCTTCACCTCCAGCTGAAGGTAACACTAAAAGAAAATTAGAGGACCCTGCTGATGTTCAGAACAACAAAACCCCAAAATTTCAAGACAAGATGGTGGCTTCCGATTTGAAGCCGCTGCCATCCCAATGAGCATAATGAGCTGGAATTGCCAAGGAACTGGAAGCACCGAGGCAATTCACCATTTCCGGAAAATACTTCCTACGTATTTTCCGGATTTTTTGTTTTTGATGGAAACTAAACAGAAAAGTAAGTATATTGTGGGTTTGCAAAATGTTTGGGTTATGATAAGATTGTCATTGTTGAGCCTATTGGTTTAAGTGGAGGCTCAGCGGTGATGTGGAAAAAGAGTTACGAAGTAGAGGTTCTAGTTGCGGATAATCGGATCATTGATTTAAAAGTTATATTGGGTTTGCTGTGTTTTTTCATTACTTGTGTCTATGGAGACCCAAGTAAAGGGAAAAAGACAAGTGGTATGGGACCGACTTTCTCATATCGAAATGTAGAGGGATGAAGCATGGATTCTAGCAGGGGACTTTAATGAATTGATGAACAATGATGAGAAAGTTGGTGGTACGGTTCGAAATGAACCATCCTTTTGGAATTTTTGGGACATGGCAGCTAATTGTAAAATCAGAGAGATTAGAAGCTCAGGAAATAAGCTGTCATGGGGGTGGTTGGAGAGATAACATTTGGGGGCAATGTCACTTAGACAGAAGCTTCGGGAATGATGCCTGGTTCCGCTTGTTTCCAAGAGCGCAGATGGAATACTTGGAGTTATAGGGCTCGGACCATCGATCTATTAAGATCAATTTTGCTCGGGAAGAAGATGGCCCAGGGAGAGGACGCTTCTACTTTGATAAAAGAATGCTGAAAAGAGATGGTTTAGAAGAGGTGATTTCTCGAGGTTGGCTTCGCACCTCTGAGATGAATAACCTGTCAGTTTCAGATAGGATTAAAAACTGCAGAGCATAAATTGCTCAATGGAAAAAAACAGCGTCCATACATTCTGGTAATAGAATACATGTCCTTAAATCGGCTTGGAAAAAGGAGATATCGAAGACGAATCCAAATAGGCAACTAATTATGCGGGTTAAGCTGGATTTAGCCGAAGCTTACAAAGAAGAAGAGCAGTTTTGGAGTCAAAAATACAGAGAGGACTGGCTTAAAGAGGGTGATAGAAATACAAGGTATTTTCACAGTTGTGTGAAAGGGAGAAAGATTCAGAATCTCCGGGTGAATATGGACTTACCGGCATCTGCATATTGTTGGGCCAAGCTTAACGGCAGAGATTCAAGAATTCTTCAGATGAGCAATTATCCCTCTTGGATGGAACCACACACCCAACTGTGTCTCCTTCCTAAGATTACCAAGCCAACGATGATGAAACACATGAGACCGATCAGTCTTTGCTCAGTACATTACAAGATAATCTCGAAGATCATAAGCAGTAGACTAAAACAAATTCTCCCATCTATTGTTTCAGACACTCAAGGTATAGTCTGAAAACCAATGATTCGATCGCTGAGAAATGTATTGCCATTAAAATCGATATGTCGAAGGCTTATGATAGAGTGGAATGGATTTTTTTGGAGATTCTCATGGAAAAGATGGGGTTTGACAGAATATGGATCCGATGGGTGATGTCATGCGTGAGCACCGTGACGTATTTGGTTCTACTGAATGGAAAATCACATGTTTTTATCAAACCAGAACGTGGTATTCGACATGGTGATCCCCTATCTTCCTTCCTCTTTATTCTCTGCACAGAAGCATTGGTCAATTGTTTGAACGTTGCAGAATGTAAAGGAAGACTTCATGGGTTCATCACCTTTGGTTTGCGGATGATAGTCTCTTATTATGTGATGCGTTGGTAGAAGAGAGTACATAAATCTTAGCTTGTCTCAAACTCTATTGTGATGCTTCTGGTCAAATGATTAATCAACAAAAGTCATCGATTATTTTTGGGAACCGAGTTGACAACAACCGCAAGAACGCGATCAAGTCTGTCCTTGGTATAGATAAAGAAGGCGGTGAAGGATCATACTTAGGACTGCCGGAGAGTTTTAGTGGATCGAAAAGGAAATTGCTTCAATCCATTCAAGAGAAATTATAGTCCTGGCTCAATGGCTGGTACGCCAAGTCCTTATCTCAAGGTGGTAAGGAAGTGCTTTTATAATCAGTCTCCCTTGCACTACTGGTGTATGCAATGTCATGCTTTAAGTTATCAAAAGACCTTGCCAAAGGTTAACTTCAGCTATGACAGAGTTTTGGTGGAGTAGTGGTCCTAACAAAAAAAAGATCTCATGGGTCGCATGGCAAAAGCTTTGTAGGAAGAAAGAAGAAGGTGGTCTTGGCTTTCATGATATAAGCCGGTTTAACCAAGCTCTCTTAAGTAAACATGCATGGCGAATTCTTGAAAACTCAAATTCTCTCTTATCTCAAATCCTAAAATAGAGATACTTCAAGAAAGTGAGTTTCTTAGATTGTGGAGCTGGCCGACAACCCTCTTACACATGGTCAAGCATTCTCCATGGGAGAGAATTACTCAAACGCGGTTTGGTGAAGAAAATTTGGTTTGGACAGATAACTGAAATTTTGATTCTATTCCACGAACCCCAATAGAACGACAAGGTATAATTGATTCTTCCTCACACGGGACGATGGAATGAAGTCCTTATCAGGCAGTTGTTTTTTTCAAAAGGATGCGAGATACATCTTGAAACTAAAAACATCTCCTCTATTTCAAGATACATTCATATGGAGTTTCTCGAAGAATGGTGTTGACACTTCTCAAAGTGGTTATAGACTAATTGAATCTGATCCAGAAACTCAAGGAGCTACGACTACTACGCTTCCACCAATAGAGAGAAAATTGTGGTCAAGCCTTTGGAAGATAAAAGCAACCCCAAAATTGATATATTTTCTGTGGAGAGTTCTAGCAGGGGCGCTAGCTGTATCGAAAAGTCTACAAAGCAGAGTCATACCAATAGATCCGATATGTACTTCCTGTCTCACAGACGCTGAATCGATTTGTCATGTGTTGTTTTATTGCAAGGTGGCTAAAGAAACGTGGGAACTATCAGGCATTCCTCTGCCTCCATCTGTTTTCTCGCGTACATCGGTCTTCTTAAATCTTCACCATCTTCTCCGTTGCAGTAAAGACGAACGTTTAGAAGCCCCTACACGCCTTATATTTCCCTAGATACTATGGCAAGTGTGGAAAGCGAGGAACAAATTTGTGTTTGAGAAATTTTGATTTGACTCATCATCGATTTACACGAAAGCAAAAGAGAAAGCAGAGATTTGGTTACGAATTAACTTACCGGGTCAAAGTGAAAGGAACTCAACATCACAACATATAGAAGCTACGTCAATATGGCTTAACCCTCCGCAAGGTTATCTCAAGTGTAATGTGGGAACCTCCTGGATTAACAACCATATGAACAGCGGGGCGTCTTGGTTGGTACGTGATCATCTGGGCAAGCCGTTATTCCATAGTCGTAGAGCCTTCTCAAAGGTGGGATAAAAACTGGAAGCCGAACTTTTAAGTTTTTTTGTGGGCAGTGGAGGGTCAAGTTAACTTGCACATCAAGAAAGTGACGTTTGAAGTTTCATCAAAACACATGGAGGAAGCATGTCGTAACCCTCACTTCTTTATGAGGTTCAGGAATGTATTATCTTCCATCTTGCATCTTCTACACTCTCTTGAATCCTAGAGTATTGTAGCTGTACCTACAGCTGGGAATTTATGCGCAGACGCCATTGCGACTAGAGTTACGAAGGATCTCCGCCATCAATCGTATGTTGCTCGCGATGGTCCTTCATGGCTTTGTGTTCTCATGGAGGCACATGCCGCCACTTGACATGAGAACATTTGATATCCAATTTCTGAAGTTGATGATGGTGCTTACCATAAGGTTGGGGGATCCCTCATCATCTCGAACCTGAAGCTTTGTCGTTTATGGTTGTATGACACCTATTGGTGCCCTTTTGAATATTTGTTTCTGGTTTAATAAAAACATTCGTCAGCATTAAAAAATGGTTTTTGTTATGAATAAGAGACGAAGAGAAGGAATTGGTGTGTCTTATTCCATAGAGAACAAAGGTAAATATATGATACAATAACTTGGAGAGGAGTAATAACTTGGAGAGGAAGTCTAACTTGGAGAACAAGCTAGAACCTTCTAGATTATGAGCTTCTAATGGGCATCCACTAATTGGGTTTATAACACTCCCCCTTGGATGTCCATTACAGCAAAATTAATCCTAATATGAATAAGATGCTGCCTCATTCAAAACCTTACTAGGAAAACCCAGTGGGAAAAACCATGGTTAAGGGAAAAAGAGTGCAACGCGTATTTACTCCCCCTGATGACTACATGACTTGAGATCTTTGAGATGACGTAGTCCAATGCCATGAACTAGCTTTTTGAAGTTAGTAGTTGGAAGTGCCTTTGTAAAGAGATCTGCCAGATTCTCACTTGAACGGATTTGCAAGACACGTACATCTCCATTCTTCTGTAAATCATGGGTGAAGAAGAACTTTGGTAGAATGTGCTTCGTTCTGTCGCCTTTGATGTATCCTTCCTTGAGTTGTTCTATGCAAGCTGCATTATCCTCATACAGAACTGTTGGAGTTTCTTTTCCCGTAGATATACCGCAATTTTCTCGTATGTGCAGGATTACAGATCGTAACCATATGCATTCGCGGCTAGCTTCATGTATAGCTAAAATATCTGAATGGTTGGAAGAGGTAGTTGCGATAGTTTGCTTCATCGAACGCCAAGATATGGCTGTTCTGCCGCATGTGAATACATATCCTGTTTGTGATCAAGCAGTATGTGGATCAGATAAAAATCCTGCATCTGCAAAACCAATTAAGTCTTCTTTTGACGTGTTAGAAAAGAATAGACCCATATCTTTTGTACCCTGAAGATATCGAAATATATGTTTAATCCCATTCCAATGTCTTTGAGTTGGACATGAGCTAAATCTTGCCAACAAATTTACCGCAAAGGATATATCAGGTCTCGTATGGGTAGCAAGGTATATTAATGCTTATAGTGCACTTAAGTATGGTACTTCAGGACCAAGAATTTCTTCATTATTTTCCCTCGGGCATAAGAGATCTTTTTCAACAACAAGTGCTCTTACAACCATAGGGCTACTCAATGGGTGTGCTTGATCCATATAAAAATTTTTAAGTACTTTTTCAGTGTATGTTGTCTGGTGCACTAAGATTTCATTCTTAAGATGCTCAATTTGTAATCCCAAGCAAAATTTCGTCTTTCCAAGATCTTTCATCTCAAATTCTTTTTTCAAATATTATACCGTTAGTGAAATCTCTGCAGGAGTCCCGATGATGTTTAAATCATCAACTTACACTGCAATGATCACATACCCTTGCTCAAATTTCTTTATAAAGATGCATGGAGTGACGAGGTCATTCTTATAACCTTCTCTTAACAAGTATTCGCTAAGGAAATTATACCACATACGTCCGGATTATTTTAATCCATACAGGGATCGATTCAACTTTATACAGTACTATTCGAGAACTAGAGTTCGCTGCTTTTGGCAGTTTAAATCCTTCTGGGACTTTCATATAAATTTCATTGTCCAGTGGTCCATATAAATATGCCGTGACTACATCCATGAGGCATAAATAAGTCTTTTTATTGCTAGACTGATAAGGAACCTGAAAGTAGTTGCATCCACCACGGAAGAATATGTCTCCTCATAATCAATTCCAGGTCTTTATGAGAAACCTTGTGCAACCAGACGTGATTTGTATCTTACAATTTCACCATTTTTATTCTTCTTTCTCACAAAAATCCATCTATGTCTCACTGGTTTTACACCTTTAGGTATACGGACCACTGGTCCAGGCACTTCTCTCTTTTCTAGAGATTTTAATTTTGCCGCTATAGCTTCTTTCCATTTTGGCCAATCATCTCTTTGTGTACACTCTTTAACAAGCTTTGGTTCATGATCCTCTTTTTTATCCATAATATCAACTGCTATATTGCATGCAAAAATATCATCGACGTCGATTTACTTCGGTTCTATTTTATTCCTGACATGACAAAATTAATTGAGATTTCTTCATTGTCAGGTATCTGAATTTCTTTATCAGTCAAGTCTAAGGTCTCTTCTAGAGATTCTTTAAAAGGGTTAGATTCCTCGGATTCGCCATTATCAACTTTTGCTCCTTTTCTTTTCTGAGACTTCTTATCGTTGGAACAATAGGTCTACCACGCTTCATGCGTGCCATAGTCTCACTAGTAGTTTGATGTTGTTCTTCTGGGACATCAATTCTAACTGGAGCATTTACAGCTGGTATATGTGACTTGGTCACTTTCTTAGGGTCAGTAAATGCATCTGGCAATTGATTTGCTAATCTCTGTAGATGGATTATCTTTTGTACCTCTAAATCACATTCTTTGGTACGAGTATCAAGATGAGATAATGATAATTCATTTTATTTAATGTTCTTTTCCAGCTGTTTATTTTCTCCCCCCAATGTTGGAAAAACAGACTCGTTAAAATGGCAGTTTGCAAATCGAGCCTTAAATAAATCTCCTGTGGATGGCTCATGATACTTAATTATCGAGGCGGATTCATATCCAACATATATTCCTATCCTTCTTTGAGGACCCATCTTAGATCTTTGTGGTGGAGCAATTGGAACATATACTGCACATCCAAAAGTGTTTAGATGGGAAATATTTGGTTCCTGACCCAAACCATTTGTGATGGGGATATCTGATGGTTACTTGTTGGCCTAATGCGAATCAATTCTGCTGCATGTAATATAGCATGTCCCCAAGCAGATATTGGGAGTTTGGATTTCATTAGTAAGGGTCTAGCAATCATCTGTAAACGTTTGATTAATGATTCGGCTAAACCATTCTGCGTATGAACATGAGCTACAAGATGTTCAACATTTATCCCAATAGACATGCAATAGTCATTAAATGTTTGAGACGTAAATTCACCAGCATTATCAAGGCGAATTGTCTTTAAAGGAAAATCTGGAAAATATGCTCGTAATCTTATCACTTGAGCAAGTAACCTCGCAAACGCCAGGTTGTGGGTTGATAACAAGGATACATGTGACCATCTAGTCGATGCGTCGATCAGAACCATAAAGTATCTAAAGGTTCCACATGGTGGGTGAGTCGGCCCATAAATATCTCCTTGTATGCGTTCCAGAAAACCGATAGATTCAGAAGTTACTTTGGCTGGTGAAGGCCGAATGATCAATTAGCCTTGTGAGCAAGCAGCACATGTGAAATCATTAGGAAGAATCTTCTGGTTCTTTAATGAATGTCCACGTGAATTATTGATTATCTTTCACATCATTGTTGAACCGGGATGGCCTAACCGGTCATGCCAAACCAATAAATTTTCAGTAAACTTTTGGTTTACTATAGCATTTGCCTCAATTGTACTAAGCTTAGTGTAGTACATTCCGGTGGAGAATGCTGGCAATTTCTCTAAAGTACGTTTGGTACCTTGGGTAGTATTTATTATTTGAAGGTATTCAATATTTCTTTCACTCATAGTCTCAATATGGTATCCATTTTTACGAATATCTTTAAAGCTCAATAAATTTCTTTAAGACTAGGGGGAATATAACGCGTTAGTGAATTCTAAGCGTTCCCATAGGCAACAATATACTTGCTCTTCCAAAGCCTTCAATTATCTTTGAGCTACCCAAAATAGTACTCACACTAGCTCTTTTTATCATTAAATGAGAGAAATATCTCTTTCTTTTCAGAATAGTATGAGTAGTTGCACTGTCTACCAAACATAATTCTTCACGATTCATTGCCAATTGAACTTGAGCAGTATTCATGTTCTTCAAACAAATAAAAGCATAAAAATAAATTAACTTAAAGAAAATAACTCAATAAAATAACTCAAATTTAACCATGTCTCAAAACACATTAAAACATAAAAACTAGAAAGTAGAAATCAAAGCCAAAATAATATATAACCACAATACTTTATAATTAAATTTAGAGGCTAGTTATTCCCTTCAGGGGCAAAGAAATCAGCAACTTCCAGGGTAGCTTTATCACCAAAAAAATCATCAAGATCATAGTATTTTTCGCCATCTTCGTACACGTGGTTTGTTTCCACATTCTTTCCTTTTTGTTTTAAGGATTGCTGATAAAGCTCCTAGATGCTTTGGTGTACGACATGTTTTACCCCAATGACCACTTCCTCCACAGCGATAACATACACTTCCTTTTGGCTTTTCTTGTTTGTTGCCAATTCTGTTTTTCTATTTCTGGTGAGAGTTTGGGTTCTTAAAAGAGACACCTCGGCCTCGACCTCGACCATATTTGTATCCACGTCCGCGACGATCATATCCACGTCCATGATTGTGGCCACGTCTTTTACCATTGTTATTACCATGGTCTGCTTCTTTCTTGTATGATGACACATTCGCTTTAGGGAATGGTGCAGAACCAGTTGGACGTAACTCATGGTTTTTCATCAAAAGCTCATTATTCTGCTCAGCTACAAGGAGCGCAGAAATAAGTTCAGAGTACTTTTTATATCCCTTTTCACGATATTGTGTCTGTAAGACAAGGTTACTCGCGTGAAAGGTAGAGTATGTCTTTTCCAACATTTCATCATTGGAGATACTTTCTCCATACAACTTTAACTTGGAAGTGATTCTGAACATAGCAGAGTTATACTCTATTACAGACTTATAGTCTTGTAATCTTAGATGAGTCCACTCATAACGAGCTTTAGGTAAGATCACAGTTTTCTAGTGATCATACCTCTCCTTTAGATCAGTCCAAAGGGTTTGTGGATCTTTCACGGTCAAATACTCAATCTTAAGACCCTCGTGGAGGTAATGGCGAATGAATATCATTGCCTTTGCTTTGTTTTGGGTTGTTGCCGTATTCTTTTCTTTGATAGTTTCACCGAGGTTTTTTGCATTCAGGTGAAATTCAGCATCTAGCGTTTATGATAGGTAGTTGCTATCACTTATGGCAATAGCCTCAAATTCGAGTTTTGTGAAATTTGATATATATGATTAGTGCAAAATCAAAATATAAATAAATCAAACATAATCATCCAGCCATATGAGCAATATGCATAAGTATAATTTGTGAACATTATTGACTAGATTAATTAAAGAAACATAAGACACATGTCTATTAAAGCTATTAAAAGCTTTTAGCATAAAAGTACCCTCTGGCACATGTCTATTAAAGCTATTAGTAAAGATATGGCTAAAGATATGGCTTTAGATCAAAAATAATATTAATATGAACTAAACAAATCAGACATAATAAAATCGAATGATTTTATAAAAGAAGATTAAATCGAAGGCATGACTATCAATTATTATATAAAACAAATGCTTTTATCAAATTAGCAAACAAATATTAAATGAGTTAGATCGAATGACATGACATGACTATCAATTATTATATAATGTCTAAGACGTATAGTCTGCTTTTATCAAATCAAAACATTTAATAATCGAATCAAATCATGTCTTTATCAAACAAATTAGCAAATCAAAGCATTTAATATTCTCTTATTGCCAGATTAGCAAATCAACCCATGCTTTTATCAAACGAATGAGATAAAACGAATGAAACGAATATTAAATGAATGCTTTTATCAAACGAATACTATTATGAAACGAATGAAACTCATATAAAACAAATTAAATAATATTGGTACAAGACAAAGCGATAAAATAATAAGTATGATTCGTTTGTGTTATTCGATCAACAAGCATACAATTGTATGTTATCAATTGAACCACAAAATCAATTCATATACCTTGGTTTTAGATCGGATCGAAGATGGAAAAGAAAAGTTTGGCGACTAGGGTTTACTCAATGGCTAGAACTATTCATGCTGATAACATGTTATGAATAAGAGAAGAAGAGAAGGAATTGGTGTCTTATTCCATAGTGAACAAAAGTATATATAGGATACAATAATTTGGAGAAAAGTAATAACTTGGAGAGGAAGTCTAACTTGGAGAACAAGCTTGAACAAGCTAGATTATAAGCTTCTAATGGGCATCCACTAATTAGGTTTATAACATTTTTAACTTTTAAATACTAGTTAATTAGAGATCTTCATTAAGAAAAAGGAAAAGCACTTCGAAAAATGGGGCAATTTCAAAAATGCCACTTTTGGTGTGTACATTTGTAAAAATGTCATTTAAGGGTGTCTATTTGCAAAAATGCAATAATTATATATTTTTAAAACCTAAATCTTAAAATTATAAACTCTAAAAAATGTTTTGATCCCTAAAACCTCTTAAACCCTCAAAACTAAACTCTAATACAACATAGTTAACCCAAACATAAATGATATAATTAACTTTTTTTTTTTAAAAAGTGGTATTTTCGCAAAGATTTTGAAAATGTGGTATTTTTGAAAAGTGATATTTGAAAAATTGCATTTTTAAAATTTTTCAAAAATTTATGGCCATCATAACTTTTTCCAATTATAAATACACACTTTTTGATTCTCTGCTTAATACACACATCAAACCATATCGTCCAAATAAGATATCCCTTGTTTTAGTTTAAAAAAGAAAATTTAGTGTCAGAGAGACTTTTAAAATGGCTTCTTCGAAATTGTTGGTTGCATTCGCTCTCGTGGTGACAATGTCCATCTCCTATGACCTGATCACGGGTATGTCTCTCTATCCGTAAACGATTATTGCGATCACATAATCTTATGGATTTTGTTTGTTGGCCTTTTTTTGGCTTAATACTAATGATACATGATTGTAGCCGTAGGAACAGGAATATATGAGAGAATTGTGCCTCCGACTTGTTACGAGGGTTGTAACGCGACGTTTCAAGCTCCGGAATGTAACAAATTTTGTGTTGGATTGGCTTATAAAGATGGTAGCTGCATTGATCCTGAAGGTTCCCCTCCTAAACCTTATTATCGTTGTTGTTGTAACCCTATAATTTTTACACCTCCATCTCTTTGATCAATATATTCCCCTTTTTGGAAAAGAATATCTATGATAAAAACAATTAAAATAAATAAAGAATATTTTCCGAGAGAAGATCATATAAATTTTTATGTCTTTAGTATATTTTTGTCACAAGCGTACTTCCTTATATATCGACTATACAAATACATTGTCCATTTGTCCTTAATGTATTTTCTTTCTGTATATGATCATTTTGATTGCCATTATATAACCCTTTTTTTAACATCGACAGTATATAACAAAACAAGCACTTATCATTATATAATTTTGATACAATTGTAAAACAATTCAACAACTATTGTCATTTTGCAAGATCAACTCTGACATAAATGCAAAAAAAGAACCTTCAATGTATTTAACAATATTATACAGAATTCCTAGATTTTGAATGATGATGACCACTAAAAAAGAATGGAAAGATGAAGAACATTAAATTCCCTTTCATTTCAAAAGAATTACATCATTCATATATTTGGGACATATGATCCTCCATTCTTCCCCATTATTTATTTTTGGAGAATTATATAACAAAACCACTCTCCATAAATTTAGGAAGGAATAAGAATAAACTACTATATAGAAAAATTAAATTAGTATAAGCCCCTTTGGCCCAATGGTTCATTAATGCTTATACATCAAGAGGTATGAGGTTCGAATTCTAGAAAATGCGATTTATTATCATTAATGCAGATTAATAGAGACAATCTTACATGAGATCTTCAGCGTGGGGCAAGATAGAGTCGTCTAGAGTGAATCAAGGCGGAAGATTTTTTCATTGTAGAATCTTCGATGTAATATTTCTCATAATTTGTAATAAAATAATAATAAATTTAGACATTACAAAAAAAAAAATTAAAATGGAAAAAATTTAATATGATTTAAACAAGAAAATTGTAGATAAATTATAATATAAATTGATATTAGGTAATTAAATAACTAAAAAAATGTTAGTAAATTTATTTTTTGAAGGCAATTTCAAATTCAAATAAATATTATGATTTTATAGCAAATTGATACAAATAACGAATTAATTTTTAATATATATTTCTATATAATTTCATTATTTCAAAATGAACTTCAAAATTAAATCAATATTGTAACGCCTCGACCGCCGTCGAACTATCAGTATGTAAGGGAAATCCTCATCCCCTCGAGAGAAATCCTCATCTCTCAATAACATACAGGGGAAATCCTCATCCCCTCAGGAGAAATCCTCATCTCCTAATGGGCCCCACGTCCACTCTCGGCCAGTGGACTCACCCCTCTCCGACGGTTGGTGCGTTAGTCCGGGAGGCTCGAAAGACTTGTTTACTAACCCTGCAAATCACCACATGTTCTTTTCCCGTGTTTTGTCCTCATTCACACGGTACTGGAAATGACTTCCCAGTAGGTCACCCATCCTTAAATTGCTCCAGCCCAAGCACGCTTAACTCTGGAGTTCTCTCTGGATGTGTGACGGAAAAGATAAGTGCACTTTGGTGATATAGGTAGTCAAATCAATTCTCTTAACCCTCTCCGCATGCACCACATATTTCAGAAACTGGGATGTTATAAATATAATATGCTGATTCAATTTAATATTAAAATTACTCCTTTATAGAGTTCTTTTATATTAATTTTATTTAAACTTTTTGATTTATTTGATTAACATAAACAATTTTTTATTCCACCGCAAAAAGCAAAACATAATCAGCGTTGAAAAACGAGTCTTTCCCCAAAATCGTTACATATCAATCTTAACCATAATTTTTTTTTCTAAATGACCATTTTTTTTTGTCAACAGTTTATATTAAATTAGATTAGTTTAGAAATCCAAACCGATGAATCAGTGTTGACATACGAAACATCTTGCGGGTGGCTTCAAGCATTGTGTGCCAATATATCCGCTTTTGAGTTGCTAAGACATGGAATTTATGAAAGAGAAAAATGTGGAAAAACTTACTTGTAACACTTCAAATCCTCCAAGTAGAAAGCGAATGCAACCTATGTCCTTGGCTCCTTCACCATTTGTACCAATTTGATGCTATCGGTGATGAATTTCACTTTCGTCCTCTATTGGATGATCAGACAATGCATAGCCCGGAGAAGGGTTTCCAGCTCTGTGTATAGAGGAGAAAGACTTCGAGGCAGATCCTTGCCCCCATCGAAACTTTTGTGTCGGTATCCTGAAAATAAGGCCAACCCAGTCCGGAGTATTGAACCTCAGCTTTCCACGACCCGTCGATATGACATTGTGGTCCCTCTCCCACCGTATTTTCAAGGGTGGAAAGAAGGGGTGAAAGATTGCATCCATTATAGGTCATTTGTGCTCAAACCAAACTTGAGCATGTGTATCCACTGTTTGTAAGATTCCTTTCAGGTCCCGATCTAAGTTATTTAACATTTTTTTGTTTTTTGCCTTCCATATGTACCAAATAATCCAATAAAACTCCGATACTGGATGTGGAGTTTGCAAAACATGTAATCCATGTTAGCATAAACCGATGTCATGGAGAACACCTCCGGTGCTGACAGAAAATGTAGTTTTTTTTTGGTTAGGTTACCTTGAGGATACCAATAAAAGAGTAGAGTTCCACGTCAGTTGCGTAGTTTTTTCTTTTCTTTTCTTTTGTATGAATGTTAAATTCATTTGTGTTGTTGCTCATACTTACGAGATTTTAGTTTGTTTGTTGTGTTGTTGCGAGATCTTACAAGTCTTTTGGGAACTATGTATATGACTCTTTAACCAAAAACATTAAAACAAAAAACAAAACAAAATATTTAGGTTTATAATTTAGAACATAGGAGAATTTTTCATTTAGAAGACAAACCAAAGGACATAAATTTGCACAGATCTGTTCGAAGAAAAAAAATTATAACTTGGTGTAGAAAATAGAAATCATACCTAATCATTTTATATTATTAGCTTATTACTACAAGAAAAATATTTTACTACCAAATGATATTGATTTTCTTAAAAATTATCCACATGAATAACAAAAGCTTATAAACGGACATAAAATTGGAAGAAGTTATTGTTATGAAGAGATTTTTATAAAGTTATGGTTATGACCTTATCTCCAATTATAACATACCCTTTCTTTGCTCAAATTAATAATTGGAAGAAAACTATTATAATAAACCATTTTCCTTTGTCTATTTTTACTTTTTGTTTATTTTTACATCAAACCATGCATATCTTAAGAACTTTATAAGATTATAATTTATAATAGACCCTTTTCTTTGCTCTTTATAATAACTGGAATTTAGTTGTTTATGTTTACATCAAAGTTTAATTATAAATTTATAATAAACAATATATTTTTTTCTACATCAAGTTAACCATAATTATTGTTAATATAGTGGTCAGAATCATAATTACGATATAAATATCTTTTGTTTATTCTTACATCAAACCATATTATAAAACTATATTTTGTTTTACAAAAAAATATATTAAATGGTAGAGAGAGAGAGAGAGAGAGAGAGAGAGAGAGAGAGAGAGAGAGAGAGAGAGAGAGAGAGAGAGAGAGAGAGAGATATTGAAAATGAGTTCCTCCAAATTGTTGGCTGCATTCTCTCTAGTGGTTACGTTGGCCATTTTCTATGACATTTTTTGTGGTGTGTTTTGTTATACTTACGAAAACATATATATATTATAAATATTATAGAACTATTCACAATTTTCTCTAATAATAAATTCTTATGATGGTTAATGGTTGTAGAGATGAAAATAAACGCTAAAACTCAGACGTGTTTCGACCATTGTAACGAGATGAAGAATGGTACCAGGGTAAGCACATGGTACAAGAGTATAGAATGCAACGAACGGTGTTTTGATATGGCTTTCACGGATGGTGGTTGGCTAGTTGCATTCAACAGCATGAACTTCTTCACAAATTTTTTATTGATCGTTTTTGTTGCTGTAAACATTATGTATAAAGATTGTTCTTTCAGTGGGTTGCTGTAAACAGAATTTTCTTCTCGTTGTTGTATTTTTTTTTTTTTTTAAACTAGATGTGTATCTAGATCTGCCATATGCGCAAGATTCTTTTTCATTAGGTGGTTTTGGTGTACTTTTGTGCAAAGTTATTTTTCAGTATTTCATGTGTACTTGATGTGTATATTATTACATTTCTAAAAAATTTTCATACATTTTAATCATCTTGATAAATATGCAACGCTTGTAATATAGTAACATAGAACATTTGAATGCGGATCACCTTATGGTTATATAAAAAACATTTGAATGCATCATATAATTAACTTCAGTTATTTTCAATATCTTTTTTTTTTTTTACTTCTTTGCGTAGCTATTCTTTTTCATCAAAGTTAAAAAAATAAAATATCAAGAATACAACTTTTATAATATTATTTTTCAAACATATCACTATTTGTCTACAAACACAAGTGCTAAGAAAAGGTCGACGATTCATTTGAAACCGTAGCAGATGTCGTGGGCAGTACACTCCTAAACTCCAACTCAAAGTATTTGGATTTAAGGGGAAAATGGAAGAAAAAAGCGTCAAAATAATCTGGTGATGATGGGAAAAAGAAGACAAAATGTTTTTCTTATCTAAATAAGAGAACATGGAATATGTTGATGAAATAGACAACTGCAAAAATGCCATTTTTTGTGTACCACTTTTTAAAAATATCATTTTTTGTGTACCACTTTTTAAAAATGTTATAATGGGTTATCTATTTACAAAAATATCACTAATTATGGATTTTTAAAGCTTAAATCTTAAAATTCTAAAAAAAAATTTGATCCTTAAAAAGCTCTAAACCCTCAAAACTAAACCTTAATACAACATAGTTAACCCAAACATAAATAATATAATGAATAAATAATTTTGAAAAAGTGGTATTTTTGCAAAGATTTTGAAAATGTGGCATTTTTAGAAAGGGACACTTGAAAAATAACATTTCTCAAAATTTCTCATGAAACAAACCACCAAGATGTATCGAAAGTTTTACTTAAATTATTGGTTAACAAATTCGATTATCAAAGTGTTTGACAGATTAACACCGATTAAGCTTACGATCACTCAAATGATCGGCTCAAAGTTCTTACCAAAAAAAAAAGTCTTCCACATTCAAACATATGAAAATTTGGTAAATCCAATATAACATCACTTATAATAATTAACAAATTTTTCTAAGTGTTAAATATAAGTGATGTTAACGAATGTGTACTGGAATATGACTAAAAAAATGTTAGTGAAAATGTTTGAAGAGAATTTGATTAAATCTCATAAAAATATATTCACAAGACTAACGTAAAACTCGTTTAGATCTTATTCACTACTTGAAAAATGAATTAGTTCTCATAAAATCTTTGATATGAATTATTGGATTGAGTTATCATATTTAAAGTGGAACTAATTCGTTTTCCATGTAAGTGTGGCATGTGATATTGATATTCATGACTAGATCGAAAATTATCTTTATCGCACGTTGCACTTGCTTTCTACGAGACATAAGATCAAATGATGGTCACCGATGCCCTTTCGTCTTCCCATGAGGTTCATGGATATCTTAATGAGACTGAGAGGAGTTGATGATGTTCATCAAGGTTTGGGAATCGGCGAAAACAGCTAGTTCCAAGAAACCTTTCTCACGAGCTAACTATAGACGTGATTTCAAGGCCAAAGACTCTGCTAATAACACATTATCCATCAGACATATGATTAAAATCGTCGTTACATTCTTATTCTTATCAGGGCTCTAGATTAAAGCACCAAACCCGCACCACATCGTGTATGGGTTCCATGAAGCATCCACATAGCACGAGAAACCCTCAATGGGAGCCACATTAACCTGTTGTAATACGAGGCTTTATGATTTGATTTTGAGCCTCCTGCTAAACACGGCTAGACCTTATTGCTTGTTGAATTATCTCTTGTACCGTCGTATCTTTGTCTTTGAAAACACGATGGTTCCAAGCCGTCTGATGTGCATAAAACTTCTATGTAGGGTTTGTATGCAAGTAGGTTTTAAATTTATAACCCTAGGAAACTGCAAGTGCTTAGTTAAGACAATTGTAGTACTTAGGGATCGTTCCACTGAGGACTAAGTGATGAATGTACTACAAACCTATATGATTCAGATTAGGGTAAGGGAAAATATTATTTGGTTTTTGTGGTTTTATGGAAGCATAACAAAGCAAATAAGTAAAGAGATAGATATCAATTAAGATTAGAATTCAAGCAATTCACAAAACATATGCAAAACACAAGTAATCGATTTAGGATTTTAATATTAGTTGTTCTAGAACTCATATCACTAAGGTAAGGTCATCCCACTATCGTGATGTAACTAACCATCTACGTTTTGCACCCTAATAGACTCAACTATCGCAGGTTATTACAAGGTGAAAACATGTTTTATGCTCAAGATTGATTGTTCACTAGACTCCTTAACTAACCTATCGAATTGTTAAGATGCTTAGCTCATCGAATACTAGGTCCGGAGATATAACAAGCTTTTGGAGAGTATATCAACCTAAGATCACTCCTTGGGTAGCTAAGACAATTTGTGCTTTGAGTATAAATAAAGATGAAGAATCAATTCTAGAATAAAACTCTAAACGATTAAATATGTAAAGACATAGAATTAAGAAAGTGCATAGAAATCAAATCAAAGCTAGTACTCTAACATGTTTTGCAACACGTAGCAGCAAGAGTAAAGCACATAGATATAGTATAAATCGTTGATCTATCTAAGCGTAAGGAGTTAGATCTCATCTCTTCGCAATAGGGTAAAGTCAATATATCCTTATAGGCTTCTAGAATCAAATATGCATTAAGAACAAAAAAAAAACAAAATACATGTTTAGGTATTGATTTAGGCTATTATGGCCGGCTGCTTGAGTTTCTAGAGAGGCTAAAAGCAAGTATATATAGGGGTTTAAGGAGGCTTAAGTCGGCTAGGGTTTCTTCGGGCAAAAACGTCTTTCTGGTCAAAACTGAGGCAATACCGGTCACAATAACGGTCGGGCTTCGTGACCGGTATTAGAAGCTTCTATGATGCTTCTAGAAGGTTGGCAAAAGTCTGGATCATCATCCCATGGGCTGGCCCGGGGCTTGACTCCATTCTGCACTTATTTCACTTCGAAGGCAGTTTGACATGTCCTCATTGTTTCGAGTGTATCTTCCAAAGTACAGCTCCAATTGATGAACTTCCAACTCCATTCGAAATCTAACTCAAAGGGATATCTCCATAAAAAGTGTCATTAAATTCCCAATTGATTTGATCTTCCGTTCATCAGCGAACTTCTGACATATACGTTCTGTCCAGTTTGAGAATGTGCATTATCTTCAAGATAAAATGACTTGGCTTGGTTCCTTTGACTTGGATGAGTAGCTGCATCATAGATGATACTCCTTTGCTCCATTTTACATCCTTTTGATGATAAAACCTGTTAAGACCTTAAAATCTACATATACGAGAAAACTACCTCTTTTGGTCCAAAAGCTTTATTAATATATATAAAAACCATAGTAAAATATATAGTAAAAGTGGTAAAATATAGGGTATATCACCGTCCAGAGTAACCAGCAAATCCATTCCCCTAAACATGTGTGGGAGAGACTTGTTGGTGGGAGTGGGGTAATGCATTTGGTTTCTTGAAGACAAGTAGGACACTTCCATGCCAAAAACCTCCCCTTTGAATTCCCGTAGTTATTTCCCAAACCTCATGTGCAAAAGAGCAGTCCCGTAACACATGTTGAGTGGTCTCAAATCCACCATAACACTTGCATCTCGGATCAACTTGGATACCTCAAGCCATTAAAGCTTGGCCCACTAGTAAAGCACCAACCGCAGATTTCCATAGGAAATTTTTTATCTTTGGGCGAGTACGTAAACGCTTGCTAGTTAATTTGAGTTGTTCTTCCGGTACTTCAATAAATTTTGTAAAGACATATCCCGATATAGAATAAGTAATTCCCACTTTCATGAGGTAGCCAAGCAAAAGAATTGTCTCTTCGAGATGAGCTAATTGGTAAGAGGCAGATATTATCCTCATTGATGGGAAGGAGAAGTTTGATATAGTTCCAATCCTAGAGAATAGTGTTGGGGATCATGAGATCTGCCACTTGTAGGTTCGCAAATGCTAGAGTCGGCGGTCCTATCGGCACCAAAGGCTAATCCATACTCAACCAAGGATCAGACCAAACCCTGATTTTAGTTCGTGTTCCGATTTGCTAACCCAAACCTTTTCTGATAATATCTCTTCCAGCCATAATAATCTTCCATCCATGTGATGGATTTGACAGAGCAGTACACTCTAAAAAGGGTGAATTATGACAATTATGACAATACTTGCTAAGCAAGACTCTGGCTAAGAGCGAGGGTTTGGTTGACGAATGAGGCGCCACCCAATCTTGGCTAGAAGAGCCTCATTAAACACACTCTTAGCTATTGTTTCTCTAGCTAAGAGTGAGTTTCTACCACGAAATTTAACTAATTTTTATGTTGTCATGTTTTGCATCCCACCAAAAATCTTGTCACAACTAATTGTATTTTCTTGCAAAGAGATATGGGAAACTTAAAATAGGACATCGAATATGTACGCATAGCCGAAAGAACCGATTGGAAGAGAACTTATTTTCCTACCGGTGAGAGAAAGCGTGAGGACAACCTATGAGATTATTGACGAATCTGATCCATTAGTGAGGCAAAAATATTTCTTTTCTTACGCCCAAAATTTTCATGGATATCTACATATTTGTCGTTACCACCTTCATGTCTAATACCAAATTCCCTCATAGCAAGGTTTCTCTAACTACATGGAGTTTTAGAGGAGAAAATAGCCGACGATTTTAACAAGTTTATGCTTTAGCCCTACACATCTTCATATTGCTTAAGAAGCGATAACATGGCTTGAATGAACATCCCAAAAGCCATTATGGGCTATAAAACTTTTGAAATTAACAAACGAACCTTCATGTCTAACTGATTCTTCCCACTTCTTTGAGTTATCTAGTATTTTGTTAAAATCATCTGATAAAAGCCAAATTGATGTGTGTTTCTACTATTTTCGAGAGCTTGTTCCACACCTCTAGTCTTTTATGTCTCACTGTATCACCATAAATGAAAGTAAGGTAGAAATTTTTTTTCCTTGACCTTAACATGTGTGTGTGTATATAATTTGGGGTGTATCCCTTTTCCAAAAAAAGAGCTTGACCTCCACTAAAGCCAAGTGGTGAAACCCTGAATTGATGATACCCGTAACACATCCACTACCAAACACGAAAAACAAAATCATTTGGTCTCCATGAGAAACGTTATATCCAGGAAGATATCCAGTTGAATCTCCCTAAGGCGTCGAATTGTAAAGGAGTTTCCAAGTCCTTCACAGTTCCAATAGGTTGTAATCGTTTATTTAAACTGAATGGTTTTTAGAAAACCATCGAACCCTTAGAAGTAGCAGCTACAAGAAACGTAATATAGATGCAAAGCATCACAAGACTACCCTCAGTAAAAGGTCAAAGATTTTTAACTTTCATTATCGTATCAGAGATAGGTTTTTTCCTTGGTGAGCCTGATCTCGTTTCAATGCGGCTCTTCTTGGAGTTTACGCCTTCAAGAGGAGTAAGAGGAAGTCGTTTCCTTGGCCTTGATTTCCCCGCCTTTGTGGTCCTTCACTTTGGTGTGGTCCTTCACTTCGGTGTGGTCTTCTTTGTCTGTTTTGTGTTTACCTCAACAATATGAGGCTCCTCTACTGTCGCACCGAATCTTTGAGCCATAGACCGAGTGGAAAGTGGATTAGCAGGGTTGTGATGTCCTGTTGTAGGTTGTGTCTCAGTCTTTGAGATGCTTACCCTTCTTCATTCCTAGTCCCATAGGATCCAAACTCTCCCTCTTCCAAGTATTGTACCACCATATCTTAGAGCTGGTCCGAGTTTTCCTGATTTATAAATTAAATGAATTAAACATGAATTAAATGAACATTTAAAAAAAAAATTAAATTTGTTTTGCCTATGTGGACACTTTATATACGCAAATAATGATATTTTTTTCACCTGCAAACATTATTGGATTAAAGCATATGCAGACAATGATGCTGTTTTTGAGACCAGCTTGGTGGAATTGTTGACGAAAGTTTGCTGTTTGTTCATCCCAAAGCGTTACTCGCACATTCAAGTTGCTGTAAAAAATGTATAACCAATAGATTTAGTACTTGGCTTAGAAAAAAAACAGAGAACTGGGATGATAATACAAAATCTTGTAGCAAGAGAAGAAGGATAATTTTTCCGGTTGAACTTGAATCTTCCAAATTGGAGCCTTGAACATGCAATATCTGCCCCCACTACATCTAATTTACAGTAAACGTAAACTCTTAAAAAATCATTTAACATATATAAGGTCAAATGTCAAAATTAAGAATGATACTATTTACCTAACAAATGAAGATTGGTGTCTGCAAACTTGTGGAATTATGTATAAGAGTGCAACCTGAACTTCTGTAGTTTTATTGAACAAACCCCTTCTTCCACTTGGGTGATCTGAGTTGTATCCATAAATTTGATAGTAAATGGATTGTCTGTCACCTTATAGTGACCATAGGTGGAAACAACTTCAAAGTTGCTAATTAGATACATTTTTCCTTCTTCAAGTAGATCTTTAAATTTGTGTATACGGCGGTGGAAGATCGATCCTTGAATTACAGTTTCCTGTAACGTAAATGTTTTATTAATTATTGTTTAATGCATTACATCGTATAAATGAATGATGTAGAAACTTAATCTAAAAGTACCTTTTCGTCCAGTAACAATAAGTCAAGACTCATGAGTGTTCCATTGAGTTTGAAATTACGTGCTTCCCACATGCGTAAGATATGAACGGCCACATGTTGCATGTTTTTCCCTATCACAAGCTCGTTGAGAGGAACCTTTTTGGACAACGTAAGACTCAAATTCCCTTCCTTAGAACCCATGATGGAAAACTAAATAAATAGAATAAGGAAAAAAAATTTGCATTATAAGTAAGATAAGTTGTTAAAAAAATTGTTAAGGGATCACAATAACAATACCTACAAGCTACAGAAAAGATGATGAGTAATTTGAGAATAACCAAATGACAAAGTTGAGTATTTATAGTATCATGTGGAAATTTTATGACCTTACAAAATCTTGACATTTACTCTTCATATGCAAATCACTTGAATCTAGACTGTAAAATTTTTGAATTTAGTGTTATCAAGTTTTCAACGTTTAGTGATTGAATGCATCGTGTTAAAGCATCGTGAGTGTAATTATAGTTTCAAATACATGAATACACTTTCTCAATGGAACTTAGTTCTCTAGAATCTGTTGTTGAATAGGATCTGAATCCCTTTAACTCCTTAAGAAGATAAATCTGCAAATTTTTTCTTTCAAACGTTGTAATAACTCATGTTCAAATGTGCTTTATTTATTAGAGTCAAAATGATTACATGTTTATTTTTATAATTGTTAATGATTAGTATGGCCATTCATTATTAAAATGTGAAACAAAAAATATGACTATAAATAGATCATTATGGTTCTCTCTTTTGAATCACTCAGATCACTAAAGAAACTACTAAATCATGTGTAAGAGAAGTTTCAATCAAGTTCTTACTGATCTACTAGATGATATGTTAGCAGTCATACATATAAAGTTGGAGAAGAATCTGCTCTTGACTTCAAAGCTGCTATCATCTCATGCAAGACATTGGCTAGAATCTCCAAATTCCCAGATGTTTTGAAGAAACTTAATATCGATGAGATTTTCCCAGCACCGTGGGAGAAGGAGAGGATCCCTCCAAAATCTGATTTGCTATATGAATGTGCAATACATGGAAATATGGATGCTATATTTTTGTGTGGTTTGGTTGATTTCTATTTTAAAAAAGAATTTCCTACACGGATTGGTCAATTATCCTATGCGGCAGAATCTGCTCATCCAGAAGCTATGTATCTGTATGGGATGCTTTAAATCAATCAAGGGAAACTGACTAAAGGATCCAACTACCTCACTCAACTATGGAAAAATCAAGGGATGGAAGTTGTTAGCAGGTGTCGACAAAACTGTCGCCCAGTTGTTCTAGAAATCACTGTGAGAGAATATCGAGACTATGATTTGCTACTTACCGAAATTCCGGTTGAGGATGAATGCGTCGTTGGAGAATATGATGAGGTCTGTGACAATTGTTTCATCGACAAAGAGATTTTCCGTTTCATTGATTATATGCATTATGTTTAATTGTTTTCATTTCTTAAGTAGACACATTTTTCCTTTTAAACATATTTTTCCTTTTAAACACATTATGTTGTTATCAGTTTCTTAAGCATTTGTTTTATTCACATCTAAAAAAGTTATTTATTTGTATTCGTTTCGTTAGACATATTTTTCCTCTTAGACTCATTTTTCCATTTAAACACATTATCGTAATATTCTTTTAAGTAACTATATTCCTTACAATTTAAAACATTCCACCAATTGCTATAGACGGTAAAATCCGACTCACATCATGTTATGAACCAATGATATATAAAGTTCGTACTAACTAAATGACTAACCTCAGACAGCGAAATCTTGGATTTTGTTTGTGTTCTTCCGTGGTAACTCTCCCTTTGTTCAATCTGTAAACCCGATTTTTTCATAGCCATTACTTCTTTCCTTAAATCTTCATCTCTCCAACCAAGTGCGTATTCGTTCACACCAGCGGAAATGAATTCCTGAAGATTTGTGTTCTTCCGTGGTAACTCTCCCTTCATTCGATCTATAAACTCGATTCTTTCATAGCCATTACTTCTTTTCTTATATCTTCTTCAACCAAGTGCGTATTCGTTCACACCAGCGGAAATGTATTCCTGAAGATACAAAAGAAAACTGAAAGATGTATGATCGAAAAGAAAGCCACAACGAAGGCAAAATAAATAAAAAACAGAAGAGTAGTTACTTTTAAAGTTTCTCTTGTACAGTGTTGAATTACATACCATTGTTGTTGCGATGAACGGTACTCATCATCGAGTGAAATCAAGTTGTTACATGAAACAGAAAACTTGTTGAAATGAAAAAAGCTTAGAAGCTTAAAAAAATAATAATTTCGTTGTAAGAGTTATGGCAAACAGACAGAAATTTTTCAAAATCACTAACCAACTATTTCCTTGGATGATGAATTTGGCCTTTTGGAGGAAAAGATGAATCATAACACTCAACATTTCTCTAAGGAAGTTTTGATCAAGGTGATACAGAAGAGCAAATCAGAGAATCTAAACGCAATGTTTTGATATAAGAAAAGGGAATTTGGAATTTGTTTATAGTCCCCGAAAGAATCACCAGAATCTGCCCCATAAAACAAAACCAGAGAAAAAAAACATATCCATTAAATCAAAAGAAAGAAGCTTTTAAGAAATTCAGATTCATAGGATTCAAACCATAACTTCATCTAGCTTTTCCTGTGTTTGACCAATCGATTTTGGAACAGTGGCACCAAAGCCACCATCATAACCATTAAGAAATCCCCATAGACTTGCCCTCAGCTCCTCAATATTTGGAGACTGTGACACAGTTAGAAACAAAACCTGGTTCCCAAAGTGCCCTGTAAAATCAGCAAAAGAAAGCCTTTTTAGCATCACAGAAACAGAAACAGTCTCTCTGACTCTTAACCAGACTCCAATATCAAGAACTCAACTATACAACAGTGCACCTGAGGTGGAACATGACAATAATCGAACATACATACATCAAAGCATGATCATGAAAATAAATCAACCATAAATAAATCAACCATACACCAGAAGCAAGCAAAATGCACAAATGATATTGAATCAGAGACATAATCAGGCAAGTATAATATACCTCGAACTTCCTCGTCTCGCTCAACTTCTGTAGCAAGAGTGGTTTTCCCAGAACCACTCATCTCTGAGATACCAATAAGTCTTCTTCTTTCATCTTTCAAATTGAACATCATCTCCTTCACTTTCCTCTTCCCCAATTCCAATCCAACCCCTAAAGTCTCCAATTCACCATCATTCACCATCTCCATCACCTCCCTCACTAACCCACCTCCCCTAATTTTCATAGAACCCATTTTCTCATTCAAACTATCAACATTCCTATCAATCCGATTCAATCGCATTTCATTATTGACCCGATTATGATGAACATCAGCGAGGATATGTAGAGGCATACCCTGAAGAAAATTCGAGATTTTCTTCTCTAAATCTTCCATTTTTTCGCGTGGTATATCTGACGAACCATGTTCCAACGGCGACATTTGAGTACCTTCTCTGTGAGCTTCCTGCATTTTTCTAGGGTTTCGGAGATCATACGGAGTTGGGCCTGGCGATGAGGACTCATTTCGATGCCGCTATTACTATTACTCTATTTGGCAAAAATTCTGATGATCTATATTAATCCTTATAATTTGATTGGTTGTTTTTTAAGCTGAGTTGTAATCTCCTCATAACACAGTTTGGTTGATTTGGCACTCTCTGGAGAGGCAATGTGTTTTCATTGTATTGATTATATCTATATTCAATGATTCGTATTGTTAGTAGTTTAAAACTAAATCTAATTATTTCAATAACACCCCTTAAAGATTTAGTCATTAACTCTTAATAAATATTTTTTTATTTTTTAAAGAATTTCTGTATACATATAATTAATGTAAATTTGATTTATCTAATTTCACAATATTAATTTAGTTTCCCTCTAGATTCTTATCTAATCCACAACAGTAATTTCATGACAAACATAGATACTGTATAATAAATTAATTAAAAACTTCTTATTTATTATTTTGAAATAATATATATATAAAAGAATATGCTTCCATATAAAATATACACATGATTTCTTTATATATATATATATATATAAGTTATAACACTTCCTTATATTGTATATAGATGAATATATATAGTTCAATGTATTTCGTCACAAAAATTTAAAATTTAGAAATAAATTTATAAAATTTAGAAAGAAATTATAAATTTATTTCTAACATATGTCATCTCTAAAATGTCTCCGGTTATTAAATTTCTAAAAGAACAAACATTAATGGTCAATCATGGTCGTACTTGATTGGTAATAACGAGTATGTATATATGTTTACGTAAATGAGTTCTGACCAACAACACGTTCAGGTAATTAAAAATAGGCTTAATACATGCTAGTCAATTAGTATGCAAGAAAACATATAGTTTATAATATATATATATATATATAAGATATCATATCTTTTATAAAAAAAATTGCAGCCTTGATTATTTCCGTATGTTAAAGCTTTATATAAGGATCGACGATCTATTTCCCTCCTCAAACTATCATATCGAGCCAGATCTACACAAACTTTGGAGTTCGATCTATTTGTCCATGAATCGAAAGTTATAGATTTATTACCACACAAAATGAAACTTCGAAACCTGTATACACATAAAAGTCGGTTTTATCGGTTTACCACTTAAATTTGATACTAACCACTTAACCCAGACATTAAACCGAATTACAAAACCAAGTCGACCAAAATGTTGACCCATAACTCTGATTCTGATCATGATTCTGATAATTCCATGGTTTGGAACAAAGTTGATTGTGGCTAAACTATGTACATACATGTCTTTTTTTTTTGTGTTGAATCGTGTACATACATATCTAGATCTGTAAAAATCATCTTTTCCGATAAAATCCTAGATCTCTGCAATTGTGCTCAAACGTGAAACACTGAAACCCATAGCCCAGGCCTTTTGTCTGTTTCCGTTCCGTCGGTGATCTTGTCGCCGCATCCGATCTCTCTGGCCTCGTCCATGACTTTGACATCAAGGAAGAAAGCTTAAGCCGAAGTTGGGATGTCGAAGGAGAAACTGTTATCTCAGATCTACTAGGCCACTTTGTGGTGGAAGAAGTGGTTAGATCTGACTAGCCGCTGTTCGCTAACGGGATTGACTCTAGAAATGTCTGAGAAGTTCTCTCTGCAACCATTTTCCAAATTCTCTTTTTTTTAGCTTTTTCTTTTCGTTTTATTTATTTTGAAATTGTTTCTTTATTTTATTGTTGTAGAAATGATAAAATATTCTCTTTCAGCACCATAATCGGGTAAAGATTTTAGGTAGTGGGTAATGGTTTATTAGTTGTAATTGATTATAGTCGGTTTAATTTCGGTTTAGTTTTGTTTTAAATGGTTAAGATTATATTGGAAACAGTAAACCAAAACAAATTGTGGTTTGTGTGTAATTTAGTTTCATTTCGTGTGGATATAAGTTTGGAAGTTTTATTTTGTGTGGAAAGAAATTTGTAATTTTCAATTCGTAGACAAATAGAAAGAGCCCCAAAGTTTTTGTAGATCTGGTTCGATTTGATAGTTTTGGGGAGGGGGAAAATAGATCATCGATCCTTTCTGAAATGAATCTATGTTTAAACAGTTAATTGTAGATATAAATATCAAACGCAAGCAAGCTCAATAACGTTTAAACAGTTTTACGCCAATGTTTTTCTTCCCATGTACTATAGAGATAAAATATATTCTCTATGATAGTAATCTCGTTTTGTTTGTTTGTTTAAACGTGACTCGTGATGATATAAAACACTTAAAATTCTACATCCATCCAAAGCCGTAATAATTATTTATAAGAAAATGTTTTTAAAATATATAAAATGTTTTAAAAGCGAATTAATAGATTGAGAAATGGACGGGTGAAAAGTTACTACGGATTTTGTAAGGGGATGATGAGGATCCACAGGTTTTTAATATGGGGCACAAATAAAAAAGTTAATACAATAAAATATTAGATTATGTTAAAACCTATTTTCATTAAATTTTAATAGTTTTTTTTAATATATAAGAACATATTATAAGAAAATATTTTTCATATAAAAAGTAGATCATTCTAAAATATATTATAAACTGAAACCAAATCATATAATTTACTAGATGTACTGAATTTAATTTTGGTAATATATTAGAACATAGATTGTATAATTTACTTTAAGGATGATTGGTTTAATATTCCAAAAATTTTACAAAATTTGAAAACTAATCTTTGTGTTTGAAATTTTTGAGAAATAACTTTTTTGTTGGATAAAAAAAATCCTAATTAATTTTTGAACATTTAAAATTAAAAGAAAACTCATTTTCAAAATTAATCTTAGTTTAATTATTTAAGATATATTTTGATAACAACACAAGAAAAAACATATTAAATAGATATAGAAATATATTATTAATAAAAGAGAAAAAGATATACGTATTTTACAAACTTAACTATATCATCATCCAACACACTCTATATATATAGATCACCACCGTAGCTATACATACATATGAAAAAGGTATACACTTTGTTGTAAAATACTTAGCTTTTGATTCTGTTAGTTCATCACAATTTTTTCTTTCTCATTGTTCATCACAATTTTAAAGCCTCAACCGTTTCTTCTTTGTTCTGTATAGAATCGACCTTTTCTCCATCAAATTTTCATCATAACGACTCTCTAAAATCTAATCATAAAAAAATTTACAAGGTTTAAATTTTTTCTATATCTCATGAATGCGTTCGGTTTAGACTTCCATGGGTGCTTATGATGCGTTTTGTAGAGTTCTTTTACCATGGGTAGGTTTTATATGTGTTAAATTTACCAATTTGATTGAGATTCTCTAATTTAAGATTCTTGGGTAAGAATATTGTAAAAGAACCTTTGATAGTGCTTAGCACTAGCCTAAGACTGTAAAACCCGAGAAACCCGAAAAAAACAAAAGGCCCTCTAAGTATGATGAAGAAATATGAAAGAACAATTAGAGAAGACTTGAAAGACTCGTAGATAATATTCGAGAACTTACGAATGAAAACATTTTTTCTTTGAACATTATTTTTATTACTTGTTCAGCTTATCTTGTATGTTACAAGTAAAGGGGTGGAGAGGAATTTATAACCTCTCAAAAGTCTCTTGTATCTAAAATTATTCTATCAACCTCTTCCTAGATATTTTCCTAAGTTTGTAGAGTTTTCTACAACAATATATAGATTATTTTATTTAAAAAAAATCTTTAGAAACACTTAAGGAGGTGATAACCTTCTTCTTTTTTTTCACTGAATTATATTATATAAAAAAAGGTAACATTACAAACGGATACATCGAAAGCAAAACCCGAAAGTTAACCGAGAAACATATCTCGAAAGATTACCGGAGAGCATAGTCCGAAAGTTTAACGGGGAGTGAGGGTAAAATACGGTACTACAAGATCAAAGAGGAACCCTTAAAATCAAACTACCAAATTGAAATGAGGCAAGCACAATAGAACCAAACTAGGCAAGGAGGTGATATAGAGTGTTGTTTCTAAAAAAAAAAAAAGAAAAAAGAAAAAAACCTTCTAAGGTATATCTTTAGAAAGTGTAGAACTTGGAATAAATATTGAGGTTGGTCCAAAAAGATAATAAGATCATGGATCCATAATTAAGTTCAACCCAAAATCAAACTTAATCTCAATATTGAAGAAAGTTGGGAAAAATTATTAGAAATTTGAGATTTTGATTCTATGTGCTAGTCATTGCTTTGTTCAAACAAATACTTTGAATTGTTCCTTTCACTTGTAACTGGATTTGACAAGTTTTAAGACTTTTGTTTAGACCAAAGTCTTGAATTTTTGTTGACTTGGGAATTATCATTGTTTTTATAATAATGAGATATTATTTTATAGACACCAATCTCACCGATGGTGGGATTAATGTTGCAATCTCACCGGATGAGGAAAGACGTGTGGTACCAATGACGGCAAAAGCACTAAAGAAAACATAAGTGAAAATCTAATTGCACACTGGAATGTAAAGAAGAAGAAAACTCTCAAGGACTTTTTGCGGTATAAGATTCATACTTGTCACGGACTGATTTCCCCTTCGATAATCAGTACGTGTGGCCTTAGCTTCTTCCTACCCCTTGTAGTAGTTAAGTCAGCCTATTCGGATCGCGATCAGTACTTAGAGTAAGTGGGACGTTTTTTTAGAGAGGTTTAGAGTGTTTGAAAGTATTTTCTTATTAGGAATGTGTTGTTACAAATGGGAGGTTTCACCCCCTTTATATACAAGTTCACCGTTGGTGGGGATCTTTCCTTCCACAACCTTCCTCATTCTTCCTCATCTTTCCACATCCTTCCATAACCTTCCATAACCTTCCAAAGAATTCTACACCATTCTATATCCTTCCCAAAATATCTTTACTTAGATATTTACAAAGGTTTTGGGCTTAAGTAAAACCCTAAGATTAGCCCAATGGGCCGGACCATATCCAACGGCCCGTGACATCCTCCCCCACCTAAATCGGTGACGCCCTCGTCGCCGAGTACGCCTTCAATGCCTCCCGGAATTGCCATAAGTCTTCTTCCGGTTCCCATGTTGCTTCCGCCTCCGGTAATCCCTTCCATTTGATAAGAAAATGGGTTTGTCTTGGAACTCCCCGTTTTCTTACTTCCTTCGACGCTAACACCTTTTCAATCTCCTTGTCATATGACTTAGTCATGATTGGTGGTGCACAGGTTGAAACCCCTCGGTCTCGATTATTCTCGTCCGCGTGATAGGGTTTCAGCATACTTACATGGAAGACCGGATGGATCTTTAACGTATCTGGTAGGTTCAGTCGGTAGGAAACCTTTCCCACCTTCCCAATTATTTCGAACAGCCCTTCATACCTTCGGATCAAGCCTTTGTGTAGGCTTCGAAATGCCTTGAACTGTTGTGGGAGTAACTTTACCAGAACAAGGTCACCCACTGTGTATTCCAAAGGCCGTCTCTTCTCATCTGCCCATTTCTTCATCCGTTTTCGGGACTTTTCCAAACATGCTCGGGCAAGATCAGCATGTTCTTCCCACTGTTTAGCCATTATGAACGCCCCCGGACTTTTCCCTTCCACCTTTGGTGTTGCCAAAGTATGCGGGGTTAATGGCTGTTGTCCCGTTGCCAACTCAAACGGACTTCTCCCCGTGGACTCGTTGCGTTGAAGGTTGTATGAGAACTGGGCTATATCCAGCAATTTTGCCCAGTCCCGTTGGTTAGCACTCATGAAGTGTCTAAGGTAACACTCCAGCAACGCATTCACCCTCTCGGTCTGCCCATCTTACTGTGGATGAAAACTAGTTGAGAAACTTAGTTCAGTTCCCAACATCCTGAACAATTCTGTCCATAACCGCCCGGTGAATCGGGGATCACGATCACTCACAATATTCCGCGGAAGGCCCCAAAGCTTTACCACATTCTTGAAGAACGCCCTTGCTGCTTCTTCCGCGGTGCAGTCGCGATCACAGGCCACAAACGTTCCATACTTAGAAAACCGATCTACGATAACCATTATGGATCCAAACCCTTCGGATTTCGGCAAGGCACTGATGAAATCAAGTGAAACCGAATCCCATGGTCTTTCCGGAACAGGAAGTGGCTGCAACAATCCCGCGGGCTGCTTATTCTCCGACTTGTCTTGTTGGCAAACTAAATAAGTCTTCACATAAAGCTCCACGGTATCCCTCATCCGTGGCCAATAATAACTTGCTTCGACAAGTGCCATCGTCCTTTTCTATCCCGGATGGCCCGCCCACCGGGTATCATGGCACTCCCGGATGATGTCTCGTCGAAGACTTTCCCACTTTGGAACGTAAAGTTGATGATCTTTGGTGTAGAGTAACCCGTCCTCTACCCAAAATCGACGCACCTTTCCCTCGTTGGATAGCTTTACTAGCTCTTTAGCAACTGGATCACGCTCCAGCCCCTCCCGAATTCGAGCCATAATGGTCCCCTCCACTTGGCTCATAGTCGCTAGTTCTGCTTTCTGACTAAGTGCATCGGCCACCACGTTCACCTTTCCCGGTTTATACTCTAGGGTATAGTCGAACTCAGCCAGGAAATCTTGCCATCGCGCCTGTTTTGGGGATAGCTTCTTTTGGGTCTGGAAATAACTCGTCGCCACGTTATCCGTTTTGATCGAGAAATGAGCTCCCAAAAGATAGTGTCTCCAAATCCGCAAGCAATGGACTATGGCGGTCATTTCTTTTTCTTGCACCGTGTACCGCCGTTCCGTATCATTGAGCTTGCGACTCTCAAAGGCAACCGGATGTCCATTTTGCATGAGTACTCCTCCGATGGCAAAGTCGGAGGCATCCGTATGTAACTCAAATGGGAGATTGAAGTCGGGTAAGGCAAGGACAGGCTCTTGGCTTACCGCGGTCTTCAATTCCTCAAAGGCTTTCTTGCACCGATCGGACCATTCCCATGTCCTTCCCTTTTTAAGTAAATCCGTCAATGGTGCAGCCTTCCTCGAGTATCCCTCGATGAACCGTCGATAATAATTGACCAGACCAAGGAAAGATCTCAGCTCCGTTACCTTGGTTGGTGTTTCCCATTCCGTAATCGCCTTAACTTTTGGTTCATCCATCTTCAGCTTTCCATGGCCAATGACATGGCCAAGGAACTGCACTTCTTCTGTGGCAAACGTGCACTTCTCCCTCTTCACGAACAGTTCATTCTCTTGAAGGACCCGAAATACTGTCCGTAAGTGCTCTACATGCTCCTCTATTGAGTTGCTGTAGACGACAATATCATCCAAGTAAGCCACCACGAACCGATCCAAGTAGGGCTGTAGGATCTGATTCATTAAAGTGAAAAACGTGGCTGGGGCGTTCGTAAGTCCGAATGGCATTACCAACCATTCGAACGACCCATACCGCGTTATGCATGCCGTCTTCGGCTCATCCCCTTCTGCTATCCGAACTTGATAGTATCCCTTCTGCAAATCCATCTTCGTATAGACTTTCGCCCCACCAAGCCTATCGAAGAGATCCACGATCAATGGAATAGGATAGCGGTTTTTGATCGTCACCTTATTCAAGGCCCGGTAGTCCACGCACATTCTTAAAGATCCGTCATGCTTCTTTTGAAACAAAACCGAGGCGCCATAAGGTGCCTTGGACGGTCTCAGCTTCCCCGTCCCTAACAACTCATCGAGTTGTTTCCTTAACTCTTCCAACTCAGATGGAGCCATCCTATAAGGAGCCATGGATGGTGGCTTGGCTCCGGGCTCCAACTCAATACGATGGTCCACCGCCCTCCTCGGTGGTAATTTATCGGGCAGCTTAGCCGGCATTACGTCCTTGTTCCCTTCAAGGACGGCTTCAATAATTGGTGGGATGGACTCAGGTTCATCCTCCACTCTCATCATGGCCAGAAATGTGGGTTCACCCTTCTTCACCCCCTTGGTGAGTTGCATTGCCGATAGTTGCCTTATCCCATCAGTTTTCCCTTCTAAGGTTGGAATCATACATGGCGATCCTTTTTCAAGCATGCACACCAAACTTAAGGCGGGTATAGGAATGGCCGAGACTTGTCTCATGAAGTCCATTCCCAAAACCACCTTGAAGTCATCCATAGGAATAACTGAGAAGTCCACTGGTCCGTACCAACTTCCCAGCCGCATCCCGATCCTTCGGGCTTTCCCACTAACGGGTTGCGCCTTAGCATTCACCGTCTTCATCCAGCCATCCCCCTTTGACCAACTGACTCCAAGTCTCACGGCCTCCTCTATGTCCATGAAGTTATGAGTGGCTCCCGTGTCCACCATTACTTGGGTCGGTTTATCATTGATTCGTGCTTCAACATACATGAGCCCCTTGCTCGTTGGCTTCACCACCGGATTAGCCTTTAGGGCGTTCAACAGCTGTAACGACCCTATCTTGCTCGGTTCTTTTTCTGGAGTCTCGGTCTCCCGATTTTCCATTATTGCAGACAATGATCCCATCTTAGGATAGTCCTTCATCGCATGCGGTCCTTTGCACACGAAACATCCTCCCTTTGGAACAAAGGATTTCGTTCTTGCTTCAAAGTTCTTTGAGTTGGGTGATCTAGTATTATCTCTTTTGGCTCCCCCACCTTTGGCTCCGCCCTGATCATTCTTTTTAGAGGATTCGGACGGTCCAAAGGTGCGGAAATCAATCAGTGACTCGGCTACCGCAATAGCTTCGTCCACCGTCTCAACTCCCCGGCGCTGCAACTCTAGCTTGGCCCAGCTTTGCAACCCATCGGTGAAGTGGAACACTAGATCTTCGGCAGTCATGCTCGGAATCTGAAGCATAAGCGTCGTGAATTCTTTCACGTAATCTCGGATCGAACCACGTTGCCAAAGTTCCCTCAACTTCTTCCGAGCTTCGTAGACAACATTCTTCGGATAGAACTGCCGCTTCAGTTTTTTCTTGAAATCTTCCCAAGTATTAACCCGGCAAATCCCTTGTTCAATCTCGGAGTGTTTCCTCCACCACCACAACATGGCTGTGTCTGACAGATAGGACGTCGCAGCCTTCACCTTTGCATTCTCATCTACCAGGTTGAGATTGTCGAAGTATTGTTCCAGCTGCCATAGGAAATTCTCAACTTCCTTGGCGTCCCTTACACTATTAAACCGGCTTGGTCGCGGAAGTTCAACCCGACCAACACTGGTTCCTTCAACGGGTCCAGCATCACGCTTGCCCTCTTGACCAGCGTGATGTCCTCCTCCATCGCAGTAAAGCGTGCTTTCATCCCCTCAATGTCATCACGCATAGCCTGGATGGAACCCAACACTAATTCCTCGAGTCGAAAGAACCGAGTGTCCAAATCGGCAGCATTTTGCTTAACTTTCTCAAGCCCCCCGAACATGACGTTTTCCAACTCTGTGACGGTATGCTCGACCCTTTCGAGCTTTTCACCCATCTCACCCACGGCCGAACCCAAGGCCTCACGAGAAACACTTTTATCTCGCTGGATGCCGGCACGGGTAGACATAGTCTCCCGTCCGCGTTCTTCCACACCGGACGTCGAGCTTACTTCCTTGTCTTTCTTCTCTCCACCCTTTGCTATTTTTAATTGGACATAATCTCCCCTTATCTGGATTGCAACCTGGCTCTGATACCAACTGTCACGGACTGATTTCCCCCTCGATAATCAGTACGTGCGGCCTTAGCTTCTTCCTACCCCTTGTAGTAGCTAAGTCAGCCTATTCGGATCGCGATCAGTACTTAGAGTAAGTGGAACGTTTTTTAGAGAGGTTTAGAGTGTTTGAAAGTATTTTCTTATTAGGAATGTGTTGTTACAAATGGGAGGTTTCACCCCCTTTATATACAAGTTCACCTCCTTAATGGACGGCTTAGATTAAATGGATCCAACGGTGGGGATCTTTCCTTCCACAACCTTCCTCATTCTTCCTCATCTTTCCACATCCTTCCATAACCTTCCATAACCTTCCAAAGAATTCTACACTATTCTATATCCTTCCCAAAATATCTTTACTTAGATATTTACAAAGGTTTTGGGCTTAAGTAAAACCCTAAGATTAGCCCAATGGGCCGGACCATATCCAATGGCCCGTGACATACCGCCCGCTTTGTAAACCAGCAGCTACTTGGTAAAGTAGAATTATTTCACCAAGTTGATGCGCTTTTAAAAAGAACGGATCTAGGAACCTTTGCCACAATGGACCACCCGACATTTCTGCATTCAACCATTGATTTTTTTTTGTCAACATTCCAACTCACCTACACGAATCTGAGAGTGCCAAAAGCGGTCGGTCAAAACCCGATGTGTGCGAAGCCAATGGGTTCTTATGAGGAATATGACTCGGTTACCACGACAACCCATTTCTCTTTAGCAAGAGATTTTGATTCTACGTGCTAGTCATATTGTGGCTAACGCAAGAAGCCTGGCTAGTAAAATTTTCATTTGGGAAAAAGTTAAAAGTATTATAGGCATTGCCATTTATTTACTTTTTATATTTATTATAAGTATATCTTTATATACATGTCGGAAAAAAAAAAGATATACATTATGATTTATTTTGAATAAACAAAATTTGAACAATTATTATGAAATCATACAATTTTAGGTTTGTATTTAATAGATGTACTAGATGAATGGCATGCAAGTACTGCAGAAGACAATTGAAACTGATTGCTAAGTAAATTGATCATATAAATATAAATATATATGGATGACAAAAATGGAAAACCTTTAAAATATAACTAAATATTTAGAGGATATATAGAAGATACACGGAGATTAATTAGTAATATTTTCAATGGCACTAGATGTAATTGTTAACAAATTAAATATATTTAAAGATTTTGTTGGTCAATTAATATTAGAGGATGAATCAAATTTAACTAACATATCTTAATATTGATAGTCATATGTAAGCACAACATTATACCATTTATTTAATTTTGTTTCCTTCTCATTATTTCGTTTCGCTATTTTATTGTATTTTCTGGATGTAAGGTTCGATGAATGGTTAGGCATATGTATTTTTCAATGATCCAAGATATTGAAATGGACCACCTATTTATTAAATACTGTGATATATATATATATATGTATATAGGCTATACATATACATAATTGTCATTCAGTCAAATACAAAAAATTTCAAAGTAGCATCTAGCTACTAAGTTTATGTTATGTGTATATAGACGTCTAAAACCAACCTAACTATCAATAATATTTTTTTGTAAGAAACTATCAACATATATTAGTTTTTCATGTATTATATTATGCTCAAAAATATATATATCGACACAACACAATAACAGATAACATCTTGCTGGACCTAGTATGATTATCTGCTTTGCTGCTTTTGTTGCTGAACTTACTATTTACAGTAATTAGTGTAGAGGAATGTAAAAGTAAATAAAAATTATAGTCATCGGAACTTACGTGATTTGTATTAGTGTTGATGAATATCATGATACAAAAATATACGTATGAGAGTTTTTTTTTTTTTTTTTTTTTTTTTTTTTTTTTTTTTTTTTAATTTTTTTACTCTGGGTTATTTCCAGATCTATGGAGGTTCAAACTAGTCCCTGGCAAAGGTGTAACCTATGGATAAACCATTTTTTCGGATATGCAAAAAAAGCAAAACCAAATATCTATATCCATGCAGACCGGTAGGGGTGAGCATAATTTCCGTCCCGTCCTATATTGTCCCGTAACCGTTCCCGAATTCCTGTACCATATAATTTCCGTATTCCCATATATGACAAGTTTTCAATTCCCAATTGGCAACAGGACAGGACGGGACGGGACGGAAATTCCAAAATCCCGTTTAAGATAAATACTTATTAAATTATATCTTATATATATTTATTATAGATCATGTATTACATAAATAATTAACTTTCTTATTGATGCCGCGATTATTTGATAGTTATAGAATAAAAATATATACTTAAAAAGTTCTACTAAATTGATGCCACGATTAGTTGCAACTTTTGTTTGTTTTTTTCTTGTATAGAACTCCAAAAACAATCATTTGTAGTGGCTGGAGAATGATATAGGAGAGAATAATAGCAACCTATTTTTAGAAAAACTTATATTATTTGATTTATGGTTTGATTTGATATATTTATGTAGTTTACATTATGTTTGATTTATTTTGATTCGACTATGTCATTATTTTATGGGAATTTCCGTACCGTTCCCGTTCTATCCCGTTTCCGTCCCGAATTTTAAATGGGACACAAATAAGACATATTTTCCTAGTCCCGACCGTTCATGTCCTGTTTCCGTGAAATCTCGTCCCACATTCCCGTATGCCAACCCCTACAGACCGGTGTCCAAGGGAATGTGTTTTAATTTTGCGTAACAGATGAATCAAATTTGAAGTATGTTGACGCCACAAGTCCGGTTTTTACCATTTGATCATAAAGCAAGCGTATATGTGAGTTATTTAAGGAAAAATTATAATAATATATTAATAATAATTGTAGAAAAACAGAAGTCGACTATATATATTATATCAATGTATGAACAGTTTTATAAATTGGGTTTGGTGTCTCATAGAACGTTGACTATATAGCTTTTATTTTAATTTCGCATCCACATTCCCTTTTAATGAATCTCTATTTAAAACTATCTTTTAGGTGTATTACTTATTATGCATACATATTTCAAACTAATTATCAAGGAATACAAGTCGATTATTTTCTTTTTTTATATGTTAAAAATGAAAGAATGGTAACTAACCTCCTATGAGTCTATGACCAATTACACTACACATTATCATTATTATGTCCTGTTCCACCAAATGTATTCTTAATCATCAAATTTCAAGATGTTACAAATAGAATAAAATATAAGGATAATTACTAGAACGACCTTGATAAATGCCATAATTATTAGAACGACCTTCACAAGTATGAAAATATCAAGGTCGAGTATATAAAACATAAAAACCAAAGTATAACTTTGTAACTTTGAATCCGGCGCCGCAGAGGCTGCGGAAGCGCAAGAGGATATATGACTACCACTACATATCCTATGATGATTTTTTCTTCATTTTCAAGAGGATTTGAAAATCACTAGCAAAAAAAAAATTGAAAACTTTTGATTTTTGGTTAGAAAAAGGATATATGATGTTAAATCTACTAGTTTTAGGCTAAATCCAGTTGAAAACAAGTTAAAATACAGTAAAAACGAGCTAAATACATGTTGGCCGCCATTGTTAGGGTTTGATAGCTTCTGGTGAAGAAGATGAAGGGTAAAATACGATTTTATCCTTTTTGAATAAGTCTACCACAACAGATAATTCAGTCTACCACCACAGATTAGTAAATCTACCACAACACATCAATAAGTCTACCACAGCAGATTAATAAGTCTACCACCACTACATATTATAAGTCTACCACTACAGATCCATCGCTTTTTCGGAAAACTCCAAGTGCCACATACCAAAATTATTTGTTCCATTGACAAACCAACCAAAAATCGAGTTTAAGAAGTAAAGATTGAGGTAAGGATTTGATATTCAAGAGAGGAGGTTCGTCGAAATGAAGAAAACAAGCTATGGCGGCGGCTCTCCTAGTTCTTCACCGTTGAAGGTCCGCCTGAGGGCAAAACAGTGATTTCGCAACAAGTCTACACCTACCACAAACAAGTCTACCATGCCTAATCTAAACAAGTATACCACAACTGATTAATAAGTCTACCATAACATATAAATAAGTCTACCACAACAGATAATTAAGTCTACCACCACTGATAATTAAGTCTACCACACAACAGATAATTAAGTCTACCACCACGTATTATTAAGTCTACCACCACGTATTATTAAGTCTACCACCACAGATTAATAACTCTACCACAACAGATCAATAAGTCTACCACCACTACTACCTATTCGTAAGTCTACCACCACTACATATTATTAAATCTACCACTGCAGATCAATAAGTCTACCACTGCATATCTGCAGAAAATAAGTCTACCGCCACAACAGATAATTAAGTCTACCACCACATATTAATAAGTCTACCATAACAGATAATTAAATCTACCACCACAGATTAATTAAGTCTACCATAACAGATAATTAAGTGTATCACAACAGTAAATTAAGTCTACCACCACAAGTTAATTAAGTCTACCACAACAGATTGGTAAGTCTACCACCACAACAGATAACTAAGTCTACCACCACAGATTAGTAAGTCTACCAAAAGGGATAATTAAGTCTACCACCACAGATTAATAAGTCTACCACAACATATAAATAAGTCTACCACCAATACAGATTATAAAGTCTACCACAACAGATGAATAAGTCTACCATGACGGATTATTAAGTCTACCACTACAGATCAATAAGTCTACCACCACTACATATTATAAGTCTACCACAACTGGATAATTAAGTCTACCACAACAGATAATTAAGTCTACCATAACGGATTATTAAGTCTACCACAACAGTAAATTAAATCTAATACCACAAGTTAATAAGTCTACCACAAAATATAATTAAGTCTACCACCACAACAGATAATTAAGTCTACCACCACATATTAGTAAGTCTACCACAAGGGATAATTAAGTCTACCACCACTAAAGAATAAGTCTACCAAAAAGGAAAATTAAGTCTACCACCACTAAAGACTATTAAGTCTACCACAGCTGATCAATAAGTCTACCATAATGAATTATTAAGTCTACCACCACAACAGATAATTAAGTCTACCACAACAGATAATTAAGTCTACCACCACTGATTAATAAGTATACCACAACAGATAAATAAATCTATCACAACAGATAACTAAGTCTACCACCACTGATAATTAAGTCTACCACAACAGATAATTAAGTCTACCACCACGTATTATTAAGTCAACCACCACAGATTAATAATTCTACCACAGCAGATCAAGAAGTCTACCACCACTACTACATATTCGTAAGTCTACCACCACTACAGATTAATAAATCTACCACTGCAGATCAATAAGTCTACCACTGCATATCTGCAGGAAATAAGTCTACTACAACAGATAATTAAATCTACCACCACAGATTTATTAAGTCTACCATAACAGATAATTAAGTCTACCACAACAGTAATTTAAGTCTACCACCACAAGTTAATTAAGTCTACCACACCAGATAGTTAAGTCTACCACGACAACATATAATTAAATCTACCACCACAGATTAGTAAGTCTACCATAAGAGATAATTAAGTCTACCACCAAAGATTAATAACTCTACCACAACATATAATTAAGTCTACCACCTCTAAAGACTATTAAGTCTACCACAGCTGATCAATAAGTCAACCATGCTGAATTATTAAGTCTACCACTACAGATTATTAAGTCTACCACCACAACAGATAATTAAGTCTACCACAACAGATAATTAAGTCTACCATAACGGATTATTAAGTCTACCACAACAGATAATTAAGTCTACCACAACAGTAAATTAAGTTTACCACCACAAGTTAATAAGTCTACCACAAAAGATGATTAAGTCTACCACCACAACAAATAGTTAATTCTACCACTACAGATTAGTAAGTCTACCACAAGGGATAATTAAGTCTACCACCACTAAATGATAAGTCTACCACCTCTAAAGACTATTAAGTCTACCACAGCTGATCAATAAGTCTACCATGCTGAATTATTAAGTCTACCACAACAGATTATTAAGTCTACCACCACAACAGATAATTAAGTCTACCACAACAGATAATTAAGTCTACCACCACAGATTAATAAGTCTACCACAACAGATAATTAAGTCTACCACTACAGTAAATTAAGTCTACCATGTGAGCGGTAGACTTATTCGCTTTTGGCGGGAAGCTCATTAATGGCAGTTTCGTAAATACGTTTTTTGTTATCAAAGAAAATAAGGGCAAATCGGGTGTTAAAAAATTTTCAAGGTCGTTCTAGTAATTATGAAACTTTAGAGTCAAAATAGTCAAAAACTCATTTATTAAGATCATTCTAGTAATCCTCCCTAAAATATATACAGCAAAGTTCGCACAACTAGAAGACGTTTAAAGTATATATAAACAAATGGAAAGTTCTTCGAAATAAAAATACAAAATTAATAGAAGAAAATGCTAACAAAGGCAAGATAATTCGTACACTAAAGTATCTAAGGTAGCACACTAACAAATTTGTCAACCATCTTCTGACCTTCTTAAGTGTAAATAAATGGAAAAGTCTTCGAATAAAAGAAAACTAGAAAAGGAATAACAAAAGGCGAAACAATAATAAGCTCTTAACACAGATACAAACGCCCACAAAAATAAAAAATAAGACCAAGAAGAAGAAGTAACACATTATGATAGATTCAAAGCATTATTCTTCTGATCACGATGATGATGAAACATCAACATGTCGCTACCGTAACTCTCTCTATCATCTTCGCTTCCACCATTGATAAAAATAGTCGACGACGAATTCAACGGTGTCGAGCTATTTGAAGAAGTTCCCGGTAGCATTGATGAACTGAAATCCCAACCGGCTTTGAAGTTCTCACCGTCATTCATTTCGTCAGAGACAAATCCGGCGGATGAGTTGTTTCCGGTTAGATGGACTTGGTTTATAGATTGGTCACTTGAACCGGTATAATTGAGATAATTTTCCCTGTATTCTCCATTGTTTTGCCATTGAACCGATGGTGTCGAGTTGAGCAAACCAGTGAAACTGTTTGGATCAGTATTTAGGTCGTTTTGAAGCTGTTGGTTTGGTTGGTACGATTCGGTCTGAATGTTGTTGAGAGAGGCAATGAGGTGATTCAAGATCCCGGGATTAATATTTGAAGTAGTGAAATCTAATGGAGTAGTCATCGGTTGTGACATAGATGTGAAGAGAGATGAGGTAAGTAACGAAGAGAGCTGAAGAAGATAAAAGCACAGAAACATAGTGAAGAACTTCGATTTGGAAAACCTTTGATTACTAAATATATTGAGAGATGCAAACAAATACACATCCTTTCACAAACCTAATGGGCTTTGATGATGCAAACAAATACACATCCTCTAAATGAAGTTTACTTCGCATAAATCGATTATTTTCAATGATTATTCGAAACCTTATACCAAAACTTATTCTAAACATTCAAAACGTATAATATATTCACAAGTTAACACTTTTATGCAAATTTGACATTTTAAATATAAAAATGATAAACCCTAACTTTAACCCTAAAGCGTAAAAACATGTTTGTAACCTATGATGTACCTTATTTGGTAACTCTTTGTTTAGTATAGTATGTATTTCATTCATAACCTAATTTTTCTAAGTATGTTTAATTTTGTGAAATTTTATTTTTCATACTTCACAATTGTTTATAGTAGGGTCATCAATCAAAAAATTTTATCAAATTTTTTTTTGTTAATTTATAAATTTAATTTTAAAATATAATTATATAGTAGACTGCTGTGGTAGTCTACTAAACCACAAAAGTAGTTTTCATCACCTAATTTATCTAAGTAGGTTTAAGTATGTTTAATTTTGTGAAATTTTATTTTTCATACTTCACAATTATTTATATTAAGGTCATCAATCAAAATTTTTTATCAAAATATTTTTTGTTAATTTAAATTTAAATTTAAAAATAATTATATAGTAGACTGCTTTGGTAATCTACTAAACCCCCTCCAGTAGACTTCTCATGGAGTCTACGCGTTGATTTCCTGACGGAAGTCTACTGGTAGACTTCTATATTACTCAGCAGACTTCTCTAGGGTTAAAACAGTCATTATACCTCCGTTTTATTGTTTGGTGATAAAGGATGTAGTTGTAATTTCACTACCCCTTTGAGTTATTTTTCTCAAACATGAGATATGTGGGTTACACTTGTATTTCAAATCAATTTAGGGGTCATTTTTAGTAACTTTCCCTAAATAATGTTTTAATTTAGAAAAATTAAAGAATTTAATGTTTTCTTAATTTGTGTGTAACATCCTTAAAAATCAACTATTCTGATAAAGATGGAGTAATAGATTTTTTTAAATTTTAACACACCAATTAAAGAAGATAAATTTTGAGAAATGCCATATTTCAAAATCTTTGCAAAAATGACATTTTTTCAAGATTATTTATTTATTATATTATTTATGTTTGGGTTAATTATGTTGCATTAGGGTTTAGTTTTGATGGTTTACAATTTTAAGATTTAGGCCTTAAAATTCTATAATTTGTGGTATTTATGCAAATGTACAACTTATTGTGGTAATTTAAAAAAATGGCACATCAAAATTGATAGTTTTGCAATTGTCCCATTAAAAATTAAGAAGATTTTATTGTTTTCTAGACAAAAGCATCAATTATTATCTATTTAAAAATAATTTAACTAATAGAAAAATAATTTACATAATTTAAACATACTTTAACTAATAAAAACTAACTATTTACATAAAAAAAAATGAGAACACCACTTAAACGAGGGAGTATTATACAACTCTAGTAAATGAGGGAGTAAAATACAACTACGACATTCTGATGTATTGCGTTTTTGACGTATTCTAACCAATGTTTTCAATAGTTTTTCGAGTCTTTTCTATGTCTTTAGAATTTTTTCAGGTTTAAACACGTTTGGATGGAGTCTAAGGCAAAATAGCAAGGATAAGAAGAAAAAGAGCAGAAAATGGTCAGAAGTTTGGCATTCGTTGAGTGACTTTCCGCCATTGGGTCGAGCTGAAATTTAAACACAAGACAGAGAGTCGCGTTAGCTTTCATTTGGAAGTAATATGAAGTTATTCCAATGGTGGGATCGAAAGTTATGGGAGTTTTAGTGAAGACATGTCAGTCTGCCTTAACCGACCGGTTTGCTGGAAATTAACCTATTTTGACTCGGTTTGAACCAAAAACGTGATTTAGCCTATTTATTCTAATTTTTAGCCATTGTTTAGGCTACGCTTTATTTTCTATCAGACTTTTTGTTTCTAAGCTTTTGGGGGAGAAGATCTCTAACCCTATTGACAATTCGGAGAAGATTTCTAAACCCTTTTGTTTATCTATTGATTTTCTTATGTCTTTCATGAATTCTTCTTATGATTTGATTTCTATCATGTCTGAGTAGTTTTCTAATTGGGTTTTAGGGTTTCAAAGGGATTTCAGGGTTTGATTGATGTTGATATAGGGATTGATAACTTGGTTTCTTCATCTAGGTTGTTCGTATTGCTGGAACTTGATTAGTTACCTTGTTTCTAATCTTAGGTTGTTTAACGCATCAAAAGTGTTTGTTTAAAAGCCTAAAGTAACTTATTTGAGCAAAGCATCCCTAGCCAACGAAAGCTGATGTTAGGGTGTTTTGTGAACATATCAAAGTTGACCATAATGCATGTTTAACCTCTTGAATTCAAACGACAGTTTAGGATCTTAGGTTGTTAGGCATAGTAATTGATGATACGACAGTAGATCAATTTGATTTTGTGATTTGAGTTCTAGAACGATTACTACTGCTTTCCCTGACAATTTATCTATTTCTGAATCCCTGAATCCCTGTGAATTTCCTAATGCCTAATGCTTGTTATTCATAAGTTTACATATTATACTTGCTATTTTCATTTACATATTGCAATTCACAATCATATTTTTGTCTTACCTTAGTTTCATTCTCATAAATTCGTAGTGTGATACTTGGTCCTTGTGGATTTGATCCCTGCATTACTACAACCATTTGCTGTGCACTTGCAGTAGTTATATAAGGTTAAAACCTGTGTTATCACATTCTAATCCAATATTCCAAATGCCATTTTTTAAATTAATTTATTCATTATATTATTTATGTTTGAGTTAACTATATTGTATTATGGTTTAGTTTTGAGGGTTTAAAGTTAGTTAGGTGTCAAAATATTTTTTAAGATTTAGGCTTTAAAAATCCATAATTAATGATATTTTCGCAAATGAACAACCAATTGTGGCATTTGTGCAAAGTGACACACCAAAAGTAGTATTTTTGCAATTGTCACAAAAAATCACATTACAACAACATTGATTTTCTTGAAGACTAAATTATGTTTAAAACATACAATTGACATTAATGGAATTTTGGAATTTTATCCCACTGGAAAGAACACTTTATTATAGTTATGAAAAAAGGAAAAAAACATGAACATGTTTTTTTTTTTAATAACATGAAAAGAGTTATTTAATTACGAGCAACAACAACGGTATGTAGAAGTTTTAGGAGGAAGTCCTTCCGATAGAATGCAAATACCATTTTTATAAGACAATCCAATACAATGTTTATAGCAGTCGTGATGCAAGAAACTTTCGGTACAATCTTGTCCACAGATCGGAATAGCAGCTTGTACGCCAATTCCCATTTCAACTACCAAAAGTGAGAAGAATAAAAATATATGAATAGAATTTTGGAAAGGGATACAAAATTTTATCAAAAAAAGGGATACAAATTTTTATATGTAATAGTAAAAAATGCATTATATAGAAGAAACTTATACCAGAGAAATGGCCACCATAGCAAAAAAAGTGCATGTAACCATCAATTTGGAGGAACCCATTTCAAAGCTCTTTCTACCACTCGGTCTTTTTTTAATAAAAGAAGATATAGTTTTTTTTTTTTTGGGTCACAAAAGAAGATATAGTTTGATTTATACTAATTGAGCATGAATCTGACCTATTTATAGTTACATAAAAAAACTCATAACCTTAGCAACTTTGTGACATTGCCTCTATTTTCACCCTAAAAATAGAGTGCCTCAAAAATTGATTAGAGGTATTCCAATTGTTACTTCTACTCTAAACAAGAATATTCCACATATATATATATTATTTATTTATTTATTTATTTATTTCTACTTTGTTTCTTTTAGAATAATGTGGGTTTTTAACGAAATCAATGTCTTTGGAGTGTGAGATTATGAGATTATAAGGAGTATAGGATGAAGAGAATCAATGATGATGATGACGAAAAGAGAATAAAGTATTGTGGAGAAGATTGTGTTGTACTAGATTAAAGAACAATGGAGGCATACAAGAGTTTATATAGATTACAAAGATAACCTAGGGACTTAGGGTTTCTCCTAAAACAGACCTATTTAATGTCTTTGTATTTTGATGGGCTTCAAGCCTTTTTATTCTTCTTCTTTTCAACACTCCCCCTCAAGCTTAGCTAGAGAATAGAAGATATGACAAGCTTGGAACCATAAGTCTACCTCATTAAAAACCTCAGTAAAGAAAACCCTGTGGGACAAAACTTTACTAAGAGAAAAAGAGTATAGACCTTCTGGCCTGGGGAGTGAGTACTCATGTTCCTGATGGGTAGCTTTCACACTAACTTCACATTTATCCCTTTGTGATGATACAGTTTTCAACCTTCTGGTCATCAGTGTGGAGAGAGAGTAGCACTTCTACCAGATTACTTGTGAACTATCACTTGACTTCTCAAGTTCACAAGCCTCTCTCCGAAGCTCTTAGTGCTTATCTGAAATGACACAGCTGTTCTGATGATCACTTGGGACGGTGAGTTAGGCAGCTCTTTTCCACCAGGTACTTAAGAGTACTCGCTTAGGATCTTCTAGTCTTTAATCAGGTTGGTGAGTCCGAGCTTGGAGTGAATGAACTTGCAGACTCCAATGCTCGCAGCTTTAGTGAAGATATCAACCAACTGATCTGGGCTTTTTGTGTAGCAAGGTAAGATAACCTTCCTTTCTACCATTTCTCTGACCTTGTGGTAATCTAACTCCACATGCTTGGTTCTTTCATGAAACACTGAGTTTGATGCTATGTGAATAGCCGCTTGATTGTCGCAGTGCATGGTGATAGGATCCTTCTGGTTAACGCCTAAGTCCTTGAGAAGTTCTTTAAGCCATATCAACTCTGTAGTAAGCTTTCTCATGGCTCTATACTCGGCTTCAGCAGTTGATAGTGCCACTATCTTCTGTTTCTTTGTCTTCCAAGTGACTAAGTTGCCTCCTACGAATGTGCAATAACATGTAGTGGACTTCCTATCGTTCCTGTCTCCTGCCCAATCAGCGTCACAATAACCTACGATTTCGGTATCCTTGTTACAACCCATCCATATGCCTTGTCCGGGAGCACCTTTCAGATACTTGAGAATTCTCTCAACCACGTTCCAATGATGCTTCTTGGGGACTTGCATATGCTGGCTTACCTGATTCACAGCACAACAAATATCAGGACGTGTAATCGTGAGATAGATTAACTTACCAACTAGTCTTCGATAGAGTGGGGTCTTTGCCGGTTTAGAACCTAATTTACCTGTCAAAGATAACAAATCCAATGTATACTTCCTTTGAGATAGAAACAAGCCTTCCTTTGTTCTACATACTTCTATCCCAAGGAAGTATTTTAGTTCACCCAAATCTTTAATGTCAAAAACGGATTTGAGATAGAGTTTAGTGTCTTGAACACCTACCTTGTCATTCCCAGTAACGATAATATCATCAACGTATACTAGGATGACTACTATACCTTTTTGGCTCTTTGAAGTGAACAAAGAATGATCCAATTCAGATCTCTTGAACCCTTTTTGCCTTTAAGGTCGTACTCAGCTTGTGGTACCAAGCTCTTGGAGATTGTTTCAGACCATAAATCACTTTCTTAAGCTTCAGAACTTTGCCCGGAGCGCACAGAGAAGAACAACCGGGAGGTGGAGTCATGTATACTTCTTCTTCTACTTCACCTTGAAGAAAAGCATTCTTCACATCCATCTGCCATAAGTCCCATTCAAGGTTTGTAGCCAAAGAGAACACAACTCGTACAGTATGAAGTTTGGCCACTGGTGCAAATGTGTCTAGATAATCTTTCCCATATGTCTGGGTAAAACCTCTTGCCACAAGTCTTGCTTTGTACCTTTCCAGATCTCCATTACTCTTGTACTTCATGGTGAATACATACCTCGAGCTAACTGCCTTTTTTCCTTCAGGTAAATCGGATTCATCCCAGGTTTCATTAATCATCATTGCGTTGTTCTCTTCTCCAACTGCTTCTCTCCATACTTTGATCTCCATTGCTGCTTCATAAGTCTCAGGAATAAAGTTAGCATCTAATTTTCCCACGAAGGCTTGATGTTCTTCTGGAAATGATGCAAGAGAGCAAACAGCTTGTATTGGATGAGCTACTGAGTTGTTGTTGTAGTAGGTTTTTCTGTCGTTCCATTTAGACGGTTTTCTGTTTCTAGTACCTCTTCTCAGTCCTTGTACTAGCCCTTGTACCGGTTCAGGTTCAGCTTCAGGTTCATCTTCATCATGATCATGAACTGCCGGATGGTCTTGAAGCTCTTCTTCTTCTTCTTCTTCTTCTTCTTCTTCATCGTGAGAAGAGATAGAATCTGCTTCATCTTCTGTGTTTGTCTCCCCCTCATGCTCAGGATGGGGATGAACTTCAGCTTCTGGTAACGTCTGGACAGGAGCTTGTATTGCTTTGCTGTCTTCATGTAGATCGATACCCAGATTCTTCATCAGGTTCTAGAGGTTTGTAGCTCTATATGAGGCTGATTAGGATAAGTCTTTGATGCTTTCCCAATTTTTGTCTTCATAGAATTCTTTTCCTTCAATGAACTTCACATCTCTAGAGACCATCACTCGTCTAGTCTCTGGAATAAAACACTTGTACCCTTTCTGAGTATTTGAGTACCCAATAAACATAGCTTTGACACTCTTCGGTTTGAGCTTGTTTCTTAGGGCATCTGGAGTCATCACATAACACACACAACCAAACACACGTAAGTGATTAAGATATGGTTTGGTTTTATTTAGAACCTAAAACGGAGATAAATCATTCATGATCTGTGTCGGAATCCTGTTAATGAGATGATACGCCGTGATTACAGCATCTGACCAAAAATTTTTTGGAACATTGCTGTGAAACATCATGGCTCTAGTAATCTCCATCAGATGTCTGTTCTTCTTCTCGCTACACCATTCTGTTGAGGTGTATACGGACAGCTGGTTTGATGTATGATTCCATGCTTTGCAAGATGGTCTTTGAACGCATTACTCGTGTACTCCCCTCCGTTATCTGACCTGAAAATCTTAATACTTGCATTGTATTGATTAGTCACATAACTTTGGAAATTCTTGAATGCTTCTAAGACCCTATCTTTTGATGCAAGAAAAGTTACCCAAGTGTATTTCGATTTCTCATCTATGAATGTAACAAAATATTTATGGTTCTCTCTAGATGCGCAAGGAGATGACCAAACATCAGAATAAACAAGATCAAAACAATTTTCATAAACCACATTAGATTTGGGAAAAACTGAATGACTATGTTTTCCAAGAATACAAGTTTCACATTCAATAGTATGTTTTAACTTAACACTTGGGAACAACAAACTTAAAGCTTTAGAATTTGGATGGCCTAGTCTAGCATGCCATAAAACATTATTCGCTTCAGAAATAACAGAATGAAAAGCAATAGATAAATCAGCAGATAGTCTGGAGCTTGAGTTAAACTCTTCAAGGACATAAAGATCTCCTCTGGTTGCTCCCTTACCGATGATGATTCTGGAGCTAATATCCTGAAACCATACTTCATTAGGACTAAAGATAACCAAGCAATTTAAATCAGTAGCAATTCGTTTAACAGATACTAGGTTTGAAGTAAAATTCGGCATGTATAAAGCTTGAGACTCTTTACCAAATAGTTTCAGATTACCTAGACCTTTAACAGGAATTTTACTACCATTAGCTATGATTACATTTTCTAAAGCTGGAGTTATATTGCTAATCATGTTCTTATTACTAATCATATGATGACTTGCACCAGAATCAATGATAGTCGGTCTAACAGTGTTCGGTACAATTTCAGCATTTAAAGATATACCTGAAACCTTACCAGACCCTTTCAAGGCTTTGATGAGTGCATCAAGATCTGACTTCTTCACGTACTCATCCTGGACGGCGACAATGGTGGTGCTAGCTTCCTCAACTTTGTATCCGGAAGAACTTGAACCACCTCCTTTTGCAATCTCCTCTTCTTGGGAGTAGTTTGCCTTGGAGTCTTTGAACTTGCTCGGCTTGAGATGAGGATGCAGGATCCAACACTTTTCCTTGATGTGACCTTTCTTTTTGCAATGATCACATGATAGACTCTTCCTTTCTTTTGGCACCTTGTAGCTTACTTTGTTGGCAATGATTAGATCCTTGTCTTTCTTGCCTGAGAATAACTCGGAGGAACCATGTTCCTTCTGGAGTTGTGAGCATATGTCTTCAAGAGAGGGTAGTTTCTCCACTCGCAGGATGTGCTTGATCACGTCCTTGTATGATGAGTTTAAGGTGAGAAGTAGACCAAAAACTTGATCTTGTTCTCTCCTTTCTAACATCACGGTAGGATCTTTTGTAGATGGCCTTAGCATCTCATACTCGGCCCAGAGTGATTTGAATCTACCAAAGTGCTCAGAGAAATCCATCTCTTTCTGAGCCAAGTCATTAATCGCCTTCTTAACCTCATACACACGACTAAGGTTAGATAGGTTACCATAAATCTTCTGTAGCGAGTCCTAGAGTTCTTCCTTAGGCTTGAGTTCTGCATCACCTTTAGCCTCGATCTCTTTGGTAGAATACTTCTGCTTGACGACATGGTTCCATAAACCACATCCGCGTAGATAGGTTCTGAGAGTACGAGTCCATAAGAGATAGTTTATCTCTTTGAGGATAACGAGCTTCTGCTTGGAATCTTCCTTAGTCTCCATTGAACAATTTTGGATAGGGCAGAGACAAGATTAGGGTTTTATCGAATAGAAAAGAGAAACTAGATTTCAGAGATTAGGGTTTTGCAGAAAACGAGATTAGGAGCTTAAAGCTCTGATACCATGTGAGATTATGAGATTATAAAGAGTATAGGATAAAGAGAATCAATGATGATGATGACAAAGAGAGAATAAAGTATTGTAGAGAAGATTGTGTTGTACTAGATTAAAGAACAATGGAGGCATACAAGAGTTTATATAGATTACAAAGATAACCTAGGGACTTAGGGTTTCTCCTAAAACGGACCTATTTAATGTCTTTGTATTTTGATGGGTTTCAAGCCTTTTTATTCTTCTTCTTTTCAACATGGAGGATGATGAACCAATAACGCTTCCGGACAGTCTTTGTTTCAGAGTCTTTGATGAAATTTCGATAAGCTTGCTTGGGAGACTGCTCAATCCCGATTGCCATTCCATGGCAAGAATGGACGATGTTGATTTCCTCTCATCTCTTGAAGTATGGGTTCGTATTCGCAACATTCCAAGCAACCACTACACCATCGAAACCATGTACACACTTGGTAAAGACATTGGTCATGTTGAAGAAATCGCATATGATCCGAAAGTGTCTCAACCCAAAGATTATGTGCGTGCAAGAATCTGTCTTAACATCAACAACCCAGCTCGCAGCACGAAGGACCTGAATATACCTTTCGGGTAAAACGGTAGTCATCTCTTATGAATACGAGAAGATAAGAAGGAGATGTTTCCACTGTCTCCACTTAACCCATGAAAAATCTATGTGTCCCTGGTTACGCAAGAACATACCAAAACTCACTGGTCCTCCTTAAGCTTTGATGGTGGGAGATAGCTCTAAAGGGAACAGAACAGCCGAGACTAGAATTGCTACTCCTATGCTTGATGCTCCTCCTGGCTTTCCGCCTCTGTTTGATCAATTACCTAAACAAGATCAGTGTATGGCAATGCAATACATCTCTCACTCTGACAATACGGAGAGAAATGAGAGGATTCAAAGAGTACAACAATCTATTTTGGACGAACCACGAGAGGATGCGGTTCAGTTTCCAAAAATTACAACTATTGTCGACAAGGGTAAGGGTCATGTCTTTGGCTTTGAAGAGGTGAGCTCAAAACTCATGAGACCGAGCCAAAAAGGTCACCTTCCCTTGGCTTCTCCCCCTAAACATGAGATCCATAGTGACTATGGCTGTGACGCTGAACATAGCTTTACTTCTCTTTTCAATGCTCAAGGTTCTACGGTTTTTAAACTTGGAACTTCTTCGAAGATTCCAGGTTCTGGTAACCTTGCATTGGAAAAAGCTCAACGTCAAAAAGTAAACAAAAAAGTAAGTATATTGTGGGTTTGCAAAAAAGTTTGGGTTATGATAAGATTGTCATTGTTGAGCCTATTGGTTTAAGTGGAGGCTCAGCGGTGATGTGGAAAAAGAGTTAGGAAGTAGAGGTTCTAGTTGCGGATAATCGGATCATTGATTTAAAAGTTATATTGGGTTTGATGTGTTTTTTTCATTACTTGTGTCTATGGAGAGCTAAGTAAAGGGGAAAAGACAAGTGGTATGGGACCGACTTTCTCATATCGAAATGCAGAGGGATGAAGCATGGATTCTAGCAGGGGACTTTAATGAATTGATGAACAATGATGAGAAAGTTGGTGGTACGGTTCGAAATGAACCATCCTTTTGGAATTTTTGGGACATGGCAGTTAATTGTAAAATCAGAGAGATTAGAAGATCAGGAAATAAGCTGTCATGGGGTGGTTGGAGAGACAACATTTGGGGGCAATGTCACTTAGACAGAAGCTTCGGGAATGATGCCTGGTTTCCAAGAGCGCAGATGGAATACTTGGAGTTATAGGGCTCGGACCATCGCTTCTACTTTGATAAAAGAATGGTGAAAAGAGATGGTTTAGAAGAGGTGATTTCTCGAGGTTGGCTTGGCACCTCTGAGATGAATAACCTGTCAGTTTCATATAGGATTAAAAACTGCAGAGAATAAATTGCTCAATGGAAAAAAAACAGCGTCCATACATTCTGGTAATAGAATACATGTCCTTAAATCGGCTTGGGAAAAGGAGATATCGAAGACGAATCCAAATAGGCAACTAATTATGCGGGTTAAGCTGGATTTAGCCGAAGCTTACAAAGAAGAAGAGCAGTTTTGGAGTCAAAAATACAGAGAGGACTGGCTTAAAGAGGGTGATAGAAATACAAGGTATTTTCACAGTTGTGTGAAAGGGAGAAAGATTCAGAATCTCATTCTGATGTTACAAGATGAAAATGGTATGGAATGGTTCTCGGAAGGCTCTAAAGGTGATGTAGCAGCTTCTAGTGTTAAAGGGAGTAGTGCTCCGGGTGAAGATGGACTTACCGGCATCTGCATATTGTTGGGCCAAGCTTAACGGCAGAGATTCAAGAATTCTTCAGATGAGCAATTATCCCTCCTGGATGGAACCATACCCAACTGTGTCTCCTTTCTAAGATTACCAAGCCAGCGATGATGAAAGACATGAGACCGATCAGTCTTTGCTCAGTACATTACAAGATAATCTCGAAGATCATAAGCAGTAGACTAAAACAAATTCTCCCATCTATTGTTTCAGACACTCAAGGTATAGTCTGAAAACCAATGATTCGATCGCTGAGAAATGTATTGCCATTAAAATCGATATATCGAAGGCTTATGATAGAGTGGAATCAATTTTTTTGGAGATTCTCATGGAAAAGATGGGATTTGACAGAATATGGATCCGATGGGTGATGTCATCGAAAATCACATGGTTTTATCAAACCAGAACGTGGTATTCGACATGGTGATCCCCTATCTTCCTTCCTCTTTATTCTCTGCATAGAAGCATTGGTCAATTGTTTGAACGTTGCAGAATGTAAAGGAAGACTTCATGGGTTCATCACCTTTTGTTTGCGGATGATAGCCTCTTATTATGTGATGCGTCGGTAGAAGAGAGTACATAAATCTTAGCTTGTCTCAAACTCTATGGTGATGCTTCTGGTCAAATGATTAATCAACAAAAGTCATCGATTATTTTTGGGAACTGAGTTGACAACAACCGAAAGAACGCGATCAAGTCTGTCCTTGGTATAGATAAAGAAGGCGGCGAAGGATCATACTTAGGACTGCCGGAGAATTTCAGTGGATCGAAAAGGAAATTGCTTCAACCCATTCAAGAGAAATTATAGTCCTGGCTCAATGGCTGGTACGCCAAGTCCTTATCTCAAGGTGGTAAGGAAGTGCTTTTAAAATCAGTCTCCCTTGCACTACTGGTGTATGCAATGTCATGCTTTAAGTTATCAAAAGACCTTGCCAAAGGTTAACTTCAACTATGACAGAGTTTTGGTGGAGTAGTGGTCCTAACAAAAAGAAGATCTCATGGGTGGCATGGCAAAAGCTTTGTAGGAAGAAAGAAGAAGGTGTTCTTGGCTTTAATGATATAAGCCGGTTTAACCAAGCTCTCTTAAGTAAACATGCATGGCGAATTCTTGAAAACCCAAATTCTCTCTTATCTCAAATCCTAAAACAGAGATACTTCAAGAATGTGAGTTTCTTAGATTGTGGAGCTGGCCAACAACCCTCTTACGCATGGTCAAGCATTCTCCATGGGAGAGAATTACTCAAACGCGGTTTGGTGAAGTCGATCGGTAATGGTGAAGAAAATTTGGTTTGGACAGATAACTGAAATTTTGATTATATTCCACGAACCCCAATAGAATGACAAGGTATAATTGATTTCACACTCAAGGTCTCATATTTGATTCTTCCTCACACGGGACGATGGAATGAAGTCCTTATCAGGCAGTTGTTTTTTGAAAAGGATGCGAGATACATCTTGAAACTAAAAACATCTCCTCTATTTCAAGATACATTCATATGGAGTTTCTCGAAGAATGGTGTTTACACTTCTCAAAGTGGTTATAGACTAATTGAATCTGATCCAGAAACTCAAGGAGCTACGACTACTACGCTTCCACCAATAGAGAGAAAATTGTGGTCAAGCCTTTGGAAGATAAAAGCAACCCCAAAATTGACATATTTTTGGTGGAGAGCTCTAGCAGGGGCGCTAGCTATATCGAAAAGACTACAAAGCAAAGACATACCAATAGATCCGATATGTACTTCCTGTCTCACAGACGTTGAATCGATTTTTCATGTGTTGTTTTATTGCAAGGTGGCTAAAGAAACGTGGGAACTATCAGGCATTCCTCTGCCTCCATCTGTTTTCTTGCTTACATCAGTCTTCTTAAACCTTCACCATCTTCTCTGTTGCAGTAAAGACGAACACTTAGAAACCCCTACACGCCTTATATTTTCCTGGATACTATGGCAAGTGTGGAAAGCGAGGAACAAATTTGTGTTTGAGAAATTTTGATTTGACTCATCATCGATTTACACGAAAGCAAAAGAGAAGGCAGAGATTTGGTTACGAATTAACTTACCGGGTCAAAGTGAAAGGAACTCGACATCACAACATATAGAAGCTACGTCAATATGGCTTAAACCTCCGCAAGGTTATCTCAAGTGTAATGTGGGAACCTCTTGGATTAACAACCATATGAACAGCGGGGCGTCTTGGTTGGTACGTGATCATCTGGACAAGCCGATATTCCATAGTCGTAGAGCCTTCTCAAAGGTGGGATAAAAACTGGAAGCCGAACTTTAAGTTTTTTGTGGGCAGTGGAGGGTCAAGTTAACTTGCACATCAAGAAAGTGACGTTTGAAGTTTCATCAAAACACATGGAGGAAGCATGTCGTAACCCTCACTTCTTTTTGAGGTTTAGGCATGTATTATCTTCCATCTTGAATCTTCTACACTCTCTTGAATCCTGGAGTAGTGTAGCTATAACTACAGCTGGGAATTTATGCGCAGACGCCATTGCGACTAGTGTTACGAAGGATCTCCGCCATCAATCGTATGTTGCTCGCGATGGTCCTTCATGGCTTTGTGTTCTCATGGAGGCAGAGGCCGCTGCTTGACATGAGAATATTTTATATCCAATTTCTGATCGTAAGTTGATGATGGTGCTTACCATCCAAGGTTGGGGGATCCCTCATCATCCTGAACTTGAAGCTTTGTCGTTTATGGTTGTATGACACCTATTGGTGCCCTTTTGAATATTTGTTTCCGGTTTAATAAAAACATTCTTCAGCGTTAAAAAAATGGTTTTTGTTATGAATAAGAGAAGAAGAAAAAGAATTGGTGTATCTTATTCCATAGAAAACAAAGGTAAAAATATGATATAATAACTTGGAGAGGAGTAATAACTTGGAGAGGAAGTCTAACTTGGAGAACAAGCTATAACCTTCTAGATTATGAGCTTCTAATGGGCATCCACTAATTGGGTTTATAACACTCCCCTTGGATGTCCATTATAGCAAATGTAATCCTAATACGCATAAGATGCTACCTCATTAAAAATCTTACTAGAAAAACCTAGTGGAAAAAACCATGGTTAAGGAAAAAAGAGTGCAACGCGTATTTACTCCCCCTGATGACTACATGACTTGAGATCTTTGAGACGACGTTAGCTTTTTGAAGTTAGCAGTTGGATGTGCCTTTGTAAAGAGATCTGCCAGATTCTCACTTGAACGGATCTGCAAGACACGTACATCTCCATTCTTCTGTAAATCATGGGTGAAGAAGAAATTTGGTAGAATGTGCTTCGTTCTATCGCCTTTGATGTATCCTTCCTTGAGTTGTGCTATGCAAGCTGCATTATCCTCATACAAAAACTGTTGGAGCTTCTTTTCCCGTAGATATACCGCAATCTTCTCGTATGTGCAGAATTACAGATAGTAACCATATGCATTCGCGGCTAGCTTCATGTATAGCTAAAATCTCTGAATGGTTGGAAGAGGTAGCTGCGATAGTTTGCTTCATCGAACGCCAAGATATGGCTGTTCCGCCGTATGTGAATACATATCCTGTTTGTGATCAAGCAGTATGTGGATCAGATAAAAACCCTGCATCTGCAAAACCAATTAAGTCTTCCTTTGACGTGTTAGAAAAGAATATACCCATATCTTTTGTACCCTGAAGATATCAAAATATATGTTTAATCCCATTCCAATGCCTTTGAGTTGGACATGAGCTAAATCTTGCCAACAAATTTACCGCAAAGGATATATCGGGTCTCGTATGGGTAGCAAGGTATATAATTGCTTCTATTGCACTTAAGTATGGTACTTCAGGACCAAAAATTTCTTCATTATTTTCCCTCGGGCATAAGAGATCTTTTTCAACAACAAGTGCTCTTACAACCATATGGCTACTCAATGGGTGTGCTTGATCCATATAAAACTTTTTAAGTACTTTTTCAGTGTATGTTGTCTGGTGCACTAAGATTTCATTCTTAAGATGCTCAACCGTATTATCTACGGTATTACGCCTTTAGAGGTAGTTTTCCTCGTATTTGTAGTTTTAAAGTCTTAACAGGAAATTCAAGGAAAAAGGATAAAAAAGAGTCAAATTAGGTGTAAACCAAACCACAGAAACTTTCATAAGCCAAAGACACTATCAAGAACCAAGAATTCACAAGATACAACATTCTACCGAATTGGACAAAACGTATACGCCAGAAGTTTAGCAGTGAACAAAGGATCAAACCGATTTGGAATTGAATGAAACTTGGTGTGAAGATAGATCTTTGAGTCAAATTTACAATGAAGTTGGAATCATCTCAATTGGAGCTATGAGCAGGAAGATAAACCAGAATTACTGAGTACATGTCTAACTGCCTCGAAGCTGAAGCGAGTCCAATTTCGGACCAAATACCGGTCTGCACCGTCGCCCGATATTTCAGCCATTTTCAGGATACGAGATGGGTCATTTAAACCCCAGTACCGGTCACGAAATTGGCCCGATACTGTGACCAATATTGAGGCAGTTTCGACGTAAAAAGTCCGTTTTGTCCTAAACAAAACCCTAAGAAGACCCTAGGCCTATATATACTTGTTTTTAGCCTCTTGTTAGGGGTGTGCCGAAATATTTAGAGTATTTTAACAGATAGGAACAGCCAGCACGAGTTCTCTTGGTGTTCTTCATTAGATTTGGATTCTAGAGCAATCCGGTGGATGAATTCGCTTTGTATCTCGATATAGAGAAGATTCCTTTTACCCTTTACTCTTTAATTCAAGTTTATCTATTATGAATTCATCATCTATCTTGTGTTTTTCGTGCACCATGTTTGAATAGTTCTCTTTGTTAGGTTGTAGAAAGATCAAAGAGTTCATGAATTGTTAACTCTTGTCGAATGAACTAGGGACAATCTATTACGTTCTTCATCTTTACTTGCTCTTAATGCATGATTGCTTTTCTGATCAACTAGCATCTGATTTTAGATTGATATACTCTCCAAAAGCTTGTTATATTGTCTGAACTAGTATTTGATGAGCTAGGCGTCTTAACAATTCGAAAGGTTAGTTAAGGAGTTTAGTGAACAATTGAATCTTGAACTTACTGCGTGTTTTCTTCTTGTAATAACCTGCGATATTTGAGTCTATTAGGAAGTTAAAACATAGTAATCTAAGCCACGACAGTGGGAGGATTATACATCCGTGATTTGAGTTCTAGAACACATCTTTCTAAAAGGTCCCTATAATTCGATATGTTGTTTAATGATCCATGAATCTCTGCGATTGATCTACTTGCCTACCGTTTGTTTACCTTGAATTCCAATCATAATTTTACTTAGTTATTTTCGTGCCCTATTCCCTCTAAAAACCAAAACCATATTTCTTGTTTTAGCTTTGATTTTATTCCTAAGAAGTTTGTAGTACAAATTCGAGGTCTCTGTGGATTCGATCCCTAAATACTACCGTGATTGCTGTGCACTTGAAGTTATATTTAGTGGTTAAAACTTTGACCTACATCAAGTTTTTGGCGCCGTTGCCGGGGACCTTTGATATTTTGTCTACAAGCTTTGGACTAAAATCTAGTCTAAAACGTTTTTCTTTTACTTTGCTAATTTAGTTTTTGTTTTTCTTTATTTTTGGTTGTTTCAAGGGGATTGTTTGAGCAAGTATGGCAAGTTTAGAGCATAACCAGCAGCCACTACAACCTCATCAACCGTTTGGAGAAGCCGAATTTGCACATCAAGGTCTCGAGAGAATCCAATACCAACCGGTTAAATTAGAGCAAGGTTTTGACGAATTTTGTCATGACTTCGACATGGAACGGCTGGCGCCTAACCATGAGACCATGGGAGACACCTTCTCATCGTCAACACTCCTCATAGACCGAAACCCAATCCACCTTGCACAGCAAGATGTGGACTTCGAGATTAAACCTCGCGTTATCTCCCTTGTGAAGCAAGCTCAATACTACGGTCTTCCACAAGAAAATCCTTTGGATCATATTGATTCCTTTGAGGATCTATGCGGAGCAATTAACACCAATGGAGCTCCTTTAGATCATCTTAGATGTCGTCTTTTCTCTTTCTCTTTAGCGGGGGACGCATTTCGATGGATGAAATCGCTTGCACCTCAATCGATAACATCATGGAGAAATTACAAGCAAGCATTCCTTGAAAAGTTCTTCACCAAGAAGAAGTTAAGTGCATTAAGGAACAAGATTTCGGGTTTCCAACAAGGCCCTATTGAACCTTATCACGAGTGTTTGGAACGTTACAAGGAGTATATAAGAGATTGCCCACAACATGGTTTCGCAGAAGCTAGACTGTGGAACATTTTCTATCAAGGAATTAATAGAGAACACAAGAGATTTCTCAACATTTGCTGTAGAGGGAACTTCATGCAACAATCCGTGAGTGAAGCGAAGAATTTAATAGACAACCTAGCTGTTAGTGATAGCATGATTCAACCAAGCTATGATGAGACTGTTAAAGCAATCAACATCGCTCTTACAGAACTTACGGAGATCAAGGTAATGGTTTCTCAAATTCTCAAGAATACCATGCAACCTAAGACACGTGAAGTGGTTACAGCCCCTTGTGAAGAATTCAACCAAGATTCGTTGGAGATTTTTTGGCATGTAACCTAAAGGAAGTAGGCTACATAGGCGCGCAATACCAAAATCATGGAACTAGGTATCACGACCCTCATTACGGTTCTAGAGGACGTCTTTATGCTCATCAAAACGTGCCCCAAGAGACCTATACTCAACCTAAACGGCAGTTTGCTAGTGGAATTCAACGCACGCCTTCGACTGGTTTCAAAGGCGCTGAATCAAAAGAAATTTCGGAAGACAATTTTGAATCTTTGATTAATGGATTTCACTATGAATTCGAAGAATTTAAAAGGGAGATTCATACCAGGATGGATGTATTGGGACAAGATATTAACAACAAGATAGAAGAAATTTCATCTCATGTTAAGCGAATCGATCTCCAAATTGCCTATATTGCTGGTACCATTGGGAAACCGGATGGTTTTCTTCCTGGAAAGGTTGAGGTGAACCCAAGAGGTGAACATGTGAAGGCCATAACATTGAGAAGTGGAACGCAACTGGATGAAGTATTAATGCCAAAAGAAACCGAAGAGAACATTGTCATTGAGGTGCTAGAAGAAGATAAAGCCCCTGATACAGAAGTTGTCCACGAAACTCCAGAAGAATTCGAGATTCCACCAGAGGTAACTCGTGTTTACAAGCCTAAAATACCATTCCCAAGTGCCTTGAAAAAGCCAAAGAAGGAGAAGGAACAAGCTAAGCTAAAAGAGCTTGTAAGCCAACTCACCATACGGTTACCATTTGTTGATACTTGTATGATTATCCCTGCTCTGAGGAAGTATATGAAGAGCATCTTAACCAGCAATATAATTTTAGAGGAAGGTGTGATGTTGATCACCCAAGAGTGTAGTACAAGACTTCAAGACTAAGGATTTCAGAAATTAGAAGATCCGGGCAGTTTTGTGCTTCCATGTGAGATTGGAGGTTCCACTTTTGAGCGTTGTCTATGTAATTTGGGATCAAGTGTCAACTTGATGCCATACACAGTAGCTAAACGCCTCAGTATTACCAACTTCAAGCCTACAAAAATCCAGCTAGTGTTTGCGGATCATTCGGTAAAACGCCCGGCTGGCATTATAATCGACTTATAAGTAATTATTGGAGATTGTTGCATTCCGGCAGATTTTGTCGTATTGGAGTTAGATCAAGAGCCTCGAGATCCTATAATCCTTGGACTTCCTTTCTTAGCAACCGCTGGAGCTATGATTGACGTAAAAGGGGGAAAGATCAAGCTGAACCTAGGAGATCTTATACTAAATTTTGAAGTCGACGAAGCTTTGCAAAAACCAACAATAGATGGAAGTGCTTTTTGGGTGGATCAATTGAGTGAAGCATCTGGTGAGATATTTGAGGAACTCATTTTCAACGACCCTTTGGAGATAGCCTTGACAAGAATCAAAGGAGAAGATGGATATTTAGAAGGAGAGACTAATGAGTATACTAAAACACTCGATTCAGCAAGAACATACGATAAGCTATTAACCCACTTTGCATCGGATGAGGAAATAAACGAAGCTACATCACCCATGACTCTGCCTAAAGGATTAAAAGATCCTTGGAGTGAGTTAAAAGCCCCTAAAGTCGAACTTAAGGAGCTCCCTGTTGGACTTAAGTATGCATATCTCGGTAAAAATCAAACTTATCCTGTGATTGTTAATTCTAATTTGAGTGATATCGAATCAGACTTACTTTTTTGTGAGTTGAGAAAGCACAGGAAAGCTCTAGGATATTCTCTTGGAGACATCACAGGAATATCCCTGGATTTATGTATGCATAGGATCATACTCGAAGATAAATCTGCATCCTCCGTAGAACATCAAAGAAGATTGAACCCGAATCTCAAAGATGTTGTAAAAAAGGAGATTATAAAACTTGTAGATACAGGAATTATTTATGCTATTTCAGATAGGACGTGGGTAAGTCCAGTCCATGTAGTCCCCAAAAAGGGAGGATGATCATCGAATGTGTATCGATTACAGGAAGCTTAATGCAGCAACTCGGAAAGATCATTTCCCTCTTCCCTTTATAGATCAAATGCTCGAATGCCTTGCTAATCATCCTTACTATTGTTTCCTAGATGGATATTCAGGGTTTTTCTAGATTCCGATTCATCCGGATGACCAAGAGAAGACTACGTTTACATGCCCCTATGGTACATTTGCTTATCGAAGGATGCCATTTGGATTATGTAACGCCCCAGCCACATTCCAGAGATGCATGATGGCGATTTTCACGGATCTAATAGAAGACATAATGGAGGTATTTATGGATGATTTTTCTGTTTATGGCTCCTCCTTCGAAGCTTGTTTGTCAAATCTTGGCAGGGTTTTACAACGATGCGAAGATAAACATCTGGTTTTGAATTGGGAGAAGTGTCACTTCATGGTGAGAGACGGAATTGTCCATGGACATAGAATATCCGAGAAAGGAATCGAAGTTGATAAAGCCAAGATAGAAGTGATGGTCAGTTTGCAACCTCCATCAAACGTTAAGGGTGTACGGAGTTTTCTAGGGCACGCCGGGTTCTATAGGAGATTCATAAAAGACTTCTCCAATATTGCTCGACCTCTTACAAGACTGCTGTGCAAAGAAACCCACTTCGAATTCGGTGAAGATTGTCTCATTGCTTTCAATAAGATTAAGGAGGCACTTATAAGCGCTCCAGTTGTACAAGCTCCGGATTGGGGACAACCATTTGAGATCATGTATGACGCAAGTGACTATGCAGTTGGAGCTGTGCTAGGTCAAAAGAAGGATAAGAAGATGAATGTTATCTACTACGCCAGTAGGACTCTTGATGAAGCACAATGCAACTATGCCACGACAGAAAAAGAGTTACTTGCCATAGTTTTCGCCTTTGAGAAATTTCGATCTTATTCGGTTGGTTCGAAAGTGATCGTTCATACTGATCACGCTGCTCTCAAGTACCTTTTAGCTAAGAAGGATGCAAAGCCACGACTCATACGGTGGATACTCTTACTCCAAGAGTTTGACCTAGAGATTCGAGAGAGGAAAGGTGTAGACAATGAAGTGGCAGATCATCTTTCGCGAATGAGGGTCGATGAACTATTACCAATGAACGATTGTTTGACAGAAGAGAATTTTTATACTATGAATGATGTACCTCGTAGCAACAGAAGAACCCCTTCTCGCCGAGTTAAGAAGAAGGCCACCTTCGGGGCACCTTGGTATCGACATATTGCCAATTACTTGGCCGCCGATATTGAACCGCCTGATTTCTTTGGGTACAAGAAGAAGAAGTTTCTTAAAGACATTAGATTTTATTTTTGGGACGAACCATACCTCTACAAGAAGTGCAAAGATGGTTTATTTTGAAAATGTGTTCCGGAAGAAGAAATTGCGGGGATTCTACACGGATGTCACGGAGCAGCATATGCGGGACATTTTGCAACTTTTAAGACTGTCTTGAAAGTCTTACAAGCTAGATTTTGGTGGCCTACAATGTTTAGAGATGCCCAAGCTTTCATTGCCAAGTGTGATGCTTGCCAAAGAATGGGTAATATAAGCAGGAGAAATGAGATGCCACAGAATTTCATTCTAGAAGTCGAAGTCTTTGATGTTTGGGGAATCGATTTCATGGGACCTTTTCCCATGTCATTTGGCGACCAATACATTCTTGTGGCAGTTGATTACGTGTCTAAATGGGTTGAGGCAATTGCAACACCAACTAATGATGCTACTGCCGTGATCAAAATGTTCAAGTCTATCATTTTTCCACGTTTTGGAGTACCAAGGGTAGTGATAAGCGATGGAGGAACTCACTTTATTAACAAAGCTTTCGATAGTCTTTTGAAGAAATATGGAGTCAAGCATAAAGTAGCTAATGCCTATCACCCTCAAACAAGTGGACAAGTTGAGATATCCAATCGAGAGATCAAGGCAATTTTACAGAAGACCACGGGAAAAACAAGAAAGGATTGGTCAGAAAAGCTAGATGATGCTCTTTGGGCATATAGGACAGCTTTTAAGACACCATTGGGAACAACCCCTTTCCACATAGTGTATGGTAAAGCTTGCCATCTTCCGGTGGAACTTGAATACAAAGCAGCATGGGCAGTAAAAGAATTGAACTTCAATCTCAAGACGGCCGCTGAAAGACGATTAATCCAATTGAACGAGTTAGAAGAAATTCGCCACTTGGCATATGAGAGTACCAAGATCTACAAGGAAAAAACCAAGGCTTACCATGATAAGAGGATCATACCAAAGAATTTCGAACCTAATGATAAGGTTTTTCTTTTCAATTCTCGGTTAAAGCTTTTTCCAGGTAAGCTTCGTTCTAGATGGTCCGGTCCTTTCACAATCAAGGAAGTAAAGCCATATGGAGCAGTAATCCTTTGGGATAATCATGGGAACGAATTCACTGTCAATGGACAACGTCTAAAACCTTATCTTGTCGACACAGACCCAAGAAAGAACGTATCTATTGCCTTGGATGAACCACCCGACGTCTAAAACTTCAAAGGAGTCGAGCTAATTGACTTTAAACAAGCGCTTTGTGGGAGGCAACCCACATTTTTATTTATGCTTTAAGTAGTTTTTAAAATTTTAATTTCGGTTTTCATAAGTTTATACTAATATATTCTATTTTATTTTGATTTTTCAGGTTTTATAAAAATAAAAAACAAAAAAAAAAATTAAAAAAAAAATTTTCCGTCGGCCGGTACCGGTCACGATACTGGACCATGACGGACCGGTATCGACCTTACCGCGACACGACATCAGTACCGGACGACGCACGCGACCGTTATCGCGACACATCCAACCCGCGACACGACGGCCCAGTATCGGTCCCGCGTACCGGTCCAGAATCGCGACCGATACTCGCGACATGATGCCTCGACCCGTGATACGAGTTCTTACTGCAACACCAGGAACCTCCCGCGACACGACAGAAATCTTTACCACGACACGACGACTCGACCAGCGACACGACGAGCACGTCCGTCCCACGATACGATGAAATGTTTACGGCGACACGAGGGAATCCGTCCCGCGACACGATGAGTATTTTTACCGCGACACAAGGCAGTCTCACCGTGACACGAGGTAAGTTTCGGCCTAGATTTAGGTCAGCCAATCCGACCAGTATTCGAACCGGTGTTGCACCCCGATCTTACTGCGACACGAGTGACCCAGTACCGGTCACTCCTACCGGTCGGAAATCGTGACCGGTATTAGAGCAACAATGCCGCGAGCCTACCGCACATCTCACCGCAACCCTACCGCGTGGCAGCCTCACCGCACTCGTGCCGCATTTTCACCGCATTCTTCTCACAAGCCACTTCACCACCACACCGCCACACCGCCACAACCAACCAAAGCATCCACTTGACAATGCTCTATCCAAAGGTAAGTTTTCGTTTTCTTTCCTTTTCGATGTGACTTTTATTTTTCCTTTCATTTGATTTCTTTTACACCGGGGACGGTGTAATTTAAGTCTGGGGGGATTGTTGTTTACTAACACATTTGTTCGTGATTGGTTTTTACGTTTTAATAGTTTTTCATAAATTGTTTTCTAAAAATATTTTATTGGGTCAAAATAGTCAGTTGGAAATGATGACCCTTCTTTTGGTTTAGTGGATTGACTTTCTCAGATTAGTGACCATTTTTCCAGGATCGATTTCAGAGTCAGACTAATGAAAAATCCTAGGGCTGACTAGTTAACTAGAGACATTTGTTACTTCCAGCATAATCCGCCAAGTTCGAGCTAATTATGCGGTCTCCTCGGTGATTGATGTTCATAGAGCTTGACTCCTCATTGATACCTGATAGGTGAAATCTTTGTTGAAAGTAATGGTACTCCTCTCCCTTGTTATAAAAAAAAAATATATAATATATAATTGGGGTGATATGATAGTTCTTGAGTATAAGAAGAGAAAATAAAATTCCAGTGAGTCAGTACCCAAGAAATGATCACCCGGAGCTCAAAAAGCAGGTCTAGAAGGTTCTTGGCATTGAGATCTGGGACGAGACCCAGCAATGAGGACTAGCAAGTTGTGTTGAAAAGTCGTTAATGAATTTGGAAGGCTGCAAATGTCTATGGAGAAGTACATGGTGGTCTGATTTTGAGTTGGTTATGCATTATGTGGCTTACTAGTTGAAAGGGTAGTTCCGATATTCCAAGGGAAGGTAAGTTTCTGCATTTTCAAACCTCTTTTCTATTCTTAAATTTTGCTTGAGGACAAGCAAAAGATAAGTCTGGGGGAGTTGATATGTCCCATATTTTACCTATTTTACTATCTATTTTACTATATTTTCTATGCATTTATCTACGGTATTACGCCTTTAGAGTTAGTTTTCCTCGTATTTGTAGTTTTAGAGTCTTAACAGGGAATTCAAGGAAAAAGGATCAAAAAGAGTCAAATTAAGTGTAAACCAAACCACAGCAACTTTCATAAGCCAAAGACACTATCAAGAACCAAGAATTCACAAGATACAACATTCTACCGAATTGGACAAAACGTATACGCCAGAAGTTTAGCAGTGAACAAAGGATCAAACCGATTTGGAATTGAATGAAACTTGGTGTGAAGATAGATCTTTGAGTCAAATTTACAATGAAGTTGGAATCATCTCAATTGGAGCTATGAGCAGGATGATAAACCAGAATTACTGAGTACATGTCTAACTGCCTCGAAGCTGAAGCGAGTCCAATTTCGGACCAAATACCGGTCTGCACCGTCGCCCGATATTTCAGCCATTTTCAGGATACGAGATGGGTCATTTAAACCCCAATACCGCTCACGAAATTGGCCCGATACTGTGACCAATATTGAGGCAGTTTCGACGTAAAAAGTCCGTTTTGTCCTAAACGAAACCCTAAGAAGACCCTAGGCCTATATATACTTGTTTTTAGCCTCTTGTTAGGGGTGTGCCGAAATATTTAGAGTATTTTAACAGATAGGAACAGCCAGCACGAGTTCCCTTGGTGTTCTTCATTAGATTTGGATTCTAGAGCAATCTGGTGGATGAATTCGCTTTGTATCTCGATATAGAGAAGATTCCTTTTACCCTTTACTCTTTAATTCAAGTTTATCTATTATGAATTCATCATCTATCTTGTGTTTTTCGTGCACCATGTTTGAGTAGTTCTCTTTGTTAGGTTGTAGAAAGATCAAAGAGTTCATGAATTGTTAACTCTTGTCGAATGAACTAGGGATAATCTATTACGTTCTTCATCTTTACTTGCTCTTAATGCATGATTGCTTTTCTGATCAACTAGCATCTGATTTTAGATTGATATACTCTCCAAAAGCTTGTTATATTGTCTGAACTAGTATTTGATGAGCTAGGCGTCTTAACAATTCGAAAGGTTAGTTAAGGAGTTTAGTGAACAATTGAATCTTGAACTTACTGCGTGTTTTCTTCTTGTAATAACCTGCGATAGTTGAGTCTATTAGGAAGTTAAAACATAGTAATCTAAGCCACGACAGTGGGAGGATTATACATCCGTGATTTGAGTTCTAGAACACATCTTTCTAAAAGGTCCCTATAATTCGATATGTTGTTTAATGATCCATGAATCTCTGCGATTGATCTACTTGCCTACCGTTTGTTTACCTTGAATTCCAATAATAATTTTACTTAGTTATTTCGTGCCCTATTCCCTCTAAAAACCAAAACCATATTTCTTGTTTTAGCTTGATTTTATTCCTAAGAAGTTTGTAGTACAAATTCGAGGTCTCTGTGGATTCGATCCCTAAATACTACCGTGATTGCTGTGCACTTGCAGTTATATTTAGTGGTTAAAACTTTGACCCACATCAAGTTTTTGGCGCCGTTGCCGGGGACCTTTGATATTTTGTCTACAAGCTTTGGACTAAAATCTAGTCTAAAACGTTTTTCTTTTACTTTGCTAATTTAGTTTTTGTTTTTCTTTATTTTTGGTTGTTTCAAGGGATTGTTTGAGCAAGTATGGCAAGTCTAGAGCATAACCAGCAGCCACTACAACCTCATCAACCGTTTGGAGAAGCCGAATTATCAAATAGGATCGACAATCTATTTTCCCTCCCCAAAATTATCAAATAGAACCAGATCTACACAAACTTTGGGGCTCTTTCTATTTGTCTACGAATGAAAGTTACAAATTTATTTCCACACAAAATAAAACTTCGAAACTTATATCCACACGAAATGAAACAAAATTACACACAAACCACAAAACAAAGGTTATCTGTTTACTGTTTCCAATCCAATCTTATCCATTTAAAACAAAACTCAACCTAAATTAAACCGACTATAATCGATTACAACTAATAAACCATTACCCACTATCTAAAATCTTTACCCGATTATGGTGCTGAAAGAGAATATTTTATCATTTCTACAACAATAAAATAAAGAAACAATTTCAAAATAAATAAAACGAAAAGAAATAGCTAAATAAAAGAGAATTTGGAAAATGGTTGCAGAGAGAACTTCTCAGACATTTCTAGAGTCAATCCCGTTAGCGAACTGCGGCTAGTCTTCGTTTAACTTGCTCTCACATCTAACTACTTCTTCCACCACAAGAAAGAACAACTCAAATTAACTAGCAAGCGTTTACGTACTCGCCCAAAGATAAAAAATTTCCTATGGAAATCTGCGGTTGGTGCTTTACTAGTGGGCCAAGCTTTGGTGGCTTGAGGTATCCAAGTTGATCCGAGATGCAAGCGTTGTGGTGGATTTGAGACCACTCAACATGTGTTACATGGAAGTGTCCTACGTTTTCTTCCAGAAAACAAAGGCATTAGCCCACTGATATATTTTACTATGTTTTATATACATTTATCTACGGTTTTATACTTTTAAAGGTAGTTTTTCTCGTATTTGTAATTTTAAAGTTTTAGCAGGGAAATCAAGGAAAAAAGAGCAAAAAGAGCCAAAATAGGTGTAAACCAAGCTACAACAACATTCATAAGCCAAAGACACCATCAAGAACCAAAAATTCACAAGAAACAACATTCTGCCAAATTGGACATAACGTATACGCCAGAAGTTCAGCAGTGAACCGAGGATCCAATCGATTTGTAATTTGATGAAACTTGGTGTAAAGATATATCTTTGAGTCAGCTTTACAATGACGTTTGAATCATCTCATTTGGAGCTGTGAGAAAGAAGTAACACTGTATTTACTGAAGATACGTCAAGCTGCATCAGAAACGAAGCAAGTGCTGTAACGACCAAAATACAGGGCCGCCTCGTGGACCGTTATTCTGGGCTGTTGCCAGCACAAATCAAGTCACTTTGGGCCCAATACCGGTCATGTTCCTAGGCCAAAATCCCAACCGAATTTGGAGAAGTTTTGACGTAAAAAGTCCGTTTTGTCCTAAACGAAGCCCTAGAAGATCCTAAGCCTATATATACTTGTTTTTACCCTTTTGTTAGGTATAATGAGGGTGAAACAATAGAGTAGTTTATCAGATAGGAGTAGCCACCATGAGTTCTCTTAGTGTTCTTCATTAGATTTGGATTCTAGAGCAATCCGGTGGATGATCTCGCTTTGTATCTCGATATAGAGAAGAATCCTCTTACCCTTACTCTTTAATTCAAGTTTCTTTATCATGAATTCATCATCTATCTCTGGTTTTTCGTGTATCATGTCTGAGTAGTTTTATTTGTTAGGTTTTAGGTTTTCAATGAGTTTCATAATTCGATAATTGATTGATGATTGTTTAGGGAATACATTAGAGTTTTTATCTTTACTTATACTCAATGCATAATTGCTTTACCGCGCATTTAGTGATCTGATCTTAGGTTGATATACTCTCCAAAATCTTGTTATATTGCCTGAACTAGTATTTGATGAGCCAAAAGCCTTAACAATTCGAAAGGTTAGTTAAGGAGTGCGGTGAACTTTATCAAAATTGAAATTTAATGCATGTTTTCACCTTGTAATAACCTGCGAGAGTTGAGTCTATTAGGGTGTTAAAACGTAGATGGTTAGTTACGTCACGATAGTGGGATGACTTTAAATCAGTGCTTTGTGTTCTAGACGGTTCATAATTCCTAAGTCCCTAAAATCAATCAATCTTTATTGTTGCATGATTCTCTGCGAAATACCTAAGTCCTAACGCTTTGCTTTTATTGATTTTCATTACAATTTACATTCGTTGCTTGCTTACTTTATTTTCAATCACAAAAACGACAAACATATATTATTCTAGATTAGTTTTATTCATTACAATTTGAAGTGTGGTTAAGAAGTCATTGTGGATACGATCCCTTATCTATATTAAACCATGATTGCTGTGCACTTGCAGGTAGTTAGTTGAGTGGTAAAACTCGACTCACATCAAGTTTTTGGCGCCGTTGCCGGGGACTTCGAAGAACATCACCTTCGAATTTTTGACTAAAACTCAGTCTAGAATGGTTTAATTTCAGTTTTTCTTTTTTTTCGATTTTATTTCTTTCTTTTTCGTGTGTTTTCATTTATCCTTTTCCGTGTGTTGCAGGTGTTTATGCCTAGTACTAGAAATTCTAACGAGAAGACTCTAGTTGTACCTGAGCAAGAAATCGACAAGCTTGAACGAGCCCTTAGGAGACAAAGACAACTAAGGATGGGCGATCAAATTGTTGAGCACGCCATAAATGAGGAGGAACAATCTCTTGCTGCTGCTGCTGCTGCTCTTGATAGAGAGAACAAACCCGTGGCGCAACCACTTGGTGCCCACCTAAACCCACCGATTCGTAATGATGCAATCCACAATCCTCCGGAGAACATTGTTAGGAATCCAGTTGGTGGAAACGATCAACATCTCATTCCACCTGGTAATATGAGAATGCAACAACAAGTTCCACATCTTCAACCTCAAGGGAACCTAGATTTCCAACAGCCTTTGCGTCCAAGACAAGCACAACAAGTTCAATATCAAACTATCGGAGATGTCGATTCCTCCGATGCTTTCTTCTTTGATAGAAATCCTATCCGCCCACTTCTACCTCAAAGGAATGATTTCGAGATCAAACCTCAAATCATCGCATTGGTGAAACAAAACCAATTCCATGGGCTGTCTATGGAGCACCCTCTTGACCACATCGATACTTTCGAAGAAATTTGTAGTACGACTCGTGCTAATGGAGTTCCTGCCGACTACTTTAAGTGCAAGCTCTTTTCGTTTTCTCTAAACGACAAGGCACTTAGATGGATGAAGTCTCTACCTCCACGATCCATCACTACTTGGGACGAATACAAAGGAGCTTTCTTGAACCAGTTCTACACAAAACAAAGATTGAATTCTATAAGGAACAAGATCTCGAGTTTCAAGCAAGGAACAACCGAATCCTTCTTTGAAGTCTTGGAACGTTTCAAGGGAGTACACTAGGGAGTGCCCTAATCACGGTTTCTCGGAAGGAAACTTATGGAATATCTTCTACAATGGAATCGATTACAAGCACCAAACATCTTTGAATGCTGCGAGTAATGGGAATTTCATGAGCAAGCTTGCACCGGAGGCAAAGCTTTTGATTGAGAACTTGCTGCTAGTGATGCTAACTGTTCTGAAGACTACAATAGGAGCATCAACACTACTAGATCATCAACCGATTCAACTCAAATTGCGGAACGCAAGAACATGGTTTTACAACTACTTAAGAGTCAAAGAGGAGTTCATGCCATTGAAGACGTTAATGATACAAGCTATGATCCTAATATGGAACGGAGGAGAATCAAGAGGAAGTGAACTACATAGGAGGAAACTATGGGAATCAAATTTTAACAACAACTTTCGATCTCACCCAAATCTGTCCTATCGGAGCAACAATGTCGAGAACCCTCAAGATCAATTCTATTCTCGACAAAACGTCAACCAAGGAGGCCAATATCAGTCCAAGAAACCCTTCTATTCTAAGGGAATGTATCAAGTGAAACCACCATTCAACCCATCTTAACCAACCGGACCGGTTTCTTTTGATGCTAAACTCGAAGATATGAAGAACCAAATGCTAGAAGCTTTTGGCCAACATAAGAAGGAAGTAAACCAAATGGTGGACAGTAGATATTCGGAACTTAACACTAAGATCGAGTCTATTGTTACTCATCTCTCTAAGATGGATACGCAACTCGTTCAAACCTCAGAAGCTGTTCGAAGACAAGACGAAGAGAAAGCAAAGAAGTTTTGCAAAGTTACTTCTACTAAAGAAGAGGAGGCCGTGGTCACTCCTAAACCACTTGAAGAAGAGGTTATTTTGGTCCAAGAACCAAAAGAAGAACGCCTTCCCGGCGAATCTAAGAGAGCTTACAAGAGAAGACTAAAGAGGATACCTTTGGAAAAAGTCGATAATCCGGGAAAGTTTTTTTTCAATGCTCTATTAATGGAAAGGAGATCCATGATTGCTTGTGTGATACTGAAGCAAACGTCAATTTCATGTCACTAGCCATGGCAAAAGAACTTGGATTGGCCGATTTCAAACCATCCAAAGTCTATATAGAGTATGCCGATTTGTCATCCTCTACACCTTATGGAATGCTTGAAAACGTCATGGTTAAAGTAGGAGAGGGGATTGTCACTACTGATTTTCAAGTGTTGGAGATGAGGACCAAAAAGTTGAATCCATTGATACTTGGATTACAATTCTTAGCGACCGTCGGAGCCATTGTTGATTTTCCAAACCGAAGAATCTCTTTCGCTAATATCAACAAGAATTTTTTCTATGATGAAGTAGATGCTAAGCGTATACCAAGCTCGATTGGAGTAAAGGTTATGAAGCCTAGTATAGACCCCGAAGATGCTAGAAGCCTAGTGGAGTCATCATAGAAGCCGAAAGATCAAAGCCTAATGAAGCTAAATGAACCACCATTCCTTTAGTGGATCCACCGGAAGTCTAAAATCTTCAAAGGAGTCGAGCTAATTGACTTTAAACAAGCGCTTTGTGGGAGGCAACCCACATTTTTATTTTTATTTATGCCTTAATTAGTTTTTACAATTTTAATTTTAGTTTTCATAAGTTTATTTTACACTAATCTATTTTATTTTGATTTTTCAGGATTTATAAAATACAAAACATTAAAAAAAAATCTCACCGTCGGCCGGAACCGGTCACGATACCGGACCACGGCCGACCGGTGTCGACTTTTCCGCGACACGGGTCCAGTACCGGACGAGGTATCGGGCGACGTCCTTGCCAGTATCGCGAAAAGCTAACCGCAACACAGGAGTCTCTACACCGGTCGCGTGTATTTGTCGGCCAACCCGACCGATACCCGCGTGTGTTTGCCTCGACCTGATGAAAATCTGTTCTGCGACATAGGGCCGTTCGTCCCACGACCCGAAAGCCCCACATCGTCGTTCCACCCGATCAATACTCGCAACACGACCCAGTCCTTACCGCGACACAAGGCATCTCGACCCGCGACACGATGAGAACCTTACCGCAACACGATATCGGACACGAGTACCGATCGTCCCACCCGACCGATACTTGGGACAGGTTGCCCCGTCCCGTAGCGCAACACGAAGGCTGCATATCGGTCCCGCATATCGGTCGACATGCCCGACCGGTATTGAGGCAGCCCTACCGCATATCCGTCCCGATCCAGCCATCCTGCGACACGTCCCGCATGACCCGCAGTCCCGTCTCACGTCTCGACCATCGACATTGCCCAGACCTTACTACGACACGATCTGTCTCGACCCATGACCAAGGTAAGTTCCGGTCACGATTTCGGTCGGTCCAACCGACCGGTATTCGACCGGTCTGACCCGGGTAAGTTTTCTAAGCCGTTTTCAAACCGATTTTAACTGGTTCTAAACCGATTTTAACCAGAATTAAACCAAAAACATCACAAAGTCTGATTTTTAAAAGGTTTTACAAACTTCTTTTTGTCATTTGCAAACACAACTTCATCTTTTTCTCTCTCAAATGTGTTCTTGAGCTCAAGAACCCTAAAAGTCAAATTTTGGGGTTTTATCTCAATTCACTACAAATTGTTTAGTTTTTCATTAGGAATTCAATTCCTAATCTCATATTTCACTAAACCAAAGATAATTTCTTTTTAACACCCTCTTTTTGTCTAATTCCAAGTTTATGCATATTTTAAAAATTTCATAGATTTAGCTTAAATTGGCTAGGTTGTTGGAGAATCCATATAGGAATACTTGATTAGACTTGATATAAACATTATTGATGGGTTAATTAAATGATTACAACCTTTAATTAATTTTTCACAACTTTGGCTTTGTGAGGCTATAATAACAAACGGATTTGGGTGATTCATGGTTAGTTAATGCATCTATTAATATGGGTTTATCATATATACATAGGATTGATATGAATTTTGACATATTAAACACTTAATTGCAAATTTTTTTGTGTTTTTACTTGTCATTACAATTAAATCCGAAAATTATGATTTAATTAGAGAAAAATTATTTTACCTTTGGTTATTATTCTTACATATTTCTAATGTCTTGGTATGCTTTATTTTGATTCAATTCCCCATTGGAAGCAATTCTTTTGGAAATTGGAAGAAAATGCTTTTTTGATATTTTTATTTCTGTAGGAACTTCAATGGAGAATGAAATTGTTCCAAGGAAGTCTAAGAGAGGACATAAACCCAAGAAGCATCACGTGACCATCCACGATCACGAAGCTCAAGTCCCTTGTCCTACACGTTCTAAAACTAGATCGAAAAAGTCATCAAAGAAACATGGAAAGGATATTTTGGTGGAGAATGAAGAAGAACTTGGTTACCAACTAAGAGATGAGGAGGATGAATTCACTCAAGTACCAATGCAATTTGTGGAGGTCACACAAACAATACCTCACGTATCGCCTCCTAAGAAGAAGAAGAGGAAATCGCAAGCTAAATCTACTATGGTTGTAACTCAAGCACCGAGTGTTATCATGAAGCATGTTGGACCCGAAATGAATGCTAACGTGGACTACATGGCTGGTCTACAACAGTTTGCTATGCTTCCAACTCTTGGTATTGATTTCGAGATATTCGATTTACTCGGTTTTCGAAAGGATGTTGAATGGTATCTTGAAGCATTGGGCCTATCGAAGTTTGTGACTATCTCTCACCCTACCTATGGGAAGCTTGCACGTGAATTCTTAGCCACGGTAACATTATCTTACCCCAAGACAAAGACGACCAGAGCAAAGGAAGGAATTCTCGCTTTTACGGTTAATGAGAAATCGTATACTTTAAGTATTGAAGAACTTTGTGATATTTTGGGACTTGAGTGTCATGAGAGGATCAATTTCAGTGGTAGTGAAGCTCATTATGATGAATGGTCGAAGATAGAAATCGATAGACTTAAGCCCGGAAGTTCTAAGGCATCGAAGATTACGCATCCGGCGATATGTTATGTTTAGTACCTACTTTCTCAACTCATTTTCAGTAGGAATGAGTATGGAGTGGTGAAACAAGAAGAGTTTTACATGCTATTATCACCGTTTGTGGAGCATCCCGAGAAGGTGAACTTCGCTTCACTTTTAGCTCGTAGAAATGGTACAAATCAAGCATGATGCCGTTAAGGAGAAAATACCAAAGGAAGCATCGAGTGATTTTGGTGGAATAATCACGGCCATACTACTTGCGTGTAGTGTTGATTTTCACCTCGAAGTCCCTTTGATGGTTGAGAGTAAGCTTGATCTACATGTCCTTCAAAGGAAGCATTATCTTTGTGGATGGTACGAGCAATCTACAAACTTTGAGTACCTTTCACTCCACCCTACGAAGAAGAGAACAAGTGTTTTCTACTCCTACATGCAGAAATCCCAGCCTTGAGTGAGGGTAAGACATACTTTCACCCCACTCGTTCGACATGGTTTTATCGTTGTCCCGGATGTCCTATTGTTGGAGTTTCACTATACTATCAATCCAAGGCAAGGATTGCACGAAAGGAGAGGTCTAGAGGACCACAAGGAGGAGGTATTTTCCAGCCTTCCACATATCACATGCCACCCCACGAGCCCTAATTTCCAGCCGCTACACAAGCTGGTTTTGATGAACGACTTCGCACTAGCTTTGAGGAAGAAAAGGAGAAGAGGATTGCTCTTGAAGCTACGGTTTCTAGGCAAGGAAAGATGATTTCTAATCTTGTAAAAGCAGTCAAGAAATCAATCCCACATCTCTTTAGGCGCTCCTCTAGAAGCACAACCGCCACAACAAGTAACACCGAATTTGGTAGTCTTTCGCTCGTCTCTACGTTTGAGCATGATAAAGATGTCGATGATGATGTTTCTAGTCATCTCAACACACGTGCCCTTGATGAGACTGCCAATGCCCAGGACGGACATCACTCATTAGTCCAGGCAACCGCTTCAGACGAGACAGAGATCGTCAACTACGAGTCCGATGGAGATCACTTTCACGTGATAGTTTCGGATTCACCAGAGTCTATGTTACCCGTCTTTTGAGACAGGTGTATCGACTTTTATCTATCCTTTTATTATTTTCATTTTTATTTTATTGAGTCATCTCACCCTTCTGTGACTATTTACACCGGGGACGGTGTAAGTTAAGTCTGGGAGGATTTATCGTAATAAAGTCCTTTTCTATTTTCTTATGATTTGAGTCATTTTAATGATTTTTTTAGAGTCTTTTATTGAGTCGAAAACCTATATTTCGAACTATGATATTTTCAGGAATTTATGTGTAGATTTTATGATCTAATGACCATTGTCATAGGGTTTGTCCAGTATATACGATTGAGAAACCTTCATGACTGGAACTCGCCCCATATAATTCATCTCGCATAAGTTTTGACGAATCCGATTTTGACTCTATTTTATTTGACCACTAACCTGATTTAAATTATTTTTCATTAAGGAGTTAGATCGGGGAAACGAATCACACATTCTTGACATCTTATCCTCTTTTACCACTCTTTGTTGTCATAAATGGCCAGCTCATCTTTAGTTGGTACCCTACCTAAAACCCTTTACCTCTTTTCAGACCTCATGCCTTCTCTTTTTAGTTTCATACTTGCAGATATGTGCAAAAACGTCGGAGAGAAAAGGATCGACGCAATTTTCCAATCACTAGAGATGCGACGATTTGGTAAAGAATGGTGGAGTACAAAGAAAAAATATCAAAAAGCTTGGCCGTTTCCTTGGATAATTAATATATGGTAATATTTCGTGCATATACTTGACTCGTATCAAATGGATACCGTTTTCCCCCTTTGAAATAATATATATAAAAAAAAAGAACAACAAAAAAATAAATAAAAGGAAGGGAAAGGAAAACGGTTGTCTAAGAGTTTTAAGGCCAAATGAATACCCAAAGAACGCCATGATACAAAACAAAAAACGAGTAGAAGAGATTTCAAGTGACTGCCGGAGAAAGATCTAAGTCTGGGGGAAAAAGACGCGAAGAAAGTGGTTGGGAAATTGTGGATATCAACAGGTCCATTCTCTCTTGCGATTTTGCATAATATCTCGCACCCGGAGTCTATGGTAACCCTAAACACTTTTAACCTCACCACAAATATTAGCCTTTTTCAATCCTAGCGCCGTCTACCCCGAATGATTCCCTTGATGAGAAATTCACCTATACCTTAATGAATGTAGAGAGTCAAATGAGGTGCAGTTGAGATTTTTGCAGGATTATAATTAAAAAATGGAGTAGGCTACGAAGGTTATGTATGGCGTATGATGAAGATACCCTTGGATCGATCATGTCACATACGGTATTAGAATCAACGTTATTTTCAAATAGTTTTTCTAAGTTCAAATTATTTTCAAACCTCTTTTCTATACTTGGATTTTGCTTGAGGACAAGCAAGGTTGAAGTCTGGGGAGTTGATATGTCCCATATTTTACCTATTTTACTATATATTTTACTATGTTTTCTATACATTTATCTACGGTTTTGATACCTTTAAAGGTAGTTTTTCTCGTATTTGTAGTTTTAGAGTCTTAACAGGGAAATCAAGGAAAAATGAGCAAAAAGAGACAAAATAGGTGTAAACCAAGCTACATAAACATTCATAAGCCAAAGAAACCATCAAGAACCAAGAATTCACAAGAAACAACATTCTACCAAATTGGACAGAACGTATACGCCAGAAGTTAAGCAGTGAACGGAGGATCAAATAGATTTGGTATGAAGATAGATCTTTGAGTCAGCTTTACAATGAAGTTTGAATCATCTCATTTCAAGCTGTGAGCAGGAAGTTACACTGTATTTACTGAAGATACGTCAAGCTGCATCAGAAACGAAGCAAGTGCAGTAACGACCAAAATACAGGGCCACCTCGTGGACCGTTATTCTTGGCTGATGCCAGCACAAATCAAGTCACTTTGGGCCCAATACCGGTCGTGTTCCTAGGCCAAAATCCCATCCGACTTTGGAGAAGTTTTGACGTAAAAAATCTGTTTTGTCCTAAACGAAGCCCTAGAAGATCCTAAGCCTATATATACTTGTTTTTAGCTTTTTTTTAGGTATAATGAGGGTGAAACAATAGAGTAGTTTATCAGATAGGAGCAGCCACCACGAGTTCTTTTGGTGTTCTTCATTAGATTTGGATTCTAGAGCAATCCGGTGGATGATCTCGCTTTGTATCTCGATATAGAGAAGAATCCTCTTACCCTTACTCTTTAATTCAAGTTTCTTTATCATGAATTCATCATCTATCTCTGGTTTTTTGTGTATCATCTCTGAGTAGTTTTATTTGTTAGGTTTTAGGTTTTCAATGAGTTTCATAATTCGATAATTGATTGATGATTGTTTAGGGAATACATTAGAGTCTTCATCTTTACTTATACTCAATGCATAATTGCTTTACAGCACATTTAGTGATCTGATCTTAGGTTGATATACTCTCCAAAAGCTTGTTATATTGCCTGAACTAGTATTTGATGAGCCAAAAGCCTTAACAATTCGAAAGGTTAGTTAAGAAGTGCGGTGAACTTTAATGCATGTTTCTACCTTGTAATAACCTGCGACAGTTGAGTCTATTAGGGTGTTAAAACGTAGATGGTTAGTTACGTCACGATAGTGGGATGACCTTAAATCAGTGTTTTGTGTTCTAGACGATTCATAATTCCTAAGTCCCTAAAATCAATCAATCTTTATTGTTGCATGATTCTCTGCGAAATACCTAAGTCCTAACGCTTTTCTTTTATTGATTTTCATTACAATTTACATTTGTTGCTTGCTTACTTTATTCTCAATCACAAAAACGACAATCATATATTATTCTAGCTTAGTTTTATTCATTACAATTTGAAGTGTGGTTAAGAAGTCCTTGTGGATACGATCCCTTATCTATACTAACCGTGATTGTTGTGCACTTGCAGGTAGTTAGTTGAGAGGTAAAAATTGACTCACATCACCCACTCCCACCAAAAAGTCTCTCCCACACATGTTTAGGGGTCTAGATTTGCTGGTTACTCTGGACGGCTTGGAACCATCGTGTTTTCAAAGACAAAGATACGATGGTACAAGATGTAACATCTGGGAACCAAAAATGTGATTTTTGGACTGTGCGTTGATTGACACAGGTGTTGTGACTTGTGAGAAATCGCGATGTTGGGTGTTGTGTCGATCGACACACTGGTTGTGCGTCGATCGACACAAGCTTTGGAATCGGACCGGGTTGGTTCGATTTCAATTGTTCGGTTTGGCAGGTCAGTTAACGGAGCCCTAGGGCTCGGGTATAAAAAACTGGAGCGTGTTTTGGCCGTAGGTTTTGGCAAAAATCAGAAAGTTGGTGAGATTTTAGAGGATTGAGTGAGATAAAGGGGTTATCGTTGATTCTCTTTGAGTTCTCGATCCTAAAAGCTTGGTTTCGTGATTTGGGAGGATCCAGGAGAGTGTTGGATCTGTGTTCTGCATGTTTCGAGTGAGGATTTTGGATTGGAGATCCGTGTTTGTGTTCATCGTGTTCTTCGTGTTTTCTCACTCTTTTTCCTTCCAGAATCGAGGTGAGTGCGTGACCATGGGCTTATCTGGGTAAAGGATTGATACAATGCGATTGTTGTGTTGTTTTGCGTGGATTCGTGTTGGTTTTGTGTGGATTTGTGTGCAGGGATCGATGTGATTTGATTTAGGATCGAACCATGAGAGGATAGGCTCGATCCTGGGGGTTCTATGATGTTGCGTCGATCGACGCAGTTGCTCTGCATCGATCGACACATGATGCAGTGCATCGATCGACACCGCGGTTGTGTGTCGATCGACACACTAGATGCATCGATCGACACATGGTGGTTGTGTCGATCGACGCATGCATGTTTTGGGAAAACTTGTGTTGATTGTTCGTGTCTTGCATTGTTGATTGTTCCCCCTGGTATTGTGTCAATTTCTTATGCCTATGTGTATAGCCTAGTAGATGGGATGACTGTCTCACTGAGTATTTGTGATAATACTCACGCATCTTTTATAACAATGTGATGCAGGTAAAGACAAAGTGTAATCGTGGAATCGTGGCCGGGAAGAGGAGATGATCTAGCAGCTCGATTGTTTGCTCGTTATTGTACAATTGTTAGGGTGTTAGTAATTCTGGATTTGCTGTTTATTGTTATTGGAATTGTTGTATTGGATTATTGGGTTGTTCGTATTGGAATTAGTTTAGAGATTTAGTAAAGTATGGGATTTACTGAATGTGGTGATTGGTTTAATTGTTGTATTGTTTTCCGTGTATTATGTTGACCCGTTGAGGATTATTATTTGTGATAATAATAATCCGAAAGAGAAATTTTTTAAATTTTACGGGTTGGGTTGTTTCATTTTGATATCAGAGCTCTTATGGTTCTAGGGCGGGTGCAATTGATTGATTATGAGAGTCAGTCGATTGATTGTTGTGTGGATATGTAGTCCTAGATCATCTTCTCCGAGTCTACAATGAGATTCTATGGTATGTGTGGTTTGTGAATTTTCTGTTTTCTAGTACTTAGTGTTCTGCTGGGTAGTGCAGAGTGAGATGGCTAAAGTTGCTAGAGGCAGAGGTCATAGGGGCCGTGGAGGTCGTGGCGGATTCGCAAACGTTTCAGGAGGGATCCATGGGTGGGGCCGCCATGAGTACCAGTGGGAGGGCTGGTGGGGTTGGTGTGGGTCCCGGGGTGGCCGGTGGTGCGGTGGGCCTAGGTGGGGGTGCTGCCGCAGGTTTTGCTCAGGATCGAGATGATCGTCCAGTGGGTCTGCTACAGTTGATTCTAGAGCAGTTACCAGGTGGGGTGCCGGCTCCGGGAGTGCAGCTAGGTGTGGCTGGTGTTCTGCCAGGTGGGGCTGGTGTTCAGCCGGGTGTGGCTGGAGTGCAGCCGGGTGTGGCGGTTGCGGTGGAGCTCCCATCCTAACTTAGGATGATAGAGCAGATGTAGAGGATTGGCAACAGGTTATTCTCGGCTGGTGCCAAGCCTTAGAAGGCGGATTTGTGGAGGAGTAGGTTGGAGCGGAATTTCCAATCTCTCAAGTATCCAGTGGGATATCGGGTGGATCTAGCAGTTTATTACCTTGATGGTAATACACATCTCTGGTGGCGAGGTGTGGTGGCTAGGAGAGCTCAGGCAGGTATGGCTTGGAAGGATTTTGTGGCTGAGTTCAATGCCAAGTACTTTCCGCAGGAGGCGGTGAATCGCTTGGAGTTACGAATCTTGGAGTTGACTCAAGGTGACCGGTCGGTCTGGGAGTTTGATGAGGAGTTTGGTCAACTTCTGGTGCATGCCGGTAGAGATCTAGAAGGCGAGCAGGCCCAGGTGAAGAGGTTCCTGAGGGGACTTTGACCAGATCTGAGGACTAGCTGTAGATCGAGCAGGTTTGCCACGAGGGCGGAACTGGTTGAGACAGCTGCTGCGATTGAGTATGATCTGAGAGAGCATGCTGTGGTGGTTAATCCACCGGTGCAGTAGCCGAGGAGGTCGCAGTAGTAGGTGGGTCCAAGCAGGGGCGGCAAGCCTACGCAGGGACAGAAGAAGAAGTGGGAGAGCACTTTAGGGCCGAGTCAGAGAAGACAGGGTGGTTTGAGGTGCTTCGCGTGTGGGAGCATGGATCACCGGGTAGCAAGCTGTCCAAAAAGGAGTGAGGCTCGGGGAGTACAAGTGTGTTTTCACTACAGGGAGCTGGGGCATATCAAGCCAGGTGTCCCAAGCTGTAGCAGATGGCGGTGGCGGCAGTTCAGCCAGACCAATCACATGTAATTTCTGGACTCGACTTTTTAAATTCTTTTAGTGTTTGAATTTTAGTCTGTTTTGGAAAGTGTGAGTCTGTGCTAGAATGTTAGGGTTCTCAAGCACATAAGATTTGTGCAGGGACCTTAGTAGTGGGCGGATGTGAGTCCCACGTTTTGTTTGATTCTGGAGCTATGAATACCTTCATTACTCCGAAGTATGCGGAGGGTAGCGGTATCCGGGGTGATGTCGGTGAGCAGCCAGGAGTAGTTAAGGTTACGGGTGGCAAGTTGTTAGCTACTTTTGGGCGGGCTCGTGGTGTGGAGATTTTGGTGGCGGGAGAGTTGATGCCAACAGATCTAATTATTATTCCGGTGGAGTTGTACGATTTTATCCTGGGTATGGACTGGCTGGATCGGTACAGGGTTCACTTGGATTGCCATCGAGGATGAGTTGTGTTTGAGCGAGATGCGGGGAGACTGATTTATCAGGGAATGAGACCAACTTTCGGGAGTCTCGTGATTTCGGCCATTAAGGCCAAGCAGCTAATTGAGAAGGGTTGGGAGGCATATTTGGCGACGATAGTGATGCCAGAGACTGTTGGAGAGGTTATAATTGGGGATATTCGCGTTGTTCAGGACTTTCAGGATGTTTTCCAGTCGTTGCTAGGATTACCTCCATCTCGGTCGAATCCATTTACGATTGAGTTGGAACTTGGGATGACTCCGATATCTAAGGCGCCTTACCCTATGGCTCCAGTAGAGATGGCAGAGCTGAAGAAGCAGCTGGATGATTTGTTGGGCAAGGGTTTCATATGACCTAGTGTTTCACCGTGGGGAGCACTGGTGTTGTTCATAAAGAAGAAGTATGGGAGTTTCCGGTTATGCATCGATTACTGGAGGCTTAACTGAGTCATTGTGAAGAACATGTATCCTTTGCTGCAGATTGATGAGTTGTTGGATCAGTTGCGGAGGGCTACTTGGTTTTCCAAGATTGATTTGGCTTCGGGTTACCATCAGATTCCTATTGATGAAGCGGATGTGAGGAAGGTTGCTTTAAGGACAAGGTATGGGCACTATGAGTTTGTTGTGATGCCTTTCGGGTTGACGAATGCGCCAGCAGCGTTCATGAGGTTGATGAACGGGGTGTTCCAAGAGTATCTGGATGTGTTTGTGATCATCTTCATTGATGATTTTCTGGTGTATTCGAGGAGTCTGGAGGAGCACGAGGTGCATTTGAGAATGGTTCTAGAGAAGCTGCGGGAGTAGAAGTTGTATGTGAAGTTGAGTAAGTGCAGTTTCTGGCAGCAAGAGATGAATTTCCTTGGCCATGTGGTGGCTGCAATGGGAGTTTCTATGGATCCGGCTAATACTGAGGCTATCAGAGGGTGGCCTAGACCGAGGAATGCCACCGAGATTCGGAGTTTTCTTGGACTGGAGGTTATTATCGGAGGTTCATCAAGGGATTTACGAGTATGGCGTAGTCGATGACAAAGTTGATGGGAAGGGATGTCCTTTTTGTGTGGTCTTCAGCTTGTGAGAGTTTTGGGAAGCTGAAAGAGACACCAATGTTGGCGTTACCCGAGCGGGGTGAGCCTTACATGGTGTATACGGATGCTTTGGGAGTTAGTCTGGGTAATGTACTGATGCAGCAGGGAAAGGTTATTGCATATGTTTTGAGGCAGTTGAGGAAGCATGACTGCAACTACCCTACCAACGATTTGGAGTTGGTTGCGGTGATTTTTTTTTTAAAGTTGAGGTCTTATCTTTATGGCGGAAAGGTGTTCACATACCATAAGAGTCTGAAGTATTTCTTCACTCAGCTGGAGCTGAACCAGAGACAGAGGCGCTGGATAGAGTTGGTAGCAGATTATGATCTGGAGATTGGGTACCATCCGGGTAAGGCTGATGGGCAGTCTGAGAGGACGATTTAAACATTAGAGGATTTGCCGAGGATGTGTGTGCTGTATTATGCTGGTCATTGGGCGGATCACCTGAACCTGGTAGAGTTTACGTATAATAATAGCTACCAGGCGAGTATTGGGATGGCTCCATATGAGGCTCTGTATGGGAGGTCATGTCGTACACCATTATGCTGGACTCAAGTGGGGGAGAGGAGCATGTTTGGTGCGGATTTTGTTCTGGAGACAACGGAGAAGATCCGTGTCTTGAGGGTGAACATAAGAGAAACTCAGGATTGATAGAAGAGTTATGCCGATAAGAGGAAAAAGGAGCTACAGTTTGAGCTGGGAGATCTGGTGTATCTCAAGGCAGCGATGTTGAGGGGTCCTAACAGATCCATTTCAGAGAATAAGCTAAGTCCAAGCTTTATGGGTCTGTTCAAGATTGTGGAACAGGTGGGACCAATAGATTATCGGTTGGAGTTACCTCAGAGTATGAAGGCTTTTCATAAAGTCTTTGATGTTTCGATGCTGCGGAAGTGTCTACATGAGTCTGAGGAGGTGTTGGCAAGGATTCTGGAAGATCTTCAGCCCAACATGACGTTGGAGGCGAGACTTGTGAGGATTCTCGAGAGGAGAGTCAAGGTTCTTCTCCGGAAGAGGATACCGTTGGTGAGAGTCGTGTAGGACTGTGATGGTGTCGAGGAGGAGACGTGGGAACCAGAATCGAGGATGAAGGCAAAGTTCTCGAAATGGTTTGAGAAGCAAGTGGTGGCTTGAGTGTCTTTTCTGGTTTTTATATTCTGTGATAGCATGTTGCTATGCGTTGGATGTATTTTTCATTTTGTGTGTAACGATTGTACATTGTTGAGATTTAATAAGATGAGTTTTCTTATTAAATGTGTTTATAAGACGTGAGTTCTTATGGTATGACTGGTAGGTAATATGTTATGATGACTTGTGGGGTCATGTGTTATGATAACTGGTGGGGTCATGTGTTATGATGACCGGTGGGGTCATGTGATGGCTGGAAATGGGGGTTCTATATGAGTTAGAGCTTGTCCATTTGCAAGGGAGGAGTATCTAGGAATGGAAGTTCTATTTGAGTTAAGACTTGTCCATTCTCTAGATGGCGCTGGGAAATAGAAGTTTTATGTGAGTTTGAACATATCTATTTCCTAGGGAGTGTCTGAAAAAGAGGTTTTATGTGAGTTAAAACTTGTCTTTTTCCAAGGAATCTGATGAAAGCACCTAGTGGGGGTGTTTCGAATGACCTAGTGGTGGTCATGGATGAGATTACGTTCCGGTTAGGGAGTGTCATGATGGAGGCATGGGAGGCAATTTTAGTCAAAAGGTGCTTATAATGCACGTCGTAGAGTTATTGCTCCAGGGGATAGTGGATTTCCTGTATATACATGAAAGATGGTGGTTCTCTCTAGGGGACGGTGGATTCCCTACATATACTTTGAGGGATGGTGGTTCTCTCCAGGTGATAGTGGGTTCCCTACATATACTTTGAGGGATGGTGGTTCTCTCCAAGTGATAGTGGGTTCCCTGCATACCGATAGCTCGAGGGGTACGATTCTGAGAGTGGGTATGGTGTATATGTATATGAGTTATGAGCAATAATGTCTGTTACGTGATTGTAAGTATGAGACTAGATGAGCTTCACGGATCGCGAGAGGATCTCAGGTGATGCTGACCGGGTTTGGTCAGGAGGATAGCCGTAGTGAGACGGTGTTATGTGATGAAGCTGGATGAGCTTCGAAGATCGGAAGATGATCTCAAGAGGTGCTGACCGGGTAAGGTAAGGATTGTAGTCGTGGTGGGACGGTGCAATGTGACTAGTGTGAGATTAGTTGAGTTCTGGGATCGGATGTGATCTCAGGTATTGCTAGCCGGGTAGGGCTAGGAGTGTTGATATCGGTGCGTTGACCGTAGGAAAACGGTGTCACGTGATTTGAGGTCGAATCCGTGTTAGTGGGAGAGAATTGTAACGCCCGGGAACCAAAAATACAATTTTTGGATTGTGCGTCGATCGACACAGGGTGTGTGTCGATCAACACAGGTGTTGTGACTTATGAGAAATCGCGATGTCGGGTGTTGCGTCGATCGACACAGTGGTTGTGCGTCGATCGACATAAGCTAGAATCAGACCTGGTTGGTTCGATTTCAATTGTTCGGTTTGGCGGGTCGGTTAACGGAGCCCTAGGGCTTGGGTATAAAAGACTGGAGTGTGTTTTGGCCGCAGGTTTTGGCAGAAATCAGAAAATTGGTGAGATTTTAGAGGATTGAGTGAGATAAAGGGGTTATCGTTGATCCTCTTTGAGTTCTCGATCTTAAAGGCTTGGTTTCATAATTTAAGAGGATCTAGGAGAGTGTTGGATCTGTGTTATGCGTTTTTTGAGTGAGGATTTTGGATTGGAGATCCGTGTTCATCGCGTTCTTCGTGTTTTCTCACCCTTTTTCCTTCCAAAATCAAGGTGAGTGCATTACCATGGGCTTATCTGGGTAAATGATTGATAGGATGCGATTGTTGTGTTGTTTTGCGTGGATTCGTGTTAGTTTTGTGTGTAGGATTCGAACCATTAGAGGATAGGCTCGATCATGGGTTCTGTGATGTTGCGTCGATCAACGCAGTTGCTCTGCGTTGATCGACACACGATGTAGTGCATCGATCGACACCGCAGTTATGTGTCGATCGACACACTGGATGCATCAATCGACATATGGTGGTTGTGTCGATCGACGTATGCCTGTTTTAGGCGAACTTGTGTTGATTGTTTGTGTCTTGCGTTGTTGATTGTTTCCCCTGGTATTTTGTCAATTTCTTATGCCTGTGTGTATAGCCTAGTAGATGGGATGACCATCTCACTGAGTATTTGTGATAATACTCACGCATCTCTTATAACCATGTGATGTAGGTAAAGACAAGTTGTGATCGTGGAATTATGGCCGGGAAGAGGAGATGATCTAGCGGCTCGATTGTTTGCTCGTTATTGTAGAATTGCTATGGTGTTAGTAATTCTAGATTGGCTGTTTATTGTTATTGGAATTGTTGTATTGGATTATTGGGTTGTTCGTATTGGAATTAGTTTATAGATTTAGTAAAGTATGAGATTTACTGAATGTGGTGATTGGTTCAATTGTTGTATTGTTTTTCGTGTATTGTATTGACCTGTTGAGGGTTATTATTTGTGATAATAATAATCCGAAAGGGAAATTTTTTAAATTTTACGGGTTGGGTTGTTTCATAAAGCCTCGTATTACAACAGGTTAATGTGGCTCCCATTGAGGGTTTCTCGTGCTATGTGGATGGTTCATGGAACCCATACACGATGTGGTGTGGGCTTGGCACTTTAATCTGGAGCCCTGATAAGAATAAGATTGTAACGACGATTAATATCATATGTCTGATGGATAACGTGTTATTAGCAGAGTCTTTGGCCCTGAAATCACGTCTATAGTTAGCTCGTGAGAAAGTTTTCTTGGAACTAGCTGTTTTCGCCTATTCCCAAACATTGATGAACATCATCAACTCCTCTCAGTCTCATTAAGATATCCAAGAACCTCATGGGAAGACGAAAGGGCATCGGTGACCATCATTTGATCTTATGTCTCGTAGAAAGCAAGTGCAACGTGCGATAAAAAATTTTCGATCTAGTCATGAATATCAATATCACATGCCACACTTACATGGGAAACGAATTAGTTCCACTTTAAACATGATAACTCAATCCAATAATTCATGTCAAAAAATTTATGAAAACTAATTCATTTTTCAAGTGTTGAATAAGATCTAAACGATTTTTACGTTAGTCTTGTGAATATATTTTTATGAGATTTAATCAAATTCACTTCAAACATTTCACTAACATTTTTTAGTCATATTCCAGTACATATTAGGCCCGTACCTGCGGTCCATGCGATCTGGAGGCCCAGAAAGCTGATAAAAGCCCAATCCAACACTTAACTGCGGTCTGGTTAAGTGTGGGGTTAGATTCAGCACCTGAGGTTAATAAAACCTAGGATGTACCCTCATAACCTTGTACTATAAATAGGGGAATGAGGTGATGTGACAAGACATATCTTTTTCCTCGGCAAAGAAGGAGAAGAGACCCACATCGCTGAGTCGTTCAGGTCTCTAACTCTTCCAGAGAATCCATCAGGAGATCGCTTCTCACCGGAGAAAAGTTACAAACACGTCCTCGAGAATCAGCCCGCAGCGGTCTAAATATTATTCTTTCTTTCGTCGATAACGATTTGATAGCCCGGGGTTTGTCCGGTCTGTCAACTCCAAAGCGCTCTGTAATACACTTAACTCGAACGCTCAATTCTCAATACACGAAATTCACCGACCTTTACCTACTACAAATTCATTGTTTCCACATTCGGGCTACAACAGTACACATTCGTTAACATCACTTATATTTAACACTTAGGAAAAATTGTTAATTATTATAAGTGATTTTATATTGGATTTACCAAATTTTCATATGTTTGATTGTGGAAGGCTTTTTTTTTTTGGTAAGAACTTGCAGTAGAGTAAGTAATAGAAGAGAATTTTGAGCCGATCATTTGAGTGATCGTAAGCTTAATCGGTGTTGATTTGTCAAACACTTTGATAATCGAATTTGTTAACCGATAATTTAAGTTAAACTTTCGATACATCTTGGTGGTTTGTTTCATGAAAATTTTTGAGAAATGTTACTTTTGAAATGTCCCTTTTCAAAGTTCCACATTTTCAAAATCTTTGCAAAAATACCAGTTTTTCAAAATTATTTATTCATTATATTGTTTATATTTGGGTTAACTATGTTGTATTACGGTTTAGTTTTGAGGGTTTAGGATTTTTTAAGGGTCGAATTTTTTTTTAGGATTTAGAATTTTAAGATTTAAGTTTTAAAAATCCATAATTAGTGGCATTTTTTTTGTAAATAGACAATCCATTATAATATTTTTAAAAAGTAGTATACAAAAAATGACATTTTTAAAAAGTGGTACACAAAAAATGGCATTTTTGCAGTTGTCCATTTTATCAACATATTCCATGTTCTCTTATTTAGATAAGAAAAACATTTTGTCTTCTTTTTCCCATCATCACCAGATTATTTTGACGCTTTTTTCTTCCATTTTCCCCTTAAATCCAAATACTTTGAGTTGGAGTTTAGGAGTGTACTGCCCACGACATCTGCTACGGTTTCAAATGGATCGTCGACCTTTTCTTAGCACTTGTGTTTATAGACAAATAGTGATATGTTTGAAAAATAATATTATAAAAGTTGTATTCTTGATATTTTATTTTTTAACTTTGATGAAAAAGAATAGCTACCCAAAGAAGTAAAAAAAAAAAAAGATATTGAAAATAACTGAAGTTAATTATATGATGCATTCAAATGTTTTTTATATAACCATAAGGTGATCCGCATTCAAATGTTCTACGTTACTATATTACAAGCGTTGCATATTTATCAAGATGACTAAAACGTATGATAAATTTTAGAAATGTAATAATATACATATCAAGTACACATGAAATACTGAAAAATAACTTTGCACAAAAGTACACCAAAACCACCTGATGAAAAAGAATCTTGCGCATATGGCAGATCTAGATACACATCTAGTTTTAAAAAAAAAAAATGCAACAACGAGAAGAAAAATCTGTTATTATATTTATATGAGCATCCCACTGAAAGAACAATCTTTATACGTAATGTTTACAGCAACAAAAACGATCAATAAAAAATTTGTGAAGAAGTTCATGCTGTTGAATGCAACTAGCCAACCACCATCCGTGAAAGCCATATCAAAACACCGTTCGTTGCATTCTATACTCTTGTACCATGTGCTTACCCTGGTACCATTCTTCATCTCGTTACAATGGTCGAAACACGTCTGAGTTTTAGCGTTTATTTTCATCTCTACAACCATTAACCATCATAAGAATTTATTATTAGAGAAAATTGTGAATAGTTCTATAATATTTATAATATATATATGTTTCGTAAGTATAACAAAACACACCACAAAAAATGTCATAGAAAATGGCCAACGTAACCACTAGAGAGAATGCAGCCAACAATTTGGAGGAACTCATTTTCAATATCTCTCTCTCTCTCTCTCTCTCTCTCTCTCTCTCTCTCTCTCTCTCTCTCTCTCTCTCTCTCTCTCTCTCTCTCTCTCTCTCTCTACCATTTAATATATTTTTTTGTAAAACAAAATATAGTTTTTATAATATGGTTTGATGTAAAAATAAACAAAAGATATTTATATCATAATTATGTTTCTGACCACTTTATTAACAATAATTATGGTTAACTTGATGTAGAAAAACATATATTGTTTATTATAAATTTATAATTAAGCTTTGATGTAAACATAAACAACTAAATTCCAGTTATTATAAAGAACAAAGAAAAGGGTCTATTATAAATTATAATCTTTTAAAGTTCTCCAAGTTCTTAAGATATGCATGGTTTGATGTACAAATAAACAAAAAGTAAGAATAGACAAAGGAAAATGGTTTATTATAATAGTTTTCTTCCAATTATTAATTTGAGCAAGGAAAGGGTATGTTATAATTGGAGATAAACTGGTCATAACCTTTTGACAAAAAAAAAAAAAAAAAAAAAAAAAAACTAGTCATAACCATAACTTTATAAAAATCTCTTCATAACAATAACTTCTTCCAATTTTATGTCCGTTTATAAGCTTTTGTTATTCATGTGGATAATTTTTAAAAAAATCAATATCATTTGGTAGTAAAATATATTTCTTGTAGTAATAAGCTAATAATATAAGACGATTAGGTATGATTTCTATTTTCTACACCAAGTTATAATTTTTTTCTTCGAACAGATCTGTGCAAATTTATGTCCTTTGGTTTGTCTTCTAAATGAAAAATTCTCCTATGTTCTAAATTATAAACCTAAATATTTTGTTTTGTTTTTTGTTTTAATGTTTTTTGGTTAAAGAGTCATATACATAGTTCCCAAAAGACTTGTAAGATCTCGCAACAACACAACAAACAAACTAAAATCTCGTAAGTATGAGCAACAACACAAATGAATTTAACATTCATACAAAAGAAAAGAAAAAAAAAACTACGCAACTGACGTGGAACTCTACTCTTTTATTGGTATCCTCAAGGTAACCTAACCAAAAAAAAACTACATTTTCTGTCAGCACCGGAGGTGTTCTCCATGACATCGGTTTATGCTAACATGGATTACATGTTTTGCAAACTCCACATCCAGTATCGGAGTTTTATTGGATTATTTGGTACATATGGAAGGCAAAAAACAAAAAAATGTTAAATAACTTAGATCGGGACCTGAAAGGAATCTTACAAACAGTGGATACACATGCTCAAGTTTGGTTTGAGCACAAATGACCTATAATGGATGCAATCTTTCACCCCTTCTTTCCACCCTTGAAAATACGGTGGGAGAGGGACAACAATGTCATATCGACCGGTCGTGGAAAGCTGAGGATCAATCCTCCGGACTGGGTTGGCCTTACTTTCAGGATACCGACACAAAAGTTTTGATGGGGGCAAGGATCTACCTCGAAGTCTTTCTCCTCTATACACAGAGCTGGAAGCCCTTCTCCGGGCTATGCATTGTTTGATCATCCAATAGAGGTCGAAAGTGAAATTCATCACCGATAGCATCAAATTGGTACAAATGGTGAAGGAGCCAAGGACATAGGTTGCATTCGCTTTCTACTTGGAGGATTTGAAGTGTTACAAGCAAGTTTTTCCACGTTTTTCTCTTTCTTAAATTCCACGTCTTAGCAACTCAAAAGTGGATATGTTGGCACATAATGCTTGAAGCCACCCGCAAGATGTTTCGTATGTCAACACTGTTTCATCGGCTTGGATTTCTAAACTAACTAATTTAATATAAACTGTTGACAAAAAAAAATATGGGTCATTTAAAAAAAAAATTATGGTTAAGATTAATGATATGTAACTAATTTGGGGAAAGACTCGTTTTTCAACGCTGATTATGTTTTGCTTTCTGCGCTGGAATAAAAAATTGTTTATGTTAATCAAAGAAATCAAAAGGTTTAAATAAAATTGATACAAAAGAACTCTATAAAGGAGTAATTTTAATATTAAATTGAATCAGCATATTATATTGATTTAATTTTGAAGTTCATTTTGAAATAATGAAATTATATAGAAATATATATTAAAAATTAATTGGTTATCTATATCAATTTGCTATAAAATCATAATATTTATTTGAATTTGAAATTGCCTTCAAAAAATAAATTTACTAACATTTTTTAGTTATTTAATTACCTAATATCAATTTATATTATAATTTATCTACAATTTTCTTGTTTAAATCATATTTAATTTTTTCCATTTTAATTTAATTTTTCTTTTTTGTAATGTCTGAATTTATATTATTCTATTACAAATTATGAGAAATATTACATCCACGATTCTACAACGGACAAATATTCCGCCTTGATCCACGCTAGACGATTCTATCTTGCCCCACGCTGAAGATTTCCTGTAAGATTGTCTCCATTAATGTGCATCAATGATAATAAATCGTATCTTTTAGGATTTGAACCCCAGGCCTCTTGATGTATAAGCATTAATGAACCCTTGGTCAAACCATTGGGCCAAGGGGCTTCTACTAATTTAATTTTTCTATATAGTAATTTATTCTTGTTCCTTCCTAAATTTATGGAGAGAAGTGTTGTTATATAATTCTCCAAAAATAAATAATAGGGAAGAATGGAGGATCATATGTCCCAAATATATGAATGATGTAATTCTTTTGAAATGAAAAGGAATTTAATGTTCTTCATCTTTCCATTCTTTTTTAGTGGTCATCATAATTCAAAATCTAGGAATTCTGTATAATATTGTTAAATACATTGAAGGTTCTTTTTTTGCATTTATGTCAGAGTTGATCTTACAAAATGACAATAGTTGTTGAATTGTTTTACAATTGTATCAAAATTATATAATGATAAGTGCTTGTTTTGTTATATACTGTCGATGTTAAAAAAAAGGGTTATATAATGGCAATCAAAATGATCATATACAGAAAGAAAATACATTAAGGACAAATGGACAATGTATTTGTATAGTCGATATATAAGGAAGTACGCTTGTGACAAAAATATACTAAAGACATAAAAATTTATATGATCTTCTCTCGGAAAATATTCTTTATTTATTTTAATTGTTTTTATCATAGATATTCTTTTCCAAAAAGGGGAATATATTGATCAAAGAGATGGAGGTGTAAAAATTATAGGGTTACAACAACAACGATAATAAGGTTTAGGAGGGGAACCTTCAGGATCAATGCAGCTACCATCTTTATAAGCCAATCCAACACAAAATTTGTTACATTCCGGAGCTTGAAACGTCGCGTTACAACCCTCGTAACAAGTCGGAGGCACAATTCTCTCATATATTCCTGTTCCTACGGCTACAATCATGTATCATTAGTATTAAGCCAAAAAAAGGCCAACAAACAAAATCCATAAGATTATGTGATCGCAATAATCGTTTACGGATAGAGAGACATACCCGTGATCAGGTCATAGGAGATGGACATTGTCACCACGAGAGCGAATGCAACCAACAATTTCGAAGAAGCCATTTTAAAAGTCTCTCTGACACTAAATTTTCTTTTTTAAACTAAAACAAGGGATATCTTATTTGGACGATATGGTTTGATGTGTGTATTAAGCAGAGAATCAAAAAGTGTGTATTTATAATTGGAAAAAGTTATCATGGCTTTTTGAAATTTTTTAAAAATACCATTTTTTAAATGTCACTTTTCAAAAATACCACATTTTCAAAATCTTTGCGAAAATACCACATTTAAAAAAAAAAAATTAATTATATCATTTATGTTTGGGTTAACTATGTTGTATTAGAGTTTAGTTTTGAGGGTTTAAGAGGTTTTAGGGATCAAAATATTTTTTAGGGTTTATAATTTTAAGATTTAGGTTTTAAAAATATATAATTAGTGCATTTTTGCAAATAGACACCCTTAAGTGACATTTTTACAAATGTACACACCAAAAGTGACATTTTTGAAATTGCCCCATTTTTCGAAGTGCTTTTCCTTTTTCTTAATGAAGATCTCTGATTAACTAGTATTTAAAAGTTAAAACTGTTATAAACATAATTAGTGGATGCCCATTAGAAGCTCATAATCTAGCTTGTTCTAGCTTGTTCTCCAAGTTAGATTTCCTCTCCAAGTTATTACTCTTCTCCAAGTTATTGTATCCTATATATACTTTTGTTCACTATGGAATAAGACACCAATTCCTTCTCTTCTTCTCTTATTCATAACATGTTATCAGCACGAATAGTTCTAGCCATTGAGTAAACCCTAGTCGCCAAACTTTTCTTTTCCATCTTCGATCCGATCTAAAACCAAGGTATATGAATTGATTTTGTGGTTCGATTGATAACATACAATTGTATGCTTGTTGATCGAATAACACAAACGAATCATACTTATTATTTTATCGCTTTGTCTTGTACCAATATTATTTAATTTGTTTTATATGAGTTTCATTCGTTTCATAATGGTATTCGTTTGATAAAAGCATTCATTTAATATTCGTTTCATTCGTTTTATCATATTCGTTTGATAAAAGCATGGGTTGATTTGCTAATCTGGCAATAAGAGAATATTAAATGCTTTGATTTGCTAATTCGTTTGATAAAGACATGATTTGATTCGATTATTAAATGTTTTGATTTGATAAAAGCAGACTATACGTCTTAGACATTGTATAATAATTGATAGTCATGTCATGTCATTCGATCTAACTCATTTAATATTCGTTTGCTAATTTGATAAAAGCATTTGTTTTATATAATAATTGATAGTCATGCCTTCGATTTAATCTTCTTTTATAAAATCATTCGATTTTATTATGTCTGATTTGTTTGGTTCATATTAATATTATTTTTGATCTAAAGCCATATCTTTGCTAATAGCTTTAATAGACATGTGTCAGAGGGTACTTTTATGCTAAAAGCTTTTAATAGCTTTAAACGACATGTGTCTTATGTTTCTTTAATTAATCTAGTCAATAATGTTCACAAATTATACTTATGCATATTGCTCATATGGCTGGATGATTATGTTTGATTTATTTATATTTTGATTTTGCACTAATCATATATATCAAATTTCACAAAACTCGAATTTGAGGCTATTGACATAAGTGATAGCAACTACCTATCATAAACGCTAGATGCTGAATTTCACCTGAATGCAAAAAACCTCGGTGAAACTATCAAAGAAAAGAATACGGCAACAGCCCAAAACAAAGCAATGATAGTCATTCACCATTACCTCCACGAGGGTCTTAAGATTGAGTATTTGACCGTGAAAGATCCACAAACCCTTTGGACTGATCTAAAGGAGAGGTATGATCACTAGAAAACTGTGATCTTACCTAAAGCTCGTTATGAGTGGACTCATCTAAGATTACAAGACTATAAGTCTGTAATAGAGTATAACTCTGCTATGTTCAGAATCACTTCCAAGTTGAAGTTGTATGGAGAAAGTATCTCCAATGATGAAATGTTGGAAAAACATACTCTACCTTTCACGCGAGTAACCTTGTCTTACAGACACAATATCGTGAAAAGGGATATAAAAAGTACTCTGAACTTATTTCTGCGCTCCTTGTAGCTGAGCAGAATAATGAGCTTTTGATGAAAAATCATGAGTTACGTCCAACTGGTTCTACACCATTCCCTAAAGCGAATGTGTCATCATACAAGAAAGAAGCAGACCATGGTAATAACAATGGTAAAAGACGTGGCCACAATCATGGACGTGGATATGATCGTCACGGACGTGGATACAAATATGATCGAGGTCGAGGCCGAGGTGTCTCTTTTAAGAACCTAAACTCTCAGCAGAAATAGGAAAACAGAATTGGCAACAAACAAGAAAAGCCAAAAGGAAGTGTATGTTATCACTCTAGAGGAAGCGGTCATTGGGGTAAAACATGTCGTACACCAAAGCATCTAGTAGAGCTTTATCAGCAATCCTTAAAACAAAAAGTAAAGAATGTGGAAACAAACCACGTGTACGAAGATGGCGAAAAAGACTATGATCTTGATGATTATTTTGGTGATAAAGCTGCCCTGGAAGTTGCTGATTTCCTTGCTCCTAAAGGGAATAACTAGGCTCTAAATTTAATTATAAAGTATTGTGGTTATATATTATTTTGGCTTTGATTTATACTTTCTAGTTTTTATGTTTTAATGTGTTTTGAGACATGGTTAAATTTGAGTTATTTTATTGAGTTATTTTCTTTAAGTTAATTTATTTTTATGCTTTTATTTGTTTGAAGAACATGAATACTGCTCAAGTTCAATTGGCAATGAATCGTGAAGAATTATGTTTGGTAGACAGTGCAACTACTCATACTATTCTGAAAAGAAAGAGATATTTCTCTCATTTAACGATAAAAAGAGCTAGTGTGAGTACTATTTTGGGTAGCTCAAAGATAATTGAAGGCTCTGGAAGAGCAAGTATATTGTTGCCTATGGGAACGCTTAGAATTCACTAACGCGTTATATTCCCCCCAGTCTTAAAGAAATTTATTGAGCTTTAAAGATATTCGTAAGAACGGATACCATATTAAGACTATGAGTGAAGGAAATATTGAATACCTTCAAATAATAAATACTACCCAAGGTACCAAACGTACTTTAGAGAAATTGCCAGCATTCTCCACCGGAATGTACTACACTAAGCTTAGTACAATTGAGGCAAATACTAATAGTAAACCAAAAGTTTACTGAAAATTTATTGGTTTGGCATGACCGGTTAGACCATCCCTGTGCAACAATGATGTGAAAGATAATCAATAATTCACGTGGACATTCATTAAAGAACCAGAAGATTCTTCCTAATAATTTCACGTGTGCTGCTTGCTCACAGGGCAAATTGATCATTCGGCCTTCACCAACCAAAGTAACTTCTGAATCTATCGGTTTTCTGAAACACATGCAAGGAGATATTTATGGACCGACTCACCCACCATGTGGAACGTATAGATACTTTATGGTTCTGATTGATGCATCGACTAGATGGTCACATGTATCCTTGTTATCAATTCGCAACCTGGCGTTTGCGAGGTTACTTGCTCAAGTGATAAGATTACGAGCACATTTTCCAGATTTTCCTTTAAAGACAATTCGCCTTGATAATGCTGGTGAATTGATGTGCGATAAAGATACTATGTAGGGTTTATGCAATTAGGTCTTTAAATTTATAACCCTATGGAACTGCAAGTGCACAGTTAAGACAATTGTAGTACTTAGGGATCGTTCCGCTGAGGACTAAGTGATGAATGAACTACAAACCTATATGATTCGGATTAAGCTAAAGGGAAAATATTATTTGGTTTTGGGGTTTTATGGAAGCAAATAACAAATCAATAAAAGTAAAAGGGATAGATATCAATTAAGATTAGAAATCAAACAGTTCATAAAACATATGCAAACACAAGCAATCGATTTAAGGTTTTAGTACTAGTTGTTCTAGAACTCATATCCTAAGGTAAGGTCATCCCACTATCGTAAAGTAACTAACCATCTACGTTTTACACCCTAATAGACTCAACTATCGCAGGTTATTACAAGGTGAAAACATGCATTATTGGTCAAGATTGATTGTTCACTAAACTCCTTAACTAACCTTTCGAATTGTTAAGGTTTCTAGCTCATCGAATACTAGGTCCGGAGATATAGCAAGCTTTTGGAAAGTATATCAACCTAAGATCAGTCCTTGGGTAGCTAAGCCAATTCATGCTTCAAGTATAAATAAAGATGAAGAATCAATTCTAGAATAAATCCCTAAACGATTAAATGCGTAAAAACATAGAATTAGGAGAATGAATAGAAATCAAATCAAAGCTAATACTCTAATATGTTTTGCAACACGTAGCAGCAAGAGTAAAGCACATAGACAGTATAATTCGTTGATCTATCTAAGCGTAAAGAATTAGATCTCATCTCTTTGCAATAGGGCAAAGATCAACCTATCCTTAAAGGCTTCTAGAATCAAATAAACATGAAGAACAAGAGAAAAACGAAATACATTGTTTAGGTATTGATTTAGGCTGTTAAGGCCGGCTGCTTGAGTTCCTAGAGAGGCTAAAAGCATGTATATATAGGGGTTAAGGAGGCTTAAGTCGGTTAGGGCTTCTTCGGGCAAATACGTCTTTTCAGATAAAAAACTGAGGCAATTTCGGTCAGGATAAGGATTAAGCTTCGTGACCGGTATTAGAAGCTTCTAGAGAGCTTCTAGAAGGTCATACAAAGGCTGGATATCGGCCCATGGCCTGGCCCGGTGCTTGGCTCCATTTTGCACTAACTTCACTTCGAAGGCAGTTTGACATGTCCTCAGTGTTTCGGGTGTATCTTCTAAAGTAAAGCTCCAATTGATGAAATTACAACTCCATAGGAAAGCTAACTCAAAGGGCTATCTCAACATCAAGTTGCATTAAATTCCCAACTGATTTGATCCTCCGTTTTTCAGCAAACTTCTGGCGTATGCGTTCTGTCCAGTAGGGGAATGTGCATTATCTTCAAGATAAAGTGACTTGGGTTGGTTCCTTTGACTTGGATGAGTAGCTGCATCATAGATGATACTCCTTTTGCTCCTTTTTACATCCTTTTAATGACAAAACCTGTTAAGTCCTTAAAATCTACATATACGAGAAAACTACCTCTTTTGGCTCAAAAGCTTTATTAATATATATAAAAACCATACTAAAATAGATAGAAAAAGTGGTAAAATATAGGGTATATCAACTCCCCCAGACTTATCTTTTGCTTGTCCTCAAGCAAACAATAGTCAAGAATTGAGAAGAGGTTTGAAATTCGGAAGAACTCACATATCCTTTGGATCGTTGCATCAAATTCTAAACCTGTAATCAACATGAAACAAGATTAGCTCATAGACGTTGTGATCTTCTTCCATCACGAATTCGCAACATAGCTATACTCTAAATCTCTGTCCCTGCAAAAATCTCAATTTCAACTCAATTGACTCTTTTTACTCTCTTAGATTTAGTGAAAACTTATCATCAAGAATATCATTCAAGGAAGACGGGCTAGGTATTGGGAAAGGCTGATTTTAGTGGTGAGGTTAAAAGTGTTTAGGGTTACCATAGACTCCGGGTGCAAGATATTATGCAAAATCGCAAGAGAGAATGGACCTGTTGATGTCCACAATTTCCCAACCACTTCTTCACGTCTTTCTCCCCCAGATTTAGATTTTTCTCCGGGAATCACTTGAAATCTCTTCTACTCATCTCTTCTTTTGTATCATGACATTCCTTGGATATTCTTTTGCCATAAAACTCTTAGAATTACCGTTTTCCTTTCCCTTAGATTTTTTTTTTCTTTTTCTTTTCTTTTTTATTATTATTATTTTTTTTTGAAAGGGGAAAAACGGTATCTCTTTGATATAAGTCAAGTACAGACACGAATTGTTACCATGTTTTACGCATCCAAGGAACGGCCAAGCTCTTTTGAAAATCGATCTTTGTACTCCACCATTCTTTACCAAATCGTCGCATCTCTTAGTGATTGGAAAATTGCGTCGATCCTTTTCTCTCCGACGTTTTTGCACATATCTGCAAGTATGAAACTAAAAGAGAATGCATGAGGTCTGAAAGAAGGTAAAAGGTTTTTAGGTAGGGGTACCAACTAAAGATGAGCTGGCCATTCATGACAACAAAGAGTGGTAAAAGAGGATAAGATGTCATGAATGTGTGATTTGTTTCCTTGATCTAACATCCTTAATAAGAAATAATCAAAAACCATATTAGTAGTCCAAATAGAGAGTCAAAATCATATCCATCAAAATAGTTGCAAGTAGAAATTTTCTGGACGGAAGCTCCATCATGAGGTTTCTGAATCGATTGTCATGATCAAACCCTGCAAAAATGGTTACATAATCTTTGAAATCAAAACGTCAATCCTAGGAAAGTGTCATAATTCCTATCTTATTATTTTTATGAAAACTTTTTATAGTTTTTTTTTATTTGAAAATAAATTTTGAAAAATCCATTGAAAACATAAAAACCAAACACTAACAAACGTGTTAGTAACAACAATCCCCCCAGACTTAACTTACACCGTCCCCGGTGTAAAATTAAATCAAATTAAGGGAGTAATGATGAAAATTTATTTTAAAAAAAAACTAAAAAGATAGAGAATAGAATGATAGTACCGGTAAGCTGTGGAAATTTCCGGCAAAAATCTAAGGTTGTCGCGATCAATCTTAGATCTTCGTTGTTTTTGAGCATTGGGTATCCCATATGAATCGAAACCATGCTTTGTATTTCCAATGTCTGCTCTTTTCTGTCACATCTCCTATGGATGGTGGATAAGTTTTAAGACGATTGAATTGTGCGTCCACAATGGAATCTCCTGGAAATCCTGTTTTAAGAACATCATATCCTTGCAAAAACACTTGAAATCACTTATTAAATTCATCCAGGATCTTAGTCTTCAATACATGTGTATTGAATTCCAAGTCCAAGGGAAGGAAAAATAGATAAGAAACAAAAAGAAATCAAAATAATGAATCCAAATTGTTAAAAACTATCAATCTCTTTGGACCAAACGGTTAGGTGGTTGGCTCGGTGGTTCGGAGCGGTGGTTCGGTGGTCCATGGCTCGTGACTCCGGTGGTGTGGTGGTTGATGGTGACGCGGAGCGATCAATTCCGGTCTAGGTGTCGGGGCTGGTCGCGGTCAAGGACGGTTCGAGTGGTGGCTCGGGTCCAAGGCGGTTCGGCACGAGACGGTGGTCCGATGGATTTGGAGTCGCGAGTCAAGGCAGTACCGGTCTGGGTACCGGTCGGCGGTGGTGATCGGCATCGTGTCTCGTCGAGTCGCGGGATGGTGCGGGTCACGGCGCGTTGCGGTTCGGGAGGGGATGGGACGTATCGGGGTCGAGTACCGGTCGGGATATCGGTCGGGTCGGTTGACCGATATCGGGACACGTAGTGTCGCGGGATATGGGTCGTGGGACGGATCAGGCGGGATGGGTCGGGATGTGTGTGTCGCGGGACGGATCGGGTGGGAACTCGTCGTGTCGTGGTAAGGTGTGTTGTGTACCGGTCCGGGTTTCGGTCAGTACCGCGGGTCGGTACTGCGGGAAGGATGGTGGCGAGTCGAGGCAAATCGTGCCGAGTACCGGTCACGATTTATGACCGGCACGCGTGACCGGTATTCGGGCACTTTGTGCCGCGGGCCGATCGGGGTAATGCCGGTCCGAATATCGGTCGACGGTATCGATCGATATCGGGTGAGATGGTGCGGTATGGTCGAGACGGGTTGGTGTCGTGGACGTGTCGCGGGAAGGATGCGTGGTCGTGTCGCGGACGTGTCGCGTACCGGTCGGTACCGTGGGTCGGTATCTCGACCGAAACGGACGCGGGACGGGTCGAGGCGAAATGTGTCGAGTACCGGTCGGGTGTGTCGACCGGTATTGTGTCTGGTATCGGGACACATGGGTCGCGGTAGTGTCGCGGTAAGGCTTCGTCGAGTCGCGGTAAGGTTTTCTTCGAGTCGCGGTAAGGTTTTGGTACGCGGGTCGGGGCATATCGTGCCGAGTATCGGTCACGAAATCCGACCGGCACGCGTGACCGTTATTCGAGCACTCGTGTCGCGGTTGATCGAGACACGATATCAGTCGATGTCATGGGTCGATATCGTGTCCGGTACGGCTTCGTGTCGAGGTAAGCGCATAGCGTCGCGGTCCACGCGATTTTTCGTCGAGCTTTTTCTTCGTCTATACTCATCGGAATTGAGATCCAAAAGATGCTACGGATTCATGAGAACAAGATCTTTCCAATGGTATGGATATTGTTACCTGGTTCGTGGTGGCTTGAACTGTGAAAAAGCTTGAAGATGCGGCTTCGTAACCTTCCTTGACGGTCTTGTTCAATCGGTCATAACTTGCTTACCATAATAGCAAATCATGTTCTGCTTTTTCCTATAGCTTCATAAGACTGTCTCCTTCGTGTATACCAAATTTCAAAAAACGTCCGAGCTGATATTGAGCTCCAGTCATTTCATGAACAGAACAAGTCATGTTCGATCTTCTTAAAAATCACATTTGTTTTTGAAAACAATTTTGTAAAAACCTGAAAAATTCATAGATAGATAAAATAATGAATAACAATATTGAGAAAAGTAAACTTAAATCCAAAAACTTAGAATGATCAAAGCAATAAAATCAAAAACATAAATATGGGTTGCCTCCCATAAAGCGCTTGTTTTAAGTCGGATAGCTCGACTCCTTGGGTTTTTAGGGTGGTGGAAGGTCTTCTAAAGGCTTGAGGTTGCCTTTAGCATGTAAATGAGGTCTCCTTAGGTCGTGCTCTCCATCTTCATCAAATTGGTTGGGCTCATTGATCAACACTTCTCTTTTCTCCGAAGGAATGTATACTTCCACCGTTTCTTCGATTTTCGTTAAACGATCATCGAGTTGCTTCACACGGTTGGAGGTACTGATTGCTTCTCCTTTGAGGTCGGTTGTCTTTCCAATAAGATCATTGAAACGTCCAGCCAAAGAGAATTTGACATCCTCAATTGCTTGAGCATGTTGAGCTTGTTCTTTCGTAAGAATTAGTATCGTAGAGAATGCTTCTTGATGAGTAACTTTGGTCTCCTCCAATGCTTTCTCGGCTTTGTGGGCTTTGATAGCAGTGATATTGAGGCATGTTTTAAGTTCTTATAAGTTCCCATTAGAGCTTGTGGTCTCCGTTTCAAAATTATCCCAAAGACTATCAAGGCTACGCTTGAAACCATGGAGTTTTCGCACATCGTCTTGAAGATCTTGGGAATGTTTCTTTTGTACTTCTTCAAAGAGGGTTAAGCGTGAGGCATTCTATTGGATTTGAGCAGCAAGGTTGTTAAACTTCTCATCAAAAGTTGAGATCAAAGTATCCATCTTGGCATCGGTCTCACGAAAGATTTGTATAGCTTCCATGATGCGATGCATCAAGGCGTCTTCTTCTTCTCGGCGGTTTGAGTGGGGACTGTGAATGGACTGTGGTGATGGTGGTGGACGGATGTGATGAGGATAAGGGCGACTTTCTCCTCCATAAGCTTCCCAAGGACGATACAACATTGGATTGTATCGGTTTTGGTGAGAAAGTGGCGGTTGATGAAATTCATGAGGCATGGGGATGTAATCTCCTTCTTCTTCACGAGGGTAAGTGCTCGCCATTCTCTTTGGATTGTGATGCTCCATTGACGAATCTCTGAAACTCACAGAAATTAAAAACCAAACACAAAAAGGAAAAATTAGAAAAATCGAAAATCAGAAAAACAAACTTAGACTTAATCTTTATCAAAGATTTGTACGCAATCAAACAAAAGTCCCCGGCAACGGCGCCAAAAAACTTGATGTGCGATAAAGCTACTATGTAGGGTTTATGCAATTAGGTCTTTAAATTTATAACCCTATGGAACTGCAAGTGCATAGTTAAGACAATTGTAGTACTTAGGGATCGTTCCGTGAGGACTAAGTGATGAATGCGCTACAAACCTATATGATTCGGATTAAGCTAAGGGAAAATATTATTTGGTTTTGGGGTTTTATGGAAGCAAATAACAAAGCAATAAAAGTAAAAGGGATAGATATCAATTAAGATTAGAAATCAAACAGTTCATAAATCATATGCATACACAAGCAATCGATTTAAGGTTTTAGTACTAGTTGTTCTAGAACTCATATCACTAAGGTAAGGTCATCCCGCTATCGTGAAGTAACTAACCATCTACGTTTTACACCCTAATAGACTCAGCTATCGCAGGTTATTACAAGGTGAAAACATGCATTATTGGTCAAGATTGATTGTTCACTAAACTCCTTAACTAACCTTTCGAATTGTTAAGGTTTCTAGCTCATCGAATACTAGGTCCGGAGATATAGCAAGCTTTTGGAAAGTATATCAACCTAAGATCAGTCCTTGGGTAGCTAAGCCAATTCATGCTTTAAGTATAAATAAAGATGAAGAATCAATTCTAGAATAAATCCCTAAACGATTAAATGCGTAAAAACATAGAATTAGGAGAATGAATAGAAATCAAATCAAAACTAATACTCTAACATGTTTTGCAACACGTAGCAGCAAGGGTAAAGCACATAGACAGTATAATTTGTTGATCTATCTAAGCATAAGGAATTAGATCTCATCTCTTTGCAATAGGGCAAAGATCAACCTATCCTTAAAGGCTTCTAGAATCAAATAAACATGAAGAACAAGAGAAAAACGAAATACATTGTTTAGGTATTAATTTAGGCTGTTAAGGCCGGCTGCTTGAGTTTCTAGAGAGGCTAAAAGCAAGTATATATAGGGGTTAAGGAGGCTTAAGTCGATTAGGGCTTCTTCGGGCAAATACATCTTTTCAGGTAAAAAACTAAGGCAATTTCGGTTAGGATAAGGATCAAGCTTCGTGACCAGTATTGGAAGCTTCTAGGGACCTTCTAGAAGGTCATACAAAGGCTGGATATCGGCCCATGGCCTGGCCCGGTGCTTGGCTCCATTTTGCACTAACTTCACTTCGAAGGTAGTTTGACATGTCCTCAGTGTTTCGGGTCAAAGTTTTAACCACTAAATATAACTGCAAGTGCACAGCAATCACGGTAGTATTTAGGGATCGAATCCACAGAGACCTCGAATTTGTACTACAAACTTCTTAGGAATAAAATCAAGCTAAAACAAGAAATATGGTTTTGGTTTTTAGAGGGAATAGGCCACGAAAATAACTAAGTAAAATTATGATTGGAATTCAAGGTAAACAAACGTTAGGCAAGTAGATCAATCGCAGAGATTCATGGATCATTAAACAACATATCGAATTATAGGGACCTTTTAGAAAGATGTGTTCTAGAACTCAAATCACGGATGTATAATCCTCCCACTGTCGTGGCTTAGATTACTATGTTTTAACTTCCTAATAGACTCCACTATCGCAGGTTATTACAAGAAGAAAACACGCAGTAAGTTCAAGATTTAATTGTTCACTAAACTACTTAACTAACCTTTCGAATTGTTAAGACGCCTAGCTCATCAAATACTAGTTCAGACAATATAACAAGCTTTTGGAGAGTATATGAATCTAAAATCAGATGCTAGTTGATCAGAAAAGCAATCATGCATTAAGAGCAAGTAAAGATGAAGAACGTAATAGATTATCCCTAGTTCATTCGACAGGAGTTAACAATTCATGAACTCTTTGATCTTTCTACAACCTAACAAAGAGAACTACTCAAACATGGTGCACGAAAAAAACAAGATAGATGATAAATTCATAATAGATAAACTTGAATTAAAGAGTAAAGGGTAAAAGGAATCTTCTCTATATCGAGATACAAAGCGAATTCATCCACCGGATTGCTCTAGAATCCAAATCTAATGAAGAACACCAAGAGAACTCGTGGTGGCTGTTCCTATCTGTTAAACTACTCTAAATATTTTGGCACACCCCTAACAAGAGACTAAAAACAAGTATATATAGGCCTAGGGTCTTCTTAGGGTTTCGTTTAGGACAAAACGGACTTTTTACGTCGAAACTGCCTCAATATTGGTCACAGTATCAGGCCAATTTCGTTCACTGCTAAACTTCTGGCGTATACGTTCTGTCCAATTCGGTAGAATGTTGTATCTTGTGAATTCTTGGTTCTTGATAGTGTCTTTGGCTTATGAAAGTTGCTGTGGTTTTGTTTACACCTAATTTGACTCTTTTTGATCCTTTTTCCTTGAATTCCCTGTTAAGACTCTAAAACTACAAATACGAGGAAAAATACCTCTAAAGGCGTAATAGCGTAGATAAATGCATAGAAAATATAGTAAAATAGATAGTAAAATAGGTAAAATATGGGACATATTAACTCCCCCAGACGTATCTTTTGCTTGTCCTCAAGCAAAATTTAAGAATAGAAAAGAGGTTTGAAAATGCAGAAACTTACCTTCCCTTGGAATATCGGACCTACCCTTTCAACTAGTAAGCCACATAATGCATAACCAACTCAAAATTAGACCACCATGTACTTCTCCGTAGACATTCGCAGCCTTCCAAATTCATTCACGACTTTTCAACACAACTTGCTAGTCCTCATTGCTGGGTCTCGTCCCAGATCTCAATGCCAAGAACCTTCTATACTCGTTCCCATACTATACCCTGACTAATGAACCATAAAACTTTGGGTACTCTTTCTCTCCCCCAGACTTATTTGATTTTTTTTTTACTTCCTTGTTTTTTTTTTAGAATGTTGAGACTCAAAATCAGTGCTTTCACTACTGTTGTTCCTTGTGAGGAGACAGGGTCGTGAGATCGCTCGTCCTCTACATCCGTTCTAAGGGACTCAGACTGCTGCTTTTTGAGCTCCGGGTGATCATTTCTTGTGTACTGACTCACTGGAATTTTATTTCCTCATCTTATACTCAAGAACTATCATATCACCCCAATTATATATTATATTATTTTTTATAACAAGGGAGAGGAGTACCATTACTTTCAACAAAGATTTCACCTATCAGGTATGAATGAGGAGTCAAGCTCTATGAACATCAATCACCGAGGAGACTGCATAATTAGCTCGAACTTGGCGGATTATGATGGAAGTAACAAATGTTTCTAGTTAACTAGTCAGCCCTAAGATTTTTCATTAGTCTGACTCTGAAATCGATCCTGAAAAAATGGTCACTAATCTGAGAAAGTCAATCCACTAAACCAAAAGAAGGGTCATCATTTCCAACTGACTATTTTGACCCAATAAAATATTTTCAGAAAACAATTTATGAAAAACTATTAAAACGTAAAAACCAATCACGAACAAATGTGTTAGTAAACAATAATCCCCCAGACTTAAATTACACCATCCCCGGTGTAAAAGAAATCAAATGAAAGGAAAAATAAAACTCAAATAAAAAAGGAAAGAAAACGAAAACTTACCTTTGGATGGAGCATTGTCAAGTGGATGCTTTGGTTGGTTGTGGCGGTGTGGTGGTGAAGTGGCTTGTGAGAAGAATGCGGTGAAAATGCGGCACAAGTGCGGTGAGGTTGCGCTGAGGCTGCCACGCGGTAGGGTTGCAGTGAGATGTGCGGTAGGCTCGCGACATTGTTGCTCCAATACCTGTCACGATTTCCGACCGGTACGAGTGACCGGTACTGGGTCACTTGTGTCGCGGTAAGATCGGGGTGCAAGACCAGTTCGAATACCGGTCGGATTGGTTGACCTAAATCTAGGCCGAAACTTACCTCTTGTCGCGGTGACACTGCCTCATGTCGCGGTAAAAATACTCATCGTGTCGCGGGTTGGATTCCCTCGTGTCGCGGTAAACATTTCATCCTATCGTGGGACGAACGTGCTCGTCGTGTCGCTGGTCGAGTCGTCGTGTCGCGGTAAAGATTTATGTCGTGTCGCGGGAGGTTCCTGGTGTCACGGTAAGAACTCGTGTCACGGGTCGAGGCATCATGTCGCGAGTATCGGTCGCGATTCTGGACCGGTACGCGGGACCGATACTGGGCCGTCTTGTCGCGGGTTGGATGTGTCGCGATAACGGTCGCGTGCGTCGTCCGGTACCTCGTCCGGTACTGATGTCGTGTCGCGGTAAGGTCGATACCAGTCCGTCGTGGTCCGGTACCGTGACCGGTACCGGCCGACGGAAAAAAAAATTTTATTTTTTATTTTTATAAAACCTGAAAAATCAAAATAAAATAGAATAGATTAGTATAAACTTATGAAAACCAAAATTAAAATTTTAAAAACTACTTAAAGCATAAATAAAAATGTGGGTTGCCTCCCACATAGCGCTTGTTTAAAGTCAATTAGCTCGACTCCTTTGAAGTTTTAGACGTCGGGTGGTTCACCCAAGGCATTAGATACGTTCTTTTCTTGGTCTGTGTCGACAAGATAAGGTTTTAGACGTTGTCCATTGACAGTGAATTCGTTCCCGTGATTATCCCAAAGGATTACTGCTCCATATGGCTTTACTTCCTTGATTGTGAAAGGACCGGACCATCTAGAACGAAGCTTACCTGGAAAAAGCTTTAACCGAGAATTGAAAAGAAAAACCTTATCATTAGGTTCGAAATTCTTTGGTATGATCCTCTTATCATGGTAAGCCTTGGTTTTTTCCTTGTAGATCTTGGTACTCTCATATGCCAAGTGGCGAATTTCTTCTAACTCGTTCAATTGGATTAATCGTCTTTCAGCGGCCGTCTTGAGATTGAAGTTCAATTCTTTTACTGCCCATGCTGCTTTGTATTCTATTTCCACCGGAAGATGGCAAGCTTTACCATACACTATGTGGAAAGGGGTTGTTCCCAATGGTGTCTTAAAAGCTGTCCTATATGCCCAAAGAGCATCATCTAGCTTTTCTGACCAATCCTTTCTTGTTTTTCCCGTGGTCTTCTGTAAGATTGCCTTGATCTCTCGATTGGATATCTCAACTTGTCCACTTGTTTGAGGGTGATAGGCATTAGCTACTTTATGCTTGACTCCATATTTCTTCAAAAGACTATCGAAAGCTTTGTTAATAAAGTGAGTTCCTCCATCGTTTATCACTACCCTAGGTACTCCAAAACGTGGAAAAATGATAGACTTGAACATTTTGATCACGGCAGTAGCATCATTAGTTGGTGTTGCAATTACCTCAACCCATTTAGACACGTAATCAACTGCCACAAGAATGTATTGGTCGCCAAATGATATGGGAAAAGGTCCCATGAAATCGATTCCCCAAACATCAAAGACTTCGACTTCTAGAATGAAATTCTGTGGCATCTCATTTCTCCTACTTATATTACCCATTCTTTGGCAAGCATCACACTTGGCAATGAAAGCTTGGGCATCTCTAAACATTGTAGGCCACCAAAATCCAGCTTGTAAGACTTTTGAGACAGTCTTAAAAGTTGCAAAATGTCCCGCATATGCTGATCCGTGACATCCGTGTAGAATCCCCGCAATTTCTTCTTCCGGAACACATTTTCGGAATAAACCATCTTTACACTTCTTGTAGAGGTATGGTTCGTCCCAAAAATAAAATCTAATGTCTTTAAGAAACTTCTTCTTCTTGTACCCAAAGAAATCAGGCGGTTCAATATCGGCGGCCAAGTAATTGGCAATATGTCGATACCAAGGTGCCCCGAAGGTGGCCTTCTTCTTAACTCGGCGAGAAGGGGTTCTTCTGTTGCTACGAGGTACAGCATTCATAGTATAAACATTCTCTTCTGCCAAACAATCATTCATTGGTAATAGTTCATCGACCCTCATTCGCGAAAGATGATCTGCCACTCCATTGTCTACACCTTTCCTGTCTCGAATCTCTAGGTCAAACTCTTGGAGTAAGAGTATCCACCGTATGAGTTGTGGCTTTGCATCCTTCTTAGCTAAAAGGTACTTGAGAGCAGCGTGATTAGTATGAACGATCACTTTCAAACCAACCAAATAAGATCAAAATTTCTCAAAGGCGAAAACTATGGCAAGTAACTCTTTTTTCTGTCGTGGCATAGTTGCATTGTGCTTCGTCAAGAGTCCTACTGGCGTAGTAGATAACATTAATCTTCTTATCCTTCTTTTGACCTAGCACAGCTCCAACTGCATAGTCACTTGCGTCACACATGATCTCAAATGGTTGTCCCGAATCCAGAGCTTGTACAACTGGAGCGCTTATAAGTGCCTCCTTAATCTTGTTGAAAGCAATGAGACAATCTTCACCGAATTCGAAATGGGTTTCTTTGCACAGCAGTCTTGTAAGAGGTCGAGCAATATTGGAGAAGTCTTTTATGAATCTCCTATAGAACCCGGCGTGCCCTAGAAAACTCCGTACACCCTTAACGTTTGATGGAGGTTGCAAACTGACCATCACTTCTATCTTGGCTTTATCAACTTCGATTCCTTTCTCGGATATTCTATGTCCATGGACAATTCCGTCTCTCACCATGAAGTGACACTTCTCCCAATTCAAAACCAGATGTTTATCTTCGCATCGTTGTAAAACCCTGCCAAGATTTGACAAACAAGCTTCGAAGGAGGAGCCATAAACAGAAAAATCATCCATAAATACCTCCATTATGTCTTCTATTAGATCCGTGAAAATCGCCATCATGCATCTCTGGAATGTGGCTGGGGCGTTACATAATCCAAATGGCATCCTTCGATAAGCAAATGTACCATAGGAGCATGTAAACGTAGTCTTCTCTTGGTCATCCGGATGAATCAGAATCTGGAAAAACCCTGAATATCCATCTAGGAAACAATGGTAAGGATGATTAGCAAGGCGTTCGAGCATTTGATCTATAAAGAGAAGAGGGAAATGATCTTTCCGAGTTGCTGCATTAAGCTTCCTGTAATCGATACACATTCGATGACCGGTAATCGTCCTGGTAGGGATTAGCTCGTCGTTTTCATTTTTCACCACTGTTACTCCTCCCTTTTTGGGGACTACATGGACTGGACTTACCCACATGCTATCCGAAATAGCATAAATAATTCCTGCTTCTACAAGTTTTATAATCTCCTTTTTTACAACTTCTTTGAGATTCGGGTTCAATCTTCTTTGATGTTCTACGGAGGATGCAGATTTATATTCTTGTGATGTCTCCAAGAGAATATCCTAGAGCTTTCATGTGCTTTCTCAACTCACAAAGAAGTAAGTCTTATTCGATATCACTCAAATTAAAATTAACAATAACAGGATAAGTTTGATTTTTACCGAGATATGCATACTTAAGTCCAACAGGGAGCTCCTTAAGTTCGACTTTAGGGGCTTTTAACTCACTCCAAGGATCTTTTAATCCTTTAGGCAGAGTCATGGGTGATGTAGCTTCGTTTATTTCCTCATCCGATGCAAAGTGGGTTACTAGCTTATCGTATGTTCTTGCTGAATCGAGTGTTTTAGTATACTCATTAGTCTCTCCTTCTAAATATCCATCTTCTCCTTCGATTCTTGTCAAGGCTATCTCCAAAGTGTCGTTGACAATGAGTTCCTCAAATATCTCACCAGATGCTTCACTCAATTGATCCACCCAAAAAGCACTTCCATCTATTGTTGGTTTTTGCAAAGCTTCGTCGACTTCAAAATGTAGTATAAGATCTCCTAGGTTCAGCTTGATCTTTCCCCCTTTTTTGTCAATCATAGCTCCAGCGGTTGATAAGAAATGACGACCAAGGATTATAAGATCTCGAGGCTCTTGATCTAACTCCAATACGACAAAATCTGCTGGAATGCAACAATCTCCAATAATTACTTGTAAGTCGATTATAATGCCAACCGGGCGTTTTACCGAACGATCCACAAACACTAGCTGGATTTTTGTAGGCTTGAAGTTGGTAATACCGAGGCATTTAGCTACTGTGTATGGCATCAAGTTGACACTTGATCCAAATCACATAGACAACGCTCAAAAGTGGAACCTCCAATCTCACATTGAAGCATAAAACTGCCCGGATCTTCTAATTTCTGAAATCCTTTGTCTTGAAGTCTTGTACTACACTCTTGGGTGATCAACATCACACCTTCCTCTAAACTTATATTGCTGGTTAAGATGCTCTTCATATACTTCCTCAGAGCAGGGATAATCATACAAGTATCAACAAATGGTAACCGTATGGTGAGTTGGCTTACAAGCTCTTTTAGCTTAGCTTGTTCCTTCTCCTTCTTTGGCTTTTTCAAGGCATTTGGGAATGGTATTTTAGGCTTGTAAACACGAGTTACCTCTGGTGGAATCTCGACTTCTTCTGGAGTTTCGTGGACAACTTCTGTATCAGGGGCTTTATCTTCTTCTAGCACCTCAATGACAATGTTCACTTCGGTTTCTTTTGGCATTAATACTTCATCCAGTTGCTTTCCACTTCTCAATGTTATGGCCTTCACATGTTCACCTCTTGGGTTCACCTCAACCTTTCCAGGAAGAAAACCATCCGGTTTCCCAATGGTACTAGCAATATAGGCAATTTGGAGATCGATTCGCTTAACATGAGATGAAATTTCTTCTATCTTGTTGTTAATATCTTGTCCCAATACATCCATCCTGGTATGAATCTCCCTTTTAAATTCTTCGAATTCATAGTGAAATCCATTAATCAAAGATTCAAAATTGTCTTCCGAAATTTCTTTTGATTCAGCGCCTTGGAAACCAGTCGAAGGCGTGCGTTGAATTCCACTAGCAAACTGCCGTTTAGGTTGAGTATAGGTCTCTTGGGGCACGTTTTGATGAGCATAAAAACGTCCTCTAGAACCGTAATGAGGGTCGTGATACCTAGTTCCATGATTTTGGTATTGCGCGCCTATGTAGCCTACTTCCTTTAGGTTACATGCCAAAAAATCTCCAATGAAATCTTGGTTGAATTCTTCACAAGGGGCTGTAACCACTTCACGTGTCTTAGGTTGCATGGTATTCTTGAGAATTTGAGAAACCATTACCTTGATCTCCGTAAGTTCTGTAGGAGCGATGTTGATTGCTTTAACAGTCTCATCATAGCTTGGTTGAATCATGCTATCACTAACAGCTAGGTTGTCTATTAAAGTCTTCGCTTCACTCACGGATTGTTGCATGAAGTTCCCTCTACTGCAAATGTCGAGAAATCTCTTGTGTTCTCTATTAATTCCTTGATAGAAAATGTTCCACAGTCTAGCTTCTGCGAAACCATGTTGTGGACAATCTCTTATATACTCCTTGTAACGTTCCAAACACTCGTTATAAGGTTCAATAGGGCCTTGTTGGAAACCTGAAATCTTTTTCCTTAATGCACTTAACTTCTTCTTGGTGAAGAACTTTTCAAGGAATGCTTGCTTGTAATTTCTCCATGATGTTATCGATTGAGGTGCAAGCGATTTCATCCATCGAAATGCGTCCCCCGCTAAAGAGAAAGAGAAAAGACGACATCTAAGATGATCTAAAGGAGCTCCATTGCTGTTAATTGCTCCGCATAGATCCTCAAAGGAATCAATATGATCCAAAGGATTTTCTTGTGGAAGACCGTAGTATTGAGCTTGCTTCACAAGGGAGATAACGTGAGGTTTAATCTCGAAGTCCACATCTTGCTGTGCAAGGTGGATTGGCTTTCGGTCTATGAGGAGTGTTGACGATGAGAAGGTGTCTCCCATGGTCTCATGGTTAGGCGCCAGCCGTTCCATGTCGAAGTCATGACGAAATTCGTCAAAACCTTGCTCTAATCCAACCGGTTGGTCTTGGATTCTCTCGAGAGCTTGATGTGCAAATTCGGCTTCTCCAAAAGGTTGATGAGGTTGTAGTGGCTGCTGGTTATGCTCTAGACTTGCCATACTTGCTCAAACAATCCCCTTGAAACAACCAAAAACAAAGAAAAACAAAAACTAAATTATCAAAGTAAAAGAAAAACGTTTTAGACTAGATTTTAGTCCAAAGCTTGTAGACAAAATATCAAAGGTCCCCGGCAACGGCGCCAAAAACTTGATGTGGGAAAAAGTTTTAACCACTAAATATAACTGCAAGTGCACAGCAATCACGGTAGTATTTAGGGATCGAATCCACAGAGACCTCGAATTTGTACTACAAACTTCTTAGGAATAAAATCAAGCTAAAACAAGAAATATGGTTTTGGTTTTTAGAGGGAATAGGGCACGAAAATAACTAAGTAAAATGATGATTGGAATTCAAGGTAAACAAACGTTAGGCAAGTAGATCAATCGCAGAGATTCATGGATCATTAAACAACATATCGAATTATAGGGACCTTTTAGAAAGATGTGTTCTAGAACTCAAATCATGGATGTATAATCCTCCCACTGTTGTGGGTTAGATTACTATGTTTTAACTTCCTAATAGACTCAACTATCGCAGGTTATTACAAGAAGAAAACACGTAATAAGTTCAATATTCAATTGTTCACTAAACTCCTTAACTAACCTTTCGAATTGTTAAGACGCCTAGCTCATCAAATACTAGTTCAGACAATATAACAAACTTTTGGAGAGTATATCAATCTAAAATGAGATGCGATTTGATCAGAAAAGCAATCATGCATTAAGAGCAAGTAAAGATGAAGAACGTAATAGATTATCCTTAGTTCATTCGACAGGAGTTAACAATTCATGAACTCTTTGATCTTTCTACAACCTAACAAAGAGAACTACTCAAACATGGTGCACGAAAAACACAAGATATATGATGAATTCATAATAGATAAACTTGAATTAAAGAGTAAAGGGTAAAAGGAATCTTCTCTATATCGAGATACAAAGCGAATTCATCCACCGGATTGCTCTAGAATCCAAATCTAATGAAGAACACCAAGAGAACTCGTGGTGGCTGTTCCTATCTGTTAAAATACTCTAAATATTTTGGCACACCCCTAACAAGAGGCTAAAAACAAGTATATATAGGCCTAGGGTCTTCTTAGGGTTTCGTTTAGGACAAAATGGACTTTTTACGTCGAAACTGCCTCAATATTGGTCACAGTATCGGGCCAATTTCGTGACCGGTACTGGGGTTTAAATGACCCATCTCGTATCCTGAAAATGGCTGAAATATCGGTCTACGGTGCAGACCGGTATTTGGTCCGAAATTGGACTCGCTTCAGCTTCGAGGCAGTTAGACATGTACTCAGTAATTCTGGTGTATCTTCCTGATCACAGCTCCAATTGAGATGATTCCAACTTCATTGTAAATCTGACTCAAAGATCTATCTTCAAACTAAGTTTCATTCAATTCCAAATCGTTTTAATCCTTCGTTCACTGCTAAACTTATGGCGTATATGTTCTGTCCAATTCGGTAGAATGTTGTATCTTGTGAATTATTGGTTCTTGATAGTGTATTTGGCTTATGAAAGTTTCTGTGGTTTGGTTTACACCTAATTTGACTCTTTTTGATCCTTTTTCCTTGAATTCCCGGTTAAGACTCTAAAACTACAAATACGAGGAAAACTACCTCTAAAGGCGTAATACCGTAGATAAATGCATAGAAAATATAGTAAAATAGATAGTAAAATAGGTAAAATATGGGACATATCAGGGAGGGTATCCCGAAAGTTTAACGGTGAGTGAGGGTGAAATACGGTACAACATTATCAAAGAAGAACCGATATAATGCGTTTTTGGCGCATTCTAACATTTGTTTTGTAGGTTTTTATCGAGTCTTTCACTCTACTTTGAGTCATTCTAGGTCTAAAATGCGGCTGGAATGGAGGATTGGAACTTGCAATTGGATTTGGTGAAAAAGAAAAGAATCTGGATCTTTTTGGAATATTCTAAAGAAAATGAGCACCCGCCCCAGAAGAGGAAGCACCTGCTCCTAGAAGATCCACTTATGGAAATATTCATTAAACCTAATTTGAAGCCCTAATCTTTTCCCAGCCGTCGTGGGTCTTTAAGAGGAGAGTTTTTCGATCCTTTTGGGTATCAGACGATCACGCAGACACGACAGAACAACAGAACGAAAACGCAAGTGAGACAGAGAGATTTGATACTTGTTTTTAGAGTTTGTAAGCTTGAGGATTGCCTTCCACGTTATTGTTGAAGTTTTTCTAAACCCTTACTCCTTTCTATTTCGATTCAATGAAGTTTATATTCTATTTTGTTGATGTTGTTTGCTTGAATATGTGTGAGTAATCCCCTTTGTTAGGTTGAGGGTTCGATGGGGTTAGAAAATCATAACTAAGCATAGATAGATTTTGAAACATCACTTGATATCTCCATCTATAGTCGATCGTATTGCCTAGACTAATTTGATCACCTTGTCTCTGATTTTAGGTTGAATTTACTCATCAAAAGTGTTGTGAAATGCTAAATTGGCTTAGATGGACGAGTTGTCTTTAGCCAATGACAGTTGAAGTTAAAGCAACTCATGAACAAATCGATCCTATACGTTTAATGCTCGTCATTCTTTGTAGCCTCAAACGACAGTTTAGGGTGTTAGATTGATTGTTGAAGTTGTTGGTGCCACGACAGTGGAACATCTTAATTTTATGATTGAGTTCTAGATTGGTTCATAACTTGATAACCTGAATAATTGCTTGGTTCTTGATGATCTAATCCCTGAGATATATCCCTTGATCTAACGCCTTTCCACTTATTGTTTACACCGAATTTTACTTTTGTTGCTTTGATAAATCGTGACATTTAAACCTCTTTTAATCGCTTAGCTAAACTTGTAATCCAGAGGATTAGAATGTATTGTTGGTCTCTTAACGAACCTAAACTATTCTACAATCGAAGTAGTGATTCTAGGTTTTATATCTTTGAAACCGGTAAAAGGACTTTCATCAAATTAGCACCGTTGCGACGGGGACCAACTCGATACCTCTAATTTTCGTTTACAATTTCAGACTAAGTACTAAACTCGTTCTTTTGTTTCTCTTGCGTGTGTTTCAGGTGTATGAATTCAAGGACAACAAGGAGAAATCTTCAAACTCCCCTCGTCACTTTGAGTAACCCTGAACTTGCGAGACTAGAACGAACCAACAGACGCACATGATATGGTAGCCGAGCTACAAAGGCTGCAAGAGCAGATGGCTCAGATGCAACAGCAGCATGCGCGCGAACAGCAGCAACAACGCGCGCGTGGGCAGCAACGTGCCATAGGGGATATGGACAATCCCCATGCTTTCTACCGGAACCGAGCTGCTATAGTTCCCCCTGCTGTTGAGAGGCAAGACTATGAAATCAAGCCTCATATGATATCGCTGGTTAAGCAACACTTGTTCCACGGACTGCCTGCGGAAATTCCGATGGACCATATAGAAAACTTTGAGGAGATCTGCTCTACGACGAGTTCTAATGGGATGAACCCGGATTTCCTAAAGTGCAAGCTATTCCCCTTCTCGCTCATGGATAAGGCTTCGTGTTGGCTTAAGTCTCTACTTGCTAGATCTATTACTACTTGGGCACAATGTAGAGCTGCGTTTTTGGATCACTTCTATACGAAAACTAAGACAGCGAGCCTAAGGAACAAAATCTCTTTTTTTCAACAGCATTCAGGAGAGTCCTTCTGTGAGGCGTGGGAACGGTTCAAGGAGTATAAAAGGGAATGCCCACACCATGGTTTCACTGATGAGAATCTGCTTAGTATCTTCTATGATGGTGTTGACTAGGATTATAGGAATGTGTTTAATGCTGCTAGCGATGGAAACTTTATGACAAAAACCAGAGAAGGTGCGCATAAGCTCATTGAGAATTTGGCTTCGAGTTCTAGCAACAAGTCCCAGGAGTATGATAGGACTACAAAATCCAGTGGAATGGATTCCCAAAAGATAGATGACCTTACTGCTAAGGTCAACTTGTTGCTCAAAGCAAACCAAAAGATGGTTCACTTTGCAGATGAGGATGGTGAACCACTTGCTGAGGAGATGGTTGAGGAAGGAGACAGTGATCAACAGGAGGTCAGCTACGTGAATGGCCAAGGGTTTGTGCGAAACCGCAGGTTCAACCAAAATTATAGGAGTCACCCAAATTTCTCCTATCGAAATACGAATGTTGAGAATCCACAGGACCAGTTTTATCCGCAGCAAACCAGCCTCCAGAACCAGAAGCCTCAGGATCAGACTTTCTAAAAAACCTACCCTCAGAATTTCCAAGGAAAGATGTTCCTCCCTTTCCAAGGTCAGAAACCGCAGTTCTCTAACTTCCAGGCTCCTACAAGCTATGGAAGTACTTCTCAGGATGAGTTGAAAGGTATGATGCAGCAGCTGATGGCAAATCAACAGAAATCTGCCACTGAGATCAACACGAAGGTAGATGCTATGTATTCGGACCTTAACGGTCGACTTGAGGCAGTTTGCAACCACGTAAAGAAGCTCGACATTCAGGTTGCTCAAACAGCTGATGCAGTTAAGAGATCACAGGGAGTGTTGCCTGGTAAAATGGATGCAAACCCCATAGAGTTTGTCAATGCCACAGAACTGAGAAGTGGAAGAGTTCTGCTAGCAGTCGTAAGGGCAGAGGCTGAAAACTGCCCAGAAGGAGCATCTGCTCCAGCAGAGAGAGCACCTGCTCCCGAGACAAAAAAAGGATGGAGAAGTTGCTGGACCAACTTCTAAGGTATTACGGCCGAATGAGATTGTTGATAAGGTTCGATCTCGTGTCTACAGATCCCCTGTCCCTTACCCAGTACCTCTAAGGAAATCAGAGAAGAATTTAGAGGAGGCGAAATGTAAGGAAATGTTGCAGGATTTGACGGTCAAGCTAACATTGGCAGATGCGATTCAGATGATGCCATCCATGAAAAAATACGTCAAGGGTTTGGTAACTGGTAAGATTTCTTCAGAGTAGAGCGCAATGATGATATCAAGGAATTGTAGTGATGTGATACAAAATAAGGTGATTAAAAAGTAAGAGGACCCAGGGAAGTTTGTGTTATCTATGGATATTGGTCCCGTTCGATTTGCTTGCTCTCTTTGCGACTTAGGTTCTAGTGTGAACCTCATGCCCTATTCGGTCGCGAGAAAGCTGGGGTACACGAAATTTAAACCAACTCGGATTTCGTTGGTGTTTGCTGATAGATCGATAAAGCTACCTGTGGGAATTTTGGAAGATTTACATGTCAGGATTGGTAACATATTGATTCCAGCGGATTTGGTGGTGTTGGAATTGTATGATGAACCGAAGGATCCCTTGATTTTGGGACGTCCTTTCTTGCGCACAGTTGGTGCGATTATTGATGTAAGGAATGGTACCATTGGTCTCCACCTGGGAGACATTATTATGGAGTTTGAGATGGATCGGATGTTGAAGAAACCGACCATTGATGGGCAAACTTTTACCATTAAGGATAATCTCGAAATCTCAGAGGGAAAGATTGAAGAGATTCTTGTTGATGATCCCTTGGATGTTGCGTTGACAAAAGCTGAGGGTGAACATGGGTATTTGAGTGTGGATACTGTTGGTTTCGCAAGGATGTTGGATTCTGGGCAAATAGAGAAATCAACAGAATTTTTGAGACTTGAAACAGAAGGAGCGAACGGAGCACCTGCTCCTGCTCTTGGGAACTCTGTTGACGATCCTTGGAGCGAGCTGAAAGCTCCAAAACTTGAGCTCAAAATCTTACCAGCTGGGCTAAGGTACGCGTTTCTCGGCTCTAACTCCACATATCCTGTTATAATTAATGCTGATCTCAGTAATGTGAAAACCGCCTTACTTTTATGCAAGCTTAGAAAGTATAGGAAGGCTTTAGGGTATTCGCTTGATAACATCCCTGGAATTTCACCCGAATTGTGTATGTATAGGATACATTTAGAGGATGAATCTAAAACTTCTGTAGAGCACCAAAGGAGGTTGAATCCAAATTTGAAAGATGTTGTTAAGAAAGAAATAATGAAATTACTAGAAGCTGGAGTTATTTATGCGATATCTGATAGTAATTGGGTGAGTCTTGTGCATGTAGTGCCTAAGAAAGGCGGAATCACTATGATTGCCAATGATAGGAATGAATTGATACCCACTAGGACTGTCACACGACATAGGATGTGCATCGATTATAAAAAGTTAAATGCAGCGACTAGGAAGGATCATTTTCCCTTACCATTCATTGATCAAATGCTCGAAAGATTAGCTAACCACCTTTACTACTGCTTTTTAGATGGTTATTCAGGTTTTTTCAGATTTCTATTCACCCGGATGATAAGGAAAAGATGACTTTCACGTGTCCCTATGGCACCTTTGCGTACCGCAGAATGCCATTCGGACTATGCAATGCCCCTGCGACTTTTCAAAGGTGCATGATGTCTATCTTTACTGATTTTATTGAGGACATAATGGAAGTTTTCATGGACGATTTCTCCGTCTATGGAAGCTCTTTTTCGTGTGTTTGTCAAATCTGTGCAGGGTGTTACAGCGTTGTGAAGAGAAACATCTAGTACTAAACTGGGACAAGTGCCATTTCATTGTGAGGCATGGTATAGTTCTGGGTCATCGGATATCAGAAAGGGGTATTGAGGTTGACCGCGCAAAGGTTGAGGTGATGATGAGTTTGCAACCGCCGGATTCAGTCAGAGGGATTCGAAGTTTCCTTGGTCACGCTTGGTTTTACAGGCATTTTATCAAGGATTTTTCAAAGATAGCGAGACCACTCACTCAACTCTTGTATAAGGAAACCAAGTTTGATTTTGATGGAGCTTGCCTTGAGGCGTTTCATACCATAAAGGGAGTATTGGTGAGTGCACCCATTGTTCAACCGCCAGATTGGGATCTACCGTTTGAAGTAATGACGGATGCTAGTGATTACGCTATGGGAGAAGTTTTGGGGCAAAGAAAAGATAAAAAGCTCCACGTGATCTACTACGCGAGCCGCACGCTGGATGAGGCTCAATGTAAATACACAACAACTGAGAAAGAACTCCTAGTCGTGGTGTTTGCCTTTGAGAAATTCATGTCGTATCTTCTGGGGTCAAAGGTCATTGTTCATACCGACCATGCGGCTTTGAAATATTTGCTCGCCAAGAAAGATGCGAAACCGAGGCTCTTGAGATGGATTTTGTTGCTCCAAGAGTTTGATCTACAAATCGTTGATAAGAAGGGTACTGAGAACGGAGTTGTTAATCATTTATCTCTCCTGAAAGTCAATGAAACAGTCCCGTTTGATGATGTACTACCGGATGAACATGTCTATGCTATCGAAATCTGTGTTCTAGAGCATCCAGTCCAGGACGGAGCACCCACTCCAACAGAGGGAGTACCTGCTTCAGAAGCATTTTGTGCTGCTGTTTCCAAGATAGTTGCCCCGAGTTTTCCATGGTTTGGGGAAATCGCGAACTACCTTGCTGCTGATCGAAACCGACTGACTTTGTGGGAGACAGAAAGAGGAAGTTTTTTAGAGACATAAGGAGATACTTCTGGGACGAGCCGTACCTTTACAAGCAGTGCTCAGATGGTCTTTTTAGGAGATGTGTCCCTGATGAGGAGATTCCAGGAATTTTTTTCACTGCCATAGTTCGAGTTATGCAGGGCACTTCGTGACCTTCAAGGCAGTGCAAGCTGGGTATTGGTGGCCAACAATGTTCCGGGACGCACATGCTTTTATCTCAAGGTGCGATAAATATCAGAGGCAAGGAAACATCTCGCGACGGAACAAGATGCCTCAGCACTTCATCCTGGAAGTTGAAGCGTTTGACGTGTGGAGAATAGACTTTATGGGACCATTTTCATCCTCCTATGGAAACAAATACATCTTAGTGGCAGTTGATTACGTGTCCAAATGGGTTGAGGCCATTGCTTCCCCAACAAATGATGCCGCTGTGGTTTTAAAGATGTTCAAAACCATAATATTCCCCAGGTTTGGAGTACCGCGCGTGGTGATTAGCGATGGAGGGACTCATTTCATCAATAAGATTTTTGAGAACCATTTAAGGAAGAATGGTGTAAAGCATAAGGTTGCGATGCCATATCACTCGCAGACTAGTGGCCAGGTTGAGGTTAGCAACAGGCAAGTCAAGGATATCCTACAAAAGACCGTAAGCACCACTAGGAAAGACTGGACCGCTAAGTTGGACGACGCGGTGTGGGCTTACCAAACCGCGTACGAAACACCATTGGGGACAATGCCCTTTCACTTGGTATATGGGAAGTCTTGCTATCTTCCTGTAAAGCTTGAGTACAAGGCAGCCTGGGCTGCTAAGCTAATGAACTACGATATCAAACCTGCCTTGGAAAGGAGATCGATTCAACCTAATGAATTGGAAGAAATTAGGCATCTGGCCTATGAGAGTTTAAAAATATACAAGGAGCAAACCAAGATGTATCACGACAAGAGGATTCTCACCCGAGACTTCAAACCAAACGACCTGGTACTTCTCTTTAACTCTCGACTTAAACTTTTTTCCTGGAAAGTTGCGATCTAGGTGGTCCGGCCCCTTTCTCATAAAGGAGGTCCAATCTTATGGAGCCATGGTGTTGCTGGACGCCAAGGGCAAGGAGTTCGTGATAAACAGGCAGCGGTGTAAACCATACCTCGCCGAAACAAACCAAGCCGAGGGTAGAGTCATCCCCTTAGGCGATGCACCAAAAGCCTACAAGGCTAATCAAGTCAAGTTAAGGACTTTAACCAAGCGTTCGGTGGGAGGCAACCCATCGGTACGTTTTCTAACTTTTTCAATTTGATTTCTTTTATTACTAACTTTGAATTTCAGTTTTGAGTTTTCAGGTTTTTGCAAAAAAAAAAAAAAGTGTTTGTGTTGTGGAATATACAAAGAAGATCGATCGATCCCCTCTGCTGAATCGATCGATCCGCAGGATGAAACCAACAAGCATTCCATCGGTCAGCCTCAGGATCGATCAGCCAGTCGATCCTCAGCCCAGAAGGAGCACCTGCTCCCCAAAACAGAGCGCCTGCTCTCCAGGGTAACAATTCAAAATTCGGATTTAGGCCCACCAAGAGGTTAGTCCAGTAAGAAAAATGAGATGGGCCCGAGAAATATTATTAAAGGAATTTTTCCAATTTCATATGGAAATAAACTGATATGGTGGGACCTACCAAAACCCTTTATTTCTCGCGTCTCTCTCTCTTTCTTCCCCATTCCTCTTCCTTCGATTTTTCTCTCCATTAAAACGGTTTTTGAAGCTCTTTGCCTAAAGCACAACTTCTTCAATTCTTAACCAATCTGAGCAATTTAAGGCTCTATCCCACTCGATTTTTCACCACCTTTCCGAATCTGCAACTCGTTTTTCAAGAAAATCAAGGATGATAGGACCAAAGACATCTTTTGGAAAGCCACCACGATCCTCAAAAGGGAAAGGAGTGTCCTCTTCCTCTCATATCGAGTCCAACCCATGGCCACGTGAAGAAGGCAGTCGGTTCACTTTACCGGATCTTCATCTTCCGCGAAACTCAGATGTCTCATGGGACCAAATCGATGCATATTACTACAACAACTGGTTGAGTAACGCGATTGAGCCAACCCGCTACTTATGCGGGAACACTTTGAGGGGCTTGGGATTATTTAATGATGTTGGGAGCATTCTTGCAATAGCGCAGTTGCTTGATTTAGCTACTCAACTAGAAGCACTATACCTAAATTTGGTCCGCCAATGCCTCGTTTCTCCAAAAGTCACCTACGCGGACCCACGAAAGCCGATTGCATCAGATGGAGTTCTCTCTTTCTTCGCTGGAGGACAGAGATATGAGATCAGCATCTCTGAGCTTTGTGAGCTCTACGGCTTCGACTCTAGGGAAGAAAAGGTCGACTTCCCTACTTGCCTATCAGTTACGCATCGGTTTTGGGACTTCATAGCGAGTGGTGACTACTTCTCTCGGTCTGCTGCCCAATCCACCATTTGGAACCCCGCCCTTCGGATTAGTGCCAAAGCAATCAGTACCATCTTCTTTTCCAAGGATGATGCGAGTAAGGTATGGGTCGACGAGCTGATCATGCTCTATAATGCGGTACGGGACACAATCGGAGGAGAAGACGGGTTGAGTTGTGAGTTTGACGCAAGTATTAACATGGGGGCAGTGTTCGCGGGGGTTATAGCGGACAAGAGGACTAAGGTTGCAAAGGGCAAGGCAGCTGTACACACGAAACGGATAGGTAGTCTACTTACCCGGTTGTTCCTACATTTGGGAGTTGATGTTAGCACATCTATGTGCAACGAGGAGAAAGATTTTATGGACACCACCTATCTCATTGCCTGTGAGATCTTGACTGATGCAACTACTTATCACGAGATCGGAGTGTTCTATTTTGCAGTTTCCCACAGCCGTCCCTGACAGATCTGGAAGTTGCAGCGAACGTAGGCTTCACACCTGAGATAGAGTATTTATGCTCTGCCACAGGAGCACCTGCGTGGAGCACCCCTAAGCCCAAGAGGAGCACCTCCACTACCAGACCTACTCCTGCTCGCGCTCCTCACGTTCACTTGAGCCCAGACGAGATTGAGGACTTGGAAGCGGATACACAAAGGACGCAGCAGTCCAGAGCTTACTACTGCCGGCCTTACGCGAGTGAGCTGACACTCGAAGACATCTCCAGCAACCCAGAGGACGTCGAGTACCGTCGTTGGATGGTGGCCTCCACCAAGAAGAACAACGGGTTGCTTCGCCGGATTCTGCACATGCTCTAGAAGGGATGCAACAGTTCACACGCTACCGAGACGATGCCCTCTACTGCGCCTGTCCAGCCGCCTTCGGGCCATCCTTCCACATCCGCCCAACCAGCCACGCGCTCCTCCAAACGCAAGAAACTGACCCCTGCTGACACAGAGGATTCTGATGATACTACCAGCGATTAGACATCGCTGTTCTATCCTATCTACGTATTTCCATGAACATTTTTTAATTTTCTGCTTTTCTTCATGATTTTTACTTCTCTCTCTCTCTCTCTTTTCTTATATTCACACCGAGACGGTGTGAAATAAGTCTGGGGGAGTTGCTACTAATGACATTTATTTTGGTTGTTTCTATTTTCTTATGTCCTGTTTGAGTCTATTTTTCGTTGGTTTTATTGAGTCAAGACCTTGTAGGGAATTAGAACTTTATCTTATGATGATCTTTGAACTTTATCTACAGCGCATGGGTTCAAGGAACAGCTGGAACACTTCGATACACCATCTTCCAGGTTTCATATTGACCAAAAATTCCTCTCGCTATTGGCACTAGATTAGGGAAACGAACCATATTCAGGACTCCTTATTCTTTTTATCACTCTTGTTATTCCTGAATAACTAGTTCATTTTTAGTTAGTACCCTCCTTAACCCTTATCTCTTTTCATGCCCCTTGCATTCTTGTTACTTCATTGTCATATGTGCAGCATATACGCAAAAGGGCCAAAGAGAATTGGGTCGACGCTGCCTTTAAATCACTCTTTCTGAAGAACAAGAGCAATTGCTCCCGCAATGGAGCACCTGCTCCTATTTTCAGAAGACGGTTTTACAACAAGGTGGAACAAAAAAATCCACAAAGGAGGAATGACACTGTTGAGCTTCACTTGGGTATGTACAACGACTCTGATATTTTCGTGTTTGAGAGACATACATTTGTAATCAAAACCCTCCTCATCATCATCTTATTCTAAAAACAAAAAAAAACAAAAAAAAAACAGATGATGTGAATCTATAAAATAGGAAGTGTCTCTCTGCACAGCAAGTATACCCAAGGTGGATGATGGTTAGATGAGACATTTAAGAGGTTGAAAGAAAAAAGAGTGGTTTAGAGAATATGGAATATCAACGGACCTATTCTCTCTTGCAATTTTGTGCGATATCCTGCATCCTCTACGAAACATCGGGTAACCCTTAAACATTTAAACACTTTTAACTCCACTTTTAAATGGCCTTAACCCTTTAGCGCCGTCTATTCTAAATTGTGCCTTTAGCGAGACCCTCACACAACTTTGAATGCGTTGAGTTTGTGTTTGGAAAATGAGACTTGGTTGAAAAATATGTTGAGGAGTTTTGGTAAAGCCTTGTTATTCATACCGCCCGCTTTGTAAACCAGCAGCTACTTGGTAAAGTAGAATTATTTCACCAAGTTGATGCGCTTTTAAAAAGAATGGATCTAGGAACCTTTGCCACAATGGACCACCCGACATTAATTCTGCATTCAACCATTGATTTTTTTTGTCAACATTCCAACTCACCTACACGAATCTGAGAGTGCCAAAAGCGGTCGGTCAAAACCCGATGTGTGCGAAGCCAATGGGTTCTTATGAGGAATATGACTCGGTTACCACGACAACCCATTTCTCTTTAGCAAGAGATTTTGATTCTACGTGCTAGTCATATTGTGGCTAAAGCAAGAAGCCTGGCTAGTAAAATTTTCATTTGGGAAAAAATTAAAGTATTAAAGGCATTGCCATTTATTTACTTTTTATATTTATTACAAAAGATATACATGTCGGAAAAAAAAAAGATATACATTATGATTTATTTTGAATAAACAAAATTTGAACAATTATTATAAAATCATACAATTTTAGGTTTGTATTTAATAGATGTACTAGATGAATGGCATGCAAGTACTGCAGAAGACAATTGAAACTGATTGCTACGTAAATTGATCATATAAATATAAATATATATGGATGACAAAAATGGAAAACCTTTAAAATATAACTAAATATTTAGAGGATATATAGAAGATACACGGAGATTAATTAGTAATATTTTCAATGGCACTAGATGTAATTGTTAACAAATTAAATATATTTAAAGATTTTGTTGGTCAATTAATATTTAGAGGATGAATCAAATTTAACTAACATATTTTAATATTGATAGTCATATGTAAGCACAACATTATACCATTTATTTAATTTTGTTTCCTTCTCATTATTTCGTTTCGCTATTTTATTGTATTTTCTGGATGTAAGGTTCGATGAATGGTTAGGCATATGTATTTTTCAATGATCCAAGATATTGAAATGGACCACCTATTTATTAAATACTGTGATATATATATATATATATATCTATCTATAGGCTATACATATACATAATTGTCATTCAGTCAAATACAAAAAATTTCAAAGTAGCATCTAGCTACTACTTAGTTTATGTTATGTGTATATAGACGTCTAAAACCAACCTAACTATCAATAATATTTTTTTGTAAGAAACTATCAACATATATTAGTTTTTAATGTATTATATTATGCTCAAAAATATATATATCGACATAACCCAATAACAGATAACATCTTGCTGGACCTAGTATGATTACCTGCTTGGCTGCTTTTGTTGCTGAACTTACTATTTACAGTAAATAGTGTAGAGGAATGTAAAATTAAATAAAAATTATAGTCATCGGAACTTACGTGATTTGTATTAGTGTTGATGAATATCATGATACAAAAATATACGTATGTGAGTTTTTTTTTTTTTTTTTTTTTTTGATTTTTTTGATAACTCTAGGTAATTTCCAGATCTATAGAGGTCCCAAACTAGTCGCTGGGAAAAGTGTAGTCCATGGATAAACCATTTTTCCAGGTATGCAAAAAAGGCAAAACCAAATATCTATATCCGTGCAGACCGGTAGGGTTGAGCATAATCGTCCCGTCCCATACCGTCCCATACCGTCCCGTAACCGTTCCCGAATTCCCGTACCATATAATTTCCGTATTCCCATATAGGACAAGTTTTCAATTCCCAATTGGGAACGAGATAGAACGGGACGAGACGGGACGGAAATTCTCAAAATCCCGTTTAAGATAAATAAATATTAAATTATATCTTATATATATTTATTATAGATCATATATTACATAAATAATTAACTTTCTTATTGATGCCACGATTATTTGACAGTTATAGAATAAAAATATATACCTCAAAAGTTCTACTAATGCCACGATTAATTACTACTTTTTTTTGTTTTTTTTTTTATAGAACTCCAAAAACAACCATTTGCAGTGGCTGGAGAATGATACGGGAGAGAATAATAGCAACCTATTTTTAGAAAAACTTATATTATTTGATTTATGGTTTGATTTGATATATTTATGTAGTTTACATTATGTTTGATTTATTTTGATTCGACTATGTCATTATTTTATGGGAATTCCCGTACCATTCCCGTTCTATCTCGTTTCTGTCCCGAATTAAATGGGACATAAATGAGACATATTTTCCTAGTCCCGAAACTCCCGTTCCTGTCCCGTTTCCGTAAAATCTCGTCCTACATTCTCATATGCCCACACCTACAGACCGGTGTCTAAGGGAATGTGTTTTAATTTCGCGCAACAGATAGATCAAATTTGAAGCATGTTGACGCGACAAGTCCGTTTTTTACTATTTGACCATAAAGCAAACGTATATGTGAATTATTTAACGAAAAATTATAATAATATATTAATAATAATTGTAGAAAAACAGAAGTCGACTATATATATTATATCAATGTATGAACAGTTTTATAAATTGGGTTTGGTGTCTCATAGAACGTTGACTATATAGCTTTTATTTTAATTTCGCATCCACATTCCCTTTTAATGAATCTCTATTTAAAACTATCTTTTAGGTGTATTATTTATTAGGGATATTTATTAGAACGACCTTGATAAATGGCTTAATTATTAGAATGACTTTCACAAGTATCAAAATATCAAAAAAGAATATATAAGACATAAAAACCAAGGTTATCTTTTGTTATTACGAACATACCATTGTCATTTTTGACAAAAAAAAAAATTCAATAACTCAAGAAACACAAACGCGACCGCGGAAACTGTAAAAGCACCGGAGACGGGCTCGGCGGAGGTGTGCCGCCGGATTTAGATAAAATCGGATTAAAAATTTGATTTTTGATTTTTGGTTAGAAAAAAAAAACTTGAAATCTTTTGATTTTTGGTTAGATAAGGGATATATGATGTTAGATTTACTAGTTTTATGCTAAATCTAGTTGAAAACAAGTTAAAATAGAGTAAAAACGAGATAAATACAGGTTGGCCGCCATTGTTAGGGTTTGAAGCTTTTGGGTTAGAGAAGAAGATGAAAGGTAAATTACGAGTTTACCTTTTTTGAATAAGTTTACCACTACTACAAATAAGAATACCATTACTACAAATAAGTCTACCACTACATAATTATTACTCTTGCTATCAAGTCTACCACAACAAATAATTAAGTCTACCACCACTAATTAATTAAGTCTACAACAGCAGATGAATAAGTCTACCACCACTACTACATATTAGTAAATCTACCACTACAGATTATTAAATCTACCACTGCAAATCAATAAGTCTACTACTGCATATCTGCAGGAAATAAGTCTACCGCCACTACAGATTATAAGTCTACCACCACATTAATAAGTCTACCACAACAGATAATTAAATCTACCACCACAGATTAATTAAGTCTATCATAACAGTAAATTAAGTCTACCACCACAAGTTAATTAAGTCTACCACAACATATAGTTAAGTCTATCACCACAACAAATAATTAAGTCTACCACAACAGATTAGTAAGTCTACCACAAGAGATAATTAAGTCTACCATAGGAGATTAATAAGTCTACCACCACTACAGATTATTAAGTCTACCATAGCAGATGAATAAGTGTACCATGACGGATTATTAAGTCTACCACTACATATTATTAAGTCTACCACCATAACAGATAATTAAGTCTACCACAACAGATAATTAAGTCTACCATAACGGATTATTAAATCTACCATAACAGATAATTAAGTCTACCACAACAGTAAATTAAGTTTACCACAACAAGTTAATAAGTCTAGTACAACAGATAATTAAGTCTACCACCACAACAGATAATTAAGTCTACCACCACAAATTAGTAAGTCTACCACAAGGGATAATTAAGTTTACCACCACTAAAGAATAAGTCTACGAAAAAGGAAAATTAAGTCTACCACCACTAAAGACTATTAAGTCTACCACAACTGATCAATAAGTCTACCATAATGAATTATTAAGTCTACCACTACAAATTATTAAGTCTACCACCGCAACAGATAATTAAGTCTACCACCACAGATTAATAACTCTACCACAACAGATAATTAAGTCTACCACTATAGTAAATTAAGTCTACTACGTGAGCGGTACACTTATTCACTTTTGGCAGGAACCTCATTAATGGCAGTTTCGTAAATACGTTTTTTGTTATCAAAGGAAATAAGGGCAAATCGGGTGTTAAAAAAATTTCAGGCTCATTCTAGTAATTGTGAAACTTTATGACCAAATTAGTCAAAAACTCATTTATTAAGATCATTCTAGTAATCCTCCTACTTATTATGCATACATATTTCAAACTAATTATCAAGGAATACAAGTCATTATTTTCTTTTTTTATATGTTAAAATGAAAGAATGGTAACTAACCTCCTATGAGTCTATGACCAATTACACTACACCTTATCATTATTATGTCCTGTTCCACCAAATGTATTCTTAATCATCAAATTTCAAGATGTTACAAATAGAATAAAATATATACAGCAAAGTTCGCACAACTAGAAGACGTTTAGAGTATAAATAAACAAATGGAAAGTTCTTCGAAATAAAAATACAAAATTAATAGAAGAAAATGCTAACAAAGGCAAGATAATTCGTACACTAAAGTATCTAAGGTAGCACACTTACAAATTTGTCGACCATCTTCTGACCTTCTTAAGTGTAAATAAATGGAAAAGTCTTCGAATAAAAGAAAACTAGAAAAGGAATAACAAAAGGCGAAACAATAATACGCTCTTAACACAGATACAAACGCCCACAAAAATAAAAAATAAGACCAAGAAGAAGAAGAAGTAACACATTATGATAGATTCAAAGCATTATTATTCTGATCACGATGATGATGAAACATCAACATGTCGCTACCGTAACTCTCTCTATCATCTTCGCTTCCACCATTGACAAAAATAATCGACGACGAATTCAACGGTGTCGAGCTATTTGAAGAAGTTCCCGGTAGCATTGATGAACTGAAATCCCAACCGGCTTTGAAGTTCTCACCGTCATTAATTTCGTCAGAGACAAATCCGGCGGATGAGTAGTTTCCGGTTAGATGGACTTGGTTTATAGATTGGTCACTTGAACCGGTATAATTGAGATAATTTTCCCTGTATTCTCCATTGTTTTGCCATTGAACCGATGGTGTCGAGTTGAGCAAACCAGTGAAACTGTTTGGATCAGTATTTAGGTCGTTTTGAAGCTGTTGGTTTGGTTGGTACGATTCGGTCTGAACGTTGTTGAGAGAGGCAGTGAGGTGATTCAAGATCCTGGGATTAATATTTGAAGTAGTGAAATCTAATGGAGTAGTCATCGGTTGTGACATAGATGTGAAGAGAGATGAGGTAAGTAACGAAGAGAGCTGAAGAAGATTGATTCGGGGACAATGAGTAACGGGATCAATCCCCATTCGTAAGAGTTTCTTTTTTATATGTGTGTTCCAGTAGTTCTTTATCTCGTTATCTGTTCGTCCTGGCAAGTGAATAGCAATGGCGGACCATCTATACGTAGAAGAGAGAGAGAAAAAACTAGTTAGTTTTTTTAAAAATAAAATGAAAATGAGAAGTTATTAATAATTAAGTTTTGACTTGCTATGATTATTAGCTGCGTAAAGAGTTGAAGATCGCAAGCTTAGCTTTACACATTTGACATTGATAGTGCTTATGTTCTTGTTTTTTAGTTGAATTAAATAAAATATGCAAGTGGTATTATTAGAAATTGTGAAGACATGGAAGTCCAACGAAGTAGGTGTAGTAGTGGAAAAATAGGTCACTTCGTTTAATTTAATATTACTCACAAAAATCAATAGAGAATTAGAAACTAATATGAAGAAGAAAAAATTTGAAGAAAGACTAACTTGTTTCCAAGAAGACGATGAAGTTGAATGATAGTCTCTTCCTCTTGAAGAGAGAACTCTCCTCTCTTAATATCGGGTCTTAGATAATTCGTCCATCGCAATCTACAACTCTTCCCGCATCTTTTTAACCCTTTTCAAGATTTACATGAAGAAAATGGAATTAGAGCCATGATTGTTTTAAATGTAAACACTAACTTTACATGATATATAATATGATTATTATTAGTAAATTCTAAACACAATTGTCAAATGTCAGTGTAAACATAGAACGCAAGAAAACAAATCGTAGACTGTATGATTTAGCTAAGGTTTGTGATGATATAACATGCTAATCATTACAAGTAAATTTTTAGACCACAAACTTAAACACAAAACGCATTAACACAAATCATCGTAGCATATAGGATTTAGCTAGGGTTTGTGCGTATGTGTAGGGGTAGGAATTTACCGGCGTTCTTGGGAAGTGTACGCCATTTTCCGGGACCGTGCGTCTGAATATAACCGACGAGCTTCTCGTCTTCTTCCGGAGTCCATGGCCCTTTCTTCACTTCACCCTCCTCCGAGCCTGAAGATCTTCCCATCTCTTCTCAAATGTTAATAATATGTAACAAAACTAGAGAGAGAGAAATAGTGGATAGCCTTGCGAGCTTAATTATAGAGAAAATATAGTTCTATTCATGAATATGTGGATCACCAGAAAGTCCAGTCAATGAGATTCGGTACCGCCCTTCCATCATCTAATCAAATACGTGTCTTTAATTGATGAAATACGGAGAAAAAAAGAAGAAGAAAAGAACAGCTTATTATGTTGACAAAAACAAAAGCGGATAAAATAAATTAACCAAAAGCCTTTATAACAAACAAAAAGCATGAGACTAAACATCTCTATTAACCCTACATATTTAATTTTGATGGAACGAAAACACACGTGGCAGAATCTCAATGGTATAAACGTATGATAGATGTGTTAAGAAGGTTCTATTTGTTTTGGTCTCTTTGTCTCAAATCATCAAACAGTTTGCAAGATATCTCTGTTGCGTGCATGTTATTTTAATGCATATATATGGGATTTTTCTAAAAATACCCTATTTGTGTTTTTAAATTTGAAAAATATACTTTCTTTTTTAATTTTTGAAAACTAACTCTTTTTTATGTGAAAAGATTTTTCTATCCTGATTTCAATTAAACAGCACTTATTATAATAAATAATAGCGAAAATTATATGTTATTATCATTAATATTTTACTATTTATTTGAGAAAAATATGTTTAATTGATTTAAAATTTGTTATTAAATAAATCTATTGAGATACATCAAAGTTTATCTTAAAAAAAAAACAAAATCTCAAAAATTTATATATATATATATATATATAATAATAATAATAATATGATGTATTAGTAATATATATACAAGCATATGATAACACAACAATTCAAAAAAAAAAATGAAGCATCTACGTCGACTCTAATTTCTTAGAAATGATTTTTCTTTTTTCAAATAATGGATATAAGAGTTCCTAATAATTTTTTTGTTTTTTGAACTACAGTATGTATATTGTATAATAATGCACATAAATGCAGCAGCAAAATTAAAGAATCAAGGGACCATTGCAAAGAATCAAAGGACAATTGCAAAATATCACTTTTGTTATATACATTTTCAAAAATACCATTATGGGTTCTCAAAAATGTCATTAATTATACATTTTTAAAGCCTAAATCTTAAAATTCTAAATCCTAAAAAATGTTTTGACCTCTAAAAACCCTTAAACCCTCAAAACTAAACCCTAATACAACATAATTAACCCAAAGATAAATGATATAATGAATAAATAATATTGAAAAAATGGTATTTTTGCAAAGATTTTCAAAATGTGACATTTTTGAAAAATGGTACTTCAAAAATGACATTTCTCAAAATTTCTTAAGAATCAAACAATAGAGCTAGGTTTTAGAATACTAAATTTGTATTACAATCCATTGATTTATATACGGTCTATGTTTGTGCACTTAAGATTCAGGTTAGACGAAAAATCAAGTTGACCAAAGAGGAAAAAAGAAGTCTTTTTCAAAAAATTTAATAAAATAGTTATAGTATTTTTTCTTTGTTTTATGTTTAGAAAAATCGTTCATATATATATTTAAATTTTTTAGCTTTGCCTTGTGTATATAGTTTGAAAAATCAACTAAATATTCGTAGATAAATAATATTATCGTATAAAATGGAGATTAATAATATATAATATTATTAGCACAGGAAAGTAATTTATTTTAAAAACATATAAAAGATATCTCTATTATTATTCAGATTTTATTTAGATTATTTTAGTAATTTTAATAGTCAAAAATGTAGTTTACAAAAACTAAAAATAAAGGTGTATTTTTTAAATTTGAAAACACAAAAAGGTAGTTTTCCAAATTTCCTCTATATATAACCTCTAAATGCATGTATATATATATATATCTCCTAAATCTGAATGAATTTTTGAAAATAAATAAATTAATGAAATTTATATTAAAAATAATTATTTACTAAAACAATAAATTATAAAAGTAAATAATAAACTTTATTTTAATGAAAATGATTTTATTTTTATTTTTAGGTTATTAATTTTGTTATATAATTTAAATCAAATATTAATAAGTTCATTATGTATTTTAGTTCTTGTCAATTATCTCAGCTAATTTATATACTCTTAAGACATGTTTATTTTCTCCATCAGTTTGTTTTTTGGAGCAATTGCAAAAATGTCATTTTTTGTATGTTCATTTGCAAAAATGCCACTAATTACAGATTTTTAAAACCTAAATCTTAAAATTTTAAACCATAAAAAATGTTTTGACCCTTAAAACCCCTTAAACCTTCAAAATTAAACCTTAAGATAATATAGTTAACCCAAACATAAATGATATAGTAAAAAAAAAATTTTTAAAAAGTGACATTTTTTTAAGATTTTGAAAATGTGGCAATTTTAAAAAATAGCACTAAAAAAGTGGCATTTTAAAATTTATCTTGTTTTTTCAATTTCCCATGTGATTTAATTCTTCAATTATGTAGAATTCCTCAGATTGGCAAATGGTAACACAACATTTTATTCCACAACTTTTCTTCTAGCAGGTGTATTCTATCTAGTATTTAGGATGCTTTTATTTTAAATAAGTTTTGTGATGATTTTAGGTGATTTAAGAAAGTTGTTATGATTTAAATTAAAATATTCTAGAATCATATCTAAAACCATGTGATTTGTCTTTGTAAATTTTTAACTAAGAAACTCCACCATAACACCTTAAAATCTTATAAAATTTAGTATTTAAAATATTTTTAATAACAATAAATTTGAATAACATAGGATTTGTCACTTTGATACAAATCACTAAAAATTCTAGATTGAATGCACCTCCCTAGATTCCACAATAATCAAATTACTAGTTAGGCTCATATATAAGATAAATGAAATATGTCGTATAATAAGACGTGGACACTAGATTATACTCTATAAAAAGTGTAAATACATTAATATGCATATATAATTACATTTTCCTTATATATTTGTTGATTTAACCATCTAAATGTTCTATACAATTTTCTTTCTCTTTTTCTAAAACAAAGTAATTATGTAAAAAACGATTACAAAAGGAAGAGAAATAGTAAAATTTAATGAAATAGATATGAATTTTGTCGAAAAAAATTGAAACTATCTTGTCATCATACTTCATTATGGCGAACTAGATTTGTATATTTGTATTGTTCAAACGTTGAAATCTGACTAAAATAGTTGAAACTTAGTTTGAAGTGCCCATATATCCGACCAGAAGTCGATCTATATGTTTATGTTTGAACTTTGAACGTCTTATATAAAACGGTACGTATTGCAAAGTTTATTCATTTAACATGTGACTGAAAGTGAATGAGTGCTAACTTGCTACCAAAACATCCATATCCGAACCGGATCCGACCGAAAACCCAAATGCCCACCCCTAACCGCTTAAGAATTAGATCCGATTAAGAATGATTTAATATTTATAAACTTGATAAAACGGTAATTTGTGATTTAGTATAATAATTTTTTCGACATCGAAATCATTATACATTCCCAATTTCAAATTTCATTACATTCCCATTTTCAAATTTCATTACATCAAATTTTATTGACATAGAGGCAAGACCTACTTAAGGCTTCCTTCAAACTGTTCTATTTTTAGGTAACATTAAACAAATGAAATCCTTATTCAGATTACTACTTGGTTCCAACTGAGGCTTGCTTGATCTCTGGCTTAGGGTCGGATTACTACTTGCTTCACTTATAATTATAAGAAGGAAATAAATTCAAATGATTTATAAATAAAATAAACTCAAATCTTCTCACTCACTGTATTGCTTCACGAATTCTCAAAACTTCACCCATTACATCTTTCTCTTGTGTTTCTTTCTGCATTGGAGTGAATTAAATGATTAAACATAAGAGCTCCAAAGTGCATAACCCAAGTCCCTTACAAACAAGTCTACCTACATGCAATAACTTATCTTCAAATTTAAGCGATGAAACAATTTGGTCAAACTCAGAAAAACTATGAATCAAACATTAAAATTGGGTTAGAAAATGGTAGATTCCCTTAACTGGTGTAACTATTTGATTCAATCAAAACACAGATTTGAACTTTCAAAGCAAAACTCTCAAGAAACTCGAAACTAAGTTACTAAAATGAATCCAACGAGGGCTCCGATGACTTGAAGAAATGCACAAATCCCTAATTGCAACAAAAGCAAAAAACCAACTAACGAAAGTCATAATATGGAGAAGTTTGACGATTAGTATAAGAAGAAACAAAGAGGTTTTTTTAGAAAAGATTCAAACTTTAGAAACTTGGAGGTAAAAATAGCTCCGAAGAAAGAGATGCAGAGAAGAGGAACCCATTTGAGAGAAATGACTCTCTTGGAGACTTTGTGCTTCATCGTGGACAAACGGTTGAAGGGAGGTTGCATTGATGGTTGGTGGAGTAGTGGGAGAGAATGGACAAATCTTCTCCGATCGATATTTTATTCATTTTAAAAGAGTAATTAGAAATGAAAGAAATTTGAGAAAATTTGTAGTAATGACATGTGTTAAATTTGATGAGGTGCTGTTAAATTTGATGAGGTGCTGTTGTAAGAGTAAATTTAGGAGTCTCTCTCTAACTTATGTTTTATATAACTTATATGTTTTATATGTATAGAGATTGCAAATTGGGTTATTGGGTGTCATGTAACTTAATTGTTGCTGCTAGACCAGCGGATAACTTAACTCCATCATTATAATGAAAAAAGGTCAATTTATTTTCCAACTATTTGCAATTAACAGCTCTATTTTTTTATTATAAGGATTACAATATTATTTTTCAACTAATCGTTGACTTTACAATTTGGAGATTAAAAAAAGTAAATATTAACTAGTAAATAGAAATCGTTAAAGTTTTCTTCAAATTTTTCTTGACGATTCAGAACAATCACTTTTCTCTAATTTGAGAAAGAGAAGATGAACCCTAAATCAGAGGGGAAACCAATCCCTTTAATTGATTCGACCAAAATCAAGCTCAAAGCTTTCCAAAATAGAATTCAAAAATTCATATCAATATGAGAATAATGCCTGAAAGTTTCTCTTTATGTTCAACATCGTCTGATTTTACGATTTTCTCTATTGATTTCGAGTTTTCCTTTAGCAATCGCCTGCACACTACATAGAAATTAGTTTAGGATTTATGTTCTACATTTTGGGAAGAACATCGAGTTCAAGGTTATTAAAAGAAAACCTAAAAAATTAGACTGATATTAAACTTAACGATTTATGTTTAATGTTTAATTTTACTTTTTTTAATCCTTAATTTGTATATTTAACGATTCTTTAGGGAATAAAATTTTAACTTTTATAGTTAGGAAATAAATGTGTCAATTACATATAGTAATAAATTGACCTTTTTCCCATCATTATAATCAACTTTTGGTGATAAATTTCTTGAATCTTATTTTTCTCTACCATACAAATATGAGACAACAACAATTTCTATTCATCAATAATTTTTTTTTAACTAATTCCTATATATGAATAATTGTTTTTATAAAAGAAAACGCGGCGTAGCGCGGGATACATACTTAGTATGGGCAAATTAGTGATAACTTAAGTTCAAGAAATAGGCTGGTTTCCGACGATCATTTCAGTTGGAAAATGGTCAGAAATAGCTGTTTCCGATCAATTTCCGACCAACCAAAATTGTCAGAAAAGCTTCGTCAGAAAACGTTAGTAATCAGAATTTGGTCGGAGCTTTCCAACCACATAAGTGGTCGGGAATGTGGTCAATAATAATCGTCGGGAAATGGTCGAAAATCACCGACCAATTTTCGACAAAGTTCCGACAAGTTTTTTTCGACTGTTTTCCGACCAATGTATTCCGACAAGTTTCCGACCATGGGTTATCGACGATTTCTGATCAATTCTGATAATTTCAAACTAAATTATGGATTGGGAAAAAGTTGATTTTTAATAAAACAAATTACTAAAATGAAACTCAAAATTAAAATAGTGAAATGAAAATATTTAAACTATCTAAAACATAAAAAGTTAAATGCAAAAAAAAAAAAAATGCTCAAAATCTACTCTTGAGTTTCATCTTCATCTTCAATTGTTGGAGAATGAAACTCTGGAAACTTGTTGACAATTTTCCTCGCCAATTCTTCCAAATATTTGATCGTATTATCTTTCTCAGCTTTGTCTTTCGTTAACGTTGCAATATTCTCGGTTGCGATCCTCAACTGCTCTTCTAGTTTTGAATTAGATGAGAAAGTTGCTGAAGAAGTTGCTTGGTCACTTGGATCCGGAAGTGTACCAAATCCTAAACGACGTCCTTTTACCACAAGAGTTTCCTTAAGAATACAAAACATATATAGAAAAATATAATACGTTTCAAAATTTTAAACAAAACCAGACACAAGAATTAACTTACCATTTGTACTACTGCATTAATCTCATCTTGGGTAAGTTGGTTCTACTGAATCGATCCACCTTGAGATAATTGTTCACCAATCTTTTCTTTGTATTTCGCCACAACACGTTTTATTTTTTTGCCGAAAATCTCACCAGTTTTTCTACTTCGATGTATATTGATGAAAAGACTTTTGCCTGGTTTATAAATTCAAACCTAGAATCACTAATTCAATGTAGAATAAGTAGGTTCGTCCAAGAGACCAGCAATACACTCCAATTCTATGGGATACAAATTCAGCTAAGCAATCAAAGTAGTTTAAAGTTGTCACGATTTATCAAGCAAATAAATGTAAATTCGGTGTAAACAAATTATGAAAAGCGTTAGGTCAAGGGAAAGTATCTCAGGGATTAGATCATCAAGAACCAAGCAATTATTCAGGTTATTAATTATGAACCAATCTAGAGCTCAACCATAAAATTAAGAGGACCCACTGTCGTGGCGTCAACTGCTTCATCAATCAATCTAACACTCTAAACTGTCGTTTGAGATTACAAAGAATGATGAGCATTAAAAGTGTAGGATCGATTTGTTCACAAGTCGCCTTAACTTCAACTGTCGTTGGCTAAGGACGAATTGTCCATCTATGTTAATTCAAGCAATTCACAACACTTTTGATGAGTAAATTCAACCTAAAATTAAAGGCTAGGTGATCAAGTTAGTCTAGGCGTTATGATCAACAATATATGGAGATATCAAATATACTTCAAAACCTATTTATGCTTAGTTCACGAATCCCTAATCCTATCGAACCCTTAACCTAATTAGGAAGACTACTCGCACATATTGAATCGAACTACAACAGCAAGTGAGATAAAAAACTTCATAGATAAAATAGAAAAGATAAGAGTTTAGAAAACTTCAACAAAAGGTGGAAGACAATCTTCAATCTTACAAAACTCTAGAAACAAAGTATTGATATCTCTCTCTCACTTGTGTTCTAATTCTTTCTGTCGTTCGTGTCAGCGTTTTTTTCAAAAGTCTCGAGGATCTCTCTTTTTAAAGGAGGTTGCGGCGGCTGGAATCGATTAGGGCAACTCTAGGTGGCAAAAATAGGTTTAATGAAAATTTTCAAAAGTGGATCTTCTGGGGAGCAGGTCGGTCGATCGGGAGCGGGTGTTCCTTATCTCCAAAATCTTCAAAAAGATCCAATTTCCCTTTTTTTCACCAAGTCTCATTGCAAGTTCCAATCCTCCATTCCAGCTGCTTTTAGACCTAGAATAACTCAAAATAAATGAAAGACTCGATAAAAACCTATAAAACAAAGGTTATAATGCGCCAAAAACGCATTATATCAATTCCTCCAGACTTAAATCTTTGTTTGTCCTCAAACAAATTCAAGACCAAATGAAGGAGAAAGGTTTGAAAACATGGGAACTCTCTCATCCTCAGTGAACCGGGTTAATAACTTTCAATCTGCAGACCACATAATCCAGATTACGAGTAGCAAAGTTTTACCAAAACTCCTCAACACATTTCTCAACCAAGTCTCATTTCCCAAACACAAACTCAACATATACAAAGTTGCGTGAGGGTCTCGCTAAAAGCACCATTTAGGGTAGATGACACTAAAGGGTTTAAGGCTATTTAGAGGTGGAGTTCAAAGTGTTTAAAGTGTTTAAGGGTTACCCGACGTTCGTAGAGGATGCAGGATATCGCACAAAACTGCAAGAGAGAATGAGTCAGTTGATATTCCACATTCTCTAAACTACTATTTCTTCTTCAAATCTGTCCAACGTCTCATCTAGCCATCTTCTACCTTGGGTATACTCGCTGTGAAGAGAGACACTTTCAATTTTACAGTTTTACTACTCTTCATCATCTGTTTTTTTTTTTTTTTGAAATAAGAAACGATGATGATGAAGAGGGTTTCAATTACAAGCGTGTGTCTCTCAAACACGAAAATATCAGAGTTGTTCTACATACCCAAGTGAAGCTCATCATTGCCATTCCTTCCTTGTGGATTTTTGTTCCACCTCCTTATAAAACCATCTTCTGGAAATAGGAACTGGAGCAGGTGCTCTTCTTTAGGAGCAGGTGCTCTTGTTCTTCAGAAAAGGTGATTTAGAGGCAGTGTCGACACAATTCTCTCCGGCCCTTTTGCGCATATGCTGCACATATGACAATGAAGTAACAAGAATGCAAGGGGCTCGAAAAGAGGTAAGGGTTAAGGAGGGTATTAACTAAGAATGAGCTAGCTATTCAGGAACAACAAAAGTGATAAAAAGAATAAGGAGTACTGAATATGATTCGTTTCCCTAATCTAGTGCCAGTAGCGAGAAGGATTTTTGGTCAATATGAAACCTGGAAGATAGTGTATTGAAGTGTTCCAGCTGTTCCTTGTGCCCACGCTCTGAATAAATGGTCACTAGAGAGAAAGGTAAACACAAATAGTTCAAACATCATCATAAGATAAGATCCTAATTCCCTACAAAGTTTTTGACTCAATAAAATAAACGAAAAATTGACTCAAACAGGACATAAGAAAATAAAAAACAACCAAAATAAACGTCATTAGCAACTCTCCCCATACTTATTTCACACCGTCTCGATGTGAGAATAAGAGAAGAGAGAGTGGAAAGAAATAAAATCATAAGAAAAAGCGTAAAAGAAAATTGTTTATGGAAATACTTAGGTCGGATAGAACAGCGATTACTGATCACTGGTAGTGTTGTCGGAGTCCTCGGGAGCACCGGTGATCGGCTTCTTGCGTTTGGAGGAGCGTGTTGATGGTCCGGCGGAGGTAGATGGGCGGGCCGATGTGGAAAGGCGAGCTAAAGGCAGCTGAGCAGGCGCGGTGGAAGGCATAGTCGCGATGGAGTGTGAGCTGCGGCATGCTTTCTGCAGTATGTGCAAAACCCGTCGAAGCAAGCTGTTGTTCTTCTTGGTAGAGTCCACCATCTAGCGGTGGTATTCCTCTTCTTCTGGGTTGGCGGCTATCTCACCGAGCAGGTACTCACTCCTGTAAGGCCTACGGATGTTGGCCTTGGAGCGCTACGTAGCTGCTGTCTGCTCTTCCAAATCCTCAATCCTCTCAGTGCTTAGATGAAAATCAGGAACAGGAGCAGTTGTAGGTAGTGGTGCTGAGGTGCTCCTCCTGGGCGTTGGGGTGCTCCTGGCAGATGCTCTAGTGACAGAGCAGAGATACTCTGTACCAGGCGTGAAGTCCACATTCGCTGCAACTTCCAATTCAGTTAAGGACGGTTGAGGCAACCTCCAAAATAAAACACGTTTGTCCCGTGAAGTAAACCGGTACGTGATCGCATCATGGAGGATCTCACAAGTGACGAGGAAGGCCGTGTTCATGAACTCTTTCTCCTCATTGCACGTGGAGGTGCTAAGATCCACCACCAAATGCATAAACAACCGGGTGAGTAAACTGCCTATCTTCTCTGCAGCATGGCAGCCTTGGCCTTGGCAACCTTGGTCCGCTATGACCCCGGCGAAAACTACCCCCATGTTGACGCTTACTTCAACATCACAACTCAACCCATCTTCACCCCCAATAGCGTCTCTTATCGCGTTGTAAAGGAGAATCAACTCGTCCGTTCTCACCTTGGTAGCGTCATTCAGGGAGAATAGGATGGTGCTAATCGCCTTGGCCGTGACACGTAGGGCTGAGTTTCTGATGGAAGATTGCGCGGCTGACCGAGAAAATAGTTGTCGCTTGCTATGAAGTCCCAAAATCGGTGTGCAACTGGTAGGCGGTATGGAAAGTCCGCGTTCTCCTCCCTAGAATCGAAGCCATAGAGCTCACAAAGCACTCTTCTGATGCAATCGACTTCGAAGAAAGAAAACACTCCTTCTGAAGCAATCGACTTGTGCAGGTCCGCGTAGACGACCTTTGCAGAGGCAAGGCATTGGTGAACAAAGTCAGGGTAAAGCACCTCCGGTTGAGTGACTAAGTCAATCAGCTGCGTGGTTGCAAGTATGCTCCCTACGTCATGAAACAATCCCAACCCCTTCAATGTGGTTCCGCACAAGTAGCGGTCGGCTCAACCGCAATGTCTAACCAGTTGTTGTAGTAGTATGCATCCGATTGGTCCCTGATATATCATGGTTTTTACCCGTTTTCGACCATGATATAAGTCCTTTTTATAGAGTCTTTTTGGTATTTTTTGATTCTTTTAGAGTCTTTGCAGGTTAAAGGACGATTGGAGCTTTATAAAAGCTTTTGGAGCATTTTGGAGCATCGAGGGAATACGAGCTAAAGTGATCAAGTTGGAATCGAGTTTTCAAGCCTGTGTCGATCGACACGGTCCTGTGTGTCGATCGACACAAGCTCGTCTGACGTGAAGATTGATGAGTTTCCTTTTCGGCCCACAAAGCCCAGAAGTTTCCAGAAAAGCCCAGTCCGAATTTTAGACCTTATATATAGTTTTTATTTAGGTTTTTAGGTTTTGGATCGGATATTCCATTGGAGACTGGAAGGAGGAGAGATTTTGGGGAGCTTAAGACTTTCAGAGATTTCGAAACCCTTTTGTATCTCTAACTCTATCTTTTAAATGCAATTTATTTCATTCATGATGTTTGTTTCAATCACAATGTCTGAGTAGTTTGCTTGTTAGGTTTTGGAAAGTTCTAGGGTTTGATGAGAAATTGATAGGATTAAAACCCTGTTAGGATTTATCTTTATGTTCTTCATCTAGATTGATTTAACTTTGATTTTAGGATTGATCAACTGAAATTGGATATCCTCGGTTGCTTTAATAGATGCGAAAGTATTATTAACAACCTGATATAATCTTAGATGAGCAAGATTATCTATTCGCAAAGAAATTTGGCTTAGTAATTTTGTGAACAATTGAACTTGAATTTAATGCTTGATTTTATTCACTAAATTTGCAAAGAAATTTGGAATTTAGGGATTTAGTCATAGATAATCTCTGCAACGAAAGTTGATTGGTTTTACATTCGTGTTTGAGTTCTAGAACCGTGCTTAGTAAAATCCTAACGTTTTTATCTCTGTGTCGATCGACATAGACACCTGTATCGATCGACACGATCGATTTTGATTCATTCCTGCGAACATCCAAAGCCTAGCTCTTTTGTCTTCATTGAATTTTAAGAACTATAATCATTCACTCGTTTTTACTTGCTATTTTATTACATTCATACTATTTACTTAGCAAAATTTGAATTCACTAATCGATTGTGTGATTTGATTCCCTGTGGATTCGATCCCTAAAGTACTACTACGATCTCTTAATTTGAGAGAGTAACTCAGAGTAAATTTGAGCAGATCAAATTTTGGCGCCGTTGCCGAGGACTCAAAATCACCATTCGATTTTTGATTTTAGAGTTTTGTCTAAGTTTTAATTTTCTGTTTACTTACTTTTGTTTTCTTTTGCTCTTGTGTGATTCAGGATGGTTAATCTGCTAGTGCTTATCAGAGGGGAAGATGGTTTTTCTGCAAGACCAGGATGGAAACCGTCGCAATGCGCAAGGACAGTGACTTGATGCTGAGGGCGCAGTGATTGTTGGACATGCTATGCAGCGCCATGAGCCAGCTGGGCGAGGGCGCACTCTGGGAGAGTACAACAGGCCTGACGAGTTCTACGCTAACAGGGCTGCAATTCGCCCTCCTGCGTTCCAGAGGAGCGATTTTGAGTTGAAGCCTGCCTACTTCTCTCTAGTTGCTCAGCACCCATTCCAAAATATCACAAAGTTCTTCAATACTCAAAGTATACGATTTCTCCTTAACCGTATAAGCGAGAATTCCTTCCTTTGCTATGGTCGTCTTTGTCTTGGGGTAAGACAATGTTACCGTGGCTAAGAATTCATGTGCAAGCCTTCCATAGGTAGGGTGAGAGATAGTCACAAACTTTGATAGGCCCAATGCTTTAAGATACCATTCAACATCCTTTCAAAAACTGAGTAAATCGACTGTCTCGAAATCAATACCAAGAGTTGGAAGCATAACAAACTGTTGTAGACCAGCCATATAGTCCATGTTAGCATTCATTTCGGGTCCAGCATGCTTCATGATAACACTCGGTGCTTGAGTGACAACCATAGTTGATTTAGCTCACGATTTTCTCTTCTTCTTCTTAGGTGGTGATGTGTGAGGTATTGTTTGTGTGACCTCCACAAACTGCATTGGTACTTGAGTGGCTTCATCCTCCTCATCTCTTAGTTGGTAACCAAGTTCTTCTTCATTCTCCACCAAAATATCCTTTCCATGTTTTTTTGATGACTTTTTCGATCTAGTTTTAGAACGTGTAGGACGGGGGACTTGAGCTTCGTGATCTTGGTTGGTCACGTGTCTTAGACTTCCGTGTAACAATCTCATTCTCCATTAAAGTTCCTACAAAAGAGATATCTCGAAAAAGCATTTTACGGTCTTCAAAATCTCAATTTCCAAAAGAATTACTTACAATGGGGAATTGAATCGAAATAAAGCATAGCAAGACATTAGAAGTATGTAAGAATAATAACCAAAGGTAAAATAATTTTTCTCTAATTAAATCATAATTTTTGGATTTAATGTTAATGACATGTTAAAAACACCAAAATTTTGCAATTAAGTGTCTAATGTGCCAAAAATCATACCAATCCTATGTATATATGATAAACCCACACTAATAGATGCATTAACTAACCATGAATCACCCAAATTCGTTTATAATTATGACCTCACAAATCCAAATTTGTGAAAAACTAATTAAAGGTGGTAATCATGTAATTAACCCATCAATAATGCTTATATGATGTCTAAACAAGTATTCCTCTATTGATTCTCCAACAACCTAGCCAATTAAAGCTAAATCTAAGAAAATTAAAATATGCATAAACTTGGAATTAGACAAAAAGAGGGTTTTAGAGAGAAATTACCTTGGATTTAGTAAAATATGAGATTAGGAATTGAATTCCTAGTGAAAAACTAAACAAATTTTAGTGAATTGAGGTAAAACCCCAAAATTGGATTTTTAGGGTTCTTTAGCTCAAGGACACAATTGAGAGAGAAAAAGATGAAGTTGTGTTTGCAATTGTCAAAAAGAAGTTTGTAAAACCTTTTAAAATCAGATTTTATGATGTTTTTGTTTTAATTCCGGTTAAAATCGGTTTAGAAAATTTATCCGGGTCGGACCGGTCGAATACTAGTCGGTTGGACCGACCAAAATCGTGACCGAAACTTACCTCGGTCATGGGTCGAGACGTGGGTCGAGTCGCGGTAAGGTCTAGGCAGTGTGGCGGGTCGAGGCGTGAGACGGGACTGCGGGTCGTGCGGGACGAATACCGGTCGGGGGTGTCGACCGGTATTGTGTCCGATATCGGGTCGTGAGTCGAGTCATGGGATGGATGGTAGTGCGATACGTAGGATGGGACGCGGGACACGAGTACCGGTCACGTACGTGACCCGGTATTACCGTCCGATATGGACGTAGCATCGTGTCGCAGTGTAAGACTGCCTCGTCGTGTCGCGGGCCGAGTCGTGGGACGATCGATCGTGTTGTGACACGAGTGGGATACGAGACTCGAATACCGGTCGCGTGAGATGACCAAAACTCGTGTCCGATATCGAGCATCGTATCGCGGTAAGACTCCCTCGTCGTGTCGCGGGTCGAGACGTGGGACGATCGATCGTGTCCTGACACGAGTGGGATGCGAGACTCGAATACCGGTGGCGTGGGACGACCGAAACTCGTGTCCGGTATCGAGCATCATGCCGCGGTAAGACTCGGGTCGCGGTAAGGCTCGGGTCGCGGAAGGCGAGGGGCATCGCGTCCCAAATACGAGTCGGGGTAACCGACCAATACGCGCGATTGATGCGGGGCTCTCGTGTCGCGGGACGGAGTGACTCGATACCGGTCGAGCACGTCGTCTGATAATGGACCCGTGTCGCGGTAAGGTCAACACCGGTCGGCCGCGGTCCAGTATCGTGACTGGTACCGGCCGACGGTAAGATTTTTTTTTTTTTTTTAGCTTTTTATTAATTCTGAAAAATAAAAATAAAATATATTAGTGTAAAATAAACTTATGAAAACCCAAAATTAAAATTTTAAAAACTAATTAAAGCATAAATAAAAATAAAAATGTGGGTTGTCTCCCACAAAGCGCTTGTTTAAAGTCAATCAGCTTGACTCTTTTGAAGTTTTTAGACTTTCGGTGGATCCACTAATGGAATGGTGGTTCCTTTAGCTTCATTAGGCTTTGATCTTTCGGCTTCTATGATGACTCCAAGTGAATCTCCATTGTCATACTTGACAACTAATGCTTCCGGAAAAAGCTTCAAAGTGTTTTCAAGCTTACGCTTGATAGTTTCCCTGTTGATCTCGTCTTCTCTTGGGACGAGGATCTTTATCACCATGTTCTCAAAGATAAACTTCTCCTTTGCTTTGTTCCCCTTCTTAGCATCATCCATAGGTGTCAAAGTTGTCTTAACATCTTCGGAAATGTCCTTATGCTTCTCTTTGGACAGTTTTGCAACTATCTTCATTTTAACTTTAGGATCTCCTTCTTTGACTCCTTTCTTGGCATCTCTGGGGTCTATACTAGGCTTCATATCCTTTACTCTAATCGAGCTCGGTATACGCTTAGCATCTACTTCATCATAGAAGAAGTTCTTGTTGATATTGGCAAAAGAGATTCTTCGTTTGGAAAATCAACAATGGCTCCGGCGGTTGCTAAGAATTGTAATCCAAGTATCAATGGATTCAAATTTCCGGTCCTCATCTCCAACACTTGAAAATCAGTAGGAACAATCCCCTCTCCTACTTTGACCATGACGTTTTCAAGCATTCCATAAGGTGTAGAGGATGACAAATCGGCATACTCTATATAGACTTTGGATGGTTTGAAATCGACCAATCCAAGTTCCTTTGTCATGTCTAGTGACATGACATTGGCGTGTGCTCCAGTATCACACATGCAGTCGTGGAGCTCCTTTCCATTAATAGAGCATGGAAAAACAAACTTTCCCAGATTATCGACTTTTTCCAAAGGTATCCTCTTTAGTCTTCTCTTGTAAGCTCTCTTAGATTCGCCGGGAAGGCGTTCCTCTTTTGGTTCTTGGACCAAAATAACCTCTTATTCAAGTGTTTTAGGAGTGACAACGACCTCCTCTTCTTTAGTAGAGGCGACATTACAAAACTTCTTTGCTTTCTCTTCGTCTTGTCTTCGAACAACTTCCGAGGTTTGAACGAGTTGCATATCCATCTTAGAGAGATGAGTAACAATAGACTCGATCTTAATGTTAAGTTCCGAATATCTACTGTCCACCATTTGGTTTACTTCCTTCTTGTGTTGGCCGAAGGCTTCTAGCATTTGGTTCTTCATATCTTCAAGTTTAGCGTCAAAAGAAACCGGTCCGGTTGGTTGGGATGGGTTGAATGGTGGTTTTACTTGATACATTCCCTTAGAATAGAAGGCTTGCTTGGACTGATATTGGCCTCCTAGGTTGTCGTTTTGTCGAGGATAGAATTGATCTTGAGGGTTCTCGACATTCTTGCTCCGATAGGACAGATTTGGGTGAGATCGAAAGTTGTTGTTGAAATTTCGATTCCCATAGTTTCCTCCAATGTAGTTTACTTCCTCTTGATTCTTTTCCATTACATCTCCAATACGTTCCATATTAGGATCATAACTTGTATCATTAACGTCTTCAACGGCATGAACTCCTCTTTGACTCTTAAGTAGTTGTGAAACCATGTTCTTGAGCTCCGCAATTTGAGTTGAATCGGTTGATGATCTAGTAGTGTTGATGCTCCTATTGTCTTGAGAATAGTTAACATCACTAGCAGCAAGGTTCTCAATCAAAAGCTTTGCCTCCGGTACAAGCTTGGTCATGAAATTCCCATTACTCGCAGCATTCAAAGACGTTTGGTGCTTGTAATCGATTCCATTGTAGAACATATTCCATAAGTTTCCTTCCGAGAAACCATGATTAGGGCAGTCTCTAGTGTACTCCTTGAAACGTTCCAAGGCTTCAAAGAAGGATTCGGTTGGTCCTTGCTTGAAACTCGAGATCTTGTTCCATATAGAATTCGATCTTTGTTTAGTGTAGAACTGGTTCAAGAAAGCTCCTTTGTATTCGTCCCAAGTAGTGATGGATCATGGAGGTAGAGACTTCATCCACCTAAGTGCCTTGTCGTTTAGTGAAAACGAAAAGAGCTTGCACTTAAAGTAGTCGGCAGGAACTCTATTAGCACGAGTCGTACTACAAATTTCTTCGAAAGTATCGATGTGGTCAAGAGGATGCTCCGTGGACAGCTGATATATCCCATATTTTACCTATTTTACTATATATTTTACTATGTTTTCTATGCATTTATCTACGGTTTTATACATTTAAAGGTAGTTTTTCTCGTATTTGTAGTTTTAAAGTCTTAACAGGGAAATCAAGGAAAAAATGAGCAAAAAGAGCCAACACAGGTTTAAAACAAGCTACACCAACTTTCATAAGCCAAAGACACTATCAAGAACCAAGAATTCACAAGAATTAACATTTTACCAAATTGGGCAGAACATATACGCCAGAAGTTCAGCAGTGAACGGAGGATCAAATCGATTTTGAATTGGATGAAACTTGGTGTGTAGATAGATCTTTGAGTCAGCTTCACAATGAAGTTTGACTCATCTCAATTGGAGCTGTGAGCACGAAGTTACACTGGATTTAGTGAAGATACATCAAACTGCCTCAGAATTGAAGCAAGTGTAGAATCGATCCAAATACCGGGCCGCCTCATGGACCGATATTCTGGGCTGATGCCAGCATAAATCAAGGCACTTTTGGCCCAATACCGGTCGTGAACCATGAACGAAATCCCAACCGACGTTGAAGCAGTTTTGACGTAAAAAGACGGATTTGACCTAAATGAAGCCCTAGAAGACCCTAAGCCTATATATACTTGTTTTTAGCCTTTTGTTAGGAGAATGCCGAAACAATAGAGTAGTTTATCATACAGTAGCAGCCACCACGAGTTCTCTTGGTGTCCTCATTAGATTTGGATTCTAGAGCAATCCGGTGGACAATCTCGCTTTGTATCTCGATATAGAGAAGAATCCTCTTACCCTTACTCTTTAATTCAAGTTTATTTATCATGAATTCATCATCTATCTCTGGTTTTTCGTGCATCATGTCTGAGTAGTTTTATTTGTTAAGTTTTAGGTTTTCAATAAGTTTCATAATTCGAAAATTGATTGATGATTGTTTAGGGAATACATTAGAGTCTTCATCTTTACCTATACTCAATGCATGATCGCTTTACCGTGCATTTAGTGATCTGATCTTAGGTTGATATACTCTCCAAAAGCTTGTTATATTGCCTGAACTAGTGTTTGATGAGCCAAAAACCTTAACAATTCGAAAGGTTAGTTAAGGAGTGCGGTGAACTTTATCAAACTTGAACTTTAATGCATGTTTTCACCTTGTAATAACCTGTGACAGTTGAGTCTATTAGGGTGCTAAAACTTAGATGGTTAGTTACGTCACGATAGTGGGATAACCTTAAATCAGTGCTTTGTGTTCTAGACGGTTCATAATATCTAAATCCCTAAAATCAATCAATCTTTATTGTTGCATGATTCTCTGCGAAATACCTAAGTCCTAACGCTTTTCTTTTATTGATTTTCATTACAATTCACATTCGTTGCTTGCTTACTTTATTTTCAATCACAAAAACGACAAAAATATCATGTTCTAGCTTAGTTTTATTCATTACAATTTGAAGTGTGGTTAAGATGTCCTTGTGGATACAATCCCTTATCTATACTAGCCGTGATTGTTGTGCAGTTGCAGGTAGTTAGTTGAGAGGTAAAACTCAACTCGCATAAAGTTTTTGGCGCCGTTGTCGGGGACTTCGAAGAACATCACCTTCGAATTTTTGACTAAAACTCAGTCTAAAACGCTTTAATTTCAGTTTTTCTTTTTATTTCGATTTTATTTCTTTCTTTTTTTCGACTTTGAGTTCTCGTTTTCTTTTATCCTTTTCCGTGTGTTTAAGGTGTTTATGCTTAGTACTAGAAATTCTAACGAGAAAAATCTAGTTGTACCTAAGCAGGAAATCGATAAGCTTGAACGAGCATTTAGGAGACAAAGGCAACTAAGGATGGCCGATCAAACTGACGGGCACGTCATAAATGAGGAGGAACAAAACCTCGCTATTGCTGCTGCTGCTGCTGCTCTTGATAGAGAGAACCAACCCGTGGAGCAACCACTGGGTGCCCACGTAAACCCACCAATTCGTACTGATGAAATCCACAATCCTCCGGAGAACATTGTTAGGAATCCAGTTGGTGGAAACGATCAACATCTCATTCCACCTGGGAATATGAGAATGCAACAGCAAGTTCCACATCTCCAACCTCAAAGGAACCAATATTTCCAACAACCCTTGCGTCAAAGACAAGTCCAACATCAAACTATCGGAGATGTCGATTCCTGCGATGCATTCTTCTTTGATAGAAACCCCATCTGCCCACCTCTACCTCAAAGGAATGATTTCGAGATCAAACCTCAAATCATTGCATTGGTGAAACAAAACCAATTCCATGGGCTATCCACGGAGCATCCTCTTGACCACATCGATACTTTCGAAGAAATTTGTAGTACGACTCGTGCTAATAGAGTTCCTGCCGACTACTTTAAGTGCAAGCTCTTTTCGTTTTCACTAAACGACAAGGCACTTAGATGGATGAAGTCTCTACCTCCATGATCCATCACTACTTGGGACGAATACAAAGGAGCTTTCTTGAACCAGTTCTACACTAAACAAAGATCGAATTCTATATGGAACAAGATCTCGAGTTTCAAGCAAGGACCAACCGAATCCTTCTTTGAAGCCTTGGAACGTTTCAAGGAGTACACTAGGGACTGCCCTAATCATGGTTTCTCGGAAGGAAACTTATGGAATATGTTCTACAATGGAATCGATTACAAGCACCAAACGTCTTTGAATGCTGCGAGTAATGGGAATTTCATGACCAAGCTTGTACCGGAGGCAAAGCTTTTGATTGAGAACCTTGCTGCTAGTGATGCTGATTGTTCTCAAGACTGCAATAGGAGCATCAACACCACTAGATCATCAACCAATTCAACTCAAATTGTGGAGCTCAAGAACATGGTTTCACAACTACTTAAGAGTCAAAGAGGAGTTCATGCTGTTGAAGACATTAATGATACAAGTTATGATCCTAATATGGAACGTATTGGAGATGGAATGGAGGAGAATCAAGAGGAAGTGAACAACATAGGAGGAAAATATGGGAATTGAAATTTCAACAACAACTTTCGATCTCACCCAAATCTGTCCTATCGGAGCAACAATGTCGAGAACCCTTAAGATCAATTCTATCCTCGACAAAACGTCAACCAAGGAGGCCAATATCAGTCCAAGCAACCATTCTTTTCTAAGGGAATGTATCAAGTGAAACCACCATTCAATCCATCCCAACCAACCGGACCGGTTTCTTTTGATGCTAAACTCGAAGATATGAAGAATCAAATGCTAGAAGCTTTCGGCCAACACAAGAAAGAAGTAAACCAAATGGTGGACAGTAGGTATTCGGAACTTAACACTAAGATTGATTCTATTGCTACTCATCTCTCTAAGATGGATACACAACTCGTTCAAACCTCGGAAGTTGTTAGAAGACAAGACGAAGAGAAAGCAAAGAAGTTTTGCAATTTTGCTTCTACTAAAGAAGAGGAGGTCGTGGTCACTCCTAAACCACTTGAAGAAGAGGTTATCTTGGTCCAAGAACCAAAAGAGGAACGCCTTCCCGGCGAATCTAAGAGACTTGGAGTGTTTGTTTTTAATCCTTTGATACCTTTGGAAAAAGTCGATAATCCGGGAAAGTTTGTTTTTCCATGCTCTATCAATGGAAAGGAGATCCAAGATTGTTTGTGTGATACTGGAGCAAACGTCAATGTCATGTCACTAGCCATGGAAAAGGAACTTGGAGTGGTCGATTTCAAACCATCCAAAGTCTATATAGAGTATGCCGATTTGTCATCCTCTACACCTTATGGAATGCTTGAAACGTCATGGTCAAAGTAGGAAAGGGGATTGTTCCTACTGATTTTCAAGTGTTGGAGATGAAGACCGGAAATTTGAATCCATTGATACTTGGGTTACAATTCTTAGCAACAGCTGGAGCCATTGTTGATTTTCCAAACCGAAGAATCTCTTTCGCCAATATCAACAAGAATTTCTTCTATGATGAAGTAGATGCTAAGCGTATACCGAGCTCGATTGGAGTAAAGAATATGAAGCCTAGTATAGACCCTAGAGATGCCAAGAAAGGAGTCAAAGAAGGAGATCCTAAAGCTAAAATGAAGATAGTTACAAAACTGTCCAAAGAGAAGCATAAGGACATTTCCGAAGATGTCAAGACAACTCTGACACCTATGGATGATGCTAAGAATGGGAAAAAAGAAAAGGAAAATTTTATCTTTGAGAACATGGTGATAAAGATCCTCGTCCCAAGAGAAGACGAGATCAACAGGGAAACTATCAAGCGTAAGACTGAAAACACTTTGAAGCTTTTCCCGGAAACATTAGCTGTCAAGTATGACAATGGAGATTCACTCGGAGTCATCATAGAAGCCGAAAGATCAAAGCCTAATGAAGCTAAAGCAACTACCATTCCTTTAGTGGACCCGCCGGAAGTCTAAATCTTCAAAGGAGTCGAGCTAATTGACTTTAAACAAGCGCTTTGTGGGAGGCAACCCATATTTTTATTTTTATTTATGCTTTAATTAGTTTTTAAAATTTTAATTTTGGTTTTCATAAGTTTATTTTACACTAATCCATTTTATTTTGATTTTTCAGGATTTAAAAAAAAATTATATATATAGGTCGCCGGCCGGTACCGGTCACGATACCGGACCGCGACCCGACCGGTATCGACCTTACCGCAACACGACATCAGTACCGGACGAGGTACCGGACGACGTACACGACCGTTATCGCGACACATCCAACCCGCGACACGATGGCTCAGTATCGGTTCCGCGTACCGGTCAAGAATCGCGACCGATACTCGCGACACGATGCCTCGACCCACGACACGAGCTCGACCCACGACACAACGCACGTCCGTCCCGTGACACGATGAAGATCCTTACCGCGACACGAGGTGTACCATCCCGCGACACGAGACAGTCTTACCACGACACAGCCCAAACCTTACCGCGACACGATGATATCCGTCCTGCGACACGGTAAAATCTTTCACGCGACACGAGGCCGTTCTTCCCACGACCCACATCGGTCGTTCGTATCGGTCGTCCCACCCGACCGGTGCTCGGGACATGTTGCCCCGACCTTACCGCGACACGAAGCCGCAACTCTTACCACGATGCCTCGTCCTGCGTCCCGTACCGGTCATGCGTATCGGACGACACGTTCGACTGGTATCGAGGCAGCCTTACCGCGACACGAGCACCACCCGATCTTGACCCACGACACAACCCATGACCGAGGTAAGTTCCGGTCATGATTTCGGTCGGTCCACCCAACCGGTATTCGACCAAAACCGACTCGGGTAAGTTTTTTGGGTCAATTTTAATTTTCTTAACCGGTTCTAAACCGATTTTAACCGAACTTAAACCAAAAACATCACAAAATCTGATTTTTAAGGGTTTTCCAAACTTCTTTTTGTCATTTGCAAACACAACTTCATCTTTTCTCTCTCAAATGTGTTCTTGAGCTCAAGAACCCTAAAAATCCAATTTTGGGGTTTTATCTCAATTCACTAAAATTTGTTTAGTTTTTCACTAGGAATTCAATTTCTAATCTCATATTTCACTAAACCCAAGGTAATTTCTCTCTAAAACCCTCTTTTTGTCTAATTCCAAGTTTATGCATATTTTAAATTTTCTTAAATTTAGCTTAAATTGGCTAGGTTGTTGGAGAATCAATATAGGAATACTTGATTAGACTTGATATAAACATTATTGATGGGTTAATTACATGATTACAACCTTTAATTAATTTTTCACAAATTTGGATTCATGGTTAGTTAATACATCTTTTAATATGGGTTTGTCATATATATATAGGATTGATATGGATTTTGACATATTCAACACTTAATTGCCAAAATTTAGTGTTTTTCAATTGTTATTAATGTTAAATCCGAAAATTATGATTTATTTGGAGAAAAAAAATTATTTTACCTTTGGTTATTATTCTTACATATTTCTAATGTCTTGCTATGCTTTATTTTGATTCAATTCCCCATTGGAAGCAATTCTTTTGGAAATTGAGATTTTCAAGACTGTAACATAATTTTTCGAGATATTTCTTTTGTAGGAACTTCAATGGAGAATGAGATTGTTCCAAGGAAGTCTAAGAGAGGACATAAACCCAAGAAGCATCACGTGACCACCCAAGATCACGAAGCTCACGCCCCTCGCCCTACACGTTCTAAAACTAGATCGAAAAAGTCATCAAAGAAACATGGAAAGGATATTTTGGTGGAGAATGAAGAAGAACTTGGTTACCAACTAAGAGATGACTAGGATGAAATCACTCAAGTACCAATGCATTTTTTGGAGGTCACACAAAAGGTACCTCACGTATCGCCTCCTAAGAAGAAGAAGAGGAAATCGCGAGCTAAATCAACTATGGTTGTAACTCAAGCACCGAGTGTTATCATGAAGCACGTTGGATCCAAAATTAATGCTAACATGGACTACATGGCTGGTCTACAACAGTTTGCTATGCTTCCAACTCTTGGTATTGATTTCGAGACACTCGATTTACTCGGTTTTCGAAAAGAAGGTTGAATGGTATCTTGAAGCATTGGGCCTATCGAAGTTTGTGACTATCTCTCACCCTACCTATGGAAGGATTGCACGTGAATTTCTAGCCATGGTAACATTGTCTTATCCCAAGACAAAGACGGCCATAGCAAAGGAAGGAATTCTAGCTTTTACGGTTAATGAGAAATCGTATACTTTGAGTATTGAAGAACTTTGTGATATTTTGGGAATTGAGTGTCATGAGAGGATCAAGTTCAGTGGTAGTGAAGCTCATTATGATGAATGGTCGAAGATTGGAAGTGATATAGTTAAACCCGAAAGTTCTAAGGCATCGAAGACTACACATCCGGCGATTCGTTATGTTTACTACCTACTTTCTCAACTCATTTTCAGTAGGAATGAGTATTGAGTGGTGAAACAAGAATAGTTTTACATGCTAATATCACCATTTGTGGAGAATTCCGAGAAGGTGAACCTCGCTTCACTTTTAGCTCGTAGAATGGTACAAATCAAGCATGATGCCCTTAAGGATAAAATACCAAAGGGAGCATCGAATGATTTTGGTGGAACAATCACGGCCATACTACTTGCGTGTGGTGTTGATTTTCACCTCGAAGTCCCTTTGATGGTTGAGAGTAAACTTGATCTCCATGCTCTTCAAAGGAAGCATTATCTTTGTAGATGGTACGAGCAATCTACAAATTTTGGGTACCTTTTAACTCCACCTTACAACGAAGAGAACAAGTGTGTTCTACTCCCACATGCAGAAATCCCTACCTTGAGTGAGGGTAAGACGTACTTTCACCCCACTCATTCGACATGGTTTTACCATTGTCCCGGATGTCCTCTTGTTGGAGTTTCGCTCTACTATCAATCCATGGCAAGGATGGCACGAAAGGAGAGGTCTAGAGGACCACAAGGAGGAGGTATTTTCCAGCCTTCTACATCTCACACGCCACCCCAAGAGCAACAATTTCCAGCCGCTACACAAGCCGGTTTTGATGAATGGCTTCGCACTAGCTTTTAGGAAGAAAAGGAGAAGAGAATTGCTCTTGCAAGGAAAGCTGATTTCTAAGCTTATGAAAGCAGTCAAGAAATCAATCCCACATCTCTTTCGGCGCTCCTCTAGAAGCACAACCGCCACAACAAGTAACAACGAATTTGGTAGTCTCTCGCTCGTCTCTACATTTGAGCATGATGAGGATGTTGATGATGATGTTTCTAGTCATCCCAACACACATGCCCTTCATGAGACCGCCACTGCCCAGTATGGACATCACTCATTAGTCCAGGCAACCGCTTCAGACGAGACAGAGATCGTCAACTACGATTCCGATGGAGATCACTTTCACGTGATAGTTCTGGATTCACCAGAGTCTATGTCACCCGTCTTTTGAGCCAGGTGTATCGACTTTTATCTATCCTTTTATTATTTTCATTCTCATTTTATTGAGTCATCTCACCCTTATGTGACTATGTACACCGGGGACGGTGTAAGTTAAGTCTGGGGGGATTTATCGTACTAACGTCCTTTTCCTATTTTCTTATGTTTTGAGTCATTTTAATGATTTTCTTAGAGTCTTTTATTGAGTCGAAAATCATATGTTTCGAACTATGATATTTTCAGGAATTTATGCGTATTTTATGATCTAATGACCATTGTCACAGGGTTTGTCTAGGATATACGATTCAGAAACCTTCATGACTGGAACTCGCCCCATATAATTCATCTCACATAAGTTTTGATGAATCCAATTTTGACTCTATTTTATTTGACTACTAACCTGATTTTAATTATTTCTCATTAAGGAGTTAAATCGGGGAAACGAATCACATATTCATGACATCTTATCCTCTTTTACCACTCTTTGTTGTCATGAATGGCCAACTCATCTTTAGTTGGTACCCTACCTAAAACCCTTTTACCTCTTTTCAGACCTCATGCCTTCTCTTTTTAGTTTCATACTTGCAGATATGTGCAAAAACGTCGGAGAGAAAAGGATCGACGCAATTTTCCAATCACTAGAGATGCGACGATTTTGTAAAGAAGGGTAGAGTACAAAGAATTAAATTCAAACAGCTTGGCTGTTTTCTTGGATGACTAATACATGGTAATATTTTGTGCCTATACTTGACTCGTATCAAAGAGATACCGTTTTCTCCCTTTAATAATAAAAAAAAGTAATAACAATAAAAGAAGGGAAAGGAAAACGGTTGTCTAAGAGTTTTAAAGATACTCAAGGAATGCCATGATACAAAAGAAGAGACGAGTAAAAGAGATTTCAAGTGATTCTCGGAGAAAGATCTAAGTCTGGGGGAAAAAGACGCGAAGAAAGTGGTTGGGAAATTGTGGATATCAACAGGTCCATTCTCTCTTGCGATTTTGCATAATATCTCGCACCCGGAGTCTATGGTAATCCTAAACACTTTTAACCTCACCAAATATATTAGCCTTTTTCAAATCCTAGCGCTGTCTACCCCAAATGATTCCCTTGATGAGAAATTCACCTATACCTTAATGAATGTAGAGAGTCAAATGAAGTGCAGTTGAGAGTTTTGCAGGATTGTAATTAAAACATGGAGTAGGCTGCAAAGGTTATGAATGGCGTATGATGAAGATACCCTTGGATCGATCATGTCACATACGGTATTAGTATCAACGTTATTTTCACTTGGTTTTTCTAAGTTCAAATTATTTTCAAACCTCTTTTCTATACTTGGATTTTGCTTGAGGACAAGCAAGGTTTAAGTCTGGGAGAGTTGATATATCCCATATTTTACCTATTTTACTATATATTTTACTATGTTTTCTATGCATTTATCTACGGTTTTATACATTTAAAGGTAGTTTTTCTCGTATTTGTAGTTTTAGAGTCTTAACAGGGAAATCAAGGAAAAAATGAGCAAAAAGAGCCAACACAGGTGTAAAACAAGCTACACCAACTTTCATAAGCCAAAGACACTATCAAGAACCAAGAATTCACAAGAATCAACATTCTACCAAATTGGGCAGAACATATACGCCAGAAGTTCAGCAGTGAACGGAGGATCAAATCGATTTTGAATTGGATGAAACTTGGTGTGCAGATAGATCTTTGAGTCAGCTTCACAATTAAGTTTGACTCATTTCAATTGGAGCTGTGAGCACGAAGTTACACTGGATTTAGTGAAGATACATCAAACTGCCTCAGAAATGAAGCAAGTGCAGAATCGATCCAAATACCGGGCCGCCTCATGGACCGATATTCTGGGCTAATGCCAGCATAAATCAAGGCACTTTTGGCCCAATACCGGTCGTGAACCATGAACGAAATCCCAACCGGCGTTGAAGCAGTTTTGACGTAAAAAGACGGATTTGACCTAAATGAAGCCCTAGAAGACCCTAAGCCTATATATACTTGTTTTTAGCCTTTTATTAGGAGAATGCCGAAACAATAGAGTCGTTTATCATACAGTAGCAGCCACCACGAGTTCTCTTGGTGTTCTTCATTAGATTTGGATTCTAGAGCAATTCGGTGGATGATCTCGCTTTGTATCTCGATATAGAGAAGAATCCTCTTACCCTTACTCTTTAATTCAAGTTTATTTATCATAAATTCATCATCTATCTCTGTTTTTTTGTGCATCATGTCTGAGTAGTTTTATTTGTTAGGTTTTAGGTTTTCAATGAGTTTCATAATTCGATTATTGATTGATGATTGTTTAGGGAATACATTAGAGTCTTCATCTTTACTTATACTCAATGCATGATTGCTTTACCACACATTTAGTGATCTGATCTTAGGTTGATATACTCTCCAAAAGCTTGGTATATTGCCTGAACTAGTGTTTGATGAGCCAAAAGCCTTAACAATTCGAAAGGTTAGTTAAGGAGTGCGGTGAACTTTATCAAACTTGAACTTTAATGCATGTTTTCACCTTGTACTAACCTGCGAAGTTGAATCTATTAGGGTGCTAAAACGTAGATGGTTAGTTACGTCACGATAGTGGGATAACCTTAAATCAGTGCTTTGTGTTCTAGACAGTTCATAATTCCTAAATCCCTAAAATCAATCAATCTTTATTGTTGCATGATTCTCTGCGAAATACCTAAGTCCTAACGCTTTTCTTTTATTGATTTTCATTACAATTCACATTCGTTGCTTGCTTACTTTATTTTCAATCACAAAAACGACAAAAATATCTTTTTCTAGCTTAGTTTTATTCATTACAATTTAAAGTGTGGTTAAGAAGTCCTTGTGGATACGATCCCTTATCTATACTAGCCGTGATTGCTGTGCACTTGCAGGTAGTTAGTTGAGAGGTAAAACTCGACTCGCAATCAACAGCCCATGGAATTGGTTTTGTTTCATCAATGCGATGATTTGAGGTTTGATCTCGAAATCATTCCTTTGAGGTAGAGGTGGGCGGATAGGATTTCTATCAAAGAAGAAAGCATCAGAGGAATCGACATCTCCGATAGTTTGATGTTGAACTTGTGCTTGTCTTGGGCGCAAAGGCTGTTGGAAATCTAAATTCCCTTGAGGTTGAAGATGTGGAACTTGTTGTTGCATTCTCATATTCCCAGGTGGAATGAGATGTTGATCATTTCCACCAACTGGATTCCTAACAATGTTCTCCGGAGGATTGTGGATTGCATCATTACAGATCGGTGGGTTTAGGTGGGCACCGAGTGGTTGCTCCACGTGTTGGTTCTCTCCATCAAGAGCAACAGCAGCAGCAAGAGCAAAAGCTCGTTGCTCTTCATTCATGGCGTGTTCATCAATTTGATCGGCCATCCTTAGTTGTCTTTGTCTCCTAAGGGCTCGTTCAAGCATATCGATTTCATTAGAATTTCTAGTACTAGGCATAAACACCTGAAACACACGGAAAAGGATAAAAGAAAATGAGAAATCAAAGTTGAAAAAGAAAGAAATAAAACCGAAATAAAAAAAAATTGAAATTAAAGCGTTTTAGACTGAGTTTTAGTCAAAAATTCGAAGGTGATGTTCTTCGAAGTCCCCGACAACGGCGCCAAAAACTTGATGCGAGTCGAGTTTTACCTCTCAACTAACTACCTGCAAGTGCACAGCAATCACGGTTAGTATAGATAAGGGATCGTATCCACAAGGACTTCTTAACCACACTTCAAATTGTAATGAATAAAACTAAGCTAGAACAAGATATTTTTGTCGTTTTTGTGATTGAGAATAAAGTAAGCAAGCAACGAATGTGAATTGTAATAAAAATCAATAAGATAAAAGGCGTTATGACTTAGGTAATTCACCGAGAATAATGCAACAATAAAGATTGATTGATTTTAGGGATTTAGGAATTATGAATTGTCTAGAACACAAAGCACTTATTTAAGGTCATCCCACTATCGTGACGTAACTAACCATCTACGTTTTAACACCCTAATAGACTCAACTGTCGCAGGTTATTACAAGGTAAAAACATGCATTAAAGTTCAAGTTTGATAAAGTTCACCGCACTCCTTAACTAACCTTTCGAATTGTTAAGGCTTTTGGCTCATCAAATACTAGTTCAGGCAATATAACAAGCTTTTGGAGAGTATATCAACCTAAGATCATATCGCTAAATTGCGGTAAAGCAATCATGCATTGAGTATAAGTAAAGATGAAGACTCCAATGTATTCCCTAAACAATTATCAATCAATTATCGAATTATGAAACTCATTGAAAACCTAAAACCTAACAAATAAAACTACTCAGACATGATGCACGGAAAACAAGAGATAGATGATGAATTCATGATTAATAAACTTGAATTAAAGAGTAAGGGTAAAAGGAATCTTCTCTATATCAAGATACAAAGCGAATTCATCCACCGAATTGCTCTAGAATCCAAATCTAATGAAGGACACCAAGAGAACTCGTGGTGGCTGCTCCTATATGATAAACGACTCTATTTTTCGGTTGCATACCTAACAAAAGGCTAAAAACAAGTATATATAGGCTTAGGGTTTTCTAGGGTCTTCTTTAGGTCAAATCCGTCTTTTTACGTCAAAACTGCTCCAAAGTCGGTTGAGATTTTGGCCTAGCAACACACCCGGTATTGGGCCCAAAAAGACTTGATTTGTGCTGGCATCAGCCCAGAATAACGGTCCACGAGGCGGCCCGGTATTTTGATCGATTCTGCACTTGCTTTGCTTTTGAGGCAGCTTGACATATCTTCAGTAAATCCAATGTAACTTCCCGCTCACAGCACCAAATGATATGATTCAAACTTCATTGTAAAGCTGACTCAAAGATCTATCTTCCACCAAGTTTCATCCAATTCCAAATCGATTTGATGCTCTGTTCACTGCTGAACTTCTGGCGTATACGTTCTGTCCAATTTGGTAGAATGTTGTTTCTTGTGAATTCTTGGTTCTTAATGGTGTCTTTGTCTTATGAATGTTGTTGTAGCTTGGTTTACATTTATTTTGGCTCGTTTTGCTCCTTTTTCCTTGATTTCCTTGTTAAGACTCTAAAACTACAAATACGAGAAAAACTACCTTTAAAGGTATAAAACCGTAGATAAATGTATAGAAAACATAGTAAAATATATAGTAAAATAGGTAAAATATGGGACATATCAGGACAGAGAAATCGTCCATGAAAACTTCCATTATGTCCTCAATAAAATCAGTAAAACTAGACATCATGCACCTTTTAAATGTCTATTTCATAATCCAAATGGCATTCTGCGGTACGCAAAGTGCCATAGGGACATGTGAAGGATGTCTTTTCCTGATCATCTGTGTAACATCCCGGTTTCAGGAACTATGTGATGCATGCAGAGAGGCTTAAGAGAATTGATTTGGCTACCTATATCACCAAAGTGCACTTATCTTTTCCGTCACACATCCAGAGAGAACTCCAGATTTAAGCGTGCTTGGGCTGGAGCAATTTAAGGATAGGTGACCTATTGGGAAGTAATTTCCAGTACCGTGTGAGTGAGGACAAAACACGGGGAAAGATCACGTGGTGATTTGCAGGGTCACTAAACAAGTCTTTCGAGCCTCTCGGACCAACGTACCGACCGTCGAGCAGGGGTGGGCCCATGGGCCGAGAGTGGGACTCCTAGTACATGCTGGTAGGGGCATGGAGGGCGAACAGGCCCAGGTGAGGAGGTTCCTATGGGGACTTCGAGATGACTTGAGGACTCGCTGTAGAGCGAGTAAGTTTGCCACGAGGGCGGAGCTGGTTGAGACGGCTGCGTCGATTGAGGAGGATCGGGTTGTGGTGGACAGCCAAATCGTTCAGACGAAGAAGCCGCTGCAGCAGCCGGTTATGAGCAAGGGCGGTGAGCCTGCGCAAGGACAGAAGAGGAAGTGGGATGATACTTCGGGATCGAGTCAGAGTGGTCAGGGATGCTTCGGGTGACGGAGCATATTTCACAAATTGGTGAGCTGTCCTAGGAAGGACAAAGCTCGAGATACTCGATTCTGTTATAACTGTGGTGAGTCGGGACACATCAGGCTGAAATGTCCTAAGCTGCGGCAGACGACGGGTGGAGGAGGAGATTTGGGAACCAGAGGCTAAGATGAAAGCAAGGTTCAGGGGATGGTCCGAGGAGTGGGCCCAGGATTGAGCTTGTTTTCATGGTTTCCAGTTTCAGAGTTTAGCATGTTGCTATGTGGTTTTTGGAATTATGTATTTCGTTTGAGGATTTAAAACTGGTATATTTCTAAGGGTCTGAGAATAGAGGTTTTATGAGGATTTAAAACTTGTCTATTCTGTGAGACCGTAGTGAAACACCCTGGATGATTGGATTGTTTAAAGATGACCTGAGGATTGGTCATGGATGAGATGATATTCCAGGATAGTGGAGTGTCATGTTAGAGTTTACCTGAGTATTGGTAATGGATGTGATGATATTCCGAGTATTGGGATGTCAGGTTGAGACCAAGTGAGGTAGTTCTAGTCAGAGATGCTATAGGCGTTAAGAATTGATTTCTCTAGGGAATGAGGATTTTCCCGAATAACTCATTTGGAGATGAGGATTTCTCCAGGAGGGATGAGGATTTCCCTATATGTTACTGAGGGATGAGGATTTCCCTTAGTAATAGGAGATGAGGATTTTCCCTGCATACCGATAGCTCGATGGCGGTCGGGGCGTTACAAGTGGTATCAGAGCGAACCCTGACGAGTGTGTGAGTCACACTGTCGGGGGTAACGATCCTGGCACGCAACGAGGACATTGCGATCAGTTAGTGGGGGTGATTGTAACATCCCGGTTTCAGGAACTATGTGATGCATGCGGAGAGGCTTAAGAGAATTGATTTGGCTACCTATATCACCAAAGTGCACTTATCTTTTCCGTCACACATCCAGAGAGAACTCCAGAGTTAAGCGTTCTTGGGCTGGAGCAATTTAAGGATGGGTGACCTACTAGGAAGTAATTTCCAGTACCGTGTGAGTGAGGACAAAACACGGGGAAAGATCACGTGGTGATTTGCAGGGTCAGTAAACAAGTCTTTCAAGCCTCTCGGACTAACGTACCGACCGTCGGACAGGAGTGAGCCCACGGGCCGAGAGTGGGCGTGGGGCCCATTGGGAGATGAGGATTTCTTTCGAGGGGATGAGGATTTCCCCTGCATACCGATAGCTCGACGGCGGTCGGGGCGTTACAATCTGGGTGGATGGGAATCTGAAAAAAACCTGAATAACCATCTAAAAATCAGTAGTAAGGGTGGTTAGCTAATCTTTCGAGCATTTGATCAATGAATGGTAAGGGAAAATGTTCCTTCCTAGTCGCTGCATTCAACTTTCTATAATCGATACACATCATATGCCATGTCACAGTCCTAGTTGGTATCAATTCATTCCTATCATTAGTGATCACATTGATTCCGCCCTTCTTAGGCACTACATGGACATGACTGACCCAATTACTATCAGAGATCGCATAAATAACGCCAGCTTCTAAGAGTTTCATTATCTCTTTCTTAACAACATCTTTCAAATTTGGATTCAACCTACTTTGATGTTCTATAGAAGTTCTCGATTCATCCTCTAGATGTATCCTATGCATATAGAGTTCAGGCGAGATTCTAGGAATGTCATCTAGTGAATAAACTAAAGCCTTTCTGTACTTCCTAAGTTCGCATAAAAGTAAGGCGGTTTTGCACATTATTTAATTCAGCAACATTTATGATAACCGGGTATGTAGAGTTAGAGTCTAGAAATGCGTACCTTAGCCCGGCTGGTAAGGTTATGAGTTCGAGTTTAGGAGCTTTCAGCTCGCTTCAAAGGCTGTCAACAGAGTTTCCAGGAGCAGGAGCAGGTGCTCTGTCAGCATCCTCCATTTCGAGTTTTAGAAACTCAGTTAATCTTTCCATCCGACCCAAATCTAGCATCCTCGCAAACCCAACCACGTCTTCGTTTAAATATCCATGCTCACCCTCAGCCTTAGTTAAGGCAACATCTAAGGGATCATCGGCCAAAATCTCTTCAATCTCTCCCTCAGAGATTTCGAGATTGTCCTCTATGGCGAAGGTCTGCCCATCAATGGTTGGCTTCTTGAGCATCCGATCCATCTCAAACTCCATGAAAAGGTGTCCTAGGTGGAGACCAATTGTACCATTCCTTACATCTATAATCGCACCAGCTGTGCGCAAGAAAAGATGTCCCAAAATCAAGGCGTCCTTCGGTTCCTCATCGAGTTCCAACACTATAAAGTCTGCTAGTATCAAAGTGTTGCCAATCTGCACATGTAAATCCTCAAGGATCCCCACAGGTAACTTCACTGACCTGTCAGCAAACACCAACGAAATCCTCGTTGACTTGAATTTCGTGTACCCAAGCTTCCTAACAACAGAATACGGCATTAGGTTCACACTGGATCCCAAATCGCATAATGAACAGGCAAATCGCATATAACCAATCTTCACGGATAACACAAACTTCCCCGGATCCTCCTGCTTCTTAGGCATCCTATTTTGTAGCACAACACTACAATTCTTAGACACTATCATAGCGCTCTGCTCTGAAGAAGTTTTCCATGTAATCAAACCCTTGACGTACTTCCTCATGGCTGGCATCATCTGAATAGCATCCGCTAAGGGCAGCTTAACCGTTAAATACTACAACATTTCCTTACACCTCGCATCCTCTAAATCCTTCAGGGACTTCTTCGGAGGGACTAGAGGTTTGTAGACACGAGATTGGATCCTATCAACAATCTCAATCGGTTGGATTACCTTAAAAGTTGGTCCAACAACTTCTTCACCCTTTTCTTCTTCTGGAACAGGTGTTCCCTCTGTTAGACCAGGTGCTCCGTCTGTTGGAGCAGGTGCTCCATCTGGGTAGTTTTCAGCCTCTGCCCTCACAACTGGTGGTAGAACTCTTCCACTCCTTAGGGTTTACATCCAGTTTACTAGGCAGCACTCCACGAGGTCTTTTGATTGCATCAGCTGTTTGAGCAACCTAAGTGTCGAGCTTCTTCACGTGGTTGCAAACTGCTTCAAGACGACCATTAAAATTCAAATACATAGCATCTACCTTCGTGTTGATCTCTCTAGCAGACTTCTGTTGATTAGCCATCAGCTGCTGCATCATACCTTTCAACTCATCCTAAGAAGTACTTCCAGAGCTCGCAAGAGCCTGAAAGTTAGAAAACTGCAGTTTCTGACCTTAAAAAGCGAGGAACGTCTTGCCTTGGAAACCTTGGGGAAAGTTTTCTAGAAACCTTGATCCTGAGGTTTTGGGTTCTGGGGGCCGGTTTGTTGCGGATAAACCTGGTCCTGTGGGTTCTCAACGTTCGTACTCCTATAGGAGAAATTTGGGTGACTCCTATAATTCTGGTTGAACCCACGGTTTCGCACAAACCCTTGGCCATTCACGTAACTGACCTCTTGCTGATCACTATCCCCTTCCTCAACCATCTAGTCAGAAAGTGGTTCACCATTATCATCAACAAAGTGAACCGTCTTTTGGTTTCCTTTGAGCAACAAGTTGACCTTAGCCGTAAGGTCATCAATCTTTTAGGAATCCATTCCACTAGATTTGGTGGTCCTATCATACTCCTGAGGCTTGTTGCTAGAACTCATAGCCAAGTTCTCTATAAGCTTATATGCACCTTCTCTGGTCTTAGTCATGAAGTCTCCATCACTCGCAGCATTCAAAGCATTCATGTAATCTCAATCAACACCATCATAAAAAATACCCAGCAAATTCTCATCGGTGAACCCATGGTGTGGACACTCTCTCTTGCACTCTTTGAACCATTCTCATGCCTCACAAAAGGATTCTCCTGAATGTTTCTGAAACGAGGAGATTTTGTTCCTTAGGCTCGCGGTCTTGGTTTTGGTGTAGAAGTGGTCCAAAAACGCTGCTCTACATTGTGTCGAAGTCGTGATGGATCCGGCTAGTAGAGATTTAAGCCAACGAAAAGCTTTGTCCGCGAGTGAAAAGGGGAAAAGTTTGCACTTTAAGAAATCCGGGTTCATCCCATTAGAACTTGTCATGGAGCAGATCTCCTCGAAGTTTTCTATATGGTCCATCGAAATTTCTGTGGGCAATCCATGAAACAAAATGCTGCTTGCCTTTCAACAGCAGGTGGAACAATAGTAGCTTGGTTCCGGTAGAAAGCATGGGGATTGTCCATATCCCCTATGGCACGCTGCTGCTCATGCGCGCGTTGTTGTTGTTGTTCGCGGGCTGCTACATCTGAATCATCTGCTCTTGCAACCGTAGCAGCTCAGCTGCAATATCGTTATCACCTTGTCCGCCCATGTTGACGAGATTAGGCCTTGTCTGTTTTCTCGTTCTAGTCTTGCAAGTTCCGGGTTACTCAAAATCACAAGGGGAATTTTGCAATTATTTCTTGTTGTCCTTGAGTTCATACACCTGAAACACACGCAAGAAAAACACAAAGAACGAGTTAGTACTTAGTCTGAAATCGTATATGAAAACTAGAGGTATCGAGTTGGTCCCCGGCAACGGCGCCAATTTGATGAAAGGACTTTTGCCCGGTTTATAAATTCAATCCTAGAATCACTAATTCAATGTAAAATAGGTAGGTTCGTTTAAGGGACCAGGAATACACTCCAATTCTATGGGATACAAATCCAGTTAAGCAATCAAAGTAGTTTAAAGTTGTCACGATTTATCAAGCAAATAAATGTAAATTCGGTATAAACAAATTATGAAAAGCGTTAGGTCAAGGGAAAGTATCTCAGGGATTAGATCATCAAGAACCAAGCAATTATTCAGGTTATTAATTAGGAACCAATCTAGAACTCAACCATAAAATTAAGGGGATCCACTGTCGTGGCGTCAACTACTTCATCAATCAATCTAACACTATAAACTGTTGTTTGAGATTACAAAGAATGATGAGCATTAAAAGTATAGGATCGATTTGTTCACAAGTCGCCTTAACTTCAACTGTCATTGGCTAAGGACGAATTGCCCATCTATGTTAATTCAAGCAATTCACAACACTTTTGATGAATAAATTCAACCTAAAATCAAAGGTTAGGTGATCAAGCTAGTCTAGGCGTTATGATCAACAATAGATGGAGATATCAAATATATTTCAAAACCTATCTATGCTAAGTTCACGAATCCCTAATTCTATCGAACCCTTAACCTAACTAGGAAGACTACTTGCACATATTGAATCGAACTACAGCAGCAAGTGAGATAAGAAATTTCATAGATAAAATAGAAAAGATAAGGGTTTAGAAAACTTCAACAAAAGGTGGAAGACAATCTTCAATCTTACAAAACTCTAGAAACAAAGTATCGATCTCTGTCTCTCACTCGTGTTCTAATTCTTTATGTCGTTCGTGTCTGCGTTTTTTTCAAAAGTCTCGAGGATCTCTCTTTTTAAAGGCGGTTGGAATCGATTAGAGCAACTCTAGGTGGCAAAAATAAGTTTAATGAAAATTTCCAAAAGTGGATCTTTTGGAGAGTAGGTCGGTCGATCGGGAGCGGGTGCTCCTTATCTCCAGAATCCTTAAAAAGATCCAATTTTCCTCTTTTTTCGCCAAGTCTCATTACAAGTTCCAATCCTCCATTCCAGTTGCTTTTAGACCTAGAATGACTCAAAATAGAATGAAAACTCGATAAAAATCTATAAAAAAAGGTTAGAATGCGCCAAAAACGCATTATATCATATATCCTCAATCAATAGCAACATTGAGGCTCTTCCCCACCATTTTCATCCGTCTAATACAAAATTGAAACGAGAAAGTTAAGAAGAATGTTAAGATAAATTAATATTTAACATAGCATAGATGTTTCCAATTCGTCTTTGCGTCTTTCGTAGGTTTTCGAACCGGTGTTGTGTACTACGTACCATGACCACCTCGCTCACTTTTTCGGTTCTTAGAGTTTTTGGCAGCCGTTTCTTCTACTTTCTCATCTTGCCACATCTTGATGTAATCGTTCCATACTGTATTTGTCATGGACGACGGAGGATCTTTACCGAGCCTCCATCTTTCCTTCTATTCGCACAAGTTGCTAGAGAATGATTTTCTTGCTTTTCTAACAAAAGCAACCTTGATGGTTTCTGTAATGTTCGGTTCCCAATTAAATTTTTGCTGCAAAATAAAATACACTATGAATAAATATATAAGGATTAAAAACTTCCATCACTACTATAAATTCTATTACCGCAAACGCCCGGAACCACCGTGTTTGCACATCAATCAGGAGATGACTATATGATGGATATGCCTTCGGAAGATCAGATCTCAACATCTTCAAAATGGCCGTGTTTATTTCACCTTTATTATAGTTGAACCTATTTTAGCAAGATGAAACAAAAGGTATATGAAACAAGAGTTGGACTTGGACATGTAAATTACCAACATAAATTATAATAAGAAGTGGTTTTGTAATAAAAGCGATAAACGTAAGGAATGGAAGTACTATATGAAACTTAGAATGCTACATTTACCAAGTAGATTTTCCCTTTCGTTCGGGATCAAGAGTGGTTAGGGTTGTGTGTCCAGGAGCCATAAGAAAATTCTCGACAGTCATTCGACGAACCGACGCTGAACCTTCTGTACTAGGCGTGGAAGTGGCTTGTTGTCGTGCAACCCCGCTGCCGCTTGCAAGGTTTTGCTGAGCCAAATACATCTGAAATTCCTCATAAAGATCTTGAGCAAAATTCGGTGTGCCGTCACTATGAGAGGCTGAAAATTGTGCATCAAACAGCAAAAATTCCTCCTGAGACATGGTCTACAAGAAAGAGATAAAAAAATGAAACAATTGATTAATTATGAGATTATAGATTGTTTTTAAGTCTTCAACAAATCAACATCATATATAATTTTTTATCAGAAAACGGGAACAAACATAACAAGGTTCTTTTTTGCGTGTTACGAAAACATCACGAGCAAAATGATTACTTATGTTTTTTTTATAATTACATATATAATTACTTTTTTTTTTTAGAAACATCACGAGCAAAATGATTAAAGAAAAACCTCTATCCTACAAAAAAATGCATATGTTTATCTACACATCAAGATGAGACAGGAAAAGCAGACTTTTAAACACAAAATCTCAACCAAAAAATATTAAGAAGAACCCAAAAACTAAAGAAGAAACAGATTCGCCATCTGAAAAACAAAATCGAATAAAAATCTCATTACCAAATACAAACGGAGAGGAGAAGACGTTAGTGAAGGTGAATAGTGCTGACCCAATACGAAGGATTTTCCTTAGATTTCAGGAAGGGATTCCAAAAGTGGTTAACAGTCTCGCCGCCGCTTCTTGTGAGAAAGAAGAAGTGAAGAAGTTGTTAAGTATTTTTGTCTTGATCTAGGGTTAGTACCGTTAATTAATATTATGACTACAAAAGGCCCATTACAAATTACAAATTACAAATTAACATAAAGCCCAATCCTTAACCTGAGACCACACATCACGTCTTTACCTTCTTCTTGTCTTTGCCGCTCTTTGCCGATGGTTTCACCGGAGGTACGCAACCCACTTCTCCATGAAGCTCGAAAGTGGGAAAATTAGAAGACTAGAATGGTGTACAAGAAAAAGCATATGGGAGTCAGATAATGCGGCGATGGAGAAAAAGAGAGACAATCAATATGGGATTCATAAATGAAACCAAGTTATATCTAAGTTACTGATAAAAGAGAAAACATAAAACCGAGAAATGAAATTATGTTACAGACTGCTTCACGAACACATTGTGATTAAGGATGTGATTAAATTGTTAACTGCATCAGGAAAATGGAGATTGGAGCAGAGACTATTTATGGGCAGTCATCCGATTTCTCTTCAAGACTCCACGTGATTCTACATGCAAAAAAAATTGTTGGTCAATTTAATCAGTAGTTAAACAAGATAAATTGATGAGAATTATGAAGTATAATAAATTACATTACTCTGACTCGGATGTATATCCTGAAGAACCAGAATCTGTATATTCTTTAAACTCGCCAAACTCTTCTTCAGATATGTCCAATATATCAAGAACACATTAAATATATATATATATATATATATATATATATATATATATGAAGCTCACATATAATTTCAACCAATTTGCATATTCCAATTGTTTCATGTTAGAAATTGCAATCTCGAAATAATATGGATATGTCCTTGCAACTTGATCATCATAATGCTGCACATTAAAAAATGTAATAATATTTATTATTAGATATAGGTAAAAGACGAGCATAAATAATTAAAGGAATTATATCTTTCGTGTTGTGCTAATTCATCGCAGTTTTGGAGAATATACGTATGCAAGTGACTTAGCTCTTCAACTGTTAACCATCTCATCTTGCGTTTTCCACTTACACGGCCTACTTGTGCAAAGATATCAGGTACATGGGTTAAGTAATTGGGCTTTTCTCTGCCATCATCATTACGACCCGGTCTTCTACTCTTTGTTTGAACAGTTGGTGCAAAGTAGTAGTTAGAGAAGTGTGATGTTTCTTCCTTAATGCTCTGCGATACTATAGAACCTTCAACTCTGCTTAGATTTTTAACCTTCTTCTTCAAATGAAACATGAATCGCTCAAACGGGTACATCCACCTATACTGAACAGGTCCACCAAGAACTGCTTCTCGAGGAAGATGAATTGGAAGATGTTTAATTACATCGAAGAAAGACGGTGGAAAAATCTTTTCAAGATTACAAATGATAACAGGTATTTTGTCTTCCAAACATTGAAGTCCTTCGGATGTAAGCGATCTTGAGAATAAATCCCGAAAAAAAACACTGACACCTGAAATTACAAAATACTTCCAAAAAGATTAATTTTTGTATTTCATAATGAGAACTTAACTTAAACGGCACATAAACTAGGTAATATTACTAGAAGTATATGATACTTTTTTTATTACTGATTTATTTTAAATACCCAGCACGCCCTTGTAATTACGGCGGTATTGACGGCTGAGTTATATATACGATGTGGCTGACTTAAAAAAATGGTTGATTTACATATACAAATAAATCAAACGATACGGCTGAGTTACAAAACGTGGCTGATTTAAGATCTTCTGGCTGACTTAAGATTTATGTGACGGCTGAGTTTACAAAAATCTGCCTAATTTATGAGCTAATGGCTGACTTACGTACATATATGACGGCTGATTTGTACATTGGCTGGTTGAGATATGTTTCTCACGATGATGGAATGATCATCGACTGGCTGTGTTACTAAACGAACGGCTTACCTATGAAAGGTAGTTATGGCTGATTTAAGTATAATTAGCGTAAATCAGCCGTGTTTAACTTGATTAATAGTAAACTCGGCCTTATTACGTCTGATTTATCAGCGAAAGATTAATTACTACAATAGCATTCATTTGACGGCTGATTTATTTGACGATACAGCTGACATAATATTTTCTAACTGATTTACGCCCTTTTATGGCCTCTTTTCGAGATCGATTTTTGTTTTTTTATTACTGAAATAGTATTCACATTGCAACTGACTTACATTTGCATTTAATGACTGATTTAGTTAGGCTGATTTACGTTTTTGTTTTGTGGCTCACTTGCCATATAAGCAAAAAATTAATGACATCAAATCCGATTTTCCATGTCATCAGCTCCTATTTTCCATGTCATTCTCCATGTCATTGTTAGAGTTTTATGTTGTGACGCCGTGTGTTCGTCTTCTTCATCTATTTACCTTCTTTATCATCTGATATCCAGAAACTTAATCGTCACCTTCTTCATCTATTTTCCTTCCTCATTATTTTTTTTTCATTGATCTTTGTTCAAGTTCTTATGGATCCGGTAATTGGGTCAAGAAAAACATATACGTATTTAACGCCGATGGTAGAGGGTGTAGAGTTCTGTATTTAAATGATGAAACAACACACGACGAACTTGCGAAGTCGGTACTCGATGATTACAGATTGAACGAGTTGAGCCATCAGATTCAGCTGAGCTACATGTTCTCAAATAAAGCTTTGAAAACAATGGCGCACGATACTCCACCAGTTTACATCTCCAATACTCGACAATTGATAGGTTTTATAAGCCTAAGGAAATTCGAACAGCTACGTCTCTGTGTAGAGATTACGGACAAAAAGGAGAGCGAAATTAGTCGGAATGACGAAGTGAGAGAGAAGAAGAAAAGGTTATTCAGTTATGGCTCAAAAGTAGAATATCATACGCAGATTATGGTGGTTTCAGTAATGATAATTGTCCTGGTGTTGAAACAAAATACGAAGATAAACGCGACGATGAAAACATGGATTTCACAAGTAAAATGGAAGGTGAAGAATACGAAGTAGGCGGAGAAGACGAAGTAGGCGAACAAGACGAAGAAGATGATGAATTTGAAAGCCGATTTGATATGTTCGACGACTCGGATGGTGCTTCATCTGAAGATGATGACTTCATTTCATACGGTGAGTCTCCAACACAAGACAAAGATTCACCAGCGCTACCGCCTAAGAAGAGAGCTCAAAACATGTCGGTGAGCAGATCGGAAAGGAATCCAGAGGTTCTAAGGTTGGAGATGTCTTCGCTAAACCTCGCGGTAGGGCAACGATACGAGAGTAAACCCGATTTAGAGAAACGACTGAAACTTCTTACGGTGAGAGATAAATTTGACTTTGATGTAGACATATCCAATTCGGACACATTCATTGTTAAGTGTTGGTTTGATGGATGTCTCTGGAGAGTTCGTGCTTCTACACAAGGGGAATTACCAGCATTTTATATTCGTATTTACAATTCGCAGCATACATGTTCTGTAACTGAGCGTTCTAATCGATCTCGACAAGCAACACCAGATATTTTAGGCCAGTTGTACAGGGATTATCTCAGCGACGTTGGTCCGTCAGTTCGACCTAAGAGTGTTGGAATAACTATCAATAAGCATTTTGGTGTAAAGATAATTACTAGTACGTTGCAGCTGACTTATTTGTATAGTACAACTGATTTTTTAGTACGTTTTGGCTGACTTATTTGTATATTATAGCTGATTTATTAGTACGTTGCAACTGACTTCTATTTCAGCTGATTTATTTGTACGTTGCGGCTGACTTATTTGTTTATTATAGCTGATTTACTTGTACTTTACGTTTTCCGTGTGGACAGATGGATTATTGGAAATCACATAGGACGCTAAAATTTGCAAGGGAAATCGATCTGGGAACTCCTGAGAGTGGGTTTGAAGACTTGCCTCCTTACCTATATATGATAAGAAGGGCAAATCCGGGTACGGTTACGCGTCTTCAAATTGATGAGTTTGGAAGATTCATGTATGTGTTCCTTGCGAGCATAAATGGGTTTTTTTCATTCGCAAAGTTGTCATTGTCGACGGTACGTTTCTTAATGGTAAATACAAAGGGACACTTCTCACAGCACTAGCTTAGGATGGTAACTTTTAGATTTTCCCAATAGCCTTCGGTGTGTTGACACTGAAAATGATGATACATGGAACTGGTTTTTTACGCAACTAAAAATTTTGATTTCTGACGATGAGGGTCTTGCGATTATCTCGGACAGGCATAATTAGATAGGAAAAGCAATTGGAAATGTGTTTCCGTTGGCTTCTCGTGGAATTTGCACTTACCATTTATATAAGAACATTTTGAAATGGTACAAAGGAAAAGATGTCTTTCGTCTGGTGAAGAAAGCGGCAAAATGTTTTAGGGTTTCTGACTTTACTACAATGTTCGAGGAGATTAAAGCGATTAATCCTGAACTTCATGACTACCTCCAAAGAGCTGATGTCCGACTGTGGGCGCGTGTTCATTTCCCCGGCCAAAGGTACAATTTGATGACTACAAACATAGCGGAATCAATGAACAGAGCACTGTCAAATTCTAGAAGTCTTCACATTGCTCGACTATTAGAATCGATATGGGTTATGATGACCAGATGGTTTGAAGAACGGAGAGAGCAAGCGAAATCGCAGCTAACCACACTTTCGCGTGGTGTCGAGAAACTACTACATGTAAGTCAGCCATTGCAGTTCATAAGTCAGTCGTTATTGTTCCATAACCCAGCCTTTATGATAAGCCAGCCGTAATATTTTTTAATTTTTTATGTATTATAAATAGGGCCGTGTCATTGCCGCCAAACTTATGACGGTACAAAAGATTGATCCTTATCACACAGAAGTTACATATGGATCGTCTTTGCATATTGTGAATTTGGAAACGAGAAAATGCACATGTTGGTGTTTCGAACACGAGAAATTACCATGCGTGCATGCAATCGCAGCTGCCGAGGATAGGAAAATTTGTCGTATATCCTTGTGCAGTCCTTACTACAATAGTAGTTATTTAGTAAACGCATACGCTGAGTCGATCATGCCGATAGATTCAGCGCTCCAAGTTCCAAATAACGTTGCTAACCAACCGTGCTTGCCCCCGCTTGTTCGTCAACAACCATGAAGGCCTAAGAAAAGTAGGATGAAACAAGATATAAGTTCATTAAAACAAGCCATAGTTATTATAGAGCTAGAGAGAGAAAACTAGCTAGTCATCGGATCCATACTACATAGATTATGAGTTCACTAAAACAAGCCATAGTTATTAAACAACTTAGGTGGAAACTAGAGGCATCATGCCTTGATCTTGGAGCAAAACTTCAGCATAGGAGGAGATGCTTTGTCTTCCCAAACCAACTCCAGCACAAAAGATTCGTACGCCTTAAGGCCAATAGCCTTGAAGAATTCTCTAACCCCTGAACCAAAGCGTAACCTCATATGTACGTCTACCACGCATAGATACACTAGCCACTCTACTCCATGCTTGTCCAAAAGAGTAATCTTCTTCCCTCCTGCTTTTTCCATCTGATGAGCCCTAGTGAAGCTCACTGGAATATGCTGCATAAGAAAGAGACAATAAGCTCTTGACAGAGCATCAATAACGAAAAAAATAAGGGAACAAAACTCCTTCAAGAGAGTTTACTTAAACTTACAAGTCTAGAATCTTTGAGACTAGCTAGTGTGACAGTTAGTGTCACAAATCGGTTTTCACTTAGTGTAGATGACACTCTACTTTGACTACTCTCACCAGTTTTTATCTTCTTCTCTTTGCTGCTATGTTTTGTGGAGATGTTGTCCTCCTCCTCCTCTTCCTCCTCCCCCTCCACATCATCATCATCGACGTTGTTGCTAGACTGTACATATTGAATCTCACAGCAACTAGGTCCAAGACCAGTGACGTGGAACAAAATATCTCCTTCGTGTCTGAAAATGATGAAGTCTCCGACTCGGAAATCATGAGCAACTGCGAAATCTTTCCATCCAAAGGTGAGTCTCCGACCTTCCATCTTAACTTTCGATGTTTTCTCACACGCGTCTGACTTAAGCTCCATCATATTTCTTTCATTTCTTCCTTCTATGTATTTCGAGAAGAACTTCACTGGAATGCTCTACAACAAACACAAACAGTAAAGAAGAAGAAAGATATTGAGATATATATATATATATATATATAGAGAGAGAGAGAGAGAGGGAGGGAAAAAGGGAGATTACATACGAAGTGGGAGTGGAAGCCGGGAAGAAGAGATTGAAAGAAATGTGGGTTTGTAGGAGATTTACATACTTGATCCGCCATTGTCGAATTTGGAAAAGGAGCTTCGAAGATAAGAAAAACCCTAAGTTTATGAGTGTTGTTCATAATCCTCCTCTTATTTATGGAGTATACTCTCTCCATGGTTCATACAGAAAGGAAAAGAGAAAATACGGTGAAAAATCTTGAATAGAGGAAGTCGAAGAGACTTACATGGATCTTCTTTCGTGAAGTCAGCAGAGGAAGAATCCGGTGAATGATTTGGGGATCGTGATGGAGAGGTCGTGATAGGTGATGGATGGAGATCAGAAGTTTTGGTTTCGCAAGAGAGGAGAAAGAGAGGAGCCGCGTTGTTTCACAACCTAGGGTTTAGAGACAAAAGCCAAAGGTGGAGATTTTATATGTTCAGATTTTATGGGTCATTTTTTGTAACTTTGCCTTTTAGAAACAAATCATAATATTTTAAATCAAATAATATTTAAAAAAATTAGAGTTCCCAAAAGATTAATCATTACTTCTAGTATAGGGAGCCATATAACTGTCAGTATAGCGTCTCGAGAATACCAAACGCGTGCATAATACGATTATGTACATACGACACGCCTGACTTATTTTAAATACACGGCTAAACTTATAGAAACTACACGCCTGACTTACATTTTAAACACGACTGACTTATCTCATGCGTGTCAAAAGTGAAGTCATAAACGGCGTTTAGGCTGAGTTATGTTAAAGGTTAGGCTGAGTTATAAACGAAGTTTAGGCTGAGTTATGTTAAAGGTTAGGCTGAGTCATAAACAAAGTTTAGGCTGAGTTATGTCAAAGGTTATGCTGAATCATAAACGAAGTTTAGGCTGAGTTATGATAAAAGAAACAAATTCTGCATTAGAGTACTAAAAATACATAAACATTAGAGTACTAAAACATAAGCATTACATAAACATAAGCATTAGATAAACATTTAGTCAGCCATATATTTTGCATCAAGCTTCAGCCAATCAATTTCTGGAACTTCGACTTTGGCCATCTTTTCTTCGGCTTCAACGAGTTCTGCTGCAAGTTTGTCCAACTCAGCAAAGAAATCATCATTTTCCTTCCCGATAAATTCTTCAAGCAAATCCATTTTCGCAGAAATAGATTTCACTTCCACCAAAGCATCATGCAATTCACCTTTTGATTTCATCTATTCCTTGAGCGAGAGGAGCAACGTCTTGTAATGCTCCTCGGTTTTCCTTCTGGCTTTTTTAACATTATTTGGTCCATGGTCATCCTCCATTGGACGCTTCATCATCTTCTTCGATTCTGCCATTGATGCTGCATGTATATCAAAAATAGGATGTTAATATATAATGTAAACATATAAACAAATCAAGTTGCAAAAACGTGAATTACATATACTAGGAGAACAAGGAAAAACTAACTTGTATTTGAGATTGCAAAACGATAAAACAAGTTCAAAGTTAATAAAAACGAATGTTCGGTTACTGAGTGTTCAGTTGGTATTTATAGAAAAAAGCGAAAATATATATTAGAAACTGTTCGGTTACTGAGTAGTTACCAAAAATACAATTAAAAACTGTTCGGTTACTGAGTGTTTAGTTTAGACTGAGTTATAAGTGACATAAACGTGTTAAGGCTGACCAAAATATTAGAGTTCCTAAAATTTCAAACATAACTCCTAATTCCCAAAAGATTAATCATTACACCTAATATAGGAAGCCATATAACTCGTCAGTTTAGCGTCTCAAGAGTATTAATATTGAAATTAATACTCTCGAGACGCCATAATATTCAATATGATTATGTACATATATTCAGACGCCATAATAAATCATATACTCTCTGTTATTTAAATTTAAAAATGTGTAATTTATAGGTGCTACACGGTGGACTTATAATATATTTAATACACGGCTGACTTATCTAATGCGTGTCAAAAGTGAAGTCATGAACGAATTTTTGGCTAAGTTATATCAAATGTTAGGCTGAGTTATTACGAAGAATTTATATTCAGACGAAGGTAGCTTTAATTGATAAGCATTAGAGTACTAAAAATACATAAACATAACACTACTAAAACATAAGCATTAGATAAACATATATCCCTATTTTGCATGAAACTTCATCCAATCAAGTTTTTGAACGCTGGCGTTGAACATCTTTTCTTCGGCTTCAATGAGTTCTGCTGCAAGTTTGTCCAACTCAGCAAAAAAGTCAACATTTTCCTTCCCGATAAATTCTTCAAGCAAATCCATTTTCGCAGAAATAGATTTTACTTCCACCAAAGCATCATGCAATTCAGCTTTTGATTTTATCTGTTCCTTGAGCGAGAGGATCAACGTCTTGTAATGGTCCTCGGTTTCCCTTCTAACCTTTTTAACAGCATTTGGTCTATGGTCATCCTCTATTGGACGCTTCATCATTTTCTTCGATTCTGCCATTGATGTTGCATGTATATTGAATATAGGATGTTAATATATAATGTAAACATATAAACAAATCAAGTTGCAAAAACGTGAATTACATATACTTGAAGAACAAGGAAAAACTAACTTGAATTTGAGATTGCAAAAGGATAAAACAAGTTCAAAGTTAATAAAAACGAATGTTCGGTTATTGAGTGTTCACTTCGTATTTATAGAAAAAAACGAAACTGTTCGGTTACTGAAACTGTTCGGTTACTGAGTAGTTGCCAAAAATACTATAAAAATACATATAACTCGTCAGTTTAGCGTCTCGAGAGTACCAAACGCGTGCGTAATATAATTACGTACATATATTCACACGCCATATTTATTCAATTAAATTGTAAATTTAAAAAAGTGTAATTTGAGGTTAACTTCACGGCTGATCTATAGGTACTACACGGCTGACTTATAGTAAACTCAAATTATCGCGTGCGTAAATTGTTTGACTTACCAGTGACGAAATCGTGGAAAGTCGGAATTATTGGAAGGAAAAAGCTGACTTATATTTAATACACGGCTGAATTATATTTAATAGAAGGCTGACTTATATCATGCGTGGCAAAAGTGAAGTCATAAACGAAGAAACAAAGCATTAGAGTACTAAAAATACATAACTGATCTTAATTACATTATAAAGGAAGAAACAATAGTTTATATTACAACACCCAAAGCCTAGTGTCCGGCCAATATATAATCGGCTTAAAATCACGGTAAAAAGACCTAACTCTTTGATCCAAAAGCAGCGGTCACACAAATTGTTCTCCTTACTGTCTTCAATGTACCAAAGATCCCAATCTCGGTCCATCAATGGAGTACATGTGCAATTATAGAACAATGTTATTTCCTTTGACATGAACTCATACTTCTTCGTTATAAACGCATCAGTGTGAGATGTTCCCCAACCCCAGTCTAGAGATCTAACAATCTTGCCTATCCTCTGAACAGATTCCTTTGTGAAAAGAGAGAAATACTCCTCAGTATTCCAAAATACCTTGCATGTCATTGCATATGTGTACAAAGCACGCTCGAATCATGCATATGCTGCTCTCTTAATCAAAGCAATTCCTACATCTTGAAGGTCGAAAGTGAAGAACATATGTACACCCTTTAAGAATAGTGTACTCACGTTTCCATTAGCGTAGCAAACTTGCATCACCAAGTTAGATAGATGTATGTACGAAGGGAAGGTAAACACATCTATAGATGCGTACACTCCGGGCCTGTCTGTTAGTTCCTTCATAGACTTGCATGTTGCTCTCAATCTATATAGATCTGCAACGGAGTTAGGGGCCACACGTTCGGCCACTAAGGCTTGGATTTCTTCAGGTAGGGCGGTAAGAGGGAATACTTCCATTACAAAGTGGATATAGTACGGCTGAGTTATGCTTTCACTGCAAATTTCAGTAAATTTCTCTAGAGATATAAGGTTAATGAAACACTAAAGAGATGGTATTTATAGTTATTTATTATATGTCTAAGTTATGTAGGCTTAAATATGCTTTATGTCTGAGTTATATATTATATGGGGCTGAGTTAAGTTTAATTTTGGGCTGACTTGATTCTCTTTGTACAGAATATTGCTGCGTATATGAGACTCCTCATAAAAAAATCCAAGGTAGATCCCTCCCCATTCTACTCCAAGCGAATTGGATTTTTGGACGCTTGGTTTACTTCAAGATGGTGTATTGATTATCCACAGTTTAAGATCAAACCAAAGATTTTTAAGTTCAAAGGTGTTGGGTATGAGGCGTTAGTAAACGGCAATATTCCTGCAGACATGCCAACAAACAAGAAGTGGTTAGAAGATGTCGATCACTTGTACGGAGTTCTACAAACTGGAGGAGATCATTGGGTGGCATTTCACGTGGACCTTCTTAACAACCTGATATAATCTTAGATGAGCAAAATTATCTATTCGCGAAGAAATTTGGCTTAGTAATTTTGTGAACAATTGAACCTGATTTTAATGCTTGATTTTATTCACTAATTTTGCAAAGAAATTTGGAATTTAGGGATTTAGTCATACCTTTGTGTCGAACGACGCGACCGGATTTTGATTCATTCCTGTGAACAACCCAATGCCTAACTCTTTTGTCTCATTGAATTTTAAGAACTTTACTCATTCACTTGTTTACTTGCTGTTTTTATTGCACTAATACATATTTACTTAGCATAATTTGAATTCACTAATTGATTGTGTGATTTGATTCCCTGTGGATTCGATCCTTAAGTACTACATCGATCTCTTAATTTGATAGAGTAGCTCAGGGTAAATTTGAGCATATCAAATTTTGGGACCGTTGCCGAGGAATCGATTTTACCAATCGATTTTTGATATTAGATTTTTGTCTAAGTTTTTTTTATTTTGTTACTTACTTGTTATTTTCTTTTTGTTTTGTGTGTTTCAGGTTTATGCATCATCGCGTTACCAGAAGCAACCGGAACGAAGAGCTAGTTGATCTCAACCTTGAGATTGGGAAATTGGAACGAGCCAACCGAGCAGCAAGAAAGACAGCTAATATGAATTCGTTGATTCTTATCAGAGGCGAAGATGGGTTTCTTCAGGACACTAAGGGTCACAGACGCAATGCTCAGGGTTAGAGGATTGATGAGAATGGGGTTGTGATTTTTGAGGAGCCAGCTAGGTGTGGGTGAACTATGGGAGAGTTCAATAGGCCCGATGAGTTCTATGCCAACAGGCCAGCGATTCGTCCTCCTGCTTTCCCGAGGAACGATTTCGAGCTGAAACTGGCTTACTTCTCACTAGTGGCTCAGCACCCATTCCATTGCCTATCTTCTGAGCACCCCATGGATCACATTGAGAGGTTTGAGGACCTAGCATCTAGCATTAAGGCTAATGGAGTGTCTAGCGATTACCTCTACTGCAAGCTTTTCCCATACTCCCTCAATGGAGAAGCAGCTTACTGGCTGAAGCAGCTGGAGCCGGGATCGCTGACTACTTGGGAGGATACCAAAAATGCCTTCCTCAACAACTTCTTTGATGAGGCGAGATCCGAGCATCTAAGGACTAAGATCTCCACCTTCAAGCAAGGTCCGACTGAAGCATTCAAGGATTCTTGGATGCGATTCAAATCTTACCAGAGAGATTGTCCTCATCACGGGTTTAGTGATGTTCAGCTGCTGGGTATATTCTTCAGAGGGATTGATTGGAGGTATCAAATGGCTCTAGATGCTGCGAGCAATGGGAACTTCAACACTAGATATCCCGAGGATGCATTTGTGCTTATAGAGAACTTGGCTGCTAGCAATAGTACCAAGAACGCAGACTTCGAGAGGAAGAAACTTGGTGGTAACATGGATGGAAGTCAGATCGCTGAGGTGAAAGCTAAGTTAGACTCTGTGCATAACCTTCGAGTAGGAAAGAAGACTGTTCAGTTTGCCCAAGAGGTGGAGACTTTCGAGCCAGAAGAAAAGGATGTCAACTTCATCAGTGGTTTTCAGAATCAGAGGTTTGGGAATCAGCAGGGTAACAGAGGCTTCAACGGGAACTACCAAAGGAACTACGGTTCTTCTTCCTACCACACACCGCATGCTCAGTCATCAAAGAACAGCGAGATGAAATCTATGCTGGAGCAGCTCTTAGATTGATAACAGAAGATGAGTGTGAGCTTCAACGGGAAGATGGATGCCATGTACCAGGACTTGAATGGGAAATTCGAAGCTTTGAACAACCATGTCAAGAAGCTGGATGTTCAAATTGCTCAAACCACAGAAACAATCAAGAGGCAAGAAGGCTTTCTTCCAAGCAAGACTGACACTAACCCGAGACTACACGTCAATGCTATCACTTTCTAGAGTGAAGAGGAGGTTGAAGGAGACGAGATTGGAGCTACAAACCCCATGTCGATCGAAACTGAAGGAGTGTGTCGATCGACACAGGTCGAAAATCTCAACTCAGGAAGTTATGCAATCGATGATTTCTCGCGTAAGGTCGACACATCTTCGACACTGAAAACTCATGTCGATCGACACAAGGACAGTGTCGATCGGTACGGGTCCCAGACGAGTCCAACCACTTCAAAACCTTTAGTCAAAGCAAAGGAAAGGGTCTAGAAGCCCAAGATCCCAATTCCACGAGCTATCAGCGTCAAATCACCCGAGGAGGAAGGGGGACATGCTCAACCACAGCTGAGGGAGTTGCAAAAGATAACGAATCCAGGGATGTTCGTTGTTCCTTGTACGATCAAAGGTATGAAATTCAAGAACTCTCTTTGTGACACTGGAGCTAATGTGAATGTCATGTCTGAGTCTGTTGCAAGGAAGTTGGGGATTAAGGATCTGCAACCTTCGAAGATGTCTATCGCGCTGGCTGACTTTTCTTCAATATCTTCGAAAGGATTCATTCCTGACTTGATGCTTCAAGTAGGAGATTGTCTAGTTCCGGTGGATTTTCACATCATTGAGACGAAGAATGACAGTGAGAGACCATCTATTTTACTATATTTTCTATGCACTTTAATAAGCTTTTCAGCCAAAAGAGGTAGTTTTCCTCGTATTTGTAGTTTTAGAGTCTTAATAGGGAAATCAAGCAAAACTGAGTAAAAAGGACCAAAAGAGGTGTAAACCAAGCTACAGAAACTTTTATAAGCCAAAGACATCATCAAGACCAAAGAATTCACAAGGTACCACAATCTACCAAGTTGGACAGAACATATACGCCAGAAGTTTAGCAGTAAACGGTGGAACGAATCAATTTGGAATTGGATGAAACTTGGTCTGAAGATAGATCTTTTAGTTGGATTCACAAAGGAATTTGAATCATATCATTTTTAGCTGTGAGCAGAAAGATACGCTCGGTTTACTGAAGACACGTCAAACTGCCTCTAAAGTGAAACAAGTGCAGAATCGAGTCAAGCACCGGGCCAGTCCGTGGACCAATATTTCAGACCATTTCCAACACTCATGAAGGTCCAAAGAAGACTCCAACACCGGCCTAGAAGCCCGTATGTTACTTGGCCCAACGTTGGAGCAGTTTTGACGTAAAAGACCCTTTTGTCCTAAACTAAGCCCTAGAAGATCATACACCTATATATACTTGTTTTTAGCCTCTTTAGGAGAAGAAGCATCAATAAGCAGCCAAGAGAGCACGACTAGGGAGCCCTAGGCAGCCGCCTATCTCTTCTCTAAACACTAAACACGTTTTCATCTTTGTTCTTCATTGGATTTGGATTCTAGGAGGAGATCTCCCTTTGTACTTCAATATAGAGAAGATTTCTTATCTCTTACTCTTTAAATTCAGTTTATCTATGATGATTCGTGCCTATCCTTGTTGCTTCGTTGTTACTTCAATCATGTCTGAGTAAATTACTTGTTAGGTTTTAGGCATTCAAAGATTCCATGTTTATGCATAATTGAATATCGAACTTTGTTAGGGTTTATCTAGTGGATTCTTCACCTCTATTTGATCGTAATGCTGTTTGCTTTTTTGGCCATCTTGCGAACTGATCTTAGGTTGATATACTCTCCAAAAGCTTGTTATATTGCTTGAACTAACATTTGGTGAGTACTGCGTCATAACAATTTGAAAGGTTAGTTATGGAGTAGTATGAACAATCGAACTTACACTTAAAGCATGTTTTCACCTTATAATAACCTGCGATAGTTGAGTCTATTTGGGTAGAAAATGTAGATGGTTAGTTACGTCACGACAGTGGGATGACCTTACATTAGTGATTTGAGTTCTAGAACGATCTTTAAAACCCGATATCTTTATGTGTTTCATGAGTCTCTGCGAATTGTCTAATGCCTAACGCTTTTCTCTTATTGATTTATCCTTGCTTTTACTTTCTTTGCTTTATGATTGCTATCATAAAACCACAAAACCAAAATCATATTTTGTCTTAGCTTAATTTGCATCACATAAATTCGTAGCGTATCATCTCTAGTCTCTGTGGATCGACCCCTAAGTACTACTGTGTTTGCCTGTGCACTTGCAGCTTTATCTAGGGTTATAAATTTAAAGCTTGAATAACCCACGATATCAGTAACCTTGCCTTCTGACAAGTGGGCAGCCTGTAAACTTCGGGAACAAGCTGCTCGTTATATCATACTGGACGAAAATGTCCTCAAGTGGGGCATATCCGGACCACTACTTGCTTGCGTCGAGAGGAAGGAAGCAAGGGCAATCATGGAGGAAGTCCACAGCACTTCGTGCGACAATCATTCCGGCAGAAAATCACTCGCAATCAGAATCAAGCGTCACGGTTACTACTGGCTAACCATGATCGCGGATTGTGAGAAGTTTGCCGCCAAGTGCAAAAAATGTCAAAGGCACACACCAAAGATCCATCAGCCCACTGAAGTGCTTTCATACGTTACATCGCCATACCCGTTCATGCGCTGGGCTACGGACATCGTCGGTCCCTTGCTAGTCTTAACATACTACTTTTCAAAATGGGTGGAAGCCGAAGCATACGCTCGCATCCGCGATGCTCAGATTGAGAGCTTCGTATGGCGGAACATCATCTGTCGACACGGAGTCCCTTACGAAATCATCACAGACAAAGGCTCCCAGTTCATCTCCACGCGATTCGAAGCTTTTTGCGAGAAGTGGAAGATCCGCCTGAACAAGTCTACCCCGCGGTACCCTCAAGGAAACGACCAGGCTGAAGCAGTCAACAAATCAATTGTCAGCGGCCTTAAAACCCGCCTCGGCATAAAGAAAAGGCGATGGGCTAACGAGTTAGATGGAGTACTTTGGTCGTATCGAATGACTCCAAGAAGGGCAACAGGCGAAACCCTATTCGCCCTTGTTTATGGCACGGAGTGTATGATTCCCGCTGAAGTACGCTTTCCCGGTGTTCGCCGCAGACTCCTGTCAGGACAGGAAGGCTTCAACCATCTCTTTCATCGACGAACTTGATCTCGTAGACGAACGGCGCGACCAAGCCTTGGTGCGTATCACCAACTACCAAAATGCCGCGGCCAAGTACTACAACACCAAAGTACAAATTCGAAGATTCAACGAGGGCGACTTGGTCTTACGAGAAGTTTTCCAAAACACGGCAGAGCCCAACGCCGGAAAACTGGGAGCTCATTGGGAAGGACTCTATAGAGTCACAAAGGTCGTCAAACCCGGTGTTTACGAACTTACCAACATGACTGGTGTCCCAATCCCTCGGTCGTGGAACGCACGACACCTGAAACAGTACCATCATTGAGACACTTTTCTCACTTTACATGAACCACGGGATAGCTTGATCCCTGCAAAGGGTACGTAGGCAGCTCGTCTTAGGTAGGGTTCAGTTGTCCCCCTTCCTAAAAAGGGGGGGAGTGGGTGCGTATACTCGTATACTCCCTATTTTTTGTAACAATTTTGTGATCAATAAAAAAAAATGTTACTCTCTCATTTACATCCATCGCGGATTCTCGCAAAGTCTTAACAATATCAGACGTCTCTTATTCATTTTCGTTGCTGCTGGCCACAACAACGAGCCCGTAACAAATATTTCAGATCTGACTATTACTATCTCATCAAAATATAAGCGTGCTATACAAATTTGTATATGATCATTATCGAGCGGAGGTTTTCAAAGAGGAACACACGCATAACTCGAAATGTTCATTCTAAACCCAATAAGCAAATCGCTAGTTATATCGTTGTATGTTCATAATAGGAGCAAAGAAACTTATTGAAAATTTTTCTGTAAACCGAAATGATCATTCTAAACCCGACAACCAAAACGTTGATCACAACGCGATACGTGTTCATTTATGGAGCAGACTTGTTAAAAGAAAACTCGCCTGTAAACCAAATATGTTCATCAGAAAACCCAATAAGCAAGACGTTGATCCAAACCGTGAAACACGGCCATATCCGGAGCAGATTTGTTAAGTACAAACTCATCTGTAAATCGGACATATCATCGTGTAATCCGAAAGTCGAATCACTAACACATCAAAAAACTAAAGTAACCATTGGAACGAATACTTAAACTACCTTAAACAGGTTTCTCGCAGAAACCCTTAAGAGAAAAACCCGCGAAAATCCTTAACATACTATCCGCGGAGATCCATATTGGGTCTTTCCGCCGCAAGACATGAAAAAGATGCAAAAATTACTAAGTCTTTTAGTATTTTGGAAAGAACATTTCGACTTATCACAAAAAGAATATCTCGATAAACAAAAGCCACATTCATTATCACCTTGTATCAAACAAGATTACAAGGTAAAAATCATAAAAAAAACCATAACAAAAATCCTAAAAGTTGGATAACGCCGTCAAGGCACCTTAGTAATAACGGATAAAGCCGTCCAGGCGCCTAGAACATTCTAAGTTCAAAAGCAAAACATAAAAGAAAGAGAGTCAAACAAGCTACGGGTTTCCCTCCTCCGCGGGTATCCCGTTACTCTCTGCAACAGCCACTAGTACCAATAGACCAACAAGAACAGGGTCGACGACTCTAGCACTCTCAGCAGACTGCTGACCGGCTTCTCTATCTCTCACGATCCTATCAACGGCAGCCGTGATGACACCGTTGACTCTCACCTCGGAGGCAGTAGGCTCACCTCGTGAGGGGCCAAGAACGCCTTCTAACACTTGGTCAAAGGACCCATCAGCAGGTACACCAGCGGCGACATCAATAGGAATCTCCTCGCCAGAGGATCCAACACAACCTTGATGCTTAGCCTGCGAACCCAACTCTGGAAGCAGGCGGATCCCGATTATCTTCATTCGAGCCTGATTGATCGCGAACCCCGACTCTGGCCGCAGAGAGCTCGATCGGCTCGCCAGTGGTAAACCTGTCAGCAATTTCTGAAATCATTAACTCTGTCTTCTGAGAGGCAGCGGCTTTGTCAAAATCCTCATACGCTCCAGCATACGTCAACCCGCGAACTTCAAGGTTCTTTATTTCTTCGACCAAAGTCGGGGGCTCCTCACCCTCTAAAAGCTTAACAAGCTCGATATTCGCGTCTACTTGCGCAAGAAAGGCCATCCTAGTAGTCACATCACCGGTAAGCAGCTTGAGCTTTCCCTTGGCTCGCTTCTTCTTCTCCCAAAAACCCTTGACCATCTCGCACTTAGCATCAGCCTCGGCATTAGCAACTTGCGAGTCGGAGGCGTCGGTGGCAGCGTCAATCACTCTTTGCTGCTCTGCTATCAGCGAGTCACGCTTCGTGATGCCGTGGTTAAGCAGTACAATCTCGTTTCGCGCTTCCTTGCAGCTCTTCTCGAGAGTCCCAACTTTGGCCTTAAGATCGGAGATCTCCTTGGCCACTTACTCGCGCTCCGTGAAACCCTTGGTTTCCTCTTCTCTCCACTGTTTCTCAAACAACCTTGCTTCCTCGCGCGCAGCTTCGAGCCTAGACATGTCCCTATAAGCGTCTGCCTCATATCCGAGCACCATACTATTTAAGTAAGAAAGGAACTACGAAACAATACATAAGTTAAGACATTTAGTCTCACGTAAAGCGCGACGACAAAATCAAAACAAATCAGGAGTTACCTTAGCTCCGCGAAGGGACATGTCTGCGTAAGATCTACTTCTACTCAAGGTACTCGGTGAAGGCAGATGCTTGGCCGGCAAGGTAATCCCAGAGGAAAGGGTAGCAGCGGCCGTGGCATTATCGTGAAACGCTCCAGGGGTCAACAACAACGAGATGATCTCGGATAAGCGAGGAAGAAGAGGAGCAATGCACTGTTTCTTTGGGATCTTTGCGTCAGTAGTACCATTTGCCGCATCTGGGGAGGACGCTTGCTACCAGAAGCATCTCCAACGATCGTCTTATCGAGTCCCGCGGCCTTCTCCTTACCCTGTTTCGCTGTCCCATTTGTAGCACGACCCGCGGCCTACTTCTTATCGTGAGCCGCGGTCTTGTCTGTGCTGCAATTTACAGCTTTCCCTTTACTACGGCTCGCAGCATCCCCGCGGACAACCGTAGGAGCAGCGTCCACCGGGGTCTTCGCAACTGGCGGTCCTGAAGTAAGTAGCCACAAGGCAGACGGGGTAGCTGCAGCGGGGCTATCACGCGACTTGAAAACGTCTCTTGAAGCACTCCGTTTTAGTGTCCTCATCGTAGAAAGACCAGTATCCTTCTGTGTCGTCGCTGCGGCCTGCTTCGATTTCTTCACAGCTTTCGCCTCCAAAGCTTCTTGTTCACGGAATTACGGTCTCCTCATGTCGGAATCTGAAGATGAGGACTCGATGGGAATTATTTGCAGAATTGCTAAAGCCTTTTCAACTCTGCGAAGGCAGAAATCGCGCAGCCAACTACACTTCTTTGCAGCAAGTATTCCTCGGACAACATTGAAATCAGCAGGAATCGGGAGCCGATGGTAGCGAGCTGCGAAACAAGAGGCAAAAGACAAATCAGAAAGAATGATTAAAACAAGTGACTAAGCAAATCTTAATGCAAGTGGATCGACAAAAGAAAATGCAATCAACGGTTCGACTACCGAGAACTCCCCAACTAGTTTTCACTATATCCAGACAGTCTGGGCCAACCGAAGTTTCCGAAACCCGAACAAAGAAAAAATGAGTTTCTGGAAACTCGTCTTTTCTAGGAAAGTCATAAATCACCCTTCCTGTTGCTTTGCTTGAAATATAGTACTTCAACTCTTCTTTATCGCCGCGCCGCCTGAACTCCAACATCCACTCTAGGTGGTTAATGCAAACTTCGACCTCGCATTCCATAGCGCGAATTAGTATTCCAACCAGATGACAGATACTGCGGGTATTTATCTGAGCAAGGGCGAGGTTGTATCTCCAGAAAAACTGTAAAACGCCTTCGGGAATGGGAAACCAGAGGAGGCATTTGTGGAAAAAGCTTTCGTAAAGGGTAAAGTAACCCCGCGGAGGTCTGTGGGCTCGGTCCGTAGGAGAGGGAACCCTCAGCTCAACGTCATCGGAAACGCAAAACCGTTTTCTAAGACATTTCAATGACTTGGGCGAAGATAGGCTTGAGCATGCCGGCTTAGGTCCTGACAATTTCGTGTTTTTCTTCTAGTTTAATGGAGTTCCCACCGGATAGGCGGTAAGACGCGCATGCCTTCGCTACTCGGCTATGGCATTAAATTGAGAGTCTACCGAATCGGATCTCAAGGCAATAGCATTCATCTCTCCAGGAGAGTCTTGGAGCGAAGGCACCAAAAATTCTTCCCGGCTAGGTTCGCGGCTCTCCGGAGAGGATAAGTTCTGGGAATAACTGCGGGATGGAGTTCGAGTAACCAACAAATCTCCAGGAGACCGTTGTTCGGGAGAAGACGTTAGGTTCTGGCTCCCTCCAGACATCGCAACGTGGTTCAGGTTTTCACCGGACCTACGTCACACTAACTCACAAAGCGGAACGGGTTTCACCACCCGTAGCTCGGAGTCCACTAACACAACACCAGTGTCATGCGAACCAATGACAACTCGTGTTTTCTCCTGAAACAGAACGAGCGCCCGACGTATACACGGTTGGTTTTCTTCTCAATCCAACACGGGTTTCATGCGACCGCGGAAAACTCGTGTTTCCTCCTGAAATAGATCGAGCGCCCAACAGATCGGGCTCCGTGCGATCGATTTTCTCTCTCAATAACAATCTACGGTTCCTACTCCGTCACGGCTTGAGGCCTAACGTGGTTTCGGGGAGGAGCAGCTCCCCGAACGGCAAACAGAACGGCAGAAACGGGTCATATTCGCAGCAGTTCAGAGTATTCCGGACACGGTTAACGGTTATCTCTTGACAACGCGGGATCCGCTATTAGCAATTAACGAGTTTTCCAAAACATCTGGTCACCAATTTTAACATTGATCGCTTATACTTCGGCATTACCATTACTAATACTGCCAAGCTGAAGGGCTAACTGTAGGGGTCAAAATCCACCCCTTATAAATCAATGCCTAAAAAAATTGGCTAAGTGTGGGAAAAGTGTTAACCGGGTTCCCGGGAAAATCCCTCACCTTCTGGTTTAACCCGACCAGCGGCTAAACCATAAACATAGCCCACGAGATGGTTATAACAAGCATTGGACCGGGCCGCGGGAGTGGGCCGCAGCATCCAGAAGTGGGCCAAGCCGTGAAGAGAATCCCGCGGTATGTAGCCGACTCCTGGGCGAGAGAATCCCGCAGAATAAGGAAGGCATCTCTATCTCCTTGACAGAAGCCCTAGCCGCAGAGTGAAGCTATATATTTGTTTGTTGAACCTCATTAAAGGGGGATCCGCAGTTTTTCGCATATACTTGTAAACATTGATTCGCAGAAATATCAATAAAAATTCATTTTCTTATTATTTGCTTTCCGTGATTCGCAATTAGAAATCTCTGTTCCTCAAACCCTAAGACAAATTATATTGTTCGAGTTTCGACTTTCACACATGTGTTACACTAGATTGGGAATTTGGGATGGTACTCTTTAAAGCTTTCTATACCGAACGTACATCACCAACGAATTTAATCTTATTTATTTGTGCTTTCAAACTGCAATTTATCATATATGGAAATAACAAAATGGAAGATAGCATCGCAATATCCATTTTTTCCATTCCAACTCTCCTTGATCTTTGAAAACTCTAGATCAAAATCGGCATTCATAATTTCAAATTGATGCTTTCATTTTTAGCATTCATGTATAATGTTATATATACGTTATACTAATGTATTTGCCATAAAATATGTCCTATGTCCTAGACAACTAAAGTGAATAAATTTTAGCAAACAAAACTTTAGAGTTTAAGAAATGTTGGGATTATTTCCCATTGACAACCAAGGTGGTGAACTGGTGATTTTCAAAATTGGGAATCCATGAGATATATTTTTGTTTTGATACGTGAATCGTGTTTTAGTTGGAACACTTGTTGAATTATCACATCAAAATAAATCTTACGAAATAAAATACGTTCCAAAACATCACATAATAAATAAAGAAATCGGAATCAACACAACAATTAATCCAAAGTGGAAACAGACCAATTCATAATCCTAATGGGTTGAGCATTAATGAGTCATAGATAACTCAATCCATCAAATTTAAATGAGTTGGATTCACTTTGACCCAATCCTTAAATAAATTAATTAATAAATATATTTATATATAATTTATGAAATTTGACAAAAAAATATTAGAAATCATAGTTTTGGCAGAAATTTTTTACGGAATTTTGTTTTGGGTGGTAAAATTTTACGGAATTGCATTTTTGGTGAGAAATTATTTTACAAAATCATGTTTTTGAAGGAAAATTTTTACCAAATCGCGTTTTTGGCAGAAATATTTTTACGGAATTGCGTTTCAGGCGGGATATCATTTTACAGAATCACGTTTTTGCGGGAAAAATTTACGGAAATTCATTTTTAACAGGAAATTTTTACGAAATCGCGTTTATGGAGAGAAAATATAGAATTTCATTTTTTGGGGGGAAATTTTTACCAAATTGCGTTTTTGGTTCAAATTATTTTATGGAATCGCGTTTTTGGCGGAAAAATATTATAGAATCGCGTTTTTGGTGGAAAATTATTTTACGAAATTATGTTTTGGTGGAAAAATTTTACGGTATTGTGTTTTTTGGCGGGAAAATTTTATGGAATCGTATTTTTGGTGGGAAATTTGGTGGGAAATTGTTTATAGAATCATGTTTTAGCGGAAAAACTGTAAAATCATGTCTTTAGTTTAGTTTAGTGTTGATGGGTCAACCATTAGAAATTCATTAACCCATTTCATTCATTTCAACTCAATCCATATAACTTATCAACCCATTATGATCAAAGTACTCAGCCCATTAGAGTTGATGGTTTGGATTGGGTTGGATTGACTCATGAGTTTTGATCCATTTTGACATCCCTAAATAGGGGCATGAGGCACGTGCCTTCGTGCTTGCAAGGTGAGCACGGTCACACTATTACGCCTCCGTCGCCGACTCTCCTTCTGTCGCCACCAATAGGATCAATATCGCCACCATTGGGATTTCTCATTTGTTGGAGTCTTTGCCAACAACAGAGGAGGAACCGTCGATACGATAACAGATAATGAGAAATTCCGGCTTAGAATAGTAAAAAATAAATTTTCTTTTTACTTTTTTTACTTTTTGGATCCTTGTAATATCTAGCTGTGTTAATTATTATGTTTTACTATACTTTTGGCGGTGTTTTAAATTGCACGTTTACTTAACGTCATCAATTTATAAGTCTATTTCTTCTTCTTTCTCTTTTGGTGAATGGCCAGGAAAACTCCCAGACTTTTATTATAAAATTTCAATTCAACTACATTCGAATCTGCCTTGGATACTTAGTCCCAATGGCATCCTCTCGCAAAATCGAATCAACAACAAAAGGGATCGAATCAAAAGCATGAAAACCTAAGGTAAAGAAAACGCATAGTTTGCTAATCTATCAGCTAGACGATTAGCTTCCTTCATCTTCTTTTTGTCGGATTATAAATCTCTTTTTTTTTACGTCATAAATCCCCTTTAGTCTCTTCTTTTCCCTAAAAGCTTTTTCAAATTTCATATTAATATTTTAATTATTGTTCCTGATATATCATGGTTTTTACCCGTTTTTTACCATGATATAAGTCCTTTTCCTAGAGTCTTTTTGGTATTTTTCGAGTCTTTTTGAGTCTTCATAGGTTGGCGAACGATTAGAGCTTAATGGGAGCTTTTGGAGCATCGAGGAAAGAGAGCCGAAGTGATCAAGTCGGAGTCGAGTTTTCAAGGCTGTGTCGATCGACACGGTCCTGTGTGTCGATCGACACGAGCATGTCTGACGTGAAGATTGAAGAATTTCCTCTTCGGCCCACGAAGCCCATAAGTTTACAGAAAAGCCCAGTCCGAATTTTATACCTTATATATAGTTTTTTCTTAGGCTTTTAGATTTTTTATCCAGTTTTTAATTGAGACTTGAGAGATGAGAGCTTTAGGAGAGGTTTCGTGACCTCCAGACCTTTAGATTTCGAACATTTGTATCTCTAACTCTATCTTTTTTATTTTATTCATTCATAATGTTTACTGCATCTATGTCTGAGTAGTTTGTTTGTTAGGTTTAGGATAATTCTAGGGTTTGATGAGAAATCGTTAGGATTGAAACACTGTTAGGATTTATCTTTATGTTCTTCATCTAGATTGATTTAACTTTGATTTAGGACTGATCAACTGAAATTGGATATCCTAGGTTGCTTTAATAGATGCGAAAGTATTATTAACAACCGGACATAATCTTAGATGAGCAAAATTGTCTATTCGCAAAGAAATTTGGCTTAGTAATTTTGTGAACAATTGAACCTGAATTTAATACTTGATTTTATTCACTAAGTTTGCAAAGAAATTTGGAATTTAGGGATTTAGTCATAGATAATCTCTGCAACGAAAGTTGATTGGTTTTATATTCGTGTTTGAGTTCTAAAACTGCTCTTAATAAAATCATGCCCGTTTTTGTCTTGTGTCGACCGACACGATCGACTTTCAAGTCAAACCTGCGAATTACCCATAGCCTAACCTTTTGTCCAATTGATTTCTAGATCATTGATAATCATTCCGTGTTTACTTTGCTATTTTTATTATATTCATACATTCTTACTTAGCATAATTTGAATTCACTAATCGATTGTGTGTTTAGATTCTCTGTGGATTCGATCCCTAAGTACTACTACGATCTCTTAATTTGAGAGAGTAGCTCAGGGCAAATTTGAGTTTATCAAATTTTGGCACCGTTGCCGGGAAGTCAAAATCACCATTCGATTTTTGATTTTAGAATTTTGTCTAAGTTTTTTATTTTTGTTTTATTACTTACTTTTTCTTTTCTCTTTGTCTTGTGTGTTTCAGGTTTATGTCTAATCGTGTTACCAAAAGCAACCAGAACGAAGAGCTAGTTGATCTCAACCTTGAGATTGGAAAATTAGAACAAGCCAACCGAGCAGCGAGAAGGTCAGCCAGAATGAATCCGTTAATTCTTATCAGAGGTGAAGATGGGTTTCTTCAGGATAGTGAGGGTCGTAGACGTAATGCTTAGGGTCAGAGGATAGATGAGAATGGAGTTGTCATTTTAGAGGAGCCAGCTGGGCGTGGGCGTACTCTGGGAGAGTACAACAGACCAGACGAGTTCTATGCTAACAGGGCTGCAATTCGCCCTCCTGCGTTCCAGAGGAGCAATTTTGAGTTGAAGCCTGCTTTCTTCTCACTTGTGGCTCAGCACCTGTTCCATTGCCTATCCTCTGAGCACCCCATGGATCACATTGAGAGGTTCGAGGACTTAGCATCTAGCATTAAGGCTAATGGAGTGTCAAGCGATTACCTCTACTGCAAGCTTTTCCCCTACTCTCTGGGCGGAGAAGCAGCCTACTGGTTGAAGCAGCTGGAGCCGGGCTCGCTGACTACTTGGGAGGACACCAAGAATGCTTTCCTCAACAACTTCTTTGATGAGGCGAGATCCGAGGATCTGAGGACTAAGATCTCTACTTTTAAGCAGGGACCGACTGAGGCATTTAAGGCTTCCTGGGGAAGATTCAAGTCCTACCAGAAAGATTGTCCTCACCATGGGTTCAGTGATGTTCAGCTGTTGGGCATTTTCTTCAGAGGTATTGATTGGAGGTATTAGATGGCTCTAGATTCTGCTAGCAATGGGAACTTCAACACCAGATATCCGGAGGATGCGCTGATTCTTATTGATAACTTGGCTTCTCGTAATAGTACCAAGAACGCAGACTTCGAGAGGAAGAAGCTTGGTGGGAACATGGATGGAAGTCAGATTGTTGAGGTGAAAGCCAAGATAGATTCTGTGCATAACCTTCTAGTGGGGAAGAAGTTAGTTTAGTTTGCTGCAGAGGTAGAGACTTTCGAGCCAGAAGAAAAGGATGTCAACTACATCAGTGGAGCTGGTTTTCAGGGTCAGAGGTATGGTAATCAACAAGGGTATTAGAAGAACGACTATCAAAAGCCTTTCCAGAGTAATTACACTAGGAACTACGGTTTTTCTTCTTACTAGACGCCTCCTGCTCAATCTTCAAGTAGTGAGATGAAGTCTATGCTAGAGCAGATTATAGAGGGTCAACAGAAGATGACAGTGAGCTTTAATGGGAAGATGGATGCCATGTACTCTGATCTGAATGGTAAAATCGAGGCCCTAAATCTCCATGTGAAGAAGTTGGACACCCAAGTTGCTCAAACCGCAGAGAATGTTAGAAGGCAAGAAGGTTTTCTCCCAGCCAAGACGGAAATAAACCCGAGACTACACGTCAATGCTATCACTTTAGGAGTGAAGAGGAGGTTGAAGAAGATGATTTTTTCTTTCTAGACCCCGTGTCGATCGACACGGAGTCGAAAATCACAATACTAGAGTTTACGCAATCGGTGATTTTTCTCCCAAGGTCGACACATCCTCGACATAGGCATGTCGATCGACACGGCATGTCGATCGACACGGCATGTCGATCGACACGGGTCCTAGACGAGTCCAAACACTTCGAAACCTTTAGCCATAGCAGAAGAAAGGGTCTACAAGCTCAAGATTCCATACCCACGTGCTATTAGTGTCAAAACACCAGAGGATAAAGGGAGACATGCTCAACCACAGTTGAGGAAATTGCAAAAGATACCGAATCCAGGGATGTTCATTTTTCCTTGCTCAATCAAAGGTATGGAATTCAAGAATTCTCTTTGCGACACTGGAGCTAATGTGAATGTCATGTCTCAGTCTGTTGCATGGAAGCTGAGGATTAAGGATCTGCAACCTTCAAAGATGTCTCTCGAGCTGGCCGACTTTTCTTCAACATTTTCGAAAGAGTTCATTCCTGACTTGATGCTTCAAGTAGGAGATTGTCTGGTTCCGGTGGATTTTCACATCATGGAGACGAAAAATGACAGCGAGAGACCATTGATTCTTGGGTCATCATTCCTTTCTACTGTAGGTGCGATTGTGGATTTTCTCAATCAGAGAATCTCCTTCTCCAAGGTCAACAAGAATGTCTTCTACCCCACAGTTTGGTTCAAGAAGAATTCTTGTATGACCGTTACAAATGGAGGAAAGCAGAGTTCAGACCTTGGAGATGACACGAAGAGGATCCCATGTGCCCCACCCTTGACTTAACCCTCTATGAGATCCGATGGCGACTTGACTGCCTGCGAGGTGAAGCGCAAAAAGACTTCCAAACCTTTCTCCAAGTTCAGAATCATCATCCCCTTAGAGTTGAGGGACAAAGGAGAGGTAGTTGTTCAAGAGATGTTGCAAACCACCATGAAGCTTTTCCCTGGTATTGTTCCTTGGATGTCTGGAGCTAGAAAGCGATCAAATGCAAGGCTATCAATGGATGAGGTAAACAGAAGGCCTCTCAAGGATCCACCAAAAGCCTGAGCCTGACACAGTCAAGCTAGTGATTGAAAACAAGCGCTTAGTGGAAGGCAACCCACTGGTAAATCTACTTATTCTCGTTTTATTTTTCCTTTGTTTACTAACTTTTGGTTTTGGTTTTAAGTGTTTCAGAATTCGAAAAAAAAAAGCGATGAGACGAGGACACAACAGTGTGTCGATCGACACACACTACTCATGTCGATCGACACACCCTGCAACAGGTTAGTTCTCGTTCTTTTCAATTGGTGTTTTCTTTTTCTGTTTTTTTACCAACTTCAGGTTTGATAACACTGTGGACAGTGTTGTTTAAGTCTGGGGGAGGTAGTTACTAACTTTGTGTTTGTTTTTGAGAGTCAGTCCAAAATGTTTTATTGAGTCAAAATAGTCAGTTGGAAACAATGACCCCTCCTTTGGTTTAGTGGACTGTCTCTTTCAGTTGTGTGACCATTTTTCCAGGATCAATTTCAAAGACAGGCTAATGAAAAATCCTAAGGCTGACCAGTTAACTAGAGACGTCTGTTACTTCTAGCATAATCCACCAGGTTCGAGCTAATTATGCGGTCTCCTCGGTGATTGGTGGTCATAGAGCTTGACTCCTCATTCATACCTGACAAGTGCACCTTTTAGTGAAAGTAATGGTCTCCTCTCCCTTGTTCTAAAAAAAAAAAAAATTATTTATATAATGATGATTGGGGTGAAATGATAGTTCTTGAGTATAATATGAGAAAATAAAATTCCAGTGAGTCAGTACTCAAGAAATGATCACCCGGAGCTCAAAAGCAGCAGTCTGAGTCCCTTAGAACGGATGTAGAGGACGAGCGATCTCACGACCCTGTCTCCTCACAAGGAACAACAGTAGTGAAAGCACTGCTTTTGGGTCTCAGCAGTCTAAATAAAAAAAAAGTATAGAGAATCAAATAAGTCTGGGGGAGAGAAAGAGTACCAAGATTTGTATGGTTCACTAGTCATGGTATAGTATGGGAATGAGTCTAAAAGGCTCTTGGCATCGAGATCTGGGACGAGACCCAGCAATGAGGACTAGCGGGTTATGTTGAGAAGTCGTGGATGAATTTGGGAGGCTGCGAATGTCTATGGAGAAGTACATGGTGGTCTGGTTTTGAATTGGTTTTGCATTATGTGGATTACTAGTTGAAATGGTTGGTCCGGCACTCCAAGGGAAGGTAAGTTTCATCGTTTTCAAACCTCTTTCACATTCTTAGTTTATGTTTGCTTGAGGGCAAGCAAATGCTAAATCTGGGGGAGTTGATATATCATGGTTTTTACCCATTTTTTACCATGGTATAAGTCTTTTTCCTAGAGTCTTTTTGGTATTTTTCGAGTCTTTTTGAGTCTTCATAGGTTGGCGAACGATTGGAGCTTAATGGGAGCTTTTGGAGCATCGAGGAAAGAGAGCCGAAGTGATCAAGTCGGAGTCGAGTTTTCAAGGCTGTGTCGACCGACACGGTCCTGTGTGTCGATCGACACGAGCATGTCTGACGTGAAGATTGAAGAATTTCCTCTTCGGCCCACGAAGCCCATAAGTTTACAGAAAAGCCCAGTCCGAATTTTATACCTTATATATAGTTTTTTCTTAGGCTTTTAGATTTTTTATCCAGTTTTTAATTGAGACTTGAGAGATGAGAGCTTTAGGAGAGGTTTCGGGACCTCCAGACCTTTAGATTTCGAACATTTGTATCTCTAACTCTATCTTTTTTATTTTATTCATTCATAATGTTTACTTCTATGTCTGAGTAGTTTGTTTGTTAGGTTTAGGATAATTCTAGGGTTTGATGAGAAATCGTTAGGATTGAAACACTGTTAGGATTTATCTTTATGTTCTTCATCTAGATTGATTTAACTTTGATTTTAGGACTGATCAACTGAAATTGGATATCCTAGGTTGCTTTAATATATGCGAAAGTATTATTAACAACCGGACATAATCTTAGATGAGCAAAATTGTCTATTCGCAAAGAAATTTGGCTTAGTAATTTTGTGAACAATTGAACCTGAATTTAATATTTGATTTTATTCACTAAGTTTGCAAAGAAATTTGGAATTTAGGGATTTAGTCATAGATAATCTCTGCAACGAAAGTTGATTGGTTTTATATTCGTGTTTGAGTTCTAGAACTGCTTTTAATAAAATTCTGCCCGTTTTTATCCTGTGTCGATCGACACATATTTGTGTGTCGATCGACACGATCGATTTTCAAGTCAAACCTGCAAATTACCCATAGCCTAACCTTTTGTCCAATTGATTTCTAGATCATTGATAATCATTCACTGTTTACTTTGCTATTTTTATTACATTCATACATTCTTATTTAGCATAATTTGAATTCATTAATCGATTGTGTGTTTAGATTCCCTGTGGATTCGATCTCTAAGTACTCCTACGATCTCTTAATTTAACAGAGTAGCTCAGGGCAAATTTGAGTTTATCAATTCCCAAAGTTTATGGTTTAGACTTTTGACGTTTTATATAAGCCCAAAAACATTCAAAATACACCTATCGTTGTAAAGATCAATTTCAATTTATGAAAACTGCAGATAATTCAATTAATAATAGAAGTAGTGGAGGAATGTTGAGTCTGTTGATTTTGTGATTTTGGATTTTCTTAATTAGGCCATGTATTTTCGAGATTGATCCTGCGATTTTCTTTGTAATTTGGTGTTTTTCTTTTGTTATTCCCTAACAATATCGAACTCGGAAACATCGGCCAAAACGTTATTGTCAATTGTTGAAATAACCAATTTAATATCCTAAAATTACTGATAGCATACTCACAGCAAGAAAGAAAACTGAAAAGGTTAAAAACAAAGCAAAATGCCTATAAACGAGAGTGACAAGTAATCCTTTGTACACAGAAATTCCAATAACCAAAATATGAACGAATACAAAAGGGCAAATTTCATTTTGATAAATAGATTCAGAATAATTTTTGTTTCTTTGTCAAATCTCATCAGGCAATTGAAAACTCTGCGTACCGAAAATTTGAAGAGATGTGTTCTGTAAAAAAACAGCAACTCCACATTTTGCGCTGTTGAATCCATCCCATACCGTGAAATGAGCCGTCCCCGACACCATCTTCTTCGCCGCTAAATCTTTAACGGTGCATAACTTTTCTAGCTTTCTTACAACGTAGTCATTGGCCAAGACTCTTCCTGAGTTCTCTCCTCGGGGGCAATCAGTCACTAGTCCGTTCTCGTATAGCGCTACCATTATATCGATCCCGCTCGAGTCCACTTTCATCCTCAAAGTTCCTGTGAGAGATACTTGAAGGGTTTCTGAGGTTGGTCTTTGGAAGGTGGCCTGGTAAGAGAAACCATCAACATTCTCACTTTATCTTAATCACAATGTAGTTAATTAAACCAAACACACAGAGTTAGTGTACTGAATCTTATTAACCAACTCTGTTTTACTTCATACAGAATATGTTCAACTACTAGCTTTCTATACGATGCTGAGTCCAAGCCTCTACAAAGACGAGATTCCTAATAAGAAAATTGGACCACAATCATAGCCATGCTTTTGACAAAGCCAATTGGCAACAAGAACACATTACATACACACGAGTGTAAGCTTTTAACACATAAAGTTGTGTTATGCTAATGCTACAAGCATTCATTGATTCCAAGATCATGAGTGAATATCACTTGATATCAGTGACATAGCTAATCCTATGATACAAAACTGGATCAAGAACAAGATAATGTTGAATCTAAAAGACTATTCAAGTACATAACTGAGATCAGAATTTCTCCAAGATCATAATCCCAATTCAATTCGCTATATGTGAGAATTAAGCCATTGCAATCATAACAATCGATGATTCTAAACATCAAATTGACTTCTCCAATCATTGATTCATCGAATCGATCAACATCAGAAACGTAAGAAATCACTCACCCGAAACGCCGGAGAAGGAAACCTAGGCGCATCAACGATGGACTTGAGCAGAGTCTCTTCCTCATTCCCAAGTAATTGAACACGACCTTGAACAACAAACTGCGGAGTAAACATCGTATCCTGATTCAACGCTTCGATGTAAGCCTTTTGCCTCACCGTCCACTGGCTAGATCCGTACGGATCTTTCCAACCCAAATAATCCCAATAATCAACGTGGAAAACCAAAACCATCGCCGGAGAACCAGATCCACCTTCTCTACGGATCTGACCGTCGAAATCGCCACGACCGAGACGCGATACGAGCATCTCCGCCTCCGGAGAAGTCTTACATCCTTGAGAAGAGAAGAGCTGAACGAGAACAGGTCCGTCACCGCCGGGAATCTCTGCAGCGACAACAGCCGCGTTATGACCGGAGATACCTTTTCCGGTGGTGGAAGTTGAAGATCCTTTGACGCCAAAACAGGCGAAAAGACGCGGCGCCATTAAGGAAAATCGTCTCTTCGCCTTCCGATTAATTAAAAATCGGTAGAGATTTTTTTCCGTTACGAGAAAGAAAAAAGAAATCGGAGGAGGGAGAAACAAATCGGAAAGATCAGAAATGTTTCCCCAAGAAAAAAAGAGAGAAAGTTCAGAGAAACATTGAAATATTGAGAAAGAGGAAGAAAACGATTTTACAGGGTAAAGAGAGAAAGGCGGCAACAAGTGTCTTTAGCCAATTTTCCCCTCTATTTTTTTTTTTTTTTAAATATAAATATAAATAAGTTTTTGGGTGGCAAAAGCTGTAATTGTTGTGGCCTTTGGAAGGGATTCGTTATTGCTTTGGGAAGAAGGAAGTGTTGGGTGACACGTCGCTCATGACAGGTCACCGAATCTTTCAGCTAACTAACTGTCGTACACAGTTCAGACAACTGAACCGGTTGGTTTAAATTCCGGTACGGTACAGAACTGAACCAGCGATTCTACAATAGCCCAATTGATTTTCGTCCTATATTTTTTTAGACCTAGGTTACGAAAAAATTTAATGGGCCCATTAATCGGATTCAGCCCGTATACAAGATTCGAGTCTTGGGACCTTAACCAAAAAGAGGTAAAAAACAGTCGAAATTCCGTTTGATTAATGAACCGAGAGAATTTTGCCAGAATAACATGGGTTGACTGCTAATTTTTTTTTATATATATATATATATAAATCGTGGAAAATTTGGCTTATTATCTTTTCGGTACCCAGAATCAGTTTTTATATATTCTGATTTAAAAGATATCCATATGTTTCAAAGGAGATTTGAATTCGAGACATAAGAAAACATACCGTTTGTGTAACCATTAAACCACCACACATTTAGTACTGCGATAAATTATCCCGAGATATTCTTACAATCCATTTTTTTTTGTATTCAGCGCTACATAGGACACACTCTCTAACTCTTAACAATTTTATATATTCAATTAAACCGTTGAATCTCGTTTAACGAATCACTAATTGCATTTGACAGAACTGCGATTAAGTAAATTTAAGATTAAAAACGTTAATCCGACTAGAGAGAAAGAAAAAAAAAACTCCTAAATCAAACATGCTTTCCTCACGCTCTCCTTCAGCTTCATTTCATGTTTCATTTTTACATCCATTCATCAACATCTTCGGGTTTTTTTTTGTCAACCAATATCTTCGGTTCCAACTTGATTTTTTTAAAGAGAATTCAGCAATCGCATTGGTAATTTTTTAGAGGATTGTATGGTTTATATGGCAAGATCTAGGATATTTATGTCTTTTAACTTTTTCACAATTTCTACCATTGTGTTTACTTAAAGTTATGCTAGTCCAAAACCAATCAAAATTTTGAGATTGACAGCCACGGATATAAAATATAATTTGAAGGGCAAAATAATACTAGTAGATAGATAACAAAAGTAGTATCAATTAATTGATAAAATCGTCGAAATCGTCGGGATTGGGTTTAGGAGAGGTTAACATTGCTGTATAGAGCCTCAATTTGTCTTCTCCTAATGAAGCACATCTCGACAATGGTCTCCTCGGCCTTATGAATGACAGTGACGTCAATGTTAGCCTATGCTTGTACCTAATCACATCATCAAGAACCGTTTATTTTTCATGTTCGCACATTGAGTTTGTATTTATATGTAAGAAATATCTTCAAATATCACAAAAGCAAATTTCAGTTTCAAAAGTACCATTGTTTTTTAAAAGTTAAAAAAAAAAAAAATACGACAAACCTTTAAGGTTTAGTAAGGGTTTCTAAAAGTTTAGGAAGGGTTATTTAGCAAAACAAAACAAAAATTAGTAAGGGTTCAATAAATCAGTCAAGACATTTTCCTATACTGTTGGTAACCCTTTCTATAAACTTAAAATTTGTGGTATATTTAGAACTTTAAGATTTTATATTTTTTATTACTATCCTCTAAACAAAGCAAGAAAAGAGTTAAAAAAAAAAAAAAAAACTCTTAAAGTATACTTGTTATTGTTCACCGAAATAAATGTGTGTGTATGATGTGGAAGAGAAAACGATATATAAAGACTTCAAATATGAGGTAAATATACTCAAGAAATTGAGACATACCTCCGCCAAGCGAGCTGGACCGCAACCGCAGCCCAAGTTCGCCACCCGGGAGAATAATAGCGGGCACTGCGTTTGACTTTCTCATTGACAAAAGTGTACCGAAAATGTTGAGTCACGTACTTAACGTCTTCTGCGTCAAGACCAAACGCTTCGGTGGTCTCTAGCGTTACGAGCGTTGAAGAAGAAGGCGGTAACCTCTCCACGAAAGGTCGCCGGAGACACCACGATAGAAGCTCGTCGCCGCTGAAATTGCCCGGACCTAACATGCAACAGCTTTTGACACCGTCTCTTAGTAACTGACTACTTTGAAGATGGCCTCTCACTACAAACAACATTCTTTGCACTGCGTCTCCTTCTTTCTGAATCTGCATTTTCAAACATTTTTATTACTTTCTTCTTGGATCCCACGTTAACAATATGGTTTTTTTTTTGAAACTTAACTACATGGTTTTGAAACCTGTTATATGAGAGAAATAAAAACTAATGATTTAAGAAATGAAATTTAATTGAAATAAGGTGGGGGCAAATTGTAGATCGTTATAATTGAATAACTTTCATTAATTTGAATAAGACAGATAAAAATTGGGATTTTGTTTTCTGTTGATTTTATGCTGCAATTGCTAAGAAGTACCACATGTCGATGAATTAAATTCTAGACCAATGAAACCAAACCTTTTACCGAAAAATATAGCAACATAAAACTATCATGTCTGTTTTGGTCCCATAAATTGGTTTAAAGATACTTACGGTTTCTCCTTTGGTGAATATGAGAGACTTTACACGGTCGCATATATTTTCAAGCACCAAATCATCCATATGTTGAAACAGCGGAACCTGAAAATTTTCCAAATACTCATCCACATCAATAATGATCATTAATTATTAACTAATTTCACCTTTATACAATAAGATTTTCTCTTTGTTCAATGATTAATCGTAATGACCTGTCGGACTAAGTCTAGGCAGAGATGGTATTTGATGTCTCTCCTAAGACCTTCCGGAAGGTTCTGAACCATCTCACACTCGTCTACACCGCGCATAGCGGCCCATCGCTGTCGCTCGTAGTTGCGGACTCGCTGCCTAAATCCTAATGGCAAATGTCTCTTCTTCATCCACCACTCTATGTTCCTCATTTTCAAGTGCATTGCTTGCTTTTTTGAAGTTGTTGCGTGCAGAAACACCTTCATTTTAGATTAGAAACAAATTAGTATAATTCATGAACTTTATAAAGCATGTTATTAGTTAATTATGAGAAAATGAGCTAGTACATATACCTTGATATTACCGATCAACATGGTAACTAGAAGCAGACCACTTGTTAGAACAATTATATTGAAGACAACCTCCGACCACTCTGTTGTACTCTCCAGATTCCCAAAGGTGCTGACCAATTATTGACAAAAAAATCAATAAACCTTTTGAACTCATATTTATTAATACCTTTTATACATTCAAGTTTTTTTTTTTTGATAAAATTCAAGTTATTGGCAATATAGGTTGTGTAAATGAACTAGCAAATTTTATCCGATTCAATTTGGTTAGATTTTTCATCTATGAGTTGAATAATTAAACCGGTTAGGATGTGAAAATACCTAAGAGTCATGAGACCCCAAAAGATAGGGAAAAGGATTTTCTCCAATCGGCTTTCATTGCTTACAAGTTGAATGGTCCATTGATAAGCCCCATATGTGTAGTTGGTGTTGATATCCAAACAAATGGATCGGGCTTGATGGTTTTGTGCCCAACCCAGTCTAGCCCTGTCAAGGACCATCTCGGTAGTGCCATAGTACACTGGTTCCTTACATGACAACATCCTTAGGTCGCATCCCATTGCGTTTTCGCATTGTTCTTTAAGACATTTTGCTGATCTTTGGACCCCTAACAAGTACCAACATGCTCCTGCTGCCTGTATATCATAAGAACAAGTGTTAGATTAAATAGTAAAAACATTTTTTGGTAGATTAAATGAATTTTGGGATTATTAATAATTGATTGCAATTATGATCAGGTTTGTGAATGTTGGAAGATCTAAGAAGTTGTACGATGTTAGTTAAAGTTGACTAGTCATTGAAGGACATATAAATAGTGAAACCTGAAATAGAACTTGGAAAAAAATAAGCTAATGATTGAATAATTTATAATTCTAACCAAGACTTTCTTAGTTAATCATACGTATTGATAAAATAATTTGATTGCGACTTGTGTGATTGAAAGAATCATACCTTCCTCCCAACAAATCTTTTCTTATTTTGGCATTTTGTGATTTATTTTACTATCAAAAGAAGACTCCCGCAGCAATGGAAAAGGTCCATGTGAAAATATTTTTGGTACAAATGTCTTAAATAATCTTACAACCAAAACAATATAAAATATAGTTATTTGGCACCTGAAAATCACTACTTTTTCCATAGATTAATGATTTTAGGGAAAATTTACACACTAAATACATGATTTTTTTTGTCAACATATGAAATATGGTATTATCTATTAATTAATAGTACATAGTGAACACAAAGCATATAATTACTAACCATTGCTCAAATGGATTGCAGATTCACTGACTCACATAGAGAGACTATATCACAGATTCACAATTCACAACTAGGCTTAAACTAGTTGAATTTTGTATCCTAATATCAGTGAAATTTTAGTCTGCAATGAAATCATAAATTTACATATACTAAGCAGTAAGAAACATTTCATCCAAAAACTTACATGAGCCGCGACGAAATATGCGATCATGTTGAGTGCGATTCCCCACCAGACCGTGCCGAAAATGTAACCGGATAGGGTAGCATTCTCGCGTAGATGGCGAACGGAGTGATATATCTTTGGTATATATTGGAAGAGGAATGCTATAAGCAAAACTGAAACCACTAGAGTCACAGAACCTCTCTTTAGAAGTGAAGGTATCACCACCCACAACACCACCTGCTCTCATTTTTTTCATATAATTTCTCAATTAAATTATTATTATATAACAAGAAAACAAAAATGTACAAGACGAAAATTAAATTAAAAAAATGAATGAACTGTATTATTTTTGGTCCACCACACACGAACATGATTAGGTCAGATTAAGTGAGAGTTATTTCAGACCATATAATATTCAGATATACGATTTTTTCTCTAGATTAGTCAATTTTAGTTCAATGCTAGATTTGATTACTATGATTGTGCCTTGAAACTAATGTTAGTAATTGTCCCTATTATAAACTCACAACAAATCTCACTCAATTTAGAAGTATTATTGAAAGTTAGTTACTATGTATAGTAAACTTTTCAGCGATTACATGTGTTCATATAAAATTAAATATCTGCCTCGACTAATTCAACGAAACCTTCACCGTACAACTACTTGATTTCATATTAATAAACTAGTGCATATTAAAGTAATTGCGTCCAAAACTTAACTTAATTTTCTATATATAAAAAATATTGATGAAAACGTAATATAATCTTCCACGATTTATGAGTTTCTTCGCGATTCCACGGGTAGTTAGTTGTGTAGTTTAGAGGAAAACAAAAATAGAAGTTGACAAGAATTTTTGTTTCAATTATTTCAGACATAAGTTTCAAAAAAAAAAAAATTATTTCAGACATTACATCTAATAGTTACAGTTTTTTTTTTGTTTGGGTTAAAGATCTAATAATTATAGTTGTTGATGCATCTTCTCCATACACAACAATCTAAAATTTTAAACTTAGTTTTTTTTTATAAAACCAACATTTTTTTTTATAAAACGAACATTTGTAAATATTGGTTTTACTAACCTGAGGTAATGGTAAAATGACGAAGAGATCGAAGAAGAAGCCTTTCTTGATCTTAACGTACGGTGGAGCAGCAACACGCCTCAAGCTCGTACCACCACGTGTTCCACCTCCTTTGTTGACATCGCCGTCGCTATCTCCGCCGTCTCCGGCAGGATAAGGCCACCGGCGAGAAATCTTGAACTGAAGCCAAATGTTCCAAAGATGCAAGAGATCGGTCATGGAGCGTAAGGCAGTGACGGTGAGAGAGAGCCAACCATCGACGAGGAGACACATACACGTGTCGTTCACCGATAGGGTGTAGAGAAAAAGTGGGTCCACGAAGAGACCCGTCGCGCACACAAGGAGAAAGACTCGGTTCCATTCTTGAACCCATTTGGATCTCGGGTCAAGTATTCGACCCAGCATCAACCATTTGTAGTTATTACTTGACCCGTTTCTTCTTCCTCCGCACGTAAACCCCATGTGTGGCTCTTCCTCCTCGACTTCTTCTTCCATTTCTTCTTCTTCGTCTTCTTCCTCCTCTGTGTTATCTTCGTCTGAGTAATATCTTACGCTACTTGAGTCACGTGAGGCGCGTGTGAAGTCTTGCTCCGTAGCCATGGAAAGTACTCAAGCATGCAAGAGAGAGAGAGAGAGAGAGAGAGAGAGAGAGAGAGAGAGAGAGAGAGAGAGAGAGAGAGAGAGAGAGAACTTGAGAGCTCTATTTGAAGCTCTATAATGGAAAGCGGTTTTGGAGAGAAACGTTGCCTTAGAAAAAGGATATTCTTAAATCGGAGAAGAGATGGCAGAGTACAAACTCTATTATACCCTTGTGGTCTTTTTCTATAAAGGGTAATGCTTAAGTCCAAAACTTGAGACTAAAACGTGATGGTTTAGAACTATTATTATTTTCGTGAATAGTTAATGCTTAATCCAAAATATTGAGTCGGAGGGTGTCACCGTAATTTTTACTGAGTTTGGTCTCATTAGTTGATACGTTCGAAAAAACCTAAAGAGAGTCTTCCTTAAAAAAAAGAGTTTGTTGTTATAAAAAGAATGGTATAATTTATCATTTCGATAAATATTAATAAGAACAAAATATTATACCCGGTAAAGAATGAGATATTGATGAAAATAAGATTGAGAGAGAATGAATGATTTGCTATTTCTTCTTGTTGAAGTTATAAATTGTGTGTTCTTACAAATGAAGGAAATGCATCATTTATATAGAAGATGAAAAGCATAAGTTAGTGTTTGGGAGTAGGTAAATGGGCTCCATATAGTGGAATGCATATAGTGAAATGCATTATTATAACACTCCCCCTTGGAGACCAGTTTTACTATGTTTCTTGACTCGTGTCTTTTGTTGCCTCGTTAAAAACCTTTCTAGGAAAAACCCATTGGGAAAAACCTTAGAAGGGCAAAAAGAGTGCAACTAGCATGCTCCCCCTCGAGTGATAAAGTTTATAGATTTCGCTGATGGCGCATTCCAATGTCATATATATGCTTCTTGAACACCGAGGTAGGTAGTGATTTCGTGAAGAGATCTGCAGCATTGTCGCATGATCGGACATATCTTACTTCAATGTCTTTATTCTTCTCAAGCTCTTGGGTGTATGAGAAGAACTTTGGAGGGATATGTTTGGTTCTATCACTTTTAATATATCCTTCCTTTGTTTGGGCGACGCATGCGGCATTATCTTCATATAATATTGTCGGCTCCATATTTACAAGTAATCCACTGCATGATCGAATGTGTTGATATATTGACCTTAGCCATACACATTCTCTACTTGCTTCATGGAGTGCGATAAGCTCAGCATGATTTGAGGAAGTAGCTACAAGCGTTTGCTTCTGGGAACGCCAGGATATAGCGGTGCCTCCGACCGTGAAAACGTATCCTGTTTGTGATCTCGCTTTGTGCGGATCTGACAAATATCCTGCATCTGCAAAACCAACCATTTGGCTATTTGGATTTTTAGGGTAAAACAATCCTAAATCAATCGTCCCTTGAAGATATCGGAAAATATGTTTAATCCCATTCCAATGTCTTCGTGTAGGGGACGAGCTAAATCTTGCCAAAAGATTAACAGCAAATGATATATCAGGCCGAGTACAATTCGCAAGATACATGAGGGCTCCGATTGCACTTAGGTACGGTACTTCAGGACCAAGTATCTCTTCATTTTCTTCATGTGGTCGAAATGGATCATTTTCGACATTTAGTGATCTAACGACCATGGGGGTACTCAATGGATTTGCCTTATCCATATTAAATCGTTTTAGCACTCTTTTGGTATATGTAGATTGATGTACAAATCTACCCTTTTGAGAATGCTCAATTTGTAAACCAAGGCAGTACTTTGTCTGTCCGAGATCTTTCATTTCAAATTCCCCTTTTAAATATTCTGAGGCTTTCTGTATTTCTTCCTGAGTTCCAATTATATTTAGATCATCAACATAGACCGCAATAATCACAAATCCTGATGTTGTTTTCTTGATGAAAACACATGGGCATATTGGATTGTTCACGTATCCTTCTTTTGTTAAATGCTCACTGAGACGATTATACCACATACGTCCAGATTGCTTTAGTCCATATAATGATCTTTGCAATTTGATTGCACATAATTCTTTGGGTTTGGAACTTAATGCTTCTGGCATTTTAAACCCATCAGGGATTCTCATATAGATATCCGTATCTAATGATCCATACAGATAAGCAGTAACAACATCCATGAGACGCATCTCTAGATTTTCGCAAGCGGCTAGACTCATCAGGAATCTAAACGTTATTGCATCCATGACAGGAGAATAGGTTTCCTCATAATCTATCCCAGGTCTTTGAGAAAAACCTTGAGCCACAAGACGAGCTTTATATCTCGTAATCTCATTATCCTCATTTCGTTTCCGAACGAAAACCCATTTATGTCCAACCGGTCTTACATCTACAGGTGTAAGTACAATCGGCCCGAATACACTTCGTTTGTTTAACGAATTAAGTTCGGTTTGAATGGCTTCTTTCCATTTTCTCCAGTCATCCCTCTTTTTACATTCATATACGGACTGAGGTTCTGGATCTTCGTTTTCTTCATTTATCTCTTTTGACACAAGATATGAGAAAACGTCATCCATAATAACCATCTCATTTCGATTCCAAACTTTTCCATTATGAATATAGTTGATAGAGGTCTCATGGTTTTCTTTAGGTTCATGATGTTCCACATCTTCATTCGTTTCTTGATGTGATTCTTCCAAAGTATTTTCAGCTACTCTGGGAACATCAACCTTTTCAATTTCCCTTTTCTTCCTAGGGTTTTTATCTTTAGAACCAACAGGTCTTCCACGCTTCAGGCGTGTCCTAGACTCTCGTGTATCATCTGCTCTTCCAGATTCTGTAGGAATCTCAATTCGAGCAGGAACATTTGCAGCTGGAATGTGCGACTTAGTTACTGTCTTAGTATCTGCAAAAGCATCTGGTAACTGATTCGCTATACTCTGCAAATGCATAATTCGTCGAACTTCCAGTTCAGACTGTTTCGTAGGAGGATCGAGATGTAATAAAGATGGCACACTCCACCTTATATCTTTTCCTACTTGTTTGTTTCCTCCCCCTAGAACTGGGAATTCTTTTTCATCAAAATGGCAGTCGGCAAACCGTGCCGTAAAGACATCACCAGTTTGAGGTTCTAAGTATCTTATAATAGATGGTGAATCATAGCCAACATATATCCCTAACCTTCTTTGTGGTCCCATCTTTGTACGTTGTGGGGGTGCTACAGGCACATACACCGCACAACCAAAAACCCTTAGATGAGAAATATTTGGTTCATGACCAAATACTAGTTGTAATGGGGAATACTTATGATATGCACTTGGTCTTACTCGGATAAGTGCTGCAGCATGTAAAATTGCATGCCCCCATACACTAGGTGGGAGTTTTGATCTCATGATCAACGGTCTTGCAATTAATTGCAGACGTTTAATTAATGATTCAGCCAAACCATTTTGTGTATGAACATGGGCTACAGGATGTTCAACTTCTATTCCCGTTACCATACAATAATCATTGAAGGCTTGGGATGTGAATTCACCAGCGTTGTCTAGTCTAACTCTTTTAATTGGATAGTCAGAAAACTGAGCCTTTAGTTTGATTATCTGAGTTAGAAATCTCGCAAATGCCATATTTCGAGATGATAATAGACAAACATGTGACCATCTGCTGGATGCATCAATTAACACCATAAAATAGTGGAATGGTCCACATGATGGATGTATTGGTCCACATATATCCCCTTGAATCCGTTCAAGAAATTTTGGTGATTCTTTATCAACCTTTGTTGGAGATGGCCTCATGATCAATTTTCCAAGAGAACATGCAACACATGTCTTTCCATTCCCCTGATATACCTCCTGGGTTTTCAGTGGGTGACCATGTGAATTCTCTATGATCTTTCGCATCATTGAAATGCCTGGATGACCAAGGCGATCATGCCATAATGTGAAATCTTCTGGATTTCTTTTAACCACTAGATGTGATTCGATTGCATTTATATGAGTATAATGCAGTCCTGAAAGAAGTTTTGGAATTTTTTCCAATATAAGCCTTTTTCCAGATTTATCGGAAGTTACATACATATACTTTTTTCCATTTTCAGTCGCAGACTGAGTATCATATCCTTGAAGGTATATGTCTTTGAAACTCAACAAATTCCTTTTAGAATTCGGAGAAAATAAGGCATTTCTTATGGAAAACTTTGTTCCATTTGGCAACATAAAGTTGGCTTTACCAGTTCCTTCAATCAAGTCTGCAGGACCTGATATTGTATTCACAACGATTTTCGTTGGTTTTAAATCAGTGAAATATTTTCTATGTCTCAGAATAGTGTGCGTTGTTCCACTATCTGGTATACATATTTCTCTAATATTTCCTTTAGATATCATTCCGTTTGTTTTGCTTTCCATTTCCTGTGATCAAGATAGACACCAATAAAAGAAGAATAAATTTTATTCATTAAAAGAAAAATACACAATGATTATATATTAAATTGTTGTTAAAAAAAACAACATTATTTTTTTCAAACAACGGAAAAGCATAATATTATACATGGCATAAACAGAGACTATACAGTAGTCTCATTACAAGCATCTTGATTATCCGCAAGGTCTGTCATTTCGGCATCATCATCAAAGTCCGAAGCGTTAAGGTATGTATCACCTTCAGGGTGTTCCATAAGATTAACTTCCTTTCCTTTGCCTTTAACTGACTCTTGGTACAATTTGTAAAGGTGCAAAGGAGTACGACACACTTTGGACCAATGGCCTTTACATCCGCATCTGTAACAAACACCTTCACGCTTCTGGGTGAAATTGTCTTTCTTTTCTTTCCCTTTGAGATTTTGTTCAGACCGGACCCATTTAAATGACCGTCCTTTTGGATTATAATTTCTCCCACGGCCACGATTAAATCGACCACCACGACCCCGGTTGGTTTGATTTCCTCTCCCCGGATACCTCACATCCGTTTGTCCACGATTTTTTCCATCCATTGCGTTCACTTCAGGGACAGCAATTGTTCCTACAGGTCGAGCGTTATGGTTTTTGATGAGAAGCTCATTATTCTTCTCAGCCAACATTAGAGCCACAATCAACTCAGAAAACCTCTTGTATTTACAGTTCCTGTATTGTTCAGCAAGAACAAAATGTTCCTTATGGAATGTTAGGTAAGTTTTCTCGAGCATTTCCTCTTCGCTCACATTCTTACCACAATATTCCAATCGGGACACAATTCTTAACATGACGGAATTATAATTATCCACCTTGTCAAAATCAAGGAACCTTAAATTTGCCCACTCATCAAGAGCATGTGGGAGAGTTATTGCCCTTTGGTTGTCAAACCTTTCTTTAAGAGCTTTCCACAGCTCTACAGGGTCTTTTGTATTCGCATAATCATGCGTTAGATTTTCATCTAAATGTTTTCTCAGAAAAATTACCGCCCTTGCCTTTGCAGGGGCAGTCGATTCTTTTTCTTCTTTAATAGTATCTAATAGAGACTGAGAATCCAGATAAAGTTCAGCATCAGTGGACCATGCTATGTAATTTTCACCAGTGACTCTGAGAGCTGGGATCTTAAGCTTTTCGATGTTTGCCATTTGTTTCTAAAAAAAATAAAATCGAAAATATTATTATTAGAAATATAACATGATTTTAGAAACCATATACATTAATTAAAATCGCAATTACAAAGAACATTAAAGCATAAACAAGTAAACCGATATTCATGATAAACTCTTCGCGAGTAAATTCTCCGGCGAAGAGACCATAAATCACGGTAAGAAATACACCGATAATAAAAATCAAAAACAAACGAAACATTTTTCTTACAAAATGAGAACTAAAAATATTTTTTGTGAAATTGTTTGGAAGAAGATGAAATGTTTGAGTGATTTTGAAAGAGTGAAATATGAGTGTATTTATAGATGAAAAATACTGTTCATAGCCGTTATATAGCCGTTTTAAAGTGAAAAAATTTTAAAAATTATTTTGAAATATTTTCTTTGTGACCGTTAAAATCGGATGAGAAAGAAAAATTATTCTGAAAATATTTGATAATCAATCAGATAAATTTACCAGTTCAAATATTAATTTTAGAAAAAAACTGGTTGAATATTATATATACTAGACATAAAATTAACATAGAAGTAATAACAAGGTTATGGTGAAAAAGTCATCCAAGAGAGAATACTAAATAAATAATTAAAGCAATAGATAAATTTTCAGGGTGGTTGAACCGATCATAAATAATTAAAACAGTAAATAAATAAATTATGGTGTGTAAAACAACCATAAGAATAAATAAATAATCAGGCGGTAAACCGACCATAAATAATTAAAGCAGTAAATAAATAAATTATGGTGTGTAGAACAACCATAATAATAAATAAATAATCAGGCGGTAAACCGACCATAAATAATTAAAGCAGTAAATAAATAAATTATGGTGTGTAGAACAACCATAATAATAAATAAATAATCAGGCGGTAAACCGACCATAAATAATTAAAGCAATAAATAAATAAATTATGGTGTGTGAAACAACCACATGGAATTATTATGGAGGCGGTAGTCCGCACACCAAATGGTACAATAAGTATGCGTATGAAAATTGATCTTTTTAGAGTGATCGTGCTGATAACGTGTTATAAAAAGAATGGTATAATTTATCATTTCGATAAATATTAATAAGAACAAAATATTATACCCGGTAAAGAATGAGATATTGATGAAAATAAGATTGAGAGAGAATGAATGATTTGCTATTTCTTCTTGTTGAAGTTATAAATTGTGTGTTCTTACAAATGAAGGAAATGCATCATTTATATAGAAGATGAAAAACATAAGTTAGTGTTTGGGAGTAGGTAAATGGGCTCCATATAGTGGAATGCATATAGTGAAATGCATTATTATAACATTTGTTACTTTTTTCTTCTTCTGATAATAGGCTTTGTTACTTTCTTGGCCATTGAGGTATATTTTATTCTTAAAGGATTTTGAACTCTTTTTCCTTATTTTTAGAGCTTTTTGTACTGTACTAAAAGCAAACAAAGATCTAGATGATGACTATATATATATCCTTGTCGATTCAATAATATATTCTACCATTATTGATCCCGTTAAATTAGTAAGAAAAAAACGAGATACAATAGCAACAAATAACATAAAACTGCATTAAACGAATGTATCATTCACTTTTTGAAGAGATATACACGAAAATACATATTTTTGTTAATCCCTTAAAATATCTCACATTTTGCGAGATGATACATTCGTTTAATTCATTACCAAACAAAGTTCTACAATCGTTTTTTTTTTTTTTTGTTAACCGTGGGAATCTCAAAGGCTTTTTAGGTCTAAAAACTAATTCCACGAAGTCTTGTATCTGGTACGCGTTTGAAAATATTCTAAATTTATAGGATGGCTAGTTAACCAAAGCGATTTGAACCCAGGACTCTCCCACTTGGAAATTACCATTTGACCAAGGCGACTTGGTCGAAGTTCTACAATCTCGATTTCCCACAAGTATAATGTTATAGTGGATAGACAATAAATATTACGAATAGTGTATCTCTAAAATCTTCGCTTTACCACATATATCTTAAATTTTCGGTATTTTAAAACCGATTATAATAGGAAAAAGTGGAAGATAGAAGATATGTGTTTGGCTTGAGTCACATGAAATGTTCATTTTTGTTGGCTAGTTTAGTATGAAAATTATTTGAGCTTCCTTGTTCACTAGGTTCCAATATATTTTTCTGTCACTTCTTTGAATACGTACATCTCTTGCATATGGCAATTCTAACTATCACTCTCTATCGTATCCCCACCTCAAATTCTCTGCTCACTCTTATCTCTCTTTTATGATATTAAATTATTTCTAGACCATTGCTCTATATATTCGCTGTTCTTTAGAAATTTTATTATTATATTTTTAAATGAAAATTTGACTTGTATTCTATTTGGCATATCTTTGTTGTAACGACCGCGAACCAAAAATTGTGATTTTTGGTCGTGCGTCGATCGACGGAAGGTTAAATCGAACCGTCGATTTAAGTGTCGGTTTGCCGGCCGGTTTAGAGTGAAACCCTAGGGTTTTCCTATAAAAAGGGGTTGGCCGCATTTCCTGATGGATTTTAGTTCCAGAAAGTTTCCAGAAAAATTCCAGAGGATTTCCAGAAAGATTTGTGAGAGGAGATTCGTTGGGAGGTTCGGGAGATCGTTGTTGGGGCTTGTTCTTCGCGAATCAGGAGTAGATTTCGAATTCTTGAGGAGTTTTCTTCTCGTTCGTGGTTTTTCTCAGGTGAGTGCGTGACCATGGCTTATCTGGGTAAAGAGATTGATAGGATGCGTTTGATTGTTGTTATTTGGTGGATTTCGTGTGGATTTGTGTGCAGGGATCGATGTGATTCGATCCAGGATCGAAACATGAGAGGATAGGTTCGATCCTGGGATCTACGATGTTGCATCGATCGACGCAGTTGTTATGCGTCGATCGACACACGTAACAGTGCATCGATCGACACCAAGGTTCTGTGTCGATCGACACACTGGATGCATCGATCGACACATTGTGGTTGTGTCGATCGATGCATGCCTGTTTTGGGGTGAACTTGTGTTGATTGTTCGTGTCTTGCGCTGTTGATTGTTCACCCTGGTATTGTATCAATTTCTTATGCTTGTGTGTATAGCCTTGTAGATGGAATGACCGTCTTACTGAGTATTTGTGATAATACTCACGCATCTCTTATAACCATGTGATGCAGGTAAATACAAGGTGTGATCGTGGAATCGTGGTTGGGAAGAGGAGATGATCCAGCGTCTCGGTTTCGTTGCTGATATTGTTAGAATTACTAGGTTGCTAGTGTCTTATGAATTGTTGGATTGGTTATTGTTTGGTATTGGAATTGTTGAGTTGAATTGGAATTGGTTTAGAGATTTAGTAAAGTATGGGATTTACTGAATGTTGTGATTGGTTTAATTGTTTATTGTTTCCGCATCGTAATGTTGGACCATTGAGGATTATTGTTTATGATAATAATAATCTGGGTCAAAAAATTTTAATTTTACGAGTTGGGTTGTTTTATTTTGGTATCAAAGCCCTTATGGTTCTAAGGCGGGTGCATTTGATTGATTATGTGAGTTAATCAATTGATTGTTGTGTGGATTTGGAGTCCTAGATCATCTTCTCCGTGCTTTCAATGAGATTCCACGGTATGTGTTTTGTGGCTTTGCTGTTTTTCTAGTATTCTTAGTATTCTGCTAGGTAGTGCAGAGTGAGATGGCGAGAGTTGCTAGAGGCAGAGGTCGTGGGGGGCGTGGGGGCCGTGGAGGCCGAGGTGGTCGTGGTGGGCATGGACGTGGGCGGGGACTCGAGAGTGAGTCTGTTGCTGCGAGTGTGGCCCAGAAGACCACGCAGGAGTAGGTGGCGGATTCGCAGACGTTTCAGGAGGGGTCTGTGGGTAAAGCCGCCATGAGTACCAGTGTGAGAGCTGGTGGGGCTGGGTGGGTCCCTGGGTGGCCGGTGGTGCGATGGGCCCAAGTGGGGGTGCTGCCGCAGGTTTTGCCCAGGATCAAGATGATTGTCTGGCGGGTCTACTACAGTTGATTCTAGAGCGGTTACCAGGTGGGGTGTCAGCTCTGGGTTAGACTCCAAAAGTGCAGCCAGGTGTGGCGGGTGTTCAGCCGGGTGTGGCTGGTGTACAGCCAGGTATAGCTGGTGTGTAGCCAGATGTGGCTAGGGTGCAGCCGGGTGTGGCGGTTACGGAGGAGCTCCCATCCTACCTTAGGATGATGGAACAGATGCAGAGGATTGGCACCGGGTTTTTCTCGGGTGGTGCCAAGCCTAAGGAGGTGGATTTGTGGAGGAGTAGGTTGGAGCGCAATTTCCAATCTCTCATGTGTCCAATGGGATACAGGGTGGACCTAGCAGTTCATTACCTTGATGTTGATGCACATCTCTGGTAGCGAGGTGTGGTGGCTAGGAGAGCTCAGACGGGTATGGCCTGGGAGGATTTTGTGGCTGAGTTCAACGCCAAGTACTATCCGCAGGAGGCGGTGGATCTTTGGAGTTGCGATTCTTGGAGTTGACTCAGGGTGACCGGTCGGTCTGGGAGTTCGATGAGGGGTTCGGTCGGCTTCTGTGCATGTCGGTAGAGATCTGGAGGGCAAGCAGACCCATGTTAAGAGGTTCTTAAGGGGACTTCGACCAGATCTGAGGACTCGCTGTAGAGCGAGCAGGTTCGCCACGAAGGCGGAGTTGGTTGAGACAGCTGCTGCGATTGAGGAGGATCTGAGAGAGCAGGTTGTGGTGGTTAGTCCACCGCTGCAGCAGCTGCCCGAAGAGGAGTGAGTCTCGGGGAGCACAGGTGTGCTATCACTGCAGGGAGCCGGGGCATATCAAGCTAGGTGTTTTAAGCTGCAGCAGATGGCGGTGGTGGCAGTACAGCCGGTGGCTCGGATTGCAGTGGTACCACGTGTGTTCACTTCGGTGGAGGCGTGTGGTTCTAGCGTCAGACGGATCACATGTAACTTCCAAACTTGACTCGTTAATTTATGGTGTTTGAATTTTTGTCTGCTTTGGAAATTGTAAGTCTGTGCTAGAATGTTAGGTTCTTAGGCACATGAGATTTGTGCAGGGACCTTAGTTGTGGGCGGGTGTGAGTCTCATGTATTATTTGATTCTGGAGCGACGAATTGCTTCATTACTCCGGAGTGTGCGGAGAGCAGTGGAATCCAGAGCGATTCCGATGAGCTGCCGGGAGTAATTAAGGTTGTGGGCGACAAGTCCTTTGCTACTTTCGGGCGGGCTCGTGGTGTAGATATTCTGGTGTTGGGAGAGTTGATGCCAGCAGATTTGATCATTAGTCTGATGGAGTTGTACGATGTCATTCTCGGGATGGATTGGCTGGATCGGTACAGGGTCCATCTGGATTGTCATCAGGGACGAGCCGTATTTGAGCAAAAAGCGGGGAGGTTGGTTTATCAGGGAATGAGACCAACTTCCGGGAGTCTCGTGATTTTGGTGGTTCAGGTCGAGCAGCTAATTGAGAAGGATTGCGAGGCATATTTGACGACGATAGTTATGCCAGAGACTGTTGGAGAGGTTGCAGTTAGGGATATTTGTGTTGTTCAGGACTTTCAAGATGTTTTCCAATCGTTGCAGGGATTACCGCTGTCTCCGTCTAATCCTTTTACGATTGAGTTGGAGCCTGGGACGACTCTGATATCCAAGGCGCCTTATCGTATGGCTCCAGCAGAGATGGCAGAGCTGAAGAAACAGGTGGATGATATTTTGGGGAAGGGACTTATCCGGCCCAGTGTTTCACCGTGGAGAGCGCCAGTGTTGTTTGTGAAGAAGAAGGATGGATGTGTTTGTGATCATCTTCATAGATGATACCATGGTGTATTCGAAGAGTCCTGAGGAGCATGAGGTGCATTTGAGGGTGGTTCTGGAGAAGCTGCAGGAGCAGAAGTTGTACGCGAAGTTGAGCAAGTGTAGTTTCTGGAAGTGAGAGATGAGTTTTCTTGGCCATGTGGTGTCTGCAGAGGGAGTTTTTGTGGATCCGGCTAAGATTGAGGCTATCAGAGGGTGACCTAGACCGAGGAATACCACTAAAATTAGGAGTTTTCTTGGTTTGGCCGGTTATTATAGGAGATTCGTCAAGGGATTTGCGAGTATGGCGCAGTCGATGACGAAGCTGACGGGGAAGGACGTCCCTTTTGTGTGGTGAGCCTTACGTGGTGTATACGGATGCTTCGGGAGTTGGTCTGGGTTGTGTAATGATGCAGCAGGGGAAGGTTATTGCATATGCTTCGAGGCATTTGAGGAAGCATGAGTGCAACTACCCTACCCATGACTTGGAGTTGGCTGCGGTGATTTTCGCTCTAAAGATTTGGAGATCTTATCTTTAAGGAGGGAAGGTGCAGGTGTTCACAGACCATAAGAGTCTAAAGTACTTCTTTACTCAGCCAGAGCTGAACTAGAGACAGAGGCGCTCGATGGAGTTGGTAGCAGATTACGATTTGGAGATTGGGTACCATTCGGGTAGTCGATCGACGCACTGGATGCATCGATCGACACATGGTGGTTGTGTCGATTGACGCATGCCTATTTTGGGGAAAACTTGTGTTGATTGTTCGTGTCTTGCGTTGTTGATTGTTCGTGTCTTGCGTTGTTGATTGTTCACCCTGGTATTGTATCAATTTCTTATGCATGTGTGTATAGCCTTGCAGATGGGATGACCGTCTCACTAAGTATTTTTGATAATATTCACGCATCTTTTATAACCATGTGATGCAAGTAAAGACAAGGTGTGATCGTGGAATCGTGGCCGGAAAGAGGAGATGCTCTAGCGTCTCGGTTTCGTGGCTGATATTGTTAGAATTGTTAGGTTGCTATTGACTTCTGAATTTTGGATTGGTTATTGTATGGTATTGGAATTGTTGAGTTGAATTGGAATTGGTTTAGAGATTTAGTAAAGTATGTGATTTACTGAATGTTGTGATTGGTTTAATATTGTTTCCGCATCGTAATGTTGGACCATTGAGGATTACTGTTTATGATAATAATAATCTGGGTCAAAAAAATTTAATTTTATGGGTTGGATTGTTTCATTTGTTCCCTAAATAATTGTAGACGACGTTCTATTTTTTGTGGCACAAGTTAAAGATGAAAACATGCCCTACAAAAACCAATTATTTTGAAATATTTAAACCGTATATTTGTAGAACTACAAGAAATCCTTCGATTATAATGTTATAAACTGTGGGAAAAAACCACAAATAAAATAGCAAGTCAAACTAAATCGAATACAAATTTGTTTGTCAACTATTTGGTATATATCTTTAGTTAAAACCAAACAATAAATTGTAATCAACCAGAAAACCAAACAACAAATTGTAATCAACCTGAAAACCAAACTTAACCAAATTATAAGTACATCAAACCAAACACATACAAATCAAATTACAAATGATTTTATATACTTTTAGTTCTGCAAATGGAAGTATATGGACCTATGATAACCTCCTTTATTGTTTTATTTCGGTGTTGTAACTCTCACATTGTATATCTTTACTACAAACTTGCTGCTGTGTGGAACTTGATATCTCGATCAATGTATTGAATCTAATATTCATTCTACATTTATCTATTTCAAAAATCATTATCTTCTTACATACATATGACGAGCACACTAACATAACATTAAATAATAAAATGTAGACTTCATCTGAAAAAGACTTATCTATCTTTTTTTAGTCGGCAACTAATATCATTTGATCACATGAAAATGTTTACAGCAGCTTATACATTCTTGCAATACAAGAAACTGAAATTAACATCCTGAATTACAGTAGCAACAAGAGACAACAGCATATTTAGCTAAGAGACCAGCTTCTGAATTTTGGTCTCTTTGAATGTAGCTTAAAGCGTAATCCTGCTCCGGAGAAATCATCGACCGCAAATCCTGCATGTATGTTGTTAATTCATGGTGTTTCCATGGCTGCAAGTTCCATTTGGATCCATAGCTAGTTATCTTTTTATACAACTCTCTTGCATCCCCATAGAAGCATACTCCTTTGTATCCCCATCTTTTAATTTGCAAAATGACTTCTCGGAGCGCAATGGCTTCCGTTTCCAATAATGTCATAACTGGGTCAATTGATGCAAATCCTCTCATTATCACACCACCATGCGTATTCTTTAATATTCATCCTATACCAGCCTTTGCATCAGGAGAAATCCAGGAGGCATCTACAAAACATGAGAAATGACTAGACAATTGATTGATATTTGATATTTCTCTGTTTTGTAAACATTCCTCAATCGAAAAAGACTTATCTATCTAATTCGATAAAATAATAAAACTTTCACATCAAACACTTGACTTCAAACGAAAAATATTTTGGCATTTCATATGTTTTAAAGCCAATGTAAAAGATTGCATTCTCCATCTTCATCTTCTTCTTCGACACTACACTTTTCTTACTTCTTACAGTTATTTTTTTTCAGCTTAAATGACTTTGCATCCTAAAATGTTTCCTACAACTCAGCGCCAAGAGATTATTACCTAAAATGTCCACGTGAAAATCCTAAATCTGTTATGATGTTTTATTTTATTAAAGGTTTTTTAGGTAAATACTAAAAGATTAGGAGTTTTCAGGGTATTAATCGTTTTTGTAAGGACCACATATGTATATATACTCATGTTAATTCTCCTTCCAAGTTTCCAACTTTCGTCGTCTCCCTAATTTCTCCTTTTCACCTCTCAATTTGAAATTCCCCGCCAGCTATATCAAACTCTGTCTCTCCGATTTTCAGTCCCGACTTCTTTCCGGCGGATTCTCTATTCGGGTCAATGGAATTCGGTCGTCGCTTCACTTAAGTCTTTTCGAAGAGCCAGGTGATTACATTGCATGATGGCTTTCGGGGTTTCGAGGAATTCGTTAATGAAAGTATGATTGTGATCCAGTCTTCCATTTTATATATTTGAGTGATTTCCAAGATTATGATATTAAATAAATACATTGTTATTAATAAGTGATATATATTGACTAAGAAATTTAAAATTTAATTTTTTCAATTATTTCACGGGTAAAACACAACTCTATAGAAAGTAAATACAAAATTTATATATATAACGAGTTTAGTATTTCGTACGATAAATTTCCCAATAACTATAGTATATTTTTTAAAACTAAAACTATATTAATTTTACTCGCTAATCACATTATTCCATGTATAACGCATCTAATTACCTAATACATATTATAAAGTCAATATTTAAAAAACTAAACTATGCTTATCAATTTATTATTTTAATGATTTATTAATTAGAGACTAATTGAAATTTTTTATACATTTTGAATATTATAATATATTTGATAAATATAAATATATAATTTTAAAAAGAAATAAGATTTGTATGACAAATTTCAAAATTTAATTGAAAAAATGACATTCGTAAAATCCGATCGACCCACTAACCTGTGTTACGGTCGTGTTAATTAAGAAATTTGATGCATCAAACTTTATATAATAAGATTTTATTTTTATATTATTTTATTCTCAATTAGATTATATCACTTATAATCAAATAAATAACTTTTTAATCATATTTAAAGTATGTTTACGTTTTACTATTTTAGAAATATATATATTATTAATTTTAAATAGAATAATATTTGTTGACATATGGTTAAATCTAATTGGAAAAAAATAAATATTTTATACTTGTATAAATCTTATCGATTGACTTAAACATGCCTCGATAAAACTAATTACGTCATATACGAATCAAAATTTGCAAAATAAGATAGTTTTACCTTTTTAATATTTTATTATCTGTAAAAGAAACCAAACAAAAAAATGAGAAAATAAATTAGTAAATTTCATATCATTGATAATAACTATGGTCTTAACAATAAACAAAAGAATCGAGTTAGAATGAATCATATTAAACTGATAAAACTAATATAGATTGTCATATTCTATTACACATATCGAAAAAGATAGTAATTGGTATTTTCTTGATGGAAAAACCGAACCAAGTTTTATGGAATTTTTTTTTGAAATTTTAAATTGCTTGGTGAGAATGGAGAGACCGCAAAATTGTGTAAATAAATGAAAAAATTTGGGTATGCAAACCTAAATCTATTCAAACTAAAAAAATAAGTATATTATAATATTTCAATGAGAAAATGTACATTATAATATTGTTTTATGATTTTTATTTAAAATTAAAATATATAGTTGATAAATACTAATAGAATCAGAATTTTGCAGTGCACTTTTATTTTCTTACTCTTTTAAAGGCTTTGCTGATAAATACAAATACAAATGCACATTATTGTTTCTTGGACATGATGTTTAGGGATCACCACAAAAACATGTCCGATATTCAATCATGGAGAACACAATAATAATATTCACTATCAACAAATACGAATTTGATTTGTATATATTAGGATCGTAATGTGCAACGTAACAAAAGGCTTTGTTGCATACAAAACAAGTCTCATGATCAGAAAGAAATTTCGGTGGGTGAAGTTTGTCAATATGATTGTCGATCTAATTCATAATCAAAGAATAAATTAATAAGACGTTTTTCATTTTTAAAGTGAAGGAACAAATACAATATCATCTCAAACGAAATACAAATTTCTCTTGGTTGCAACTTCAAGACTCTGACGACAATACTTGGCAGCAGTGGAGTCTACTTGTGAAGAATACATAAAGTTTTAGATTACAAACACTAGAATGCAATGAAACGGCTATTGCATTACTATACTATTCTCTCTGATGTTTTTTCCCGGTACAAAAAGAAACGGCTATTGCATAATTATTTTCAAATAATATTGTGATATTTTTTCTTGACCAAAAAAACTATTGTGAAATATTTTTTACCATCTTGTGGTACCATTTCAATTTGTTGAAATTATATCACATGTATATACTGATATCATTATTGATTCATCAATTGAGTTTTGATCATAGTTAGGAAAGACTTGAAACAAGCATCCGAGCAACGAGGATTATGGTCGATTGTTCCCATTAACCAAACAGAATTTTGCAAATGCAAACAAAACACAATTGTGCTCATCTTGACTAGAAATGATCCTTGAATTCCTCAAAATACCAAAAGATAATCTCTTCTATTGCCGGATTGTCCCAAGAACCAGACATAGATCACCACCTCCTTCCAAATTATGGAGCAGAAACATAATCATATTTCACAAGCGCAATCCACAAAAAGATAGATCCAAAGAGGATTTGATGTAGAAATTCAAACTTATTTATCACATACCTCTTCCCTGGGTTTGGGACTGGTGAAGACGAAATCGGAGCCGGACAAATCCAGTCTGGTGGAGGGATCGGATCCGGTCCACTTTGCTCGGACCAATTTGTAGCCTTGAACGAAGCGCATCGATTCAGGGCGGAGAGCATTAGACCCGAGTCGAGTTGATCCAGTTCTTAAAATTGGGTCAATTTTGTGGGCTTTAATAATTTTATTATGAAAATAAACTCAATCAAAAACTTGCCCAGCAAGTAAATTGCGTATTATAAACACACTCCTCTTCTTACTCTACATCTTACTCACTCACACTCTTTTTCTCCAGATCTCACTCAATGAAATGCCTCTTGGCTTTGTCGACGTTGGTAAACAGTCACCGACGAGTCGATCGCCCGCTTTCGGAGTCAAAGGTCCTTCGTACGCCACCGACGTCGGTGACTGTTTACCAATGTCGACTAAGCCAAGAGACATTTCATTGAGAGAGAAAGAGGGAGTGAGTGAGTGAGATCTGGAGAAAAAAAGTGTAAGTGAGTAAGATCTAGAGTAAGAAGAGGGAGAGTGGAGGAGAGCATTCTTCTCGTCCGCTTCACAAAAATAGTCTTGGGCTTCATCCTTGAGTCTCCGGTACTCTGCTTCAAGTTTGAGGGCTTCATTGAACTTGGTGTAACATCCAGTCGCTGCTGCTTCCTCAAAGGCATCCTCACATTCCTTCGGCTTCTTTTTGAATCGATCCATGGCAGCCTGCCCTTTGGAGCGAAGGTTGGCAATGTTGGTGGTGTATAGAGGACCTTTGATTACGCTCTGGAAGCGGGCGATCGACTCGTCGGTGACTGTGTACCGACGGACCGTCGACGAAGCCAAGATGCGTTTCATTGAGAGAGAGAAATCTGAGTGAGTAAGATCGAGAGTAAGAAGAGTGAGAGTGGAGGAGAACTTTCTTCTCTCCAGCTTCACGAAAATAGTCTTGGGCTTAATTCTTAAGTCTCAGGTACTCTGCTTCAAATTTGAGGGCTTCATTGAACTTGGTGTAACATCTAGTCCCTGCTGCATCCTCAACTTGGTGTAATAAGACAATAAAATTCACTAATCAGACAAATGAAAAAAGAAAACTACATTATTACTTACTTGGCGTAGGAGTTTTCACAGTTGAAACACTGAAACCGCTTGACTTCATTTCCTGTATCATTTGTTAGCTGAGTGTTCCAGATTTCGCAATAATTTGGATCTCATCTATACCTCCAAACCCTTGAATTATAAGCGTTCTCTCTAAATTTCTTTTGATTTCTTCAAATGTTAAACCTTTGGGCATAGCTTTATAGTTGATCTGTGTGTTGTCACTCTCAAGAGCCGTCTCCACATCCCACAAGACCTTTAAGAAAGTAATGACACAAACCTATTATACAGAACCTATAATGCAAAAAAATTAATTCATGACAAAAGAAAATTTTGACCTACCTTTACCTTTACAACAGACATTGCAGGAGGAGGAGGTGGTGGCATTGGCCTCGTCTTCGGAGGATCGCGTTGGCCCTGAGGCATGACGTTACCACCGGAGATGAGAAGAACACCTTTGGCTATGCTATGCCAATCATATGAATCCATCAAGTTTCACATTTCTAAAGTCGCATTGTTCCTGTTATGTGCGACTATGATGGTGAACTTGTCATCCCTCATAGTTTTGATTGTTGCCAAGAAGTTTTTGTCTGATGTAACGAGAAACAATGGCGCGGGAGGAAGACAAGTTAACCACCAAAAGTACATGTCAAACTTCAACGCCAAGTCGGCGTCGTCTCGCTTTTGGGCTGCAAAAAAAAAACACAAATTAGAATTAGATGAGATAAGAAGCAATTGCGAGTTGAAGATTGATTAAAAATCAGTGCTGATAAGTCCCTAAATAAGGCCTCTCAATGTTGATCACTTTGGTTCTTAAAAGACTTTAGACTAGTTAATCACTGATTTTTAGTGTGTCTATATTGGTTTAGTACATAGATTAAGATTGATATGGTTTACTTGGTTAAGAGATTTGATTAGCTTTGGTTTATGATTTACACTTTGTATAATATATACAATTACGAGTTGAAGATTGATTAAAAATCAATGAGTTTGTTACCTAAGTTCTTTGGGACTCTGAACGACATTGGTCGATCAAACGCTCGAAAGCGTCTAATTTACATCGACATGTTCTTCTTATGCAAATTCATTTTCTTGTATGTTTCTGTTAGTTTTGTTAATCCAGAAATAGATGGTTTAAGAGAAAAGATAACAGATACCAATCTTACAGAAATAGATGGTTTAAGAGAAAAGACAGACTTTAGACTCAAACTCATTTCCAAACTACTACTGCTAGACTATATTTTGAGGTGGAATATGGTAAGGGGACGAGAATAGATGGTTTAAGAGAAACGACAGACTCTAGATTCAAACTCATTTCCAAGCAACTACTTGACTATTACAACTGAACTCATGAAGGGTTCACCAACTAGATTGATAAAGGCAATTTCGTCAAAATCCAAGAATTTAACATAGTTAGGATCCAGGCCAGAAAAAGAGCTAGCAGGGACACAGAAAGGTTCAGACCTTGAGAGGAAAATGACAAGATCTCCAATGTCTTTAGCGTAAACAGCATTCCCTTCTTCGTCTAGCTTGAACACCATCACTTCTTGTGTTTGCATCATGGGAATACAGTCGGTGATCTCGGAGGTCTTCCTCTACAACTTAACGAAGAAAGTCTCACATGTGGTTCTTAACTCCACCAAGTGTTCTATTGTGCAGCACAAATCCATAAGCTCCCGTTGGGCCTTGGTCAGCTCGGGAAGGTTTTCAAATCGCAAGGTCTGAAACGTGGGCTTGGTTATGTGGTTGCAGAGATACCATGACCCGATGAGGTGGCCTCCAGGCCCGGGAATGCGAAACATCTGATCCTTGTCAGAAAACATGACCCGGGAGGAGTAGAAGCCGGGGCTTTAGATTCGGATGTTTGTCCATTCTGAGTTGCTCTGAGCGGGTCCGCAAAAGCTGAGCTGAGGTCCCAAGAACTTGACAGTCACAACACAGTTCTCATCCTCTAGAGAAGCAGAGGACATTGACATGTTGGTGACGATTTGAGTTTGGCAACGAGGCAGAGTTACAAGAGGAGGCAGAGGGATGCGTTTGGGATTAGTATCCGATGCAACCGGATTTAGATAGTCTTGGAGACGCAAAATGCCGTCGTCCATCTTCAAAGTAGCTACCCAGCCATGAGATGCCCCGATCGTTCCTATTGCATCACCATAGATGCCATTTAAAAAGAACTGCAGAGGCACCATTTTATCCAACTCTCTGGTGTCAAACAAGTGCCATTTTTATAGAGCAAAACATTATATTTCTTTCTCATATTGTTTTTATTTAGAGAAAACGACTAAGCTTTTGATTCCGTCAAAACAAAAAATAAACAGTTTACGCTGAGATTCATAGAAGTTACTAGTTGTTTTTCGTTGACAACATCGTACTCGGAAACATTGGCCAAAACGTTATTGTTAATTGTCAGGAAAAAGAAAACGAAGATATCCTTGCATATGGAAGAAAACGAAGAGCCAGAAAAGTGGAAACTTTTGCATCTTAAAGCAACATATGTTCAATAACAGGAACAGTAAAGCGTCTAAGTATCGCTGAGCATATTAACAAGATGATTGTACGAAACGCCATCTTCAGGGTAATTTCAATTGCTGTAGATCCATAATCCGAAAAGTATACTCGAGAAGCCCAGCCTGTAAACATTACTTGTTTAGCACTCCCCGAATGTTTAAGAAATTGAAACAATGTAGCAGAACAATTTCCCACTCCATCTAATAAGAGCTCAACATCACAGTTTCTTCAGGCACAAGTGTATGTTGAGTAAACGGCCACCAGAAAACTTGTTCAATCTCTCTATGCTCTCCATTGTCTCTTTCAACACTTGATCAGATTCATTCAGTAAGATCATCTGAAGGGTCCTTGGGCACCCTACCAGCCATAAGTGTTGAAACAAATATAAGAAGGGTGAAATTATGAGCTTCCAAGTTATTTAGTAATATAAAACCTCTTCTTCTCGGTTGAATTTACTTCTCGCTCTAATTGAATACAGAAAACAAGAGAGAGATAAGCGTATTTACAGTGCAACAGCAAATGTCCAAGGCAAACTCCCACCGGCTTAAAAAAGATTGCGACTTAAAATATGTGAGCCAATTTTGCATTAACTTTTGTGATGATTATGTCCTTGCAAAATGTTTTTGTTTTATTTTGTACTAAATATACACCAACTATTTTTCTAGAGTGAAACCTCTATAAATAATAATGTTAGGACTTAAAAATTTTATTAGTTTATCGCTAAATTAATAATTACTAATTTACATCGAGATTTATCTAATCCATATTTTTGTTAAAAACATAAGTTTACCATAAAAATCCATACAAATCTTCTAAATCTTTTTGCATTGAAAATTCTTGACAATGTTATTTTACATATTTATCTTATCTTATATTATGTTAACAACCTCGACTATCGTAGTAGAATGGATGTCAAGAGCCTACTTAGACACGTGGTCTATCTTTGTGAGCTGAAGTGGCATCTCATGGAGAGAGCCCTACCTACATTGGCTAAACGAATCAGCCCTCAAGAGAAGAATCAATAAAGAGATAAATCTATAACTTAAATGTATATGCATAGGAAAAAAGAATAATGGCTTGGCATTTAGATCGTGAACACAACTTCTTCAGGCCATTTGATATTTTGTAAACCAATATGAAGAATTATCTTTCCTTGACAATCTTTAAGCAATATAAATCAAACTACACTTGTGTAGAAAAAAAATCTAAAAAATCCCAAAACAAACTATTCGAAAAGCAGAGATTGTTGTTTTATAGTGCTTTTTCTGAACTTCTTGAGGCTTGGAGGAGAAAATCACATGATGAGGAGGTTTACGATTGGAGAAAACATCTTACAGAGGAGATAAACAATCCGAATCACAGAAAGCTAAGAGACGAAACACCTTTGGATTTCTGATTCCGATAAGAAGATAAGCTTAATCCTCAATGATTAGGAGTTAAGCTTAAACCATTTAAAAGTCTTTTTTATTATTTTCTCTTAATCATGAGTCCAGATCTTAACCAACTCCTTTCCAAAGTCTTTTTTTCTCTCTGTATTCTGAAAAAGCAGAGTAAGGATATCACTTTAAACCGTGTTAAAAAATGAAACAGAGAAGACTAACATCCACTTTCTCCCTTCTCCAAGTCACGGTGCTCAATTTATCGAAAACCACTCTTTATTTGATGTCTTAGGATTATCAGCTCCATTTTGAAAGAGCTACGCTCGCTATAACTTTTCTCTTTCTAGGCCAACATCTGGCGTGGTGCCTGAAAACCAAAGAAACCATGAAGGCAAGCTCCTTGGTTCTCCCTTGTATCTCAAAACTCTTCTTGACTTGCTGGTTCCAACATCTCATCTCATAACATCAAGCAAATAATCAACGTTAACTAAAATCCTAGAAGTTTTGACCTGCTCTCATTACAAAATCACAATCACGCTTAAATTAAGGCATGAAAAGCACCAAAAAAAGCATGAACACCAGCCGATAAATAGTTTTTTTTCTAATTCGAAAAAAAAAAAAAAGAATTTGGAGGTGGCTAATTCGTACGTGTGAGGTAATTCTCAGACCCCATTTCCATTTTCACAGTGTGACCCACGTCGTACCCCAACACATTAGTTTAGCCGATTCTATATACATAATAAACTTAGAAAAAATTCCTAGACAATGGAGGAACCAACAAAAACTGCTTCCATATATTTCCATCCAAGATTCAAGATTACCTCATAAAATAAAATACATTACAATTCCAGTATTCAATACATACCAAATGTATGCAAAAGACTCCCACTTGAGACTTTGTTTAAGAAAGACTGAAGCCAAAGGACTACAAAGGCAGAGGCAGAGAATGGGTTTAGATTCGGACACGGTCTTCAAAACAAATTATGAATCTTTCATGATGTGGTAGATGACACATTAAGTTTCATAATTAATACGTACAAGCATTGAGGATTTGTTTTCAACATCTTAATTAATTGAAAGGAAAAGACACTCATGAAAGATGATGATAATTAAAAAGAACTAATTGAAAGGAAAAACACTAATTAGTTCCAAATAAAGAAAGCTAAAATAATAAAGTACGTACTAGTTAGTTCCAAATTTTGCAAACATCTTAATTTGGAACATTTTAATTCGTCCAAAGGAAAAGACATAATTAAAACAGATGACTAGAAAGTCTAAAATAAAAAAACAACACTAATCAAGTACTAATTAGTTCCAAATTTAGCAAAGTCTCATCCCTCATCGATGATGGATTGCGTCTTCTCAGCTTCACGATAAAAGGCTTGGCCTTCTTCCAGGAGCTTCTTCCACTCTTCTTCAAGTTTGACAGCTTGATCGAACGTTCGTTCACAACCGCTCAGTACGGCTTGTTCGAACACTTCTTCACATTTTTTTTTCCTAGCGGATAAACGCATGGCAGCATCTCCATTGGAGTGAAATCTCACCACGTCGGTGTCATATGGCCCGCCCTTGAGTTTGCTGTGGAGACGGACGATTGATTCGTTGGTGACCCCGGCTATGTAACGACAAACGGTCAAAGAAGCGACGATCTTTTTCATGTTGAGAGAGAAGAGTAAGACCTGAAGAGTAAGAGTGTGAGTGAGTAAAATCGAGAGTAAGAAAATTTGATTTGTATAAATTACGATCGTAATCTCAACATAACAAACGCTTTGTAGCAGTCTCATCATCAGAAAGACATTTCAATGGATGAAGTTGATCAATATGATTGTCAAACATAGTGGCAGGGACACAAATTCTAGACAAACACAAAGCTAGAATTTGGAAATTTAAACAGAGCATAATCATCATTAGAACACTTAATTAAGAAAAGAAAAGAAAAACAACTAAGTGTCGTTGTTTGATGGTGGCGTCGTTGAGGTGCAATAGCCACCGTTAAACAGCAATGACTATTACAATCTTAAAAAGATTCATATCATTGCCTTTTCCAGAATCTCCATGAATTTTTGTTGTTCTTCCAAAATCTTGATGGATCTCGCATTACACTAATTTTCTATTGAGAATTTTATTTTGTGCAAAATCAGTCCATTCTCATGAGCAAAGTAAACTCAACTTCGAATATTAAACATAGAGATGAACATCTAAACATGTGCAGTTTAGCACTTGCAATTTATGGTTTTGTATAGTTTAATTTGTGGGAAAAATAATGTATATTCGAACAAAAGAATTTCTGTACACATAAAACACAAGTTAAAGAGAGAGTCTTATATTTACTTTCAAAGTAATAGCATCTCCATCTAATACTATAAAGAGGGGTTCTCAAACGAAATACTTTAGACACTCTCTCTCCTTTTTTAAGAACCTCTCTAATACTTAATAATTATTTTGAGAACATTTCTAATACTTTAGAAGATAGTCTAACACTTCATCAATTTTAACATGTTATCTTTTTAATTTTTCACGTTTTTCCGTTTTCTAGTCTAATTAGCCTAATTAACTTTTTTCTAACCTAATTCATTAAAATCAAAATAGTTTTACCTATCTCGAAAACTGATCCCTCGCGGTCCACTACCTCTTTTCTTTTAACTTTCCAAGAAAAAAAAATTTAACTTCCTTAAAAAATAAATATTTGTCTATTTTTGCAATATCCCTTTTCATTGGTTGACAAAAAAAAATGATGTATTTAACAAAATGATTTGCCCCTATGCTAGTAATATATAGGTTCATTTTTATGATTCCTTAATAGTAGTAATATATTGGATAATTAGCATGTATAATATTCTATGTATTAATAATTAGGAATCTAACACTCCTAAATTAATAATTAGGTATCTAACATAATATGACAATTCTACCCTTATTCCAATTAACTTACTTTCTCTAAGTTTTACCTTTTATTAATTGTAAAGCTTTTTACATTAAAAGAAAATTAAAACCCTAATCTCTAATCTATAATTTTCTCTCTGCCGTCATCTTCCTCCTTCTCCTCCCCCACGTGTCTTTCTTCTTCTTCTTCTTCATCTTCTTTTTTCTTCATACCTTCTTCTTGTTGTTAAATCGATCTCATCATCATAATAATCATCATCTTCTTCTTCTTTATCTTTTTCTTATTCTTTTTTTTTCTTCTCTTCTACTCATCATCATCATCTTCTTCTTCTCCTCTTTTCTTATATTCAATTTTTTCATTACCTGCTTCGTCGATCTCTAATGGTTTAGGGTTTCTTCGTCGGTCCAATTTTTTCATTACCTGCTTCTTCACATACATTTAACACATGGATAGTTAGCTATAAGATCTACGTAGTTAACTATATCTACACAATACCCAGTAATAGTCAACTATACTCAACACAAATATAGTTAGCTATAAGACCTACGTATTTAACTATATCTATACAATACCCAGCAATAGTCAACTATACTTAACACATGGATAGTTAACTATAAGACTTACGTAGTTAACTATATATAATATATGCCAGTATAGTTGACTACTAAATATAATATATACCAGTATAGTTGACTACTATAATATATCTGTATAGTTGACTACTATAATCTGAATGAAGATACAAAAATCTTCAATCAAGCTCATTCAGGATTTCTTGATGAACTACCCAGAATTAAAAAAAAACATCAATTAAGCTAATTAATGTCCCCTATTGAATACACGATCATGGTGAATATACTGCCTCCTTATTTTTTTACCCACTTTCCTTTTTAAATTTTTGCAGGGCAAAACCGTCAACTTTTTAATTCTCACTGCTATTTACCTAAATTTGATTAGCCTTATGTTAGTTACCTAATTATCTTAGCCTAAACTGATATTAAGCTAATTAACCCTAATATATTCTCTTTGTTCCAAAATATAAGTTGTTTTAGCTAAAAATACGGATATTAATAAACTACTTTTCTACTAAAAAGTATCATTTATTATATTTAATAAAAATAATTTGACCAATCATATATAAAACTTTAAAATACTAGTGGTCATACAATATTCAATAAAGTTAAAAAATACCTAGGATTGTCAAAACAACTTATATTTTGAAACAAAAAAAAACTTTCAAAACAACTTATATTTTGAAACAGTGGGAGTATTAGACAACAATTTATTTTTTGTGAGAACTTTGATATCAAAAGTTGGTTAGGATTCTTTGATAGTACAATATCCAAGTCTCTTATTGACTTCTCTCTTTCTAATAGTGACCTATATTTACAAACGTAATTTCATGTTATAAATTGTAATGTATCTCCAGTAAATGTTTACTGAATTTTGTTTCTTTACTATGAATAAAAAAATAATGTGGAGATTTGTAAACTGAATTTCAGAATGTATCATCCGTTGTTCGTCTGTCTCTGTCATTGTTCTCTCAGTCTTTATACTATTTATTTAAAAATAACAAAACTAATTGGGCTTTCAATCAAAATTCAACTCATTTTTCAAGTGAATCTTACTACGCTACGAGACGGTTCATTTTGTCATGCTTCCAAGATTCATGCTTCTATGCAGTAAAAAGATTGAAACACAATGTTCTCTGCCTCGGATTCACGCAATTTTAACCCTAGTCATATTCAATATTCACTAATCACCAGTTTGATCTTGTCTTGATGGGTCAATAGACGAATCTAGGTGACTGCTCACGAAGGCGTTTTGAAGTAACTCTTGTTATGTATTGGGGTGATCGATCATTTGTTCACGTATATCACTAACTTATTTTCTCATGTTTTTTTGTTTAACATGAATTATTATAGTCGAACCAATTCAACCTGTCTGATTTTAAACCAATACAAAAAAAAATATGTATCACTAAAAATATCAAAACATGATGAGCTATTTTCAATTAGAAAATTAACATAGTATTTTACAAAAAAAAAATCCCAAAAATAATTCGCATTTGAGTCTTCAATACTTTGGAAAGTAAATATAAAATACTCCTAAAAAAACTTAAATGGACAAAGACAAGAGAAATATGGATTAAAAAAGAGATGGAGTTAGAGATATTTCAAATCCAAAGCTGAATCCTGATTGGCTAATCCCAACATCTCACTCTCTATCTATTATCCCCTCTCTGATTCTTCCTCCTCTCTTCTCATCCACAAAACACTAACATAAAAGTCAAACTCCCTTGAGACCAATACTTCACCAAATAGCAAAGCAGAAGAAGAAGAAAGAACACAGAGAAAAAAAACGCTCAGTCCGAGAGAGAAGAATGGCATCAACATTCACGAGCTCAAGCAGTGTTCTGAGCCCAACAACATTCCTTGGCCAGACTAAAGGCTCAAGCTTTAACCCTCTTCGTGATGTTGTCTCTCTCGGATCTCCCAAATACACTATGGTCTGTTTCTTTTCTCTTTTCTTGTCTTAAATCTCATTTTAAAGGTTTCATCTTTCTTCTTGGGTTTGTTTGTGTCTGATTTTCAATTTGACATGTGAAGGGAAATGATCTTTGGTACGGACCAGACAGAGTGAAGTATCTAGGACCATTCTCCGTCCAAACTCCGTCTTACCTCACCGGAGAATTTCCCGGTGACTATGGTTGGGACACCGCCGGTTTATCCGCAGACCCTGAAGCCTTTGCCAAAAACAGAGCTCTTGAGGTGATCCATGGGAGATGGGCAATGTTGGGAGCATTTGGTTGCATAACCCCTGAAGTTCTTCAGAAATGGGTCCGTGTGGAGTTCAAAGAACCGGTCTGGTTCAAAGCCGGTTCACAAATCTTCTCCGAAGGTGGTTTGGACTACTTAGGCAACCCAAACCTAGTCCACGCCCAAAGCATTTTGGCTGTCCTTGGCTTCCAAGTTGTCCTAATGGGATTAGTTGAAGGTTTCCGCATCAACGGTCTTGATGGTGTTGGCGAAGGCAACGACTTGTACCCGGGCGGGCAATACTTTGACCCGCTTGGTCTCGCAGATGATCCGGTTACTTTTGCTGAGCTCAAGGTGAAAGAGATCAAGAATGGAAGATTGGCTATGTTCTCAATGTTTGGCTTCTTTGTTCAAGCCATCGTTACCGGAAAAGGTCCTTTGGAGAACCTCCTTGACCATCTCGATAACCCAGTCGCTAACAATGCGTGGGCTTTCGCAACAAAGTTTGCACCTGGAGCTTGATTCTCTTAGTTCTTGATCTTTGTAATGATATGACCATAAATCTTTCTTTGTTCCTTTCAAGTTACAATCTCTACTTTGCTATACACAGAGGTTCCAAAATTACATGCTCACTTTCTCAGCTGAATCTACAATGATCAATCTAACATTCTTGGATCGTGATACTAATAAAAACCTAAGTGAGATTACACAGACTACTAATAAATTTCTAGCCTCGTTTGCCCCACCATTTCCGGTGACGACCTTTATCACCGTCTACTCTATGAAGTCTTGCTTTAGTTTCTCTCAATCTAGCTTTGTAATCCTTCTTCCATGTCTCAAATCTTAGCTTCAATCTCCTGAATTCATCTTCTGGGTGTTGTTGTTGCTGCCCATTTGGAGTTGCCTGCGGTCCAAGCTTCACCTCCACAATAGCTCTCGCATCTTCGTCAAAATTGAGTCTCCTTTGATCAAACTCTCTTGCGAGATGATTCACCGCATTTAAGCTTCCATTAAGCTCCCTGATTCTGAGTTCCGGAGTGTTTCCGTTAGTGAACTTAGTAGTGGGAGTTCTAACTCCTGGAGTTCCAGTAGACATTGTGTCCTCTGAGTCATAACCAAAAGGTGATATCGATGTGTCCTGTCTTCCTCCAGCTTGACCTGTAATGTTCTCTGCAGCTAGACTCTTTCGAGCAGCCGCAAGACTCATCTGCATAAGGCAAACCCCAAAATTGGAGAATTCAGTGAGCTTTTGTGTGTGATGTTGCAGTGAGTGAAACGGACTTCCATAATCAGTAAAAATATTCAACCTGCAACGACGACATTTGCTTTTGCCATGTTTCCTCCATTGACTTCATCTTTATTTCGTACTCTGACCATCTCTCCTCAAATTGTCTCAACTGCTCTCTCAATGCTGTGTTTTCCTCTTCCTTCTGAACCAAAGCCGCTTCAGATTTCAAAACCCGCTTTTGGAGATCAGACATAGTTGATGGCTGAACTTGGAACTGATCCAGCAAAAGATCCTAAACCGCAAACAAAAGAAAGTTGTAGTGTGATAATGTTGGTTCTGAAGTGGACAATCTTTCTTATTGACAGTAGTAAGTATAGTACCTTGTCTTCTGAAGTCCTCCTGCCAGCTTTTCTCTTTGATTTTGTTGTCAGATTGAGAAATTCTTTCTGTCTTTGCATACTGCTGTATCGTTTTCGAGCCAACCATCCACGAACCGCTACAAAAGAGAAAGATGATGATAAATCTTTAAAGCCTTATCCAGTGCTTGATAACCAAAATCTTCAATATACCAAGGAAGATAAGTGTGATTTACCTGATTGCAAGTGTATGACTGCAGTCAACTCTCCTGTGCTTGGTTCTGAAACAGACTCTGCATGGCTCTTTGCTTCAATGTCAAAAATTCTTCGTGCATTTTGACCTCGAACATATGATTGAAGTACCAATGCTCCTTTTCTCATATTTTGGAAGTATTCACGACATGAGTGACCACGGAAATACTTTTGTAATCCCACTATGCCTTGAAGAACTTTTTTTCTTCTATCTTCAAAGATTCCAATCTATAAAAAATTTGAAAATAAGGGCATAAGAATTTTATAGATAAGATCCGGAAACAGCTTTTATACCTTTGCGTAAAGAATAACTTACTTGCCCAGTCCGGAGGTACAATTTTGTATAACCAACTTGATACATTTCAGGATGAACGTCGTACTGTTTCAGAACAGCGATTGATACGCTAAGAGGATTCTGAGAGACCGTTTTGTCTGATAATAGGAATCCATATCTTCCTGCAAAGTCTTGATGTGTCAAACGAGTAGGATATCCGGATCTTGATATTCTAACAACCTCCAACACACCACAACATCTAAGCTGTTGTAGGACAAGATCCTCTTCATAAACTCTTGGAAGCTGCTTCGAATTTGGTTTTATGCATCGAATGAAGTGAGGACTTGTGTTCTCCAAGGTGTTCATCAACGTGAAAAGTTGACCCTGTTAGAGTTAAACATGAGGGATGCAATGTGAGTTGAGGAAGATTGCAACTGAAACCAAAACTGCAGAATTCTCGAGCCTCTTTACCTTAAACTTCGTCCCAACAGTTTGGTTTGCGGAGTCCGATAACATAAGCGGCTTCTGAGATTTGTCTCGCATTTTAGTAGAAAACAGTTTCAGTAACTGGCAGTTGCATGATGATAAAAGATGGATAAGATCAGCAGGTAACGGATCTCTGTTCTTTTCCAAAAAACCATTTGTATCATAGAGAACCTGTAAAATAACATCATTTGAAAAAAAACAAAAAAACCTATATAAGTACAAGAAAATATGCACATAATCAGATATATATAACATGTACTCAGTATGCAAAGTCTAATTGTTGAGCTAAGGGTATCATCTGACCTCTCCAGCATAATGATTAACTCTAAAAGCTCGACCTCTCTCTCCTTTGAAGCAAGAGTTGGTCTTCAAGTGCTGCTTGAGCTTGTTGGCAAAGGTCAAATCAGTTGCTTTCGGAAAATTTGATTCCTCGTCTAGCAGAGATAACAAACCAATGGGCTTCTACACAAGCGACCATATGCAAGAGATTACTTTTAAAAATATTTTCATAGGTTAGAGCAATCAATACACATCCCTTTACTTAGAGCCATAAATTACCTTCTCAATTAGATCTAAGCATTCTTGATTGTCTTCGAATTCAACCTTAGTCCAATCAATTCCATCTTCTTCATATTCCTGGATAGAGATGATACTTTCAAATGTTTAATGGAACACGTAAAACAGTAAGCACAAATCTTCAGATCATTTAATCCAAAAGAAAAATCACCTCTTGTTCAAGTTTAAATAAATGCCGGTTGAAGTGTTGCTGCAATCTTTCATTTGCATAGTTTATACAGAATTGTTCAAAGCTATTATTCTGAAACCAAGGAGAAACAAATTTTCATCGCAGAATTAAAAAGAATAGAGATTAGTACAAAATCTAGAGCATACATAGGTAATACTAACCTTAAATGATTCAAACCCGTATATATCAAGGATGCTTATAGATCTCCCTGTACGTGATTTACCGACTTCCAGTGCAATGTTTATTTGCTCAACAAGCCAAGCGAAAAGGCTTGCATAAATAAATTTTGCTATTCCATCCCTCATGTCAGTTGCCTGCAAGTAATAATGGTACATAAAAAAACTCATACATCACCTTATGATCGATGTATATGGTAACAAATAACAAGACTGATGACTAATAAACATTACCTGCCGCAATGTCAGTCTTTTAGCAATACAATCCGTACCAGCTTGAAGTTTACGAGTAGACAAAACCACCATAAGCTCTTCTGAGTTGCAGCCCATTAACATAGCAGCATTGGTAACAGCTGTAAGAAATACAGCCAAATGGTAAGCAAGCATCACCACGTTACAGGTTTTCGATGAATTAAGAAAGTAGATTTCTACCTTCGTCTGCTACCACCTCCACATAATTTTCATTGTCAGTAACTCGGAAAGATACATTTCCTAGCCACAACACTGCCGCAAGCAATGCAAATGCACGTTCTTGATGCTCTTTAGGGATTTGAACAATGTCAAAAGCTTCCTACAGAATCAGAGAAATGTATGTGAGAAAAAAAAAAAAAAAGGAAATAACAAAAAGAAAACACAATGGAAACACAACCAAGCGAAGAATATAGACAAACAAAATTACCAGTAGTTTGTGAAATTTCTGAGCATCATCAACACCAGCGATCATCAAGCAATCACTCTGGTTCAGGTAGGTATACTCACTTGCTGTTTTAAGTTTTAACCTCTCTGCAAATTACATCAATTGAAATAAGATTTTAGACAAAGGACAAATTAAGCAGTCTTTGCTGTCTGACTGTGTTCTACTTCAACCAGGCACTTCAAACGAAAGTTATATGCACCCAAATTGTAAAGAAAACAATATAAAATATTGGAAATTACAGTTTGAAATGTTACCTTTAAGTATTGGTGAAGCACCTGCACACAACTCGTAAAATATATGGTAGGATCTTTCACCGTTGAACAGCTGAACCACTCTTGACTGGTCAAAGGAGACTACCAATTAGTCACCAACGGCTAAGTAGTGAAAGTCAGAAGAAAAAGCTTCTCAACGGAAACAATATTACCTTCTCTAGCAAAACTGTGGGCATTCAGCAAGAGTAGTTATGCAAAACATAGGAAAACAGACAACAGAAACAAGTGAGCTCCAAATCCAAACAACATGACAAACAATCATATGGATGCTCAAATCATACTCACAAGTTTCAAGTTTGGCTCCGCATATCTTTCCCATTGGGCTAAAATGAATTTCTATGAGTTTACCCTGCACCAGTTAAGATATACTGTTTAATTAAAAGCACTTAACGAAACAGTGAAGGGAAAAAATTGAACGAAAAAGCTTGTACAAACAACTCACAAATCGGCTAGAGTTAGCATTTCTTGATGTTTTAGCATTCCCAAAAGCTTCGAGTATGCAGGTTGTCTTCAGGATTTCATACTCCACCCCACAGCTACCTCCACCAAGAGCTGCCAAATACTGCATTGCAAATTTTGCAGTCTCAGTTTTCCCAGCTCCACTTTCTCCACTGCAGAACAATAATAATCATATCGTTGTTGACGTTAATATCAGAGAATCACATCCGTGACAAATCAATGTAAATGCACCTAGAAGTCTACAAACTTCAGACTGCAAAGACTCATACCTTATAATGATAGACTGGTTCTTCTCTTCTGCATGTAGAAAGGTTCAAAATGTAAGTGCCAGATACTCACTGGAAGACCGATAAGAATTTCCCGAATCATGGAAATACAAAAAGTGTGAATATTAATGCATTCCCTCACCTCTCATCATCTCATCATAAGCTGCATCTGCAACAGCATAAACATGAGGAGCATCCACAGCCTTCTTCTGATAAGCTGAGATGAAATCATTTCCATAAATGTCGACGTTCTTGAACGGATTGATCGCAATCAATACTGGTCCTGCTTTACTCTATAAAAAAGAGAAACATAAAAGTTAGTTAAGTAACTAGGCAAAAACAGTGAGACACTAATCGAAAGAGTTGCAGAAGACTCACATATATCACGTCTTGCGTATATCTGACACGAAGGTTATAAAGAACAGATGGTTCATTTAAATAGCTAAGCTGTATAAGGTCTTCAACACCTTCTAAAATATCTGGGTTTGCAGGAAAAAGCTCTTCAGTAGAGACTTTCACAACCTTTGATAGCAACAAAACAACCGAAATCTGTTGGTCAGACCGCAGAAACCATTCAATATCATCAGATGGAAAGTTCAACAATTTTTTAGAAACTTACATTTGCAGTGGACAACATAACGAGCGATGTATCCGCGGAAGTAGACTGTATCTTCCCCAGTTGCCACTGCCCATTAGCAATCCGACACCAAACTCGAAGTTTCTGAAGATAAATTAAAACACACACAGTAAACGAAAGTTCCCAAGAATTGTGTCCTTCATGTAATCGAAGAAAACAAAAACAAAGTTCTAGATCTCCCCTGACAAAATATTCCAATATCCATGTCTGTTCAATCTAATAAGCCTCTTTAATCTTCATTCACTATCTCCCATAAAAACACTCCAAAAATAAGACTTTTCTTACCACACCAAGTTCCCCCTAATAGAATCATTCCAAGGAACTCTCTAAACTTTCCACCCCTAACACTAATTCAACCTTAGAGATAGCATTTTCACTAAAGAAGAAAGGAAACAAAGAGTGACCAAGAGACTTTGACTGAATTTACCTTCTTGATGAAGTACTCAACGTTATCATTCCACTCAGGTTTATGCTCCTCCACCAAACTAACCTTAGCAGTACTAGTCCTCACACCTTCCTCCTCCTTCTCTGCTCCGTACGGAGACACAGAGCTATGACCAGTCCTCATTTTCTTGCTTCCGAAACTATTCCTCTTAACTCCCAAATCCTTCTCTTTCCTCTTCCCTTCCTCTTTCCTTTCCGGTTCAGTTTCCGCCTCAGGCGTAGAACCAACACTCCCGTTCTGATCTTCCATAACACTACAAACATTAAACTTAGCCGGAAGCGACCTCCGAGCCGAAGGTAGACGAGCCCTGGAATTAGGCCGAGAAGGAAGCGCCGGTGGCATATCTCTAGGCAGATCACACTCATCTTTCTGACGAAGAGACTCAAGCATCTCCTCAAGCGAGCTTTTCGCTAGTGTGTTCGGCGACGCCGATAACATCATTTCTCCAATCACAAACACAAAACTCCACACAAACCCAACACCAGAAAAATTAGAAATCCCCCTTTGTCTTAATCGATAAGCATTTCACCAAATCCAACCTCCATAAACCCTAATTTCTCGAATCGTGCGGTGAACGAGAAACGTCGAACAATCCACGCCTCCTCGTTAACCATGCATACTTCCTCGAAACAAGAAAGTTTCTTGGGAAAAACCCTACACAAACACAAAACAAATCAGAAATTTAGCGACGAACATTTGTAAACGCAAACAAAATTTTGAACCCATTTCAAGCGAAGGATTCGAAAATTCTGACTAACGGGAAATCAACAAAACCTGGTCTTTGTCCAAAAAGAAAGAGAGAGAGAGAGCGAAACTTACGAGGTCAATGAGAAGGGACAAAGACAGAGAGTTCTCAGGTTAGTTTGTTAGAGGAGAAACAGGAGAAAGAAAGAAAGACAGATTGATTTCCTGAGAAAATTTAAAACCCTGACATTTTCTTCCTTACGAGAAATTGAGGATTTTTTTTTTCTCTCCTCAAAGGATGCAACTTTTGCTTTTTTGTTGTTTGAAAAGAAGAAGAAAGATGGAAAAAGAGTAATGAATAATCGTCTCTGTTCTTCTTCCCCTCTTTCTCTTCGACCAACAACAAAAAAAAAAAAAATTCAAATGTTTGGTTTTTTTTTTTTTTAAATTGTTCAGACAAGAAAAGGGTCCGAATCTGAATTATACTGATGACTCAAAAATATATAAATGATATATCTGCTCAAAAATAATAACGTTGATCACATCTGCATCATAAACGCTCATTTGAATGTGCCCCTGTATTTTGACAAAATTACCATTAAGGTACTCTTTGATCACACTGTACATCATAAACGCTCTTTTTACCATACGAATTCCTTTTTGATAATCATCTAAAAATCTCCAATTATTAACTGTATAGGAAGTAAATAGTAGTCACCTAAAAAAAAAATATATATATATATATATATAATATAACATAAAATAATCCGTGAAAAGCTAGCAAATTTCTCGAATAATTACTTTCACCTCATTTTTCAATTTCAAAATTATGTAAAAATAAAATTAATAGATGACTAAACAAAAATATTAGTATATGATATAAAATTTATCAGATCATACTTTGAATTTTAAATTTTCATTTGTTATTACCAATAAATAAAATTATCAATATGTATTAGATGATAATTTAATAATGTAAAAAATAGAGATTACTTGGAAATTTTATTAGATTTGTAGTTTAGTACAAAAATTAATTCATTTCTCTTTTCTTCCATTGTTCCTCTATAGATGGATAATACAATTATCCATTGTAGACAAAAACATCCACCTATTAGTTTTTTTTTGTTGAACAACTAATAGTTAAATAAGGTGATTTGTTAAAAAAAAAAAAAAACAATGGACTTGTTTTTAAAACACTAATCCTCTAAATGTCTTGATGACCATAAAAAAACTCATAATAGTACTTAAGCTATTTATTTATTTTATAATAGTACTCTACTAAATTAACGCAAGAAATCATGAACTATGTTTTAAGAAAACAAAAACGTCTACTTAATTTATTTAGTTTTAAAAAGTGGTTATTTCATTATTTTCATCTTTAAAGTTCAAACTAATAAGTCTGTCTAAATGGTATTTAAAAATGGAACAAATGTACTAATTTAGTGAACATGAACAGACGTTGCAACGGAGATTTTAATATTAAAATATAAAAACACAAATGACAAAAGTCTAAAGTATTTGTCGTAGAACGTGACACGTTGGAGGGAAAGAATGGTTGTTAAGGCTTTGATTGATACAATCTGACGATAATACCCCTCAATCAAGGCGCTCACGTTAGCGAACTCTTCAATGCTCAACTCCAACTACCCTTTCGACTCTTCTCAGCAAAACTAACTAACCCCTTTCCTTGTCAAAACTAATTAGTAGCAAAATAATGTTATTAATTTTCGAAACATCATCGTTTTCAACTTTTTTTTTTATTTCAATCATATTTTATCCAAATACATAAGTATTTGGAAATCAACAGGGAACCGAAAAATTAATAAAAAAACACTACATTCCTTTGTCGGGTATGTCGAGCTAGTAGGTCAGCCCGCACATTCATCTCTCTTGAACAATTCTTGAGGGTAAAGTCTGGAAAAAACATCCAGAGTAACATAAATTCTTCCAACTCTGTCTTGAAACGCGATCACTTCTCCTGCTCCAACACCATAGTAGCTAACTCTTGGGAATCGGTGGTGAACAGGGTATAATGTCTATTTTTTCTTCCTTAAGCTTGATAATACCCATAACAAACTCTGGAGCTCTGTGTGTATTGGGGACATGCGACGTCAGAGAGCTCTGTGTGTATTGGGGACATGCGACGCCAGAGAGCACTGAACTTAATGAGATCAATATCTCCATCCTGCAATTGTAAGGTCCAGTCAATCCCACTCGTGGGATCTCCATCTTTCCATGAGACATCGATAAAGCATGTAAACGTGGCATGAGGCAGAACAGGGTTTGTGTGCGGAAGGTGTCGCGGTTTCTCCTGATCTTCGGTTACGTTTGCTAAAAATCAAACTGTGGCTTCTTTCTTGGCAAGATCTAGAATATCCTGTGGCGAACGGTCATAGTTATTGTACACCTTATCATTACGTGCTTTCTATAAATACCTGCCTATCCAAGAGTATGCTTTGATGGACTCCTCAAACTCTCTCCTATAGAATATCCGAGATAGTAGAAAATCCATATTATTTCATACTCTATCGTTAGTTTTATTCACTTCAAACAAATGAAATAATATTTCAACAATAAAAAAAGTGATGCTGAAACATATCATTAGTATATAACCAATAATGATTCCCACAGTAATTCTATAGATATATATATGTTTGAATTTCATGGTTTGAAAATATATCACTCTCACAGTCTCACTATACCAATCTTTCTTCAAAATATAACTGCCCTATTGTTTTTTACTTGGACGACCGAATAAAGACCGTCACTTTCAACCTTACGAATACACAAATATTTAAAATTGAAGTTTATTGTGGAAATATACTTTTTGTCAACAATATATTGTATATAGTTTTAATATAAAATGAAAAAACAAAAAGTAAACGTGGGTTCCGCTAATCTAGCAAATAAAAGAGCACTTAGCCTTAAAGGTAAGAGCGAGTCAACAATCCGGCTAAACAAAAGTTTAAGACCCATCCACAACAATCATGCACAAATTAATATTGGCTTCAAAAAATTGTTTTTCACTAATTCGTCACCCTTAGAATTTGATCATGCCACGAATTGTTATATATCTTATTATATAAAAGAATATACATGAGAATACGATACGTAAAATAAAATTATAATTCACCAGATTACAATACATTTAATTGTTAATTTAGATTGTAACAAGTATCAATATTACCAAAAATAAAAAAAAAAAGAAATCTATATTCTTAAACAAGGATTATAGAACAAATAACAAAAAAACGTCATACTAAACAATAGATAATATTTCTATATTGTCATATTACAAAATACATTCTTTCATTTCAAATTATCTAAATTTTCAACAACAAAACAAATCTTTTATTGAATTTTTCAACCAAAAAAAAATGTCATATTGAAAGTATCATTTGGCTAATATAATAAAAAAAATTTAGTATAAAATAAATATAATAAATTGACGCTTTAATAAAATATAATGAGAAAATAAATATTAGATATTTATGGGGGTTGTAATTAGAATCTAATTACATATGTCAAAAATTATAGGAGTTATCAATTTGAAAATCAAAAATATTTATCGCAATGCATTTTTATATGAACTTGACATGTAAGTAAAATTATAACTCACGAAATTGCAACATGTATCTAATATTTATCAGATGATGACATATGTGTTAACACTTAAAATTAATTAAGAAAAATTAAAATTTAAAATGGAAAACTAACCAAATAATTGTCAAGTTACTAATCAAATAGTAAAAAATAAAATTTCTGATAATTCATATTAATTAAGAAACAAAATAAAGATGGAATATGTAGAGGACATAAACCATAAAAAAAATACATATAGAATAAAAATATCAATTAAAATAAATAAAAAGACGAATAATAAACAAAAGTAAGTATATAAATTGGGAAAAAAAGTTAGGAAGATTATAGAAACATCAATTTAAAAGTTTAATATATATTTAATTATATATACACAACTATGCACACAAAAAAATTATAAACATACTTATTTTATCAATATATAGTTATAGAATATTATAAAGAAAATTGGAATCTTCGACGTATGACGTCATTGGTATTTTTCAGTGTTAGAAACAAAAAAATTGTATATATTGACAATTTATATAAGTTAAAAAATAATAATATTATATTTAATATTAAAATAATAGTGTACAAAGTTTGACAAGTATAAACTTCTATGAGAAATAATACGACCACATAATGAAATACAATTATTAATCATGTAATTATGTGATAGTTCACAACATTACTTATAGTTTTTATGAGGTTACTAACATAAAATTTACTATTTTCTGATTTAACTATATAATATTTTAATTATTTTTGTGTTTCTATCATATAATTCATAAAAATTAGAACAAAAATAGATATTTTCTTTCTTATTAAGAATATGATTTAAATTTTGATTATATATACTTCTGGATTTGCATGATATTAATTATGACATAATAATTATGATATAAATTGACATTTACTGATTTCAAAATCTATGTTTAAATAGAACGTGGATCCTAATCTAGTTTATATATATTACTAGGGAAAGTCCACGCGTTGCGCGGAACAACTATTTAGATGATTTTGAAAACTATTTTAATATTATATATATAAACTAACATTGATATACTTAAATGATGTTTAAGATTTATGCTCACAATTTCTATTTATACAAATTCAAACATCAGTTTTAAATACTTAATATGAATATGAACCATGATGATATATATAAAAAATTTCATTTGAAGAATATATATTTTCAATTTTGTTCTAGAATTCAGCGTATTCTTTTGGAATCTTTTTGTTATAGTCCGTGTCCCCTATTATAAAAAAAAATGTTGAGTCCACACGTGATCGAAAAGATAAAACTTATAGAGTGAAATATGCAGTAATTTATAGATGTTACATGTAAGAAGTTAATGAAATTTAAATGATTTTGAAATTTATTGATCACATATTTGTTTTACATAATTTGATTTTTATATTATCTAAATTTATATAGCTTCTACAATTTTTTTAACAAAACGATAGTTTTTTTATATAAATTTATTTTTTATTCATGTCTTTATGAGTATTTGCATAAAAACACTCTATATAAAAATCAAGATCTTATGTGACATAAAAATATTTTTAGTTTTTCATAACTATTTTTTATCTTATCAATAAATGAAGTTTATAACAATTTTTTTTAAATGCATTTTCTAATATTAGTTGTATAGAGAAACAATCTAGTACAAAATTGTCAATGGTGTGTCAAGATGAGTTAAGTTTGGCCTAAACTTACAAAAATGTTGTATAAATTATTGATATTTAATACCATACGTTACAAAACGTTTATATATAAGGTTTTCTTTCCCTGAAGATGTTTTCTTAGGTTTTAAAAAGTGTATTTATTGGACTGTTTTTTTTTAATTACATAGTTAATTTGATCTTACAATATAATAAAAATAGAGATTAAAAAGTAAAAATAATTCCAAACTATTTTATGTGAATTATTTTAAAGTATATAAATTTTCTCGTGTTATCAAAATATTGATATACAAAACATGGTAGAAAATTATATAATGACATTATGCCATGTCACCAATACAAAAAAAAACATCAGCACCTCTTATATACTTTTTTAATTAGTTTATTATAGAATAATTTAATTTGTATAAGATATACTTTTAATATACTTGATCACAAAAAAACAAAACAACAAAAAAAAAAGTTAAAAATATATATTTTTTAAATATGATAGTTTTTCGGAAGTTCTAATTAAGAAATTTATAAAGAATTTAAAAAGAGATATTGAAAAAAAAATTATCTATTAGAATATGATTTATATACTTTAAATTAATTTATGAAGATAATTTGATGTTAATTTAATGTTTAGTTTTAGTTAATATATTGATATCACTTTTTTATTTTAAAGAATCAATGCAAAAATTTTAAAATCTAGAGGGACAAATGTCAAAATTAAGTAAAAATAAGGTATTAAAAATAAAAAATTGTTAACACCAAAAGTAACAAGTGTCAGCCTCTCAAAGCTTCACTTAAAGGAAACCTTAAAATATTATATTAGCTTCTACAATTTTTTTAACAAAATGATAGTTTTTTATATAAATTTATTTTTTATTCATGTCTTTATGAGTATTTGCATAAAAATACTCTATATAAAAATCAAGATCTTATGTGACATAAAAATATTTTTAGTTTTTTCATAACTATTTTTTATCTTATCAATAAATGAAGTTTATAACAATTTTTTTTAAATGCATTTTCTAATATTAGTTGCATAGAGAAACAATCTAGTAGAAAATTGTCAATGGTGTGTCAAGATGAGTTAAGCTTGGCCTAAACTTACAAAAATGTTGTATAAATTATTGATATTTAATACCATACGTTAGAAAACGTTTATGTATAAGGTTTTCTTTCCCTGAAGATGTTTTCTTAGGTTTTAAAAAGTGTATTTATTGGACTGTTTTTTTTAATTACATAGTTAATTTGATCTTACAATATAATAAAAATAGAGATTAAAAAGTAAAAATAATTCCAAACTATTTTATGTGAATTATTTTAAAGTATATAAATTTTCTCGTGTTATCAAAATATTGATATACAAAACATGGTAGAAAATTATATAATGACATTATGGCATGTCACCAATACAAAAAAAACATCGGCACCTCTTATATACTTTTTTAATTATTTTATTATAGAATAATTTAATTTGTATAGGATATACTTTTAATATACTTGATCACAAAAAGACAAAACAACCAAAAAAAAGTTAAAAATATATATTTTTTAAATATGATAGTTTTTCGGAAGTTCTAATTAAGAAATTTATAAAGAATTTGAAAAGAGATATTGAAAAAAAAATTATCTATTAGAATATGATTTATATACTTTTAATTAATTTATGAAGATAATTTGATGTTAATTTAATGTTTAGTTTTAGTTAATATATTGATATCACTTTTTTATTTTAAAGAATCAATGCAAAAAATTTAAAATCTAGAGGGACAAATGTCAAAATTAAGTAAAAATAAGGTATTAAAAATAAAAAATTGTTAACACCAAAAGTGACAAGTGTCAGCCTCTCAAAACTTCATTTAAAGGAAACCTTAAAATATTATATTAGATGACATATAAATCGTATATTTATTAAAGAAAGAAATGTAGATGTATAGCTTCTATATTTAAAATTAATAACTTTAGGAAAAGGAAATGGGTTGTACATGATGGGAAACAATTTAGAATCCAAAAAAAAAAAAAATGAGGGTCGCACAGAGACTATTAACATCCTCAAACAATCACAACTGTTATATTTTATAAACAATCACCATTCAAATCTTAAATCTACTGACTGATCCAATCGTTTTTTAGTACTACTATTGATACATTCTCATTAGATGTACTTTTAATTGCAAGCCACACAATTTTGGTTTTGATTTAGATTTGAGAGGTCAACTAGAGCCGACTAGAAAACCAAAAATAGAGAAATCATAGAATAATAAGAAATATGATCATTCTTTAATTAATTTGAATACACGATTCAAATAGAAAATAACAATGATTAATTAACGTTAATACTCGCCGATCTCTAGGATGTAAAAAATCCAAGCTCATTTAAAATAAAATTATCTCGGTGCTATACACTCATAAGTATTTTAGTAAGATCCCTTCATAATCATCATATGCGAAACCAAAAAAAAAGTGGACGACGTGTACCTTTTGTATGCAACTGAAAAAAGATTATGATGAGATTTTAAAAAAAAAACTAATTACAACTTTAGTTAATCGTGGTTTCGAATAGAGACAGTGTGGTTTGGGACAAGATTGGTATGGTACGAGACAAATAATAATAAATATATATATATATATATATATATTATATTATATATATATATATATGCATAAACGTAGATTTTTGTTAACTACACATATATAAATATAGATCTTATTATAAATATATATATATATATATGCATAAATGTAGATTTTTGTTAGATACACATATATAAATATAGATTTTATTACTGTTTAGAGTGTAGCGGAAAAGTGTGAAATATCATTAGAAGCCTATAATTTATCTTGTGTTTAGGGGTGCGCAAAAAAACTAAACCGAACCAAATCGAATTAAACTGAACCGTAATTAAGTTTTTGGTTAGGTTTCGGTTTTATCTATAAACCTGTTTGGTTGATATTTTAAAATTGTTTTTATTTATAAACCCATTTTATCTATAAACTAAACTCGTTTTATCTATAAATCCGTTTGGTTTTATCTATAAACCCGTTTGGTTGACATTTTAAAATTGTTTTGGTTTGGTTTCAATTTAAAACCGTAAAACCGTTTGGGTTTTCGGATTTTTTAAAAATTATATAATTATTATGAGTTTAAATTTTTTTAATGAGATAGTGGTGTACTAATTAGTCAGATGCTACCTTAATCAAATTATATAGAGTCTTTACAAAGTATGTATTGATATTTTTTCTAGTCAAACAAGCTAATAATGATAATAAGAATATTTTTCTAGTTTTCTCCTTTTACGTACTAGTTTTAATAAGATTAAGTTTACAATTAATTTGATTTACACTCAGTTATTTAAAATTTTATGTTTGTTTACTTATATTTATTTTAACTTTTTGATAATTTTTGATAATTTTTTATTTTATATAAACTATTTCTTTCAAATATCATCAAAAACCGAAATAAACCGAAACTAATCCGAACTGAAATACAAACGGTTTATATATGGTTTGAGTTTTTATAAAACCGAAAAACCGAATAAACCGAACCGTAACTATACCGAAATACAAACGATATCTATATGGTTTGAGTTTTTATAAAACCGATAAACTGGAAAATCGAAAAAACAAAACCGTAACCGAATCGAAAACTGAAACGCCCACCAGTATTTGTGTTTTACAATATTGATGTAATATGAGCTGTTGATATGTTTAAACAAATCATCCCTTTTATTTAATATGTGACATTTAATTCAGAAGTGTCTTAAAAGTGGAATATTTAAATACTAGGCTACTTTCATGCTAATAGTCAAGTTCTTTAAAAAACAATGATGGGATGTGTTTGTTTAAAGGTACGTGGTTAATAATTTACATAATACTCGTGATTTTCAATGAGGCATGTACTTCTTCCTTTTGTTGCAAACCGGCATGTACTTTTGTTGTTTAGGTCGAAATACATTAAAAATCAGTTAGGTGAATGCATTCAATACTTATTCATTTCATATAATCTTCAATTGATTACATCCACCAAGTTGCTTTGTATCCGGGTCATGTTATTCATTCTAATCCCGGTATATATATATCTCTTTCTAGGTTTTCTCACCAACTCCACATACAACTCAATTGCATTTTTTATTTAGGTTAAATTTCGATTTTTTTTTAACTTTTTATTTTTTATAGGTTAACTTTTTATTTTGTCCACTCCCATTCCGCATTTAGTTTTATTTAACTCTACTTAATGCAGAGGTTTATTAGATTTAAGAGCCATAAATAATTCTCTTTTTTTGATAAACCATAAATAATACTCTTGTAATACATAATAACATGTTTAATTTTATCATGTGAATTTTGGCAGGCAACGAATCTCATCATCTACAAAAAGCGATGGACAGTCCCTCTTAACTATGTAAAAAGAAAAAAAACTACTACATATTTTTCATAGGTTTTGGAGATTTGTTTTATTTATGCCTATGATCTGTTCCGACTGAAAAAAAGAAAACACTGCAAGATTTCTCTTCATACGACAATAGACAAGTTTGTACTTTTTGTTAATTTTCCTTAGAAAAAATGTAGACATGCGATGCGATGCGATGAGTTAATTGCTTAGCATCATTGAGCATGATGGAGAGAGGGTGAGAGTAATGTCTTAATTTATTAAATTTTCTGACATATCCACAAGGGAATGTCCCCATTGACACTCATGTCTCTCTTCATGTCTATCCCAATCTTTTTGTCCTAAAGTATCTGACATTCTTCTTCTTTTTCTTGTTTTGTTGTTGTTGTGCTTGTGTTCGAAGTATGAGAGAAACATAACTCTCTATAGAGTAAAGTAAAAGAAAATTTGAAAAAGTTTTTAGCTCAATCCCTCGAATTTTAATCATTCAAGTTGAAAGTAATAAAAAAAATTCAGTCCGCTTACACTAAAAACTGATAAAAATAGTGTAAAATTTTATTCAATATTTAATTTTTCCTTTCCTTTCTTTCCCACTTCATTTTTTCCACCTTTTTACTGTGTCCTAATATCATTCACAGCCTATATGTTTTCCAAACGAGTCTACGGTGTTAAGCAAAATTTATGTGTTAATTTTAGATGCCAATGACAAATACAGACAGAATAACATTAATTATTTTTATGAAAAATGACAAATGTTTACCCAAAACATGGAAAAATTAATAATATACCCGAAACATGGAAAATTTATCTAAATCGTTCACTATCGAATGATTTGTTTATTCTACTATTTGTTATAACGTCAATCGTTTTATTGCTTTAATAAAAATTGTCAAACGCAAAACCCCAAACTGGGCACTATTTTCTGTTACTTGCAATTATTCCCACAAATTTACTTGCTACTCCCATGCTTATTTCACATACTAAAAGTTACTGAATAATTGAGTAACTTTTGTGTGGATGTATGTATACCCTCTCTCTTTCTAAATAATGATTTTTTAGAATTTGCATATAAGAAAACATATTAAATTTTAATTATAAATATATTATTTTTTGTATTAAACAATAAAATATAATTTTTGTTAATAGTAATTCAATAAAATTAATTAATATGTTTTAAAATTCACAATTCATCATAATTACTTAACTAAAATTGCATTAAAAATGTAAAACATCAATCTGTTAAAAATAATTTCTTTTTTGTAGAGTATTAATTATTTAAAAACGGAAGAAGTATATGATAGGGTTGACTCAGTGGATGTATGGAAATACGTATAAACATGTAACTTACATGCCCTAGCCTACAATAAACATTAAACGACCAAAAATAAAATCTGAAAATTATGGATTAAGTTATACGTATCATCATATAGAGATGCTCATTAAAAATATGGTATAGCTACTATACACATGCTACATGTGAGTTCAAGATTTTAGCGGTATTCCCACTTTATCTTAGTTGCTAGTTTGATTAAAAAACTACGTTTTTTTTTTTTTAAATAATGAAAAGGTGTCCGAATTTTTACCATCCGACTAATCTCTTATGATGATTGTAGCCATCGAATAGCCAATTTACTGGATTTTTTAATAGGCCTAGAACGTTATACTATCTTCGACTAACCAAATAGAGGTAAAAATGTCAAAACAAAAAATTGAATTCAAATTGAAAAATTTTACCTCGCTCCCCTGAAACTTTTTACTACTGACCACCACTACTTGATTATTTTTGATCTTTGATATAAGCAAATCGCAATTATTGAACTTTATAAAACCGAGACGATGTTTGATTAAGGAAGTAACATGTATTTGTAACGTTCCCTTTGTTAGGCTTGGACACGGATCAGTTATCCGGAAAAATACAGGATTTGTGATTCGATTTATTTTTGATGGATATCTAATTTTCTAATTTGCTTCGTTTCGAAAAATTTCAGATATCCAGATTTTTTTTGGATATTTATGGATATCCGGATCTTTACGGATATCTGTTTTAAACAAAAATAAATTAAAACACCATAAACTTTTTTTCAAAACAAAAGTTTTAATATAAAATTTAAACTAATTAATGAATAAATATATATAAAATGGGTCTAATTTTATTTGATAGAATTAAAAAAAAAGTGAAAAAATTAAAAGGTAAAAATTAAAATATATATTTATATTTAAGAAGTAGATTTCAACTAAAATCTGTATCTACCTATTTTTACTATAAATATACTTGCTAAATATATTAAAAAATAAAAAGAATGTAAATATATATTATAAATCTATCATATTATTTGTATATATAAGTAATATACGGATCGAATCGGATATTCGAATTTTTAAAATTAGTTTTTGTGATTTGTTTCAGTTTAGACGGATATTAAATTTTACTATTTGTTTCGTTTTGATTCAAAACAGATATCCGAATTTTTCGGATCGAATCAAATCGAATTTAACGGATAATTATCCTTTGTATAACTTAAATGTTGGATAAGACTTCCCCAAAATCCATACATATCTTAAAAATGTCCCCACGAATCAGTGCGACCACAACTTTTGATTTTAATACGTGCGAGTGATATAAAGTATAACCTAAAGTGGACCAAAGTGTCTTTTATAAAATTGGTTTTGTTGTAAAGTTTGGTAAAATCAGCTAAATAGAAAATGACAATCGAGTTTATGCCTTTAAATTTTCTCACTAGTCCACTCATTTCTCACTTTTTTATCACAATACTAAATTTTTGTTAAAAAAGTGTAAAAACATCTAGGCATTTTCTAGTTTTTAGATAGTAATGAGCTTATATAAATATAGGATAAGGTTCTTTAGCAAAAAAAAAATATATATATATATATAGGATAAGGCCCGTTAAGATGTACTCCATATTAGAGATGTTTTACTTTATACTGTATATATTTTGGTTCGATTTCGGGTTTGTTATTCTATTTTTGGTTTATAAACAATCTAAAATAAAAATTAATCTATTAGAGATGATTTGGTACAGTATCGATTTGGATTTCAAAATTTGGTTGAATGTATAGTTTTACATTGTTTTTTGGGCTTCAATTCAGATTTTATTTCTGTGACAAAAATAAAATAAATGAATTTACATAATATTTAATATATAGTTTTGTTCAATTCGGTTTAGATGGAATCAGATTGATTAAACATCCATAGTAATATGGGCTAAAGAAAGATTAGGGATTTCTAATTTCAAAGTTGGATTGTAAAGATTACTGGTAGAGTGGTCCTATTGGTTCAAAATATTTAGCCCACTAATAATATATATGATTAATAGAAAGAGAAAATATCTGAAGCGAGAGGACCGTTAGACGACGGACACTTATCCGATGAATCTGAGTGTGAACCGATGCATCAGCATCACCGGTGGTGGATTCTCCAGCTGCAGACTCAATCATGGTGGTGGTGAGTTCTTATCTTTATTCGATTTTTCTTTTTAATGATTTGATCGAAGATGATGTATCGTTCGCATATGTTAGTTGTGGAATTTGCGTATTTTGAAATCCGATTCTGATTTGAAATTGGGTTTCACAAATTGTTAGATTGCTACCATGAAAGGTAGTAGGAATGAGATAGTTTGTTAACTCAGGAAATTTTAAGCCATTTGTTGAGTTTGAGTTTTCTCTGTGTACTACAGAGGATAGGTGGGTTCCTGTTGCTAAGCATTGTGAGCTTCAGAGAGGGAAAAGTTTAGGGTCTGATGCTGTTTCCTTACAGAAGAAAGAGGGAAAAAGTATTAAACTTGCCATGTTTAGTGGTGGTTTAGTAGGAGGTAATGTTACTCTCTTCTCACTGTGTCCTATGGACAACTTTTTCTTTTAATGGAAGCGTGTAATTTCTTAGTATTCAATCATTCCACCGGATAAGATGAAATATGTATCTGTTAATATCTATTTACTTTTGAATTCTTGAACTCGTCTTGGATATTCTGACTGATCATTGTTCTGTGGAATGTATCCATTCTGAGAGTCTTGAGATGAGGTTGTAGTCAGAAAGAAGAATCTCAAGTGTGTTTAAAAGCGTAGTTTACGAGGAAGTGTTTGGAAAAACTAGCAAATTATGTTTTCCAACGGCTGAAGTTTTTGATATGCTGCCATGAACACCTCGACTTTGTTTTGGTTTTTCCAGTGGCAAACTTGCTAACTCTTAGCTCAGCAAAGGCCGCAGACTTGCAGATGATTATCTTGGTAAGGTTTAATCATAGACTGTGATCTTTTTAGATTGTATCCATACTTCTTGTGATCTCTTCGCTGCTTTCCATTGCTGTTATGTTCCGCATCTTACTCTGAATAGTTTCGACAATTATCTTTTTGTTGTTTGCTTTTAAAAGCAGAATCTAATTTCATCTTAAGACAGGATCAAGCGACTTCCGTTTACATCTTGGCTGAAGGAACCCTTGGAGATTCGGTTGGAAACTTCTTGTATTCAGCTAACCAACAGGCTAATGAAGCTGTTCAGGATCAGCTATCAGCTCTCAGTGTAACAAGGTTTGTTTCTCTGGTTCTCCCTCATTGCACGCATTTCTGAGAGTTTGACCATCGAGTTCTTTGACCTCCCTGCTAATTTAAACCTGTTGTAGTTTGGCAGTAATATTTGGGGCAGGACTTGTGACAAGTCTTTCTCCATGTACACTTAGTGTTTTGCCTTTGACACTTGGTTATATTGGTATGATAACTTGTCTAAAGATTTTGCATTTCTCTCAAGTTTTATGAGAATAATTTGATCCTCTGATTCCCTCCTCACTGGTTCTTAATATGGCTGGAACATATAGGTGCATTTGGGTCTGGCAAAAGCAAAGCTCAGGTTAATGGCCTTTCAGATCAAATTTCTACAATAGCTGTGGTGTTAGTTGATTTAGTCATTTTCATTGTAATATAATCAGAAGTTAAAGTCGTGTTCTTTACGACAAATCAAAGCCCTCGAAGAAACAACAGACTCATTCCTTATAACAATACATAACTTTCTATGCACTTAGGTTGTTGGAGATGCAGTTGCTTTCTCATTGGGATTAGCAACTACTTTAGCACTTCTTGGGATAGTAGCCTCTTTTGCAGGAAAAGCCTATGGACAAATAGGGCAAGGATTACCAGTGGCTGCATCAGGTCTGGCTATTGTAATGGGTCTCAATCTCCTTGAGGTACTTTTGTTACAATCACTTTCCATTTTATTTTGCATCATTTGAATTTCCATGTCCAACACAATCTGTTTCTTCTCTTCTTACAGGTAATCGAAATTCAGCTTCCATCTTTCTTTAACAACTTTGATCCCCGTGCTGCAGCAGCAAACTTCCCATCAAGTAATCCTTCTAAGAGAAATTCGTTTATGGGTTTTCGGACCTTAAACCATCTGATACATTTTTTTTTATTGGGTGTGATTTCAAACACTTGAGTAACAATTTTTCTTTGATAGGTGTACAAGCATATCTAGCCGGTCTCACATTCGCACTTGCTGCCTCACCTTGTAGTACTCCAGTTCTAGCCACCCTTCTTGGCTATGTAGCTACTTCCAGGGTAATCCCGTTTTGTCTCCTTCCATTTGAAATATTGTCACCCCAACACTATGTATATGAGAGCTGATTTAACCTTTCTACTTTGTTGTTATCAAATCTTTAAGAGTTATCGCAAAAATCTGATAAGGATTATGCAATGGTTATGAAACGCAGGATCCAATAGTTGGTGGAAGCTTACTCTTAACGTATACAACAGGTTACGTTGCTCCACTCATCCTCGCTGCTTCATTTGCTGGAGCTTTACAGGTATCATGTGTTTTATATTCAACTGCAAAATTTGAAGCTTCTGTTTCAGTAGTTTTGTGTAAGAATCTGCGTACTTTTTACTCATGTCTTGAATTTCTTCAGAGCTTACTTTCGTTGCGAAAGGTCTCTGTATGGATCAACCCCATAAGGTATGTTATATGCATCCCAATCTTAAATGACTATAACGTATTTCATATTGTTAATTCACTAAATCTCGGTTTAATTTTTTCTTTTCTTCAGTGGTGCTCTTCTACTTGGAGGAGGTTTGTATACTTTCTTGGATAGGCTTTTTCCTGCTGCTTCTATGGTCATGTAAAGCACATAAGATCTACATACTCATTTCTGCCAGAAACAGTGTGTTTGTAACAGTATATAAATTATAAATAATATTGTCTATAATGTAAAAACTTTATATTAAAAACGATAAATTCGAATACTAGTCACCATTGTTCACATATTATCTATCCTTCATTCTAAACCACATAAGTACAGTACACACTTTTTTGTCTTCCTACTCAAAACATTATTCTGAAATTTGTTCCCTGGAAGAAAAAAAACCTAAGTGGTTCTTAAAAAAAAGAGTCAACTTTTGCGACTGTGCCGGTGCCGTCCTTTTCTTCTCGTGCTTCATTGAACAGCTACGACAATAATTTACAAACGAGTCCCTCCATTTACCATTTCGTTGTATTTAGCCAAAGATTCTAGTCTTTGCAATCTCATCTCTTCGTTGAACTTTTTAATAAACGCTTCCACACGCCGATTCAGCTCCTCCTGACCCGGCGACGGCTCGCGCTTCAAACGCGTTTTCTGCGTCGTCTCCTCCTCCTCCTCCGTCGGGGCATTTATGTCATTTAAATTCTCAGACTTGGTCATCTTCTCCTTCTTTTGCTGTGACGACGTCCTTTCTTGCCACGTGTCTGATTTGGTCAAATGCTTCGTTAACGGCGTCGAACGTCCTTCCGTTATCTTCTTCCACGTCGACTCCAGCGTGTCTTGCTTCCTCGGTGGCTTCATCACTCCCAACGCCGTCTTTTTACTTCCACCACCTGCAGAAAACAATTCGTTAAATTACCTTTTTGCCCCTCCCAGAAATTCGAATTTTCGAACGGAAACTTCATCCCCAAATTCAACTTAGTATAAATAAATACCTTCTGGATTAGTTTTAAGCGATTTTTGTTGACCGAATCTCGGCGGTTTCCTCGATTGTTTCAGAACCGAAATCTTCTCCGGTGAATCATTATTCGGTTTTGGAATCTCCGGCGAATCGCTACTGATCGGTTTAAGCATCTCCGTCTCTTTCTTCTGATCATCGACTGTCAGAATATCATCGGCGACGACATTCTCCACCGTCGGATCAAATCCGGTATAATCAGAAGCAACGTCTAAATAACCGGAATCGATATCGGTCGGTACCGGTACAACCGTAACCGGGGTAACGACTTGGGAGAAATCAGAATCATCGACGGGATAAGATTTATGCGTGAGCTTCGACGTAGCGACGATAGAGACGATGATACAGTTGATGACTAAGTAAAGATACGGTGGCTTAAGGAGGAAGACTGTATTATCGTAGATGATCGGAAAGCAAGACACCGCGAAATGCGAGACGGAAGGAACGGTGAAAGTAACGGCCGCCGCAACGGAGAAAACTCCGGCGAGGAAGAAAGTAGCGGTGGTTTTGAAGGAAGAGGTAGGGAGAAGAAGAGGCATTGTTGTGAATAATGATCTCATTTTTTGTTGCCTCGGGAGAATTTCTTAAGAGAGTTGGTTCGGTGCTTCTTATCTATAACAAAAATAAAATTAAAGAAGCTGAGGTGTGCGTGTATATATATTAAAAAAATAAACTTTTTAAATGTGGTCCATTTTGTGTGGGCTTTTCACAGAATCGTAAGTGGGCCCATTCGGTGATGGACACTTATCTGTGTGACACGTGTCGGCTTGGATTTGATTCTTTGGTTTTGGAGTTATTTATTTTTAACCTAACAATTGCAACAAGATTTGACATTAATAAAAAATAATTATAGTTTATGCATTGCGATTAGAGACTTGAAAATACGAGATTTGATTTTGGCCTACCAAGTACGTACCAAGTCGTACCTTTGATTTTGTTCCTTATCTGTTTTAAGTAGCCGATTAAGCTTATATATTCATTTTTACTGTAAAATCGGGTTTTTCTTTAAGTTACATTGACTATAGTTTGGAAAAATAGGAACATATAAAAAGAGTAGTTACTGTTGAGTTGTGAGTTTTAGGTAATGTAGGCCAATTTCATTGACATATTGTGAAATTTAACAGTGAGAATGCGAAATATGATATATGTGAACAATGGTTTTAGATAAGGACGTGCAAATTTCTAAAATAAAAAATAATTGAGATGGATGCATACGTTCACTATCAATTCTAACGTTCAAAATTGTTTGCTTATCACTGCGTATGCGTAGATTAATAGTAGATTTGATTTGACAATTCAAACTCAAAGATAGATATATATCGCATTACGGGTCAACAAGCACAACAAAATTATACCGACCATTTTGGATCTTTGTGCTTGATACTGATTGATCTTCATTATTTTATATACATAAGAACTTAATTAAACTTCTACCCAAAGCTTGGTACAAGACCGACATGGTATTTTTGTTTTTAATAACCAAATGTATAACCCCTAAACTCGGACGTGTCTCATATTTTTGTATTATTATATTGTGTTTGCACTAGATCAAGGTCAATAGGAGACCAAAAGAAAAATGTAAAAAATATTTTAACAAATCCAATGTGCAACATTAATAAAAGAACCAAAAAATTCATAGACTAGTGGTTTAGCATTTGGAGTTGGAGTTGGTTTTATTGTGCCCCTAAGGAATATTCTTAAAGAGAATAGACTATAGACTAAAGACTGATTCCGGCCCAACGAAAATTAAGGTTTTGGTCCGAATTTCGAAGTTATAAAAAAAAAAAAGATTATATCTTGATCAAGCGAGGTTTTGAACAAATGATAGTTACAATTTTACTTGATCATCACAGCACCTATGATCACGGTTTTTCTTTTTGCTTGCAAATTTTCTGAATATTACATATCAAAATTCTAAATCATCATAAAATACGAACTACTTGCTATGTTGTTACGGATGAACATAATTTTTTTGGTCAACGATATACGTTCAATCAATTTTGAATGCGGGTTATAACACAATAACATCACTATTAAAAACCATTACGATATATTGGATAGTCATGGATGAATATAACTATCACGTAGAAACTCTATGAACAAACACTATGTAAAAGTTTATCCAAACATAAATGTCTAAGAATATATTATCAATAAATTTGATTCACGATATTTTTCTACTTACACATCTCGTAAAGAAAAAGAGATAAAGGAAGGTTGGCGAGAGGGAGGTACAATAAAATTGTGGTGAAGGAAGGAGAATGAGGTTTAAGCCATTTGACCAAAGCCCGATAATGCCAAACTCAAAACCTTTTAAACGCTGAAAAGAGCCGTCCATAATAAGTACTTCAATATCAACACGTTGCCTTTATTGATCTTACCAATAAAGGTAGACAATTTTTGTTTGAAAGTGTTTTCGAACCGTTTCTTTGTTTTTAATTTATTCCAAAGAATTCGTAGCTTTACATAAGCAAACCAATTATAGCATATATATAATTTGGTTTAACTAACTAAAATTCGTTAACAAAAAACAAAAAAACTAACTAAAAGTTTGAAATTTTGCGTTTGATTTTTACATTTACATGTTATAGTGACATTTTGTGTTGAGACAATCGACGAGGAGGCAGATGCACAATCCGAATTTTCGTACATAAAGGATAAACCAATGCAATTGCAAGGTATGTTTTTAATAGACGCGAAAACAAATAATCAAATACACTCAAACTACCTCTTGCAGAAATGAAACAGAAATAAATACGTGGAGAACAATCCACGTTTTCTGGCGCTCACACACATACATAAATCAATGAAATCATCACACACATTCTTTCACATGGATAAATCTTTTTCTTTTTTCTAATCTTCCCAGGAATTACATCTATTGTAGTATTACTCTTTCAGCAATCGAGTAAACCAAAAGCCCAAGCTAAAACACAGTTCCAAAGAAAAAGGAGATAAAATTGTTTAACAGAGATGATTGTATATATTTTTAATTGTTCAAATTTAAGACAAATTTTATAAAAGGAAAATTCAGAATATTCTCGCTCTCTTTGATCAATGTTTTGTGAACATCCCATCCATCAAGGAAGAGAAATCAAAGTCTTTTCCTGATTGAGAAGATGGTGTGGTGCTCGTTGGTTGCCCTGCCACCGATGATGACTGAGGTTTACCGGTTGAGTTCGGGGTCACGCCGTTCACCGCGTTAACTTGACCCGTTGCGTAGAAACTGCATTAGTTACAAAAAAATACATCCAAAAGATCTTATTTCCGACATCATATGACAAACAGGTTAAATCTATTACAAGATGTCACAAACTGGACTTATTATACCTATGGAAGTATATATATCAGAGTTTTAATCCTTTTATCTTCAACAGCCAAACACAAACGGATATCTTCGATGTTGTTTAACGTACCTGGATAATGGGTATTGTAGATTGTTCTCTTGCTGTTGCGGCGCAGGTCTCATGTTTGCGTTCATGTTCATGTTCTATAGTTATGGCGATATAACACAGAGCAAGAATTGGTTATAATTTTGCAAGAACTTGGTCAATGGTTAATATAGATCTTGCTAAAAGAAAAACAAAAGGGAGATCTTACTTGCATAAGTTTCTGGAGATCAGTTTGACCACCTGCTTGGTTAGTCATTCCGGGGATCTGGTAGCCAGTATTTGACCAATTTGCAGACGCTAAGTTAAGAGTATTAGCAACAGCTTGTTGATTCACACCGTTTGGATTGCCTCCTGCAGCTTTTGCTGCAGCCATGTAAAGGGCTTGCTGCTGAGCAAGCATAGCAACCTGTTGCTGATGCATGGCAAAAGGCGACACTATATTCGACTGTAAACAAATCAAAGACACAGAGTTAGTTATATCACTTGACTTTGGTCTGGAACTTTCAAATGTCCAGTGTTGAAGGAATCAGACAGAGTAACTTATGATACCAAGACACAAATCATAGGTTTTGTCTTGGAAGTATCAGTCGCTATATTTGTAACTTGTAAGTTAAATAACTATACAGAAAGGAAACTGGGAAAGCTGAATATCAATAGGCTCATGATATCGAGAAGAGTATATATTTTTTACTAAGAATTTACCTTCTCAAATAGGCTCATGATATCACCTTTCACATCTTTCTGTGGTGCTTGTTGGGCTGTTAAAATAGGAGTGTCTTTAAACAAATCCTCAATCCCAGTAGCTGGAGGAGAACTGCTCTCGTCAGGCTTCGCTGTGACAATTTTCTCCACCGTTTGACCACCTTCAGCCGCTACAATTTTAGGATGACTTAAGTTAATACGTAAAATTCAGAACAAATATATATATATATATCTCCAAAGCATTTTTCTGGACAAGAGCGAATAACATGAACTTTACAAGGATATTAAGTCATGCACGTGCTAGATAGATACTTACACAGAAAGCCAGCCCATGAGTCGTCATCAGCAGGAGCTGCCTCTGAGGTATTTGCAGTCGGTTCATCCATTGATAGCATGTTGAAGAGGTCAGTAGCAAAATCCACCTTTGGAGGATCTGATACAACATTTTTTTTGTTTAAGGATGCTTGTGCAACATTTACTGCTTGTTTTGTTGTCTCCACGGGAGCGGCTGCAGATTCTATTTTCTGCTGTGGCTTTACAACCTATTATTTTTTCGCATCATGTATCAGAAAAATCAGGTGTTGGATTTTTAGAAAGACTAAGAGTTCAGGCTTTGAAAGATTATGAGACACAAGATATAATAGCTACGACATATGCATTAATAAAAATAATGATCTCACAGCAACAATAACACATCTGATATCTTAAGGTTATTAATTAAGAGCAGGACATGGGAATCTTGATAATTATGGATAACTGAAGGCATGAATTCTTTTCTTAACACAGATCGCCTGTGTAGTATATTTGGTACCTGATCAGGTCCTTGGGGAGGCACGGGAAGACTTATCCTCGTTGCAGTAATACTATTTCTTGTCCTAGGTGCCTGGATAGTTTTCTTCTCCTCAAACAAATTTACAGGACTACTACTGTGCCCGTGCTCATATCCAGGCCCACTTCTCTCCACAGATCTACGGCGCTCCTGCTCTACTCTTGGGGGTGATCTAGCCTTTTCACCTCTCGAAACCCATCTCTTCTCTTCATACCTAGAAAAGTCATGTCAAAGGATTAATTGAATGTCAATATGCATAGCAAGATAAAAACAATGCAATAAGGGGAATTAATTGAGAAGTATGTGAACTGAAAAGAGAGGTACATACTTTGCCCGTATGAAATTCTCAATTCCAACTCTATCATAGTTTGGGGGTAGCTCAGCTTCCCAATAATTATTTGCTTTCTCATTTCCCATTGCTGCATGCAAATAAAAGGTTATATACTTTACAACCTTGCCTAAAAATGAACAACATATAGAGAATTAAGTTGGAAAGACACTTACATTGAATAAATGCAACCTGCTCGGGAAGCCATGTGTCCAGAGTGGCAGATCGAACCTACACTCATCAGCCCAAAACTCAGCTGTGTCGCTAGAACAAATAAGTAGCTTATGCTGCCAAAATTTACATCTACTTGAGCAGAAGGACCCAGCTCATATAAGAAATCAGGGGACGCAACTTAAACATGTACTTTTGCACATAATTTCTTGAGGTACATTTTTTCTAGTTAGGGAAGGCAGCAGCACAGAAAGGTAGATATGCGTTCATGTCAGACTTTTCAGCTAAAGAAGTAACTCTTGAGATGGAAAAAAAGATGATTTGTAATATAAAAACAAGTAGAACCAAATTCACAGTATTCTTAGAGAGTTTGGGCCAAATGGAATGGGTTATTCATCGAACTAAATATCTGAGCATTTGTATAGAAAATGCAGCATCAAGAAAACAGATGTAGTAAGGAAACTGAGAGACTACCTTCGATATGTGTACCCCGAGACTCCTGTGAATCCCAGAACATTGCATGCAGATAAATATTCCTAAATTAACACTAGCCCATCGTGGACCTCTGCATAGCAAACGGGATAGAATTAGCCATATATATGAATACCCCAGCATAATGCTAATAATTCACATCTGCTACAAAACCATACTTTGTTTTGCAGTCTGCACATTCTCTGTTCTCTGGATGTTTAAGAAGCCCTTCAAGAATCTGCAAATAAGCAGCACCAAAACGAAAGGAATATTCAAGCAATAGACTATATCAACGAAAATTTCGTAATTGGCTAAACATAAAGAAGAATTTACACCAGGAAATTATAGAGTATATCTAAAATAAAACAGATTGGCATGTTCAACAAACAAATTGATCTAATTTCTCATAGCAGCCACAAGTAGTAGATCTGATCATGAGAATAAGTTCGTCAATGAAACACCAAAGTTCTCGAAGACCTGACATGCTTCAAGCCTATACATGTACGCATCACCAAGCCCACAAAACTATCCCAACTAGGAGCATTAGTTTCAACACAGTAGATAACTCGAAGGTTATCCTAAGGAACGCTAAAAGCCTTTGTTCGCTTCTCCCAAAATCAAGCAATAGAAAACACTAAACTGATCGAGATCGTATCTCTTAATGTGTTGATCAGGTTTCTGAAGAACAATTCAGCAAGGCCTACGTTGATATAACAATCATAGAATCAAAAAACCCGATCGCATCAGTTATTGTCCTATAAAGACAAATCGAAAATGGATAAACTGATTTCATTGCTGATGAAGAATATCATTAGTTCAAACGATCGGAAGAAGGAGAATCGACGAAATAAAAAAAACACCTGAAGACCTCACCTAACTACATGAAAATCGACGAAAATGAAGAATTCTAGCTGCTAAAAACACAGATCCAATCGAATTAAGATCGTCTTCAATCCATGATCAATCATCGATCGGTAAGCGGCGGCAACCAAAATCAGATTATTATACATGACCACAAATCCGCAAAGCTCGGGGAAGAAGAAAAATCTGAGAATCGAGAGAGAGAGAGAGAGAGAGAGAGGGACCTTTCTATGGCGGGCATTAAGCTCCTTAGAGACGTTAGCTTTCTCGTTCATGGCGGATTAATCAAAGATCTCAGAGTAGGAGAAATCGAAGAAGAATCGGCAAAGGGGTAAGAAGAGCTGAAGAAAAAATCTATGGAGACGACAAGGTCAAAACGGTCTTTTCCGCCTCCAGCGCTTTCTCTCTCTCTCTCTCTCTCTAATATCGAAAAATCCTTCTTTCTTTGCGAGCGACCAAGAGCGAGTGAGAGAAAAACAAATGGGGTCAAAACTTTTTGGACCGTTTAGATTATAGAACCGGTTTAAATTTCCGGTTTTATTTTGGATTTTTTTAAATCTTTTTCCAATTTCAAAATTGATTTTTCGGTTTAGTTCTAAAATGATCCGGTCACTCGTAATTGCATTTTCGATTGTTTTCTTAAGGGAATTTCTAGACTTTACACTCTTAAGGGATTTTTTTTTTTTTTTTGCTAAATGGAGTTTTTAGACTTTACTTTACACATGAAAAATTGTTAAATCTAACTTATTAATCATGCTAAATTTGTTAGTGGATGTTTGACTTATCAAAATATTAGAGATCTGTTTATTTGGTTAAGTGTGATTTTCTGATTCGTCGTATAAGAATTAGAGATTAGCAGGTGGAAAATATTAAATCACATGGCCACCACATCTGTTATGTCTGTTTCCACTTTGGAATTGTTGTGTTGATTCCAATTATTATAAACTATATATTATATAAGATGAGATTTGTGTATATATATATATATATATATATATATGTGTATATATTTGTGTATATATTATATATATGTTTTACGTAAGAGAGGAAGATTGTGAGACATAAAGAAAGAGAATCAACAACTTTCATTATTGTGTCTAATATGAAACAATACATCTCTTTATATAGAAGATTAAGTCGGTAAGAATAGTGCCTCATATTATTATAATATTAATAGATATTTATATTTTATAATACTCCCCCTTAAATGTCTATTTATGTTTTGATATTTTTATACTGCCTCGTTAAAAACCTTATCATGGAAAAACCCAGTGGGACAAAAACCATGACAAGGAAAAAAGAGTGCAGTCTCCCCCTGGAAAATATATATAATATTTTCTTTAGAGGTCTCGTAGATGGTGCATTCCGATACTCTGAACATGTTTCCGGAATGTTGTAGTCGGAAGCGCCTTTGTGAATAAATCTGCTACGTTGTCACTTGAACGAATATATTGAACATCAATCTCCTTCTTCTCTTCGAGTTCCCGAGTGTAGGAGAAAAATCTTAGAGGAATATGTTTCGTCCTATCGCTCTTGATGTAGCCTTCTTTGATTTGGACAACACATGCCGAATTATCTTCAAATATAGTTGTCGGCTCTTTGTTGGTGGTTATTCCGCTTGCTTCTTGAATATGTTGAGTTATTGATCTGAGCCATACACACTCTCTGCATGCTTCATGAAGTGCAATGATTTCGGCATGATTTGAAGAAGTAGCAACCAAAGTCTGTTTTTGAGACCGCCATGAGATTGCAGTTCCACCGATTGTAAAAACGTATCCAGTTTGCGAACGAGCTTTATGCGGATCAGATAAATAACCTGCATCTGCAAAACCAACAAGACCAACCTCGGGGTTTCTTGAATAAAATAATCCAAAATCAATCGTACCTTGGAGGTAACGGAATATGTGTTTTATTCCGTTCCAATGTCTACGAGTAGGAGATGAACTATATCTTGCAAGTAGATTAGTAGCAAAAGCTATATCTGGTCGAGTACAATTAGCAAGATACATAAGTCCACCAATAGCGCTCATATAAGGTACTTCAAGACCTAATATGTTCTCGCCATTTTCACAAGGTCGAAATGGATCCTTGAAAACATCAAGCGATCTATTAACCATTGGAGTACTCAAAGGAGTCGCTTTATCCATATTAAAGCGTTTTAACACTCTTTTGGTGTAATTTGATTGATGCACAAAAATTTCATTTTTGAGATGTTCAATTTGAAGCCCTAGACAAAATTTTGTCTTTCCAAGGTCTTTCATTTCGAACTCCTCTTTCATATGAGTTCTTGCATCATCAATTTCCTTTTGAGTTCCAATTATGTTCAGGTCATCTACGTATACTGCAATGATCACAAATCCTGATGAGGATTTCTTAATAAACACGCAAGGGCATATCGCATTGTTAATGTATCCTTTACTTAACAAATATTCACTTAAGCGATTATACCACATGCGTCCGGATTGCTTTAATCCATACAGTGATCGTTGTAATTTGACCGAACATATTTCCTTAGATGATGCTTCATGCACTTTTAATCCTTCTGGGATCTTTAATCCTTCTGGGATTTTCATATATATATATCAGTATCAAGTGATCCATAAAGATATGCAGTCACAACATCCATTAGGTACATTTCTAAATTCATACATGCCGTCAAGCTCATTAAGTACCTAAATGTGATTGCATCCATAACCGGAGAATATGTCTCTTCATAATCAATTCCCGGTCTTTGAGAAAAACCTTGTGCCACAAGCCGAGCTTTATATCTTGTGACTTCGTTATTCTCATTCCTTTTTCGCACAAAGACCCATTTATATCCGACTGGGATTACATCTTTTGGTGTAACGACTATAGGTCAAAAAACATCTCTTTTATTAAGAGAGTCTAATTCATTTCTCATGGCCATTTGCCATTTTTCCCAATCAGATCTTTCGTGGCATTCGGATACAGACTTTGGGTCTGGATCATCTTGATCAATTTCTTTAGATACAGAGAAAGAGAATATTCCATCAGTATCATCGATTTCATTTCTAACCCATATTTTTCCATTTTGGGCATAATTAATGGAAATCTCATATATTTCTGTATCATTTTCATTTTCTTCCTCTGGTTCTTCCGGAACCCTTTCATACATATCTTCTGGATATTTTTCTTTATATGGTTCCTCTAGAACCTTCTCATTTTGTTTTCCCAATTTCTTTTTCTTTCGAGGATTTTTATCCTTTGAGCCCATCGGCCTCCCTCTCTTTAATTGAACCTTAGGTTCATTCGCTTTGTTTCCATCGATTTGTTCTTCTGGAACATTGATTCTTGATGGAACATTGGCAGCGGGTATATATGATTTTGTCACCCTTTTTGTATTTGTGAACGCATCAGGTAACTGGTTTGCCAAATTTTGCAAGTGTACAATTTTCTGAACTTCCAACTCGCGTTGTTTTATAGGGGGATCAAGATGTACTAAAGATGGTGCACACCAAGTAATATCTTTTGGAATTCCTTTAATTCCTCCCCCTAACGCTGGAAATTCATCTTCATTAAAATGGCAATCGGCAAAACATGCCGTAAACATATCACCAGTTTTTGGTTCAAGATATCGAATTATACTTGGTGACGTATACCCGACATATATCCCAAGTCTCCTTTGAAGTCCCATTTTTGTTCTTTGTGGCGGAGCTATAGGGACATAAACCGCACATCCAAAAACACGAAGATGGGATATATTGGGTTCTTGGCCAGATGTTAACTGTAATGGAGAATATTTATTATATGCACTTGGTCTAATCTGGACCAATGCCGCAGCATGCAATATAGCATGTCCCCATACATGAATTGGGAGATTTGTTCTCAAGATTAACGGCCTTGCAATGAGTTGCAACCGTTTAATTAAACTTTCAGCCATGCCATTTTGTGTATGAACATGGGGAACTGGGTGTTCAACATCAATCCCCATTGCCATACAATAATTATTGAAAGCTTGTGAAGTGAATTCACCGGCGTTATCAAGCCTAACTTTCTTTATGGCATAATCAGAAAATTGTGCTCTTAATCTGATTATTTGGGTAAGGAATTTTGCGAAAGCCGTATTCCGTGTTGTCAACAGACACACGTGTGACCATCTACTCGATGCATCAATTAATACCATAAAATAGCGAAACGGCCCGCATGGTGGATGTATAGGTCCACATATATCACCATATATTCTCTCTAAGAATACTGGATTTTCATTCCCAACTTTAGCCGGTGATGGCCGAGTTATTAATTTTCCTTGAGAACATGCGGAACATGAAAAATCTCTAGATGGAAATTTTTTTTGGTTTTTCAATGGATGTCCGCTAGAGTTTTGCACAATCCTTCTCATCATGACTGATCCCGGATGCCCTAACCTTTCATGCCATATTTTAAATATATTAGTAAACTGCTGGTTTACTACAGCATAGGACTCAGTCATATAAATCTTTGTGCAATATAATCCAGAAGACATCATTGGTAATTTTTCCAATATATGCTTCTTTTCTGACGTAATGCAAAGATATTCAATGTCATTCTTATTTTTCGTCTCGATATGATATCCATTTTTCCGGATATCTTTGAAACTTAATAAATTTCTGTATGAACTAGGGGAATATAATGCATCATTTATCTCAAAGTTTGTTCCCCTTGGCATTGAAAACCTGGCTTTTCCTGAGCCCATAATAATATTTGCATTACCAGATACAGTACTCACGCTTCCGGCGGAGTCTTTTAAATTAAGAACGGAGAAATACTTTTTATCTCTAAGTATTGTGTGCGTTGTCGCACTATCAGCCAGACATGTATCTCCGTCCATGATCTCAAGTTCTGACATTGTCTGGTGTCACAATATTAATCAGAGATGCATTAATAAAAAGAAACGAAATGTTATGTAACATGAAATTATAAAATTATTTTAAAAATATTTTACAAAAACTATTTTAAAACTATTTTACAAAATTATTTTAAAAATATTTTACAAACTTATTTTAACAAAATAGTATAGAACCTATTTTACAAAATTGTTTTAACATCATACTGCAAAATAAAAGCATATTATACAAAGTACATAAAAATACTAATATCATGTCTTATAGATTTAGTTATCATTTCTTTCTGTTGATACTTCAGGATCAACAAGAAAATCAGCAACATCGAAATGAGCATCATCATTGAGACCGTTAAAGGAAGGTCCAGCTTCATCAGTGATGAAATTTGTTTCGACATTCGTCTGCTTTGCCTTTTGTGACTCTTGATACAGATCGGCCAAATGTTTTGGCACACGACATGTTCGTGCCCAATGGCCTTTCATGCCACATCTGTAACAAGCACTCTCCGTTTTTCTTTTATTTATGCGGCCAACAACATTTCCCTGAGAATTTTGGTTGGCTTTCCATGCGCCGGAGTTATTTGACTGGAATTCTTTTCCTTGTCCTCGGCCTCGTCCACCACCTCTGCCACGTCCGCGTCCACGGCCTCTACCGCGACCACGCCATCGTCCTCGAAAATTATTTGTATTGGATGCTACCACATTCGCTTCTGGGAATGGAGCCGATCCAGTTGGACGAGATTCATGATTCATTATAACAATTTCATTATTTTGTTCAGCAACAAGAAGAACTTGCATTAAATCCGAGTATCGGGTAAATTCCCTTGCCCGATATTGTTGCTGGAGGACTACGTTTCCTGGATGAAATGTTTGGAGAGTTTTTTCGATCATATCAAAATCACTTATACTTTCTCCACATAACATCATCCTCGAAGTAATTCCGAACAAAGCGGAATTATATTCGCTTACACTTTTGTAATCCTCAAACCGCAGATTCAGCCACTCATGTCTTGCCTTTGGTAAGATCACATATTTCTGGTGATCAAACCTATCTTTGAGTGACAGCCAAAGATCTGCGGAATTATCTTTCATAATATATTCATCTTTTAATGTATCATGAATATGATGGCGGAAGAATATCATGGCCTTTGCCTTTTCCTCATCGGACGTGACCTTCCATTTATCAATGGTGTCAAGAAGTCCACTTGCTCTTAGATGCATCTTTGCATCTACTGCCCATGTCAAATAATTTTTCCCAGATAAATCAAGGGCAGCGATCTCAAGTTTTGCCAAGTTTGACATGATCACTATATAACAAAATTTTAAACATTATATTAAAATTCAATTTTAAATAATTATGATAAAATAGGTGCAATAATAATAACAAAATAATTTTTTAAAAAAAAAAAAAAAAAATAGGAGACAAAGCCTTCCATATAAATGATAAATAAATAACAGAACATAAATAAATAACAGAAAATAAATAACGGTAAGAAAATAATAATAAAAATAATAGGCATAATTCTCAACATAATCAAGGAGGCAGAGCCTACCATGAGATTATGGAGACATAAAATTTTAATTGATCAAGGAGGCAGCGCCTACCATAATAATGATCAATTTTGAAAAGACATAGCCTATTATATGCCTTTTCCACTGATAGTGCGGAGGCAGAGCCTACCATAATATTATGAGGAGGAGGCAGAGCCTACCACTCAATAAATAATAAATAAATTAAAAAGTAAATTGAATAACACAAAAATTAAAATCTTACCTCTTTGGTATGGCAGAGGATATGATTTAACGACTCAGTTGGTTAGAACTTCGTGCTGATAACATATTATAAACTATATATTATATAAGATGAGATTTGTGTATATATATATATATATGTATTATATATATATGTGTATATATTTGTGTATATATTATATATATGTTTTACGTAAGAGAGGAAGATTGTGAGACATAAAGAAAGAGAATCAACAACTTTCATTATTGTGTCTAATATGAAACAATACATCTCTTTATATAGAAGATTAAGTCGGTAAGAATAGTGCCTCATATTATTATAATATTAATAGATATTTATATTTTATAATACCAATTTCTTTATTTATTATGTGATGTTTTTGGTACATATTTTATTTAGTAGGATTTCTTTTGATGTGATAACTCAGCAAGTGTTCCAACTAAAACACGATTCACATATTAAAACAAAAATCATAGCTCATGGATTCCCAATTTTTTTTTTTTTAAATGACCACCATTTTTTTTTAGTCGACTAAATTTTTATTAAAAGCCCAAAAAAGGCTAAAAGTTGAAGGAAAGATACAAAAGCCCAACAGCCCAAGTTGTAAGTTGTCGATTGCTTCTTCTTCGTGAAAACACGGCGGCCATAGTACAACCAGAGCAGCACTGAGATTGAACTTTCCTTCTGTCTAATTCTTAAAATTAACCGGATCTGAATAGTAACATCACTTCAGAATCTTCCTGGAAGACTCCATCACCGTGGAAACTCCACCACCGTCACACCCAAGTTGATGTGATCTGTTAAATTCCTTGCTCCTACTTCTTGAGACATATGGAAACGCGATGAAGATATTATTCCACGAGGCAAATGAAGTTATCAGAAAGACTTGAAGCCAAAATCAGTGTGAACAACAAAGGATTAGACTAAGATTAAAAAAACACCGGAACAAAGCCGGAGATAACACCGGAACTAGCCGGATCTACCCTAATATCCGCACCTAATACATATATATTACAACTATTAACAAAACTATACACGACGCCGGCAACGCCGGATGCCGGAAAGAAAATCGCTAAAACGTTCTACAAGTTTCGAGAGGTAGAGAGAAATCTACAGTGAAAAAAGAGAGAAAGATATTCTAATATATTTTAAATGACCACCATTTATAATTCCAACATTTCATAAATTCTTTTTTTCTCTTTTCTAAAGTTTTGTTTGGTAAAATTTTATCATTTTAGTTGTCTAGGACATATTTTATTGCATATACATTGATATTACGTATATATAACACTAAACATGAATGCTAAGAACACCTCCAACAGCAAAAAAATGCTCTAAAGTATATCAATAATATAATATTAATATTTTAAAAATAATAAAATCATATAATTAAATACAAAAATTAAACTTATCATAAATAGATAAATCCACAAAGAGTTTTTCATCAATTTTTGAAAATTTCTCAAACGAGAAGAGTTTTTCGTTCTTTCCTCTCTTTTAATCTTTTTTTATTATTCTTTTAATAGTTAGATACTTTTCAAGAACTTTGCGTTGGGGATGTTCTAAAAATTAACCAATCTAATATGTATTGAGTATTATAGTAGAACTTCTATAAATTAATAACATTGAAACTTGAAAATTTATAAATTTATAGATATATTCAATAACAAATCAATTAATAAATATTAGTTTAGTACAAAATCTGTTAAGGGTAAGGATTTTCGTGAAAATGATTTTTCAAATGATGTTCTATTAAGATATCTAATTGAATTTATTTGTAAAAGTGACACGCATTTTTTGAAATTATGATTAATATTTTCAATTATTACAATAGAATAAATGTTAAAACCATAACATACTATCCACAAAAAATGATACACGTTCTTAAGTACAAAATTTAGAAGAAATCATTGTTATTAATTATTTCCTTAGTGTCGATGATAAAGCTAGAAACATTATATATTACGATACATATGGAAAGAGTTGTGTAAAGAGTCAGTTATCGCGCCTAGAAAAATTTATAAGTTTTAGATATACTGAGAATCAACCCCAAATTTTCTTGATGCAATACGTATAATAAAAAATAAACTCAAACGAGATTTTGATTTTAAGTTAACTAAGAAATCATTGAAGCCATATTTTAGTAAATGATCAAAGTTTTGATTGTTAATTTATGATATTCTTGAGACCATATATTTACATATGATTTTCTAAAAAAAAAATTATATTTATAAATTCGGTTATTTTTTAAACTGGTTCGACTCTAAACCCGACTTTTTATTATTATTTTATTATGTTTATTAATCTATCGAGTATTATTTTATATAAATTTTCTAGTATCTAGCCAAAATCGTCCTAATACTTGTTCTTGATTTGATTTTGTAGGTTGTTGAATATTGATAATCGTAAAGACACACGATCTTTCATGAGTTTCTAATCGCAATTGAGATGTCTCGTGAGAACCTTTCATCTCAAACTCTAAACTCTCCTGGATGAAGAACAAGAACTGCACATACGCCTTATGAATGCCAATTTCGATCTAGAGTTTTCAATGATTTAGTAGAGTTGTATTGGAAAACAATGGATATTGTGATGCTATCTCCCATTTTGTTATTTTCGTAACAAAAATTCACACTGAAACTCCATCCAAATTGTGAAGGTATATGTGCAAGTAAAGAAGAGATGATCACATGACTCTTCTGGCTCACCACATAACTTCACATCAGTGGCTAATTGATACTTTATAGCCATCCATGTAGTGAATGCATACCGCAGTACTATTTGAGTGAACTAAACCATGCGACTCTAATTCATACGCTGCCTACTTTGGTGAATTTTTTTGTTTTTTTTGAGTAAAATGAAAATTTGGCGAATTTGTTCCCAAGTTCTTTTGGCTAATAAGTTGTTTTATTCGTTATATTGTATTTTCAGTGTATTGTGTATTACAGCTTTTACATATTATTATTCACATTACTAATATCATGATTTCAAACAAATTGCAGGCCAAATAAAATTAAGATAAAAAAAGTTTATTTTCTATATTATAATTTTGTAATAATTTTCACCCTTTATAACATTTAAATGATTCCATATTATATTTAATTAAGATACTAATTTAATTTTTTTTTGTATCCCCAAAAGAAAAAGAAATTAGAACTTTAAATTTATTTATATAGTGTGGTTTAAATACCTAGTAGATTCAGATTTTCCTTAGGAGTATTTATTCCACATTACTTTTGGTTGATAATATGAAATATATGGATTTTAATTTGGATGATAACTAAATTACAGCTCAACAATAGCAATATTGAGATTGTTAACAAGGGAATTAACAACGTCGTTTCGAGCTATCCTCAACTATAGTCTTTTCCTAAACATGTTTATATTCGATATAAATTCACATAACTAATAGATTAGAAGTTTGGTTTGGAAAATCATACAGAAAATGTGAAATGACCTTTCTTTTAAACAGAAAATATTCTTTTTTTGTCACCAGATCAGAACATCTAAAATGACACTATACAATAAAACGGATGGAATATTGATAAGTTATTATTTATCGATAATTAGAATGTTGATTTCCAATTGCTTTGCGAGTTTTCTATTCCTTTAAGATGAGTATGACTGTCGAATAAACATTCACCAATTTTTTAATCGATCAAAAACATAATATTATTTCTTTGACAAAAAAACATAATATTATTTAATTGGTCAATTGAAAGTAGTTAAAAAATTCTATGTTTTAAGAGAATCAATTTCTCGTCTATATCAATTTTTCCCAAGTGAACCTATCACCACTTGGTTAAATTTCAAGTAATTTCATAAGACATGAAATAGCAACTGGACGTTAATGGTATTCATGTTATATCTTCTAAATATATGGCAATACAACTGGTATTCGTTAAATTCATTCTGTTATTTAGTATTGTCTTTATTGTGGGTAATTATTCCAAATAAACCATTTTTGATAAAGAAATTAAAATTGAAAACATCATTTTCCTAATAAAACATACAAAAGAAGAAAACTGAAAAATAACAATTTTTTTTTGATAAAATAACAATTTAGAAAACACAATTTTATTTAGTAATATTTAGTCATGATAAAAGGAAAGAAAGCAAATGTAGTAAAGCTGAGTAAGATAAAACTGGAGCGTGCATGTATAATGGTATTCATGTGTATATAGTAATACAACTGGTATTTGTTAAATTCATGCACCATTGTTTAGTATTGTCTATTGTGAGTAATTTTCCTAATAAACCAATTTTTATAAAGATAAGAAATCTGAAAATATTATTTTCCTAATAAAACATACAAAATAAGAAAACTGAAACAACTGAAAAATAATAATTAATAAAACAAACAATTTAGTTATGATAAAAAAGAAAGAAAGCAAATGTAGTAAAGCTGACTAAGACAAAGCTGGAGAGTGCATGTACAATGTTAGTTTTCTATATAGTGCATTAATTTAAAGTTAGTTTTCTATATAGTGCATTAATTTCTGTCTCTTTGTATTTGCAATGATTATACAAAATAACATCATTACTCAATAACAACAGAAAATAAAATATTTTTATTACTGAATTTTTTTTTAAAGTACTACTTTTATGATACCATTTTTTATAATTAATTTTATAAGGTTTATAAAGAATATTAGAAAATCTTATAAGGTTTACAAAATGTTTTAAATTTTTTATTTTTTAATAAATTAGAATTTTTGAAAATGGACAACAAACAATTGTAATTTTGGAAAATAATATCATTAAAGTGATATGTTCACCAATACACATATATATATAGTATATCTAGAAAAGAATTAGTAGCTTGCAACGGTCAGTTTAACGAACAAAAGCGCGCGATTTACTTTTAAAATATCAAAAGAGATTAGTTTCTAAATTAAATTGTCACATTTTTTATATTTGGAATCATTTATAATGTTACAAATTTATAATGTTACAAGTAGATATAAATACAACCGTAAATATAATATATCTAGAAAAGAATTAGTAGCTTGCAACAGTCAGTTTAATGAACAAAAGCGCGCGATTTACTTTTAAAATATCAAAAGAGATTAGTTTCTAAATTAAATTGTTACATTTTTTATATTTGGAATCATTTATAATGTTACAAGTAGATATCAATACAACCGTAAATATAAGATATCAACAAATAAATAAATATCGAGTTATATGAATCAAATGTGTGTATTTTTAAATATCATTTTAAAAATAAAACAAAAAGAGTACACTCAAGATAACTAGGGACAATTGCAAAAATGTCACTTTTGGTGTGTACATTTGCAAAAATGTCACTTAAGAATATATATTTGCAAAAATACACTAATTATAGATTTTTAAAACCTAAATTTTAAAATTATAAACCCTACAAAATGTTTTGACCACTAAAACCCTAACCTTTAAAACTAAACTCTAATACAACATAGTTAACCCAAACATAAATAATATATTTGCAAAGATTTTGAAAATGTGGCATTTTTGAAAAGTAATATTTCTTAAAAAATTTCAGATAATAACTATTAGGGAAAACAACCATATCTGTGAAAGGAGACTATGAATTCGAAGTAGATGATTAACGTTTTACCCTTGAAGATTTTATACCATAAAAGTTTAACAAACTTTAACGAATGCTCAGGATAAATAGCCTCTTTTTTATCTGAATATAACACAAGAGATAAAACATCACTTCTAACTCCAAAGCAAAGTAAAACAAAATAAAAAATGGTCATGGGGAACACAGCTCACTCTTCTTCAAGCTCTTCCTCACCCAAACTTGATCATCCAAAATCCTTAAGTATTATTGTAGCCATAGAGGAGAAGAAGGCAATGAACAATCCGAAAGAAAGGTCTCCTCAGGAGATTGTGACTGAAAGGACGATGATCACTGAGAGGCCTAGTTTCGGATTAGGTATTGTCCGAAGAGAAAGAGAAATAATGAAAAAGTATCCACCAAAGGATAATTTGCCTTACCTTTGCAACTACTGCATGTTAAGGTTCCCAACCTTTAATTCCCTTAAAGTTCACCAAAACACTCACAAGCTGGACCTACTGTTGGAGAGGCAGCTGAAGAAGAAGGAGTCAAGCCCTTGTCCTCAATGGCCGAAGCCATATAACAATTACCAATACAAATTTAAGTCTCGCTTTGGTGGACCTTTACAAGATCCTCTATCAAATGGTAAGTATCTTGAGACCTCTCTTGATCCTTCCAAGCTCAATGGTCCCGGCCGCAACAGAAGCATCAACGCTTATCCATCGTTCAATGGTGGAGTCACTAGAGGAATCACGGATATGAACATGACCGTGGAACATCAAGTGACTCCATACCATTCGCTGACTAGGAACACTAGCTATGGTTCTGCTTCCAAAGGCCCCTTACCTTCTTACAACTATAACATGAATAATAATCATGTAGGTCTCTCTTCTAGTCCATTCAAGTCTATAAGAAGCGGTAGCACCAACAGTGTTTACCCATGGTTCAATGGGGGAGTCAGGAAGACTATGGTTGCTGGTGGGATTCAATACGACCCTCACTTGATGCAAAATATTAGCAACAATTCTGCTTCAAGAGCTACCTTGCCCTCTTACAACTATAGCTCACATGCTTTATCAAACGATGGTCATGATGTTGAGCTCTCTCTTGGTCACTTTGAGTCCACAAGAGGAGGAGGAGGAGGTAACAACAACTATATCCCGCATATTGTATCAAATGATGATCATGTTGAGCTCTTTCTTGGTCGCTTTGAGTCCATAGGAGGAGGCGGTAACAACAACTATATCCCGGATATAGCAGCAAATGATGATCATGTTGAGCTCTCTCTTGGTCCATCTAAGTCCATAGGAGAAAACAAGGGCGTTTACCCATCGTTGAGTGGCGGAGTCACTAGAGAAACCACAGGCATGACCTTGCCTTTGCGTCCTCGTGTGTCTCGATACCATTATGTCAACGGGAACCCGCTTGATTCAATCATGAGAAACGTTCCTCCTTCTCCTCCTCCTCCAACCACCAATCTTTCTAATGATTTGTCTTCTTTAAAAGAAAATGTTTCAGGGTCTAGTTACTCGGAGAATCTCATCTCAAAGGGCAAGAACATAATCATCATAGATGATGATGATGATGATGATAAGGATATCCTGGTGATTGAAGATGAAGATGACGATGATAAGGATATCTTGGTGCTTGAAGATCATGATGCTAAAAGCTGGGGCCGTGATTTATCGTTGTCTCTTTGAGTTTTTTAGTTTTCTATGCATTGTTTGTGTTTGGCTTTCATTTGAGAGCTATCTCATAACAATTAGATTCCTTTCTTCAAATCGTTTTTCTTTTTTCTTTTTCTTTTTTTGAGAAAAGCAAAACATCTATGTTTTTCTTTTTTTCTTATTCTCTTTTGCATTTAGTTATCTCATAATAATCGAAACATTTTTTGTGTTTCGATTAATTTATGAATACCTTTTTTTCAGTGCTTATATCTTATGATTGTTCTACAATATCTGCAAAGTTATGTTCTAAATATTCGTAAGCGAATTTCAAAAACTTAAAGGTTTTTTTTTTTTTTTTTTTTTTTTTGTCGGCCAAAATGTTATATTAAATCAGAGAAATAACCCAGCTAGGGGTACAAACATCCCACAGGGAGAAATACAAAACTCATCAAGGGGTAGACAACATCTCCTAAAAGAGTAAGCTAATTGATTCCTTAAAGAGGAATCACAACTAAAAGACTGATCCCATACAATGGAATTACATAGTCTGGTGTCGTCCCAACAACCAGACTCGGAGGAACCCACTACATCCCATGAAATCGGTAAAAACCGAATCGAGATGTTACCATGGGAGATGTATCCTAGTGAGTAATCTCCGATAAATATAACAAGGCCAGACTGACTTATATAATACACATACAATAAACCATAATTAGATATGACATAAATATAACAGAGGCTCATCAGCATATTCAATATCTCATAATCCATTATTGGCCCAAGCCCATTAGGTGTGCCTGCACGAGAAGCTTCTCCAAGTTTCTCAACACAATGATGTGGCATCATCTTCTCCTCCAAGCAATCATCGCCGGCAAGAACAGGCCTCCATGACGCTGAAGAGCCTTCGCCGCCGCTACAATCACCATATCCTGTCCAATCGAATTGTGAGATAAGAATATGACTTCGCCACCGACGCATCAAACCGTCATAAAAACCGTCATAAACACCGATTCGATTCCATCGATCCACCTTATTACTTTTGTACAAGACATACAAATTACATCCTCCTGCAAGACCATTATGAGATCTAGAACAAGCGCTAGATCTAGAGTGTCGGTGCCGGCGAAGAGGAAGATGCAAGAAGCGACGCCAAAATCTAAGGGAACCGAGGAATTTATTGAAATAGCTAATAATAAGGTGTAGCCGTCGATATATCGACGACCACCCTAGCCAAAAAGAACAAAAATCGGAAGCGAAGATCAGTAATTGCAGGTTTTAGAGAGATAGAGGAGAGAGAGAGAACTTTTCCGGTTGTTCTCAAAAACTTAAAGGTTAGGTTATGCCTTTTGGTTGAAACCCTTTAATTTTTTCAAAAAACAATATGACTATTCATTAGTTTTTTAGAGCAACTTCAGTAGCGGATCCAGAAAACTAATAACGAAGTGTAATGTAAGGGATTCGAACTTGGGTTTAAGTTGGGTCAATATATTAAACTACCAATTGTGCTACATAATCTTTTAAGATTTACATGTACTAAATTTTATTTAAAGATATTAGGTAGGTCATGTGATCCACCAACCACCTTACTGAAAAATAAAAAATAGATATTTAAAAACTCATTTTTCATATTTTGACGTACCGTCTGAGACGGTTTTCCCTCAAGATGAACTTATCTGAATGTCAGGATGGGATCTTGATGTATTCCGTCCATTCTCTTTTTAATTATAATACATTTTAGAGAAATTTATTTCATTTTTGTAAGTGTTTATACAAAATTTATACTTATATATATAATAATTATGACCATTTGCAATCAAAAATATCTTTTTAATTGGTTGAATTTGATGAGTAATGTAAAACAACCTAGGCTGCAAGTGTATAGCCAATCAATTGTAATACTTAGGGATTGAATCCACAGATAATTAAAAACACTCAATAGCAATATGAATTAAGAACTACGCTAAGTCGAGCAAGTGATTTTTAGAGAGATCAAACGGTGATTCAAATTTGGTTTTAAACAATAATAAAGAAACGTTGGGCAGCAGGAGGATCTAAGGGTTCACAGAGCAATTTATTCAGGTGTTCATGCGAGTAAATCTAGCAAAACGGGATTCCTAACTCGAATTCACTTAACAATATAGTCAACAAATTTTCGCAAAGATGACTAATATATCTATCAACCTAATACTCAACTCTCGCAAAATAACAAGATAGATAAATATGCATAACAGAGATCAAGATTCGATATGTTAACCTAACCTTTAACACAACTCTCGTAATGATAAAGTTCAAGCTCGTCTATACTATTTCAATCAATCAATCACAATTCCCTAAACGACTCTTGCAATGATATTGGTTCAAGTTCTTAAGATTGATCTAGATTCAATTACAGTTGGTTAAACTAACAATTTAGTATGATGTGCAAGTATAGATGAAGACTCTACTACACTTCTAAGCATGAACATATCCTATTTATCGATCCATGAATAACTCCCTTAGAAGAACCCCTTAAATCCAACAAAGAAACTACTCAGACATAGCAAAGCAATCCATAAAATATACTTGTATTCATTAAGAGCAAAAGAAAGAAGGTTCGCAAAAATTACAAAGAGGGTGAGAATCCTTCTCCTAAAATCCAAACGAGCAAAGTAACAAGGAAAGATACATGAATACTTTTAGAACTTGTGAAGAACTAAGAGCTTTGAGGTGATGATGGTGATGAGCGTGGGTCTTCTCTTGAGGCTAACGAGTCTCTTTTTATAAGTCTTAAGATCGACTAGGGCTTCTCTCAAAAGATTTAGGAGATAATCTTCAAAAAAGAAAAATTCTCAATCTTCTCAAATGGGGCGATCGTAGTGTTAATGCGTCTGTCCGTCGAAAATAGTGTTTTCGTGATCGGTCGATCGCCTGTGGTGATTGGTCGATCGCGCGTGAATATCCTGGATTGCCTTTAACTTGATCCTCACTCGAACAGATTTCCTTAAATCGAAGATATCTCAAGATCTAACCGTCGGATTGAGGCAAACGAATATCCGATTTGAAGCTGAGATCCTCCTCTATCTCGTGGTGAAATATGAGCTTGATCCAACGGTGGGAAATTTTTTATCTAGAGCAAAACATCTGACGGTCAGGATTTGTCATTCATTGAAAAAGCTTGTTTTCACTCTTTTTGGCCCAAAATGCTCCAAAAGCCTGTATGGACTCCAAAACCCACGAAAATACTAAAAGTAGCATGTTAAGTCTAAAAAGTATTCATTTTTATTAAATATATATTAAAAATAATAGAAAATAGATAAAATATCGTATATATTAGAATTATATTTAGTTAAGTATTAAATAATATTTTGTAAAAAACAAATAACTTTTCATTTATGTTTTTCTTATGGGTTAATTTGGTTACTAACCAAGAAAATATTTACTCTCTCCATCGCATATTATAAAATGTTTTGGTTGAATGCGCGAGAATTAAGAAGAACAATTTATAAATATAACAACATCTAATAACTAGTTAAAAAAAATTCAACCAATTATGTAAAAGACTACAGAATTTAAAAAATAAAAAAATAACATTAATATTTTGCATAGAAACTAGTAAAATATCATATATATATCTACATATAATAGCAAACCCCAAACAAATGAATATTTTTGGATTGTGATTTTTAGTTAAAAACCGTTTAGCAGATATTTTTAATGGTTATTTCCAAAAGTCAAGTTTTTTTCGACATAATCGTTTTGTAAAAAGTTGTGTCTTTCTGATATAAATGTTTAATTAAGAGTTGCGTCTTTTCGATACAACCGTTTTCTCAAAAGTTGCGTCTTTCCAATATAAAAAAACTTTTTATGGTTATTTTTCAAAGGCCGCGTCTTTTCAGAAAAAAAAGTTTTGCTTATATATTTGTGTTCTTTAGTCCTTTTTCCATTGAAATTTTTGTTAATCATGGCTACTAATTGTTTAATTCACTTAAAGCATAAGAAAGACAAAAAAAACGTTGTTCTATTATTTTGAAATTATTTTAAAATATAGATGTTTTTACTATTGTAGAAGTTCCAAAATATTTTAATTTGTGTAAAAAATTTTGAATTTCTATAAACAATGCAGATTAAAGCAAGTTCTAAATACCTTGGAATGCAATGTCAATTTTCCATCATAAAAGTAATGAAATTTTCAAATATATTTTTCTCGAAAATGGGTGGTGCATGTAGTGAATCTTTTTATTTAACAATTATCTACAATAAATTAATTATTTATTCATGAAAATAGTTTTTATGGTTTGCATACATCGAAATATTGAAGCCGCGTTAACATGGTTCTAATGGTTAGACAAAGAGATATGATTCCAATCCGCAAAACTGTGTGTCAATCGAAAACCGTTTCTCACTAGCATTATTCATTTGTCTCAATATAAATTTATGGTTGTATCTTTTCGAAAATAACTGTTTAAAAGTTATTTTTAAAGATTCTGTCTTATCGATATAATCACTTTTTGAACGGTTGCGTTTTCCATTATAACCGCTTTATAGTTATTTCTAGGAGTCGTGTCTTTTCGATATAATCATTTTCTTAAGAGTTGCGTCTTTCCGATATAAAAACCGTTTTATGGTTATTTTTCAAGAGTTGCGTATTTTCGAAAAATAAAGTTTTGCCTATATATTTGTGTTATTTACTCTTTTCCCATTGAACGTCAGTCACCAGTTTCGTCATCCATTTCTCAATCTTTTCACAATTTGACCTCATAGGATGTGCTGAAATTGGTCATCTCATCGTAGTCGTCGAGGATGACAATAACAACAAACAACAATGTCTTGATTTAGGCTAAGTTGTTGGAGTATGAGAACGCTCTGGTGACAAATCGGAGGAGACGTCGTTTTTCGTCGTTCACATGGCAGACCACGAGGATCTAAAAAGAAACTTAAACCTTTAATTGATCATTTTGTATTTAGATGCTGAATTTGAAATGATTCCAAACAGTAGCATTAACACTACTCCAAATAAGTTGAAACCGTAAGTGTTATGAAAATTACACAATCTATCAATGATTACCTTATTAATACTCTTTAACAATTTTAGACATGAAAAAACTGTTTGTGTTAAATTTATACGAAAGAAGGAACGACTGTAACGCCCGTGAACCAAAATTTAAAGATGAGAATCAAAGTGGACCGAATGGTTTATTTTTTGTTAAATTGCTGGTTTGCGGTTTGGGTTTTGGCCCAATCCCAATAAACCCAAAACCCTAGAGCCCATATCTTTGGAAATTGATGCAAAAACCCAAAACTTAAAAAATGGTATTTCAGTCTTTTTATGATGGGTGTAAACCCTAAACTTAGCTCCTTACTCACCTATTTAAGTGGTGCTTGTGGCTAGATCTAGCCATCGTTTCCTTCTGAAATTCCATTTCCGAATTGCTATTTTGCGGGATAGATTCCCGACGGCTCAGAAGTACCTAGGTCGTGATATTTGTGTCTCTAGAAAGATCACGGATTCTAGTTTTTGTAGCTTCTTTCAGATTTGAATTACGAGCGAACTTGCGGACTTATTTGCCGTCGATCTGTAAGGACCCAGGTGACGATCTAGATATCATTGGAAAGCCCCGAGTCTTAGCTTTCCAGAGACATCGAGTGTGGTTTAATCCGAGGATTACGTAAGAAGTTATCTATGTTTTCATCTAACTGGTATAAACTGGCCGAACCGGTTAAGCATTGTAGGAAGTTTGATAATAGAATATTAAACTTTATTTCATGAACGCTGATTTGAGACGCTAGTTTCAACCGCTTTTCCTTCTGAACTCAGTTTTTGAACGTGATCGCTAAGGTAAAAGCAAGGTGTGATCGTAGAATCATGACATCATGGCAATGAAGAGGAGGATGATTTAGGGTCTTGTTGAGTTGTGATTTGATATTGTTTAGAATTGCTAAGTTGCTAGTTTATGGAATTGATCGAATTGGTTTTGTTGGTTCAATGAGTTATGAGATTTATTGGATCATTTGTTTGGTTTAGTTGGTTATAACTTCTGCTGGTTAATTGGTGATTTTGCTTGTTGATGTGTTAAAAAAATGGGTTGGGTTGTTTCAACGACCATGTATAAAGAAACTAATTAATAACCTAATGCAATGTAGAGATTTTATATAATGGAACAGAGGGAGTGAAACCTAATTTATAAACCAAAACATCTAAATCTAGTGACTATAATTTTGCCACATAGAGTGATTTTGGTTAGTTAATAGAGGAAATTTATAAAAATATTCCAATAAATTGATGTATTTTGAACAATAATCAATGTTTTGAAAAATTTGAAAACTAACCTTTTACATTTATAATTTCCAAAATACCTTAAATAAATTAAACCTATAAATTATTTTAATTTTGACAAAATCAACACGTGATTTTAATAATTTAATGGATGTTAATAGTAAAAAAACAAAAACTAGAGAAATGCATAATTGAGAAGGTAACCTATATGATTTCTCAGTTTGACGAAAGTTTTGGTATTCTTGAAGCATATGAACTTTTATTTGTTTCCTTTCTCTTTTTATTTATTGGTTACTATTTACTCTGAATTTAGAGTGAAATTTAGTATTTTTCTGTTTTTTTTTTTGGTGGCTTATGATTTTGAATTTTTCATTTTTACTTAATTGAAATTGATTTTTATGAACTTTTCAATTCACGAATTTTCTTTCATAGGTCTCTTATCATTTTTTTATCTTCGTTTTTATATTTTCTATGAAGCGAATATGAAATTACCATTACCATGCAAGTCAATTAACATTTTAAGCTTTAATTTTAAAAATATGAACATTTAATTATATTAATTAATCTGGAATGAAATTTTTTTTAAATACGATTAAATAGCAATATGTATATATTTATATATCTATTAAGAATGTTTAATCTAAATCTAAGTAAACACGTTTGTTTCTTTAAATTATTTTAATGTAAAAAACAAATTTTTGTTTCGAAACTAAAAAATAAAAAAAAATAAATTTATATTTTTCTTAAATATATGTTTTCACTTTAGGATATTCGTGTCTTTTTCTCCAACTAACAAGTTATTTCAAAAGTTTCAAAATATGGGTTATTTTTCAAATTTTATAAAATTTTCAGAATATTAAACCAAATCTCCCTAGTTATTAAGTCATGTTTTTTTTTTCCGTTATATTTGGCAATTTCCCTTTTTTTATTTTTTTAGATTAACTTGGAACAAAAATGTAATTTTTAAAACAAATATGGTACATCTCAAAAAATTTAGAAAAATTAGTATAGATTTCAAATTACTTATCAAATTTAGGGATATACACCTAATAATTTTTCTTCTAGGGTTCTTCCCCAAATCGCGACGGTAAGTTTTTCTCTGTTTTAATCATACGATAAGACTGTCTTCTGATTACACGACTCAAACGTCCCTCCTTGAGATCTAACGATTGAACGATGAAGGCTGAAAAGAATAGGAAATGAGGAGGTTACATATTCCGATAGGATCAGTTAGTTACCCCAAGATTTTCTCCTTCGAATCCTCTCACTGATTCCGGTAAGAACTGCAATGTCTACAAGTTTATTGTCTAAACGTTGGAGATCTGTGTGGACAACGATGCCAAAGCTTGTGTATGACGACAACATTGCTTCCCTTGGATTTGACGTGTTTTGTGACACGTCCTTGAAATTACATGACGAAGCTCTCAAAACCCTAACTATCAAACTTAGGAAGCCCTCAGATTCCTTAGATACTATGTTATTCCCAAACATTCGTTCCACTCTCCTCAAGATCACAGTCACTTGTACTTGTTATCCTTTTAATCAGAGTCCTATTACTTTCCCAAGTAACCTTAAAGTTTTTCAAACACTTGTTGTTTTAAAACTCCAAGGCATGATTGTTCTAAACCTTGTTGATTCTCCGGTTTGTTTCCCTTCCCTGAGATTGTTACACCTCTTGAGTGTGGACTTCTCATGTGAACAATCTCTCTGCACACTTTTATCGGCTTGTCCTGTTCTTGAAGATCTCTTCTTCCAAAGACTTTGCAGTGGAGGCCGTGTTCTGTTCACCATATCAGTCCCTTCTCTTCAGAGATTATCCATCACAACAGAAACTGGCATGTATATAGTTGTGATGACCCGAGTCTCAAGATAAATGATCCTTCTTTGAAGTACTTATATATCATGGATCGCATAGGTAGCTTCGACTTTGTTGAGGGTATGCCTAAATTGGGGAAGGCAAATGTGTCGGTTAATCTCACCAAGAATGGCTTGATTCTCAAGTTTCTTACATTAGTGAAGCATCTTTCGTTAGATTTATATCCTTCAATGGTAACCCCCTAAATTCCTTCTTTTACTCGCAATCTCGGTTTTGTTATATCTTTCAAGATAACATTTTCTTTTAAGATGAAACTATAAACTTTGTTTTTCGCGTGCAGGTTCTTCACCTTACGTATAGATTTGTCAACAACCAGCTTCTTCATCTCGAATTAGATGCTTGTTACAATATTCGGTCGAGCTTACTTCTAAGTTTGTTGAAAGATTTCCCTAATTTACGAGCTCTCAAGCTCAACAACGTAAGATCACAATCTCTCTTCTTAGTAATCTGTTTTTGTAAGCTTTGAATTGATCTAATCCAATACAGCATTGCCTTTATGTTTTCCTCATACATATCCAAAATATATCGATGCTCAACCGTGTTTAGCCTCTGAACTGATTTCCGTTCCTGAATGCTTGAGCTTCCATCTCGAGACTCTTCAATGGATAGACTATTCAGGAACACATGGAGAGAAAGAAGTTGCGGTTTACATTCTGAAAAACGCTCGTTGTTTAAAGACCGCTACCATCTCTCTACGTTCAATGGCCATAGAGAATGTTCTGGTGATCAAGGAGTTGAAATCTATGTCTAAGGCTTCAACCTCATGCCAGCTTACAATTAAATTTTAGAACGTTTTCAGAGAACTGCAATTTGGATATGGAGGATTTTTCTACTTTCCTGGTTAGTAAAAAAGTATTATTGGCGTTTAGATTATCCTTAAGGTAATCTTACACCAACTTTGTAGCTAGAAGTAGATTTTCTATTAGTAACCGGTCTTTAACAAAAGCCGATTGGTTGGCGATGAACTTTGGCAGTATGGTTTTTAATCTATTTTGTATAGTACATTGCTACAAGAAATAGGCATGTAGTCCTTCAATTTTTTGCTTCATTTTTCTTAGAGACGAGAGCCAAAATGGTAGAGTTGATTCCTTTGGGGAGAAACCTTGTTACAAAAGAATATTTTAATGGCTATCTAAAAATCTTTGCCTACAATATAGTCCATGCTGATTTGAAGAATTTAATTGAGAAACCATCAGGACCTCGAGACTTATCACTCGGCATCGAGAGTAAATCTTTTGTGATCATTCATTACATAAATACTTTTCTCCGAAAATAAATATTACTCGGTTCACATATAAATCATCCCTAGAATAACACCATGAACAAAACATCAGAAGATTCTAACAAAGTCAGACATTATATAACACAACATGAACATGATAAACAAAATGCGACAGTCCTATTTATGAGGACCGAGAAATGTGGATCAACTCTGCTTCTTCTGCCAACAGTTGAATAATTTCCTTCATTTTTAATATATATAACTTCCTTCATATATATGTCGATTCTACAAAATTTATATTTTTTTTGACGTATATATATGTTCTTACCGTAATATTAAGCATTCAATATTTGGCTTTTTCATATGTGATAGTTCTTGGTCATTACAAAATTAATCTTAAAAGATGCTTAAATAGGAGAAATAGTCATACTTTTACTTAAAAACGAAGTCGAAAGGTTAAGTGCAATTGTTGATGGTCTCACCGCAAAGTTCGTCCAAAGGCACACAGACTCCAACTTTGTATATCGATAATTAATTAACATAATAACCCTTTTATTAAGCAAACATTTGACTTTTCAGCCCTATAAATTCCTGACTTCATCATCACCAAAAACAGTAAACTCTCCTTCTCTAATCAAAACCTACAAAAGATGGAGATCTCAAAAACCCTTTTGCTAGTGATCTCTCTTGTTGCTGCAACTTGTTTCTTGCAAGCCAAGGCAGCTGGAGTTTACTGTAGCACCCCTTACACTAGATGTTACCGCAAGTACATTCAGTGTCCAGAGGAATGTCCAAGCACAACCGCTATGAACTCCAACAACAAAGTTTGCTACGCCGATTGCGATAGACCCACTTGCAAATCCCAATGCCGCAGTAAGATTTTTCGATTCATAAACTCATAAATTTTGTGCACTCTCTATTGCCTTCCTTTTCAAGTAAAAGATCATATGTTTTTGTATAGTGCGGAAACCGAATTGCAACAGGCCTGGATCGGCCTGTTATGATCCGAGGTTCATTGGTGGAGACGGCGTTGTGTTCTACTTCCATGGAAAGAGTAATGAAGAATTTAGCCTCGTCTCTGACTCTGACCTTCAGATCAATGGTAGGTTCATTGGCCACAGACCCGCTGGTCGAGCCAGAGACTTCACATGGATCCAAGCTCTTGGATTCCTCTTCAACTCCCACAAATTCTCCCTTGAAGCCGCGAAAACCGCTACTTGGGACAACGAAATCGACCATCTTAAATTCACTTTCGATGGCCAAGATCTATCCGTCCCTGAAGAAACCCTCTCCACCTGGTTAGTATATCAATCAAAAACTAAGTTATGCATACGTTTTCAAGATTCTTGAAACCAATATGTTTTCTTTTAAAACAGGTACTCACCAGACAAGAACATCAAGATCGAGAGAGTGACAATGAGAAACGGCGTAATCGTGACAATCAAAGACAAAGCAGAGATCATGATCAATGTAGTTCCAGTGACAAAAGAAGACGACAGGATCCACAACTACAAAGTACCATCAGATGATTGTTTTGCGCATCTCGAAGTTCAATTTAGATTCTTCAACTTATCACCAAACGTAGATGGAATCTTGGGACGAACATACAAACCGGATTTTCAGAATCCGGCTAAGCCTGGAGTCGCAATGCCGGTAGTTGGTGGTGAAGAGAGCTTCAAGACTTCTTCACTTCTCTCCAATGACTGTAAAACTTGCATTTTCTCTGAATCACAAGCAGAGATTGATTCCGTTAAGTCAGAGATTGAATATGCAACTTTGGATTGTACTCGTGGAGCGTCTTCTGGATATGGAATTGTTTGCAGGAAGTGAAATCACATAAACTGGCTTAAAATAAGAATAATGGTAGAGAGCAGTAGCTTCTCTGCTGGAGATTTCTCAAAGTATAATTAAGTGAAAGAAAAGATGTTGTATTTACTTACTATTAACTACTTTGCAGTGTATTTGTATTGTATCATCCACCAGTGTACTCTTCCTATTTTGTATTACCCTAAATCCATTGTTAATGACACAAATAATATACCACATAGTCGCTGGTTAATCTACCGTGAATCAGTATATTGGAATACTTAATAGTGTTTGAAAGCATTAACAAAAAGCGGGGATAGCTCAGTTGGGAGAGCGTCAGACTGAAGATCTGAAGGTCGCGTGTTCGATCCACGCTCACCGCATTTGTTTTAATTTTTTCGGTTTTTTTTTTTTCCCCACACTAGAAACGACGCCGTTTCCTACTCAATGAAAGTTTAAAAAAAAAAAAAAAAGGTTGAGAAAATGAGTTTCTTGATCCCGTTATATATACGTGTCATTCATAATACGTATAAACTGAATCGAGACTCTGATGAACAAATGAACATATCACACAACTTGTGCTTCTATTCAGAAACTTTAAAAATTGATAGATGAATTTAAAGAAGTTAAAATATAATCACATTCTGATTCTTGATTGCTTAGAAAAATAACATCGGTACTCACTATATTACAAAACAAATACACCCGTAAAAATTCGAAATAAATCATCTGAATGAATAATTTTGGATCCAACCCAATGAAGTCTTTTCTTTCTGTAAAATTTCAAAACAAACAATGTCTGTCTCTGTATTTCACCAACTGTTTATCTTCTTCTATCTTCCACGAGGATGAACAAGCTGCGAAAACACAGCACTCGTAGTCGCATCTTCGGCATCATCATCAGTCCCGGTCCCCGAATTTCCTCCTCCTCCTCTATCAATTATACTCATACTGTTATCAAACGGCTCCATTGGAGCCATTGGAATCCCAGGAATGTGGTTTGTGCTATTATCATCAGGCTCCATTAAAGCCGATGATGTTTCTTCTAGCTGCAACGCGTACTCTAGATTCCACAATACATCTCCCATCGATGGACGGTCCACGCCGTATTCCGCCAAACATTTCTCTGCGGTTTCTCCGAATTTCTTCAGCGAAGCCGGATTCACTTTCCCTGTTAAGTTACTGTCCATGATCTGATCGAGCAGACCCTTTTTCTGCCACGCCATCGCCCATTCTGCTATGTTAACTTGTTCCCGAGGTAAAACCGGGTTTAAAGCCGGTCTACAACAGAGAACTTCCATTAGAACAACCCCAAACGAATAGACATCGGATTTCTCAGTTAATTGCTGTCTCCTGAAGTATTCCGGATCAAGATAACCGAAGCTTCCTTTTACCGCAGTACTCACATGGGTTTGATCAAGCGAAGGGCCGGTTTTGGATAGTCCAAAGTCTGCGACTTTAGCGACTAGATTCTCGTCGAGTAAGATATTTGTGGTTTTCACGTCACGGTGTATGATGCTCTGCGATGCACCGGTGTGTAGATAATGTAATCCTCTCGCTGCGCCGATGCAAATCTCAAGCCTTTGTTTCCATGGCAAAGGAGGAAGATCAGCTCCGTACAGATGACTCCTCAACGGTCCATTCGCCATGTACTCGTAGACCAGAATCATTTCGGATCTCTCGTCGCAGTAACCAATTAGTGAGACGAGATGTCGATGTCTGAGTTTGGACAGCATTTCGATCTCGGTTCTGAACTCAGCCATACCTTGTTCGGATCTGGGGTTTCCTCTTTTAACCGCCACTTTAGTCCCATCTTCTAAAGTTCCTTTATAAACCCGCCCGAATCCCCCAACACCAAGCAACGAGCCCTCGTCGAATTTATTAGTAGCATCCATGATTTCTTGGAACATAAAGCAACGGCCAAGATGTGTAGACGCTAATGAAATGCAACTACCCGTTGCGCTCTTGTGAGAAGCGGTTGATTTGGTAAGAGTCTGAGAGAGTCCATATAAAGGCAATGGCAACCACGGATGTCCAGTACCGCCTTCTTGAGGACTCGTCGATCGCTGCTTCCTCGATGCAGCCAAGCAGCAATAGCAACAAACCGCAATGAGCAGAACCACGGCAAACGCACCAACCACAGAACCGATGATCACTGCTCTCTTCTTGCTCTTAGAACCAGATCCTCCCGGAATAAGAGACTTAACCGAAGAAACACCGCTTAAGCTCTTAGCTTCATTACTAATCTTCAAAACCTCTAAGCCATTCATAGTCGCATTGGTGATATCAGCTTGCGAATCGGGTCCAACGCTAACGGTTAAAACACCGGAAGATTCAACGGAACCATTGGAGATAAAATCCTTAAAGTAAGGAACTTTAAGACCATTAGTCAAGGTAGAGAGATCAAGACTTCCAAGAGCAAGATCATCATTGACATAGAGATTGAAGACAAGCGTATTCAAAGCTTGACTCACAATATCGCAGAAATGAACACGAACAAAGTACCTGAATTCTGGATCTACAGGAAGAACCCAAGTCACATTAAAACTCGGACTCGCTACATTCGCTTCACCCATTGTATCAGCAGTTGCATAAACCATGTTAGGAGCTGTTTCTTGCGTCACAGAAGAAGAGTACTTGATCGAAGAAGGATTCGCTGTTACGACAAGAACAGAGCTGTTCACATGAAGATACTCTGCATCGTTGTCCCATTGTCTTCCCAATGTATCGTTTTGAGAAGTCAACAATGGTCCTCCCATGTTCAATCTGTAGACTGTCTCAAAAGCAAGCTGAGAGAGACCACTGAACGGAGACGAAGGGTTTAGAGCTAAAGCTTGATCAGGGATAAGATTGTCTGGAACAGAGACAACCTCAATCGCGTTGACAAACACAACCGAATGGTTTGAAGGAATGAAAGTTAAGGTTAAGAAATCTGAAGTGACATTGATTGTGTACTCTTTGAAGATGTAAGAAGAAGCGTTGGTGTTCTTGAAAGAGAAGTTGTTCAAGAGCACGAAATCTTCCGTTACGACAGTGATTGATGCAGAGTTTAAGTTCCAGGTTGAGTTCTTGATCGGTGAGAAATGGAGACGGATCCAATGTCGACCCAAAGCTGTGATTTTGAATCTGTAAGAAGCTAAACCGGAGAAAACACGAGCGGTTTGGTAGATCGAGAGAGAAGGGTTGTTGGTGGAATTGGAGCTAGTTGCTACGGAGGAGTTTCCGATTTTGAGGACGAGAGAGGAATGGACAGAGTCTGGAACAAAGGTTCTGCCTTGGTGAGTTATGTTCTGTGATGAGCCACAAGAAATTAAGTAATTGTCTGGCGGATTGAACAAGGCAGATGAAGTATAACAAGAGAGGAACAAAAGAAGAAGAAATGATGATTTAGTGAACACCATTTGTAAATCTTGGATTTTTAATAAGAACCCTAAAAACCCCAATGCCAAAAAGAATCAAATCGGGATTTGAATTGAGAGAAGAAGAAAAGATTGAAGATTTGGGTTTGGATTTACATTCACATGGCGAAAACCGAATGCAAGAATGTCTGTTTTGGGAGGAACAAGAATCAATCAAACTCAAGAGAGCAGAGAAAGGGAAGAAAAAGGAAAAGGCAGAGACTTTAGAAGTGGTACTTTCTGCAAATTTCTGCTCTGTATAGCTCTTTACAGGCTGGTTTGATTAGGCTGGCAACTTACAGAGGAGAAGCAACTCCAAGGAAACCATTCACAAGGGCCTACACAAAGAGAGGTGAGAGAGAGAGAGAGAATAGGATTAAGGAGTATGGGATTAGTTTTAATCAGTTTAATAATGATTAATTAAGTATTTGTTTTGTCTGTTGTTCTGATGAGGTTGCATAATCGCGGCGGGTGTTAGCTGTTAATTTGATTATTTGCATTTTGTAAGGTCTTTTTCTGAAAGATAAGAAGAATAAGAAAACGTATTTGTGTGTCTTTTGGCTATAGTTGTGAGGATTGTGGGTCACTATTTATCATCACCTTTTTGTTTCAAATCAGAAATAAGAAAACGTATGTGGAACTCTCTTAATTACATCGTGTGCTTATTACATTTCTCTGCGAATAAGTTATATCAAGATTTCTTGTAAAGGTATACAATTATTCAGTATGGATATTCTCATAACATGTTCAATATGGTTCAGTTTTTTTTTTTTTTTTTTTGGATTTTCTAGTAATCAAAATACAGTGAAACCTAATAGTGGTTTAGTTCATTTGGATTTAGATTTAGTAATAGTTTTGGTTTCGATTCAAATTTTTAAAAGTACATTTCGATACTTCATCTTTCAATTCCGCATGAAACATATTAAAAATTCTGGATATAGATCAATAATAAAAATATTAGAATTTGTTCAATTTTTTAATCGACTTTTTTATCTAGTTCGGATTAAATATGTATGGTTTACATGCATTAAATATTTATAATCATTGTAAGAAAATAGTTATAATCATATTTTATGTAAAATGATAAATTTGTAAATCGTCAACAATAAATATTGTACCTTTTAATGGAATTTAAATCAAAATTTAGTATAACAATCCATTCTATTTTAAAATATGTTTTTGTGATTTATTTGTAGACATAGTTTTTTAATGGAAGGCTATATAAAATACTGTGATAAAGTATTTTCATCTACCAAAAAAAAGGTATTTACATGTGATCGAATTTGAATTTTTTGGTCTTAATTAAAATGACGAACTAAGCATATTACAAGTTTACAATCAGTTCGATATCAACTAGGGAATATTAGTAAGTTGGATTTCGTATACCAAAATATGATTTTAATGTTTTGTTTCTTCAATAAAAGTAGTGGTTGCCGGTCGAAACCTAACTATATTGCGATCGTGTTGCATTGATGATGAAAAGAAGTTGTCTTAAATATTTTTCAACCACTAAGTTAAATAGCATTTGTTACTATAATAATTTACAAAGTTATTCATAAAACTGGTAGCAGAGGTGTAACTTATAACTGGTTATAACAGTTAAAATAGGTCAAACCAGCCAAGCTCCCAACTAATCTATAATGGATGAATGAATCAGTTAATTCAATCTATTTATGGTTTCAAAAATTAATTTTAAACTCGTTTTGTCTTAGACAAATTAAATGAGTTATATATACTTTTTTAATCAACCATACATTGAATAGATACTTTCAAACTTTTTGACTGGTTATCTAATCGCGTGATAGAAAATGTTTACAGTTAGAGAACTTTTTTTGTAAATGGGTCAAACATTAACGGATAATCCTCTTGTGCAATCAACAAATGCATAAATATCAAAAAACACAATGGTTAAGTGTTTTCTAGCGGTTTTTCAACATTCAAATTATATAAAAAAAAAAAGAATGATGAAAAAACTAGGAAAAATAACGAGAAATAAATTAAAAAGTCAATAAACAAAAAATAAATAAAGAGGTAACGTCGGGCCGAGCAATGGTGAAGTATGACAGAGAGATGATCGGAGATCGGTCGAAAGTTGACTGTAAGAGTTTAGGACGAGATTGAATCTCCTTAATCGAATTAAAAAACATAATTTTTTAGAGAATAACTTCAACATAAAAAATTTAGCTTACGAGTGAGAGGTATCTTTCTTTAAAAAAATTAGGGTTTATAGAATTTACCTATCCGAACTAGGATATATGATTTCACATCCTAAGTCGGGTTGGGTCCGGATCCACTGTTATACTTCGGTACGACACATTCAAGTGTTTTCACATACTACCTTTGTTTTTATACGTCAAATACCCCATAATACGATCATGCAGTTTAAAAGTATCACCTTACTCATAAAAGATACTATGCTCAATGCAGCGGGTCAATCGCCAGAAAGCTCCTCAAAATCAGCTTTGTCCGCTTTCATCTTTATGTGGAGCAGAGGCCATCATTTTTTACTTATCACATGCGTGACTGAATTATATTAAATGTTTAATCATAGAGTTATTCAAATACTTTAATATTCGCGCTTTAATGGAAATTCATACCTAGCCTGAGTTTTTAAGTTTCTTCTATGAAAACTCGAGCTTCATACTTCGCTTCCCGTTTGGTTCTTTTACTTGAATGTCCACTACTCTTTATCCAATCTGATTCATTCTTCGCGGTGTAGCCACACCACTCGGGATAAGGGGTGAAGACAGGTTGCCTAACGCGTCGAGTTACTTAGCCATTGTAGATTTGGCTCAAATACCTCTAGGACCGATCCAATAGACTAATTACAAAAAATTGCACTAAATAGTTCGCCTAAACTAATTAAAAGTGGCGGTAAAATATTCGTCGAAGCTAAAAATCCAAATCGAACGTGAGCTGAATCAAAAAATTGAATAATTATCCGAAATATCCAAAATATAATTGTATACTTAAAAATATTAGTTATATTTTGATTTAAAATAACTGAAATATTCAAAATTATAACTATAAACTCGAAAATATTAATTATGTTTAGATTCAAAAAAAACTGAAATATACAGATTTTTAGTTATATTTGTCAAAATTAATCAATTCTTTTACAAATTGAACCATTCATTAAAAATTGAATTAATTTTTAATTTTTTTAGGTATTTCGAATATTTCAGATAAAATATATAGTATAAATCAACGCGAAATAAAGTTTAAATATGTTATGTCTCAACTACATTATTTGAACCGATCCGAATATAACCTTAATGAATCTGAACTAAAAGAAATTTTGATTGCTACTTGGATCTTAAATCCTCTATTTAAACTATTTAGAACCCAATAAATTGAAATGAATGGTATCAAATGTTCATGTTTATATGGGTATTTAGATAATAAATTTGGAACATTTTTACAGCATTTGATTTTCAATCAAGCTTTAAAAAATTTAGTAATTTTTATATAATAGTTATAGCTTTTAGTTTTACAGCTTTATTTTACTTTTTTATATTTTTAAAAAGTAATTAATTTATCGCTATAGCTGAATCAACAACATTCTTTTCTCTCTTTAAAAAACATGCGATAAAAAGGCAATCGTTTAGCTAAACTTGGCCGGCGTCGGAGCCCTTCTCCGGTGTCGTGCTCTTTCTTCTCCTTTTAATTTCTGGTATTTTATCTTCTCTTCTCCATGACTGATTTTTTATTCGCCGTTGAGGGGCTGTCTCATTGTTGTTCTTTGGATGAGGCTGTGAAGGAAATGGTGGATCTCGTTAGATTGGTGGTTGTGCAGTGTCTCAAACCCCAACCTTTGGCTTCTTTTTCAGGTTTGTGGATCTGTCGACGAATAATTTTTTCAGATCTAAGATTTTTTTTATCTTAGGGTTTTGACGAAGCTAGATTAGATATTTTCGCCTATAGATTTTTTTTTTCTTGGATGGTTTCCGACGGGTTTGTCTCTGATTTGTTGTGGTGGAAAGGATTGGCGTGTCTCTCCTTGTCGATCCCTGGTCTTGCAGGTTATAGAACCACTTTCTCTTCTCGTTGATCGCTATATCCATAGTTCTAGATCTCTTTCCTTCAATTGGTGTTTTGCAGTTATTGGGTTTAAAACTCTCCTATTTTGGACTTCGTTTCTCTCGTTGGGGCTAACCTTCTCTATCACGGCTATATCCTTTGTTCTTAGTTTGTGGATAGGACTTTTGGCTGGGATACTTTTCCCCTTAGGTCTTCGTTTGGGTGCGGTTAAAACGTAACTAAGTTGGTTACTTTAGTGTGGCATTTGAAAGGTTATTGCAGTTATCGGTTTCTCTGAATGGTCAACTTGATAAAAACAATTCTTAAAAAGAGATTCATCATTTTCAAAGATTATCAGACTTCGTGTTCGAGTTATCGCCAAATATGTCGCAACCCATCTTCATATCATATTGTTGTGCAGGAATTCGTTATGGTGATCATGTGAAAGACTCGTATGAAAGCTTATGATATTATCAATGTATTATTGAAAAACCATCCTCATCTCTTGGTAGATTGTGGTTCGATCATTGTATTTTCTTGTGGTTATTTAGGTTTTCTTTGGTATTGTAATTCACTGTATCTCTTTTTTTTTTCTCTTTATCAATGTAATCAATTTTCCGGTGGGAAAAAAAAAACATCCGCTAAATCTTTTTAAAAATAAAATTGGAATTTTCCCAAAACTCGAAATTTGAATGGAGCCCACAAACGCGGCTTTTGGAAGAAGGGAGTAGACAAACATGACGGCGCCGTAACTGACGGTTCTTCTCTCCGTTTGCATTTGCGCTAACCAAAACATAACACGAAACCAAACCGAGACTCTGACGTTGTCTTAACTGAAAAATAAACCACACACACATAAAAAATGGACAACGTAACAACACCATTTTAATTTATCACATGTTGTCTTTTTCACAACTAGTGTAACGAAAGTTTAGAAAAGGAGAAAACTTACAAATTAATGAGATTGCCCAAATCGTACAAGTACAAACCGAAAATATTTATATTTTCACCTGTACATCCTCGAACGGCAAATCATTTCCGATTTACCAAATTATGCAAAATCACAATATTATGTTAGATTGATCCATCAATTAATAGCAAAAGAATAGTGGTAATTCTAATTAACAGAATAATAAAAATACCATAAAGTTTTATTATTATGGCTCCATCGTATAAAACAGAATAATTTTCTCTATTACATGATTAATCGTTCCACATTAATGTTACTAGTTAGAATGACTCATGTTTGTGTTCTTAGTAAGTACTCCATCTGTTTCAAAATAGTTATCATTCTAGGTTGTTTCACACATATTAAAAAAATATATTAAAAGTCTATTTTACTCCTAATTAATACAATGTTTTATTTGATATGAGTAATTAATAAGTTTAAAAGTAGGGATAAAACTGGAAAAATTAGTCATAAATGTGCATTGAAATTGCAGAATGACAACTAATTTGAAACAAAAAAATAAGGCTAGAATGACAAGTATTGTGAAATGGAGGGAGTAGTAAGTACTAAATAGACACGGTGAGGTAAGCCTTTTATTTTACAATAATTTTCTCTATTACATGATTTTATCGTTCCACATTAATGTTACTAGTACGTACTTTATTTTATTTTATTTTTTTTGTCACATTAGTACGCACTTTATTAGACCTCATATTTAAACATGGAACAAGACTGGTGTTTAGCGTTTTATTTTTATTGGTAATCTCCTATCAATGCAATATATATATATATATATATATATAATATATATATATATAATATATATATATATATGGGGAATTTAACAATCATAACACGACGTGAAATTTCGATGCAATATATCTATATATGGGGAATTTAACAATCATAACACGACGTGAAAATTTCGTTCTCGTATCCAAGAAAAGAAAAATAAAATAAATGTAAATGCAATATATTCGAAGAAAAAGAATATGATAGTGGAGGATGAAGTCGTTAGGTCAGACCATGTGCTTGCACATGCGTTCCAATATCAAACCACATGTTTCCTCCTACAGCTGAATCTTTTTATTTACTTTAAAATTCTATCTTATTATCGTTCTAATGCTGGAATTGGAAGACGACTACGTACTAACTTATAAGACTTTTTAGATTCGTTTATTTAATAATTTTATGGGACCTTAAAGGCACACAAAGTTCTTATCATTTTTCAAATGAACGCGTTGAAAATTATTGAAAGGGTCTGATTATAATAATCCACTTTTTATAAGCTTCATTAATTATGTATAAACCCCATAATTAGAGACAATGGTCCAACGTTTTCCAATAGGCCAAATTGCTTAGAACAAATTCTTTCGATATGACATATCTATTTTAAAGTAAGTCGGAAATATCATTTAGTATTTGGAACACTTAATTGGTATCCACTAAAATAGATTTGTTATCAATCAAAATTTCCTATGATTTGTTCTATCTTTTTTATGTTAGCTTCTGTAAATCACTATGGACAAACATGATAATATAATATGTGTCATTTTCGGATAAAAGTCATTACATAATATTCAATTTGTTTAGTTAAAAAATAATTCGCTTTCTCACCTAAAATTAGAACATGCTGGACCCACTTCCAAAAATCATTAACCTCGTCGAATCGTTTATCTAAATGTCTATATTTTATTTCTTAAGTTGTTTAAAACAAAACGTTGTTGAAACGTAGAAAAAAAAAGTATCTTACAAACACAAATAGTTTTGCATCAGATGTTGAATTTAGTAAGCAAAATTGCTAAAAATAAAAGTATATTATCAAATTATTATTTGTTGGATCCACTAGGATAAGTGGTATTGTTACCTCTGCATGATAACTGAGCAAATAAGTTCTGACTCTATTTCTCTGTAAAGAATTGTAGATTTCAGATTTTGTGTTTATTCTTCATTAAAGTGTAAAAAAGATACAACGTGAAGTTTATATACAAAGTAAAGTAAAAGGATAATTAACCCAACTATACGAACAATAAGCTTAACCAACTAAACCGATCTATATATTCTAATAGTAGAAATGGCTAGTAAACTCTGTTGATAAAAAGAAAGTTTATCCGATGATCACAATACGAAAACACCAATACAAATAATTAAATTACAATTTTCGTATAAAAAAATCAAGCATACACATAAAAAATAATAATGTGGGTGAAGTCTAAGAAAACAAGAAAAAGAGACCGATTCCACTTATAAAAAAAATGGATTGAATAGAAATGTGGGAAGAAAAATGAAAATGAAAACGTTGGTCAAGTCGAGACCGTCAATCACGTCGAGACCGTGAATTTAGCCGATAAGCCGCGTTTCGTTCTTTAGTATTTTCCTTTTTTTTATATTAAAATGTAAAACATAAATATATATCATTTATATATTAATTGGAGAGTGATTTGTTTAGATGTCTTCACCAAAATCACTTTTCCAATTTTAATGTAATATGACATCCCTTAAAATATGACATGATATTTTCTCTAATTTAACTCAGTAATCACTAATTAAAATTAGCCAAAATTCGTGATAAAAAAAAAACTCAAATTCAATAATTAAAATTAGCCCAAGTTCAAAAGAAAGATGAGAATGACGGCTCTATTATTGAAGTTAAGAAGTGATTATCCAAAAATAATTTAACAGAATAAAAAATTATTTTTACATGCTTTCTTCCGATTATTTGATTAGAGATTTTAGTTATTGTTACTTTTAAAATTAATTTCTTTTTGGATTGTAATGGATCTTATTTTATTTCCAAAAAAATCAGTTCAACCAAAAAAATCAATTAAATAAATCTCTCATATATTAATTGGAAAATCTGTTCACCAAAATCACTCTTCCAATTTTAATGTGACATGACATCCCTTAAAATATGACATGACATTCTCTCTAATTTAACCCACTATAATTATAAATTTAAAAGTGTAGAATTTGGCTGCTCTGAAATTTATGTATCATCAATTATAATTTTCAAATATGAAAATCTTTGATAATTGGAAATATTGAAAGCTTTCAATAAAAAAATTAACATTTTTCGATATTTAATTAATAATAGACTTGTTATAGTCCGGAATTTAAGTATCATCAACTCCAAATTTAAAAATATGAAAATATTTAGTAAAATCTACACAAGAACAATCTTGTGGAAATATTCTAATTAAATAAGAATTATCATATTATGATTAATTGATTGACGTTAACAACATCTGAAATTTTAGTACCATTGTTTATAATTAAAAAACTAGGAAAATCGTTAAGAGTATCTCCAAAAAATCGTTAAAGTAGTAAAGTCTCGGAAATATTTCTATGGAAATGTATTAAATACATAGTATATTTTGTGGAGATAATCTAAACGATTTTAATTATTTATCTCCACAGACGTAATTTATGAGAAGATCCTTATGTGCCATCTCTACAATCACTCTCACCAAAACAATTATGACATGACTAACAAAATTATGACATAACAATTTTGAATCAATAACAAAATCTTGTACAACTAAATTTATATTTGTTACCATAAATAGATCAAAAGATTTTTTAATCAATATATTATCATATTTTCGTTTTTATTCTAAAATTATATACAAAATTAGTTTCTCATTTAAAAATAGTTTAGAAATTGACTATTGTAAAAACAAAATTAGAGAACATTTTTATATAATATATATTTTTTTGAAAATGATAACAAAGATTTACCAAATTTTTAAAAGAGACTTTGATATATTTGTGAAAAAAATTCTCAAGTTTATAAAAAAAATGTAGTCATTCTTTTGAAATTTTTTCTACGCAAGACAATTTAAAAATAATAAAATATTTTTTATTTAAAAGCAACAAGTTTTTTATCTGCGTTTTATTTATAAAATTTATGATTATATATTTTAATATTTTAAAATATTAAATAATTTATTTTTATTCTAAATACTACTTAAGATATCTAGACAAAACAAATTTAACATGTTTTTTTTTAATTCTAATGTATTATATTTTAATTTGACACATTTACATATATAAAATAATTAAATGGTAAAACTAAAATTTTAAAATTTATGTTATTAATAAAAACGATATTTTTGACCAAAAAAATTAACAAAAAAAAATCAACAACAATATCTATAATAAAATCAAATAACTACATAATTCACATTTTTAAATATTAAAATTAAAAACAAAAGTACATAAATAATTTATCCGCGTGTACGCGGAAGAATCACCTAGTGACTCATTTATTTTCACGATTGGTGACATCAAGTTGAAAATTCTATGATGGTAAAATATAGTGACATAGTTAAAACGGTAAAAATAGTGGTTAATTACCAATACAAAATAGATCATAGTAGTACCACTTTTGGCAAGAGATAGTTGGTCCAAAAAAGTATATGACGATCAATTACAAAACTAGAGATGGTGGTACTGTTTTTGTTACAAAACTAGAGATGGTGGTACTGTTTTTGATTAAAAAAACAGAAGTAAAAATAAAGTATATGGTGGTATCGCTTTCGTTTTTGTTATATCGCTTTCGACGACAAAAAAAAATACCTCTTTCGTTGAATTTCTTTTTATTACTCCATTTTTGTCTATCCGTTCGTATGATTGGTCAAAATTTACCAAAATCTGAAATACTGAACGAACACAATAAGCTACCCTTTTGGCACACACAAGCCACAATCCTTTTATGTTCGACTGATAGTAAATATAACAAAATGATGACGTGAATCCTTTTTCAGTTGGGTTTGAGTTATATTTGTCCTTTTTGAAACATGAATGCATATATATATTGCAAACATAAAAGTTGGACTGAATCAAAGCTGGCCTAAATAAAGCTTGAATCAAAGCTGGCCTAACAAAGCTACAGTAATCTAGCAAGTCCATATAAAATCTATCAAAAATTGTTGAAACTCGTTTTCAGTTACCAATGTCAATTGCTCCTTACAGAAAGAAAAAATGTCAGAAACAAATAAAACATTACATTTGGGTTAATGCATTGGATACAATAACCAGCAAGCCCCCATGGAAAGAGCTCATCACACCAGTTTCTGTATAATCATTCTATGAAATACGTCTTCTTGAAAGTTTCCTTTGGGTTACCAGAAGCCTCTTTTATTTCACATTTAAGCTCGACCTCCATTAGTCGGTGGTTTTCTTTCGACCGGCTCATTACCAAACCAAGATTCAGATTATCACCTTCCTCAACAGTTATAGGATTGGACATAATGAAAACCTGTCACATTCAGATCATATCAGGTCTTTCAGTTCAATTTTTTTTCTTTCAAATGAACCCGCAATCATTAGGATTTTAACCAAAATTCTTTTCAAAACAGAAAGAAAAAGGATAAATTTGCATTTGTTATCGAAAAAGTATTTATCGAACAACTTAAACTATTTGAAGCCTTAATCATATCATAAGGCAGGAATTGAGGGAGTATGTACCTGTTGTCCCCAATGTGTGCAGTGTTGTTCACTTGGAGCTGTGGTCAATTCGATTTCTTGCTGCGCGGGGTCTTCTTTCCTCCCCTAGTAACCACAAAACAAGTAACAACAAAGTATGAGAGTTTTGTCAACATTAACACAACATGATGCAGCACGAGAATCTGTATGAACTAACCCGGAACTGAACATCAAACCATCCACCAAAACCACATAGCCTTGTGTTCTGCCCATTGATGACTGACGTCACATTTGATCTGACTTCTTCGATTTCACTGACAGTAGCTGTCAAACAATCCATCTCTTTGACAATTGTAGGTGTGCCTATGATTTGTTGTGGATTCAAGTCATTCCACATAGCCGTCTGCGCAACAAAAGTTTAATCAATGACAATATTTTCAAGTTTCCATCAGAAGACAGAGCAAAGGGTTTCTGAATCAATTTGTTAATTGTTCATTAAGCAGCTAGAGACCTTATCTTAAGTCTCTAAAAACAATTCTCCTCATGTTTATAATCAATTTGCAGCAAAAAAGGACTATAAAGTCACCTGTATGTAATACTTTTCTTGTTCTTCAGCAAAAGGTTTCGTTAAAACGCCCATATCAACCCCGTAGTAACTTTTGATCTCATCTGAAAAGTTATGCCAATCCGCCATTGCCCCATCGAAATCATTCTTCTTTCGATCCACCAAAGTAGATTTGATGGGTGCAAACCACATCCGAGCATGACTAGGGTACCTATTGAATTCAAAGCTTAATAGTTACACACAGTACCAACATCAAGACAAAAAATTTACACACTTGGTTTTTAATTTTAGCAACATGACCGAGATTTGATACCATTCTATAACAGTATAGGTACACAACATGAAGCTTTCAAGTGCCAGAGGCTAATTAAGTAACCAAACCATCATGAATCTTTCAAATAACAGAAACCAGGACTTACATGACACCGGTCGGCTTTAACCATCGGTCACGAGCCCATATCACAGAATCAAACATAGACTCCCGAAGAAGGAAGTATCCCATCCACTCCGAGATAATTACATCAACTGCACATTAAATTAGAATATGTAGTAGTAGAGATATTAGCTTAAATGTCGAGTAGAGACAGAGTAATATCATACAGGCCACAACGAATTATCAGCATAAATATGTTCTAAGTACACTCAACCAAATTGTTCGGTCTGTGTTCTAACACTCAAACAAAGGATTAATACCTTTCTCTGGCAATGAGATATCTTCAACAGAGCCTTGTATGACTTCAACAATATGTTCAAGATTATTGGCTTTGACAAGAGCACGAGCATGATCAGCCATTGAAGTAGCTTCAACAGCATAAACTTTCCTCGCACCGGCTTGAGCTGACCAAATCGCAAGAATTCCACTCCCTGTTCCCACGTCCAAGACCGTCTTCATAGCATAACCAAAAAAAAAACAGAGAGACCAATAAGGACATAAAGAAAGAAAGTGGTCCAGATCCAAGATTTGCAGTTTTACCTTGCCGGAAAAGTGATGTTTGTTCTCGAAGACGGCGTTGAAGTAGGCGTCCATACGGACACGATCGGAGAGCATGTCTTTCTGGTGGTAGAGGAAGGAGTAAGTGCAGAAGTACTGAGCGAAATCAACTTCTTTGTCAACTGGAGCTCCTCCGCCGCCACCGGTTCCGGCAGCACGTCCGCTCATAGCGCCGCCGTTGTAGGAATTCCTCATTGCTGCTGCGGTAGTAGAAGCGATTAGGGCAAACTGATTTATGTTAGGTCGGGAGGGTTTGGCTTTAGGGGTTTTGATTACTACTTGCCACATCATCCTTGTCTAATTTCCTTTTTTTCTTTTCTTTTTTATTGTTTTTGTTCAAGTGCTTGCGCATTTTGTTCAAGTGCTTGCGCAAGTCAGGAAGTGTTAAGAGTGTTGTTAACATTTTTTTTTTACCCCTTAAATGGTGTTTGGTGATGAATAAAAATACTATTAAACGAGGTTAAATATGTAGATATTTGGTAAATAATTACATAAGTAGGTCTTTCACATGTATACTATACCAGGATATGCGTGATCCGTCGATAAATATGAATTTTTAATACAATAATCCTCTTTACTATCGAAATACCTTTTTTATTATATGTTAAGTGAAAAATCATCTTGAAATTTGTTTACCGTAAAAAGAAAAAACTCCATCAAATAAGAAAAAATATGAGCACTATAGAGTACATGTTTTGATGAATTATAACTTAGTCTTAAATCGTAAGATAACCAATTGTTTTAGATGTAAAGTAATAAAATAACTCATGTATAACATCTTTGATTTTATATTATATGTTCTTTTTGTATCTCCAGCACAACTTTTTTTCACGTGTTCTTGCTAACTACTAAACAGTTTCGACTTTGTTGATGATCCAAACCATGAAAACCTTTCGTCCCATGCATTTGAATTGAAGCTTGTTAGTGATGCCGAAAAATTAACGAAATTAACAATGGTTGTTCAAAAGGGTGATGGAGAGAAAGACGCAATTTTAACAGAGGAGAGGAGGACGCAGTTTCGACAGAGACAAAATAAATTAATATAGAGATGAAAAAGATAAAAATATAAATAGATTATGTTTAAAGATTTGCAAATGTATTGAAACATACTTAACTAAATCAAAAGTAAAATATTTACCAAGTTGCTAAACGGTATATCTTATAGAATTTCCAAAATAAAATTGTTGTAATTAGAGACTTATATATATCCAAATTACCGGAATTGTATCTAGGTATTTCTATAACTTTTAACATCAAACTATTTTATTAAATGGACTTATATGGATAGTTGAAATGGTAAAAATCTATTCATTTATAAAAATTATACTTAACTATTACCTAACTCCAAACTCCAAGAACTAAATTGGTGAGAAGGGACGAACAAATATACCCATAAACCCAAAATTGAATGAAGAAAATTTTCAAAGTTTGTGTGGCTCATAAAGAAAAATCTCGATACTCAAGCGAATCGAGAATCCTCACTTTCGGATAGCAGTATCAATTCAATTTTATCAAACAATAATAATAATGGGGATATTTTCTCAGAGCTTTTTTTTAAAGAACGAGCGATAAATCTAGAGAATCTGGAAAAAGATCTCAAGTCAATTTACTATTTTTATTTTTTTTCTCATTTGGTTTTATTTTATCATAAAATAGCACAATAAAAAATATAGTTCGACAAAACAACCACAAATTGAAAGACAATTTTGATGTTCATTCACAACTCAATTCCTCTTCCAGCCAATGCGGTCACAATCTCCATCTCTTGTTATGTTACTCGTGATTTGTCTTTGCTAGATCAAAGACGAAATCGTCGAACCCATTCCGAAAATGTGACCATTCTTTCGAGTTAAGAATAGCTTCACTTAGGATCTGTTCTAAGCTAAAACCCATGAAGCAAGAACTTTAGGCATCATGATAATATTATTTATTTAGGGACATCATTTTTTGACAAAAAGCGGCGATTAGACTACGATAAGTTTGCTTAATATGTATATTTACTTGTATGTCGTTATTTACATGTTTCCTCAAAAACGACGATTATATGATGAAGTTTCGACATTTTTTTGAGGCATAATCGTTTCTTTTGCTATATGTACTGATCTCAATGACCATTCCTAATTAATCTTTGTTCTTCTTGGCACTCCCACTCATCCCCTACAATTAAAAAGTAATTAAGAATTAAAGAAACCATAGCTCCCCAAAAGAAAATAATCATACCTCTTTGAACCCTAGCTCTTTTTCGTACTACCACTCATCCCCTACAATTAAAAAATAATTAGGAATTAAGAAAATAATTAAAGAAACCCTATCTCCCAAAAGAAAATAATCATATCCCAAAAGAAAATAATCATACCTCTTTGATATGAGGGAGGAGACACGCCTAGATGATTACCAACGCTAAAATCATGAGGATTTGGGTGTTTCTCTCGTCTCTCCTCCATTTTTTCTCTCTTTTCTTCCAGAATTTTTCGCTTGTTTCAATTCGTTCTTCTTCTTCGTCTCCTCTTTTTTTTTCTGCAAATACATCTCCTGTTTTTCTTCTGTTTTCTCCTTCTCCGATTGGGCTGGTAGTGCTTCGTCGTTTAGTTCCGGTGGTGCTTGTACCCCTAGTTGCGGTGGTGCCACTACAAGAAAACAGGCTGTTACTGACAAGCCATTTCGTCAGTAATTCGTCGGTAATAGGCTTAACTGACGAAAAACCGACGACAAAATTCGCCGGTTCTATTTGGTCGGTAATTGAATTCCGTCGGTTATTACTGACGGGGTACCGACCAAAAACCGATGATAATTGTCTCGGTATACTCGTGGGTACGGCATCGGTAATTTGTCGGTTTTAAGTCGTCGGTTATTACTGAATAACCGTCGGTTATTCGTCAGTATTAACCGTCGGTTATTCGTCAGTAATAACCGACGAAAAACCGACGGATTTGCTTTCCAAAACCAACGAATAACCGACGGTTTATTTAGTTTTTTTTATTTAATAATATATTTTTTATAAAATAATGAAATCTATTAAATCTTTAAAATGAAATAATATAATTAAATTTTTAATTAATATTAATAAAATTGTAAATATTAAATTCTGAAATTATACAAAATATGAAAGAAAAAAATATAATCTACGGGTTTGGGTTTTGAGACAAAAAAAAATATAATCTACGGGTTTGGGTTTTGAGACGAGTTCATCCTTAAACCAAGCATCTCATGTCTGAAAGTTTCCATACTGCGTCTGTTCGCCTCTCGATCTTCTTGTATTTGCTTCTCCAAAGCTGTAATCCGTTCATCTTTTTCTTTCAGAGATTCCTCGAGGGCGGCGTGGTCGATGCCACAAGACCGAGCAGATGGTCGATGACCGACACAAAGATTTCCTAACCCAAAGATGCGACCTTTTTTTTTGTTGCTTCCTGCAAGTTATGGAAAACAATTAGTAAATTTTAATAATAAACATAAAAAAATCAAAGTTAACTTAAAATTTTTAAATTACCTCACAAACTATATCGTTGACAACCTCTGTGGGTACGTCTTCTGGAGTCGATCCTTGGGTTGCCGCAAACTCCTCAATCCTCTTCCTCGAAGACTCAACAACTTCTCTTGCAACGGGATCTTGTATTTGTTTAGTTTTTTTTGTTGGTGTGCATATGCTCCATCATATATAAATGTGAAGGATGCACACCAGTTTCCTCAAACTATTATTAATTTTAAAAGCAAGATTAGTTGGAAATTATTAAAAATAAAAGATAAAAATAAAAAAAAATTGAAACACTTACAGCTTGTTGTTCACGGGTCTTGAAGCTCACTGGTCCAGAATTGTGTGTAGAATATCCTTTTCCACTTCGGTCGCTTAACCGATTCTGAGAGTTTTTCTTTGATGCTGCAGCTGTTTCCGGCTTCTCCCAGTGAAGCTGCAACCTTCGGAACACTGCATCGTTCACCCCCTCGGTACTTTCCCTTGTCGCCACCTTTTCTTCCACTCGTTGATCTGTTTCCTATAGTGTGCCTGAATGTCGTCCTCAAACGCCACACGAACACTACAAGAAAAAAGGGATTTAGCATCGGCAAAATCCGACGCTATTTCGACGCTAAATGCACTTAGCGTCGAAATAGCGTCGAAAAACTTTCGACGCATATCTCTCGACGCTAAACAATATCCGTTGCTATTTCGACGCTAAATTTGCGTCGTAATAGCATTCGACGCCATTTAGACGCTAAAATATTCGATGCTATTTCGATGCTATTTTAGCATCGAAATAGCGACAATGTGTTTCCGATGCAACATTTCGACGCTATTTCGATGCTAAAATAGCATCGAAATAGCATCGAATGTTGCATCGGAAACACACTGTCGCTATTTCGATGCTAAAATAGCATCGAAATAGCATCAAAATGTTGCATCGGAAACACATTGTCGCTATTTCGATGCTAAAATAGCATCGAAATAGCGTCGCATACCGTTCTGTATAACATCGATTTTGCGTCGATTTAGCGTCGTAATTTGAAAAATTTATTTTAAAAAAAATATTAAAATTATTTTTATAAAATTTAAATATAATCCGAAATCAAATTAAAATATTTTGAAAATCCATAAATTAAAAACGCCAATTTAAATTATCCGAAAACATAAAATTAATAATCTAAAAACAGTGAAATAAAAAAGAAATCTACTGATGTTCGTCCCGAAGAAGATCTTCGGCTTCCTGCTCGAACTGTGTTGGACCGGTAGGTGGAGAAGGCGTTGGAGGACGCGGGAAATTTTGCAAGGCAGCTGCTAAAGTCGGGTTATCCACCGCAATAATGTTGAAGAGACCGGTCAACTGTGAGAGTGTACCTTCGACCGAGTTGTACTTCTCCTGGACCGAAGTGTAGGATGACTGAAGTGCCTCTTGTGACGTCTTTAGCCGGTCAATCTCAGCATGAGCAGCGGTCAACTGCGTCATCAACGGCTCCGAGTACTGAGAGGCGTAAGAATACTGAGATGACGAAGAAGCTGCTGGAACTTCTCGGATGGATCCAACACCCATCGTCCGTCCTTTCTTCTTCGGTGCAACCTATAAAATAAAAGTGTTATACAATAAATTTATTAAAATTGTAATAAAAAATATTTTATAAATTTACAAAAATTACCTCCTCGTAAAGTCGATCATAATCTTCGAGACCCAAATCATGAGATCCTTCTGACTCAAGCTCTGCCAATCGTTCGTTGTAGTTGTTAAACGTTTGTTCCGCCTGAACGGTAACAAACGTTCCATCCTTGCGCCGATGAGTTTTCTCCATCACTTTAATCATCGGGGGAAGATCACCGCCATCAGCCTGTTAAACAAAAATAAACATATAAAAAATATAATGAAAAGTAAATAAATCTATAAAATAAATAAATAATACCATATCCAATCGTATAGTAGCGTATGATGATGGACCCGCACAATGCTTAGAAGGTCCATCTCCTTCGGCAACGGGTGTCAGACGAGCTGCAGAACACTTCTTTGATTTGAGCTCGGATTTGGGATCCTCCCAAAACTGTACTAGACCAGACCAAACATCGGGATCCCAATTCCTCGGCATCGCTTGATCGCCCTTCTCGCGCCAAGCTTTCTTCAAATTACCGATTGCGCCGTTGAGACGTAACATGGCCTTCTTTTGGAAAGCCGCTCTCACGTCATGGCTATGCAAGTCATCCCAGTACCACCGTTGCTACAAAATACGATTAATGTAATTAATATATTTAAAACCAATTAATTTAATAATTATAAATAAATAATTTAAATTTTACTTACCGCCCATGACTCAAACCAAATATCCCGAATGGACTGCGGGGTCTGGCTCCAATTAGCATGCGCCATTGTGAAATATGCCATGCAAGCTTTGGTGACCGATCGAGCAACTTTGTTGTCAGTAAACCTGTAAAAAAAATTTAGATGTTAATAATTTAATTATACCTTGTAATTAATAATTAAATATAAAAAAAATTAATATTGAAAAAAATTATCCATACCATAAAGTGCCTCGAGGTCTCAACGGATGGAGGGTTGGAAGCCGGCTCTGACGTCCAGGTTGGCTCTGAAGCTGACTAATCCGCCACATAAGACCAGGGTTTGGCGGTGGAGGCTCCTCAACGTGATCATCGTCATGGGTTGCTTCGTCTTCGTCCGGCGCCGCCTCATGATCTGGCTGTGGCGGTTGCGGTCCTGGTGCTCGTGCCGGTGCCGGAGCTCGACGATGACCATAGGTTGGCGGAGCCCATCCTGCTGGAGGCTGCCGTGTATGATGGGTCGAACGCTGCGAACTCGACCCTGATCCTGATCCGCGACGACCTTCCCTGGATCCGGGAATCGTAGCATCCTCGGGAAATAAATCTCCGTATGAAGGTGGTCCATCAGACTGTAAAATAAAACAAATTTATTAATTCTACTCTTTTATATATAAAATATGAATTAACACACAAAAATAAATTTCAAAAATTAATTTGAAAAATAATTTATAATTTCCATAACTAACTTATAAAATACTTTTCAACTCACAAATCCATAAATTTATATTTAAATACTCAGAAATTCATTTTATTTTACTTTCTATTAAAAACTTGTAAAATAATTATCTAAAATTTTAATTCATAAATTCGTTTTTATTTTCCATAAATGTTAAAGTTTTATATATAGCTTATCATAACTTGTAAATTTTGTTTTTAATTTTAAATAATTTTTATTTTAAATTTATAAAATTCATAATTTAATATCTTAAATTCTTTTTAATTTACTTTCCCAAAATAAGTTCAAAAATAATTTCATATAACATTAATATTCATAAATTCGTTTTATGTACCATAAATTTAAAAATTTGATATATAAATTAGCAATACAAACCCATAAATTAAGAAATAAACCAATTCAACAAATCTAAATTCATAAATAAATCATTACTAAAAACCATATCAAATCTAAATTCAATTCCATTTTCTACATATCTAATTCCTACAAATCCATTCCATTTCCTACCAATTAATTCTAATTCCTACAAATCTATAACTAATTCACATACTTAATTTATAAACCAAAAAATAGGTAAAAATTACATACCATGATTTGAGGAGGAGGAGGAAGGAATCGGTGAGGAGGAGGAGGAACGCCGGAGAGAGAGGAGGAGGAGGAGGAGGAACGCCGGAGAGAGAGGGGGAGGAGGAGGAGGAACGCCGGAGAGAGAGGGGGAGGAGGAAGAGGACGGTGGAGAGAGAGAGGAGAACGGTGGAGAGAGAGAGGTGGAGGAGGAGAACGCCGGAGAAATAGGAGCAGATCGGCGAGAGGAGCAGATCGGTGGAGAGAAGAGAGAAGAAAAAAGAGAGAAGAAGGAAAGTCGTGGGGATTTTATTACCCTATTCGACGCTATTTCGACGCTATTTAGCGTCGAAATAGCGTCGAATAGGGTATTAAAATCCCAACTCTCAGATTTTTGTTCCGCGTGTTGGCGCGGGTATTAATTAAGCGGCAATTCCAAAATATTTCAGATATAGCGTCGAATTAGCGTCGGATTGTTATTTTCGAAGCTATTTCGAAGCTATTTCGAAGCTATATCCGAATTTTTTAATTTACCACTAAATTAATTTAACCAAGTTCATTAGATTATTTTCGTTAACCGCCGATGATTTAGCCAAATAAATTGAATATAGCGTTGATTTTGCATCGATTACGAAAAATCCGACTAATAATCAAAATCATGATATAGTAACAATCCAAACCTGTCGGTCTTCGTTAATAATCAACTAATTTTACATTCGTAGTTTGGTATGCGGAAATTTAATGATGATATGTAATTAAAACTATATAAGTTTTTTTATATTAGAATTCTATATCGATAACACTTATGCTTTGCTGTCCGAGCATCATTTCAGTTAACGATACCCTAAAAAAATTATTATTTAGCATCGATTTAGCATCGGATTAGCCAGATCCGATGCTAATTCGATGCTAAATAGCGTCGAATTAGCATCGGATCTGGCTAATCCGATGCTAATTCGATGCTAAATGATTTAGGGTATCGTGTTTAAAAACCGCAATGAATATATAGGGAAACAATCTTAAACATGTCGGTCATCGTTAATAATCAAGTAAATAAATTGAACATCGCGTTGCTTTTGCGTCGATTACGAAAAATCCGACTAATAATCAACTAATTAGCGTCGTATAGTAACAATCCAAACATGTCGGTCTTCGTTAATAATCTACTAATTTTAAATTTTGAATTTTTACATTCGTAGTTTGGTATGCGGAAATTTAATGATGATATGTAATTAAAACTATATAAGTTTTTTTATATTAGAATTCTATATCGATAACACTTATGCTTTGCTGTCCGAGCATCATTTCAGTTAACGATACCCTAAAATAATTATTATTTAGCATCGATTTAGCATCGGATTAGCCAGATCCGATGCTAATTCGATGCTAAATAGCGTCGAATTAGCATCGGATCTGGCTAATCCGATGCTAATTCGATGCTAAATGATAATTTTTTAGGGTATCGTGTTTAAAAACCGCAATGAATATATAGGGAAACAATCTTAAACATGTCGGTCATCGTTAATAATCAAGTAAATAAATTGAACATCGCGTTGCTTTTGCGTCGATTACGAAAAATCCGACTAATAATCAACTAATTAGCGTCGTATAGTAACAATCCAAACATGTCGGTCTTCGTTAATAATCTACTAATTTTAAATTTTGAATTTTTACATTCGTAGTTTGGTATGCGGAAATTTAATGATGATATGTAATTAAAACTATATAAGTTTTTTTATATTAGAATTCTATATCGATAACACTTATGCTTTGCTGTCCGAGCATCATTTCAGTTAACGATACCCTAAAAAAATTATTATTTAGCATCGATTTAGCATCGGATTAGCCAGATCCGATGCTAATTCGATGCTAAATAGCGTCGAATTAGCATCGGATCTGGCTAATCCGATGCTAATTCGATGCTAAATGATTTAGGGTATCGTGTTTAAAAACCGCAATGAATATATAGGGAAACAATCTTAAACATGTCGGTCATCGTTAATAATCAAGTAAATAAATTGAACATCGCGTTGCTTTTGCGTCGATTACGAAAAATCCGACTAATAATCAACTAATTAGCGTCGTATAGTAACAATCCAAACATGTCGGTCTTCGTTAATAATCTACTAATTTTAAATTTTGAATTTTTACATTCGTAGTTTGGTATGCGGAAATTTAATGATGATATGTAATTAAAACTATATAAGTTTTTTTATATTAGAATTCTATATCGATAACACTTATGCTTTGCTGTCCGAGCATCATTTCAGTTAACGATACCCTAAAATAATTATTATTTAGCATCGATTTAGCATCGGATTAGCCAGATCCGATGCTAATTCGATGCTAAATAGCGTCGAATTAGCATCGGATCTGGCTAATCCGATGCTAATTCGATGCTAAATGATAATTTTTTAGGGTATCGTGTTTAAAAACCGCAATGAATATATAGGGAAACAATCTTAAACATGTCGGTCATCGTTAATAATCAAGTAAATAAATTGAACATCGCGTTGCTTTTGCGTCGATTACGAAAAATCCGACTAATAATCAACTAATTAGCGTCGTATAGTAACAATCCAAACATGTCGGTCTTCGTTAATAATCTACTAATTTTAAATTTTGAATTTTTACATTCGTAGTTTGGTATGCGGAAATTTAATGATGATATGTAATTAAAACTATATAAGTTTTTTTATATTAGAATTCTATATCGATAACACTTATGCTTTGCTGTCCGAGCATCATTTCAGTTAACGATACCCTAAAATAATTATTATTTAGCATCGATTTAGCATCGGATTAGCCAGATCCGATGCTAATTCGATGCTAAATAGCGTCGAATTAGCATCGGATCTGGCTAATCCGATGCTAATTCGATGCTAAATGATTTAGGGTATCGTGTTTAAAAACCGCAATGAATATATAGGGAAACAATCTTAAACATGTCGGTCATCGTTAATAATCAAGTAAATAAATTGAACATCGCGTTGCTTTTGCGTCGATTACGAAAAATCCGACTAATAATCAACTAATTAGCGTCGTATAGTAACAATCCAAACATGTCGGTCTTCGTTAATAATCTACTAATTTTAAATTTTGAATTTTTACATTCGTAGTTTGGTATGCGGAAATTTAATGATGATATGTAATTAAAACTATATAAGTTTTTTTATATTAGAATTCTATATCGATAACACTTATGCTTTGCTGTCCGAGCATCATTTCAGTTAACGATACCCTAAAATAATTATTATTTAGCATCGATTTAGCATCGGATTAGCCAGATCCGATGCTAATTCGATGCTAAATAGCGTCGAATTAGCATCGGATCTGGCTAATCCGATGCTAATTCGATGCTAAATGATTTAGGGTATCGTGTTTAAAAACCGCAATGAATATATAGGGAAACAATCTTAAACATGTCGGTCATCGTTAATAATCAAGTAAATAAATTGAACATCGCGTTGCTTTTGCGTCGATTACGAAAAATCCGACTAATAATCAACTAATTAGCGTCGTATAGTAACAATCCAAACATGTCGGTCTTCGTTAATAATCTACTAATTTTAAATTTTGAATTTTTACATTCGTAGTTTGGTATGCGGAAATTTAATGATGATATGTAATTAAAACTATATAAGTTTTTTTATATTAGAATTCTATATCGATAACACTTATGCTTTGCTGTCCGAGCATCATTTCAGTTAACGATACCCTAAAATAATTATTATTTAGCATCGATTTAGCATCGGATTAGCCAGATCCGATGCTAATTCGATGCTAAATAGCGTCGAATTAGCATCGGATCTGGCTAATCCGATGCTAATTCGATGCTAAATGATAATTTTTTAGGGTATCGTGTTTAAAAACCGCAATGAATATATAGGGAAACAATCTTAAACATGTCGGTCATCGTTAATAATCAAGTAAATAAATTGAACATCGCGTTGCTTTTGCGTCGATTACGAAAAATCCGACTAATAATCAACTAATTAGCGTCGTATAGTAACAATCCAAACATGTCGGTCTTCGTTAATAATCTACTAATTTTAAATTTTGAATTTTTACATTCGTAGTTTGGTATGCGGAAATTTAATGATGATATGTAATTAAAACTATATAAGTTTTTTTATATTAGAATTCTATATCGATAACACTTATGCTTTGCTGTCCGAGCATCATTTCAGTTAACGATACCCTAAAATAATTATTATTTAGCATCGATTTAGCATCGGATTAGCCAGATCCGATGCTAATTCGATGCTAAATAGCGTCGAATTAGCATCGGATCTGGCTAATCCGATGCTAATTCGATGCTAAATGATTTAGGGTATCGTGTTTAAAAACCGCAATGAATATATAGGGAAACAATCTTAAACATGTCGGTCATCGTTAATAATCAAGTAAATAAATTGAACATCGCGTTGCTTTTGCGTCGATTACGAAAAATCCGACTAATAATCAACTAATTAGCGTCGTATAGTAACAATCCAAACATGTCGGTCTTCGTTAATAATCTACTAATTTTAAATTTTGAATTTTTACATTCGTAGTTTGGTATGCGGAAATTTAATGATGATATGTAATTAAAACTATATAAGTTTTTTTATATTAGAATTCTATATCGATAACACTTATGCTTTGCTGTCCGAGCATCATTTCAGTTAACGATACCCTAAAATAATTATTATTTAGCATCGATTTAGCATCGGATTAGCCAGATCCGATGCTAATTCGATGCTAAATAGCGTCGAATTAGCATCGGATCTGGCTAATCCGATGCTAATTCGATGCTAAATGATTTAGGGTATCGTGTTTAAAAACCGCAATGAATATATAGGGAAACAATCTTAAACATGTCGGTCATCGTTAATAATCAAGTAAATAAATTGAACATCGCGTTGCTTTTGCGTCGATTACGAAAAATCCGACTAATAATCAACTAATTAGCGTCGTATAGTAACAATCCAAACATGTCGGTCTTCGTTAATAATCTACTAATTTTTCGCTTGACCATAGATTCGGACTCGGGTTCACTATGCAGTAACATGTGATGATTTTACTGTTAGGCTACGAACAAGTTATGTTGTTTTTATCTTTCACTATTATATTAATCTTAAAACGCGTTATAATATTACATTAATTATAAAATTGGAAATATTACACATAACAACTTTATTGTAAAATCGTACAAGGGATAGTAGGAAAATATAAAACATTAAAGCAACATAAAGCCTTAATTAAGCTTATTCATAACCATTGATGACTCAGATGTTTAATTATCGTCTGAGTCTGGAACTGTTTCATATTCGTACCCAGTAATTCCTTCATCTTCCTCATTGATAGTAGATGCTTCGGTTGTTTCGTATTCAGCAATCATCGAATTAGGACCAATAATCTGTTCCCAAAATGAATTTAGTTTTTAAATATCAGAAATATTAAGAAACTTCTGCAAAAAGTACCTTAACAATGTTGCGCTCTGTGATGTTGAGGTAGTTAGATGTCATGTTAAAACGGCATACGGTAACATTCTGTAGAATGACCACCGCACCTACAACAGTGGATAGTGTGTACTCGTAATTTTTGAAGATGTTATGGTGCATGGTTCCCTCGATTTTTCCTGACGGATCCTTTAAGGTAACTAGCAGATCTCCCTGGCCGTTAGGGGTCAAACTGGCGAGCATAGCCACAATCTAAAAATGAGAACCAATTTACTTGTCAGATAAATTGTATATATAAAATGAAATAATATTGCTCGACTACGTGAACCTTTTTGACTTTCACAAATTGTGAATGCCGCGATTGAATTTCTGCAACCTGGGTCCAAAATGGTGTGCTCCTGTTGTTATAAGAACCTACATGTATGAAAGATATATTTAGTATGCCAACAACAATCATTATTGTAATGGTTAAACCGTTAATTATATATATATATATACCTTCACGGATTATGTAATCGATAGTAGTAGTCCACCGAGGAGTACTAAAATCGTGATCGCCCTCTATTGGCTCATTAATGACCTCACGCATGAAATCTTGTGTTGGGCGTGTCTGAGAACTTTCACCTCGCAACACCTTTGCATCGTGAGACCTCTTGCGAAATAGTCCTCGCCGTATGAGTTGGCAAGGTCCTGTTATTTCGGGCGTTTGGTTTTCGGATCGTTGAGTTGGTTGGAGTGAAACTGTCGGTGGAGCATCAGTAACATTTAAGTTATCGTATGGTGGGCTTGAAGGAACAAGATTTTGGTTTTGGGGGTTTTGAACGGAGGCTCGGTTTTGCATATAATAATTCCAAAGATCTCTGTTTGCCATTTTTTTTGTAGAAATATTTTTTTCAATAGATGGAGGATGCGCTCGGTTCGGGTATTTATAATAAAATTTAGCATCGACTTAGCATCGACTTAGCGTCGTATTAGCATCGGACTGAACTACCGCTAACGAAGTAGGTAAACCCATTAAAAACATGTTACCTAACTACCAACTTCGACGCAATATCCGACGCAATATTAGAGGCTATTAGATCCGATGCTAATTCCACGCTAATTCAAAAGATCTAATTTTGCCATTGTGGAATTCAATTTTTTGTGTTATGATTTTGTGTTGAATAACTCTCACTTATATATGCAAAATAAATAGATATTTTAAGTTTAACGTGTCTCTGTATATGTGGTTATAAGAGAAGAACAAAAACTGATGCGACATTACAGCTCAGTGGGCAATAAAGATGGTAATTCTGTCAAGCAATTGTTGGCCACAGAATGATGAATGACACTGTGAATGACAATGTCGGCCATTGAATGATGAATGGTTCAGATATGACAGATGTGACAAGTCGTTTTAATGGTTCAGATATGTGTAAAAAAATTCGACGGCTAAGATTGATTCCCTTGATTTGACTTAGCGTCGTATTAGCGTCGTTTTAGGGTCGAACTGAACCGCGCTAACGAAGTAGGTAAACCCATTAAAAACATGTTACCTAACTACCAACTTCGACGCAATATCCGACGCAATATCCGACGCAAAATTCGATGCTATAACATATAACTTCTACTATAAATACATATGATCATATGATGAAGTGTATATCTTGTACACCTACCAATAACACAAATAATGTCTTCTAGCTCTCCTAATGAATATTACAAATCAAAAAACGTGGAAAACTACCTGGTAGACATTCCAAAATACTCATGGGAAACCCAAACCCAATGCGACGAATTCACTCAAGAGATACCCCCTTACTCGTGGGAATTTGATACGTGCTCACCAATCCATATTGAAGATTCTTCATCATCAATAGTGTCGGACAGCCAGTGCTTGCCAACCATCCAACACATTCCAAAATACTCGGGCTCCCCGGAGGATCCTCCCAAGGTTCTAAGTCTCAAATATGATAAGCAAAAAGAATGTCCTGACCGGAAGCGTGTTCTCAAAAACGTACAACCATCTCAATTGATTGAAAAGGCAGATACTTACGGTGGAAGTACTTCAAATGAATGTAATGATCAGTACTATGATGATGAATTTGCCCAAAGACCAGAAAGCCCCAACTTAAATATAGATGTTGATGCAATCCAGAAGGAATTGTGCGACGGATATGTAGATATTCCACCAAAGGAAAAAAAGGGAAAGAAAAGTTTCTGGTTCTAATAAATGGTAAGTTTGGAGTGGATACAAAAATATATATTTATTTAAAATTCAGAGTGTATTATGAATTTGTGCCATAACCATTGTATGTTTAATAATTTGTGCCATAATTCGGGGTGTATTATGAATTTGTGCTATAACCGTTGTATGTTTAATAATTTGTGCCATAATTCGGAGTGTATTATGAATTTGTGCTATATAAGTTTTTTGAAATTAGAGTACACTTATGATAACACATATATATGGTACATTAAAACTATATAAGTTTTTTGAAATTAGAACAAAATATAGATAACACTTATGCTTCGCTGTCTGAATCTTCATTTGAGTTATCATCATCATCGGTACTTTCTCCACTCTCGTTTGTAAACTCGTCTTCGGGGTTTTCTGCATCAGTAGCATCCGGAAGTATGTCAGCTTCTCGATTCAATCGGTCTATAAGAATGATGTTGTCCAAATCTTGTTCTGGAGTTGTTAGATCCACGGCAGTTTCATATTGCATAGGGGCATCGTCGGATTGAACTATAATTCCTCTTGGAGCTATTTTAAGCACTGATAACCATGAAATCCCTGTTTTCCTGACTCGTGGATATGGAATGAAACAAACTTGATCCGCTTGTGATGCAAGAACAAATGGATCATACTTTCCATAAGAACGCGATTCGTTAACATCGATGACACCAAACTTTCCAACTCGAACCCCTCGTCCGACAACTGGATCAAACCACTGGCATTTGAAAAGTGTGCACTTTAAGTTAACAAAACCAGGATATTGAACTTCGACAATATCTTCTATAATGCCATAATAATCGATATCTCCGCCTCGAACAACGACACCATAGTTCGCAGTTGCTCTGTTTTTGCCACGTTCGAACGTATGGAATACATAACCTCGTGTAAAATACATTGGAGATGACGTAACTTTTTGCAGCGGACCTTGTATCAACTCTCTAAACCATTGAGGGTATGACGTGTCTCCATAATCAACCTGACAAATATAGTATACACATTGTAATTATAGTATATATACAAAAATTGTATATATAGGTTTCTTTTAACTTACCTGACTCCTCAACCATTTAGCAAAGTGTAGCTCTTTTCGTTTTTCAATCTCCACGGATGAAGCATTTGGGAAAGCCTCGCTAACCTGACGAATAAATTCACTAACAGAAAATATAGTTAAAACAAATATTTTCAAAGCATATATATGGTAAAAATAAACCTTTAATCCATAGGTTATAATAATATGTACCTCAAATATGGGCTAACTTCATCGCATTGTAAGAGAATATATGTGTGTGCACAATTGTATTCTTCGTACGAGGACCAGTCTTTTTCTGATATGATTCCGGCATGCCTACCAACTGCACAAAATATATCTGGGACATCAGAAACTGGATACGTTTGTGCGATGCCACCATCGTCGTACCTACGTGGAACTCTTTTTCGTGTTCGGACAGTGGGAGCGAAGTAATATGAGCTGAAATGAGAGGTTTCTTCGGTTAAACTTCCCGCAACAATTGATCCCTCAACCCTAGCCAGGTTTTTTGCCTTTCCTTTTAAGTGTTTCATGAATCTCTCGAAAGGATACATCCAACGAAATTGAACGGGCCCTCCTAAATCGGCTTCGTAAGGGAGATGGACAGGAAGATGCTCCATCACATCAAAGAAAGATGGAGGGAATATCTTCTCTAAGTTGCACAGCAATATTGCGATGTTATTATTTAGTTGTTGAATTCCATCCTGAGTCAGAGTTCGCACACATAGATCCCGAAAAAAAGCACCAACACCTGAAGCCAAAGTGCAGATATCCAATATCAAAAAAAAAAAAAAGTAATTACACACATTATTATATATCGTCATGATAAAAAATATACCTGCAAGTGATTCATTCACGTTCGCTGGCAAAAGCTCCGCAAAAGCGAAAGGCAATAACCTCTGCATAAACACATGACAATCATGACTCTTCATACCAGAAAATTTTTTCCCTTGCTCCACGGACTTAGAGAGTTTTGACACGTATCCATCTGGGAACTTAACTTCGTTGGAAACCCAATTGAAGAATGCTGATTTGCCTTCGTTTGACAATCTAAATATAGGCACTGGAGCTCTCCCATCTCCCGTGAGATGTAACTCAACTCTAGAGCATATGAGAGGCAAATCCAGTCTAGACTTCAAGTTATCTTTAGACCTGCCTGGAACGTTTAAGATGGTGTGCATGATGTTATCAAAAAAGTTTTTCTCAATGTGCATGACATCAAGATTGTGGCGCAATAGATGATCCTTCCAGTACGGTAGATCCCAGAAAATGCTCTTCTTATGCCAATTATGTTCTTCAAGATATCCATCTGGGAGATTGGTCGGAATATTAAGCCAGTTACCACCACGTTGTGTTGTGTCCTGAGCTCCATAATAATCAAGTTGACCTTCAATTTGCTCTCCTAAAAGATATGGAGGTGGGGGGACGCGTACACGTTTGCCCTTTGTGAACAACCTCCTGTTCCCCCGGTACGGATGGTTCATAGGGAGAAACCTCCGGTGACAATCAAACCAACAAGATTTTCTACCATTTTTTAGTTGGAAGGCATCTGTTTCATTTTGGCAATACGGACATGATAACCTACCATGTGTTGTCCAACCAGATAACATACCATAGGCTGGAAAATCGCTTATCGTCCACATAAGCACAGCTCGCATGGTAAAATTCCTTTTCCTCGAGTAATCAAAAGTACGAACCCCATGAGACCACAACATCTTCAACTCGTGAATCAGCGGCTGTAAAAACACATCAATAGATCTTCTTGGATGCTTCGGACCAGGGACTAAAATACTCAAAAACAGAAATTCTCTCTGCATGCACATATTAGGCGGAAGGTTATAAGGTGTCAATATAACCGGCCACAAAGAATATTGCCTGCCAGACATACCGAAGGGACTAAAACCATCTGTACATAGGCCAAGATAAACATTGCGCTTCTCTTTAGCAAAATTTGAGTGTACCGATTTGAAGTGTTTCCAAGCTTTTGCATCAGAAGGATGCTGAACTTCTCCTTCAATAGTTGAATGTTCCGCATGCCACCTCATTGATGCAGCTGTTCGTTCAGATTGGTATAACCTTTGTAGCCTATCTGTTATGGGCAGGTACCACATTCTCTGGTACGGCACTTTACTTCTACTACCTCCTTGGGGCTTAAATCTTGGTTTCTTGCAAAATCGACATTCCTGCAGATCTTCATCATCTTTCCAAAATATCATGCAATTGTCAATGCAAACATCTATCATCTGTGAGGGCAAACCTAAACTAGAAACTAGTTTATGTATGTCGTAATATGACTCAGCAGCTTCATTACCCTCTGGCAAATATTCTTTTATAAGAGCTGCCCAATCATTCATGCAACTCTCAGATTGATTATGATCAGACTTTATTGTCATCATCCTAGATGCCAATGATAATTTAGACAGACCTTCCCTACAACCTTCATAGAGTGGCTGTTTAGCAGAATCAAGCATAGCGTAAAACTTTTTAGCATCTGCATTGGGCTCCTCAGCAACATCATCAGGAGTAGACATAACTCCCGGAAATGCATCGGTTACCATTTCTTCGAACCTATTATGCTCTAACCCGACATCATGATCATAACTATTAACAAATTGATGCTGATCATATTGCTCATTCAAATAACCCTCACCCATAGGTTGGTAACTAGTACTACCCTGATCATATTGCTCATTGGTTTCATCTTCATATCCCTCTCCATGATAAAACCAAACATAATAATCAGGTGTGAAACCTCTATTAAATAAATGCGTACCAACTTCATCAATTGTCTGCGGCTTCTTTGGCGAATTTTTGCACTTCCGACACGGGCACACCATCACTCCGGTCTTTTGAATTGCAGGCACAGTACTCGCTTGAGCAATAAAAATTTCAACCCCGTTGAGGAACTCTGCTGATATCCCTCCAGTTTCATCTCTACGTCGATACATCCAACTTCTTAGTTCGTATATATCGCCCATCGTAGACGGAAAATAAAACAACTTTTGGTAGAAATTTTTTTTTTTTTTTATTTTTTTAAATTTTTTTTCAGTTGATGGAGGATGCGGTCAGTTGGGGTATTTATAGGAGAATTTAGCAACGATTTAGCATCGTTTTAGCGTCGGACTGAACGAAGTAGGTAAACCCATTAAAAACGTGTTACCTAACTAAAAACTTCGACGCAATATCCGACGCTATTAGGTCGACGCAAATTCGACGCTATATAGCGTCGATTTAGCGTCTAAATAAGCTTCTAGAAGCAATATCCGTTGCTAAATTCGACGCTATATATTCGACGCTATTCCGACGCTAAATTAGCGTCGAAATAGCGTCGAATTAAGCATTACGAAGCAATTTCGTTGCTAAATCGACGCTATATGGCGTCTATTTAGCGTCGAATTAATCAGTTGCAAAATAGCGTCGGTTTAGCATCGAAAATGAAAACCAACACAAAATCGACGCAATTTCGACGCTAATTTAGCGTCGGATTTAATTCGATGCTAAATTTCGTTGCTAAAACTGTGTATTCTTGTAGTGGAACCTCATGCGTTATGTTTCTATCCCATGTAAATTCTTGCTAAAAAAGATAAAACAAAACAATTGTTAGTATTTAAAATTAAATTAAATTCATTAATCATAAATCATTAAAACAAAACATTTTGAAATGCCGTTGTGCGAATATCCAAACCTAAAAACATTAAACAAAAATGTTAGAAGTTATCAAATTTCATTAATTTAAAAACAAATATTGAAAACCTAAAATTGACTTACCATGTAGATTTGTGTACTTTTAGATCCGGGTCGAGAACTGTCATTCAGTGTCATCCCAGCTGCGACAGAAAATCCTCCATACTCATCTCCATTGGTGGAACAGAATGTTGCATCGGTGTATCGCTCTGAGTAGCGGATTGCGATCCACTCGCTCTATCCGCCGGATTTTGGGTCGAGCGGCCGAATTGACTCTCCATATAATTATTATAATCCCTTAAGAAAATTAAAGAAATGTTAAATAAACATTATTAAAAATTTAACAAATTAAACAAAAAAATCAATAATACAATTAATTGTAATTACAAACATAATATGAAAAAATCAATAAGTTCAATAAAATTCCAATATACAAATCCTAAAATAAATAAATTCATAGATTAGTAACAAAATATATAATTCGCTCATAATCAAATCATAAAATCAAATCGTTTTTAATAATTCATAAATTAGTAACAAAATATATAATTCACCAAAAATTAGTCATAATTCTTAAATTAGTAATAAATTTATTAATAATTTTATAAATTAGTAATAATTCTATAAATTAGTAATAATTTTTATTTTAATCCTACTTATTTTATAAATTTATAAAACCCTAAAATACAACAAAAATTCACCATTAATTTATTTTTAATTTAATCTTACTAATTTTATAAATTTATAAAATACTAAAATACACAAAAAAATCATGACTATAAAATATTCTTACTAATGTAACACATATAATTCATAAAAATCAAGTAAAATTCCTTTTTAAAAAAATTCCAATAATTAGTTTATAATTTAATTCTACTAATTTTATAAATTAATAAAACCCTAAAATACACCAAAAATTCAACACTAGTTTGTTTTTATTTAAATCCTACTAATTTTATAAATTTAAAAAATCATCAAATACACTAATCTAACACATGAAGATGCAAACTAACCACCTAAACTATCTAAAAAATAAAATTACAAACCTAATCTTAACCAAATCTCTAGGATTTACACATAGAGGAAGAAATCTTACATCAAGGAGAAAAATTGGAATTTTGGGTGGACCGATAGACAACCGACGATATCAATCGAAAAAGGAGAAGGAGGAGAAGGAAGATTCCGATTTGAAGGTATATACTCGGTGGGTTTTGGTAGAAAAATCGGATTTGAGAGAAAATGGAGTTTGTGGGGAAGAAGAAACCGATAATGGGGAAGAAGAAGAGTGCAGGTTTTATATATTTTGGAAAACCCGTCGGTTTTCCGTCGGTAAAGGGAAATAAATATCATTAAATTGTTTGCGCAGAAAATGAAGCGGTGTGAAATAATTTGGGGAAAAGAAACGCGGGGAAATAATTTTAGGAACCGATGGAAAACCGACGACATCAGATATTCTGTTGATTTTCCGTCGGTTATTTAATAAACTAACCGATGCGTAACCGACACAACATCCGAATTTTTGCATGTCCTTTAATTGGCCAGTTGACTGCTAACCGAGGAAAACCGACAAATTCTTTAAGTACTGTCGGTTATTTTATGAGTTAACCGACACAAAACCGACGGTTTAGGGTTTAGGGTATAAATCAGGGTAATGGTTTAGGATGTATGGTTTAATATTAAAATTAGGGTTATTTGATGAGGTCTCAAAATTTAGAGGTTTGACAATCTTTTTATATCATTCTTGTAACATTTTAACAATTTAAAATGCAAATGACAAATACATTTACATAAGTATATATAACACTTATACTATTAGTTAGTCATTTCATTATAATTTACAAAAACCACCATTTTATATCACTTTAATGTTGGTATGACTTCTATTGTAGTTGGAAACATCAATAGAAGTTGAGAAACTAATTGTTTCGATAACACGATTTTATATTTGCATCCCTAAATATAAGTGTGATCTGTTTCGTCGTTTATCCGTCGGTAAAGAAGAAATAAAATCATAGTACTTGTCGAAAAAGGCTGCGCGTCGATTTTCCGTTGGTTTTTTATTCGATAACCGACGGAAAACCGACAGCGTATGAGAATTGCGTCGGTAATTCGTCGGTATGTGATCAGAATTAACCGACAACAAACCGACGAAATAAGGGTTTAGGGTATAGATATGGGTAAGGGTTTAGGGCAGAAGGGTTTAATATTAAAATTAGGCTTATTTGATGATGATTTACCATTTAAGTCTCCAAATTAAACATTTTCAAATTATCCAAAAATATTACATAACGATAAAAAAAAAATTAAAATGATCCAATACATTATTCCGAATCAGTAGAGTAATCAAAAGGAATTGAATCTTCATCATCGTCAAACTCTCCTACTGATTGCTCAGAGTCTTCATGAACTCTATCATCTGTGAAGTTAGTGAAGTCAACGACAAGGTCGACTTCAAGAGAATGCTCAACCGGGGCCATTAAACCACTTCCGCTAGGTTGCAAAGGCTCATGATCGGCAACTCCATAAAGTCTTCATCTTGGATTTATAGGTGTTACGGTCAACCAAGGATCTATCCGATTTGTGACCTGTGGGTAGCGAATGTAGCATAAATAATGTGAATAAATTTCATAAGAATTTAATTTATGTGAATAAATAATGTGAATAAATTTCATAAAAATAAATAAATTTCATAAAAATTTAATTTATGTGAATAATGATTTGTACCTGATCTGCTTGTGATGCAAGGATGAAAGGGTCATATTTCATTAGTCTTCGCCGTGAGTGGACCGATGTAACTCCGAACTTGTCAATCCGAACACCACTATCAATAACTGGATTGTACCAATCGCAGAGGAATACAATGCACTTTAAGTTGATCATGCCAGGATACCGAACTTCTAGTATCTCTCTAAGGATATCATAATACACAATATCGTCAGATGTCGATGAGATACCGTAATCCCTTGTTGTTCTCTTTGACCCCTCCTCATGAATCCTGAATGCGTATCCCCTCGTGCAGTATCTCGGATATGAAGTTACAATGTAGTTAGGCCCGTTTATGAATTCCAATAACCATGACGGAAATGATTGACTTTTCTTTACCTCCTCTGATACCTGTGACAAGTTAATTACAATTTAATTTTAATTTGGGACATGTAATTTTTAAAAAAAAAATAATTATAAATATTTATAACACTTACATAAAATGCAAGCCAAACAGAAAAATTTCTCTCTTTTACTTTCTCAAGTTGTTCTTCAGTGTAACCCGTGTAGTAGGTGCGTATTAAGGCCATGTAAATCCTACATCAAACTTATTAGTATTTTATTTTGTCCCTAAATATAATATTTAAAAAATTCATAATATTAATTACCTCTCATATTGCAGAATATCCTCACAATTGTTGAGAATATACCTATGCAAATGTGTATACTCCTGCTCTGAAAGTTTTCGTTTCTTTCCTTTCCCACTTAAGCTACCAATTTGTGTAAACAAGTTAGGTACGTACACAAGATAAATTGGTCGCTCGCCTCCATCATCGTGGCGAGAAGGCTTACGACTCTTTGTATGAACCTCAGATGGAAAGTAATATTCAGCAAAGTGTGAAACTTCTTCGTTTATGCTTTGCGACACAATGGAACTCTCGACTTTGCTTAAGTTTTTAACCTTCTTTTTTAGATGGAACATATAACGCTCAAAAGGATACATCCATTGATATTGAACAGGGCTTCCTAATGCAACTTCTCGAGGGAGGTGAACTGGTAAATGTTCCATAACATCAAAAATGATGGTGGAAATATCTTCTCGAGATTGCATAAGATCAGCGGAATATTTGCCTCTAAATTGCGGATACCGTCAACTGTTAGCGATCTTATACATATATCTCGAAAAAAGCACCAAAAGCTGCATAATTAAAAAAATTCATTAATTATAAAATATATTGGTATGAATAATTTACCTAAATAATTATAAAAATTAATTGGTAAAAATAATTTACCTGCAATAGCTTCATGAACGTTCTGTGGAAGAAGATGTGCAAAAGCATCACAACATGACAGTCATGACTTTTCATTCCACTAAACTTTCCTTCTGCAAGGTCAACGTAATTACGCAAATTGGATGCGTAACCATCAGGAAACTTGACACTACGAATAATCCACTCGAAGAACGCTTGCTTTTTTGGCACTTCTAAACGATATGTCGGTATTGGACACTTCCCATCTAGCAGTACTTCGATTTGGGATCGAGATCATATATTTGCCAAGTCTAATCTAGACTTTAAATTGTCCTTTGTCTTCCCTTGTACGTTTAGGACGGTGTTCATGATGTTGTCGAAGAAATTCTTCTCAATGTGCATGACGTCCAGATTGTGCTTCAACAAATGGTCTTTCCAATACGGCATATCCCAAAAGACGCTCTTTTTGTGCCAATTGTGATTCACACCAGCACCGAATAAATTTGTATGCCCATTCCCACCAACATCAGGAGTCCTTGATGCTCCAAAATCCCGTAACTAAATCAAAATATTAGCACCATCTGCTTCGGGAGGTGGGACATCATTCACTTGCTTGTTTTTTGTAAACAAAGTCTTGCTACGACGATAAGGATGACGCGGAAGTAGAAACCTTCTATGACAATCAAACCAACATGTCTTTCGTCCGTGCTTCAATTGGAATGCATCTGTGCTATCTTGACAATAAGGACAAGATAACTTTTCATGTGTCGTCCACCCGGATAACATACCATAAGCAGGAAAGTCGCTTATCGTCCACATAAGTACCGCTCGCATTTGAAATTTTTTTTGGCAGGATATATCATATGTTTCAACGCCGTGTTCCCATAACATTTGCAACTCATAAATCAACGGCTGTAAGAAAACGTCAAGTGATCTCTTTAGATGTTCAGGACCGGGAACGAGAATCGAAAGATACAAAAACTCTCGACGCATGCACAACGATGGAGGTAAATTGTAAGGTGTTACAATTACTGACCACAAAGAATATTATCTTCCATGCTTGCCAAACGGATTAAAACCATCTGTACATAATCCAAGGTATACATTCCTTCGCTCATAAGCAAAATCCGGATATACAGCCTGAAAATGTCTCCAAGCTTCCGCATCAGAAGGATGCGTAATTTCCCCTTCTTCTGTTCTATGCTCTTTGTGCCATCTCATCGCCTCTGCTGTACGCTCAGATTGATATAACCTCTTCAACCTATCTGTAAGGGGTAAATACCACATCCTCTTATGTGGGATAGGATATCTCCCACTTGTTTCCTTGAATCGGGGTTGACCACACCATTTACATCTCCTAAGGTTTTCATCTTCTCTCCAGTATATCATACAACTGTCGATGCAGACATCAATCATCTGATATGGCAATCCAAGACCAGATACTAATTTTTGAACCTCGCAATATGAAGCCGGAGAAAGATTATCTTCAGGCAAGATGTCTTTCACAAAATCTGCTATGGCATCCACGCAATCTTCTGCTAAATTGTAGTCTGTTTTTATCGACATCAATCTACTTGCAGATGATAAAGGAGTATGACCATCTCTACATCCTCTATATAATGGTTGTTTAGATGCATCTAACATATCAAAAAAACCTTCGGGCCTCTAAATTTGGTTCTTCAGCCGTATGCAAATTAGGTTCGTCCACCATCCCTATATGTTCTCGATATGCATCATTCACCATCTGAACCGTACCAACACCAAAAGCTACACTATCCGTTCTACGTTCCTCTATCCTATTCGCAACATATGATGATTCGCTAGTACTACCGTATTCCGGTCTTTCACCATGGAGCAACCAAATCTTGTAACCATCCATAAATCCATTGGTATATAAGTGACTCCACACGAAATCAATCCTAACATTACGAGAATTCTGGCAAACACAACATGGACATTTCAACATACTACTTTTCTGGGCGGATGGTTGCCGACAAGCTACATCCATAAACTCTCCAACACCTCGTGCGTAATCGTCGTTTATTGCATTTGATTCCGGATCATGCATCGACTGGTCCATCCACGACTGGAAATAAGACATTAATTTTGCTGTATGTTTATTTCTATGAAGAAAAAATGATGAAGATAGGAAAATTATAGAGAATAAGAGTGAATACATATTTTTAGGGAGTGAGAGTGAAGACAGATTTGCAGGTAAATCAGATACAGCCTCCGTCGATATTCTGTCGGTTATCCATCGGTATAACCGACAGATTACTTTCGTCGGTTATTATGTCGGTAAAACTGACGTACTTGAATTCGTCGGTTATTTACCGACGAAAAACCGACAAAAGATATTTTGTCGGTTATTAACCGACGGATTACAGACAAAGACATTTTTCATCGGTTAATAACCGACCAAAAACCGACGAAATCTCTTTTGTCGGTTATTAACCGACGGTAAACCGACATATTAATTTGCGTCGGTTTTCCGTCGGTAATTACTGACGGATACAGTTCCGTCGGTAATTCCGTCGATTTTAACTGTGTTTTCTTGTAGTGTGCTTCTCCCCCTCGTTTCTCTTTGCCTTGAACCTGATACTGGAGTCGTGGCTCAATGCCAGCAAACTTCTTAACGAACTTTAGGAAATTTTCTTCTCTTTCTACTAGATTCGACGGTCTGGTAGAGCCTCGGTAGAGGGCATGGCTCCACCGTTTACGAACCGAGCTCCCTCCGCGTACCTCTCCTCCGACGAAGGCAAATCCTCTATGATAGTCAATGCGTCACGACATTTGGATACACATCTCGCTTCTTCTCAAATATAAAAGCAGTCCACTTTAGGCATCATGATAATATTATTTATTTAGGGGCATCATTTTTGAAAAAACTTCTTTTAGTTTGGTGGTAAAGATTTCTCTTATTGTCTTGAGTGTCTCGGTTCAAGCCGAGTTTTCCAAAAAAAAAAAATTTCACTTATTACATTTTTTGTTTATAGTGACCCACGTTTGATTTGGTTTGCTTTAGGAAACGTTTGATCTAGGGTCAGCTCTAACTCCACTAGATCTTGGTTATTTGCTGCAAAAATTCTAATCTCATAGTCCTTATGTTACCGATTTTCTAATGAAAATAGCCGATTCAATAGTGTACATGAGATTGCAAAAAGCTTCACGACCATAAAACTTTGATACTTCATTTGCATCTCTAATTAACCAAAACACACCACATAAGGGTAAGTCTTTCTTCCAAGAGGATAAATCTTTTTTTTTCTAAAATGAACTTGTTTTACACATTAGCCAATTTCTCTCTGGAATACTCAAATGGATAGCTGTAGAAACCAAGGGACTTCATTTTTTTATCTTAAAATACAACATATTGCAAATTTGCTTTTATCCAAGCTTTTGAATCAAATTTTGTTTTGGTAACCATCACATCTCAATCCCATAAAAATCCAACTGATCCATTTTTAATTTTTTTTCATAGTTGCCACAATATATGAGATCGTGCCAAACAAATTGAAAAAAAGAGAATCGATGTTTCTTCAAGGCCATTAACAAAACATACAAAATTTCTTCGTTTTATAAATCCGTTACGTTGATATTAGAGCATTCGAGCTCGTCGGACCAAAATCTCTCACGCACAAACATGTTTTCTCTGAAATATTCATGTGAGGAGATATATATGAGAAAATGGAAAACTCAAATGGGTAGATGTAGAAACCAAGGAACTTTATTTTTTATCTTAAAATATAGCATATTGCAAATTTGCTTTTACCCAAGCTTTTGAATCAAATCTTGTTTTGGTAACCATCACATCTCAACTCATAAAAAGCTCATAGTTTGGATTTTACAAATCCTGTAACATTGGTATCAGAGCATTCGAGCTCGTCAGACCAAATTCTCTCGCATACAAACATGCTTTCTTTGAAATATTCATGTTACGAGATATATAATAGAACGGAAAATGGGTTGTGTATCTTTTGTGAAGAACAAGATACCCCTAGTCATCAGTTGAAGCACAAGAGATTACAAATTGTCATGATTGAATTAGATGATGATCACATTTTTGGGAAAAACATCGAACACCTGGAGGGCAAGCACTCTCAAATGGTTTCTGGTGAATTTAGTTCTCACGTTGACTTCTCATTACCAGAGGGATCGTGGATGTCACCATAGATTGTTCGTTTCAAAAAAATGTCACTAATTAAAGATTTTTTAAAGCTTAAATTATAAAATTTTAAAACGTAAAAAAGATTTTACCCTAACAAACTCTAAATCCTAAAAAGTAAACCAAAATACAAAATAGTTAACCCAAACCTAAATGATAGTTTGAGTACAATTATATAATTTTAGTGATATTATTTATAAAATTTCAAAAATATGATATTTTTAACAAGTGGTATTTTTCAAAAATTCTCTTTATGTATCCACTTCTCTAATTAAGTTGTATAATTAAAGATTTTTAAAGCTTAAATCTTAAAATTCTAAAGCGTAAAAAAGATTTTAACCCCTAACAAACTCTAAACCCTAAAAAGTAAACCATAATACAAAATAGTTAACCCAAATCTAAATGATATTTTAAGTACAATTATATAATTTTAGTGACATTATTTATAAAATTTCAAAAATATGATATTTTTAACAAATAGCATTTTTCAAAAATTCTCTTTATGCATCCATTTCTCTTATTAAGTTGTATAATTATAGATCTATGTTCGAATTGTCCTTTTTTATACCATTTAAGTTAGATATTTTGGTTTTTTTCACTTCTTTTTATATTTTTCTAAATCTAGCCAAAATCATAGATTCATGATACAAATATGTAAAAGTTAAAAAATGTATTAAAAACGGCGAAATAGTTATTAGCGGTATGGTGATATTATTTTTTACATAGTATGGCAACATTAATTTTAGTAATAATAACAAAAATAGATAGTGATAATTAGAGATACCAACATTGTATCATTTTCATTTTTGTTACACCGTACCACTTTCGTTCTTATGCTTTGTTTTTTGCTTGATTGGTAATTAGTCCTTACTCCTTACCGATTCGAAAAGTGAATAAAATCTGATTTAATTGTTCCTCATGTAAATTGAAGTTTCACCGCTTTGGAACTCGAGCTATTCCTAAACGTCTCGTCAATTTTCCTACACTGTAAACAATTTTTGGAATTTCAAATGGGTAAAGGCTAGATAAATTTCCTTAACGCTCAAGGAAATATATCATATTGGGCTCACTTATATTGTCTACATGGGTGGTGGTCTTCATAATGTGTTTGATGAGCTGTTTTAGACGATGGAGTGACTAAACGAGAGGAGATTCTTCTCTTTTTAATGAGGATTGAGACGGACTATGCAAACCTGAATTTTATGACTATGCATCCACAAGATTGGTCAATTTTCAGTGCGAAATTTAACTGATTCACTATGTTTAAATAAATCTTTGTACTTTTAATTTAGTTCGTATCCCACGGAATGATAATATTTGGGCCAACTCCTTTACAAAGAGGACTCGAGCACAAGGTTATGCAAAGTCGGCCATGGGCTAAAGCAAGTAAAACTGTCGCTTTAGGCATCACGAAAAATATATACAAGTTAAGGACATCAATTTCATAAATTTGGCTCTAGTCCATTAGTTATGACGATATTATGAAGGTAGAGGTTACAAGTTCGACTCTCTAATACACGGATATGTGTGTTTTTTTTTTTTGTATTTATTTTTTAATGAGTTTGTGTTGTTTTGAGCTTTAGGCATTAGAAGTCTAAGGGCCGACTCTAAGGTAATGTAGTACTATAATATTACTCGTGCAGTGCGCGAGTTTTGTTTAAATTTTTTATTAAATTTGGTATGAAAAATTAGATTTTTATTTATTAGTTTAGTTTTATGTTTAACAAAGCAACCAATTCTTTGAAGATAGAAAATAATATTTGATATGAAATAATATAAATTATTATTTTTATCTATACTTCATGAAAATATGAAACGATTGTCAATCATTTAAATACCATATTTTTATTTTAAATATATTTTATTAAAACTTTCTTATCTACATAAAATTTATTATTGAATAAATCAGATTTTTTAAATAACCTATTAAGATTTTAAAATTAAAAATTATCAATTTTTTTTCTATTTTCTCTCTATAATATGTTACTTATCATTTCTATTTCATATTTATCTTTGTCTCGTGAGTTTATATATTTTTAAACTTTGAAAAATAATTCAGTTTTTTATGTATATTTTTTTCTTACAGTTTTTATGTTTCTCATATATATATTAGTTAGTATTTTATTAAATTTTAGCAAAATAATAGATTATAATATTGATTAACTCGAAAAAAAATTAATAGTATTGAAACTAAATCCGACTAATTGTCTTAATTTCAGTTGTAAAATCAAGATGAATTGTGAAAGTCTGCGAATACGATAAAGCGAAATAATAATTTTTTTTCCAAAAAATAACCAAATAAAATTAGAATCGGGTTAAAAATATTTGAAATATGATTTGTCTTGAATTTAAAAATCAAAAACTCAAAAACAAAATCGAAAAATCTACTAAGATGACGTGACAATAGATTATTATTTTTTATATTCAATTAATTACATTCAATTAAAGATGTAAAAATTTATATAATAATACTTTTATACTTTATATTTAAAAATTGGGAGACTTACAAAAATAACCCACAAATTGAAGTAAATTGCAAAAGTAACCTCCATTTTCTTCCCTCTCATATTTTGCTACTTTCTCCCTCCTTTATCCTTAATATCAACACATATTCACGAAAATGCCATTACGTTCTGTTTTTTTCTTTTTTTAAAAAAATTCCGAAATATTGCAAATGTCACAAAAACCAAAAGATCTCAACATATTTACGAAAATACCATCTTCTTCAATTTTGCCAACCACCATGAACAACCAATTTAGAGCTCTAAATGCATTCCCATCCGATTTTTTTAAATGTAAATGCTCAATATCTTATCTCATTACCTATTGTCTTCCATTTCCTCTCTAATTTCTTCCAAAAAACTCTTAAATTTGTACTTCAAAATTTTTCTTTTATAAACATAACGATTTTCGATGGTTCTTGCATAACAAGGTCTTTGGTTCTTTGTTAACGGTGAGACTCAAAGTTAGAGGTGATTGAAGAAGCTAAAAACGAGCTTAAACGGCGAAAAAAGTAGACTTACTTGATTTTAGCCTGTTTTCAGATCTACTTCGCGAAAGCAAACTTCTTTTATAGTCTACTGGTCAACGGAGAGGTTATATTTGCAATTGACCATTTTTGAAAATATTCAAAGTAGACTTCTTTTGCAGTCTACACGTTTTCCTTTGGAAACAAAAAAACGTTTGTAGACTTCGTATGAAGTCTACCTGAAGTGAGGTTAGTTTTGCAATTGAGGAAAACTTTGACTTTATAGAGTAGACTGCAAAAGAAGTCTACAATATAGACTTCTTTTGCAGTCTACTATGTCGAAAATTAAGGTTAGTTTTGCAATTGACTCAACTTTGACTTTTTAAAGTAGACGGAAAAAGAAGTCTACTTTGAGCAATAGGTTAGTTTTGCAATTGACTAAAATCTTGACCATGGTTCAATATCATTGTAGACTGCAAAAGAAGTCTACATACGAAGTAGACTTCTTTTGCAATCTACTATTTAATTAAATCGAGATTTTGGTCAAACACAAAACTAACCTCTTTTTCAGAGTAGACTTCTTTTTTCGTCTACACAGATAGTCAAACTTTAGTCAATTGCAAATACAACCCGCCAGCTCAAAGAAGTCTACAAACGAAGTCTACTTTCGTTTGTAGACTGCAAAAGAAGTCTATTTTGAAAAAACGATTTTTCGCGTATTTGTGTAGACTGCAAAAGAAGTCTACTTGGAAAGTCAAACTTTAGTCAATTGCAAAACTAACCTAAATGCTTTTTATAGACTGCAAAAGAAGTCTACACGAATAAAGTCAAAGTTTTGGTCAATTGCAAAAATAACCCAAATAGTTGTGTAGACTTCTTTTGCAATCTACGTACTTATGCTCTAATTGCAAAACTAACCTTCCAGGTCAAAGAAGTCTACACACGAAGTCTACAATTTAGACGTTTTTTGTAGTTTATATTTACGGTTTCACTAATAATTCGTTTATAATTCATTAGTAATGAATTTTGTGGTTTTTGTTTTTTTTAAATGTGTGTTAATTATGGTGTTGTAATGTATAAAAATTTGATATGAAAATGTATAGTATATATTTTATAAATTATTTTCTTGTTTGATTGGCATCTAGTTCATATATGTAGAATTCTGAAGAAGTCTGCTCCGAGTAGACTTTTTTTTAGTCTACATTTACGATTTTATTAATAATGCATTTATAGTTCATTAGTAATGAATTTTAGGTTTTTGTTTTTTCTAAATGCGTGTTAATTATGATGTTTTTTTAGTATAAGTTTGACATGTATATGTGTAATAGATAATCTTTAACTTAATTTTCTTGTTTAATTATCATATGTGTAGACTGCATCCGCAATCCACTCAATGTAGACTTCTTTTGTAGTCTACATTTGTTAGTTCACTAATAATGCATTTATAATTCATTAGTAATGAATTTTGTGGTTTTTTTTTTCTAAATGCGTGTTAATTATGGTGTTTTAATGTATAAAAATTTGATATGAAAAATGTATAATATATATTTTATAAATTAATTTTCTTGTTTGATTGGTATCTAGCTCATATGTGTAGACTTATGAAGAAGCCTGCTCCGAGTAGACTTTTTTTTTAGTCTACATTTACGATTTTACTAATAATGCTTTTATAGTTCATTAGTAATGTTCCTCTTGCATGATGGTTGTACACATGCTAAAGTTCTTGAAATGGTTGAACATGATTATAAGTTAGATACAAAATCAGAGTTGGTGGACATCACTTATTCACTACCATAATCAATATTGCAACAGCTGGATCCGGATACACTTCCTATACATGTCACAAATGATAGACAAGTCCGGAATTTGATCGAGTTAGGTAAAACGCATGTTATACGCATTTGTGTCTCAAGTCACTTCGAAGCCGATAAAGCTAGTGATGATGACAACGTCAATGGACTTGCTGATGGTAACTATGTAGATGAAGATGCAGACGAAAATGCTAGTGTTGGTGTTAATTTAATTTAGGTGATTGTAAGCTAGTATCATTTTTTTCTTTTTCTTTTTTCAATAAGGCAGTTAGCAATTAAACCTTAATATAAAACAAAGGTTTGGATCTTTTAACCCGCATTGACATCACTAAATTCTCTACAACCTCAGGATCCATCTCAGGCTCCTCTATCAAAAACATCCCTAATATAAAACATTATGGGACAAACAAAAAACAAAGTATTGATTCCATCTAAAATAATACTTTACCACATTGCATTCAAAGTATTAAACCATGTTTTCTTTTGTAGAAGAAATAAAAAGACCATATATGCATAAGACAAATTATCATCAGCTCTGAGAAAAAAAGATCCAAACATCATCTAATGATCCTCATGATTTTTTCGAAGATCCAAAGCCGCCAAATCCCATCTTCTCTTTCTTTTTCTCCCGATGCTGCCGTTTTAGTTCTTCCTCTTCTTCTTGCTGTTTTCGGATGTGTTCGTCCAGATCTATTCCCAGATCAGGTTCAATCTATTATGCATTAGATGAAGAAGAGCAAGTCACAACCTACTTACAGAATAGTTTCTGGTTTCTGAAGAAACATCAAACTACACAACTCAGAGATGGGTTTTACCTTGTTCCGTGAAAGTTCCTGGCGTTTTTCGCTTCTTTAAAACCTCAAAGCGTTCCTGGACCTAATGCATTCAAACCAATAGCACTTTTGTCTCAGATTCATTCATATATAAAACCCATGAAAGCAATAAAGTATATATGCATTGGAGAAAAATTTTACTTGTTCAAAAAATTTTACCTGCTAACTTAAAGGCGCTATGGGTGTAACAACCTGGTAATATAAGCAAAAACATTAGATTATCGGAGAGCCCTCAATTAACGGTTCTTGATATCTAATTGATCCCAATTAACTTTGGGAAGAAACTGTCTAATCATTTCCGGTGTGATCTCAAGATTGCTTATCCCTTCAAGAATGGAGGAGATTGATAGAATCAACTCGAACTTGTAGTCTTATCAATGTAAGTCTTTTCATCTACTCGTAGTCGTTATCAAGCTCGTTTATCAAAATGCTATATCTATTTTCAACCCCATCGTTCCTGTAAAGATCAAAAGCCAGAAGCAAACTGACTCTTTATCTCTCGCCATCCAAAGTAAACATTTCCTAACGAAATAGAATACAGATTTAGTGATAAATTGACTTTTCGAGACTACCAGAAAACAGATGGAAATAACAATCTAGCACAACAAGGACTCAGGAAATTGATACTGTTCTTACCTCACTGTTCGCATATTCAGTATATGTTGAAGGAAGGAACCACAGATCTGGCAAAAATCTACGTATGTCATATGATTCGGCACCCCAAGAACGCAAACAAGAGAAATCCTCCTAATCTAAAACACAACAAAACTATTCCAGATTCAAAAAAAAATGCAAATCAAACGAAAAAAGGAAGAAAACTTAAGAAGGATTTGGATGAGAAAAGAGAAGAACCGTACAGGGAGATTCGAGGAGGAGGAAGAAGAAGAAGACGACGAAATGGCATCTGAAACGGTGGAGAAACGAAAATAATGGAGATCAAAGATAGGAGCTTTACAAACTTACGGAGGAGGCGGTGGTTGAAGAAGCAGTGCCGGAGGCGGAGATGGATTTGTTTTCCTCGGTGTCGGATCTGAAATGCTACCGTAAGAAACTGACGGAGGAGGCTCTACCGTCTTTTTTTCTTCCTTTTTTACTAGATCTGCCGCCGTAATCTCGACTTCTCCTCTAATCTTGCCGTCTCTGTCCTCGAAACCGTGAAACTCCATCATTAACAGAGCTCACGGAGCTCTTCCACCTAAAATATGTACACAACGAAGTAATGAAACCAAAAAGTATTCAGATCTGGACCACATGGAACAAAGCAAAAAACGAAAAAATATTGTGATTTCTTCGAGTAACATAGATCAGAGACATAGAGAACGAAGATATACCGAAAGCTTTGAAACTGCAGAAAACCATGACCTTTTTTTAACAGAGAGAGAAAGGTTTCATTTATGCTACTAACGCCACCATTTCACTTTGTTATTAGATAGAGGCAAAGGATTGAAGAGGAAGATCTGAAGGAGAGACAAAAAAAATCGCCGTTGGAGAGAGAATGTGTGAGACATTTTTTTAAAAACAAAATTAGGGTTAGGTTGCATTTGCTTATATACGGAGACAAAAAATGCTGGTTAGGTTAAAAATTTTGGTTTAGTAGTGGTCGATTTGGTTTTATGGGTTGGGTAAATAAATCGGTTGAATTGATTGGTTTGTATGGTTAAAATAAAATTACTCTCAGTTTACTATGACATTTCGATGGTTTGATTAATTTCAGAATTGAATTAACCGAATAATGCATCTGTAGACTTTCCATGTAGACTTCACATGTAGACTTCAAACGAAGTCTACAATACCCTAAACTCTAAACCCTAAATGTAGACTTCCAGAGAAGTCTACCGAAAATATAGATCAACTATTTTGATTACTTATTCAAAATAAAACCCTAAATAAAAAACTTATTTCAACATTCAAAAAGTTTAATGTATTCAAAAATTAACACTTGTATTCAAATTTGATATTTTAAATATAAAAATAATAAACCTTAAATCTAACCCTATATGTAAATACATGTTTCCAACCTAGTTTCATTATGAATATATAACCTAGTTTAGCTTTGTTTCTTGGGGTGTTTATTTAATTTGTGAAATTTTGTGAACTTTTATTTTTTATACTTCACAATTTCTTATATTAAGGTCATGAATACAAAATTTTAATCAACCTAATTTTTGTTAATTTATAAATTTAAATTTCATATGTAATTAGTAGTCTACTAGTGAATTTAAATTTCATATGTAATTAAATTTCATATGTAATTAGTGAAATTTTAATTTTTATACTTCACAATTATTTATACTTTAGTCATGAATACATATGTTTAATCAAACTAATTTATTTTAATTTATAAATTTAAATTTCATAAATAATTAGTAAGTAGACTTCCATTGAAGTCTACAAAATATCTAAAGTAGACTTCTAATAAAGTCTACTCTGAAGACTATTCTAAGTAGACTTCTCGTGGGTTACAACGGTAATTGTGGCTTCCGTTTTTTTCTTTGGTCATAAGGGGTGTAATTGTAATTTCTTTGGTCTAGTTTTACAATTGAAATGAATTTGTGGGTTATTTGAAGCAATTTTCCCTTAAAAATTTCACTTTAGATTCTTCAAATCTCTATTTATTTAATATTTTTTATTTTTGTTTTTTTATTTTTGTTGTATGACAATTAATATAAGACAATTAATAGAAGAATGAAATATTTATTAAATCATTTAATTATATTTTATTGTAAGTACTTTTTTAAATGATGTAAAAAGTTTAAAGTGACGATGTGGATATCTTAAGAGGAGAGAAAATTTTCTATTATATAATAGATTCTATGCAAATCAGACATTTTTATTTGGTATGGTCCGTTAGAAAAACTATCTAACTTGTAGTATTTGATTTAATATACGGTGAATGTTGACGAAAGAGAAAAAACATCGATGGTGGTATTTATGTTGCGTATTATTTTTTGGGCTCGCCCTTAGTGCATGTTATATTATTGTCCACTATTTTAAAAATTAACAATTGTCAATATAAATAAATAGCACTCACTAGAAAAAGTGAATAAACGGTCTACAATTACGTACTTGGACGGTTTACTATAATTCGCAAGTTTACTAATTTAATGCTATCATAATTAAATGAATTATTCAATTAATTGTACTTATACAGTCGCACATGAGCTTCCTGTCCGCATGCATGATCATGCACAGTTCCACATTTACGGTCTAATACATTTGATTTGACCTCTTCGATTATAATTTCATTTTGTTCGTAACTATATTAGGCCAAAGTGAAAGTAAGAAAAAAGCCGTCCATGCGTTTGTTGTTTTTTCGTTTTTTTTTTTCAGAAAAGGCATACGCATATTTTTCTTTTTTGTTTTTTTTGTTAAAGATATTTTTCGTTTTTGTCCATGCGTTTGTTTTCTCCAATTTTATTATCAGGTTATAAGTAAATTATGCAGTTTTCAAAAAGTATTAGAAGGATAAGAAAAAAGGTAAAATATGAAATATGCGTATTTTAAATAGAACAAACAAATATTTTAACCAAGAAAACAAAATTATTTCGAACTTTTTTCTCCACGTTTTCCTTATTCACCTAACTACAACTACAAAGTCTACAAAGTACAAACCCCACCCACCAAACCATCACACGTTAAAATTTTCTTGCAACCCTTAAAAACTATATCTATATATATATATTAATTAAGTAGGGATTTTATTTTATGTACAGATTGCCTTAGTAACAATTTTTTTATATATTCTTTGGGTTTATTAACTCGTGAAAAATGTTAATAATTTTAATCTATTATTGCTTACATACATATATTTTCTGTTAAGATAGTTGTTTAATTTTATATTGAGACAATTGGTTGTTTTGATTATATAGGTAGTATACCTCGTATACAATATGATTTAGTTTTTTTCGTATTTTAAGAATTTTGTTTTTTTTGAAACTTATTTTAAGAATCTTGAAAAAAATAGTTTGATTTTTTGGATGTCTTTAGTAAGAAGATGCCAAAAGATACCAAATGTGATTCTTTTCTAATACAATTATCAAATTACTAGACAAACGTCAAAATAGAGAGATAGCTAAATTTGGTATGATACCAAACTCATCATATTTATGAAACTAGAACTTATAATTACAAAAAAGTAGTAGGACGTTGCCAAAAAGAATACTACAAAGTTACAACTACAAAACTTAGTTGGAGAAAATTAAAATCAGTTTTTAAAAAGAAAAAAAAAAGAATTTTCTGATAATAACAATATCACAATAAACATGTGGTGTTATTTAGGGAAAAATGTACTAATTTTTAATCCCAGAAAAAGTATACTATTTTTTAAAAATACGCGACAAAGAAAAGTATGATATTAAAAGCCACAAAAAGTAAAATAAAATAATAATAAATGATTTTGTAAATCGGAAAAACAAAGGAGAGGAGAAGAGGCATGTGGAGAAAGTGAAGCTTTTTGATATCCCTTCCTCCTCCGTTGCTTTTAGTTTTCCCGGAGTGATTTCGCCGGCGATGGCGGTGGAATCCTTAGAGACGGAGATGGACACGGCGGTGCGTGTAGTGCACCTTGCTTCTTCTCTCTGTGTTAAAGTTCAGGACAAGCTTCGGCTTCCTTCTTCCACCAACGGTGCTCACGTTAAGTCCAAAGACGATGATTCCCCTGTCACCGTCGCAGGTTTTGTCTCCGTCGCTGATTTCTCTCTTTTCCTTTTGGGCATCGTCTCGTACTTGTTTGGGGATTGATTATACGTTCGATTTTGCGTTTTTATTTTTCTCACAGTCCTGCGATTCGAATTCCGGTTTATTGCAATTCGAGATCTGTTTATTGTTCTGGGCTTATATTCACAGACGAATTTCTGATATTGGCTACTGTTAATGTTTGCAGATTAAATTTTATTTTGCTTATCATTTACACGAATTGAGCTAAAAAACGGTGAAGATGAAACGTGAAATGTTTATAAAATTCACGTTTTATCTTGAATTAATCTTGTTTAATGCTAACGATTATATTAAATAATCGTGCAATTTCTTATACAATTGATCAGGTTTGAACAAATGAATTATACTATGTATTAGTAGTTTAATAGTGTTATACCAGTGACAGGTTGTCCATTGTTGCTTTGTTTTGGTTTCCTGCTACATACATTGCTAAGTTCTCTCCATTGTTTCCAAGATTGCAATTCTTGAAAATGTATGTTAGTTTACAAAATACTTTTGCATTTAAGTGATTTTAGACTTTGTTGGATCACTTCGCAGATTGGGGTGTTCAAGCAATTGTGAGCTGGGTTTTAGCTGAAGTTTTTGGTGGTCAAAACCTTTCGATTGTCGCTGAAGAGGACACCGAGGCACTCTCCAAGGCTGATTCATTGGGTCTTTTGGGAGCTGTGTCAAATGCAGTCAATGAAGCCTTGTCTGAAGCTCCAAAATACGGGCTTCCAAAGCCAGATAAACCATTGGGATCAAATGAAATTCTAAAGGCTATTGGTCGATGCAATTCCGTTGGAGGCCCAAAGGGAAGGCACTGGGTGCTTGATCCTGTTGATGGAACATTAGGATTTGTTCGTGGGGATCAGTACGCTGTTGCTTTAGCTCTGATAGAGAACGGTAAACTCCTTCTGGGGGTACTAGGTTGTCCTAATTATCCAGGTAAGAAAGAATGCCTAAGTAACGGTTGCAACCAAACCATGGCAAAATCTGTAGCTGGGGAAGTATCGAAAGGGTGTGTCATGTATGCAAAGAGAGGAAGTGGTCAAGCGTGGATGCAACCGTTAATTGCTGGAGGATTCCCAGAATCTGCAACGCTCCTTAAGGTTTCCTCTGTCGATGATCCTGCTCTAGCTACCGTTTGTGAGCCAGTGGAGAGAGCAAACTCAAATCACTTGTTCACTGCAGGACTTGCCAATAGCATGGGAGTTAGGTAACCAAACCAATTTTGTTTATTTACTCTCTCTTATCAAAAGCCTCTTACTACATTTTCTACTAATCTTTCATCCTTTTAATTCTGCAGAAAGCAGCCCATGCGAGTGTATAGCATGGTGAAATATGCAGCGATTGCGCGTGGAGATGCTGAAGTGTTTATGAAGTTTGCACAGTCGAGTTACAAAGAGAAGATATGGGATCACGCAGCTGGAGTAGTCATTGTGGAAGAAGCTGGTGGTGTGGTGACTGATGCGGGAGGGAGAAACTTAGACTTCTCAAAAGGAGTTTACTTGGAAGGTCTTGACCGAGGAATCATAGCGTGTTCTGGTCAAGCTTTGCATGAGAAGATCATAGGTGCGGTTTATGCTAGTTGGGAATCTTCCAGTCTCTGAGAAGCTTATGCACAATGTTCATTTGGTGCAGCACCATCGAGCCAATGTTTTAAAGCAAAGGTAAAGAAGTAACAAACTGTCTCCTTTATTACCTCTCTTCAAGATTCTGAGTATATTCCCTTTGATTAGTTCTTGTGGTTGCTTACATCATTAGTTAGTTCCATTGATAATTATTTATGGAACTTAAGTGTTCATCTATAGATTAGACTAAGGGTTACCTAATCCGGTTTTAATTGGTTTATGTTCTTCGCATTTCGGATATAGGTCAGGGGAATAAGGGCCAAATGGAAATGGTAAACTACAATGCGGATGAATGTGAATCGTGGAGAAGTAAATAGTAAAAGGAAGCAGCGGTAAAAGTAAGAATCTGTTTATCTATCTATCTCTGCTGGATTCACTTACCTCTTTTATGCTCTTTATGATATTTCTTTTTTAATCACCTGTAATTTTTTCCCTAAAACGTGGATTATGCATGCATAAACGTTTTTTTTGACAAAAGATAAAAGCACTCAAAGTCATACTTATGAAAGGGATAATTTAGTATGTCATCACGAAACTAATATGGATATGATGATATATGTCTCTGATTAAAAAATAATCAAAGATTCAACCAAAGAATTGGGGATGTTTATTAGAATCAACCAGCAAAATCTAACTTCGTTTGACCAAAAATATAATATGGTAATGGTTCCTTGTTGGGCTATTAAATTGTGTTTATTGGGCCGACCCGATTTTTATTTTTGGGATAGACGTATTAGCGTTTTTATTATTTTTCAAGCCATTTTTCTTGGTTTAACTTTTCCTCTGTTTTATTCATTGAAGACAGTTTAGCCGACCTGTTTACCCTAAGAGAAGTAGCTTTTAGACGCTATTATGCTAAGGGCATAGTGTATGTAGTAAGTAGTCTAAAAATCAAAAGTAAAGTTGGATTTTGCCGACAATTTCTTGGATTTGATGCTATTTAAAAGATTTTCTCTTTTGAATTTATCAAGATCCAACCTTCAAATAGGCTTTTCTTACACATTTATTGAAAAATTTATCATTATTAACTATTAAATTGTTAAAATTATTAAAAAATATTTAATTTTGTTTTCTCAACAAATAATTTATATGACAAATATCAAAAAATTAAATGATACATGACAACCTCTCATAACTTGAACTTTGAAAAACCTTATTATATTATATAAAATATATAGTTTTTGTAGTTTTGTATTTAACCTGTATTATTTATAATTTTTTTTTTATTTTTTCAAAATTCAAATATAATATTTTTAATAAATCATAAGATTCCAAAATTTCACCTTATTTTTTACTCGTATTCAATATCTTTTACCGAAATAAAATATTTTCTTTCTTTTTAAATTTTTATTCTCCCAACAATGTGCCTGATACACAATTATAATGTTTAAGTAACTAACATCATTTTTTTTCAATTGTTTTTAAATTTATATTCATTTTCATATTTCTAATTTTGAAATCAAAATATGTAAATATTTATCTTTATCATAAACTCATAATGTTTGTACTACTTTCAAATGAATTAAAATATAAATGAAAATATTTTATGTTGTAATTTAATATTTACTACAATAAAATACTTAAATATTCTTGTATATATATATGATTTTTAAATCATTTATTAACATTTTTATTTTTAATTTAATACAATCTTTTAGTAGTTTTAAGTAACAATTAATATAGATAACATAATTAATTGAAGATTTAAACTAAAATTTATTATTAAATTTTTTATAGTTTAGTTGATAGAAAAAAAACGCTCTCATTATATATATATATATATATATATATATAAATTAGTCACAATTGTGTCTTCATCTTTGTAAGTACGTTATTATTGATAATTCAATTCTAGGACTTATAGAGGAGGGCCAAAATGTCAGTAATGATGCAAAGATGGTTGGTTAGTTGATAAACATCTCTTTCTGTGAATTCAATTCTTCGTATTTTTGGAAATCTAAACTTTTAATTTGTTGAATAATAATAATAATAAAACTTAGCCACAATAATCAAGTGTAGTGCAAGACTAGCGAAAGTAAGAGAATATCAAAAAGAAGCAAGTGACATTGCATAGCCTCATATACAGTTTATTTTAAAACAGATAAAATAATCATATGAATATTTGCCTGCCAAATTTTGTCTCTCTCTTTTTAATTAAACATATCCGAAAATTAAAGCTAGTATTTATAATAAAACAACTACAAACTGGTTTCCATCTAAAAAAATATATAAGATTTTGGAGAATAGTTGATTATAAAAATATAATTTGCTTGCCAACGAAATCATGATGATATATATATAAAACATATGATATACACAGATATCTAATTATTTTTTAAATAAATTGGACATGTGTGTCTTCGCATATTTTAGAACATCCAACTATTAACACATGTGTAAAACCTTCATCGCAAATGAAAGCCTAATATTTATATTCAGAATTCGGTTTTCTTTTCCTAATCGTACTAACCGTCCTTAAATTCTTAGACGAATTTTTTTATATAAAACTTTGATATTTCTGCAAATTATTTATTGCCGATGTCTATCAATGAAATACCAACATAAACAGGGCAATACAAATTTCCAGCATCCAATTTACATTCAGTTACGAGAAATATAGTTATAAATATTTGAAGTTAAATTTCTGAAGAAAGTAAAGAAAATGACACTAATAAACTGCATGTGCCTAAGCCAGGGTTGGAGCCAGATTCCGACATATTTGAAAGACCTTTGAAAGACCTTAGCATGTGCCTACTTCATTCACTAGAACCACAAAATTCAACTCATCCTTTTTCTTTCTTCTTTCCTTAGGATAATGGTTTCTAATATTATGGACATGAAAGTTCATCAAAGTTAAATCACATAGATGGGCTCTTTGTCAACATTACTTAGATACATTTCATGATTTTTAAATAATAACAATGAAATCTTATCTGCTAAATTATAATAATGTAGTTAGTTTATATATAAAATATAAATTACAAATGGAGTAACCAAACAATGTTAAACTTGTGGTATGAATAAAATTATGTTTATAATTAAGTGGTGATGGCATAGTGGATAAAATATTCACTGGATGCTTTTCTTTAGTGAACTTCAACTTTCTTACTACGATTTAAATATTTGGCTATTTGTAAGCGTTTTTAGGGATATAAAAATCTAATTTTATTATAAACTTTGAAGAATTAGTCTAGAATTTGGTTTTGTATTCTTTCGGTTAAAAAAAATGAATATTTAAGAAGTGAAAGTAAAACAGGTAAAAGATTGAATGAAAAGAATAGTGAATAGAAGAGAAATACTGTTGAAACTATAAAACAAAATGGACAAGACGATATTTACAAAAGTATTAAAGCTAATGCATGATAATCATCATGATTAAAAGAAACGTTACAAGTTTCAAACTGTTAAAAACGACAAAAGAGAGGGATGACTCTTAAGGGATTTTTAGACCCAAAAAAAAGGAAAATTTTTTAGGCCTTCAAAATTTTAATTGCTATGAAGAGTGATAATTCACCAAACAAAAATGTTAAAATTCAAATTTAAATTTGTAGAATTCAAAAAAAAAAAAGATATAAAAACATGAAAGAGTGGTCACTCACCAAACAAACAACCAAAATTTTAGATAAAAAACCATTATTGATAAAAATAAAATAAATAAAATTAGGGACGGTTACACACATTCAAAAACACACACACACAAAAAAAAGTCATCAATCTCACATTTGTGTTTGACTGTTGAATACAAAAACATATACATACATACACATATATATATATAAAAATATATAACCTGCGAATCTTATAGGCATGACAGTTATAAAATAGAAACTCCACATGAAAACTATATACATCATTACACACACCTATGCGTATATATACACAATAATATAAAGCTTTTTTCAGATAGAAAAGCTTCACTGTGATTGATTGGATTCTGTCAGAGAAGAAGCAGAAGAAGACGAAAGATTCCTCTCTGTTTTGCTCTTTCTCGTGTTTCATCGATCTTTGAATCCATTTTTGTAACCGTCTCTGTTTCTTCTTCCATGCTCTGATTTTCATTTTTCTCGGGAAAAAAAAAATCAAAATCCAAGAAATTGTTTTCCTGAGAAAATTTTGGATTCGATCTAAATGGGGAAGACGAGAGATTGGGGTCAGATCTACGCGATTTACGGGATCGAGCAGAAACACACTCTCTTCTTCCTCCTCCTCCACGCGATTGCTTTCTCTCTACTCTCCACCGTCTTCTTCCTCTACTTCCACCCGATCTGCCTCTTCCTCGAATCCTTCCTCTTCTCAAGCTCCGCCGCTGCTAGATTCGCCGCCGGATTCTTCGGCGCCGTAACGGCACTCTCCGCCGTGTGTTTGTTTTACGCGGCGGCGAATTTCTTCTACTCCGCCGTGTCGTTACGGTACGAGATGGCGCAGAGGATGGTCGGATCGGTGGTGGATTGGTCGAGCGTGAAGACGGCGCTTGATCTCGGGTGCGGCCGAGGGATTCTGTTGAATGCGGTGGCGACTCAGCTGAAGAAAACCGGAAGTTCGGGTCGGGTCGTTGGGTTAGACCGGTCCATGACCACTACTCTCTCCACTCTCCGTACTGCTCACATCGAAGGTGCGTGACTATCACTGTATGATTTTTTTAAGTTTGACTTTTTGACTCTTATTTTACGTTTCGAAATCGTTTCTCGTTGACCAACAATTTTTTTTTTTTTTTTTGTGGATTTATTATGATTATATTGCGTGATTAACGGTATTCATGTGGTACTTTTCATGCTTTTTTGATCTAGTACATATTTTGGATTTACACATAATGGTAAATTTTATTAGAGTTTAGCCATCTAGTTAATCATTAAGACAACTGGATTACAAAATCAAAACTACTAAATTTGTTGTTTAAAAATGCTAGCTTTAAAATAAAAATCTTTTTTTTTTCTATCTAGTACATGTCATTATGTTGTAGAGAAATTCGAATTATAAGTAGATTAAGAAATTAGAGTTTGCAGTCTCCGTGTCATTCTCGATTTATCATCTAAAATAGGTTCAATACATATTTGTGTTCTTCTTACTGTCATTCAATAATTACATTTAAATTAAAACGTGTTTAATTAGTACGAAACCAATGTGTATATATGCAGGAGTGCAAGAGTACGTGACTTGCCGTGAAGGAGACGTAAGACGTCTTCCGTTCAGTGACAACTACTTCGACGTGGTGGTCTCTGCCGTGTTCCTCCACACCGTCGGGAAAGAATACGGTCAGAAGACGGTGGAAGCGGCGGCGGAGAGGACGAGAGTGCTCGGTGAAGTGGTGAGAGTGCTGAAACCAGGCGGGGTAGGAGTGGTGTGGGACCTAGTGCACGTGCCGGAGTACGTGCGAAGGTTACAGGAGCTGAGGATGGAGGAGATTAGGGTTTCGAAGCGAGTCACTGCGTTTATGGTGAAGAGCCATATGGTCTCGTTTAAGAAACCTAGTCAACATTTTGTGGGCCCCGGAGAAGTGCTTTTAGATTGGAGATGTTGAATGACGTGGAATTAATACAAACAAAAAAAATATCTAATTTTATACTCTCTTTTTTTCTTCTAATTAGCGAATTTAAGCTGCCAAACTTATATAAGAGATGTCATCGCTTGGCAGAGAGTATAGATAAATTTATAATTAAATCAGTCTTATATTAACATATATAAATTGATATATACAAAGTTAATTTCTTTAGGATTATGAAAGTTAAGATTAGCAGCGAATGACTCGTACTTCAAATTTATCTTACGTTCAGAGTTCAGACATATTGCTGCAAAGTTAATCATACTTTGATTGAAAAACCCCACCGGTTTTGCGAGAGATTAATAAGTTTTTTTTTCTTTTCTTTTCATATTCTAATTAACGGTTGTATAGAATGGTGTTATTTTCATTAAACATGGGAATAGGATCATTGGTATTGGTTTATATATCGAATGGAATTAATTTGATGGGAGCCAGCTTAGAAAATTAGGTTGGATATTAATGCTAAGAGCACATACCAAATCTGGTCAGTTGATTAAGAGGAAGCCTTTTGTTTGCTTGAAAATGAAGTGATAGGGATTGGCAAATATCCGTAAGTTCCGATTCGATTCGTTATTTGTTCTCATCTAATTCGTTGAATCCGAATATCTGTAAAATTTTGAAGCAAAACAAATACTGAATTGAAGTATCCATAAAAAAATAAAACAAAACAAATCGTAAATATCATTTAAAAAAAAAAAATATCCGATCCGATCCGTTACATATATTATAAGATAAGTTATATATCTAATATATATGATCAGTTATTGTTTTTTTGGTTATTATAGATGTAAAAACAAAAGAAATTGTAGTAGATCCATTCATCTTTGCTAATTTTTTTTATTAAAATAAAGAAATGGTGATTAAAATATTTAACTGATCGAATCGGATATCCGCATATATCTTAAAAAAATTCGGATATTCGACTTATAAAGGATCGGATAAAAAAAAATCGGATATTTGACTTATAAAAAAATTCGGATATTTGCAGATATCTTAAAAAAGTCGGATATCAAAATTTTCGGATCGGATCGAATAAAAAAATCAACTATTCATCTAGGACGGAGCAGATCACGAATACCGAATTTTTTCTAAATATCCGCTCCGTACCCAGAACTAGGTACTTAAGTTAGTACATAGTGTCACTCTCACTAGTCACTATCGATTTTATTGCTTCTCATTCAATTAATTTATCACTAAACTTTTGATTAGATATTATATTTCGGATCTTTTTAATACGATTTATACTGCCTCAACTTTTTAAAATTTAAATAACATGATCCTACAAATTTTTATTTTTTTTTGACGTAACCTGATCCGACTTAATTCTTACTATTATAAACGTATAATAATAGTGTTAGAGAGTATTGTCAAATAAAAAGAAAAACAGACAGTTAATTAATAAATTGGGTCCACAAATTAAATGCTATCTGAGGACTAAAATTCAGGTGTGGGGGGCATCTTCTTTTCACAGTCTCATCCTCTTTTGTCTTCCTCTCTAATTTTCTTTCTTCATCCATTTTCTTACCAACTAGTTTTGTTTGAAACGACCCACTACTACTATTTAGTGCTCATACTTTCTATTATTCTGTTCGTCTATACTCTGTTTCTATTTTATCAGCAACCTTGGTCCTATTACCTTAGTTCGTTTTTAGAGGAAATTACTTCTTTTTTTTCTATCAAGATGCCAATTTAAACGGATGATTGGGAAGGACTACAAAAGCTTTGTTATAACTCATTTTCTTACCCACTAGTCTAATTCTCCTTCTTTCGCTTTTCGAGTACATTGAAATCACACTACAAGACAAAATGTTCCACAAAGATGCACAAACAATCTTACAATAAACACGTCGTTGATCACCAATGACCAACTCAGTAATCCGCATATACACTGTTTAAATATAAGAAAACTCACCCTCATTGACGATCCCCATGACGAAACATAAAAGATCTGTTCTTGAAAACATCTAACAGTCGCAGCAAAAACTCGAACGAGACTAAGCCAAGAGAGTGGAAACGTTGAAAGAGTGAGATTCTATTACTTGACAGGGACGCAGTAGGAAGAACTGAGAAGTGGAGGCAAGACACAGACTAAGTGCGGACCCGGTGGATTGCTGCTTACATTTGCTTCTTCTACGTTTGGCAAACCGAGTTGCGGAGGGCGCACATAACCCGCAACTAATGGGACACATAGTATCGAGATCACTACTCTTGAACCTGTAATATTTTTAACCAGCCAACAAAAGAAATAACATTTCATCTTTTGTATGCAAAAGTGTTTTTTGCAACAAAACAAGAGAGGAAAAGGAAATATTACTTACCTTGCTCCTCTGAGAGAGAGACGTGGCCTCTCTTCCTGCCCGCAATCATCCAATTCTCCGAATTTGCATTGACTTCATATAGCACCTCATCCTTGTGTAAATAAAACAACAACAGTTGATCACACGCCGATATTTTAAAGAAAAACGCTAATTATTCAAAGGGAGCGTCTGTCTGGTAATGATGATGATAGCAATCAAAACTCTGACGAAATAAGTAATATATAATTTAAATAGGAAGCTATATCGACTGCTCAACCTGGACACGACTTACCTGTTGTTGTTCTACGGCCTCACTTTCCTTGAGATCTTTAAGCCTTTCGACTCTCCACTGCATAGTAATAAGTTTCCCGACCCTAAGACTATCAGAAGGAAGTGGGAGAAATCCAACTGTAAGGCAAGGATCAAGCACTGGACGCTGCAAAACAATAGCACTCTTGAACACCAAATCTCTCCTTTCTGTATCAGTTCCAGAGTGATCTGCATCCACCGGTTTGTGTGCTCCAGCGGCTCTATCACCATGGATTTCATATTTGATATTCAGAATGCTCTCTGGTAGCTGCAAATCTTTCCCTTGTGTTGTGCACACAAATTAGTTAGTTCGCATATAATACAACTATTCATTTCCTTCTTTCTGTTTTAGCATGCAAATGTCATTTATGCTAATAGCCACTACATCAATGAGTTGTGGAGGAAAATAACAAGTCAGATTTCAAGAGTTCTGACACGTTCTACAAGTGGATCTTCCTATTCTATGTTACATTATCCTTATCACACTTTCTTGCCAAATCAGTAAATATTATGGGCACTGTTCTGAAATCACATAGCTTTCAAGTTGCAGATGGCATTATCAGTTTACGAGTGTTTTTAACAAAAGGTAGAATCTAAGTAAGAAACAGAGTCATATTAACAGTTATTTGGAAGAATAGGAATACCTGAAGACATCGTCTTCTCTAAGCATATACTGAACACAACTGCTGCTCTAGATCCCGGAGACACAACAAGCGGAAAGAACGTTGAAGTCGGTCTTCCATCACTTTGTCCATGAACAAATCCATCTTGAAGATCAAGCCAAGCATCAAGAACTATCAAGTTGGCTTTGACCAGGGAGTGTAGCATAACCTGTAAATAAGAATTACTCGACTGATAACCTTGAGAGGACGTGAATAATAATGAGGGAACTGAGAGGTTAAGGATAAGATTTTTCCATTAAGTTGGCTACCTGCAACACCAAAGTGCCATCATTGCATTTGTTTGCCACCCTTGTGGTCACGTCAAAAGGGTCGGTAAAATGTGCAGCTATGGTTCTGCTCACAAAACAAAATCAGAGGGAAATCTGATGAGGAAAAGAACTGTTTGAGTCGGGTCAAACCTCTGATGTGGAAAAAGATGATCAAGATTTGCCATGACAAGGAAGAAACACATTACCTCTCAAATATCTGGTTATGATGCACCCCAAATTCAAGTTTTAAAGCTACAGTTCTCATTCCCTCTAATATATCTTGTTTCAGTGGATTGACTGTTAACGCAAATAAATACGATCATTTGTAAGTGGATGTGACAAGAGACATATAATAATCAGAATTTTTGTTTTTGCTGCAAACCTGAAGATGATCCTCTAGCAATCTTCTCACTCAATGCACGAACAGGAACCCACAGAATAGAACTCACATTGCTCGCCCACTCTGAGAACACTATTTTACCATCACAGAGATTAAGCACCTCTGAATCTCGTTTTGGAGAGACAGGGTTATCTTCTACAGAAACTTCAGCTTTTGATGCACCAGTATCACAATCTGTTTCCGTGTATCTCTCCATCTCAATGCCATATGTGTCTTCGATCTTTAGCCCTGGACCAGTATCAATGTGCAAGATGGCGCCTTTCAGTGAGTAAGCAATAGGACGTACTATGACACCAATCCACTGGGCTTCATTTATTAGCAGCGCAGAAGATACAGCTGCGGCAAGATCAACCAGAGCTCTTGGTTTGGAAACCTAAAGAATAAGATGTATATTGTATCAGCTAAGGAAACAAATGTCCATAAGAGCATCACCACTCATGCATGTAATTAATGATTTTTCTACCGTTCCACAAGCAGTAATTAATTTCTTAAAATTGGGAGATCGTGTACCTTCAGGATAGGTCTGGTTGGCTTTTCATAACTCATGAAGTCATCACTGTCTGCGGGGCCACCCTTTGAAAAACTGTGAGACCTGAATCTCAAGCGCCCAATCTGGCCAGTAACGACTCCCAAGACATAGGAACCCGGTTTTTGTGGAGGCAAAGCAAAAGTGATAGTATTCCTTCCGGGCTTTAGCACAGTTGCAGCGGAACTCTTTAAAGCCTGAAACCCAATTCATATGCATAGTTCTTAATTACATGAGTTCAATAGAAGAAAAGGAGGAGAACATTCATGTCCAATGGAGGCAAACCTGGCCGCCTTCGTCGGTGTTGTTGGTGGCTACCAAGGTAAGACTAAGTGAATCAAGGGTGATATCATCAGGAAAACCACTCCACACAGTAACAGATAGATTGCCGGGGTCTCCATCACACAACTGAAGTGGAGGACCAGTATTTCCGGAAAATGTGATCAATGATGACACATCTAAGGGAACTGGGTTCTTCATTTCACTGTGTGCAAGATTAACAACCTCAGCCTGAAAAGCTTGCCGCTCCTTGGACGAGAATAAACCCTTATCCAACGAAAGTAGTCTAACACAAGATGACATGTACCCAGCTTGATCATTAAGAATCTTTTGACACTCAGCTAAATTGGGTAAGACTTCTGCCAGTAAATCTTGCCATCCTTCACCAGCATAAAGGGCACAAACTTTTTCATAAGAGTTTGCAGCCAAATCATATTTTCCATGCTTGAAGCAGACAGCTGCAATTTCACCATCAAGAACGACTCCATGTCTCTTCCACCAAGAACGGTGATAGTTTTCAGCAGCACCTTTGGTTAGATTAAGATATTTATGCTGTCACAACATAATTTATACATGAGAAGCTAGTAAAAAGAGAAGCATAAAAATCAGAAGCTTCACGGTCCTTATGTAATGACATGCACATTTGAAATTCCCAGTTATGCTACCTCAAAGTCCTGAATAGATGACAATGTCTTCAACAAATCATGATCTGAAATGGTAAGTCTCAGAGCGTGCTCAGCTGCAACAAAAATTTCAGCAAGCCTCATAGGCCTATCTAGCGGACTCTCAAAATTTCCAGGTGAAGAATTTGTTCTCGACATGGGAGCTGCTTGTACTTTAAGTGATGAAGGTGTTCTCGGAGACAATTCTAAACCTGATCTGTCGGAATATATTTAGACAACATTTTAGTTCCTCAAAGAATATCAAAAGGTGATGATTTGCAATACGTCCAGGAAACATTGAAAAATATTGCGATTAAGTGCAAACACATTTGGAAACAAGAATAATGCAAAGGACATAATTTAATAATTTCATTACCCTTCAGTAAAACTTGGGCGGCCATCAAATATCTCAGGAATATTTCCAGTAGAAAGAGAAGCCCTTCTTCTGTTAGCCACACGTAGAAGGACAGATGGTTCAAGGGGTAAAGGTTTCCGTTGAATACCAAAGTGCTTGGACCTTGAAGTTGTCTGAAGAATAGTCTGTACCAAAACATGGAGATAAGTATTCTACCCAAGAGATGGTAAAGTTACGGAGAGCTAGATCTCACGTAAACTACATTCACAAACAATACCAGGGTAACACATTCACGAAGCATGCAAAATTATGTCAGTGTCTACAAGAGGCCATGCAAGCACAGTTAACACTTAGCCTAAATCTAAAGCATGATTGGCTTCAATAAGAATGCTGTCAGATAACACATTCACGAAGCATATGTAGATTATACCTTCTCTTTTTCAAGCACCTCTGAGGAAGCATCTGGTGGAAGAGATGGCCAGACTGCCGGTTTTGGCCAAGGCAGCATACTGAGACAAGCACTGCCCAAGAAAATGTGTAGAAGTTACTACTAAACAGCATCATCATAGCTTAATCCCTAAGAGTAAAGAAATTTTGACATGTTTTTTTGAGCCAACAAAGACTTCCTTCTATGAACCAAGTGGGTAACCCTTTCTCTAGGGGAAGTCACTGGAGAATTGATACTTTAACAAGTAAATGCTCATGCTATAACAAAGGTAGACCGGTACCTGTTCAGTGGACTTCTTTCTATGTCTGTTCCATATCCTATCAGATATCCAAGTCTCATGAACTGCCACGAACAGAAAGGCATTTCAGTGGGTATAAGCACTTGAAAATGATTGTCATATTCAACCAACAAAGCAACTTTTAAGTGCTTGGGCATGGAAAACTAATATGACATTACATAAAACAATTAGTGAACTATTACATAGACAAATGCAATATCACCTCAAAAGAAATATTCAACAGAGAACTCCACTCAAATTGACGGACAGAAATTAAAAGAGGATGACAGTCAATGGGAAGAGAGACAAGGGTTTAATTCATTCTCCAAATTTTGAAAGCAAGCAGATTTCTACCTTAACCCGTGAAAGTGAATAGAGATCACCCTGAAGACGGTAGAATTCCTTCTCAATATCAGGCGCAACAACTCCATCATGGTGATGAGAAGCAGTTGCATCAAGCAGCGCTAAACATGCAGTAATTACCCAAACTTCCCGTATACAGAAGGGCAGTATACTCTACAAAAGTAATGATACACGAGGAAAAATAAGGTCTGGTCAAATCAACAAATTAGAGGTAAGCGTTTCTTTAGTAACAGTATAGACTACCTCATGGAGGGTCAAGGCCTTTGCAAAACTGATAACAAAAGAATAGCCCCTGGATGAAACTTCAAAAGGACGATTCAATTTGAACAACAGCTGCGAAAAACCACATGCAGGTAAGTTAATGAAAAGTTGGTAAAGGTACAATTGTGAAAGCAGAAAAGACACTGATAAATATGATGGTTCTTGTATACACCAACCCTAGATTGACAGGCAAAGAGATACTGTCTAAAATCAAATTCTCTAAAAGAATCATCTTGCACAATCTGTGTCAATGGTTTGCTTCCTGGTTTCAGCAGTGAAGCTTGGTCATCTTCACTGTCAAACCCTCCAAAATCCCTCTGTTTCCCAGGCATATTAACTGCAACGTAGTTAAAGCATGATAGATTATTTGTTCAGGAAAAAAAAATCAGTTAGTTTGATGACTACTGATCCCAAATGCTTTAAATGATAAAGATAAATGTCAGGTTTTTCAAGACCTATCTTCCTGCTAATAAATTGACAAATGCAGACTAATAATAAATATACTAAATAGAAAAAATCATTGATTATTTATCGCCACGGATCTGCAAGAGGGAGACACGAAGGTAGGAAAAGAACCTGTTTCCAAATAGCAGAGCTCTAGTTCATCATATTCACGTAATGCATCTTCATGAAGATGAGCCATCTCAAATATGAAAGCCAAACTTTCCTGAGATAGCATAGAACATTATGACCTTTAAGAAAGTGAGAAAGTTTTATCAAATGTGACTGCAAGGACCAAAGGTGGCATTTCTAAGTTTAACAGGTGGGGATTCTTCCCAAACTTTTGTGGAAGATAAAAAAAAGGGGCACAGTATTCTATCAGAGACTTTACCAAAACAGTTTAACATCAAATTACAGAAAGAGAAACAGGATTTTGAACCATTTTCTTCATCTGCCTAGCAGTCACATTTCGCTTTCCTTTCAGAAATTGAGAAGAGAGATAACCTTCAGGATGAAAAAGTTACAAAAATTCCATATTGGCATAAAACGCTGCTCGCTAAGCTTGCGTATCTCATCCTCGTAGAATTGAACACGCCTATCCAAGGTATTCCTTATGCACTCCGTAATCTTTAATTCTAGATCCTCCCAAAAATTTGTGTCAGGGCCATGTACATCCAGCTTACAGCACCTTAGAAGTATTGAAAAAATTATCAAATGAAGACCTTTCTATGAGTGATTACTGCTAAATGGGTTTACTTTATGCATCTAGCAAACAGATGAGTAATTGCAAGTGTGCAAGGGTCTATCCTAATCTATTTTTGTTAGAGTTATATTTTAGTGGGAGCAATCAAGCCTCTTTGAGAATCAGGCATGGCTGAACTTTTGTTATTGGCCACATGAATTGAAGCAAAAGACACTGCCCAATCTGCATTCCTAACCTTTCTCTCTTTTTCGAACTGAAATCAACTTCAAGCTTGGCATATACTTTCTTGACAGATTTAGTTGCTTGATCATTGCTTGGGTGAGCGTTAGATACAAATACAATAAACCATTCCCTCTCGTCGTTTTGAACAATCAATTTCAGACGTGGTTTAAGAATGTTTTTAAACTCATCAAGGTCCTGCAAGGCCAAAGAATAACGTAACCAAATAAGTGATAGAGTGTATTGGAAAAATAACCAATTCTAGAAACCACAAACAATACCGACGTTACATACTACTTGAGACCTAGATTCCTGTCTTTATAGCAAAGTTAGATGGAGAAAAAATATCATCAATCACATCATGTAGTTTGGTGTTTTTGCAAGTGAATAGTCTCCACTGCCAAGAATGACTCAGAGAAACAAAAACACGAAATCAACAAGACAAGTACCTCACACGTCACAAGAACTATAGTTGCATATGGTTCTCGAAACCAGAACAAATATTGCTCCTGCGGGAATCGACTACGAAGTCTCGCGTCCGTAGTTAATATGAATTCAACCGGCAAGTTCTCAACAAGCACCGGATTTCGAGTCTTGTTTGTCAAGAATGCTCTTTTCAGTGGCTGGTGTTCTTCAAACAAATCTTTAACTGTGGGCCACAGATCAGACACATCTTCGACTGTAATAAATGGAAGCTAAGTAAGATCCAGGTTAAAGGAAAAAAGGAGAAAACTCTGACCAACCATTTGCAGGTTATGGAATACATGGAATCACATGTATGCAATATGCAACTGTTGATTCAGGACATTCTAGAGTTCAAATATGCAATCAAATGACTATAAATTTTCACAACAAGGTTTACAAACTTGATCTCTATAGTATACTGAAGTTCCAAAAGACTTCGAAAAGAAGCATCTAATAATCAACAAGATCACATTGTGAATACAGTTCTTTATCAGTTCAGATTCATATCACCTGATCTAGGACTTCAATTACATTGGGAAATTTCCGATTTTATAGGTTCCAATGACTATCAGATCGCAAAATGCGGCAAGCGAGAAGAGAGAGAGAAGTAGTACAGATTCTAATCGACGAAGAAACAGAATGCAGTAAAACTAGAGAAAAAAAATCCAGACTGGGGAAATTTACCAGCGGCGACGACGCGATCGCAGGAATTCTTAATCGTCTGGAACTGAGCCAAATAGTTCGCCATCTGAGTAGTGGAAATTTGCCGACGCCGGAATCTTTGATAAGATCCGAAAACGGTTTAGTCTTGAGCATATAAATCAGAAGAAACAGAGGGGAAGAAGATGATGAAACAGATTCGAGAAAGCTCAAATATCATTACTAAAATCTCAATACAATGGAAGTTCCCTGGTCAGTAGAAGAAACGTAAAATATGAGGGTATAATGTAAATAAGAGAAGTTCTAAATCAGTTTGGGCTTCAATCTTTTAGGCCCAATCAAAGTCCATTAATTAGATGGTCGGATTGTAACAATCCAAAATCATTGAAGCTTTACAGCAAAATTCTAAACTTTTTCTTTTGTTGCTTATAATTGAAAACTGATAAAAACTCTTTTGTAAGATTTATTTGTCATCAAATTAGCTAAACGTGTGATAAAATGAAAATAAATTAGAGAAAAACAAACAAGTATCACTAAGCTCATTATGATATTATTAGGTGATTTCCTGCATTATACGCGAAAATAATGATTTTAAAAAATTAAAATAATTTGATATTGTCCGTAAGATAGCACAAATCATTTCGATACTTACTGAAAATTTTGTGTTTCAAAAAAATTTAATATTGTACATAAAATGGTATAAATCATTTTCAATATTCATTAAAAAAAATTTTAGATACATGTTTACTATCGCATACTCTTTTTGTATCAAATTACTCAATGTTTAAAATTTTACTTAATATTTTATAACCATTTGAATTTTACAGTATTTTTTTAATTAATTAAATTAATTTTCTTTTGATAATAAATAATTGTTGAAAGAATACACAAATTTATTTTTCAACATTAGACCACGACATGCCAACATTTAATCCCTACATTTGCAGGGAAAAGATTTGATCCCGGGTGTGATGGTGCCTATTTTAAGTGGATTTACAAATGCAACTAAACTACAATCATTTCAACATAAAATTATATTATTTATGTTGTTTCATAATGGGTGTGCAATATCTTTAATCAAAAATCATTTAAAATAATACAAATGGAGAATTAAAATATTATCCACATCATACCTAATTGTAAATAACATTTTTAAAATAAAATAACATACTTTGTATTTTAGAATGAGAAAAGTTATTTGATAAAAAATTTAATATTTTCTTTTTCATCTCCTATGTTTTTTACCTTTTTACCATTTTTATCTTCTTTTTTTTTGGGTCATATGGTTTGAAATTTTTCCTTTATTTTTTTCCCCTTGTGATTAGAATTTTGTTTTGAAATGGTGAAATGCTCATTAGATATGGAGATTTGATATGTTTCTTAACCTCATATGATTTAATCATTTCCTCCATCTCCAAATCTTCATATCTAATGAGCCTTGTGGATGATGAATTATGATAGATAGGGGAGCTACGAAGTGGTTAAGAAATAATGAGTATTTCAAATCTCCATATCTAATGAACATTTATGATTCTCCATATCAAGTTCACTGGTATTAAACTTTGGTTTTGTTTTGGAGGTTACGAGTTTGAATCCCTTCAAAGTGAAACTTATATTTTTTTGGTGAAAAACGAAACGACGTCGTTTTAGATAATTTCGCTATTAAACGGCCAATTAACACCGTTTACTTTTTATGTTAGAAATTTGACTATGGGTCTAAAATGGTTCAGTCAATAAAACTTTGTGATTTAAATTGAAAGTCAACAAAAATATTATGTTTTAAATTGCCTAAGAAAAAAGATGTTTTAAATGATCAAAATTGGAAAGTTGAGGATTTAAATGACTATTTTCCTAATCTTTAATGGTTATTTGTTTTTTTAGCCTGATATTTATTATTGTATATTGATATGCATTAGTATAATAAGTTAAACTTTTTCGTTAGAGTCGACAAAAAAAAATTGTTTCGTTAGATTTTTAATTAGAAAAAAAGAAGTGATGTTTGTTGTTTGATATGGTTTAAAAGTAATTCCAATCAATAATATGATTTGTGAGTTTCTACAAATTACAATCAACTAAAACTTATGCGAGTTGTGGACGTGGAAACCGATGACATGGAACGCGTTAAAAGTATTTTCATCCTAAGCAATAAAGTCAATCAAAGCGGAAGATCTAGGGGTGGGCATATTATCCGAATCCGATCCAAAGTAGCCAGTTTTAGTTGGTTTTGGTTCTTGTCAAATAACCGACTAATTATTATCTAGATTAGTTTCGATATTGGTACAGTTCGAATAAAATCCGATAACCAAAGTCAACCGAGGTAAACCAGCATAGATTATATATGATATACATAATATTTTACACTTATCTTTTTTGTTGCATAATTTCAGTATGAATCGATACTACCAATGGTGGACTCCAAAGTTGGTTGATTGAACAAGAATAATGCTTATGGTTTAAAACATTTCAATTTTATTTCTTCTTCTATGGTTATTTAGATTTATGTTCTTTCTTTTCTTTTACATTTGAACATCTTCGACTTATGAATGCAAGTGTGTTTTGGCTCATTATGATTTGAATATTCTTTTCATTATATAATCCTTAGATTTTGTAAGAGTTTATCACTTGATTTTGAATATTCTTCTCATTACATAATGTCTAGGTACTTGTCAAATTTGTTTGGGTTCGGATTATACCGGATCCGATCCAAATCCTAATAGACTTTGGTTAGGTAATGGATCTCATCTACGACACAAGATCCAAATCGAACCCTAGTGCAACCGATCCGATCTCGATCCAAAACTTGTAATAATCCAAATGGTATTTGTATCCCTCAATCCGAAAATCCAAAAACCTGAAAAATCGTACCGGATCCGACCATACATCCGAATGCCCACCCCTAGGAAGATCCAATTGTTTCTTGTTCATAATATGTTCTCCTCAATTTTTATCTACTTGTAATGTTTTTTTTTTAAACTGTATGACTAAGGTTATAGCGTGTAATCGGTTTCATAATAATAAAATATACTAGAGATTGCTCATGCTATGGATGGATTTAAAATTTAACATGGTAAAATATACAATAATTTTGTAGCTTATTGACTATTTGTTTATTTAATATTACAGAAATTTGTTGCATATAGGTGAAGCACTTGTAACAAATAATTGGACATATACAATTGCTAACATATAAAAAAAAAGACCGCATACTAATAAAAATTGAATATAAACTAACTAAAGTTATGTGAGATGTATATATATGTGAGTTGATCACTAAAAACATTTTAACGTTGATAGAATAATACCAAAAAAATCACGTAGCTTAGGTTTAGAAAAACTTTACAATTATATGTTTTTATGTTTTCTCTATTCATATCAAAACTATGAATTTAGTATCATCTTAAAAATTCATATTAAAATGTATTTATAAAATATAGAAATTATAAAATTAGATTATGAGTATAATAAAATAATATGTTATTTTCAGTTTTATTTTAATAAATGATTTTTTATATAGTTATTGATAAGAATTTAATTTTGTCCAATTGAAGAGATTTAATATTTTTTAATAGTGAGGTTTAGTGGTTCATAATTTATCATTATTTGGTCTTTTTCTATTGTGTAATTAATGTAGGAAATTGATTTCTAGTCAATTTGGTCTTTTAATTTTCATCTAAAGTTTGCATTTTTAAGGCTAATTTTATTTGTATGTTGTTTTTAATATATCATTTCTTTTTTACTGAAAAGTCAATTGAACTCGATCTTTGTAGTTACACAATTAAGACTAAGTCATATTTTTAAATCAAATGAATTTTATCTTTTAATTGTAGCCTTATTTTTATTCTTTGAATTTTGTTGAAAGAAAAAAAAATTATTGTTTAATTAAGATAAATATTTATAAATAAAGTATGAAAGTTTCTCAAAACATCAGTTTATGATTTTGTTGGAAACATATACCACAAGTCAATAAAATATAACTATAAATGTTTAAAAATGTTCTCAATAATATTTTACGTATTAGTTAAAATACATAATTGATAATATAATAGTTTTGTTGAACCAGTTAAAGTAAATAAAGATGAAAAAATATTTTCGAAAAATGAAAGAAACAAAAGCAATTATTAGTTGAATATATATACTCAATTTATTATATGTTATTTTATTTATCTTTAAATTATCAAAACAAAACAAAATTAATTAATATCATTAATTAAATAAAAAAAAATGACACATATCAAAAAGTTATAAATTACATTACAGCTTCTATAGATTAGGTTTAATAAAACTTTACAATATTATAAAAAACCCAAGATTAAATAATCGAGAAAACCAGAAAAGAAAAAAGAATTCGAGTAAACACGCTTCTTCTTCCTCCTTCCTCTTCTTTTTTTGGTTTTCACTTTTCACTTTTCCGACGATCAATCAAAGTAACATCCCCAAAAACCATGAATCCAGATTCCGATCATCCTCAGCTTCCCAACATCAAGATCCACCATCCTCCTTCTCCTCGTCACTCTCACCACCACCACTCCTCTTCCACTCCCTCCTCCGCCGCAACCCCAACTCCAACCGCCGGAGCTCGCCGTAAAATCGGAGTCGCCGTCGATCTCTCCGACGAAAGCGCCTTCGCCGTCCGTTGGGCTGTAGATCACTACATCCGTCCCGGAGACGCCGTTGTTCTTCTCCACGTTTCCCCAACCTCCGTTCTCTTCGGCGCCGATTGGGGACCTCTTCCTCTCAAAACTCAACCTCCTCTCGAAGATCCATCTTCTCAATCTCACCAACCGCAGGAGCAACCTAGTCAGGAAGATTTCGATGCTTTCACTTCCTCTAAAGTAGCGGATCTCGCGAAGCCGTTGAAGGAATTAGGGTTTCCTTACAAGATCCATATAGTGAAAGATCATGATATGAGGGAGAGATTGTGCCTTGAGATCGAGAGACTTGGTCTAAGTGCTGTGATTATGGGAAGCAGAGGGTTTGGCGCTGAGAAGAGAGGAAGTGATGGGAAGCTTGGTTCAGTTAGTGATTATTGTGTTCACCACTGTGTTTGTCCTGTTGTTGTGGTTAGATATCCAGATGATCGTGATGGACCTGTGCCTGTTGTTACCGTCAAGGCTGGTGTGGATGATGGTGAAGATGTTGATGAGGCTACTAAGCCTCTTGCTCATCATGAACACATCAAAGGTCAGTGCTTCAAGTATTTGGTTTTTATGGATCTTCCGTTGACATGTTAGATTAGGTTCAGTAGTGAGTGTTACAGTCTGGTTTTGATTTCTGTAATCACTTGAATGTGTGAGAGAGCTTAGAAATATGTAGATTTCGCATTATAGCATGTTACGAGAACGACACTACTTTGTGAATCTTGAACAAACTGCATGATGAATAGCATCACATTACGTGCTTGGATTATTCAGTGTTTCCTATTGTGCATCTTCAAATCTTGAAATGGGTTTTGTGGAAGAAACGTTACTCCAGTAAATGCAAGTAAATATGACTATGATTTATCTTGTGTTACTACCACAGATGAATGAGTAGCGGTTCTTGTGATCTGGTCAGGTTCAAACTCTTTATAGAATCCAGGTAAATGTAAAAACTCACATCAACTATCTTTTAGAGCTTGTTTCGAAACATTAGTTTTATTTATTGATTGATTATTCATTTTTTTGGAATTGAAAAGGTACACAGATCAAGTAGGAGTTTTAGCGAAATGTTCAGAGGAGGAAGAATGTTTGTGTGTGTTTTATCTTTAGCTATGATGATGTTGAGGAAATTGTGGCTTGCGTGTGTACACAGATCAGGTTATATGGAGTGTTTGCTTGTGTGTTCTCATGTAATGGTTTCTGCATTAAACATGAATAAGTTGTTATGATTATTGAAAAAAACCCTTTTAGTTCTATTTTAAGAAGAAACATGATTATGATCATCTTCAATAAAGACCATGTCTAAAGGATCTAAGATATGTAAAACTACCTTCTATGTAACTCCTAGTTTTGTTGTTAAGGCTTTAGAGATGCAAAAGAACAGGTGCTACTTGTGACTAACAAAGACTGTTGTTCGCCCAATTGTTTAGATCCATCGAATTACCCTTGTGAGATCAAGTCCCTTATAAAAATACAACATGGTTGATTCACTTTTTATTGTTGTTATTGCATTGTTTCTGTTTTTTTGTATCAAAATGGTTGATCCACTCTTCTTTCTCTGACGTTTTTGATTTATATTGGCTTTTGCTTTGTTTCCATTTTTTGTTCTGTTTCAGTTCATAAAACATTACACCAAATATCATGACCCGTCACACATCTTATCTCAGCCAAACTAAGTATTCTCTCGACCTAAAAGGAATTTCGAACGAAAGATTTACAATAACCTTTTCTTGAAAGTTTGTAGAGAAATTTTCTTTAAAAAAGATTAGGTCTAAGGTAATCATGATTATTATCACAATTGTATAGTATACTGAAGTTCCAAAAGACTTCAGAAAGAAGCATCTAATAACCAACAAGATCAAATTATGTATACACTTCTTTATCAGTTCAGATTCATATCACCTGATCTAGGACTTCAATTACATTGGGAAATTTCCAATTTTATAGGTTCCATTGACTATCAGATCGCAAAATGTGGCAAGCGAGAAGGAGAGAGAAGTAGTACAGATCCTAATCGACGAAGAAACAGAATGCAATAAAACTAGAGAAACAAAATCTAGACTGGGGCGATGACGCGATCGCAGGAATTCTTAATCGTCTGGAACTGAGCCAAATAGTTCGCCATCTCGAGTCAAGTGGAGTAAAAGTATTGACGTGGTTGTCGTTGATTCAGAGGTTGGTTGCATTGTCTTATGGTTCTTTCGTTGAATAACGTCTATTTTTTTAACGAGTTATTTTTGTTTTTTTAAAATAAATTCTAGGGTACGAGGATGCATACATCAATCGATCAAAATTTGGTAGATCAGTTTAGGAGTGTTTTGGTCAGAGGCTAATCCATAATCCTTAACCCTTTTAAGGTTGCTCTTTACAAAAGCGATGATTATCGAACAAGTGAACTTCGTTACAAGATTGTCTTCATGGATACACAACTACGATTCGTGAGTGTGATGAATTCCCTTCTGTGATACCTGAGCGATATTTGATGACCTACAACGACATTACATCTGGTGGTGATTTGAATAGATCATACTTGATTGGTTGGTTTTTCCTTTTCTTTTTATTCTACTATGTTGATATTTAAATATATTTATTTATGTCCTTTGTTAAATTTGGATATGACTTTATATTCTGTAGATGTCCTTGGTCAGATTACTAATCTTAACCGTCTTGAAAGTGTTGTCACACAAGGAAAGTCAAATAGCAGAGACATCGTGAGTTGATATCGTTTTTCTTTTTTATTTAGATTTCGATTTCAATTTCAATTTCTTGGTAATAATTATTACTATGTTTTATTTCCAGTGGTTTGCCTTTGTCGGGTACTCTTTGGGGTGAACACGCCGCACAAGTTAGTGCCTATGTAGGTCTCAATCCTATGGCTGTCATTGTAGTTTTTGTATAGTTTCGGAGAATTCTCTATTATTATATTTTATTTTACCCTTTCTTTTTTTGAGAGAAGTTTTTTTTTTACCCTTTCTAATCGTCTAATTTTTTTGTTTTGGATCAAATCTAATCGTCTAATTTTAAATGATTGTTTTCCTAGGTGAATTTGGCATATCAAACGCTTTTAGTTCGACAAATATATTGCTTGATCCAAAAATCCCATTGGTTGAAGAATTTAGGTCGGGTTACTTATTCTTTTGTTTTGTTTTATACTTTATTCAATTTTATAATGGACGATTCTTTTGTGCTAAATTTTTCAATATGTTCTTTTAGGTTGTCGACTCGCGAGGTTGAGCTAATTTCTAATGATAATATCTCAAGCAGTCTCCCTTCGGTTTCTATATATGATAAGTTTTTAGTTAGGAATCAAAGGAAAACAATCAAGGGGATACTATGTACTTCAGAGGTTTAACATGTTTTGATTTGTTTATATTGGTTTAATATTTTAGTAACAGTTTTATATTGTATTAATTTATTTTGTATTGATTTTTTGTTTGAAGGTTGGTAGGTATGTTACCTATGGTACTGTTGAGTCTATAGGGCAAAATATTATATAATTAAAACCCTATATGTTTTCTATTGAAACCTTGAATATGTTCTATATATAGATGTTTATACATGGTTCCTCTCTCTTTTGTGTTGGGTCGATTATTCTAGGTTTGATACTCGCATGTTTCAATCAATATCTCCCCTGTTTTTATTTATTCATACGATGAGGTTATTTTCTTTGGTCTGTATTATTTTTGTTGTTTTTTTTTGCTCTTTGTTGCATGTATTCTTTATGTGTATTAGTATTAATGTTATTCATACTTAGAAGTTTTGAATGGATTTTTATTTTGTTTATAAATTTCTTTTCGTTTTACAGGTTACCCTCTATAATTCATTCGTCATATTATCTGGTATGTAAATTATTTCAGTATGTGTTTAACTGTTTTAATATACACACTTATCAGATGATTTTTTTAGGTTCTATGTTCTATGTTCGTATATCCATACACTCTGTTATGAATCCTTATGCATCTATATCAGTATATCCTTCGAGAGTTATGATTGTTCGTCGTGCACCATATATACTTCTTGCATCAAACGTTTGTATATAATTTTAAATTCTTTTGGTACTGATAATAGTAATTGGATACTTTAATTGTGTTCTACTCATATTTTCGTTTTTGTAATCTTATACAGATTATTTGACGGGATAACGGTCAAAAAAACCCTAAACTATGTCGATTTAACCGAAAAAACCCTGAACTACCTATAAACCTTTTTAATCTCCAACTTCTGTTGACTTGTCTTTTTAATCCCAAACTTTCGTTGACCAAGCCAAATTAACCCCGTCGATCTGATCATCTGTTCTGCATCTGATTCTTTTGCTCGCCAGACGGACATGTCTTCACTAAAACTTTCATAACTTTCAATCGCACCGTTGGAACGACTTCAAATTTCTTTGAGATGAAATCTAACTCGATTTTGTAGCTTGTGTCAAATATTCAGCTCGATCCATCGGTGGAAAAGGCTTCAACGAGTGCCAAAAGTCAGACTAACGTTTTCTGAGAGAGAAAAGATGATATTCAGAGTTCTAGAGAGAAGAGAAAGAGATCCTTGAATGTTCTTGTTCCTTAAGGTTAAGAAAAGATGTGATTAAGGCTTTGGAGGCAGTTCTGTTCGGTTTTAGAAGAGGAGGGTAATAGCCAGTAAGAACAGATTGGATCGGAGCAAAACTTTCAGTTTCGGATCTGCGATTAGTCCACTTCAAAGGAGGATTCCCGTCGAACCAGAAGGATTCAGAGGACGATCCGCATACCATTGGATAGCTCTCTCTGTCTAGTTTCCAGATCAGGTTTTCGATCTTGATTCTGAGGAGATTTTTGAAGAAAGAATCGAGGTTTTGTTTATTCGTGAGGAAGAGTAGGGGCTGTAGGTGTCAGAGAGGTATCTTTTCGTAGTTGTCCTTGTCTAGAATTGATCCAAAATCAAGGTAAAAAAAAGATGTGATCATGGAATCAAGGCTGTGAAGAGGAGATGATCTAGAGTCTCGTTTATTTGCTTTATGTGATTGTTTAGAACCGCTAGGTTGATGGTTGTATGGAATTGAATTGTTAACTTGGTTTTGAATTGGTGATGGTTTGATGGTTTAATCGTTTGATTGGTTTGAGTTGATTTCTGCTGGTTATGTTTGGTTGCTTGTTGAATTGCTAAGTGTTGAGAATTAGTATTTATGGGAATACTAATTCGATGAAAAAAAATGGGTCGGGTTATTTCAGTTTGGTATCAGAGCCCTTACAGTTTTAGGGCGGGTGCACTTGATTGATTATGAGGATTTAGTCAATTGTTGTGTGTGAGTTTAGAGTTCTAGATCATCTTCTTCGAGCCTTTAATGAGATTCTACGGTATGTGTTTGTTTGATATTTTCTGTCTTTCTAGTATGCTTAGTGTTATGTTATGGTACTGCAAGAGAAATGACTAGAGGAACTAGAGAGGGGCTGTAGGTGTCAAAGAGGTCTCTTTTCGTAGTTATCCTTGTCTAGAATCAATCCAGAATCAAGGTAAAAAAAAGATGTGATCGTGGAATCAAGACTCTTAAGCGGAGATGATCTAAAGTCTTGTTTATTTGCTTTATGTGATTGTTTAGAACCGGTAGGTTGATGGTTTTATGGAATTGAATTGTTAACATGGTTTTGAATTGGTGATGGTTTGATGGTTTACTCGTTTGATTGGTTTGAATTGATTAATGTTGGTTATGTTTGTTTGCTTGTTGAATTGCTAAGTGTTGAGAATTAGTATTTATGGGAATACTAATTCGATAAAAAAAAATGGGTCGGGTTATTTCAGTTTGGTATCAGAGCCCTTACGATTTTAGGGCGGGTTCACTTGATTGATTATGAGGATTTAGTCAATTGTTGTGTGTGAGTTTGGAGTTTTAGATCATCTTCTTCGAGCCTTTAATAAGATTCTACGGTATGTGTTTGTTTGATATTTTTTGTCTTTCTAGTATGCTTAGTGTTCTGTTGTGCTAGTGCAAGAGAAATGGCTTGAGGAGCTAGAGAGGGGCTGTAGGTGTCAGAGAGGTCTCTTTTCGTGGCTGTCCTTGTCTAGAATCAATCCAGAATCAAGGTAAAAAAAGATGTGATCATGGAATCAAGGATGTGAAGAGGAGATGATCTAGAGTCTCGTTTATTTGCTTTATGTGATTGTTTAGAACCGCTAGGTTGATGGTTTTATGGAATTGAAATGTTAACTTGGTTTTGAATTGGTGATGGTTTGATGGTTTAATCGTTTGATTAGTTTGAGTTGATTTCTGCTGGTTATGTTTGGTTGCTTGTTGAATTGCTAAGTGTTGGGAATTAGTATTTATGGAAATACTAATTCGATGGAAAAAAAATGGGTCGGGTTATTTCAGTTTGGTATTAGAGCCCTTACGGTTTTAGGGCGGGTGCACTTGATTGATTATGAGGATTTAGTCAATTGTTGTGTGTGAGTTTGGAGTTCTAGATCATTTTCTTCGAGCCTTTAATGAGATTTTACGGTATGTGTTTGTTTGATATTTTTTGTCTTTCTAGTAATCTTAGTGTTCTGTTGTGGTAGTGCAAGAGAGATGGCTAGAGGAGCTAGAGATAGAAGTCGTGGTGGTCGTGGAGACCGAGGTGGTCGTGGAGGACGTGGGCACGGTCGGAGACTTGAGAGTGAGTCTGCCGCTACGAGTGTAGCCCAGATTTCCGTGCAGGAACAGATGGCAACTTCGTAGACGTTTGAGGAGGGATCCGTGGGAGAGGCCACTGCAAGTACCAATGTGAGGACTGGTGTGGGTCCCGGTGTGGCATGCGGTGCGGCGGGCCCAGGTGTGAGTGCTACCACATGAGTAGTCCAGGATCGAGATGATCGTCTGGCGGATATACTACAGCTGATTTTAGAGCGGTTACCAGGAGGGGTGTCAGCTCAGGTTCTGGCTCCGGTAGTGCCACCAGTGGCAGAGCTGAAACCGAGGGTTACGGTTGCAGAGGAGCTCCTATCTTATCTTAGGATGATGGAACAGATGCAGAGGATTGGCACGAGATTTTTCTCGAGAGGGACCAAGCCTGAGGAGGCCGATGAGTGGTAGATGAGACTGGAGCGTAACTTTCGCTCTATCAGGTCTCCAGAGGGATACCGAGTAGACTTGGCAGTGAATTATCTGGATGGTGATGCGCATCTCTGGTGGAGAGGTATGGTGGCCAGGAGGGTGCAGGTAGAGATGGCCTGGGAGGACTTTTTGGTTGAGTTTGATGCTAGGTTTTTTCCGTAGGAGGCGGTCGATTGGTTAGAGCTAAGGTTTCTGGAGCTGGCTCAGGGTGATCGATCGGTTCAGGAGTTTGACGCGGAGTTTAGTCGACTTCTGGTTCATGTAGGTAGAGGTATGGATGGCGAATAGGCCCAAGTAAAGAGGTTCTTGAGGGAACTTCGAGCGGATTTGAGTTCGCCACGAGGGCAGAGTTGGTGGAGATTGTTGCAGCGATTGAGGAGGATATGAGGGAACAGGTTGTGGTAGTTAGTAAGCCTGTTCAGCCGAAGAGATCGCAGCAGCCGGTAATTCCTAGCAAGGGCAGCGAGCCTGCGTAAAGACATAAGAAAAAGTGGGAGGGCACTTCGGAACCGAGTTAGAGAGGTCAGGGTGGTCAGGGATACTTCGGGTGTGGGAACATAGATCACAAGCTGGCAAGATGTCCTATGGGGACGAATCTCGGGTGTGTTTCACTACAGAGAGCCAGGACACATCAAGCTGAAATGTCCCAAGTTGCAATAGATGGCAGTGGTGGCAGTGCAGCCGATGTCGTAGATTGCTGCAGCACCGCGGGTGTTCACTTTGGTGGAGACGGGTGGTTCAAGCGCCAGACCGATCATAGGGACCTTGTTAGTGGGCGGGTTTGAGTCCCATGTTTTGTTTGATTCTGGATCTACAAATTGCTTCATTACTCCGAAGTATGCTGAGGGCTGCAGTATCTGGGGCGATTCTGGGGAGCCGATGGGAGTAGTTAAGGTTGCTGGCGAGAAGTTCTTAGCTACTCATGGTCGGGCGAGAGGCGTCAATATTCGGATGGCTGGAGAGTCTATGCCATCAGATCTGATTATCAGTCCGGTGGAGTTATACGATGTCATTCTCGGTATGAATTGGCTGGAGCAGTACATAGTTCATCTAGATTATCATCGTGGATGAGTTGTCTTTGAATGAGAGGCAGGGAGGTTGGTTTATCTGGGAGTAAAGCCGACTTCTAGAAGTCTCGTGACCTCGGCGATTCAGGCTGAGCAGCTGATCGAGAAGGGCTGCGAGGCGTATTTGGCGACGATTATGATGCTAGAGTCTATTGGAGAGGTGGTTGTTGGGGATATCCAGGTTGTTCGAGTTTTTGAGGACGTTTTTTGGTCGTTTCAAGGATTACCACCATCTCGGTTTGATCTTTTCCCGATTGAGTTGGAGCACGGGACAACTCAGATATCTAAGACGCTTTACATAATGGCCCCATCAGAGATGGCAGAGCTGAGGAAGCAGTTGGATGATCTATTGGGTAAGGGATTTATCCGGCCTAGTAGTTCACCGTGGGGAGCACCACCGTGGAGAGCACCAGTGTTGTTTATGAAGAAGAAGGATGAGAGTTTCCGGTTGTGTATTGATTGCCAAGGACTTAACCGAGTCACTGTGAAGAACAAGTATCCTCTGCTGCAGATTGATGAGTTGTTGGATCAGTTGCGAGGGGCTACTTAGATTTCTAAGATTGACTTGGCGTCGGGTTACCATCAGATTCCTATCGATGAGGTAGATGTTAGGAAGACTGCTTTCAGGACGAGATACGAGCATTTCAAGTTTGTGGTGATGCCATTAGGTTTGACTAATGCACCAGCGGCGTTCATGAGGCTGATGAACAGGGTCTTTCAGGAGTATTTGGACGAGTTTGTGATCATCTTTATTGATGATATTCTGGTGTATTCGAGGAATCCTGAGGAGCACGAGGTTCATCTGAGAGTTATTTTGGAGAAGTTGCGGAAGCAGAAGCTGTATGTTAAGTTGAGCAAGTGCAATTTTTGGCAACGCATCCCTTACGATGTCATGACATTGCGTACCGATGTAAAGGCGTCGCATACGTTGTTGAGGCATCCTGTACGTGCCGTGTCAATATGGCGCCGATATCAAAATGATGCCATGGAGCCGATGTCGATCAGCACAGTGCCGATGTCGATCAACATGATGGCAAGGATGTTATGGAGCAATGGAACCGATGTCGATCACGATGGCGACGATGTCGATCAGCATGGTGCCGATGTTGAACAGCATGGTGCCGAGGTCGATCACGTGTTGGCACTGATGTCGATTACTTTTTGGTGTTGATGTCATGTTATGGTGCAGATGTCAGGGCGTAATGATGTCTTTAATGAACCGATGAGCTGATCGGTACGACGAAACAAAATTGAGCCCACGAATGAGCAACCGAGTCAAGTGATTCTGAGAAGAATGGAAATTGGGAAAGGAAGAAAAAGATTTCCATTATCGTTTAGGAATATACAAGCCGACTTAGATTACTATATATACTCATGTACATCCCTTGAGACTTAGATTACTATATATACTCATGTACATCCCTTGAGAAAGGGATCAAAAAATTGATTCACAAACACTTGTACGCTAAAGCTTTCCTAACAACAATTAAAGTAGTTTTCTTATTCTTTTACGTTTGCGTTGGTTTAAACCCTAGAAGTTCAGTTATCTTCAAAAGTCTCCACAAGTTTTGATTGTGCTAGTTTTGACTCCCACAATTTAGCACCGTCTAAGGAAAACTTGAAATTTTCTGACACGTAAAACCGATTCGAAGAACGATGTCTAACGATGGAACTAACCCTACGAATATTGCCAGCGATGGATCTGGATCGAAAGAACCATAGGCGACCGTGGAAACGACTCCGAAAACCCTAACCCAGATGAAGACGATGCTGGAGAGGATGCTTAAGAAGGTGGAGGAGCACGATAAGGAAAACGCATCCATCATTGACAAACTGAAAATCCTTGCAGCCGCCAACTGAGCTCAAGTTAGAGGTTCGAGCCTAAGTCGATCGAGGAGACAGTTTCACCCAATCCTCCCTCGAATTTATGACGTTAGAGAAGATACGAACCGGAATACCTTCGCTGCGCCCTACAGCGGCAACAGACGAAAAGAATATAGAGGTTCGTGAAGCTGACACTCGGATCAAATTCGATCCTTAGCTCGTGATCAACTTGGATGAGGATAACCCAACACGAGACCGTAACGCTGATGATACTAAACGTGTCAAACCAGCATCTGTAGACCGAACCCGCAGCAAGCAACAACGACTCGAGGATATGATCGAAGAAGAAGAGGGTACTATTTGGGCGCAGCAAACTCAGTTCGAGAGAGAATGAAGAGCGGTGATCCAAGCCCAGAGCAAAAAGATGGACGCGCTTTGAGTTGAGATGGATCGAGCAGCCACCGACTTGAGAGCTGTTCGATCGCAGATACACAGGGCCACTAGGAAGGTGCCTGAGATTAACCGTGTTCGAGAAGAAGTGCAAACTACTCCGTTCACAACACGCATCACAGGAGTGAAACTTTCTGATCTTGAAAAGATCAAGGTCTTGGTCTACGAAGGAAACATTGACCCAAAAGACCACATAACATCGTTCGCAATAGCAATGGGTCGTGCTAACTTCAAGGAAAGCAAGAAAGATGCAGGAAAATGCCTTCTGTTTGTGGAGCACCTGAAGGACCTGTTCTTCAGTGGTTTTCTAGACTTGATCGGAATTCCATTGACAATTTTGGTTAGCTGACCGCGGCATTCCTGAAGTATTACTCCATATTCATAAATCCTAGAGTTTATGATGCAGACTTATGGATGATGTCACATGGCAGACTAAAACACTACAAAGTTTTATTGGCAAATTTAAAATAGTGATGTCTAAATTATACCACGTTAGCGATAAGGTCGCGTTGTTGGCTTTGCGAAGGGCGCTTTGGTATACTTTGGATTTTAAAAAGGAGATGACTGTGAATGCTCCCTCTACGATCGAAGACGCTTTGCATCAGGTTATCGGTTTCATCAATCAGGAGAAAGAGACAATATTGTGTGCCGAAAGACACGGAAAGGCGAAACAAGCAACCCAACAGCCACAAGCTTCGTACCATAAGAATAGCAAGAAGGGTAACCAAGGATATGGTTTCATATAACACAAAGGAGGTTTTGGAGGCACCATCAGGATAACTATCAAGTAGAAGTAGGCCAAGAAAAGATATGTGGGACACTTATGATAGGGAAGCCTACTGCGAATACCACAATTTCTACTGATACTTACCCATGAATTGTCAGACTCTTAGCACGAAACTCACAGCGAAGCTATAGGCAGGAGAGCTTGGCGACGCTATCAGCCTCAAAGATCTCAAACAAGAAGACAAAAAAGACCAGAATGATCAGACTATCCAAACTAAAGTAACAACTAAGAGAGGGACGCAACCGATGAGGCAACAAAACATAACTCCTCGAGAAGAATTAACTAAGCTAATTTATATGAACTACGAGGCGGCTTGATCTCTGCGAAGGGTACATAGGTCTTTGGATGAGTTCAGCTGCCCCCTCCTTAGAAAAAGGGGGGAGAGTGGGTACATATACTCGTTTACTAACAAGAACACGATATTTTGCACAACTTTAAGTCTTAACAAAACAGACATCTCAATTACATCCTCTACGGATTACTAAAGCCTTAACAAGACAGGCATTCCATTCACATCTTTCAAGGATTAACAGCCAAAGTCTTAACAAAATAAGATGATATACCTTATTCTCGTCGCTGTTGGCCATAGTGATGAATTTTTATATAATATTTCAGATCTGACTATCACATTCTTGCAGAATTAAAAGCGTGTTATATCAGCGCGGATATGTTTACGGTAACGTATCTGTAAACTGAAATATTCATCCTAAACCCAACAAGCAAATCGTTGGTCACATCACTAAAATGTTCATTGTCGGAGCGGATACGTTAATGATAACGTAACCGTAAACCAAGATGTCCATACTAAACCCAACAATTGAATCGTTGGTCGCGATAACATGTTCATCTATAGAGTGGGTTTGTTAATCAAAACACACTTGTAAACCATAACTATTATCAGAAAACCCAATGCGCCTATCATTGGTCTTAGTTCTAAAAAGTACATGGCAAAACATTTCGGCGACAAATTTTAACCATTGATCTCTTACCTAGCAATTATCGCTTTGCCACTGTGGCCTTCAGAGTTTGGATCACAATTGAGATATGGGCATTATCAAAATCATTGGGCCAAAATTGATCAGATCAAGCCCAACACTTGTTAGCCCAAATCCTCCCAATGTTTCGACTCTTCTTCCAGCAAGGAATGTATTTCATATATATATCAGAAGCATATGATCAGAGGGAATGGGTCGTGAGTTTTCTGAGGATTTCCAGAGCTTCTTTGTTTTCAGTCTTGTAAGCATACCTGCGAAAGAAACAAGTACAAATTAGGCTTAATTTGTAATTAAACTCTTGGTTTAATAAAAGTCTCCTTTTGACAAGATTAGTGTTGTGTTCTTATATCAATTGGTTTAAAACTTAGATTCTCACAGAAATTCAGGATAGAAATAGGCTTATTTCTCAACAAGTGGTATCAGAGCATTCCAGGTGCGAGTGCAGTGAATCTAGGTTTATAGATATAAGAAAACTTATCTGTTAAGATGGATCCTACACCGGGTAGGTTTGAGATGGAGAAGTTTGATGGATCAGGTGACTTTGGATTATGGAAATTCAAACTACTTGGTCAGCTGGAGATACAGGGTTTGTTAGCAGTGTTGAGTGAGGATTGGACATCCACAGCTACAAAAGAAGTGTTAAAGGAAGGAGAAACACAGCTAGCTGTCAAGCTCATGACAATTGATCCTAAGAAAGCGGAAAAAGATCTAAGGACTAGAAATCTTATTGCGACTTGTCTTAGCGATAGAATCCTAAGGAAGGTAATGAAGGAAACCACTGCCCTTGGCATGTGGAAGGCTCTGGAAAAGGAATACCAGACTCGTTCATTACCAAACCGGATTTACTTGAAACAAAGGTTTGCAAGTTTCAAGATGGAAGAAGGTAAATCTATAGAGGAGAACGTAGATACCTTTCTGAAATTAGTTGCTGATTTGGCCAGCCTAAAGGTTAAGATATCAGAGGAAGATCAAGCTATACAGCTTCTCTCTAGTCTTCCTCCTCCCTTTGAGCCATTGGTACACACCCTGAAATATGGGACAGGCAAAGAGACCATTATTGTGGATGAAGTCACAAGTGCTGCATATGACAAAGAGATGGAACTCAAGGAGAAAGGAAAACTGCATAAAGGACAATCTGGTTCGGACAGCCTGTTTGTTGGTTCTAGGGGTAGGTCAGACAAACGAAACAACTACAGGGGGCGATCAAAAGTAGAGGAAGATCTAAGTCTAAATCTGATGCTGCAAACAAAGGAGGATGTTTTATATGTGGAAAAGAGGGACATTGGAAGAGAGAGTGTCCAGAGAAGGGAAAACGAAAACCTGAGTCTGCTAATGTGGTTCTGGAAGTGCCACAGCCCATGGTTTTGACTGTTTGCACAGCTGCGTCCAATGGAGAATGGATCCTTGATTCTGGTTGTACTTTCCACATGACTCCAGATAAAAACCAGCTGTTTGACCTGGAAGAGTTTGATGGAACTAAGGTTAGAATGGCAAACAAAACCATCAGTCAAGTTAAAGGAATGGGAAAAATCAGAATAATAAATCCAGACAAATAAGAAGTTATCTTATGCGATGTGAGATATATGCCTGATTTCGATAAAAGTCTGAATTCTGTAGGCATGCTTGACAAAAACGGCTGTAAGTATGAAGGTGGTAATGGGATGCAGCATTACTACAAAGATGGCAAGAAGGTTTTCTCAGGAAAGTATGAAAACGGTCTATACTACTTACAAGCTACAGTAGTTGGAGCAGAAGCTAATGTAGTAAAAGAACAACCAAACATGACTGATATATGGCACTCTAGGCTGGGACACATGAGTTCTAAGAATATGGAAATTCTTAGCAAGCAAGGATATATATCAGATTTTAAGGGAAAAGAACTTAGCTTCTGCGATAGTTGTGTGTTTGGCAAGTCACACAAGCAGCCTTTTCCAGCTGCTAAGCACACAACTACGGAGATTCTGGAGTACATACATTCTGATCTTTGGGGCTCTCCTGCAAACCCTCCAAGTCTCGGTGGTTGTAGGTACTTTGTGAGCTTTATAGACGATTTCTCTAAGAAAGTATGGGTCTACTTTCTGAAATCAAAAGATGAAGCTTTCAGCAAGTTTAAAGAGTGGAAAACAACAGTTGAAATGCAGACAAGCAAAAAGATCAAGTGCTTAAGGACAGATAATGGGTTAGAATTCTGCAATAATCAGTTTGACAATCTATGCAAGGAATCATGCATTAAACGACATAGAACATGCACTTACACACCTCAACAGAATGGTGTAGCAGAACATTTGAACAGGACAATCATGGACAAAGTAAGATGCATGTTGGTAGAAACTGGTTTAGAGAAAGAATTCTGGGCAGAAGCTACATCTACCGCGGTATACTTGATAAATCGATCTCCAAATTCATCTATTGAGTTTAAGATACCAGAGGAAGTATGGACAGGTACAAAAACGGATTTACAACACCTAAGAAGGTTTGGGTGTTCAGCTTTTGTTCATGTAGTTCAGGACAAGACAAGTCCTAGGGCTGTTAAGGGTTTCTTCATGGGCTATCCTTTTGGGACAAAAGGATACAGGGTCTGGTTGGATGATGAAGGAAGGTGCATTACGAGTAGGAATGTTGTGTTTAACGAAATGGAGCTCTACAAACACACATTGAATAATCCTAAGGAATCCGGTTCAGAGGTTGCAAACTCAGAACCTGAAACTAAGGGAAAATGAAAGAAGAAGGTTTCTTTTAGTGCACAACTTATCAGAGGACCTACACCTACTGCTACAGTAACTGACGAAAATTCAGCTCAAGGTGGAGTAAGTGATAGTGAAGAAAACTCAGAAGGATCTGAGTCTGGTACAGACTTAGTAGAAAATTCAGAAGCTGAAGACACTGGTTCAGAATACACTCCATCAGATCCTGACAGTGAGGATTCGATCAATGATGGAGAGACGAACATAGGAGATGGTGTTTTAGCTCGAGACAGAATGAGGAGAAAAGATGTAAAACGTCTATCTAGATATGAAGATGGTAGTTATGTTGCTTATGCACTTGCGATTGCTGAAGATATAGAGATTATGGAACCAAAAACGTTTTCAGAAGCTATGAGTGGAAAGGAAAGGAAGTTATGGAATGGTGAACTGATGAAGAGATGGACTCTTTAATCAAAAATCAGACTTGGATTTTGATTGAAAGACCATTAGATCAAAAGACAGTGGGCTGTAAATGGATATTCAGGTTGAAACCAGGCATCTCGGGGGTTGAAGATAAAAGGCATAAGGCCAGATTGGTTACTCAGGGATTTTCCCAAAAGGAAGGAATTGACTACAATGAAATTTTCTCTCCAGTGGTGAAACATGTATCCATACGGATAATGTTGTCTATTGTGGTTAATTTGGACTGGGAATTGGAGCAACTAGATGTAAAAACGGCCTTCCTACATGGGGACTTAGATGAGAGAATTCTAATGGAACAGCCTGAAGGATACATCAAAAAGGGTGATGAACATAAAGTGTGTCTTCTGAAAAAGTCTCTTTATGGATTGAAACAGTCTCCAAGACAGTGGAATAAGAGATTTGACACATTTATGAAGAAGGAAAAGTTTATCAGAAACAGCAAGGATATTTGTGTCTACATGAGGAATGTGAACTCGCCTAAAGCTATTTATCTACTCCTTTACGTAGATGATATGCTTATATCATCAGGGAACAAGGATGAGATTAGGCTGGTGAAAGAAAGCTTAAATAAGGAATTTGAGATGAAGGATCTAGGAAGGGCTTCTCGTATTCTGGGAATGGATATCATAAGAGACAGAGAGAAAGGAGTTCTCATACTGTCACAGGAAAGCTATATAGAGAAAGTATTAAAGGTTTTTGGAATGATCGATTCAAAACCGGTTACTACACCTATAGCTACTCACTTTAAGCACAAGAGCTTAAGTGATTCAGAAAGAGAAGAAGAAGCTAGATTTATGGACGAAATTCCTTATGCTAGTGCAGTTGGAAGCCTAATGTATGCTATGATTGGATCAAGGCCAGATTTGGGTTTTGCAGTTGGTGTGATTAGTAGGTTTATGTCAGCTCCAGGAAGAAAGCATTGGGAAGTTGTTAAGTGGGTTTTAAGATATCTTAAAGGTACTTTAAAAACTAGACTTACATTCACTAAACATAGCAATTTCAGTGTTGAAGGTTTTAGTGATTCAGATTATGCTACGGATCTTGACAAGAGAAGATCAGTAACTGGATATGTGTTTAAGGTTTGGGGAAACACAGTAAGTTGGCGTTCTACATTGCAATCAGTTGTTGCGTTATCGACCACAGAAGCAGAATACATGGCCCTATCTACAGCAGCTAAAGAGGCTATATGGATGCAAGATTTTTGTGACGAATTAGGATTTAAAGGGAAGTGTGTTACAATTAACTGTGATTCACAAAGTGCTATCTCCCTAGCTAAGAATGCAGTGCATCATGAACGGACAAAACATGTAGCAACCAAATGGCATCACATTCGAGATTCTCTAGAGCTAGGAACCATCAACCTAGCAAAGATACATACTAGCAGAAATCCAGCAGATTTTTTGACAAAGGCATTACCTGGACCAAAGTTCATTCTCTGCTGTGATTTGCTAAACGTCGTTTGAATACGACGACAACTCCAGGTAACTCGGTATCATCATGAAGACTCTCGCAAAACAGAAGAGAAAACGGGTTAGGTCAGTTTGATTCTGACAAATATGATGATACGGTAAAGGGAAAAGGAAATGCGAGTTACCTGTTGAGGCTAGAGGAAGAACTGAGTGAAGAGGACATCGGTTCAAGGTGGAGTCGATCTGAAATCTGAAATTGAAGGAGTCAATATCAAGTGTTTCGAATTTGATAACAAGCGAGAGGTCAAAGGGAGAAATGGAAGAGATTTGTGTGCTTACCTTACTGGAAATCGGAGCTTGGAAATCGCAGAAGGAGCTCAGTTCATTGAAATCCGAAGCGGAAGAAATGGTTTTCTTCAAGTCGCATATCAAGGGATTACGACCTTGGACATCGTCTGAAGATGGGACAACGATGCGGCTGATGTTGAAAACGGCGGCTCCGGCGAGAAGAGGAAGAAGCCGGAACCAATCGGAGTTGAAAATGACCCGAAGCCGACGGGCTTGGATGAGACCTGACGACAGCTGAAGCTGTGACCGGAGGCATCGGCTGGAGAAAAGGAAGGCGACGCAACCGCTGCTAGAGCCGGCGAAGAGACTCGACGTCGCGGCCGATGAGAGAATCGGCGACGGCTATGGCGGCTGCGAGAATCCGCCGCAGAGAGGAGAAACCGGCGACTTCTGCAAACGAGACCTAAGCCGGATAAAGCCAGAGAAAGGGACGGCGGCGATTCATCATCGGAGGGGGAAAGAAAAAAAAAAGAGAAAAAGGGGGTCATCGTGTTTTAGGAGGTGAAGAAATGTTCAAGTCTGCGAGAGGGTGATTAGGAATGAGTGTGTCATCCAAAAGGTGGAGTTTGTGGCCTTCAGAGTTTGGATCACAATTGAGATATGGGCATTATCAAAATCATTGGGCCAAAAACGATCAGATCAAGCCCAACACTTGTTAGCCCAAATCCTCCCAATGTTTCGACTCTTCTTCCAGCAAGGAATGTATTTCATATATATATCAGAAGCATATGATCAGAGGGAATGGGTCGTGAGTTTTCTGAGGATTTCCCGAGCTTCTTTGTTTTCAGTCTTGTAAGTATACCTGCGAAAGAAACAAGTACAAATTAGGCTTAATTTGTAATTAAACTCTTGGTTTAATAAAAGTCTCCTTTTGACAAGATTAGTGTTGTGTTCTTATATCAATTGGTTTAAAACTTAGATTCTCACAGAAATTCAGGATAGAAATAGGCTTATTTCTCAACAGCCACTATTATAACTAATAGTGCCGAGCTGGGGGGCTAACTGTTGGGGTCAGAGTTCCCTCTCCCCTGAGAACAACAGTTCAAAACAATTAAGCCTAAGAACTAGAAAAATAGACTTAGGCGTAAAAGTTTTACTTGATGCTCATGTCTGCACCGCGCCTAAGTCATTTTGCGGAAGACTATGCCTAAGTCATTCTGTGGAAGACTGCACCTAAGTCATTCTGCGGAAGACTGCGCCTAAGTCGTTCTACGAAAGCCTGCGCCTAAGTCATTTTACGGAAGCCTGCGCCTAAATCGTTATGTGGAAGACTGCACCTAAGTCATTCTGCGGAAGATTATGCCTAAGTCTTTCTTTGGAAGACTGCGCCTAAGTCATTATGCCAAAGTCACCGGACAGAGGAAGATCTTTGAGTTAGCTTTACAATGGACTTGAAATCATGTCATTCAGAGTTGTGGTTGGGAAGATACACCCAATTTACGAAGGACGTGACAATCCGGCAGAAGTCACCCTGCCGAAGTCATGAGTCCGAAGGGTCACCGAAGTCGTTATGTCGATGCCATTATGCCAAAGTCGCCATGTTGAAGAAGATATTTGAGTTCGCTTTCCAATGGAGTTAGACCATATCATTTAGTGTTGTGGTTGCCGAGATACACCCGATTTACTGAGGAGATGCCAATCTGGCCGAAGTGGCTGAAGTGCCGAAGAGATGACATCGGTACCACTCGATCTAAAGACCAAACAAGCTGATATTCGATCACGAGTTAGAAAATTGAGTCAGTTATCACCCAAAAGAAGTTTGAAGTCATTTGGATCAACGGTGAAGAAGTTATATCAATTATTGTGGAGACATGTCAATATGGTTGAAGTGACTTCGGCTTGCCCGAACCTGCAATTCCGAAGTGGAGAAGTCGCATACCGATGTCGCATATTGATGTCGTGACATCGCGTACCGATGTTTAGGCGTCATGTACCGATGTCGTGACGTCGCGTACCGATGTCGAGGCATCCCGTACGTGCCGATGTCGAGTCCCGTACGTACCGTGTCGATATGGCGTCAATATCAAGACGATGCCATGGAGCCGATGTCGATCAGCACAGGGCCGATGTCGATCAGCACGATGGCGACGATGTCATGGAGCAATGCAACCGATGTCGATCACGATGGCGACGATGTCGATCAGCACGGTGCTGATGTTGATCAGCATGGTGTCGAGGTCGATCACGTGTTGGTACCAACGTCGATCACTTGTTGGTGCTGATGTCGCGTTACGATGTTGATGTCAGGGCATGATGCGTACCGATGTCTCAGATGAACTGACGAGCTGATCGATACGACGAAACAAAATTGGACCCAACTGACACACGACAAAGCCCACAAATGAGCAACCGACTCAAGCGATTCTCAGAAGAATGGAAATTGGAAAAGGAAGAGGAAGATTTCCATTATCGTTTAGGGATAGACTAGCCGACTTAGATTACTATATATACTCATGTACATCCTTTGAGAAAGGGATTGGAAAATCGATTCACCAACACTTGTACGCTAAAGCTTTCCTAACGGCAATAAAAGCACTTTTCTTATTCTCTTTACATTTGCGTTGGTTTAAACCCTAGAAATTCAGTTTCCTTCGAAAGTCTCTACAAGTTTTGAATGTGCTAATTTCGACTCCCACAGTAATAGTAATTTAACAAGAATTGTTGTCCAAAAAAAACAAAAACAAAACAAACACCTGATAAAAGTGTAATTTGTTACAATTTTTTAAATTTTACTCACTATAAGTGTGATTTATTCACTATGAACGTGGTGGAAGCAAAATAAAGAGATCAAATAAAAGACATAATTAAAAGCATATAGTAAAGAGTTTTCAAACTTAAGTAAAATGCATTAAATGTTGAAGTTTTATCCATAATCCAATTGGATTTACGTGAGAAATCAAGAGTATGTGTATTACCAAAGGATAAAGAAATCGGTAAAAACTTCTTGTATGAATAAATATGTTAGACTTAGCCTCCTTAGCATAACATTTAGAGAAAAATGTTGACGATGCTCTAAATGTTAACAAATTAGATGGCCATAGTGCATGGCCATTCACCTGGTCGACTGATGGGACTGGTTCATATTGATCTGATTTTCCTTTGTCTTGGTCCTTCCTCTTTTTACTTCTCTTGATCTCCATGAAGTGCATTTTCCAAATATGCTCGAACTATCTAAATAAAAAAACTATAAAAAAAAAAAAACCGAAAAGACCCATACATTCTCTAGGATTCTAAATTACAGAAAACAAAAATGTGATGGAAATGTGAACAGTGAAAGACAAAGACTCAAAGAGCTACAAAAGCGGTTAAAGCCAAGTTTTATAATTGTAAATGTTAAATTTACATTCAAATCCTTGAACATTATACCTGTCAAAGAATACGAACAATTCTATGTTCATGTGTTGATTGTGAATGAGTCTCTAGTTATTTGTACAATAAACATATACTTGGTGAGAAGAAATGATGATATGCGTGTAAAATGCTATAACCTCGCCGGATTTATTCTACCAGAAGAACGTTCCAATGCAATCTCAAAAAGATCAGCATCAGATTCTTCGTCATAGTCCAGCTTGGGTCTGTGGCTATTTCCCACGGTGGTCCTCCCACTAGCAATCTCATCATTTCCTCTGTTAGTGAAAAAGTTACTTAGATACTGTGAATTTATTCTTCCGATGGAGAAAAGCTCTTTGCTATCCCCAAGCCCACCAGATGAGAGATGCAACCCGGAACCCACATGACTAGGATTTGGTGTGCGCTGCGCATTTGCCGGGCTATAAGAAAATGGGGATTGACCCAAATTTATAAGAATTGTGGTCTCTATGTTGGAAGCAAGAATTGCGTAGAGAGGAGTCCCAAACTCGTCTGCTTTACAGTTAATGACATGAACCAAGTGTGAATTGATTGTGAAGTAAACTTTCTTCTTGCTCGGATCATAACCACAACCAACCACCTTGTTTTCCTTTGCCCACTCATGTTTCTCTGATTGACAAACTAGCTGCATTCCTGATACATGCAAAGAGTAATGCTTAAACATCTATTATGTTTTGTATATCACCACATTTGTAATTCATTTGTATATATATATATATATGTGTGATTAATTTTTAAAGATTATTTAGTATATAGAGTCATTTGAACTTCAATCATTAAGAGAAACCAACAAGTTGCTTAGAATGTTTAGTGAATTAAAAGTACACTAGGTTTTTGTTCCGTGTCATACGCAAGATTAGAATATTTGAAAAAAAAATCAAATGGTATATCTCTCATATATATACATATATTTTATTTTACAAAATGTAAGCGTTTTTAATGTAAATCGAATACGTTTGAGAAAATAGGTTCTTTCAAACTTATTTTAGCTCACCAAGCCCAAAAAATATCGCATTAGTATGTAAATCTTCTTAAATAAAAAATCAAAGAAATAATAGAAGTGAAAATAATGATTATTGAAATTCAAGCATTAATGTTTGATTTGTAAAATTGTACGTTTCTAACAAAAGCGCAACTTTAATTAGAATAATATAGATACAATTAAATGATATATAAAAAAGTTGTATTATCATCACATATGATATCTAAATGGACATCAATACAATTTTTATAAAGTAATTGACATCGGTAAATAATTCTTCGTTAAAACATTATGTTATATATTGTTTAAAATATTAAAATGTTATATTTTAGTAGGATTTAAATTAGTAACATATGTATTTGTAAGTTCATGATAAAAATTTAATGTAAATATGTAGAGATTTCCTACATGACATATAAAATTAATTGAAATGTTTTGATTGGTTAACTTAATTGATGTGTCCCTTAAAATTATCATCGAGTGACACATGGGATTTTATCACTTAGTGCCTTTCTAGAGGTGGGCATTTTGGTTTATTTTCAGGTTTGGTTTGGGTTCGGTTCGGTTGGGTTTGTTTGGTTTTAGTAAAATAGTAACCAAACTCAAACCGAAGTAAATTTGGTTTGGTTTGGTTTGGTTCGATTTAGTTCGGTTCGGTTTTGGTTCGGTTTGGTTTTAGTTCAATTTGATTTTATTTTGGTTTTTAAAATTAAAAAAAAAAAGACATTTCAATGATACGAAACCAATTTTCTAAAATAAAATATGTAAATCAAAACTAAATACCTAAACGAGAAAAATCATGTGAAAAATAAAAGAAAAATCAAACTCTAATATAGTTTATATTCATTCTTTCAGTAAAACAAAAGATATAATAGTTGGAAGTAGAGTTAAAAACAAAAAAAATCTTTGTTTATGATTAAAGTTAAATAATTAAAGTTTTAATAGAAAAACTATTTATATTGAAAAAATAAAAAAATAAAAAAAATAATCAAAGGTATCTAGTAAATCTAATTTTTAAGAACACATGTATAATATTATTTAAAACATAATTAACTAATTAAATATAAAAACACATTAGTTTATTGGTTTGGTTAGGTTGAAAACCGAACCATTCGGGTTGAGAATAAACTCAACTAATGGTTTGTGTATATATTTTGGTTTAGTTTGGTTCGAGTCGAGTTCGGTTGGTTTGATTTGATTCGGTTTGGTTCGGTTAATTTGCCCACCCCTAGTGTCTTCTCAGAAGACAACCTAAATTATAATGGTTGATCATACACTCTTAAATATTCACAGTGATTATCTTTTAAATCTCATGATCTCATATCATAAAACATCACAGTTGTAATTTTAATCTAAACGTTGACTTATATCATTTTTAACAATTGAGTATTACACAATTCTATTTTTATCATTCTAAAAAACCAAAAAGTAAACGGAAGGTGGGGGGATCAAATATCAGTTGGAAAATAGAGTTGTTGGTCATTTGTGACAAGAACGTTATATTCCTTAGTGGGTCTCCATTTCTCACATTAACGAAAATAAATCTCAAAGAAGGGCAATTTTTGATTTCTTCAACTTTTGTTTTGAAATCTGAAATTGATTTTTCTCAGGAAAATTGAATTGAAATCCGTCCTTAATAACGATTTGAAGAATGAAACTAGATGATTCTAAATGACTAATGAAAAGAGATAAGTAAGTACATACCATCGAGATAAACAGAGCCGTCCGATTGGAACCCAATAGAAGCGGGGAATTTTCCAGGCAATCGTGTATGGACAGAACCAACAGTCGCTAGTCCCAAAGACAAAACACCTTCTTTGCTTCCCACATCCCATTCACTACTTTTGACACCATCACTCTTGACCAGCTTCGTTTTTTCACCTTCCACGTCACCACCACGACCACGAAGAATCTCGAGAATTGTGATTTCAAAGTAAGCCTCTTGTGGGAAAGCAGAGCTTGCAAAGTGTGGTCCCGGAAGCGGTAGAGATCCACGGAGAATCATCAACGGGTTTCTCGCGTTAAGGGTCTTTTGATTAAACTGAACCGTTTGCTTGAAGTCCACGGAACCGTTTGAAACTTCCCATGTGATCACTACATGAGGATCTTCGGTCACGAATCCGAACCGAGTCCAACCGTTCTCGACCACGTCGGTAACCAAAGCTGGGTGGTCAGACCAGATGAATAGACCAGGCTTGGACTGATGGTTGATTATATTTCCTCTGCGTTTGATGTGGGAGGTGTCTAGTTGGTGGATGAGGCTCGTCTGGTGGAGCTTGGAAACTCTAGCCTGAAAGCTATCACTCCGTATGGGGCTCGCCTCCTCAATCTCCGGTCTCCGGAGACAGCACCATCGGCGGAGGAAGACTATGAGGAGAGCAGAGAGGATGACGACAGAGAGAATCCCTGCGGTTAAATGAGCCCATCGAAGCATTCCTGAGTTGTGAGAGAGAGAGAGAGCGATTGGAGGGGGAACAAGGAAATAAAGTCGTCGACTTTGACTCGTTCATATGAACCTGTCCTGCAAAAAATAAATTCTTTAATTTTAATAGTATGAACCTGTACTGGAAAAAAAAAATTGTTGTTTAAATATTAAAATAATGGGAATCTTAAAACTTTATATTTTCTATGTGCACAAATCTTTCAAGTTACAGAGAGAGTAGAAACCAAAACCTTTTTTTTTTCATTTTTCAATCTGAGAATATAGAAACTAACCTGGTTTGAAGCGCAGCATGATCATAAACAGAACCGCCATGCCAAAACATGTTAGAAGGCTTTGATTTCATGTCTTAAGCTTTCCCTTCACTCCCAATCTCCACAACAACAGTCTCCATCTCTCTCTCTGTCCATTTTTTTTTTGGAACCTTTCTTTGTCTATTTTTTATAAACACAAAAACACCATTGTTAGAAAAAATGACCAAAGAGCATGCATGAGTCTTTAGCTTTTATTTTGTAATCATAATTCTTTGCAAATGTTACGGAAAAAAAAAACAAGCTACTAAATGAAAAAAAGACATTTTCTTATAAAACTGATTCTATTTAGTTTTATAAAAACATGTTAAAACCAAAGTGTCTTTAGCTCAATTAAAAAAAAATCAAATAAAAAATTTAGATGTCATATGGAGTGATGCTTAAAACAAAACTAATATTACAATGCTCTTCAATCTAAAGGAATTATGGTTTCGGTCTATAACCTCCTGATAATTAAAAAAAAAAATTAATCTTGTGTAGATCTAGTAACTAGTCCGAACTAATTTATAAGAGTAGCTAATCTCGAATCACTTTGGTTGATTAAAAAGATGTAATTACATTTAAAAAGTACTAATTAAAAAAGATGTAATCTCAAACAAGTATAAAACAGAGCATAGTTCTTATCCTAACCAGAGGATCCACATCGTTCCCTATTGAAGAGATAGAGTAACCACCAAGGAACCCCCTGGCTAGCTACATAAGAAAAAAGCCTTAAATCTGATGTCACAATCCTTGCTATTTCGAAACCACCTTTGTTACAACTCGGATGTTCGTAAAGAATAAACTATTACGGCTTATTTACCGTAAATGATAGAAGATGAGCAAGATAAACTTCAATTGCAGGCCATGCCTTTGGCTCATGAAGGCCTTGATTAGATCTCCCGAAGTTGCTGCAAAGGTAACCTTATCAATTCTAATATTTTTTTTAAACTATCTCCTTTTAGCTAATTTGCAACTGTCTCCAGGCGTTACATATACTAAAAAAATAAACAAACACTATAATTTATAAATAAAACTTCAAAATAAATTATCTCTATACTATTAAAAGAGAAGTCATTTAAGTACAATGTCCAAAATCCATTCAAATATTACTGAAATTGTCATTGGCTTAAAACTATAAAAATTCAATTGAAATGGATAATTTTGGAATTATGCAATGGCAATTTCAGTAATTTTAGACTCAATTTCGGACATTTTTCAGACTGGATCCGACTGGGAAGGCGCGGATCTCCGCGACCCGGATCAGATGACCCGAATTCATTAATGGCAAAATTGTAATATTAAAAAAAAAATCTGGGTCGCTTCTTCCATGGATCTTCTTCTTCTTCGTGTGAAGAACACTCTCTCTCTCACAATCTCTGTCTCTCTCGATCTCTCTCCATGTGATTATTCAAGCAATTATTCAAACGAAAATCCTTAATTTCCATGTGAGTCTATTGCTTGAACTGTGTGCGGTCTGATTCCAATTAGTTTCTACGAAGATGTTTGTGGTCAGGTGAGTTTTGATTTCCGTAACTTTTGGTCTGATTTTCTTATCGATTTCGTGATGAATCGGATTTGGGTTTTTGTTCGTCGTCGTGTTTTTGCATTAAGGAAATCGAGATTTTTTTTTTATACCCTTTTGAAATTGGATGAGAATTGGTAGTAATATGGTTTTTGATTCTCCGATTTTGATTCTGTGTTATGTCTCTTAGGTTTTGGCTTTTGTTGTTCTTAATAATTGAGAAGACGATTGGATGATACCCCGATTGTGTTTTGTTGTCTGAATTGTATGGAGAATTCGATCCGAATGTCTCTTTGTCTCCCAAATTTCATGAACAATTTAGGTTTTGTTTATTGATAATTAGTTTTTGGGATTGTGGAAGAAAATTGACATAATTTGTTTTAGGGTTTGATTCTCTGTAGCGTTAGAATGATTGTGTTGTTGTTATCTCGAATTGGAATCAAATTTGTGATCTTTGACATAATTGTTGAAGTTTCTGAGTTTTTTTTATTGGGGATTGGTTGTTGTTTGCAGGATGGTTCTCGAGCAGCAAAGGCATTCTCAAGGGTTAGATGTGTGCTACGGGGACTCGATTTCAAGACGTATATCTTTTGCTTCACTATTGTGCCGATGTTCATCTTCGGAGTCTATTTGCACGGTCAGAAGCTTACGTATTTCTTGAGACCGCTTTGGGAGTCGCCACCAAAGCCGTTTCAAATTCTTCCTCATTACTACCATGAGAACGCCTCCATGAAAACGCTCTGCAGTCTTCATGGCTGGAAACACCGTGAATCTCCAAGAAGGGTCTTTGATGCTGTGTTGTTCAGCAATGAAGTCAATATGCTCACTATTCGGTGGAAAGAACTGTATCCTTACATAACACAGTTTGTGGTTCTTGAATCAAACTCGAGTTTCACTGGTTTGCCTAAACCGTTGGTTTTTGCTGGAAATCGAGGAAAGTTCAAGTTTGTTGAGCCTAGGCTGACTTATGGGAACATCGGAGGAAGATTCAAGAAAGGGGAAAACCCGCTTGTGGAAGAAGCGTACCAAAGGATTGCATTTGTTCTTGCCTTCATTGTTGGTTCTTCTGGTGCTCTTGCCTTTGGATGCATTGTGGGTTTCTAAATTTGATTTTATTTATTTATAAATTGTTAATTTCTTTTAATTTTTGGATTCATGCATGTTTAATTAGTTTAATTTAATTTCCACAGGTCGGATATACAGCTTCTACACAGTCAAGTATCATGAAAGACTTGAATCTCTCTGTTGCTGATGCAAGTTTCTCTTTCGGTTTATTACGGTTCGATGGAATTTGTTTTCGGTTTAGCCAAATTTTCAATAATTATCTTTTTGTTTTTTAGTATTCACTATTTGGATCAATATTAACGGTGAGACTAATTCTTGGAGCATTAGTCTGTGGGAAATTAACATCTTTGGTTGGTTGTTGATAATTTGCTATTGTTTATGTTGATCAAATGATATGAATTCTTTTAAATTTCTTATTATTTTTTGTGTTCTGAATTATTTTGAACAAAGGGTTTTTGGATGCTCGATCTTGGAAGGTTATTGCATGGGATCTCTGTCGGAGTCAGCTCATACTTGGTATGAATGAATAAAACCAGAGGTGTTTGATCAAAGATAAATAATAAATGTCGTTATTAACAAAGATGAAAGTGACATTTTTCATTAATGGCAATTTAAGTAATTTCAAAAAAAATTAATCAATACAACATTTAAATGTTTTATATATATAGTTAGCCCAAAAAAAGGTAACAAAACCGAAGATTTGAAAGTACTTAATGACAATCTTTGATCACATTAAATTTCGGAAATTATTTAATTATTTAATATTTTAAATTTTTTTGGAAATTAGTTAATGCAATCTTTCATTATATTTCCGAAATTGTATTAGACTGCAAAATGCGCGGATTCTCTGACCCGTTTTTCATTAATGATATTTGTGTAATTATTCAAAATTTGATGGATCCGAAAAACATGTTTCTGTATTTGTTAGGCCCGATGATTATAAAGACCAAACAGATTTTTGTTATAAGGGAACTTTTTCAAACACGAAATCCTTTTTTTTTAAAGACAGGTAATCTTTATCAAATCTTATAGTTATTGTTTTGTTTCTAAAATCATCCAACATTGATGATTACGTAAATTTATTATATTTTTGCCGGTTATCCATTTAATTAAAATAAACATTTATTTTAAAAATTTGAAATATTTATCAAATCCTTTATTTTTGTATATATAGGCAATCTAGATATTATTTAAAGCTCAATCCATCTAACTATAGTAATACATATTCGTTTGGTTGAATATATTGAATAAAATAATCAATTGTGGAATATAATAATAACTCCAACTTTCCATTGTCGTAATTATTTATTTCCTTATAACAAAACTGATGTATTTGTAAATATTCATCATAACGGATAGGTCAATTGTGGAATGTAATAATAACTCCAACTTTCAATTATCAGAATTATTTATTTCTTTATTTACAATTTACCAAAATAAATCATAATGTTTCCAAGTAAATTGATTGGTTATGATGAATATTCCATAATAAAAAAATTAAAAATTCGAAATTTTTACAAAATAAGAAATTGAGCTATTGGCTCTTCATCCGAGTATATCATCCATTAAATCGAGTAATGAATTGGAATCAAAATTTTAGATTGAGACAAAAAATCAATTCTACCTCCAATTAATTGTCTAACATAAGTAATAAGTTCAATTTGTACTTCTCACTATACTGACATTGCATATAAAATTATTGAACTTGAATTTTTTTAATATCTCTATTAAACCAAATGATTAGACTAAATAATATAAAGATTTTAAAATATTTCAATTCGGTTGAAAAGTTAGAATATTATAAATTTAAAGATTTGTAAAATTTTGCTTTGATTAAAAATTGAAATATTACAAATATTTTGAATTGATCAAAAAGTTACAATATTACAAAAAAATTATATTATAAAATTTCAAAATTTTATTTGATTAAAATACTTAACTATTTTATAATTTTGTATATGGATCAAAAATTTAATTACTATAAAACTAAAAATTTAGTGGGTGTTATTCGATGATGGGTATTAAAGAGTTTAAAATCTAAGCAGAAATTTCTCTTATTCAATCAAATGATTTGAAAAAAACTTTTTTTTTTAATGGATTTCAAATAACTTATGGATTGAGTTTAATGAATAAATATTGGTACATAAATTTTAGAATCCACACACGGAGTACATCAAAACTTAAAACTTTTTTTTGTCGTCTGGATTTATTATTATTCGATTACAAATTATGAGAACTGTTACATCGATTATTCTACAATGGACAAGTCTTCCACGTTGATCCACGCCAAACGATTATATATTGCCTCATGCTGAAGATCTCCTGCAAACCTGCCTCCATTAATCTGTATCAATATTTAATAAATCACATCTTCTGGGGTTCGAACCTCAGATCTCCTGGTGTAGAAGCATTAATGAACCCTTAACCGAATCATTTGGCCAAGGGGGCTTCCACAAACTTAAAACTTTAAAGACTAAAAAATTCATGGAGTTGATTTTAAATCATTGATTGAATAACACCCCATAGAATTTTTCAATCCGATTCATTTAAAATATAAGAATCTTCTTAATCCGATCCTTGAAGATAAATATCCAAAAATACCAAATCCAAAATTCAAACTACTTAAAAATGTGACAAAAAGAAGAATGCAGTTGAGACTTAGGAGTTCATTTGTAGGAACCTGTACCCGAATCTGTATCCGCAGGAATCAGTCCAACATACCCTATAGGGATCAATACCCATGGGTTATCCAAACCCGGCCATAATTTTAGCTGGTTTGGGTTGGATTTTTTTACCTATATAAATAAATAGGTTTTGATGGGTTACCCTAATAGGGTTATGGGTTTAGCGGGTAAACTCATTTTGGTCGTGGGTAACCCACACATTTATCATAAAAATAAAAAACAAATATATATATTAGAGTATTGGTTCAACATTCTTATAACCGTGTCTTTGAAATAATCTTTTAGTACTGGTTCGCGTGTTCTAAACAAATACCGGAGTCGGCTTTTTCCTAAACATATCTAAACTTTACTTTGTATGCGATCTTGGTTATTTGGTTTTACAACTGATGAGAAAGATAAATTTATCATTTAAATTTATTAGTTTTAATACTATCTATTAACATTATCCAGATAGTTGATATACTTTTTTTTATTATTTGTAGACAATGAAAGTGATGATGATGGTGAGGAAGCAGATGAATCTAACAACGATGAAAGTGTTTGTTAAAATTAATCAATAATTTATTGGTTTTACTGGTTTTATTGGTTTTATAGTTTTTATCTATCGTAAGATACAAAAACATTTTAATTTAGTTTGTTATTTGAAACTTGAAAACTTTGTTGGATTTATATATGAAATGGTGTTTCTTTTTTTTTAGTTAGTTTCTATAATATTAAACTTGTATGTGGGTACTCATTTAACTTATTTAGCCATCAGATTTCATATTATTGGATTTGGGTATATAAATTCAACCCATATAATAAACGGGTCGGGTTAAATCCGACCACTAAAATTCTGAATCCATGTGGGTTTGGGTCCGGTTGGGTCAGGTTACCCAATTTTACACCCCTAATTCTGCTTACAAACGAAAAACAAAAATCATAATATCATTTTAAACTAATTGATTTCTACCAACAAGTTAAAAACATACAATATCTAAAGTTTGAACATATACAACACAATATGAAAACTATAAATAGTTTACAACATATACATAAAATAGTGCGGGTAAGAATCTAGTTTTCTAATAATATGCCTTCAAAATAAGTTATGAAATAGCTAAAGTCGTCCTATGTCACTAGTACTTTCAATATAAGGCGTGAAGATCAAGTTAGCATCTTAACACGAAACATATCAATATACTTTCCATGTAGCTCTATAAAAAAAATTCACTGTAATTAATCATGTATACTGCATATAATATATATTATTATATATACCTATAATATATGACATATATATATAACTATAAGCACACGGATCAGAGCGGATATTCGGTTGTTCTAAAATGATATTTACGTTTTGCTATGTTTCCTACGGATACTTCATTTTAGTATTGTTTTGTTTTAAAAAAATATCCAGACTTTTAGATCGAATCATAACGAATATTAAATTGAAGCGTAATTGATAAATTTTTTTGCCCATCCGTAGTAACAAAATTGATAAAAGTGTTACTTTTAAAGACGAAGTATATTGTTAAAAACTAATAATGAAATTTAAAAAGAAAATATAGTTAGAATATTCTATTTTGGTGTAAAAATGGTCTAATACACTTGGAGAATATCACCATACTGTTTGGAGTTACACCATTTTAATGTAAAAATAGTATAATACATTGAAACTGATTTTAGGATTTTTGGAATGAAGGTTTTTAAACTCTAAAAACCCTATAAAACTCTAGATTTCTTATTCGTTAAACACATTTAATTTAGTCAATTTACATTTAATAAAAAATTCTTTTTTAACTAAATAATTCATAAAAAAAATTTTAAAATTAAACACACCAAAATTGACATTTTAAAAATTCTCTCATCAAATAAAGACTTTTGCAAGTGTAGAGTTTATGACATCATTCATATCCACAAGTATTTATCCATTCTAAATCTAATATCAAACAAATCCATGTCTTTGTTGTTTACTCATATAACAGTAACTGTGCTAGAGTAAAAGTGAGGGAAACACAAAATAAAAAGTGAGGGAACTAAAAGCTTATTTTTATTTCCCTTATGTGTTATTAGGTGAAAAACTTACCTTTACTTTTTTGTTTTCTTTCTATTTTCCAGCTGAAACTTGCTGAAAATTTACTATTTAATTGTTCATTTGATTGGTAAAATTATAGAGTAACATAGAGTAATTAATTTTTCAGCTATTTTTTTTTTATTCTAAAGAGTATTACCAATCAAAAATCTATAACAATTGGCTTAAAATGATGGATCTTTGAAAGGAGATGCAATGAGAACCACATGTTTTCATTAATTTAATAATACAAATGAATAAAATAACTTGGTAGACCAACGCTCGCCGTCCACTTGTCTAACTGACCATGAATTGAATTTTTCTTTTAAATATTAAAAATTGATTTTTACCCTGTGATATTTTCTTTTTTTTGGTTTAAAACAATGTTTGCAGATAAAGACATGCAGATAAAGACAACGGTCTTGACGAATAAAATGAAAAAACTTTAAAATTAAATATCTTCTTCGTTTTTTTTTCGTCTTCATAACTTTTTTGTTTCTTCTTTATTAGTGGTCGCAGTTACAAAGCTAACGACAATCATACGTTATGTACTCACCAATCAACATCGCACATACTTATTCGAAGTAAACTAAAAATATAAATTAACATGATTCTTAAAATTTTGGTTTTGATTGATAGTCCTTGTAATGGTTAAAATAATTTTTCATGTTTTTTCACTAATCACACAAATAAATTTCTATTTTTAGATTTTATTAGATATTTCTGTACATAGTGGTACCATAATAGCTTAAACAAATAAATCGTAACATAATTTTAGATAAGTACTAATACAAAGCTTCAACGAATAATACATTAAAAAAAAATTAACTCAACTCACTAAAAACAAGTATTGTTAGTAATGAACGGTGAGGATTTAATCTAAACAGAGTAAACCAGAGTAGACGATGATGACGATGTACCACAGCCGTTTGATTTTCTCTCTCCGTTCATCCTAGCCGTTAATCTTGTCGATGTTTCATCTCTCGATAACCGTTTCAATGGACGAGATTCGCTTGATTCTTCCTCCTGCATTTCCAAAAATCATTTCAAATTTTTTAGGAAAAAATAAAATAAAAAATCATTTCAAATTTCTTTGATTCTTCCTAAAATTGAAGGAGAGAGAGAGATTCATACATCGGAGCAGTTACGATCTAGATCTAGTCGCGTCCTTTTCGCCACCGGAGCTCCGTCGCCGGAAAAAGCTCCCTCTCCGGTGCTAACCGAAGACGATGAACTCACCACCGGAAGTTGTTGCGCAGGCACCACCTGATTCTCCGCTTCTTCTTCTTCTTCTTCCTCCTCTTCCTCCTCATCATCATCGCTTTGTTCATCTTCCTCATCATCGTCTTCGTAAGATTCGGCCCCGTCGTCTTCTCTTCTAAACCGATCTCCGTCACAATTGATCTCTTGGCTCAGATTATTCCTTCCGGCGACGGAGTTGTTCTTACGAGCGAGACACGACTCGCAGATTGAAACAGTAGGACAGAGACGAAGACCAGAAGCTTTCCAAGGCGTGTGAGATTGACACGCGCTACAGAGAAGGCAGCGCGTGTGTTTAGCCACCAGAAAATTAGCTCCGTGAACCTTACCGTCACAATCCCAACATAAACTCGCTTGATCTGACTCGCAGAACATTCTCGCTACACCACCACATAGCTCACACTTCTTCTTCTCCATTTTGCTTCTCTATCTCTCTCTCTAGATGCAGAGTATTAATCTCTCTAGATGCAGAGTATTAATCAATCTTCCTGTTGGTGAGGTCTTTGCTTCTTTTTTTATCCTCTTTCTCTCTCTCTCCTCTGGTTTCTTCTGCGGACAGAAATAAGGGACCAAGAGAAAGTACAATTTGCATATGAGAATTTCGTGGCGAGTTTTCTGTGATTTAATTCTTTCAGGGTATTTTCGTCTTTTTGTTACCTAAACACACATACGAGTTTTTTTATTTAACTACTATACACATCTGATACTATTATGTAATGTTCAAAATTAGAAAGATTTATTAATTTGTGGTGGAAAACTTGTGGATATTTAGTAGTTGGGGATAATTATTGCATTTGAGTTTCTACTTATATTTTTGTGTGAAATTATTAGGTTCTTGTGCGGCTGAGCATTATCCTCGAATTCTTAAATTTAGGAGAGGTGATAATAATATCCAGAATAATAGTTTTTTATTTACTTGGTCATGAAACCACGTACCAATACAAGGCCCCTATGGGCGTTATCCTACGTGTCCATATATGATTCGTTTTATGAGCTACAGATATTTTTGAGGTAGATTTATAGTCGCTGACGTGGCGAGATCTCAGCCCCGTAAGGAGGAGAGGGAGATTCTGAAGTATCCTACGTGGACGAATCAGGTTCTTAGAGAGAGTTATAGCCACGTGATCCCACCTGGGATTTGTCTGGTCCTCAATACACGTTTACTGGGGTCCACTCTTTTTATTTTTGTTTTTGTTTTTATTTGTTCCATATTCCTCTCGTCCCCCAAAGTGATCCAACCAATTTTTGTGTGAATAAGGTTTTCGATTTGTTTTGAAAAAAGAAGTTAAAGTTAATAACTTAAGGAAAAATTATCTAATCTATTATTTATTTAAAAATATTTTATATAATCTATCACAATTAAAAAAATCTTTTAAAATTTACCATAAAACATTGTATATTTAGAAAAAAAAACAGTTATGTTTTTGTCTCTAATTTATCAAAACCATGTCATTGTCCACCACTGTCTCGATTTCATCCACTACTGTTTCGATTTCGTCCACCACCATCTTCATTTTGTCAACTATCATCTTCGTTTACAATCACTACCGTCTTCTCTGTTCACCATCATTACCGTCTCTGTGCACAACCACCGTTTATGTCTTTCTATCAACCGTTTTCGTGCATTTCAACAACCACTGTTTCTGTCTACAACCATCATTTCTAATTTATTGTCCATCATCTACTACTATTTCTGTCCACATCAACAACATTCGCCTTTGTCCACCGTCTTCGTTCCACCACCGTCTCCGCTCTACCGCTGTCACCATCTACATCAGAGAGAAAGAAAAAGACTCCACCACCGTCACCATTAGGGGGGGAGAGAGAGAGAAAGAGCGCAAAATAATTTTTTTATGTTGAAATTATGATATATGATAAAAAAATTAATTGGATTGTGATAAATTGCAAAAGATTTTTTTGAAAAAATGGTAGTATGGGTAATTTTCCCCATAACTTAAGATCATTACATTATTTGGCTTACGATAATTAGGATTAGTAATGCATTTGATACACACTGGATGAACCTGCTTGCTGGGAAATTTAATATGTAATGATAATTTGCAATTTGATAGAAATATTTGTAAATTTAATCACCATTCTAAACTCATTGTAAAAATTGATTTTTTTTAAAGGAATGCAAAATTATTACTCCTTCCGTTTCAAAATAATTGTCATTCTGGAGTTTTTCACAAAAATTAATAAAACATATTAAAAGTCTGTTTTACTCCTAATTAATATAAGGTTTTATTTGATATGAGTAATTAATGAGCTTAAAGATAGGAATAAAAATGGATAATCATAAATGTGCACTGAAATTGCAGAATGACAAGTAATATAAAACAAAAAATTAAAAATAAAATGACAACTATTTTGAAATGGAGGGAGTATTCAACAAAAAAAACGTTTTTATAATAAATGTGACTTTAGTTTATAAAAGAAAAATAAACTAATCAAAACAAAAAGATGAGAGTGTCATCATGACTCTCTGAAGCCATACTATGGTTATGAGTGTTTACAGTGTTTCCAATAAACACTATGTGGTTTGAAAAAGATGTCACCACTCGAGCCAATTTTTTGTTTTTCTGTTTAAAAAAAAAAATAAAAATAAATAACAAAACACAACACACTTATCAATGCGTGCATTATTGAAGCAAAATGAGAAAACACACTTGACAAGCAAAAAGCAACGGTTTAGGTGTGTTTAGAACTGTAGCAAGTTGACCAATTTTTTTTTTTTTTTAAATCAAAAATTTTTACTCTATAAATAAACTCTTATTTTCCTACTTCTTTCTAAACTCTAAAAAAAAACTTAAAACACTCTAAAAAAAAAAAGGTCTTCGTTTGCAGAACCATTCCTCTCAAGTAAGCAAATTTTTTTTTTTTTTTTTTGTAAACATAAGAATATATCCCATGAATAATTCATAGAGATACATGATAAATATAATGCATGATAATACATGATAAATATGATATAATGCATATATATATGTCTAATTACCATTATAATACAACATTTAAAACTATTTGATGATAAATTTTATCAAAATCTAAATAAAACTCACATGAACATTTTATAACATTTACATGATATTTTATTTGTGATACTCTAACACTTGAATTATTATCCCTTCACTAAATTTACATGTTATTAATTTTGATGTAAATTAATTAATGCATAATATTTATTTAAGTTTAAAATTTAAGTTTCAAATTTAAAAATAAATGTAAAATGATGTTAAAGCAATACGATAATAGTGTACAACTATATTATTAAATTGTAAATACAAAATTGTAAACAATATTTTATTAACTACTTATGGTCGATTTGATAAATAGAATGAAAATTTTCATTAGAAAGTTTTCATGATTTATTCATAGTTTAGATTTTGTTCATAAAATTAATAACTACTTATGGTAGTTATGGTCGATTAGATTTTAATAACAATATTTTATTAACTACTTATGGTCGATTATATTTTATTCATAAAATTAATGAAAATATTCATTAGAAAGTTTTCATAAAATATAAGCCCTTTTCATCACTTGTAGGATGTAAATTATTCAGGATAATAATTATTATCCCTTCACTAAATGATATATTTTTCCCCATTAATTTCTTTCTTTTGTGTGATTACTTTATTTGATCATATGATTTCTATGCGATTGATTTTCTCAATCCAAATTTGATGGCTAAATGAATTTACTTACCATTTCTTCTTAAACTACTTATTAATTCATGAATTCTACGTTTAGTGAATAAATATGCAAATAAACCATCCATAATATTAGCATATACAAAAAAACCTAACCTACAACTAATAATTTTTCTTTATACTTCTATGCAAAACTTGCAAAGTTATAACTCTAGAATCTAGATCTTTCATACGAATTTTAGCATATACATTTTTTTGTCCAAGACTAATTATTCTTGTAAACAAAATGGTAATATCTTGTTACAAAAATTGGAAATGATTTTAAACTATATATCATATACATTAGCTTGTTTGATAAATATGGTAACTAACCAATTATAGACGAAAATTTTATTTTATTATTATAAACTTTTGTTATTGTTAATTTTTTAAAAGATATTTTAAAGCAAGGTTAGAAAAATGCATAATGCATTCGTAAGTATATATACACTAAGATGGTATTATATTTTTTTTAAAATTAGAATAATATTTTAGTTTAAATATTTTTGCCCCACTTAGAATAATTTCTGGATCCGCCGCTGTTTGCATGTATATATTTGTTTTTAGTATTTAATGAGTGATGAGAACCGTAATAATGAAAACCCACTGTTTTGCATAATATGTTTTTTTGAATATTTTGATGATTTTATTATTTATGATAATGTATTGTTAAATGCAGATATGTTTTCTAGGGGTCGTTCAAACGCAAATTCTTCCAGTCAAAGAGATCCAAATGCTCCATCTGAAACAATAACAAGAGTAAAAATTTAATTATATTTTTTAGCAATGACATTTTACCAAATTAGTTATAGTATTTGGAAATAGAGTAGACTAACTTTACAAATTTTAAAAATTTGTAGAGCACATCGAGGCATAAATGGACTTATGAACAAGAAAATCTTTTGATTGAGTTGTTTGATCATGCAATTTCCATGACCAATTACACTCTTAAAGATCCACCGCCTCTTGGTCGAGAGTACATGGTTGAAAAATTTAACTCAGCATTTTACATGAATATAAAATACGGTTTCTTCAAAAACAAACTTGATGAATTCAAAAAAACGTATAAAAAGTGGAAGGAACTTATGAATTCCACTGGGATCTCTGTTGATCCTGAGACATCCGAGATTGATGCACCTCCCGAGTGGTGGATTCCTCGTGAGTTGGTAATAACTTTTAATCATTTTTTGGAAATTTATTAATACTAACACAAACACATAAACACACACAAATTATAATTTTTTTTGTATTATAGGGATGCAAAATAACTAGTAAGTTCAATCGAAAGCCGCCTGAGTTTTGGGATGTGATGCAACGCTGTCTTGTATTACACGATGTTTCTACGCAACCACAACATTCCTCACGACAAAGACGAGAAGAGATAATGAATGAGAGACGGAATGATGATGTCAGCCATGGTTACTCGGACATCGATGGTGGTGACGTGCCTCAAACTCAAGTTCATGATGAGGCCCAAGAAGATGAAGAAGTGTATCGTGTTAACCTTGATAATAATGCACACCCTTCGAATGAGTTCACTCGAGATACATTTCGAGTCTCAGTTGGAAGAGGTGAGAAAAGGAGCAGACAAAATTCACAGTCAAGTGTCAGGCGTGGGAGTGGTTCGCATAGATCTGGTGGTAGCTCATGAGGTCGTAGAAGACAATCTTTTGAGACAACCTTACAAGATACCATTATTGGCTATAGAGAGTTCCAACGACAAAGTTTGCAACAACTTTGCCCAGGTAGTTTTGACCAAGAAGATTACGATGAATTCAAGAAGGCAGAAGTGATATTCCTTGAGTTGGAGCTTCCAAAGAACACCAGATTTTATTGGGCATGCTAAAATCGATATAAGTGGAGCTAACGAGCTAAAATTTTGGCGTAAGTATTTTATAGATATAAGTGGAGCTAACGACAAAGATAAGATACAACTACTGGAAGCTATGACTAGTATTTCATGGAACGATCAAGATTTGTCAAAAAGGCTTAGCTCGAGCCACTTGTATGGGAGTCAACATTTTGGAAGTCCTGGTTTTCAACAGTGGGGTTCTCCTCCAGCAGCTCCACAATGGGGCACACCACCGGCTGCTGGACAATGGGGCACACCACCGACTGCTGGACAATGGGGCACACCACCGACTGCTGGACACTGGGGCACACCACCGACTGCTGGACAATGGGGCACACCACCGACTGCTGGACAATGGGGCACACCACCGCCTGCTGGACAATGGGGCACACCACCGACTGCTGGACGCTGGGGCACACCACCGACTGCTGGACGCTGGGGCACACCACCGACTGCTGGACAATGGGGCACACCACCGACTGCTAGACAATGGGGCACATCACCAAATGCGTCACAATGGGGGCTTCCACCAAACGTTCAACAAGGCGGATCATCGGGAACGACTACAACAAATGTTCAATATGGATTTTCTGTGGGAGGTCACGAAGGAAGTATGAGGAATACTGGACAAGAAGTTTCACATGCTACAGGAGTAGGAGCTTCACAAAATGTTCAACCTGCATCATCACCCGGTCTCGGTTTCACAAATTATTTTGAAACATCTCATGTTTCACAAACTCCTAGACCAGGAGGTCTATTCAATATTTGGGGAACCTCAGAAGGAATAAATGCAAGTACAAATGAATATGATAAAAGTGATTCAGGAGACGAGAATTAGTTTCCTATGGTTTATCACTCTCGTTTATGTTTTGAAATATTATATGATTTTCATGAGTCTATTTATGCATATTGTGTAATTGTTTTTATGAATAATTATACTTTTAAGGATTATTGTATTTTTTGTAATTGTTTTATGTTAGTTGATATTTGGCTAATGATGTTTTTTATCTTCTGCTTATAAAATTTCAGGCTTTTCGTATATGCCAGTTACAATCACGAGACATTCACAGTTTAAGCTACGAAGAGAGAATTGAATTGTGGAATTTAGAAAATGAGCAATTTGACGAGTTAATAATTCAACCAGCTTTGAGTTATTATGATCAACATTTCCAAAGAGCACCGTGCCGAACTGATAGAGGTTTGGGATGGAGGAATATCTGGCGTCGATTACAACAAGATGATGATGCTTGTCTTCAGTTACTACGAATGTCACTTCCATGTTTTACAACATTGTGTAACATTCTACAAACGAACTACGAGCTACAACCAACATTAAATATAAGTATTGAAGAAAGTGTGGCTATGTTTCTACGGATATGTGGACACAATGAAGTTCAAAGAGATGTTGGTTTAAGGTTTGGACGCAATCAGGAGACTGTGAAGAGAAAGTTTAGTGAAGTTCTAACGGCGATTGAACTACTTGCATGTGATTATATTAGAACTCCGACTAGTCAAGAACTACAACGAATTCCTGAAAGGCTTCAAGTAGACCGATCATATTATCCATTTTTTAGTGGATGCGTTGGAGCTATGGATGGGACTCATGTTTGCGTCAAAGTGAAACCTGAATTACAAGGAATGTATTGGAATCGACATGATAATGCATCTTTGAACATCATGACAATATGTGATTTAAATATGTTGTTCACATATATTTGGAATGGAGCTCCGGGATCATGTCACGACACAGCCGTTTTGGCCATGGCACAACGAAGTGATTCTGAGTTCCCTATGCCTCCTTTCGATAAGTATTACGTCGTTGATTCTGGCTATCCAAACAAGCAAGGGTTTTTGGCTCCTTATAAATCAACACGTAATAGAGTTGTGAGGTATCATATGTCACAATTCAACTCTGGTCTTCCTCCGAGGAATAAAGAAGAATTGTTTAATCAACGTCATGCTTCTTTACGTTCTGTCATTGAGAGGACTTTTGGAGTTTGGAAGAAGAAATGGAGGATTCTTTCTGATTTTCCAAGATACAACATTCACGTACAAAAGAGAGTGATAATGGCTACAATGGGATTACATAATTTTATTAAAATTTCAAATTTCTCATATGCTGACTTTGCAGAAGTAATGACAGAGACGAGAATTAACAACACAAATCGGGAGCCTGATTTAGATGACATGGAAGTAGCTAATGAAGAAGATGGAGCAGATAGAGAATATATGACATGACTAAGGGACAATATAACAAATATGTTATGGGCAAATCAATATAGTCGATAATAATTTTTTTTGTAATGTATTATATTTGATCAATTAAATAGTTTGTTATATTTATAAAATAAAACTTTCACTTTAAAAATAATTTTATTATATAATATTATTTTTTTTTTTTTTTGATGTATTTTTAATTTGAGTTTAGCAATAAATATATTATTGTAAAATGCCAAATTTATTTTAATTTATAATTATATTAATGTCATTAATCTATTTTCATTTATAAAATATTTATCTAAAATATATATCCCGCACCGCTTTTTACATTTTCACCATTCACACATATAGACCGCACCGCATGTTGTTTTTTTCACCATTCATATGTTGTCCCGCACCGTTCAAACCGCAGTAACCGCACTAGTTCCGCATGGTGCGTTTTTTCTAACAGTACCGTACTAAAACTGCACCGCATCCCCTAAACCGCTTGTCCCGCACCGCTCTAACCGCTGTCACATTCGAAGCCTATACATATAGTTAAGTTGCAAACCACTGGACGATTGCGTTTTGGAATACAATATACATATTGAGCTTATTCGAAACATTAAAACAAAATCAAAATCCAACCACTAATTTAATTTAATTTCAACGGCGAACTCAATATTGTGCACTTATTATTTGCTTATTATTTGCTTATATTTGGTCAAAAAGATGTGAAATTGAGAGAATGTTAAATCCAGATTAAAAGGCGTGTTGGGAATATTTAGGGGCCAAGCTTATTTACGATCAATAATCTATTTGACTTGTGTTTTTTCCTCGATTTTGGTCAAATGATTTATCTAAAAACATTTTGAGATAAAGTTCTTTTTGCAAAATATCTATTGTCCGTTAGTTAGATCCATTAAACCAAATGGTATGATACATTGAATATGCTATAAAATATGTATGTTTTGTGATCTAACGTGTTCGGAATAACGTCTTATCACAAAATTATGACCAATACTAAAAAGAATATAATTATTCACAGTGAAACAAATAAATAATCCGTCAAAATAGTTTCTGCTAAAAGCACAGAATTTAAAAACTAATGTTAAAAAAAAAATTTAACTAATTATAAAATAAACTGCATGAAAAATTGTCAAAACATCTTATATTTTAAAACAGAAAATATGATAATAACAAGTTTTTAAAGTAAAGTTGGGCCTACGTAACATTCTTGGGCAAATATTACGTGGCGAAGATTAGTGGTGTGAAGTGTGAATTGTGAAGAATCAAAAGAACACGAGATGTCTTCATTTGAGAGCCACATGCCTTAAAAAGCAGATGATGGGTGGAGGAGGTGATTAGGGTTTTCGGGTTTTTTTTTTTTTACTTTTAAATGTGTGTGGATGAGAACTTTTGAACAACGTAACGTAGAAGAAGCTTCTTGTCCATACACATATTTTCCATGTTTCTTTTCCTTTTATGTTTCTCTTCCACAAGTTTTTTTTTTTAAAATGTTAGTTCAATTACAATATAACTAATGGTTATTCCGCGCCAACACGAAGTTAAATATCACTCAAAAGTATAAAAAACTATTAAATGCTATTTTGTGGGTGTATTTATGGGTTAAGAATAAGAATGTTTAGATCAAATTCCGGTCTTTTTATTTCAGAGTTTTAGTTTTGATGTTTCTTTTTTCATTTATGAGTAATAGTATCAAGAATAAAATATAGTAAAACATGAATTACTTGGTATGGACGTATGGTTATGGTTTATGCTTGATTGTATCATCACGAACCATCATATTTGTATTAAACTAGTTTTAAACCAATGATTTCTTTTCTTTTTTAAGAATGAAAGTGAAGAAACAATCGATCAATATAGTTTAACAAGAAATATTTAAAGAAATTACCTTAGTTGTTTGAGTGGTTGTTTTTCATTGCAATCTTCTCCATAGAATTGTGTTAATATATGTTTTAATTCTAAACCATAAACATATTATATTTGTGATCCATTGATCCATATCGATCATATAAGCTTTGACACGCGATTTGGCAACTTCTAGAGATCTCGATTCGAAGAACTCTTCATATGTGAAAGAGATATTAAGGCATTAAAACCACACAACGAAGCACAAAAAGGTAAAAAGTATCGATTGAGACAAAATTATACCGTTCGAGACCAAAAAAGTAAAAAATCACATCGTCTTTAAATTTCAATGCACTTTCTATTAGGTTAAACATAAAAACATATGTCGAAAAAAAAACATAGAAACATATTAAAACCAAAATATGTATTTGATGTAAAACAAATTTTAGTCGATGATTTTTTTTTACTAATAAACGTGAAAAGTATCGATTGACAATATATATATATATATATATATATATACTAAAAGCCACTATTTTATATAGATGGAAAACAGTCAATTCATGTCCCAAAAAATATATGCATGAACGTACATGGATTTTTTTTTTTGTAATTTAATCACTGAAAAAAGACTGCTATATTTCCAAAACGAGAGAAAAATAAATTTTAAAATAAAGATATCTATCAGCCATGATTTAAGAAACTTTAGCTAATGAAAATTATAACTCTAAAAGCTACACATGGCCATGACATATATAGTTTAGGTGCTCGTACTAGTATTGTCAATGTATAACCACATGAGTTCAAATCCAGCATAATACAAGTTGAAAAAAAGTATCACACATACATACATATATATATAACTAAGTGGAGACAAATGTTATGTTCTTCATTTTTTGTGAACGCCCATATGTACCGTTCAATATTGTTGGATTTTATCCAAATAAAATGAAGTCAACTAAATTGTTTGGCATTAGTTGACAACAAAATTGTCTTACATTATGGCTCAAACTTGAAATTTTAGTTTTGGTTATGAGTTAAAAAATAATATATATATATATATATATATTCTTAATATACCTTTTTAATATTTGGATTTCAAATGAGTCCCCTAGTATACCAAAATGATTTGTCACATAATCGTGCAAGCCTAAACCAAATAATGCCAAAAGCATGACAGCCTGCTAACACTTGAGTGGAAAGAGATATTTTTGAGCCTTTTTGTTTTGTTTTTTCTTGGATTCTTGTTTCACCGACTCTTGTTTGCATTTGTTGCAAAACACATTTTAAGAAAAGTTTCCAATGAATTTGAGAGAGGACTTAGTAAGCGAAGAAACAAACACTTTGATATCTTCACTTCCTTCAGCAAAGAGTCTATAGGAACACTCTACAACAACCAAAGATGTTGGTATTACGACAACACTCTTCAAGGTGTTCTTAATTATCAGAGAAACTTTCATCCTCAAGATACCGATGTAATCCTCGCTTCTTTCCCTAAATCTGGTACCACTTGGCTCAAAGCTCTCACAATCGCCCTCCACGAAAGATCGAAAACCCGTTCTTCTTCTGATGATGATCTTCATCCTCTTCTATCTAATAATCCTCATAGCTTAGTACCATTCTTGGAAATCGATCTGTATTCCCAAAGTTCAAACCCGGACTTGTCCAACCTCTCATCATCTCCAAGGGTGTTCTCGACTCACATGCCGTTTCATACACTTCAAGTACCTCTCAAGGACTCTCCTTGCAAGATTGTGTACTTGTGCAGGAATTTGAAGGACGTTTTGGTGTCACATTGGTATTTTTGGTGCAATAATCTAGGTAAAGAAGTGGAGACAACTACAAGCCTTACTTTCGAGTCAATGTCCCATTCGTTTTGTAGCGGAGTTCACTTCTTTGGACCCTTTTGGGAAAATGTCTTGAGCTATTGGAGAAAAAGCTTGGAAGATCCTAATCATTTGCTTTTCATGAGGTTCGAGGAGTTGAAAACAGAACCCCGTGGACAACTGAAGAAACTTTCAGGGTTCTTGGGTTGTCCTTTTAGTGAAGAAGAAGATTAGAGTGGATCTTTGGACAGGGTCTTGGATTTGTGCTCTCTACGCAATCTGAATGATTTGGAGGTTAATAAAACTGGAAAAACGTCCTACAATGGGCATTACTATAGTTTCTTCCGGAAAGGGGAAATTGGTGATTGGAAGAATCACCTCAGTCTTGAAATGGAGAACAAAATTGATAAGATCATCGAGGCGAAATTTCATGGTTCGGGTTTGAAATTTTAGAGTTATCTATGTGTGTGTGTGTGTTTCACTGTTTTGTGTTTATTTCAAAAGTTTTCTTTGATTGACTGTAATAAATGTTGCTTTGTGAGATTTTCTTTCTTCACTTAAAATAGTCTCTTTAGTTTTCCTAGAAATAAAATTTCATTCTTTTTTTTCTCATTGAGAAAATTTCAGTATTTCCAGGATATTTTTTTTTGAAACATTTTTATTGCATTAATTTAAATGTAGCAAAAGTGCTCACCATAAAATTTACTATAAACACTAGATAAATATCCGCGCATACGCGGGTTTGACACATTAAATGTTTTTGTGTATAATTTCATATTTATTTATAAATTACGGATTGATATAGAATTTGATAAATTAATGCTTACTTGGTCATTTATGTATATGTTCAATAAACATCTACATCATAGTGAATGGCCACATCATTTTCATTTTGTTGCAATTGCATAGTTAGAGTAGAATTTTAGTTGATTTGCATTCAAATCCAAGCACTAAACGTTGTTTGAGTGTCAAGAGTCGGTGGTAGATGAATATATCACTTCAAATTTCTAAGGTTATAAAACTACTATAAAATTTTATTGCATTTATTTTATATCTTATGACCGATTATGTAGAACTCCAAATAAATTTTACTTACCACCTTCTACCATGCTTGAGAAACTCTTTCTTAGGCATTATCTTTTGCGTAGGGCATTTATTCTTTTCTGATCAACAGTTTTATTATGTAATTTAACTTCTGCGAACAAACACACCCACATATTTAAAAAATTCAATGTTTACAATGCTTTATAAACTCAAGTACTCTAGTTACTCTTTCTTAGCCATTTTCTTTCTTATACTTTGTTTTCACAACATAACTTTGACCATGTTTCTGAAGAGAACTCCAGTCAAAACTCCCTAGAAGCCCTTTATCAAGATCTTGAGCTTGTTTTTCTTATTTTGTGATGAACATCAGGATCACTGTTAATAACTGGGTTTCTCCCCAAACGCATTTAAGGTCAGTCGATATTGCAATGTTCTTCAATCCCAGTTTCTCACTCCCTACGCTTTTATCCAAGAAATATATTCAAGTCCGCAAGAATTGCATATTCTGATCATATATTTTTTGCCTTCGTGAAGTTCTTGATTCTCTTCTCCACCTGAAAATTAAAGCCTTATATCGTGCAAGAGACATATACAAAGTCGGCTTATCAACGTGCCAGTAATGAAAATCAACATATCATCAACTAATGTTTGAGTCCGCATCCTTTTTTGCATGGAACTCCCTCAAAAATAACAAATCCAAAATCAATTTTCGCCCTAGCTCGCTGATACTAAGAAAATAAATTTAATTTGGTGGAAAACCAAACTTGTACTGCCAAGAGATAATAAAACATGTTAACTCCCATTTTTAGCCACAAGGAACAAAAGCGAGAAGCCATGATAAGCCTTAAGTCTAATATCAGTGAACTTGAACTGTGTTTTTTAAGCGCCGCATCTGATTGTATCGAACCCACTATTCCCCCATACCTGTCAGTCATTCCAGTTAATTAGCTGGTCAGGTCCGAAGAAGTAGTTAAATTCTCGCCTTCTCGGTAGCTAACCAAGTAAAGCAATCAACTTTTTCAAGACCAGATGCAAGTCAAACAAACCCGGATCACATAAAAATTATTAACGGTACTTAGCATCACATTATATTATTAGAAGGATAGTACTTCTAAAAACATAGAAATCGAAGCGATCTTGAGAAAGCGGACTTGCAAACAAGTTGTTGTGAACATTGGCACCTGGAAACAGAACAGCTAACAACTGCTTTATACACAACCTGGTTCTATATAATGGTGAAACAAGAGAAGAAGAGTGACCTGAAATTCCATTGGATCGACGGTCTTGTCCAAGATTTATCTTCTCCCATTGTTGAGATCACCTCAATTTGTGCACTTAGTGTGGACTTTGTTTGTGCATGAAATTTTCTTGTCCTAAAAGAATAAACAAAGAAGGCAAATGAATAATAAATCACCAACCAATATAAGATATGAGATCGGAGGAAAGTTTAGGGTATACAAACACACTTCAAAACTAAGCAATCGATTGATTGTACTTAGCGCGACCAATTGTCACTTAATAATTGGTGTTAGCCATTTGTTTTAGCAGAGGAATTTTAAGTACAACCCCAAGAGAAAACATTTTAGTACCAAACACACTTTTGACCTGAAAAGAGAAAACACACGAGAGTAGGGGTTGTAAGAGATCTAAGATCAAGCTGCTTTTTTTTTGTTCCTTTAATCATTGGGAAGGAAAGCTATGTAACTTGACATTGATCAAACCATTAGACCAATGGGGCTTCCACATATTCCACACGTTAAAAACAAATAATATATACAGTAGAAACTCTATAAATTAATAATGTTAAAACTATGATATTTTATTAATTTAGAGAGTTATTAATTTACCGAACAAAAAAAGTTTCCATAATCTTCTAAATTTTTGTTTACTTGAATTTTTTTAAATTTTAAAATTAAACTATATTTTTAAAAAAGTTAGTTTCCTTCTTTTTATTTGTTTTGTTACATCTAATAAAATTGAGTTATTAAGAGATTTCAGTTTTAAGAAAAAAACAAACAACACTAAATCATATATAAATATACCTTAAATGTGTATATATAAAATTTTATGTACCGAATATTAATTTATGGTATTATTGGGACCATATATATACATAGAGGTTTTATAATATTTATTATTTTATTATCTTATCGATTTATACTATATTTTGCATTAGCCCGATTAGGGACCGACAAAATTTATTCATTTATAGAATTTATTAATTTATAGAGTTTCTACTGTATTAGAGTCTTTTTTACAAAATAAAAATGATGGGTTGGTAAAAATGGAACAGTTTGTGAAATATCTTGTATATCTACGAAATTTAATTACAATTATCATCACATCTTCGATCCATCATTAGCTAGTAATTTCAATCATAACGCATACTTATGTAACCTTTTTTGTATTTTTCTTATTTACTGTGAAATTATTTCCTTATCTTTCTGTTTTCCTTTTCTAAAAATTATTTATGAACGTTTACAAAAGAAATTAAAACACGGATTAACACAACTATATGTTTATTTCTTTGTTAATGTTAGCACGATTATATGTTTGATAGAAATTCTCGCCTCACTTTACAAAACAAATCGCATTTATTTCTAAATTAGGGTTCTTTGAGTCGTATCATCTGCCAAAAGGATACAACAACTCAATCAATCCACAGAAGATCGATTGTTAAAGCAAGAATATCGAATTAGGGTTTATCCGATTCGATGGGTAGCGTTGCTTCCAAGGGGGATAATAGTACTCCATTGTTGAATCTGTGCAAGGAGAGAAAGGAATTTATCAAAGCAGCGAGAGATGCTCGTTATCACTTAGCGAAATCTCATCTTCTTTATTTTCGATCTCTTTTAGATTTTAGCAACGCTCTTAATCAGTTCGTGCATAAGGATTTGGTCGTGATTCCGTATTCATCAGATGATAATTCGTCCAGTAGTGAGCTGATTTGTTCCGGATCAGATTCGGATTCGGATTCTGATTCAGATTCTGGTTGTTTAGTCTGTGATCAATCTCAAACAGGTCCAGTTAGTAACAATGGTGAAAACAGAGTGAAACAGGGATTGGATCATGAGTTTGTGTCAGGGAATGATCAGAATCAGCAAGAATCCGTGTCTAGAGATAATCAAACTTGCGGTCCAAGTAACAATGTGGACAAGTCAAGAGAAGGTTTAGGGTTTTTTGAGGAAGAGTTCGTGAATGCTCCTGTTGAAGATGTGATGAGAGGTTCGCAAAACCCTTCTTTTGTTGCGCAGAACAGTTTCCAAGGTCAGGATATATTCGGTTTGTACGATACCGTGTATAACACGCAGTGCGATATTATTGAACCGGATCATAGAGATGAGGTTGAGAGTGATGGATTGAGAGAAGTTAGGGAGAGAGAAGTTAGGGAGAGAGAAGGGATTCCTGATTTGGAATCTATAAGTGATCATAATAGTCTTGTAAGGAAGAATCAAAAGAAGAAGAAGAAGACGATGAAGAATGTTAAAGAGACTTGTTCAATTGCTCAAGAAAGCCCTTCAATTGCTAATGTTGTAGGTGAAGTTGGTAAGAGTAATGTTGAACCAAATGGTAAAGTTGCAAGTGGGGATGATGATTCTAGTGAAAGTTATGTGCAAGAGACCCAAAAAACTCCAGAGATTGGTCCTGAAGAGACAAGATCAGATGAGGAAGTTTGTGATGATGAAACGTATGAGTCTTCTACTTCTTCTTTTTCCGAATCATCTTGTTCGGGATTGAATGATCTAAGGAATATAGTAGAAAAGATCAATTGTATATGCGAAAAAGCGGCGAGTAATAGTGAAATCTCAGAGTTGCTTGAAGCGAGTAAAGTTGCTCAGCATCAAGCTTTAGGAGACCAATTCAAGGGGTTTGCTTCAAGGGTACTTGGTAGTTCCGGGAATTCCACTCGTCGTATTCTACTGTCAAGGCGCGGTTTACGCCAAGAGGATCTCGTTAGTTCACTTTCCATGACATTAGATAAGCTTTATATGTGGGAAACGAAACTTTACGCAGAAGTTACAGTCGAAGAAAAGCTTAGGGTTTTCTATGAAAGAGGGTACAAGATTCTGAAGAATCTTGATCAAACCGGAGCAGAACCGAGCAAGATTTACGAGGCCGAAGCAGTGGTAAAACTCCAGTTATCCAAGATTAATATTTCGGTTAGAGCGGTCGAAACGATTTCGATGAGAATACATAAGATAAGAGACGAAGAGCTTTGGTTTCAGGTTATTGAAATCATTAACGGATTCAAAGAAATGTGGAGATTCTTGGCGAAATGTCACCATAAGCAGTTTCGAGCGATCACGAGAAGCAAGTCTTGTGTCCACATTGTTGAAAAAGGATCGAGCTCGAGGAAAGCGACGCAGAAGGTGGAAGAACAGATTAGAAGATACAGAGAATCATTGAGAGGCTACATTGATGCACATAGAGGTTTCGTTAAGCTCTTAAATGAGTGGCTAAACCGAAACATCATGGAGGACGATGAAACCGAGATCGAGGCTCCAGAGATATTTAGGGTTTGTAGCGAATGGTTAAGAGAGATTGAGAGTGTGGAGGAAGTCAAAGTATTGAATGCTGTTGAAGAAATGAGATTGAGATTTCAAGGGTTAGGGTTTAAGCAAATAGAGGAAAAGAAACAGAGGATGAGAACAGAGAGGCTGTGTAAGGAGTTAGAGAAGAAGACGAATGAAGCCGAGGAGATTTTTGGAACCGCGGTTGTTTTTCCAGCGAATGATTCTGGTCCGGCGACGAAGATGATGATGGGACCGGAGTTGTTGTCTTTGAGAGAGTGTGTGACGCAAGAAAGGGAAAAGCATGAAAGATTGATCAGAGAGTTAAACGACGCCGCTTCGTCGAGTTTGCAAGAGTGTTTAGGTCCCGTCTTTGAGGCTTTGGGAGATTTTTGTTTTCGTAATTTTAAGGCATATGAGAACATTAGAATCGTTCCGACAGAAACTCTATTATTGTGTCAATCATAGAAATAAATATGTAAAAAAAAGAATTTCATGTGTTTTTGATTCATCAGATTCCGTAAATAATACTAGATACAATACAATTGAATACGTATAATAATATTAGTTTCATTATTCGTTAAATGTTCGTCTAAGTTGTTCATATTTTGAAGAAACTAGTTAGTCTTCGCATCACCTAAGGAACGCCGGTTATTTCCGGTTTATAAGAGATGTTTTGGTGTGTGGTGCATGAAATTGGAAACGGGTATGTGGAAACGAAATGTTAAGAAACGCGGAAACGAGTTTAAAAAAAAAAAATAGGAAATGGAAACACTTTGAAAACGTGTGTGTATATGGCCTTGTTCTTTTACTTGTCGTTGCGGCAGCGCGACATAATAAAACAGTGATATCAGCAAGTGAAATTAAACAAAACGAGGATGGTGGAGCAGTGATGGTGTCACTGAGAAGAAGAAAGTAAAAGCTGTCGCTGCTGCTGATTTTTTTAGCGACAGGAAAAAGTGTCGCTGTGTCTCCCCGGAACCATGAAGTCTCTACATCCGTGGGCTCCAAGCAACTAACAATTAACTATTTCTATACAATTTTTTTGGTCGTTATCGCCGCCGCTGCGTTATGTAAAAGAACATGACCTATATATACATATATATATATATATATCCGTGTGTTTTTCTATATATATATTATAATAAAGCAAAAAATATCAAAAGTTAAAACCATATTAAAAAAAATTGGAACAACACAAATCCAATACATAAATATTAAATAGTATAAAGTATAAATATAGATAAAAATAACAATCGGTTGACAAAAATATAAAAAAATAACATTCAAAGTCAAATATTTAGAAAAGAAAAAAAATGAGTGTTTCGTAATTAGGTTTTTAAATTTATTTAATGTAACAAATAGATCCTTAATTTTTAAATATTTACATAATTTATTTCTAAAAAGAAATCGTGTTTCTAAAATAAAAACAATGTTTCTCTATCGTGTTTCCAAAATGGAAATGAAGTTTTCCTCGCGTTTCCAAGTTGAGAATTTTAGAAAACACATTTTTTCGCGTGTCCATCGCAGTTTTGATTTCAAAACGTTTCGGAAATGGAAAACGAACTTTGGTTGGAGTTTCCATGCAACTTAACTATTATCCATGAATTCATTGAGACCGATGTATGACAAGTTGGTGTTATTTTGAAACGTTAATATGTAAAGTAAATGTTTCGATTTTTTCTTAAATTAATATGTTCGCTAAAGATCTGATCAAAAAAAGTATTATTTTGATATGAATCTTGATCTCGTGGTTAGAAATAAAATATTCAACTAATTAACTACAAAATTGATGTATTGACCGAGTCAATAATCAAGATTCAATGTTCTTTCTACGAACCGTTTCATTTTTGCGGTTGTGGCTCATTCATGCATCCATTTTTTCTTTATTTGAAGAGAAACAAAAAATCATTATTAGACTGAGATGTTGAGTAAATTAAGGATAATAATGGTAGTGGTTATCCAATAATTCAGAGATTTGGTTGAGTTATTATGGAGATCCTACAACAAAACGGCAAGCAATAGAACGGGCAGACCAAGTGGAATATTCTGTCTACCACATCTTAGTTTCAATCAAGATGTTAATTGATTAATTGTCTTCTAATAAGCGACCAAAAATCTGGCTTAATAATTTATTTATCGCACCCAAGATATTTTAGAAATATATACCTCTCCATTAGAAGTCACTATGAACTTGTGAACGTGTTATTTCGAGACTTTTGTCACCTACCTTACCTACATCGTGGAAAATTGAAAAATAGTAGTAATTCATACTATCTCAGTTGTTTTAATTGGTAACATCATCCAGTGATGGTGAAAAGGTCACTAAAACAATTCACATCACTTTCAAGTTTTTTTAATGTATTTTTCATGTCGAGACATGCAAACCAAATCCATGAATTGTTTTTGAAATTGCGACGTTATAATTAAAAGTCTATGTTTTGATGTTTGGATGAACTCGTTTTCGGCGTTTTTAAATCTTTGTTTTATTATTCGCTGCAAAATCAACAACGAAGTTTCATTCAGAGTATGAAAGCGATAATGACAATGTTAATGGTAATAAGCTTGACCAAAGTTTTGATTTCCGTGGTTATTTAATGACCCTTTAAACACAAAATTTAAAGATGATATAGTTTAGTTACAAATATAAATCAAGTAATAAGAAAAATAGTAATCTTTCAATTAAGGGTGTTTCAATTCTAAAATAAGAAATCAAAATTAATATTTCCAAAATGAAATTATAAACACCCAACAAAACTAAATCACTTTTCTGAAACTATTATCCACAATAAGCATTTTCTTCAATTAAGTTTATCAACAATATTCACGCTTATACACACTTTTCTGAAACTATTATCCACAATACGCACTTTCTTCGATTGGGGCACTTTTTCAATTTATTTATATTTGAAAACCCGAAATTGCCCTGGACCACAACGCTTCTCTCTCTCTCTCTCTCTCTCTCTCTCTCTCTCTCTCCCCCCTTCTTCAGCCATCCATGAAAATTTAACCAAATCAATTTTCTTACCAAATCTAAGGTGGCGGAGGAAGCTATGGAGGTGGTGGTGGCGGAAGCTACGGAGGTGAAAGACGCGAAGGCGGTGGTGGTGGTGGCTACTCATCAAGAGGAGGTGGTTACGGAGGAAGCGGTGGTAGAAGACGCGAGGGAGGAGGTGGATACGGTGGTGGTGAAGGAAGTGGTTATGGAGGAAGCGATGGTGGCGGTTGGTAATTAGATTAGATCGGAATTATGACTGTCATGGTTTATGGATCTGCTTGATGGTTCCATGTGTTTTATCTTTGGTTCTGCTTCTGGAATTATGAGGAGTTGATTCTCATGTATTTGGTTATGGATGACAATTAAACACGATGGATTGTGGTATGGATTGTGTTTGTGTGAACGTGGTGCTTTGATGGACATGAACAAATGGATTGTGCTCCATGGATGGTGATCCACATATGCGTATTGTTTAATAAATTCTTATGACTTTCTTTGTAGGAAATACATTTATACTTGACAAGGTGGATTAGTAATAGTCGATTAACAGATTATATTACTAGATCACGAGAACTCGAACATACAGACAATTAAAACATAGAGTAGTTATACTTCACAAGGACGATCAATTGACCACGAGGATTCGACCATACAAATACATGGTATCTCGGATTCGATTATAACAAAACAGATGGAGGGTTGTAATTGGTTTGTTTGATAGTTGTAATTGGTTTGTTTGATACAGATGGATAATAAAAAAAAAAAAATTACCTAACCAATTTTGATTGACCACAAAGACAATATATCATATGAGTTAAAAATAACCATATGTGGTTAGAAGTATAACAGTCAAATTATGTCTGTTTGTTGGAAGAAAATGTCCTAATATAAAAAAGTGTCTATAAGAGTAAATAATGTTCAAAAAAGTGTCTATGAGAGTAAATACGATTATACACACTTTTCTGAAACTATTATCCATAATATGCACTTTCTTTGATTGGGGCACTTTTTCAATTTACGTTTATACACACTTTTCTGAAACTATTAGAGCATCTCCAACCCACCCTCAAATCCTCAAATTTTGAGGTTTTTGTCATTCCAACCCAACCTCAAATCCTCAAATTTTGAGGTTTTGAATAGTGAAACCTCAAATTTGAGGTTTCACTATTCAAAACCTCAAAACTATCTTTTATTTTTCTTTTGGTCCTTATAATTATTTATTTTCACAAATACATATACTAAACTTAATTCAGAATAACTTAAGTACACCAAAATAAAATAAATATCATGGACACAAATATTGAAACGACCCGACCCAAAAATTCAAAATTTTTCCCTCCAGATTATTATCATCACAGATAATAATCCTCAATGGGTCAACAACCAAGCAACGCGGAACAATAAACATCAACAACATTTCCAGTTTAACAACTCCATACTTTATTAAATAGCAAACCAGTTCAACCAATCAACCAATATCAATAAACAATATCTAATGACTAACAACCTAACAATTCCATAGAATAACAATCCAAGTGAGACCCTAAATCATCTCTTCTTCCTCGCCACGATTCCACGATCACAATTTCTCTTTACCTGCAACACATGGCAAAAAGAGTTGCGTGAGTATTATCACAAATACTCAGCGACGCGGTCATCCCGTCTACAGGCTAATTAAATACAAGTATAAATAACCAACACAATACCAGAATGATCACAGAACAAACATACACGACCAAACAACAAAACCAGTCCAGAATACACCGTGTCGATCGACAGGACTCACTGTGTCGATCGACACAAGCACTAGCTGTCGATGATCAGTGACCCCGTGTCGATCGACAGGATCCACTGTGTCGATCGACACAACCACTAGGTGTCGAAGAACACAGGCCCCGTGTCGATCGACACACCACCTCGGTGTCGATCGACACGACGTCGTAGAACCCAGAATCGAGTCAATCCTCACACGACTCGAATCTGATGCGATCTGTCGAGTCTCCTGCACAAATCCACACACAAACACACGAAACCACCAAGCAATCGTATTCCATTGGCCCCATATACTTATACGAGCCTACGGTCACGCACTCACCTTGATTAGGATTGAAAAGGATAAAGAACGCGAAGAACCCGATGAAGAACGCGAAGAACGATCACGAACAGCCCCTGATTTCCTTCTCTGATCCGAAAATCTCACTTTAGATCCTCACACGTTCCTCTAATCCCAAGAACAGGCCTCCAACGATCTAATCCTTCTCCAGGAATCTCTCAAAAACCCCAAATTCTCTGATTTCAGAACTTCTCCCAAATCTCTCTGAAAAATCTGATTCTCCAGAACAAAAACGGCAAGAACTTCTGATTCTGCCTTTTATATCGAACCCTAGGGTTTCCCTAAACTGGCCCATCAAACCGGCCAGTTAAATCGAACCTGTCGGTCTAATTTCAACCCGTGTCGATCGACATACACCTCTGTGTCGATCAACACACCCACCAAAATTCCACTTTTTGGTTCACGGGTGTTACAATTCTCCCCCACTAACACGGATTCGACCTCGAATCCTGCGACACTGTCGCACTATGGTCACAAATACAGGACCCAAACCTGGCTGACCTTTCGAGATCACACTCGAACCACATAACCCCGTCTCACTAAAGTTCGCACTTCCGTCTAAAACCCAACCAGATTTCCCCGGAATATCCACGATGCAACGTCCCCTGGTCCCGATCAGGGCTGCCCGATTGACCGCCCAACAATCAAACAAGAACATGCACGACCAACCGTTGACCCCGAATTGGACCAAATGATCGCACAACAATCAAACAAGAACATGTACGACCAACGGCGCTACATATATTACCAGGATTGTCCGAACCTGGTTCCAAACGTTAGCAAAACCTTAGATTCGACATCCAATCCACTCTCTTGACCCTCGGTCAACACCACTCGAGATCACACCTGATCCCCGAGCTCTACCAGGCTCATACTAGCCCCATTGCACCATCTCACCACGGCTGCAATCCTGACCCCACCCGGTCAGCACCACCTGAGATCCACTCCTGATCCCCGAAGTTCATCCAGTCTCATGCTTACAACCACATTACAGATACTATTGCTCATACTCATATCTATATATAACACCCCGCTCTCAGGATCGTCACCCTTTGAGCTCTTGATGTATATCATACCACCCCACCTTCAGGATTGCCGTCCATCCAGCTCTCGGTATGCTCCAGCCCCTCCCACTCTCAGGACACACAGTCCATCAAGCTATCGGCTGCAGAGGAATCACACATCCCCTGGAGAGGCTTCGGCCCCTCAAATTATATGCAAGGGAACCACTTTCCCCCGGAGAGAACATCACTGTCCACTCAAGTATACCCAGGAGACCCACGATCCCCTGGGGCAATCACTCTATAACATGCATCTTAGGCACCTGTCGACTGAAATCACCTCTCATGGTCATCCGAAACAACCCAATCACCAGGGTGTTTCACAGAGTCCCTGGAAAGACAGTCCTAACTCACATAAGACTTCTATTCCAGACTCCCCCTAGGAAATAGGCAGGTTCTAACTCACATAAAACCCCTATTTCCCAGCGCCATCTGGGGAATCGCAAGTCCTAACTCACATAGAACCTTATCCCCAGATAATCCTACTAGAACATAGACAGCCCTAACTCACATAGAACTTCCATTTCTAGTCTCCCTAGCTGATAGACAAGCTCTAACTCACATAGAACTCTATCGCTAGACCTCCACATGACCTACCAGTCATCACAAATCCATGACATCACCAGTCATACCAATACATGACGCACCCGTCAATCTCATAAAATACACGTCTTGACACACATTTTATAAGGCAACTCATCTTATTAAATCTCCAAAATGTATACTCGATACAACACAACAAAATACAATATCACAACATAGCAACATGCTAATACAGACTCTGAAAACCAGAAAAAGAGCTCAAGCCACCGCTTGCTTCTCGAACCACTTCGAGAACTTCGTCTTCATCAACGCCTCTGGTTCCCAAGTCTCCTCCTCAATACCATCACAGTCCCACACGACTTTCACCAACGGTATACTCTTCCGTCGCAGCACCTTGATCCTCCTCTCGAGAATCCTCACAGGCCTCGCCGCCAACGTCATGTTGGGCTGAAGATCCTCCGGAATCCTCGCCAACACCTCCTCAGACTCATGCAGACACTTCCGTAGCATCGAAACATGGAAGACCTTGTGAAAAGCCTTCATACTCGGAGGTAACTCCAATCTATAAGCTACCGGTCCGACCCGCTCCACCACTCTGAACGGACCCATAAACCTCGAACTCAGCTTATTCTCTGAAATGGATCTGTTAGGACCCCTCAACATAGCTGCTTTGAGATACACCATATCTCCCAGCTCAAACTCCAGCTCCTTCCGCCTCCTATCGGCGTAACTCTTCTGCCGATCTTGAGCCTCTCTCATGTTCAGCCTCAAGACACGGATCTTCTCCGTCGTCTCCTGAAAAAAGTCTGCACCAAACATGCTCCTCTCCCCCACTTGAGTCCAGCATAATGGTGTCCTACACGGGCTCCCATACAGAGCCTCATATGGAGCCATCCCAATACTCGCCTGATAGCTGTTGTTGTACGCAAACTCTACCAAGTTCAGATGATCCGCCCAATGACCACCATAATCCAGTACACACATCCTCGGCAAATCCTCTAATGTCTGAATCGTCCTCTCAGACTGCCCATCCGTCTGAGGATGATACGCGGTACTCATATGCACCTTAGTGCCCATCTCAGACTGAAAAGCTCTCCAGAACTCTGAAGTAAACCTCGGATCCCTGTCTGACACAATACTTGCTAGCACCCCGTGCAGCCTCACTATCTCACGCACATACTTACTAGCCAACACCACCGCTTTGTCGGTCTTCTTGATGGCCAGAAAATGTGCTGACTTGGTCAGACGATCCACAATAACCCATATCGCATCATATGTCCGCGACACTGGCAGTCCTGTCACGAAATCCATCGTGATCATATCCCACTTCCACTCCGGAATAGGTAAACTCTGCAATAACCCGCTCGGGACCTGATGCTCAGCCTTCACCAGCTGACACACGTTGCACGCTGCAACCCAGCAAGCTAAATCCCTCTTCATCCCGACCCAGTGATAATACCGTTTTAAGTTCCGATACATCTTGGTCGCTCCCGGATGAATCGATAACATACTCGAATGAGCCTCCCTCAGGATCTCTTGTCTCAGATCCTCAACCTTGGGTACACAAACCCGCCCGTTCACCAGTATCATCCCACTCGCTGAGACTACATACTCTGAACCGGCCGCCTGAGAAGCGTCAATCAAACCCTGATCCTTCTCCTGTGCAATCCGAATCCTGCTCAACAGATCTGCCTGGTTAGCTGCCTCCAACCCCAACGGCTCCTGTGAGATCACACACAACCTCAACGTGCTGATCTCGCTCACCAGAGCCTCCATATCTCGCTCCTGATCTGAAGCTGCCCTCTTCCGACTCAACGCATCTGCAACCAGATTAGCCTTACCCGGATGGTACCCAATCTCCAGGTCATAGTCTGCAACTAACTTCATCCAGCGCCTCTGTCTCTGGTTCAGCTCCGGCTGAGTGAAGAAATACTTTAGACTCTTGTGGTCTGTGAATATCTGCACCCTCCCGCCATACAGATAAGACATCCAGATCTTAAGTGAAAAGATAACTGCAGCCAACTCCAAGTCATGGGTAGGGTAATTGCACTCGTGCTTCCTCAACTGCCTCGAAGCATACGCAATAACCTTCCTCTGCTGCATCAGCACACAACCCAGACCAACCCCCGAAGCGTCTGTATACACCACATAAGGCTCACCCGGCTCGGGTAACGCCAAAATAGGTGTACTGGTCAGCATCTCCTTGAGCTTCCCGAAACTCTCCTCACAAGCTGAAGACCAAACAAAAGGGACATCCTTCCCTGTTAGCTTCGTCATCGACTGCGCCATACTCGCGAATCCCTTGACGAACCTCTGGTAATAACCTGCCAACCCAAGAAAACTCCTGATCTCGGTGGCGTTCCTCGGTCTAGGCCAACCTCTGATAGCCTCTATCTTAGCCGGATCCACAGACACTCCCTCTGCAGACACAACGTGGCCAAGAAAGCTCATCTCTCGCTGCCAAAAACTGCACTGACTCAGCTTCGCGTACAACTTCTGCTCCCGCAGCTTCTCCAGAACTAACCTCAGATGCACCTCGTGCTCCTCTGGACTCCTCGAATATACCAGAATATCATCAATGAAGATGATCACGCATCCAGATACTCCTCGAATACCTCGTTCATCAACCGCATGAATGCTGCTGGTGCATTCGTCAAACCAAACGGCATCACCACAAACTCATAATGCCCGTACCTCGTCCGAAAGGCCGTCTTCCTGACGTCCGCCTCATCGATCGGAAACTGATGGTAACCCGACGCCAAGTCTATCTTGGAGAACCAAGTAGCCCCTCGCAACTGATCCAACAACTCATCAATGCGCGGCAGAGGATACCTGTTCTTCACAGTGACTCGGTTAAGCCCCCGATAGTCGATACACAACCGGAAACTCCCATCCTTCTTCTTCACAAACAACACCGGTGCTCCCCATGGTGAAACACTAGACCGGATGAAACCCTTCCCCAACAGATCATCCAGCTGCTTCTTCAGCTCTGCCATCTCTGCTGGAGCCACACGGTAAGGTGCCTTGGGTATCGGAGCTATTCCGGGTTCTAACTCAATCGTAAATGGATCCAACCGCGATGGTAGCAAACCCAACAACGATTGGAACACATCTTGAAAATCCCGAACGACCTGGATATCCACAACTGCAACCTCTCCAACAGCCTCTGGCATCACTATCGTCGCCAGATACGCCTCACAGCCCTTTCCAATCAACTGCTCGGCCTGTATCACTGAAATCATAAGACTTCCGGAAGTCAGTCTCACCCCTTGAAACACCAACCTCCCAGCCTCTCGTTCAAACATTACACGTCCTCGATGACAATCCAAATGGACCTTGTACCGATCCAACCAATCCATACCCAGGATGACATCGTACAACTCCACCGGACTAATGACCAGATCTGCTGGCATCAACTCTCCCGCCACCAGAACATCCACACCACGAGCCCGCCCGAACGTAGCTAACGTTCTCCCACCAGCAACCTTAACTACCCCCGGCTGCTCCCCAGAATCGCTCCGGAGTGGTGAAGCTATCCGTAGCTACCGAATCAAATAACACGTGGGACTCACACCCGCCCACAACTAAGGTCCCTGCACAAATCCCATGTGCTTAAGACCCGACACTCTAACGCAGACTCACAATTTCAACCCGACTAAAATTCAATCCACAAGAATTTAAAAGAAAAATTCAAGTCGGAACAATACCTGTGATCGGTCTGGCGCTAGAGCCGCCCGTCTCAGCCGAAGTAAATACCCGCGGCGTCGTTGCGATCTGGGCCAATGGCTGGACCGCCAACGGCTGCACTGCTGCCACCGCCATCTGCTGCAGCTCCCTGCAGTGGTAGCACACCTGGGCACCCCGAATCTCAGTCCTCTTCGGACAACTGGCCACCTTGTGATCCATGCTTTCACACCCAAAGCATCTCGGACCACTTTGTCCTCTCTCACTGACCCCAGAAGTGCTCTCCCACTTCCTCTTCTGACCCTGCGCAGGCTTGCCGCCCCTGCTCGATCCCATCTGCTGCTGAGATCTCCTCGGTTGCTGCTGCTACTGCACCGGTGGACTAACCACCACAACCTGCTCCCTGAAGTCCTCCTCAATCGCAGCCGCAGTCTCAACCAGCTCCGCCCTCGTGGCGAATTTACTCGCCCTGCAGCGAGTCCTCAGCTCAGCTCGAAGTCCCCCGAGGAACCTCCTCACCTGGGCATGTTCGTCCTCCATGCCTCTACCAGCATGTACCAGGAGTCTACTGAACTCCAAATCGAACTCCCTCACAGTTCGATCCCCCTGAGTCAGGTTCAGGAACCTCGACTCCATCCTGTCCACCGCCTCCTGCGGGAAATACTTGGCATTAAACTCAACCAAGAAATCCTCCCAGACCATCTCGGCCTGCACCCGCCTAGTCTCAACGCCTCTCCACCAGAGATGCGCATCACCATCCAAATAGTGCACTGCTAGGTCTACTCTGTATCCCTCTGGACACCTGATCGAGCGAAAGTTACGCTCCAATCTCCGCCGCCACTCATCGGCCTCCTCCGGCTTGGCACCATCCGAGAAAAACCCGGTGCCAATCCGCTGCATCTGCTCCATCATCCTCAGGTAGGATGGGAGCTCCTCCGCAACCGCCACAACCGGCTGCACCTTAGCCACACCCGGCTGACCATCCACCACTACTGGCTGAACACCAGCCTCCATTGGCTGTACTCCTGGAGCCTGCCCCGGAGCCGGTACCCCACCTGGTAACCGCTCTAGGATCAACTACAGCAAAACCGCCAGGCGATCATCTCGCTCCTGAGCCACACCTGCGGGAGCACCCCCACCTGGGCCTGCCGCACCAGCAACTACACCGGGACCCACACTAGCCCTATCAGCCCTCACACTGACACTCGTAGAAGCCGGACCCACGGACCCCTCCTGAAAAGCCTGAGAGTCTGCCACCTGCTCCTGCGTGGTCTCCTGGGCCACACTCACGGCTACCGACTCACTCTCGAGCCCTCGCTCGCGCCCACGACCAGCACGACCTCCACGGCCCCCACGATCTCTGCCTCTAGCACCTCTAACCATAATTCTTCACTCACAACAGATTACTAAGTACTAGAACGAAAACAGAAATCATACAACACTTACCGTGGAATCTCATTGAAGGCTCGGAAGAGATGATCTAAGACTCCATACCCACACAACAATCAATCAATTAACTTCCTAATCAATCAATTGCACCCGCCCTAGAACCGTTAGGGCTCTGATCCCAAACTGAAACGACCCGACCCAAAAATTCAAAAAATTTCCCTCCAGATTATTATCATCACAAATAATAATCCTCAATGGGTCAACAACCAAGCAACGCGGAACAATAAACATCAACAACATTTCCAGTTTAACAACTCCATACTTTATTAAATAGCAAACCAGTTCAACCAATCAACCAATATCAATAAACAATATCTAATGACTAACAACCTAACAATTCCATAGAATAACAATCCAAGTGAGACCCTAAATCATCTTTTCTTCCTCGCCACGATTCCACGATCACAATTTCTCTTTACCTACAACACATGGCAAAAAGAGTTGCGTGAGTATTATCACAAATACTCAGCGACGCGGTCATCCCGTCTACAGGCTAATTAAATACAAGTATAAACAACCAACACAATACCAGGATGATCACAGAACAAACATACACGACCAAGCAACAAAACCAGTCCAGAATACACCGTGTCGATCGACAGGACTCACTGTGTCGATCGACACAACCACTAGGTGTCGATGATCAGTGACCCCGTGTCGATCGACAGGATCCACTGTGTCGATCGACACAACCACTAGGTGTCGAAGAACACAGGCCCCGTGTCGATCGACACACCACCTCGGTGTCGATCGACACGACGTCGTAGAACCCAGAATCGAGTCAATCCTCACACGACTCGAATCTGATGCGATCTGTCGAGTCTCCTGCACAAATCCACACACAAACACACGAAACCACCAAGCAATCGTATTCCATTGGCCCCCTATACTTATACGAGCCTACGGTCACGCACTCACCTTGATTAGGATTGAAAAGGATAAAGAACGCGAAGAACCCGATGAAGAACACGAAGAACGATCACGAACAGCCCCTGATTTCTTTCTCTGATCCGAAAATCTCACTCTAGATCCTCACACGTTCCTCAAATCCCAAGAACAGGCCTCCAACGATCCAATCCTTCTCCAGGAATCTCTCAAAAACCCCAAATTCTCTGATTTCATAACTTCTCCCAAATCTCTCTGAAAAAATCTGATTCTCCAGAACAAAAACGGCCAGAACTTCTGATTCTGCCTTTTATATCGAACCCTACGGTTTCCCTAAACCGGCCCATCAAACCGGCCGATTAAATCGAACATGTCGGTCTAATTTCAACCCGTGTCGATCGACATACACCTCTGTGTCGATCGGCACACCCACCAAAATTCCACTTTTTGGTTCACGGGTGTTACAAATATGTTTCACAGATTTCCTTATCAACAATGTTGGATATCTTGGATATATTGATGATAGGGCTTTAGTCTAGGGAGAATTACAAAAATACCACAAATGGGCCGACAGCATTTATAAGGATTTTTTACAGTTTATAAGTATTTTTTATTGTTTATAAATTATTTTCTACAGTTAGTTTATAAAGAATTTTTACAGTTTATAAGGATTTTTTACCGTTTATAAATTTTTTTTACAGTTAGTTATAAGGATTTTTATAAAGATTTATAAGGATTTTATAAGGATTTTATAAGGATTTTTACAGTTTATACGGATTTTATAAGAATTTTATAAGAATTTTTTAAGGATTTTATAAGTATTTTATAAGAATTTTTTACAGTTTATAAAAATTTTATATAGATTTTTTACAGTTTATACGAATCAGAGAGATCTCTATGTGTGACAGAGTAACAAAAGAGATGTGATGAATGACATAGATGAGATTCACAGATTTTTACAGTTAGTTATAAGGATTTTTCACAGTTTATAAGGATTTTATAAGGATTTTATAAGGACTTTTTAATGATTTTATAAAGATTTTTTAAGGATTTTTTACAGTTTATACGAATCAGAGAGATCTCTATGTGTGAGAGGGTAATTTTGGAATATAAAAAAAGGAGAGTGGCATTAAGGTGGCATTTTTGTAAAGTGACATTGAACATGTGACATTTCTTAAAATTTCTTTTCAATCTAACGGTGGTTAACAAAAGAGAGGTGATTAAGGTGGTATTTTATATGTAACTTTCTAAAATTTGTGTGTGTTGTTTTATTATATATGTAATTTATATTATTTTTTATTATATAATATTGTAATATTATGTGTCGTATAATATATTAAATGTATGTTTTATATGTATTTGTGAAGTTTTTATCATTATTTATAACTTTTGTTAATGTCAAGGACTATAATGCAAATGAAGAAACTTTTAAAAACTTTTTTGAGGATTCATGGTTGGAGCAATCAATCCTCAAATCTTCGTTTTGAGGTTTTGCTTGCCTCAAAATAAAGTTTTGGATTGAAGATGACGCATCAAACCTAGCGTATTTTAAGTGTGATTCAAACTAGAAAAACTTAAAAATAGATTTAAAAACTTTCCTTAATCAATGGAATCTAATAAAAGCCACTTGCCTAAGAAACTCACAGAAACTTCACATTCAAATCTACTTTTTCCTTTCCACTAAAAGCAACTGACAATTTTACCCTCTTCTCTTCGCTTTTCACACTATCCACCTCCTACATCCTCAACGAAAAAGACAGTTATACCCTTAAGTGAGCTTCCAAGAAAACTCAAGGATTTTCCTTCCTCATTCATTACCTGTACCTTAGTTGGCTTCCATGGATGTTCCTTCTCGGAAATCCCAAATTCTCTTCCTTTATATATAAAAAATGCACTCTTTTTTCAATATCAGCAAAAACCCATCTCCAATCTCTCATCAATTTCAGATCTTTCTTCAAATTTGTCAGCTCTAATGGCGTCTCCTAAATCGTCAACAAGACCAACCCAGCAAAACCCAGAACCCAATTTCCACGATTTCTTCCCGACGATGGCCGGAAATCTCGGAGGAGAAGGTCTAATCGATGAGCTGTGCAAAGGGTTCGAGCTTCTGATGGACAGAGAGAAAGGAGTCATCACTTTCGAGAGCTTACGGAGAAACGCATCGGCGGTTCTTGGGCTCGGAGATCTGACGGACGACGATGTTCGGTGTATGATCAACGAAGGAGATTTGGATCGAGATGGTTGGTTGAATCAGATGGAGTTTTGTGTGCTCATGTTTAGGCTTAGCCCTGAATTAATGGAAGCTTCACGGTGTGTTGTCACGGAGGCGATCGAGGAAGAGTTTGGTGATCGACATTGATAGAGAAACACAAAAATTTCTTTTATTTTCTCACACAGACTTTTGACTGATTTATTTATTTTTAACCAATTCGTATCTTTTTTTTTCTCATTGTTGTTGCAGAAATTGTTGGATTATATAATGAACTGTTATGGAAAATCATTGAGATTAAAAATAAAACCAAAGACAAAACATAATCTAATTCTTCCTTCATCCTTTCCTTCCTTGTTATGTAGGCTTCAACTACATATATATGGATTGGATTTCTCTAAAAATTACCAACGACAATGAGACATTTCTCAATAACATCAACCTACTCAAACTTGGACTGGCTAATATATTTGAAAAGTTAGAAACGATAAGGTTTTAAAAAACTCAACCAAAAATTCACAAATGTTTTTACAATTGGCGGAGAGCGAAGTAGATGGTTCAAGTCATTATTAGAACTAGATTTATTTGCCCGAGATTTTAAAACTTATAAAAATATGAATCGTTAAATTAAATCATTTTTAACTATAAAAAATAAGTTTATACAAACATTTATATATATACAAACTTATATTACCAAACAATATCATAAATCTGGTCAACGATTAAAAATTTCTTTTGAAAAGTAATAGATCGATAGATGTCACGTGCTGATGTAGTGATAAAAGTTACGTGAGTTGAAAACCTTGGCGACCATCTCACGACTTTTTATTTTAGAGATAGTTCTTTCCATGTTAGAATCACATGAAAACATTTCTATAGAAGCTTTGACATTTATTGTAAAAATCAAAAAATGTTTAGACGAACACATAAAATCCGAATGTGCTAAATCAGTTAAGTTTTTTTTTCTTTCTAAGAGCTTCAATTACAACTAACTTAAAAATGTGGTTTAAATATTATATATATATATATATATATATGCATAAGTATATGTTCAATAATTTTACAACTTTGCATTTGTTATTACAAATACATTATTTCTATCTTTTCCCGAATAACAATATAATTTTATTAAAATTCCTATAAAATTAATGTTGTTTCATTTTAATATTTTTTATAGTATTTTCATGACCAATACTTTACTATAAATTTCTAGTCATATAAACTTAATTTATGTAGAAATTTTGTTTCCTAAGACTTATTAAGACTATAATATGACTCACTTGTTTCTCTTACAATTTTTTTAAATATAATGACGAAAAATTTAATTAATCTAGTAATTTTATATTGTATAAAAATATAAAGTGATATTCAATCATTTTAATATATATAGTTTTTATTTGAAAATAAATATGTTTGTTTGAGACTTTGTTATAATTTTATAGTTTTGTATTTAACCATTCACATCTTTATTAATTACAATTTTCTTTTATACTTCCACAATATTTTGAATAAGTCATATATTTCAAAGTATCACCTTATTTTTTCATTTTTAATGAGATTATTCAATATATTTTTAGTAAAAAAATATCTACCAATTTTTTTATTCTCAACTATGATGCTTCAATAATTAATATTATTTAAAAAAATTTTTCTATCATGTTGTTTATTTGTATTTTTGTTTATTTTCTCTTATATTTATATTCAATTTACATATTTCTAATTTTATGAAAATTAAAATATATAAACGTTCATCTTTATCATTAATTTATAATATTTTTATTACTCTCAAATGCAATACAATATAAATAAAATATAAATTTTGTCGTAATTATGTATTTAGAACAATAAAATACTCAAATATTCTTGTATTTACTACTTTTAGTTATTTGTTTACATATTTAAAAAAAAATTATATTCTTCGTAGTTATAAGTAACAATAAATATACAAAATATGAATTAATTGAACATTTAAAATAAGATTTATTGTAAACAGAAAAAAATTGTTTAGGTATACACCTTAGATGGAGAGAAAACTATCTAATTATATATATGATTCTTTTAGTTATGTTTTCTACTTTTTCTTTATTTTTAATAACTTGTTTATTTGATAATATTAATATCATGTTTATTGAAATACAAATATAAATTTTGATGTTAAATTTACTTTATTCTTGGTTATGTATATATTGCAAAGATAATAAAAAATATCAAAACAAAAATTAAATTATTTTGAAATTATTAATTATACTTATTTCTGTTTTTTATTTCATTTAAATATTTAATAATTATAAGTAACAATAAACATGAAAGAAATGAACATCTATAATAGATTTAAATGAGAAAATTTGTTTTTGCTTAGGTAGACACTTTAAGAGGAAAAAACTTTGCTATTATATATACTAGATATATCCTCGCGTGTTGCGCGATATTTTAATTTTTAATTGCTAATAATATGAATCATTGAATATATATATATAATCTTTGATAACCCGGTCCAATAATTAATGTCGTGTATTTTATAAAATTAATTTATTTCAGAATGTGAATGCGATCTAAAAAAATTTATGGCAGTATTGTGCATATATATTTTCGAAACTGAGTCAAATTCTCTTTGAACAGTTTTTGATTAACATTTATGTCTTCATCTTCCGATACACATTCTTGTCACTATACATCTACTTTTATTTCGCTTTTCTATATTATTATTACAAAAAAATAATCATAATCTTGTATTTAATATTTTTACTCATTTATTTACTTATTTTTGTTTTAAATTCAATTTTAATCTCTATTAACTATGAAAAAAAATTAAAGATAATATAAATGAATATTTATTATAAATAAAAATGTATCATTTTTTTTGTTTTGATAATGTGGACACCCTAGATGGAGAGAAAACTCTCTAATTATATATATATATATATATATATATATATATATATTTAATAATTATAGAATTTATTATATAATAAGAGAATTTTCTCTTTATCTAGAATGTCCACATCATCATAACCATAAATATAAAAACATGAATTAAAAGGCATATTTATTACAAATTTTGTTTTGATGATGTGGATTGTGGACTAAGTAGATAGAGAAAGAACTTTTTAATTATATAATAGATTTAGAACAAAAAATGCCATGCCCTTTCTTTGAATTCGGATTTTTATATGTTTTTAATGGAGTGCTAAGGTTTACCCATACAATACAATAGTATTTAAGTAAAATTTATATTTCTCGTTTGGATTTCTAAACTGTTTTAGCATATAAAGTTATAATATACATAAATGACTAAACTCATCAGCAGTAGGCCATTTTTTTGGCTTGAAAATGCATTTTCTTTTCAAATTAATTGGAAAATATTACCCTTAACAATAATTCAACTATAAGTTATAACACTATTCTCAAAATTCATTATATGATTGTTCTGTTTTACATATACGTTCCCTTTTTTAGTTGCAATCTAGACTTTTCAAAGAGTAATTGCAAAAATGCTACTTTTGATATGTACATTTATAAAAATATCATTTAGAATATTTATTTGCAAAAATGCCACTAATTATGGATTTTTAAAACCTAAATCTTAAAATTATGAATCCTAAAAAATATTTCGACCCCTAAAACCCCTTAAACTCTCAAAGTTAAACTCTAATACAACATAGTTAACCCAAACATAAATGATATAATGAATTTTTTAAAAAAAAAAAATTGATTTTTTTGCAAAGATGCATTTTTTGAAATTTCTCACTCTTTTCAAATCTATAGACGAATGCACCAACTTCATATGTGACTTAACACTGTCGATTGTACTATTCGAATTATATGAATGTTGTTGATTCGTAGCTTTGTTGAATCGGAGTAACTTTGAAAAAACAAATTTAATATTCTAATACACTTTTCGTTTAAAAAAACATTATGCACGTTTTGATTTCCAACAAAAATATATTGATTAAAAAGCCAGATTTGCACTTATAAAAAAAAATGGAGGGTAAACTATAAAGTCTAAACACACATCACTCATTAAAAATAGTCCAGATTTAATTATTAGATCTCTGAGTGCAGTCTTAATTTTCAACTAACTGATCATTTTGTTTTGTCAATCAACTACCTGATCATATATTCTACTTTTCATTAGTTAATTTTCTATTTTTACGGCATAAACATATCTATTTTGAAAAGCAAATATGGTTGCACCTTGCGAGTGATTCATTATGAAGGCTAATGCGTGTAGCCATGCAGTTCCTGAGATCTTGCGAAAAAAAAGACCAAATCATGCATGTAAGTATCTTAAGCGACACTTTGGTCAATAAAGCTATAAAGAAAAAGCCCATTACTTTGTTTACACGAAATATGAGCAGAATTAGGAATGAATTGAACATTATAAAAGTCATGGGGTGAAAAAGCGAAGCATCCTTAAAATGCAAGCCAAACTATCTTGAACTGTTTTTTGTTTTTTGGGAAAATTATGAAAATAGGCAAAAAAAAATAATCAAAATTAAAAAAATAGGCTAATGTTGATTTTTTTTATCTAACTATGAGAATTTACTGAAAAATTTTACAATCGAAATCAACCTAGTTAATAATATGTTTATCAACGAAGCATATAACTAGCCTATGTAAACATATTATCTAACTATAATAATTAGCCTACGTAAACTACATAAACTATACTGCAATTTTACCAACGAAGACAACATGATAGTGAATTACTCTTTTATTAACACTAGCATTAATAATTTGGATTTCTCTAATGCAGTTAAAATGTACATGAAATTATCAATGTGGAAAATAACACGAAGAAGATAAAGAGTTCTGGTGTTTACTAATTGAAGCTTCTTCGAGGCGATTGACAATCAGTTCGGCTAAAGAGTTAGCTTCTTCGCGGCGTTTTGGTCGGTTCGGCTAATAAGTTCCGGTGGCAGATGAGCAATGCTTAGACGTGGACTAGTTTTGCGTTGACGGAATATTGGAATCAAGGGATCGATATAGGTTATGGAAAAGTTTTGTTTTCTGATCACGAACAACAACGGTGATTTGATATTTAATTTTTTCTTTTAATTTTTTCAATTATAATTTATTTATCTATTATTAATTATTAAAAAGAGATAAATATGTCAATATTAGTCTACTTTTTTAATTAAAACGTGGCCTATATTTTTAATTTTGATTGTTTTTTGGCCTATTTTCATAATTTTCTCCTTTTTTTTGGGTTTACATAATTTTGGGGCTTTATTGGTTAATATTCATACCATTATCATATGTAAATATTTTCTCATCTCATTTTTTATGATAGATAATCCAAGTCATTCTAGATCGAAATCTATTATGAATTTTTAAAATTCATGAATTTTAAATATTTTACAATTTATTCTTCATTTTGTTTTGGGACAATTACAAAAATGCCATTTTTTGTGTGCACATTTGCAAAAATGCCACTCAGGGGTGTTCATTTGAAAAAATGCCACTAATTATAGATTATAAAGCATATATCTTAAAATTCTAAACCTTAAAAAATATTTTGACCCCTAAACCTCCTCCCCTAAACCCTCAAAACTAAACCCTAATAGAACATAGTTAACCCAAACATAAATAATATAAAGAAAAAATAATTTTCAAAAAGTAGTATTTTTGTAAAGGTTTCAAAAATGTGACATTTTTGTAAAATGACATTTGAAAAGTGGCATTTTTTGAAATTTCTCTTTTGTTTTTATAACCCATAAAATTTCGGATAGAAACTCTAATCTCGATAGGTTCGGAGTAAAAATTTAGTCTATTATCTTTGAGAAGATAATTTAAAATGTTTACAGATGAACAAATGAATGATTTACACAGATTTTCCGACCAAAAACAAAACAAATGGTCCAAGCAACGTTTATATATATATATTGACATCATGTATATATATAAAAATATAAATATAATGGTTCTACACTTCTACTAGCTTTTTTTTTCATCTTAATACTCTTTCCGTTTTAAAATAGTTGTCATTCTACCCTTAATTTTTCGTTTTATATTACTTGTCATTTTGTAATTTCAATACACATTTATGACCAATTTTCCATTTTGTCTCTACTTTTAAATTTATTAATTACTTATATCAAATAAAACATTATATTAATTAAGGGTAAAACAAATTTTCAATATGTTATATTAGTTTGTATGAAAAATTGTAAAATGGAAGGAGTATATAATAGAAAAAAGGTTTGAGTTACAATGGTATTTCAAGGGAAACAGGTTTGAGTTATAATGCTATTTCAAGGGAAACAATGGCTAACAAGAGCCTATGTTCCAAAACACAGTACAATCAAATAGCCGAAAATTCTTCCCTTCTCAACCGATGTTTTCTTGAGCCAAAAAACCTTGTAACCATGAAGGAGCACCTGTTGCCAGATACGAATATATTCTATGGTCCCTTACCACACTATGTGCGATCAACCAAGCTCCTCGATTCTACTAGCTAGATTCATATACATGTAATAAAAACAAAATTAATTTTGTAGACGGATTGTCCTAGATCAAATCAACACTGTTATTTTCTATCATCATCATCATACATATATATTATATATATGAACATATAGCATTTTGATGATGTTATCTATGCATCATTTTGTTGTCACTATAGATAATTTTTTTATTTTTTTGAAAAAAGAAAAATACATAAACAGCGGCGAACTAATTTTTTAAAAACCATCCCAAGACCTAAGCTAACTAAATATTAAATAACAAAACAAAAACAAACAAACAATCAATTCATAGATATATGAAATAGTAGATGAAAATGAAATACGTGAGTGCTAAAACTATTGAAAAATGTTATTTCTGCTAGAACTATTGAAAAAGGTTAAATAATGAATTCGATATTCACATGATACGAAAACCCATCAAAATCACGTCCAAATGATTTATTCTATCTTATATCAAAATCACGTCACGAACGCATAGTTGTAATATTATACTACTGCTTATGGGTTTTGTGAGAAATCAAATGCGTAGTGCAGTTTTATCTGTGCTGTGGAAAATTAAAAGTCAAAAAAAGAAGATGGAATAATAATGACAAGAGTGATGATGCTACAAATCGGAATATAAATTGGATCCAGAGCCGTCGAGGAAAACATCCGATGGTTCGATTGTCTTCGTCGGGAATTGAACGGACACGATTTGTTGACCCTACACTCGGTCAATTTAATACCTACTTGCTTGTCCTTGTTGGTTCGGACCATATTCGTTGACTTGTTCTCTTTCTCAATTTTTAATCCTTCTCCACAAATATCTCATCGATAGATTCTTTAACATTATGATTTAAAATTGAGATGGCTATGCATTTGGAGTACAAATTTGAGGTTGCAGTGATTGGTATGGTAAAAAAAAAACATTGAACTTAGGTAAACTTAATAGATATTATTTTGGTATCGCCCTAACCGCCGCTTGAAGAGAGAAAAGGTGATATTATTGTTGTTGGCTCGACCGACGGTCAGAGGCTTCCCTAGCTCCGGCGTCGGTGGGGTTTTGTCTCTTAGTTTTTTGCTGTAGTGTTCCTCTGTAGATATCGTGTTAAGTTGGTTCGTGTCTGGGGGGAGAGACTTCGAGATCTGGCTTGGCGATGGTGGGGTTTCGACCGGCGCATCTCTCCTTGCGTCAGCTCAATGGTCTGTGAGTATATCGGTGGAGCATCTACTTGTCTGATGGTTCAGAGTTCCAGAATTTTTGGGCAAGGTTTGTTCCTTTGGTTGTCAAGAAGGAATTAGTGCGGCTCGTCGAGCTGAGGCTCGAATCTCTGGCCCGTCTAAGGGATTTGTTTCTCTAGCTCTCGGAGATGGTGCTCTCAGGTATTTGTCTATGTGCATAGTTAGCAGGCCAGATCGACTGGGTTTTGGGTTCTTTGGTATCAAATTAATTTGATACAAGGTGGTCTTTAGTTTGGTTGATTGTCGTCTCTGCTGATTGTGTATGTGCTGATTGTGTATGTGGAGCCTTATACTTGTTGATAGTCTCTGGAATTTCTCTCCCTGGACTCCGAACTTCTTTAGTTTGCTTATTTGATTGACTCGACAGATGTTGTTCCCGAGTTTTGGTCAAAGATTTATCTCCTCTCTAGCTGGTTATTGTGTTTTCGTCTCCATTGTCTCCTGGTCCTTCTTAAGATGGTGTCTTGGTGTTAAGTGTTAAGTGTGACTCTTTACTGATGAAAAAGTTGTTCTCGAGGTTCTTTTGCCTCGCATAGCTGCTTAGTTTCCTCTCAATCCACGGTTTGAATTCTTCTATTGGCGTTATGCATTCCAACACTTTGCCATTGTGTATTGGGTTATATGAAGAAATGTGCGTTTGATCGGGGTTATAATCTTTCTTGTTGGTGACTTCTTTCTACAGGTTTATATTGGTTCCTGTCACTCTTAATTGGTTTTAGATTGGGCTCATGACTCGGTTTCTTTGTCTCGAGTGCGTATGCAACTCCCTTGCACCTTTTCGCTGCAGTGAAATCAAAGTAGGTACTCAAAGCTTTGGAGGTTCAATGGAGGGATAGCAATTGCCTTGTCAAAAATGGAGATGTAAAGTTTTGGATCATTGTCTTTGGATTTAGCTTGTTTGCCTAAGTATAGTTTGGTCTTTTGGTTGTTAGATTTCGTCATTTGGTTTTGAAGATTTCAGTATGGATCTTCCCTCGTATCCCACCCTCGTATCCCAAAAACGTATCTCAAACTCGTATTTCACTAAGCTTAATATAATATTTCAGATGAAAAAAAGCTAAACTTAATAGATATTTAGTTACTAAAAATATTCAAGCAATTTTTAACGTTTTTTATTTTATTTTATTGTTTGTATATCTTTCTTGTTTAGATGTATCTACTAAGGCTTTAAACGATGACATTTATAATACTGTATTGCTGCCTTATAAACGTGTACTATCTCTTGTATAATCAATAAGAAAATAGCATTACGAGATGTGGTTTCACTAATTTTTTTTGTACTACAATTTTTTTAATCATTATTTGTATAATTTCTGTTAAAACCGGAGAATCGAACCAAACAAAAACGCTCTTTCTCTCAGCCGCCGCCACAGAGAACTTCCTTTATTTTTAGCCACCGCCATGGATTCCGCCCAGGTGTTGGCCCCTGACACACCAGAACCACCCGACCCGCCAGACATCTCTCACCTTTTCTCCATCTGAGCCCCACCTTCCATCTCCTTTTTCTCCCCTCCCCCTTTTCTAGATCTAAATATGGAATCTGTGGCTGCATCTTCTCTATTTTCCGGCCCGACATTTCTATTTTATGTGGTTTTCTTTTGGGCGTCATCCGAAGTCTCTCTTTTCACATCTCTGCAAATCCTTATTGGTGTGTGCATGTCATGTCATATCTGTTTTCAGAACTACCTTGCCGTCAGGTTTGAGATCTTCTCGATCAGGTAGTACGTTTACATCTCGTTCTCCTTACCTCAAATCACTATGATTCGTCGATGTTCTAGAGCTGAGATGGGAGTAGGATTAGCTAAACCCAATTGATGGGATTTGTGAACAACTTAGTCATCCTCCATGGATTGAAGCTTCAAGCGTTTTAGTTAAAATCAGTGTTACCATTTTTTATAGAATCTCATCATTTGTGGTTTTATTCTCAAAAGATATGGTGTGTTTCAATGATCCCACGTATCGTTTGATATGTGTTTGTTTGGACTATCATTAACATGTTTACTCTTTTATGGAGGTGTTCGTTCTTTCCAATCCCCTTCTAGGTAAGGAAAGTTTAAGTGCAGGGAGAAAGATGTGCAACAGAATTGGCCACTCAAAGGGTGAAATCAATGCTCTCCTTCAAGGCTCTTTTGTTGTCTCTTTGTGGGACCTCATCCCACTCCTGCCCAAGACCAGAGAAGACTCTACTTCATCGTTGCAGTTTCTGTTTCGAGATCAGAACACAGGTAGCCACATCTATGTTATATCGGTTTTTGTTGTCGAGACACTAGTATTTAGAAAGACTCCTTTAGCTGTTGTATTTTCAGGTCCCGTGACACTGAATGTGTTGTACAACCCACAAGTACTCATCTCTTTTATCAACTCAAAAGAAATCACGATTGAGCTTGAAGTTTGGTTCTTCAAAACAAACTTTTTAAGCTTGTCATCCCCAACTATCTTTTTGTTTTCTGTCTCTTGTTTGAGTACTGTAAGAGTTTTTTATTAGGTAATTTTACCTTGATGATTGTAAACAATTCCTCCATATGTAGAGAATTTTTTTTTTTATCAACTTTAAAAGATGCAGTTTGTGCAAAAAAAATTTTTTTACTGTTTCTAATTGTACTATCATCTTCTACTGCTATCCGTTAGGTTTGGGCACGAGCCAAGTACTTGCTAATTTTCAAGTACTTGTGACCCAGCTTGGCTTGTTATATCAAGTACTTGTCCAAAATTCTATTACTTGCAAGTAACTTGACTCGGCTTGTTACTTGTCAAAATTATATACTTGCAACTTGAAAGTAATTAAATATGAAAAAATCTCCATACAAATTATAAAACATTCAAAGTTCAAACATTCTAAAAGCACAAAACATTAAAGTTTCAAAAGATAAACATTTAAAAAAAAAGAATTTGGTTCAGTGATCCACATCATATCACTCTTCTCCTTGATTCCTTTTTTTGCCGATAAAACCATTAAACCAACATAACAAATGTAAAAATGATCATAACACATAGTCACATACACATGTAAACCTGAAAATGACTTGGTTTGGTTATGCCGTCAAATGTCAATGCCCTTAACCAATATAAATGAATATGAAATATATTTTTACGAATATTATTAACAAGTATCAATCCAAGTAATATAAATGAGTATCAAGCCGAATAACAGACCAAGTAATAAAGAAAATTTACTGGCTTGATATTTGGCTCAAACTTGCAAGTAATATAATATGTTGACTTGTTACTCAACTTGACCGGGACAAATACTTGCTTTTTTAAACTGAGTACGGGAAAAATAGCGAGTATAAACCAAGTAACGAATATTTATGTCCAGGCCTACTATCCATACCATCAAAAAATTTGTACTGCTTTGTGTTATCATTCCCCCTCCCCCTCCCCCTCCCAAATGTTTACTACATTATTTACCTTCTGATTTTCTTTTTTAATTGGAATGTAAAATTTATATAGTGCCTTTTTTACATAGCTAATTTACAAGAGAAAAAGGGAAAAATATTTGCCTTTTTTATTTAAAAAACACATATTTTTTGAAAGTTGATCAAATAACTAAGACTGATACGGATTCAAATATCTCATAATTTTTGGATATTCAAACGTGGATTCGTGATATCCAGATTCATGATAAAATATCCAGATTTGGATATTTGGCTTATGGATATGGACTTTGAATATCCGACCAAAAATTATGATATCAGCGGATATCCGGATCTGGACTTGGATCCAAAAATAATATTAAAATAATTAAAATAACTTATAAATAGATAAAAAACAACTTTTTAAAAAATTATTAGTTACACTTTTGAATATTTTCATAATAAATATAATATATTATAAAAATAACTAAAATAAATTTATATATGTATATAAAATAACTTAATATATGTAAAAAATATATATGTTTTTAACATATTTAATGTGTTTGGATATGGATCCGGATATCCGGACCTTAAAATTTAGTTATCCAGATTCGGACTACGTGAATATTCTAATTTTCGGAAGAAACCAAACGTATACCAAACCAAATATCAGATCCCAAATATTTAGACCTTTAAATTTTGTTATCCAGATTCGGACTCCGTGAATATCCTAATTTTTAGAAAGACAAAACGTATACCAAACCGAATATCGGTACCCAGATAATAATTCCACCGTTACAAAACTACTATACCATCTCATTAAATAACCAACAAAAATTACATAAATGACTTTTTTTGCTCAGCGTACGTAAATGCGTACAAATAAGAAATAGTAGTGCAAACATTGCTTCTTAAGACATATTATTTTGTATCGTTTCAATGTTTTCTTTTTTTTTTGAACTTTAAAATAAAAAATATACTATCGTTTCAATGTTTTAGAATGGGTATGGTAAAATGGAATTGGTGTATATTTATATCCATTATCAAGCTTTTTCAAAAAATTGTGATATTTGTGTGCGTGAGATTATGTATATTGATCATATTATTTTGTAATAGTTCCTTTTAGTTGGTACAATACATATAAAATCCAATTGCAATATAATACGTTATACAATACCTTAAATAATGCTTTCTCAAAAAAAAAAAAAAAAAAAAAAAACAGATTATCATGTTTATGAATATAATGTATAGTCTAGTTTATAAGTTATATATGACAAACAATTTCCTAAAAATAAATAGTTGTTAGTCGTATACTAATAGTGTACGAATTACTCTGTTAATTTAAACAGGCCAGTCACTAACATTACGTATTAAGAGCTGTAGTTGATATTAAAGTCAAAATATTCATGGACGGCATTAGGATTTAAATCAATTATAATGACTAGTCAAGTTTAACATTTTGTTTAAGATTGATTGGTTACTTAATAATAATCATATGAAAAATTGAATAGATAAACACCATAATTCTTGATTTGAAAAGACATCTTCTAGAGAAAACAAGTAAGCAGAAAGCAATATATTTTTTTCTTTAAGTGTAAAACACTTATTAAAATGAAAAAAAACAATTCTGAGGGAAAACGAACATGATGATGATGATGAGCGTGACAGCAACATATCATCATTATTATGTTATTTCAATCATTTTTAATTTTAAAATAAAACCAAACTTTTAATTTTCCCGCACCAACTCCACCTTTCTTTCCTTTTTTCCTGTCCAATACCAAAGCTAGGTGGGAACGACGGCGTTTTAGAAATTGACCACGTCTACGCCTCTATATTATCCTTTAAACTCAAATTCGCCCCACTAGTTTTGTTCTTACAATTGTTACCATAATCAGCCGAATAAAATAGTTTCTTCACCAAAATTGTGATTACACGAATTCGTAATTATGTTTAATGTTCTAAAATCATACAAATTTAGTTACGATTTATGTCATATTTGTAAATTAAAAAAAAAGTGTTTTAATTTCAGAAATTACGTTGTTCCATTTTCCAATTCTTTTATTTATTTATTTATTTCAGATATGTAGTTTAGCAAATTTACTTACGCAATAATATTTATTTATTAAATTTCAAGTATTTTTAAATATTGCATGATGACCGAAGGCTAAATTCGACAACAGTTTAATTTTTCTTTTGAAGTAGAATCGATCTGTTCGGTTTAATAATTTCTAAAAATTTATGGGATGAAATTTAATTTGACTAAAAATATAGGGTGTTGAATTTGAGACAATTAAGTTTCTGATTACTGTACTACAGTATTTATTAAAAAAATTAGCAGCTTGAAAGAAAGAAAAAGGATAAAGAATCCAGATCATCTTGGACCCTCTATAAATATGGTTTCTACAATTTGGGATCTAAATCCTAAAAAATTGAGAAAGTTAAAAGCTTCAAAGATTCTCGAGAAGAAGCAACCATACACATCTTACTTGGATGGCGACCAAAGTGTATATCGTGTATGTAAACATTTCTATTTCCATTTTCGTTTTCGTCTGCGATTTAATCGACCTAGATCGATGGGTTCATCTGTAAATTCCTACTTCTCTTTCTGATTTGATTTTACTCAGTGGTGATCGAACGACTTTTCTTGGGTTTACGATTCTGCGATGCTTTGATTTATGATTTGGCTTCAAATTCTCTTTTTGGGGATGAAGTAATTCGCATATATGTTCGATTCAGATTGGGTCTCTCTGATACTGAAATTTGTGGATATGAGATTGAATTTCAGGAAATGAATTACCGATTTGGGAATTAGCGCCTTTTTTTTGGTTTCTCAAGTTGACATTTGTGCAGGTACTACTCTATGTACGGTCATGTGGAGAAATTGGCTGAAGAAATAAGGAAAGGAGCTGCTTCTGTTGAAGGTGTTGAAGCCAAACTATGGCAGGTGAATTGCCTAACTTTTTGCATTGTCGATTTTCACAAGCAGAAAAAAGTGACTTTTACGTCTACAAACACTAGGATTTGAGTCTATAAGTAGCTTTTAGATATCTGCAGGAAGAAGGAAAGGATAAGACCTTCTGACATTAGCTTCCATCATTCTTAGGCCATTGCCATTTCCAAGTTTCTTAATTTTTGGATCAATTCTTCTGGGTTGTTTAGTTGGTTTGTGGCATTGTGTTTTCTGCTTCATTGACTTCATTTGGCTAAAAGGGTAGGTTTCGTTTTTGGCCTCTGCTTTCGGATGTACTGATATTCTTGATGCAGGTCCTTGACGATAACCTGTCTTGCATATTTAGTTTCTGTTCTCCATAGCATGTTTGTGTTTGTGTAGCACATGAATTTCCAAATCACAAATTATCATTAGGCTGAGTTAGATATTCATGATGAATTTCTTGTCCACAGGTACCCGAGACGCTTCCAGAAGAAGCACTCTCTAAGATGAGCGCACCACCAAAGAGCGAATCCCCAATAATCACCCCCAACGAGCTAACTGAAGCTGATGGGTTTGTCTTTGGCTTCCCAACAAGGTTTGGTATGATGGCTGCTCAGTTCAAAGCCTTCATGGACGCAACCGGTGGACTCTGGAGGACTCAGTCACTCGCTGGTAAACCAGCTGGTATCTTCTACAGCACTGGCTCTCAAGGTGGTGGCCAAGAAACCACCGCGTAAGTTTTCACCGAAAACAAAAACTTCACATTATCTCTTGCCTCTGTATATATTGAAAACGTTTTGGTGGTAATCTGTAGATTGACGGCGATAACTCAGCTGGTTCACCACGGGATGGTATTTGTTCCAATCGGTTACACATTTGGTGCGGGTATGTTTGAGATGGAGAATGTGAAAGGCGGAAGCCCGTATGGAGCTGGAACATTTGCAGGAGACGGTTCGAGGCAGCCAACAGAGCTGGAGCTAGAGCAAGCATTTCACCAAGGCAAGTACATTGCAACCATCACCAAGAAGCTCAAGGGATCTACTGCCTAGAGCTTAAAAGATTACGGTATCAATAAGAAAAAAAGACCTGTTTGGTTCTTCATTTTATAAATCATATATTCTTTCTCTTTGAATTTGGTGACTTTTGTGATTTTTCTGGTTTAATTATCTAAAACTACATATGATTTTTACTTCACAGCAATAATTCTTGTCTTGATTTTACGTATAGATATGTATGATTTGTATTTGTGTTGCACTCCAAACTAAAGATGCGTTGTCATTTAGTAAATTTTTATTTTTGGTTCTTATCCAGTTTACTTTTTGTTAAAGTTGAATTTTTGGTTTAATTACTTTTTATTTCTTGTTTTACCAATAATGTTAAATCATTGTTGAAATTTGTGGGTGAAAGAAATCAATAGTCATAAGTGCGTTGCAAAACAATATAACGTCTACTGTATTTTTAATTAATACAGCATGATTTTGTATTTTTTTTACATAATACAGCATGGCTTTTAAGTAATTCTTATTTGTGTTTGATAAATTATATCTACAAGATTTGAATTTTAATTTTACTAAAAAATTTCATCCGAAATGTAAAATGTTATATGTATTTGGTGAAATAAATTAAAAACTTATAATGTTTATAATAAAAGTGAGTACAAATTACAATGAAACAAAAAAAAAAAAATTAAAAGAAAGATGCAAACGGAGAACCATACGTATACTGTGGTCCATTATTAGCAAATGTGGCCCAAACAAAAACCAATGTTGGATTGTGTAGTATAGAAATAATGAAAAGAAATTAGGATCGATAACAGTCAAAATTTTAATAATTAGTTGAGTGACCATAGTAAAGGGTGGTTATGATATTTGTATATTTTGTACAATATTGTTGAAATGGCTCTGTTGGAGATGTCTGAGCGCGTGAAGTAGCTTAGGAATTTGAAATTTAAATATTTAATAAATACAAAAGTTTTGAAAATATCACATATTTTAATTGATAAAGGTAAAACAATTTGCAGAAAGAAGGTAGGAGAAAGAGGAAGTTATACATACGACACGAACGAAAAAATTCATGTCTCAAACCATCGGACAGAAAGAAGCTACGTAAACAGCTGCAGCTTTGTTTTTATAACTGTCCAAAAGTGGGCTCGCTTGTTACTTACTTAATTCCTCTAGGTTCATAGCTATATTGTCTTTTTTAAGCCCACTAATGTTGTCAGACTAATTCTCCTAATAATGAAATATATAAAAGAAAAATAAATATCTGTTATAAAATAAAAAGAGATCATTTATTATCTCAATAAATATAAAAGAAGAAGAAATTTTTATACCCGGTGAGAATAGTATACTGAATAATAGATGAGAGGAATCGAGAGTTTTGATTATTATGTTTTGAGAATGTTATGAATATTTTTACAATGAAACGAAACCTCTCTATTTATAGACGAATAAAAGTAAGTTACTGTGCATGCATAGTGATAGTGGGCTCCACACAAATAATATTTTACGCAAAACTTTTGACAATTGTTTCGCAGCCGCAGCCTATATTGACTTTCATAACACTCCCCCTTGGAGACCAATGTCACTATGCCTCTTGCGTTATGTTATCCGTTGCCTCATTAAAAACCTTTCTAGGAAAACCCATTGGGAAAAACCATAGAAGGATAAAAAGAGTGCAACTACGCAAGCTCCCCCTCGAGGGATCATGAGTCATCTTGTAAATCTCGTTGATGACGCATTCCAATGTTATGGACATGTTTCCTGAACGTGGTGGTAGGGAGCGACTTTGTGAAGAGATCAGCAGCATTGTCGCATGATCGAATATACTTGACTTCAATGTCTTTAGCCTTCTCAAGTTCCTGAGTGTATGAAAAAAACTTTGGAGGGATATGTTTGGTTCTATCACTTTTGATATATCCTTCCTTTGTTTGAGCGACACATGCAGCATTATCTTCATATAAAACGGTTGGCTCCGTATTTTCGTGGATCCCACTGCTTGATTTGATGTGTTGGCTTATTGATCTCAACCATACACATTCTCTACTTGCCTCATGGAGTGCAATGATTTCAGCATGGTTTGAAGAAGTTGCCACAAGCGTCTGTTTCTGAGAGCGCCAGGATATAGCAGTGCCTCCGACCGTGAAAACATATCCTGTTTGTGATCTCGCTTTGTGCGGATCTGACAAATATCCTGCATCTGCAAAACCGACCATTTGACCTTTTGAATTTTTAGGATAAAACAGTCCTAAATCAATCGTTCCTTGAAGATATCGGAAAATATGTTTAATTCCATTCCAATGTCTTCGTGTAGGAGACGAGCTGAATCTTGCCAAAAGATTAACAGCAAATGATATATCAGGTCGAGTACAATTTGCAAGATACATGAGAGCTCCGATAGCACTTAGATACGGTACTTCAGGACCAAGTATCTCCTCATTTTCCTCATGTGGTCGAAATGGATCATTATCGACTTGGAGTGATCTAACGACCATAGGGGTACTCAATGGATTGGCCTTATCCATGTTGAATCGTTTTAGCACTCTTTTGGTATATGTAGATTGGTGTACAAATATACCCTTTTGAGAATGCTCAATTTGTAGGCCAAGACAGTACTTCGTCTGCCCGAGATCTTTCATCTCAAATTCTCCTTTTAAATAATTTGAGGCCTTTTGTATTTCCCCTTGAGTTCCTATTATGTTTAGATCATCAACATACACCGCGATAATCACAAATCCGGATGTTGTTTTCTTGATGAAAACACATGGGCATAAAGGATCATTTACATATCCTTCTTTTGTTAGATGCTCACTGAGACGGTTGTACCACATGCGTCCAGATTGCTTTAACCCATATAATGATCTTTGCAATTTTATTGCACATAACTCTTTAGGTTTGGAACTTAATGCTTCTGGCATTTTAAACCCATCTGGAATTCTCATATAGATATCAGTATCTAATGATCCATATAAATATGCTGTAACAACATCCATGAGACGCATCTCTAGATTTTCGTTAGCCGCTAGACTCATTAAGAATCTAAACGTGATTGCATCCATAACGGGGGAATATGTTTCCTCATAATCGATCCCATGTCTTTGAGAAAATCCTTGAGCAACAAGGCGAGCTTTATATCTCATAATTTCATTTTTCTCATTTCGTTTTCGAATGAAGACCCATTTGTATCCAACCGGTCTCACATCTTTGGGTGTGAGTGTAATAGGTCCGAATACATTTCGTTTATTAAGCGAATCAAATTCAGCTTGTATAGCATCTTTCCATTTCATCCAATCTTGTCTGTTTTGACATTCATATACAGACATTGGTTCTGGATCATCGTTTTCCTCATTTATTTCCTTTGCCACAAGGTATGAGAAAACGTCATCGACTACATTCATTTCAGTACGATTCCATATCTTTCCATTATGAATGTAGTTTATAGAGATCTCATGATTTCCTTCATGAAGCTCTGTATTGTCGTTAGACTCATGATTCGTTTCATCCAAAATACTTTCAGTAATTTTGGGATCATTATGCTTCTCAGCTTCCCTTCGTTTTCTAGGATTTTTATCCTTAGAACCAACGGGTCTACCACGCTTCAAGCGGGTTCTAGACTCACGTGTATTATCTGCTCTTTCATGTTCATTTGGTATCTCAATTCGAGCAGGAGCATTTGCAGCCGGTATATGTGATTTCGTTACCGTTTTAGTATCTGCAAATGCATCAGGTAGCTGGTTTGCTATACTTTGCAAATGCATAATTCGTCGAACTTCTAGTTCTGACTGTTTTGTAGGAGGATCAAGGTGTAGCAAAGATGGCACACGCCATTCTATTTCCTTTCCTACTTTGTTATTTTCTCCCCCTAGAACCGGGAATACTTTTTCATCAAAATGACAATCGGCAAATCGTGCCGTAAAGACATCACCAGTCTGTGGTTCTAGGTATCGTATGATTGATGGGGAATCACAACCAACATATATTCCCATTCTTCTTTGTGGTCCCATCTTTGTACGTTGTGGTGGTGCTATAGGCACATATACCGCACAACCAAAGATTCTTAGATGGGATATATTTGGTTCTCGACCAAAAGCTAATTGCAATGGAGAATATTTGTGATATGCACTTGGTCTTATCCGAATGAGTGCTTCTGCATGCAAAATGGCATGTCCCCATACAGATGTTGGGAGTTTTGATTTCATGATCAATGGTCTTGCAATTAATTGCAGACGTTTAATTAATGATTCAGCCAAGCCATTTTGTGTATGAACATGTGCTACCGGATGTTCAACTTCTATTCCCGTTACCATACAATAATCATTGAAGGCTTGGGATGTGAATTCACCAGCGTTGTCTAGTCTAACTTTCTTAATATGATAATCAGAGAATTGAGCCCTCAGTTTGATTATCTGAGTTAGAAATCTCGCAAATGCCATATTTCGAGATGATAATAGACAAACATGTGACCATCTGCTAGATGCATCAATTAACACCATAAAATAGTGGAATGGTCCACATGATGGGTGTATTGGTCCACAAATATCGCCTTGAATTCTTTCAAGGAACTTTGGTGATTCTTTATCAATTTTGGCTGGCGATGGCCTTTTGATCAATTTTCCAAGAGAACACGCAACACATGTCATTTTATTTCCCTGATATATCTCTTGGATTTTCAGTGAATGACCATGTGAGTTCTCCATAATATTACGCATCATTGTGGTGCCCGGGTGACCGAGGCGATCATGCCATAATGTGAAATCTTCTGGATTTCTTTTAACCACTAGATGTGATTCGATTGCATTTATATGAGTATAATGCAGTCCTGACGGAAGTTTTGGAAATTTTTCCAATATAAGCCTTTTTCCGGATTTATCGGAAGTTACATACATATACTTTTTTCCATTCTCAGTTGCAGACTGAGTATCATATCCTTGAAGGTATATGTCTTTGAAACTCAACAAATTCCTTTTAGAATTCGGAGAATATAAGGCATTTTTTATGGAAAACTTGGTTCCATTAGGCAACATAAAGTTTGCACTGCCACTTCCTTTAATCAAGTCTGTAGGACCTGATATTGTATTGACAATAATGTTTGTCGGTTTTAAATTAGAGAAATATCTCTTGTCCTTCAGAATAGTGTGTGTTGTTCCACTATCTGGTATACAAATTTCTCGAACCATTTCCTTGGTTATCGATTCATCCATTTCCGCTGAAATTTACAAAAATTAGATGATAGAAAGTAAATGTTATTTATTAGAACATACTTAATAATTGCGCATTACAAAACAAAAAAAAAAACACACATTATTCGTTGAAAACAGGAATACATAATGGCATAACCGGAGATCTTTCAGCAGTCTCATTATTACAAGCATTTTAGTTATCCGCTATAGCGGTCTCATCAAAGTCATTTTCAAAGTCGGGAGAATCAAGGTACGATGTACCCTCAAAGTGTTCCGTGAGGTTCACTTCTTTCCCTTTGCCTTTGGTAGACTGTTTGTATAGCTTGCAAAGATGTTCCGGGGTACGACACACATTGGACCAATGTCCTTTGCTTCCGCATCTGTAACAGATGCTATCACGCTTCTGTGCGGTGGTCTCTTGAATATCTATTCCTTTGGGGGTTTGTTGAGAACGAACCCATTGGAAAGAATTTCTCCCACGTGAACTGAAATTTCTTCCGCGTCCGCGATTAAATCTGCGGGCACGACCCCGATTAAATCGGTCACGACCCCGATAGGTTTGATTTTTCTTCTCTTCCGGATTATGAAAATCCGTTGCATTCACCTCAGGGAATGCTCTGGCTCCCGTAGGACGAGAGTTGTGATTCTTTATGAGAAGATCATTGTTTTTCTCTGCGATGATGAGTGTAACAATTAACTCAGAGAACCTTGTGTATCCGCAATTTCTATACATTGCTGGTAGGACACTATGTTCTTTGTGGAATGTGAGGTATGTCTTTTCGAGCATTTCTGCTTCGGTGACAGGTTTACCACAAAAATTTAATTGTGATACAATCCTCAACATAGCGGAGTTATACTCCTCCACTTTCTTAAAATCCTGGAATCTCAGGTTTTTCCACTCTTCCATCGCATGAGGGAGGTTTATCTCCCTCTGATTATCGAACCTCTCTTTCAGAGCTTTCCAGAGCTCTGCTGGGTCTCTAATGTGCGCATAGTCATGCGTCACATTTTCATCCAAATGTTTCCGTAGAAATATTATTGCCTTTGCCTTAGCTTGGGCGGATGAATCATTTTCCTCAATGATGGTATCAGATAAATTTTCCGATTCCATATAGAGTTCTGCATCGGTTGTCCATGCTATATAATTAGCTCCAGTAATTTTGAGAGCTGGAAATTTGAGTTTCTCAACGGTGGCCATTTGATTTCTAAAAACAAAATCAAAAATATTATTATTAGAAATATAACATAATTTTAGAAACCGTATACATTAATCATAACAGCAATTACAGTGAACATTAAAGCATAAAAAAGTAAACAAAAATTTATGATATATTCTTCGCGGGTAAAGTCCCCGACGAAGAGACCATAAATAGCAGTAAAAATTACACCGATAATAAAAATTAAAAACAAACGAAACATTTTTCGTACAAAATCGGAATCAAAATCGGAATCAAAATATTTTGTAGGAGTGTTTGAAAGGAGATGAAATGATTGAATGATTTTGGAAGAGTGAAATATGGGTGTATTTATAGATTGAAAAATACTGTTCATGACCGTTGGAGAGTAAAGAAATTTTGAAAAATTTTGTGAAAAATTTCTTTGTGACCGTTGGGGGTCAAATCTTTAAGGAAAAATTAATCTGAAAATATTTGATAATCAATCAGATAAATTTACCAGTTCAAATATTAATTTTAGAAAAGATTGTTAAATATTATATATACTGCACATAAAATAAACAGAGAATTAATAATAAGGTTATGGTGACAAAGTCATCCATGGGATAATATTAAATAAATAATTAAAACAACAGTTAAAATTTCGGGCGGTTAAACCGAGCATAAATAATTAAAACAGTAAATAAATAAATTATGGTGTGTGAAACAACCACATAAATAAATAAATAATTAGGCGGTTCAACCGTCCATAAATAATTAAAAACTGTAAATAAATAAATTATGGTGCATAAGCAGCCATAGAAATAAATAAAATAGCAGGCGGTTTAACCGACCATAAATAAAGCAGTAAATAAATTATGGTGCGTAAAACAACCACATAAATAAATAAATTATTATAGAGACAATAGTCTCACACTATAGGGTATAATAAGTATACATATGAAAGTTGAAATTTTAGAGTGATCGTGCTGATAACGTGTTATAAAATAAAAAGAGATCATTTATTATCTCAATAAATATAAAAGAAGAAGAAATTTTTATACCCGGTGAGAATAGTATACTGAATAATAGATGAGAGGAATCGAGAGTTTTGATTATTATGTTTTGAGAATGTTATGAATATTTTTACAATGAAACGAAACCTCTCTATTTATAGACGAATAAAAGTAAGTTACTGTGCATGCATAGTGATAGTGGGCTCCACACAAATAATATTTTACGCAAAACTTTTGACAATTGTTTCGCAGCCGCAGCCTATATTGACTTTCATAACAATATCATTATTATTGTTGGATAGTTGTAAAAAAAATCGTCATTGTTAGGTATTCCTTCTAAAAACTCTTACACCAAAATCAATGCTACTTTTCAATCTCGTGAAAACTTGAAATACTTTCGAGTACTAAAAACTACAGTATGTTATACATTTATTCATTTGCAAGGTCATCCATTCATCGATACTAATTCCTAGGTATGTTAATTACATGTTATATAACCTAATTAGACGTTTCATAATTAGGCTTTAAATTTATATAAGTCATCCTATAAAATCATTACTAGGTTGTAATTTGTTATTTATTATTTATTCTATTGGATCTCATTTTTAGCTTTATCACAAGCAAGAACAACTTAACTTCACTTAGAGCATCTCCAATGAAGTTTGTGTGTATTCTTTTCCAATGGTAAAACTTCAAATGGAACTTCAAAACATTTTGTATTTTACATTGTAGTCTTCAACATTGCTTATAATTGATTAAAGTCATAAAACTTTTACAAATAACTATAAAACTATGTTAAAGAAATATTACAAATTATACTAATTAATAAAAAAATTACATTACAATATAAAAAACAAACCATGTTACAAATTATAAATAAAATACCACATTACTCACTTAAATTATTTTTGTGATGCTCCCATACATGATCAATCGATGCATTTCGAAGTAATAAAAATAATTTTTTTACCATTTTATTTGTAGTTTACAGGATAAAAATTATCGAAACCTGGTATATGTATAAAAATATAAAATTTATGGACTAAGATTATAAACAATAAAATAAATAAGATTATTTATATGATATATAGAAACATAAGGACTCAAATGCAAAAACAAAATTGAAACTTCAAATTTGAAATTTTGAATAGTAAAACTTTAAATATGGAGTATCACTATTCAAAACTTCAAATTTGAAATTTTAGTGTATCCCATTCAAATTAAAAAAAAAACTTCAAAAAGAAGTTTTAATCTATGCATTGGAGATGCTCTTACAACCATCTCTCACAATAACATTGATTTGTATGAAATAATAAGCCTATGAAAATCATTAATTCATTGGATCCTCATGATATTAAATCGTAAATATCGTTCAGTTAAAACAAATTATTAAAGAAATCCAGGCTAATCGTAAACTCGATTATATTATTTGGAACATTATTGAAGTCATTCTCAACAATATAAGAACATTGTCGTCTGATGCAAAAAAATGGCTGAAAAACTAAAGCTATATTGTTTCTTGTGCAACACATGTTCGTACAAACGTGTTAAAAACTAAGAAACTCCATTATATATAAGTGTAAGCGTAACAAGGTGGAAAAAAAAACACTAGGTAAAAAATCTCTAAAAGTGGTCCAATACCAATTACATTTCGCAATTGCACAAGCTTTGTTAGAACCGCGAAAAACCGAATTGAGAAATCCGAATAAAACACGAATACGAATTCAGAAGGAGATGAAATCTCGATCTTAAAAACGATCACGGAGTCGAGAATTAATCTCTTTCCTTAATTCGAAAATCGCCCGTAGTGTGACGGTTTGAAACGATTACGAATCCCACGATAAAACCGTGAGATAAAACGATTTGCAACACTCAAATCGTAGTCTGACGAACACAGGAATCGATGATACTCTCGAGACTTACTTTGGTGGAAGATTTCGATGGTTGAATATTTCTGGGGCGAAAAATTGGAGGGAAAAACGTTAAGGAAAAGAAGATGCAGATGGGCGCGGTTTTATAAATACCGAAGAGGTATCGGTTACCACTTTGGGTCGCAATTGTTCGCCGGTTTGGGTCGCAGCTTTTCGCCGGTTCGGTTACCAATTATGGGTCGTAATTGTTCGGTTTATTGGGCCAAAAATTTGCTAAATGGGCCTTGAAAATTGGGCCGAATTTTCTCCAAAAAGAATAGTCTTGATGGACCTTTGGTCCAATTGCCCAAGCCCAAGCCCAAGCCCAAGCCCAAGCCCAAGCCCAAGCCAAGCCGAGCCGAGCGGCGGCAGCGGCGCGCGCGCGCACGTGTGTGGTTCCCATTTCTCACATGCATCATGTATAATGCTAGTTATTTGTAAACATGATAGAAGAGGGTAGTATATATACCACTCCACTTTTTCCTTTCTAACCAATGCGAGAATTTAGTAAGTGGGTTGACTTTAATTGTCACACACAGTACACTTTGACCTCACATTTCTCATTCACCAATTATTCAATTTTAACTTATGAGTATTCCAAGTTGTAGTCCAAACTACAAGCTTTCCAATGAACTCATAATCCGGTAATTCCGGGCAATGACCTTGCCGGAAAAGCCACCGGAAAAGTGACGAAAATCACTTGTAAAATTTAAGTTCCAACAAGCTTCAGTGCCCATACGATCTTGGTAATCATAAAAAGAGTGAACCACACCAGTTTAAATGCGGACACGTTCACGCAATGCATCTTCCGGGACATAATCATACATAAAGATTAATGGACAAACATCCTCACTCACAGTCCCTCTGTATCTGAGAGTCCTTTCTGATATAGCGAGATCGAAAATAGCTTCATTATCAGACACGGATACGCGAAGCGTTCCATTCAGAAGCTCATGAATGGATAGTATTGTCTGAGGATGCAATTTTTTTTCTAATCCTCATCAACGCCTGCACTTGCTCAATCATCGTTACTGTCCAACATATGTGTGAATCTCCCTGATCCATAAAATAGCTTAGAATATTCAGAACAATTTCTCCAAGAGAAACCCTCCATAGGATTTATAACATCTAGAACATTTTTCCAGGAGAACTTTATCTGACCTGTGCGCGGCTGCGCAAAAGGGAGGAAATGGAGGACAACCCCTGGAGAGACTACTCATATAAGGTTTCGTTTAAGCTTGAGCATCATGGATTCGAATATCCTCTTGACCAAAAATTATTGAATAATTTTTTAGAAAGATAGTGTACCATAGATAATACTTTGAATTGTTCAAATCTTTTTTTTTTACCACCACATTATATTAATAAATAAAAGAGGGGTCTTAGCCCATTTCATTTTCAAGGTCCATCTTGGCTAACTGATCGTCAATCACATTTGCAGATTGGGGAATGTGTTTGAAAGAAATCGAGTTAAACAAGGTAGAACAAATCCTTAGATCACCTAAAACGCCATGGATTTCCGAGATCAAAGATCCTGAATTGATCAGGATTTGCGAGTCTGAATTAAAGACGACATCTTTGTAATTCAGAGCCAAGGCTTGTAGGGTAACAGATCGCAAAGCCATCGCTTCAGCTACTAGAGCAGAGGAAACATTGCGGCGTGACGACGAATGTTTCAAGATGCTGGCAGATGTGGATTCGAGGGTCCAACCGATGCCAGCAGTTTTTGATCCAGTCGCATCAGAGAAACAGGTGATTAATCCTTCCAAATTGGATTGAGGATTTTGAATATGGATCGACGGTGTCAAAACCATTGGTTTAGGGTGGTTCACTTGTGCTTGTGTCCATTTTCGAGCATCCTGAACGGCTTTGTGGATGGTTTCCTCGATCGTGAAGTCTCTATTGGTAAAGATCTTCTGATAACGAGAAATCCACAGAGTCCAAATGATCCAAGGGGAGAAGGCTCCTTTCTCCAGTCTGATTGGGGGCAGAGAAAACAGATTCTTCACTCAAGTTAGTCCGGTGTAGACGTCTGTGACTTGGGAGGAGTCGAAATTCTCTGAGCTAGCTTTCATCCAGACCTCTCTGGCATAAGGACACAGGAACAGTAGATGGAGAATCGATTCTGATGCGTCACATCTGCAGCATTTTGTATTGTCTGTCACATTCTGGGTGGACAATTGTTCCCCAATCGGGAGTGCTCCGTGGATAGCTTTCCAAAGAAAAAGCTTAATCTTTGGTGGAGACTTAACTTGCCAGACTTGATTGTACCACTCCACATGCAGTAACAGATTAGTCTCCTGGTTAACATATGCCTCCTCTGATGCAGTGATGTAGCCTGAATTCGTAGAATACTCACCAGACGGATTCTTTAGCCATATTCTCTTATCCGATGCACCCAAAAAGCTAGGTTTTAGTGTGAGAATCATATGTTTATAGTGTGGCAGGATTTGATCGATCATTTCCTCATTCCAGGTATGAGATTGTGGGTGGAGCAGGTCAGTGACCTTTAGGGTTTGTTGGCCTTCTGGAATTGCTCCAATTGGTTGAATACACTCACTAGGGGATAGCGAGGCATCCGTCCACAGGTTTATCTCAGTCCCTTTCCCTATTACCCATCCAAGTTGTTTCTTTAGTAAGTCTCTTCCCATCAGAATGCTTTTCCAGCCATGTGATGCCATTGCAGGGGCTGAGCACTCAAGAAAGGAAGCATCTCCACAGTACTTGCTCATTAAGATTCTGGAGAGAAGGCACAAGGGAGAGTTCACCATTCTCCAGCTAAGTTTTGCCAATAATGCATAATTGTAATTGTTGATATCTTTAAAGCCAAGGCCTCCCCATCCATTTGGGTTTAGCCATCTTGTCCCAAGCCACCCAACTTATTCTATTCTTTTCAGGTGAGGAGTCCCACCAAAACCGAGTCAATGCAGATTGGATTCTCTTACACAGGGACTGAGGAAGCTGAAGCATGTCATAGCATAGGTTGGCATAGCCGAAAGCACACTCTTCAACAACACCAGCTTTCCAGCTCCAGACAATAGCTTAGTGGACCAGCTAGCTGCTCTCTGTTTGATCTTATCAACTATGGAGGCAAAGAGATCCTTTTTACATCTTCCAAAATGTTCAGATAAACCTAAATACTTCCCAACTCCTCCTTCCTTCTCAATCTGTAAAATTTGTTTCATCTTAGCTTTAGTTCTAAGAGGAGTCTTTTTGGAGAAGGAGATTGATGATTTCTCATAGTTAATTAGCTGGCCCGATACTTCTGCATACTTAGTTACGATTCCTTTTAGCTCATTACAGCTTTTGACATTAGCCTTGCAAAATAACATAGTATCATCTACAAAGAGTAGATGATTTACTCTATGGCAGCCTCTAGCAACCTTTAGACCAAGTAGTTTCCCCTTTTCCTAAGCTCTGTGACATAGCCCTAATAATACTTCTCCACAAAGTATGAAAAGATATGAAGAGATTGGGTCTCCTTGTCCCACAGTTTGGTTTGACATAACCTCTAGGAATTCCATTGATTAGAACGGAGAAAGATACAGTAGTCACACACTGCATAATCCAGTTAACCCAAATCTCATGAAAACCAAGTTTTCTAAGCACTCCCTGGATAAAATTTCACTCTAGGCGGTCATATGCCTTACTCATATCAGTTTTAACAGTCATTGAGCACTTCTCTTCTGCCTTAGACGTCTTAAGAAAATGTAGAACCTCATGAGTCAACAAAAGCATTAAAGAAATGCCTCGTGGGCTAGTGGTTAACGCATAAATTAGTCTTTTTGCGGTCCTAGTTTAAGTTTTAATGGGAAGAATGATTTACGTCATATAATAAGATATTATCAAAAATTGGTTTCGGGTCATGGAAGAGATTAAGGCCTAAACTGAAACTCCTTCTAATTATTTGAAAGAAAAAACAAAATAAAAATTGGCTGAAACCTAAAGATATGTTCCATACATATATAATCTAGCTAATATTAATTATAACATATCCAACGATCAGTGAAAGGAACATTCTTGCTAAGCATGAATAGACATATATAATACTAAATAAAATAAGAAACCGTTCATATAATAACAAAGTTCACATCATTAGTTGCATGAACGAGTGGCAACAGTATGTTAGGTATAAGTTGTTTCATGTGCATGACCCGCAAAAGAAGTATCATGTCGTTTGATGAATCATGTAAATATCTACTAAAGTATATTTTTTCAGTGAAGATGCCATTTCTTATACTATTCTTTTACGTAATTGTGCATATGTATATAGTTTTGATTATGTCTATTTTAACTGAGTAAAACTAAGATGCTATAAGTTTCAAGAAATTATATGTAGAATATGCATGATTTCTTAAACAAGCTTTTTTAAGGGGAAATATTGGGATGACATGTTAATATATATATGCAAACAAAAAAAGAAAGTTTTAACTTCAATGAATTAATCATGAAGTCTTCAATTTCTAGTAAATTCAACGAAGATACATTGCGTGACCATATTGGAATTAATCCATATTTGGCCACGGTCGACATGTTAAACCACCATATATATATATTCACTACAGGAAAATCGCTTATTAATAGCGTCCGAAAAACGCTATGTATCGATATCGCAGCGTATTTAAAAACGCTATATCTGCGGCTGCGATAATAGGTAAGTGAGCTATCGTAGCGGTTTTACGTTATGCTATGTAAGTTATTTTTACAATAGCGTTTTATTATATGCAATTGTATTTTCTACAATAGCATTGTTTTTTTGTTATTATTTTGTAGCATTTTAGTTTTACGATTACTTGATCTGTTATCTATTTTTAGCAAATAAGATCTGTGTAATACAATTTCTTAGACCAACAAATATTCATAAATTTTATTAAAACCAAAGTAACACCAACGATTCACATGTAAACCAAAGTAACACCAACACCAAAGTACATGTTCAAGTACTCGATCTCATACAAACTAGTAACACCAATGATTCACATGTAAACAAGTTTGTCGTTTGGCCAAGCAACTATACTGCCCAAAGCATCAGCAATGATTTTAAGTTCTGAATTTGTTCTCCAAAGTGGTGCATCTTCAATAGTAGGAACATCAACCCATACCTTGCTTGCATTGGGACCCAAGGGGACATGATGAACTACATCTTCTGGATTTGTTGAGAAAACTCGACCTTCTGCAACCATTTTCCCAGATCCTTTGCAATCTAAGAGGATGCATTTCCTTTTCTCATTCTTGCTGGTGTTGGAGCTGTGACTAAAACTCTACAAAGAAAATTCCAGACCATTCATAAAAAATCCATTCCAACAACAAACCATTTTATGACAGAAGAAAATTTATCAGTTTCAACATTTTAAGGCTAAGAAGGTTTATAGTCTTACCCCAGGTGATCTACTTTTTGATATCCCAGGTGATGCTTTCATATTAGCCATAGAGATCTTACGGATAGGCCAAGCGATGTTCTCACCAAGTGCATCACCCATCACCAGCATTTCCTCATTTGGTCTCCATAGAGATCCATCTTCTTTAAGTACCCTATCAATCTTGACAACAGCAGCATTCGGACCAAGAAGAATGTTGTTTACCAATGTATTTGGGTCAGTTGACCCAAGACGACCCTCAGCAATAAGTTCATCACCCTTAAGCCAATCATAGATGAGGATTTTATCCTCCTCAGCCTACGGAGTGATGTTTAAAAACAAAACCAACAGTAGATTAGTTATCAACATGATTCAGCTACTTACAAATTTACAACATTATATTAAAACTGTTACCGTTGAATCAGCAGTCTTATTAATCCCCGAAGTGTCCATCTCATCCAAAATGATCTTATCAAATTGCCATGCAATTTGATATCCAACAGCTTGGCCAAGTGTTGTCACAGTTGACGTAGGCCTCCAGACAGATGCTTCTCCATTTATAACTGACTTAACAAGAATAGCACCCGCATTAGGACCAAGTTGGATGCGTCCAACCTTGTATGTTGGCTCAGCTGAACAGAACTCTCCTTCTCCGATGACAACGTCATCCGATGAACACCAGTCTAAAATCTGACACCTAGGTCCTTTGCAAAGATCACTAACCTCAGAATTAGAGACATCATGACGTTGCTTCTGGGAGAAAAAGAAAAGTTAAAGTTAAAAAGCAATGATTCTAATTGTTAACTTAGAAGAACAGACTTGATGTTAACTTACGTTTTGCGATGCAGTTAAGCCACGAACTTGATCCTGCAAACCACGAACTACATCCACCAATTCAGCTTGTTTAGCTTCAAGCTTCTGTACATGTGAGTCTCTAGCATGCATGAATGCTAGCTTGGTAGCAGTTACCCCTCTGCCCATTCCTCTAATTCTTCCTGGTTTGTCTTTACCTAAGACCTGACTCACTGCATCGTCTTTAACACTCATACTAGCAGTGGATTCCATTTCACTGTCAATTGATTTGATTTTTTCCTGATTTCAAATATGTGATCTCAATTAGTAGAACCTAAACGAATAAAGGACTAGCTAAAAATATTATGAATGCTTACAATAGTTTCTTCAAACTCTGGCCTCACAGGTCTCCCATCTGAATGTGTGTGTCCTGCTACCCAAACCTTACTCCTAGTCACTTTTGTGGGGTCTGAACTCTTCTTCTTCTACAATTAACAAAAGCATATTACATATTACTAGTTCTGGCAAACTTTATTTAATCTTTTGATATATAGATTATAATAAAATTAACAGAATCATACCATTTCATGAGCCAAGCGAACCATTCCTTTGCGGCTAGTGGTATGGGGAATCTGAATTCTCCTTAGTTCCCTGAATTTGTCACTTTGGACCTTCAAAATAAAATCAAACTGTCAGATTACAATTATCCATACACAAACAGCAATTTAGAATAAAGTTGAGTCATATAAACAACCTTAAAATCTTTGCCTTTCTTCGTCTTTACCCAATTCATCCAAGCTGAGACAGAATGAACATTGCTTGGTTTTAAGTTAATAAGTTGTTCCTTACACCCTATAGCACGCACAAGAGATACAAGCCTTGACTTTGAAGCCCTCCATATACACCCCATCTGCTTAAACACACTTTCTTTTTGCCATGATTCTGTCAAATTAAACCTTGCCTACAATAGTTTCAGAAGTTAAAAACAATATTATAATTTAAAACAATAGTTTCAGAAGTTAAAAACTATACTATAATTTAAAACAATAGTACCTGAATCTGCTCCCACAGTCTATCTCTTGTTTGTTCTTCAAGGTGCCTCCAATCTCCTAGAAGTACTGGTACATGCTCTCTCACAAGAACACCAAGAAACGAAGAAAGTGTTACGGATCCAACCCCAACATGTTCACCGACAGATATAAATTCAACTTCAATCTTGTCATCATGGTTTTTAGCAACTTTACTCATCCTAGTTAAACCCCTTCGTCTCTTTGTCTTTGTAGGTGGCTGCTCAGTTTCAACTGCTTCAGTTGAATGTTGTGTAGCTTCTGTTCCCTCATTGGGAGCCGTCTCTACACTTGGTTCTTGAACTTCTGTTTCTTGAACTTCTGGTTCTTGAACTTCTGGTTCTCTAACATGCACATCATGTTCTTCTTCTTGTTGTGAATCTTGTTCTGGAGACTCTTCTTCAGTTGCAGGATGATCATTTTGTTTATCCATAACAAGCTTTTTGCGTTTACGCTGAGGCTTCAGTGACTCAACACTTGCATCTTCACCTTTTTGACGCTTACTTTGACGTGTAGGTACATCATTTTTCGGCTTCATATTGTTTAACCTGAAACTATAGTAAACCATCAGAAACTAATAGCTAGTGATAAAAGCTGGACCACTAACTGTCTAGACATTAATAAACTATCTACTAATCCTATCACAATTAATCAACCACTAAGACCCCTTCACAATCAGCCCTAACACAGAAACTATCTACTAATCCTAGCACAATTAATCAACCACTAAGACCCCTTCACAATCAGCCCTAACACAGAAACTCTCATCATCTGAAGATTCATTCCCCAAATCATCATTGTCTTCGATGGGTACTGGTGCAGTAACAAACTCCTCAACTGTCTCTAACTCATGATACCCTCTTGGTGGCGCCCTCATAACAACCAACCAAGGTGATGAGTCATCTTCTCTGGAGTAAAACACCTGTTTTGCTTGAGAAGGCATAATGTATGGATCTTGGAGGAATGCTGCTTGGTTTAAGGTGAAGTTCACAAGCGTAAAACCATCTTCTTCCTTCAGACCATTCCCTTTGTTGGCCCACTTACACTTGAATAGTGGAACCTGAAACATGCGGTAGTCTAATACAATTATCTCTTGTATCACTCCAAAGTAAGAAACTATGTCTGCCACTTGATTGGTATCTTTTGCACTTGATCTACACATAGTTAGTGCTTCATATGCTACTCCACTGTTCTGAGTCTTCCTCTTTAAGTCTTCGGTGTGAAATCGATTTCCATTGATGATAAGACCCTTATACGTCTGAGCAATATGTCTTGGACCAAATGCTAACCATCTCAGCTTTGTCGAATGTTCCTTTGAGTTAGTAGGGATCTGATGAAAACAAAAAACAGGATGCATAAAGTGTGTTAATATAAATATTATTGAGTAACAGAGAAAGAGATTTATCCATAATTTTGTTTATACCTTTTCTTTTAGCCACTGTGAAAACTGTTCCCCATGTAACTTCCATAAAAGAGTTTGATTTCTTCTGCAACGAACATCCTTACCTTGCAAATCTTCAAGATGCAAACTAATTTAAAAATCCAAAGAGTAAATATTCAGATACTGAAAGTAATAAACAGTCTTAAATGAAATAATAATTAATAAATAGCAATCAGAACTTACTCAACATATGGATTTACAACTGCCATGTTCATTAACACATATCTGTGAGCAATGTCACGCTCTTTATCAGATAGTGTAACTTCTTTAGCCTTATGAATTAGACGACCTTCAAGTAAATGCTCATCTAAATCCACATCTTCATTACGTTTTGCAGACTCTAGAACAGGTACTGATGTCTGCAGAAACTCCAAGCAAAAAGCAATACTTTCAGCTGCCAAGTAGCCCTCTGCCATACATGCTTCTGGTCTTGCATAGTTCTTAACATACGACTTTAGTGTTTTCATGTACCTAAGTGTCAGTCAAACAATAAAATCGTCATATATTTAGTTACATCAAATATAATATCAAAATAGAAAAACCAAAAAAAACTACGTACCTTTCAAATGGATACATCCATCTAAAGTGTACCGGCCCACCAAGACGACACTCTCGTGCTAGATGTATAGGGAGATGAAACATTATATCAAAAAGAGATGGAGGAAAAAACCTCTCCATTTGGCACATCGTCTCAACAAGCTCAGACTCCAGTGTAATAAGCTTCTCGGGGTCAATTACACGCTGACATAATCTACTGAAGAAGTTGCATAACCTACTAACTGCAGTCCTTGGTCCTTTTGGCAGCAACCCTCTCAATGCAACAGGTAACAAGTTTTGGAGCAGAACATGATGATCATGGGACTTCAAACCACCAATCAGAGGAGGATCAAATGAGACACAGTTGGCGATATTCGCACAATACCCATCTGGTCCTCTGAATTCAGATAGCCTCTTGCAAAATCTCTTCTTCTCTTCCTTGGTCATCCAATAAGCAGCTGGAGGTAAGTACGTTTTTTTCCCACGTAGCTCAGTGTGTAAGTTTCTTCTAATCCCAATATCTTCCAAATCTTGTCGTGCTTTAACACCATCTTTAGACTTAGCATTGTGCATCAAAATGGAAAGAATGGCATCAGACACATTCTTTTCCACATGCATTACGTCTATGTTGTGACGCACCGGCATATCCTAACCCATAAAACAAAAAAGAGAAATGTTTAGAAAATCATAAACAATTTTAAGTAACTTTATAAATACTTATATAGACAGAATACTAACCTTCCAGTAAGGTAAATCAAATAGAATGGATCTTTTTTTCCATCTCCATTGGTCAGTCTCTTCTTCATACTCTTCAAGGGTTAGCTCATCATCTTCAACCAAACCTGATCTTTTCCTTTTGCTTTTCTTATCCAAAGGTTTTCCAAATTCATTCGTAAAATCCTTTAGTAGCTCAAATATCTTAGCTCCAGTTTGAATTCTATTAGCAGTACCTTCCTCCACAGTGTTGTCAAACCAAACTCTCCGGCGTCGGTAAGGATGCCCAGGCTTGAGTCGTTTTCTATTACCCAAATAGACGTGCTTTCGACTGAACTTCAACCACCTATGTGGTGTATCCTTTCCACATACATTACATGCTTGTTTCCCTTTTACTTTGCACCCAGCCAAGGTCCCCAAACCTGGATAGTCGCTGATACTCCACAACAGTATAGCTCTAAGTGTAAAATTCTCCTGGGATAATGAGTCATATATCTGGATACCTTCATTCCACAAATCAATCAGATCATCAATCAAAGGAGCAAGATAAACATCGATGTTATTACTGGGTGCAGTTGGTCCAGGAATCAGAAGGGTTACCATGATGTTCTCTGACTTCATACACATAGTTGGAGGCATGTTGTAGTTGACTAACATCACTGGCCAGGTGCTATACTTTGTGTTCTGGATAGAAAAGGGATTCATCCCATCTGTAGATATACCAAGCCGAAGGTTTCTCGGGTCAGCTGCGAATTGTGGCCATCTAGCATTGACTTGCGACCAAGTCAATGAGTCCACCGGGTGTCTCATTGTTCCATCTTCAGAAGCATTACTGAAATGCCATTGCAAATTCTTAGACATTATCTTCGATCTAAACATCCTCTGGAATCTGTCTTTGATCGAGAAATACCTGAGAACCTTTGCTGGAATCCCATTCTTTGTCTCACCAGAATGCTTATCAAGTTCCCATCTTGAAGCACCACATCTTGGGCAGCTACTCATCTCCTCATACTGCTTCCGGTATAAAATACAGTCATTCTTACAAGCATGAATAACCTCATAACCAAAACCAAAGACCTTTAAGAATTTCTTTATCTCAGATGTGGACTTTGGAAGCACATTACCTTCAGGAAGCATGTCATGAACCATAGACAAAATCTGATCAAAGAAATTCTCTGAAATTCCACTCTTAACTTTAATGCGGTATAAACCCATAATTGCAGCAACTTTGGTGTAGTTTGGGCAGCTCGAGTAGAGGGGAGTTTCTGCATCCTCTAATTTCTTCTTAAACTCGGATTCTTCTTCAAATACTTCAGGCGGTTCTCCATTCTTATTTGAGGACTGTGGATTGTCTTCATTGTCCAAGAAAGCAGATCTAAACAACTCATAGGCTTCTAAGTCACCAGGTTGCTCATCAACTGTCTTCTCACTCCTTATATCTCCATGAATACTCCAGCAAGCACTCCTCTTATACTTTTGATCCATACCATTAATAACCAAATGATCCATGACTGTGTTTATATCCTGATGACACACATTCCGACAATCCATACAGGGGCAGAACATCTGTAGAGGATTACCCAACGTCTTTGCTGATGCAAACACAAAAGCACGTGCACCTTCCTCATACTCAACGCTTGCCCTGTAATTTACCAAAAGATTCAAAGTTCAATTAGCATTAGATTCTAAGCTGTGTGCAAGATTTTGACAAAATTAAAAACACAAGTCCATACCTCGGAAGCCAAACCCATGACTTGTCCATTTTACAACACCGCAGCAGCTCCCAGACCAAAGTGAAATCAAAGATCAGTGAGATCAGACCCAGAAATAGTGAAACAAACAAAATCGATGTCGATTAGCCCCTAATTGGTACAAACGAAACTAATTCATAAACCTAAATCGAAACCCCTAATTGAAACGATGACCTTAAGAAATAAGCCCCAAATTGAAACGAAAACCCTAAAATTTTCCAAACCTTTTTCTCAAAAATATGTCTGCAAAACCCTAAATATCTATGAAATCGAGCAGCCAGAACCAAAGCTAACCTTCAATCGAAACGTCTTGCTTCGACTCCTGACAAATCGAGGTCGATTAGGAGGCGGACAGAAATCGATGTGCACGAGAGCAGGAGGAGAGTGAGAATAGAAGAAGAGGTTGAGAAATCAAAGAAGATGCGAAATCTGAAAGTTTTCGAGAATTTGAGATGAGAGGGAAAGAGGGATCTGAAAATTTCAGTAAGTGAAGAGGGATCTGAAAATATGAGAGGGAACGAGAGGATGGATCTGAAAATTTCACTAAGTGTTAAGCGGGGCAAATAATAATTGTCTTCCCGCTTCAAATTACATAGCGTTTTAAATAATAATTGTCTTCCCATTTTTTTCAATACAGCCGATAATTTCATAGCGTTTACAAAATAACAAACGCTATTAAAAACTAAACCATAGCAAAACAACAATACACGCTATAATGCACCGCTATAAATGCTTCATTTTCCTGTAGTGATTACAATATGTTGGTTTAGGTAATAGTACAACTTATAATTCTGTTGTAAGAAAAAAAAATTTATCAAAAAAAAAAACTTATAATTCTGTTTAATAATGTATGCAATAATAAAAACTGATGGTCGGCACATCAATTTCTTATAGTATTAGTGAAGACTTATATAATTTGTTAACTTTGTAGCTTTACGCCAGATAAGTTTTCAAATTTAAAAGCGGAAATAAATAAACAAAACAAGCAAAAATTTCATGTTGTTGGTCGTGGACTAACCAATTTGATTAGATAATTAAATACAAATTACGACAAAAAGCCGATGTGTATTATGATAATATTGGCAATAGTGGTCACGAGACAAAAAAAACATTGCATAGTGTTATGTTTGTGGTTTGTATGTCACTGTGTGTGCATATAAGTATTACTATTTATATGTACATGTACCTTCCACTGTCCAGATTGAAAACAGCCCATGATGAGCATGCTTGTAGCTATACTGTTCTGATTAAAAAAAAAAAAAATGTTCTTTAACCAAATTAGCAAACTAACAAAAACTTTAGCAAACAACCTATTATTTTACTGAAGAATCCCTCCTTCTTTTGTGTCTAATTAACCATTTATTTTTTGTTATACAGTTAACTATCTCATTATTATTTTTATAAAGAATTACTCGAAACTAGATTTAAAAATAAAATAAAAATGAAACTGGAGACAAAAATAATAATTGAAATGCAGAACATATCATACACTGTCGTTTTACTTCTACAGTACCACTGGGCCAAGATATCGAGCCTACCCTAGCCACAATGTAAGCCCAGAAAGGGAGCAAAGCTTTGATGTACCGCACGTGCGGGGATACCTTAATGGGGCCGGTCAAAAGTCAACAAATTTGTAGCCACACGTGTTAGTATATTTGAGCGATTGTCGGAATGGCCACGTGACAAATCCAGCAAAATAACCGACACTCGAGTTGGAATTTTTCTTATTTTGTATACCAAATCATTAGAGTTCTTGTCATTCTCTTTGTCGTCCAAGAAAATGATTGTAAATTTCTTTTGGTTTATATATTAGTAAACATTCTCAAATTATCTTCACGGATTTGTTAGTATAGTGATTTATAGTGGTAGATGCCAAAAATCAACATTAGTCAAAGTCTAATCTGATATATTTACTTGCGATTATTGCCATATTGATGAAAACATAATTAACATTGTAGCCAAATTTAAAGTACAAAGTTAAATTGGTTATTCACTAGTTGGGCATTCACGCAAAGTAATAGAACATGAATGTTTTTACTAATTAGAAATTAATGATAGTTTTTATTTTTTTAAACATTAGAGATTAATGATAGTTATGAATATAAACATTAGTTTTCCATAATTGTTATTAGTTTCATTTGATGCATGGATAATGCAACAGAAACATCGAATCTTTGAATCCTTATTTACTTTTGTTCGTTTGATTACAAAAGCATTTTTGCCCTTTTTTTTTAATTTTGAATTGCTTTCTTTACTTAAAACCAAGTCTGTTAAATGTAAAGAACAATTTCAGGCCAGTTTTCTGGTCTCTGATGGTCACAAAGGGAACAATTGTTCTTACAACTTGGCAAAATTTCGTCATATTATTTATTGCTACTTCCGAGATATTATCTATATAAACATATTATTTAACTAACTAAAGTCTACAATACATTCTTTTAAGCTTGAAAATAAAATAAAAATTAGATCCTTCAATCTTTGATGATTCATGTTCCTCTCCCGATGGTATATAGGTAGAAAACTATAGTTTTTGTTCGTTAGAAAACTATAATACAATTGACTAAGCCAGTGAAATTATGGCTTTCTAAAGATTTTGCTTTTTGAAGCAAATGCAGAGGAAGGAAAGTTAATAATTAGAAGAAGAAGAAAATTCTCCTTTTTCACTTGACATAGCTAATCGCAAGAAAAGTCAAAAAAAAAAATTGGATTAAAAAGGCTGGAGAAACTTAAAGAAGACACTTAAGAGAAACATAAACTGCTTATTTACACATAGGATTATGATGAGCTAAGCATATTTTAAAACAAAAACAGTGAAGCAAAATTAAAATAAAGATTAAAATTAGACACACAGACATGATAATTATCACTTTTCTCGACATTCATCTGATTACAAAAACAGTTCAAATGGGACTAGAACCTTCTACCTCATAGAGAGCGTCTCCTCTTCATTGAAAGTTTCCTTTTTAGTTACTTCCCCATTGCTTGTGACCAGGGACCCATTTAGGACACTTGGGGCTGAAGTAACTATCAACAATTCTAGTGTTTAAAAGCTCAATGATCGGAGCAAACTTCACACACCTCGGTGTCTTGTACTGATTGATCGATGCTCCCAAGCTTATCGCGTAATCCATGAGCTTATCGAAAGTCCCTGACTCGACTATCTTGATCTCCAACGGTCCAATAGACCTGTCACTGACCCTTCCTTGTCTATACACACTGTTAAGTGATTCCTCTATGGTCAAACAGCAGTCCTCGAAGACCGAGGGAGGAATTGGCGTGTTACCATTCATGCATAGCTCCCAGAACAAAACGTAGTGGCCCGGGATCGATGATGTGTCCGCATAGCTTGTGTACTCGGAGAGCGTGGCATCGAATGGAACAAGGTGTGTTACTGCGTTTTTAACAGCGTTTTGAAGCTCAACCTCGTCGGTTTTGTCAGCATCAATGCTTAGGGCTACGTTTTTACGGCATATGAAGCTGAATTGAGGCGCATTGTTCTTGAAACCAGCAACTCTTAGGACATCACCCACTCTGTACCTGTAAAGTCCTGCAAAGAAAATCAACAAAACAACACAAGATTCAATATAGATTCAATATTTTGTAACCAAATCAGTCAAAGATGGTTTATTTTCTTACCGGCATAGGTGGTGACGACAAGCTCATACTCCTGACCAAGCTTGACATCAGCAAGATCAACAAGCTCTTGCTGTTCTTTCTCAGTGAGTGCTTTGGGAAGACTGATTGAGCTAGTGACTCCACTGTTCCTATGAACAGGCAAGAACTCAAAATACGCCATGGTTGGTATGAGAGTGTAAGAGACTTCACTTGGTTTGCAAAGCGGCCTGAGATTCACACCAAAGTAACACTCGGAAGAAGCATACATTGTGCAGACAAGAGGCAAACCATTGCTGTAATAATCCAGAGTTGGAATATACTGTGACATTGTTCCGGTCACAATCACATCCACATACTTGGTGTTTGGCCAAAGTCTAGTGATGATTCCTTGCCAGGAACTCTTCCTGCATTCCGATTCGACGAAATCCGCCAGCTTCGGATCCGGTTTAAGAATCTCCCCGACCGCCTCACGAACGGAAGGATCCGTAATCTCGGAATTGAGGGTACCGGAACGAATGTCACGGGCTAGCTCAGGCCAATGTTTCTCAAGAAACTTGATGGCTCTGATGAAACCAGAGGCAAAAACAGCACCAACACGAAGAACCTCTTTGTGTTGGCATAAACCACAAAGCATTTGAGAGTACATGCTCTGGTAAGAGTCAGGGCAAAGGATGGTTTGGTTGGGGCTTGTGTAGTTGGTGTAAGGATCATATGGTCTCTTTTTGAAGTGAGAGGATTTGTAGTAACTGGTTAGAACAGGACGAGCAGGGAGACCACCTGGAGTTTTGGATTCTGATTTGATGAAGAGAAAGTACATGCCTTTGCCTTTGTCAAGACCAGGAACAAACTGGTCCATTACAGGCATCAAGAGACTGTAGAGAAGTGATCTTCTGTCTAGTTCCTCTTCGATTGTTGGCATCAGTTTCCTCTCTCCACCAGATGTCCCTGAGCTGTTTACACAATTTCAGACAAACACACAAAACCCAACTGGTGAGAAAATTTCTCTTAAAAAGTTATGATGAAATTGAGTACATGTCTATCCAATGATTTCGAATAAAAGTGTATAGACCCATAAGAAAAAAGTTTTTTTGCTTTTTTTGATAAAGGTTTTAACAGTGAACGGATGAGAAAGTGAAAACCTTTTTGAGTACCCATTAAAACCCAAGACTGGTCCAATCAAGATTTCGAATAATCGAATCTTAAATCTTAGCCTAAGTAATGAAACAGAGCAAAACAAAACAGAGGAGGAGCTTTTAGCCTAAGTGATGAAACAGAGTAATGAAACAGAGGAGAAGTATAAATAGTTTTAAAGTAATAAGAGAACAAGGGAACAAAGAAATGCAGAGAGAGAGAGAAAGAGAAGAATATGGTAAAACCTTGTGAGGAACTCAGAGATGGGGCTAGAACAGAGGATTTGAGATTTATCGCCATTAGCGATTCTGTTGATCTCAGGCTGAATATCCTCGTAAGTTACGACAGGCATGACGTGTTTGAAAGTCTCACGGTCGGTTCGTCCTTCGAGCCCGTGTCGTTTGAGGTACTCCACGTCAGCATTACGTGAGAGGATCTCCTCAAGAACACGTCTCTGGACATCATCAGCGTTCGAGGTCACTTCTTCGATGAATTGGAGTTTACTCTTGTTCTTCTCCACGAGGCTCTGATCTGAACCCGCCAAAGCTGCGATCTTTGGTGCTTCAGGCATCGTTTTAGGATTTGTGTTTAGAAATCGAAATGAGAGAGAGAGAGCTTAAAGAAGAGTGAAAATGGTGAAAAAGCTTTGATCTTGTTTTTAAAGCTTTAAAGGTGTGAGGAAGAATGGAAGAGAAAGGGTTGATATATATAGAGCGAAGGAGGAACAAGACGAAGAAGATATTGAAGGGTATAATGGTAATTTAACAATATGTTATATCCAGGATTTAAGTGAAAGCCTGAAAGGCTTACTATTCGTGTTTAATTTACTTTATTTCGTTTTCTTTTGGTCGTTTATCTTTCTTTTTTTTTTTTTCGTTTCTATATTACAAAAAGTGGTATATATATATATTTTTCTTTTCCATAATGGTCAATACTCAATAGTAATACCGGTACTGGCTTGAATAAAAACTTAATTAGTAGCATATTTTATAGACATTCAAACTATATAGTGCTCTCTAATTCGCTCACTTTTCTTTTGAGTAGTTGATAAAATATAAAATAATTTAGATGGCCCATATTTTTTTCCCCATCATTTAACCGATACTAATTAACTGAATTGAAATGTTGAAGATCCATTGAACCAAAAAAAAAAAAAAATGTTGAAGATATTGAACTCAGGTTGCCTTTAGTTTTAGAACGAATTAGATTTGGTTTGGTTTTCGGTATGTTTTTTTTTTTTTTTAAATTTAGGCTGGCTTCAGTTTAGTTAAAAATAAAAAAAACTTAAAAATATCAATACAACGTACGTATGTATAACTAAAAATTAAAAATATCAACATTTTGGTTTATACAATGTAATATGGTTTAAATATATTAAAATTGCTGTCAATTTTTGTTTGAATTTGAAAATAATAACACTCTGAATATTATTAATTTTTATGAATTGGTTCGGTTCAAAAATTTCAGTTGCAGCATATTATTAAGAATAAATAGCACAGCAATATACACATGATACGAATTATAATACTGTTTCAATATATATATATATATATATCATAATGTGGCCGGAGCGATCAAGACAACCTTAACGAGCTTAAGAGAGAATAGAAAAGGGTATAAAAAATGAGGGCACAGATTTTATAACGGGATTTACCCGGTTGACCAGGACCATGAGAAAACCGGCAAAATCCGGTTAATCCGCAGTAGTTTGTAACGGAGCTGTCCCACAAAATACCGGCACCTAACTCCACGAACCCTTTTCTATTACCCTAAGTTATCACCATCTTCCGTTTCCCGGTAAACTCATAAATAAATAACGGCGTTCATTTCTGGTCAATGTTATCGGGGCGATAAGGAAGTGGAAGTATTTACGAAGAGTTGTGTGGGGACCAGACAGCTGGAGTCCATAGTTTATGTTTGACACGTGTACGTGGTGTTCTACTACTAGTTTGGTGCCTTCACGTTGTTTATTTTCATGCGATTTTTTTGGCTCGATTTGTTATAATTTTCATCATCCATGAAAATCAAATGAGTATATAATCAACATTTTTGTTGGGTGTGTGAACACATTATGTTTTTAATTCAAGAAACACAATAAACATGAAATCAAATTTAGTTATACTATTAAGAATGACATGTTGATCGATCAGTTTGTATAATTGAAAAAAAGAAAACATATATATTTGAAATACTGGCAAAACTTAGATTGTAAAACTCAATTTTTTTGTTTTTCCTGAATTATCAAAATACGGGATAGTACTAATATTTGACCCCAAAGTCTATATTAACTAGAACTAGATACGAGAACAGGATGGTAATATTTAGCAAAGATATTATTCCCCTCAAAGTGTTCTACTTTTCAATTTTTATTCCTGCTTATCTAACTTAAATTCTCACTGTTTGTTTTGGAATGTTCCATTACACAGTGCAAGGAAATTCTGGAAGAAGACACTACAAATATTAAATTACGATATATACAATAAAGATAAGTTGATGGGTTTTGTTTTAAATGTTAAGAAAATTGTAAAATAATTACTAAAAATTTTTATGAAAAAATAAAGGATCCATGAAATATCATTCAAATTTGTCATAAATTTAAAACATATATGTTTATGAACTTTGTGATCACGAGTGAAAACGAATTAATAATGTAAATACACATATATGTGTTTAATACGAACACTTATAAGGTACTTGTCCTATCAAAAAGGTGTATATATTCTTTCGTTGACAAGTTAGTCAAAATTTTATTCGTCAAGCAACAATGTTTAATCGAGGAATATCTTCCAAAACTCAACATCAATGAAAGCCATTGATAATATCTCTTGTAGCGTATTATCGACACACGTTTAGTCATGTACGTAGAAAACTTGAACCAATAAAAGACATATAGAAATTTAAAATCAAATTTATATGTTTGGTTTCAAAAACATATGAGGCTAATTTGAGTACCATAATATGATCATAAATCAGCACATAACTAGTTATAACTTATAACTAGAAAGAGACTAATACACATTTTAGGTTTAAAACCGGTACCTAACAAATGCGTAGACGTTCATGTATACCGTAACAATCTTTAATTCGTGTTTGTATATAGAAGTCAAATATTTAGGTAAATTGTTTGACTTACCAAAAGGAGTGAAATGTCCCCCCTCCAAGGTAGTCAAACTTCACATACTTATATATTCTTGCGGGTTCATTTTTCAATTCTATTTCAAAAGTATTCTAAGAATTTAAGATGTAAATTCGTAATGGAAAAAAAACTCGTCAGTAAAATCACAAAATGAGATCAGCAATCCGGCCTGTATTTATCTATTCTTTTGCCGAGTTTTGGCTCGCAATTTCCGTTATTCCCGGGGATGATCCATAAATTCACTAGACAATTCCAAGAAAAATAACTAGAACATTTGAGTAATGACAACAAAAATTAATACTATGGAGAAGAGGTTTTATCGTTTTAAGAAGAAATTTGTTTTAGACACGGAAGATGCGGTATTGCCACGTGGGATCTCCCCACGGATAAGGCCGAAAATCAGGTGGAAGTGGGTGCACCGAGATGGAAGGTAGGACCGCACTCCTTCAGGCCATGCAAGTCTCATGTAGTTATATATATCTAGCTAGTAGTGCGAGGGCGTTTCTGGAATTTCAAGACATGTTTATAATCCGTACTTAAAGTGATTTCTCACTATATACGTTTCACCGCGACACCAAGATTTTTTGTTGTGCTATATTATATGGAAAGGCTTTGGGAGGCACCGACCGATCATTGCAAATCTTTGACCTTTGACTTTGCCGAAAGATGTCAATTTGGTTTTTTGTATTCTCAATTTGCAGAAAGATATTTTGAGTTTTGGAAATACATACGTTTGAGATGAGTATACGTTTGAGATGAACCAAATGACCCAGTGATAGTGAAGGGTCAGATCGCCCGAACCAAGTGATGATATATTTCTTATCATTTGCTTGTAAAATTGTTTGTGGAGGGATGAAAAACATTATTGTAAAAGTGTAATGTTTATATATTAAAAGTGTTGTCCATGCATGTAATCTTCGACCTAAAACCTAATCATATACTACGCACGTGATATTGCAAAAGCCAGCAAAATCTACTATACGTACGTACTATATTCTATAGTAGACTATACAATATCTACAAGTGTTTGTATTGTATCTGCTTATACCTACCTACGTACATGCAAATAAACTCAAAGAAAGGCAAGAAGAACAGATAACTAAAGCTGATCAATTATATTATTTAATTACTAGAATTTCGAATAACTTATAATGATGGTGTCACAACGTGCATGTGGATGGTTGAAAGTTTTTTTTTTTGTTTAATGGATGGTTGAAAGTTGAAAGATGGCTTTATGGTTTACTTCCAGGGAACAGCACATAGGATATCAACATTAGTTAATTAATTACTGTTAGTTATTGCTTAATTAATATCAAATTAGTTCATGGAAACCAACGACGTGGTCCCTAATTGTTTCTTGTTTCCCGATCCTGTGAGCTATAGTCAAATTAAACTCAAAATCCTACTTGTTACTTGTGTACACACTATTTTTTGTTTTAAATCTTGTTCGCTGTAGCTTGTAGGATCAGTGAAAAGGGGAAATGTTTTTTTGGGTAAATATTTTGTTCACAGGTCAATTCTTGGACAAATTACCGAACCATCCAAAACTGAATACAATGACCATTTTTTTGTTGTTGTAGAAAATTAAAATTAATTGGATAATTTCAAATTTATTGTCGGCCAAAACCTTTGCCAACTCATCCAAATAATGTTGTGTGTAGTGTGTGTGCACACTATTGTATTATACTGTGTAGTAGAAGCTACAATGCTCAAGGCTGCTGTTCGAGAAGAAAAACAGTAGCAATGATAAAAATAAAAATATTACATCTATATAACTTAGAAACATAAAATCTTAACCTTGATATATTCTTTGCGATTTTTTTTTGTTTCTACAAAAAAATAACACATTTCTTCATTGTTTAATCAAAATTGTTATTTACATACATGCACGAAACACAGTACTTACAAAATACAACCAAAAGAATTGTACATCGGCCATGAAGTGCAAAGAAGTCAACTTTCATATTATTCATTTGATTCTCAAAAATCAGCTTCACCTCAGATAATTGAATCTTTGACATCCGCAATTTTCAGACAATTTCGATACAAAGACCGGACATTGGTCCGGCCGCAAAACCATTTAAACTAGCTCTGTTGATGAAGAGCACGCATCAGCGAATATGCCTTATCAGATATTTCATTGTCCATATTAAGTCAAGTAATTCGAGGTAACATGCTAAAATGCTTCTATCTTACCTACTCTACTTGTCACACTGTCGATTGATCAACAGCCATTCATTTGATAGGTAATAATTATCTCAAGAAATTTATCACAGTTCTCTAACAAATTTGCCTTGAACCAAACTTCATATTCGTTTGCGTATATTGAACCGATCAATCAATCTTGTTAATTAACAAAAAAAAAAAATTAATCATTTTATCTTTCAAAACGGAAACATTCGAAATAAATCCTCATTACCAATACCACTCCATACGGATAAATACAAATACAACTCTACATCAAGTTTTTGGAAACCACGCATAAGCTCTAAATATATGATGTAGTGTCTAACGTGAAGGCAGGACCGTGTCTGATGAAGAGGTTAAAGTTCTTTAGTTTATTAAGTAAGGAAAGTGATTAAGATTATAAAATAAGGATTAAAGTGGAGACGACTGAAAATTGATTGGGTAGGAAAAGATTCAAAAAACCACATGAGAAAGTAGCTTCTCTTTGACAGTCCAAAAGGGCTTGGGAGATTGTGTTTTAAATCTCTATTTCTCATCTTTCTTTGCAGATGGAATCTATATATAGTGACATAAATCATGGAGTTCCTTCTTTTCTCTCGATATATATAAGTACGAGTAATCCATTTTTTAAAAGGAGTGTAATAAAAATTTGGAAAATATGCCATAAAACGGTAATTTTGTAAAATTTAATCATAAATATATCACTAGTTCTACCTTGCAAAAATTATTAAATTGGAATTTGCCTATTACTCGGCTTATTTACGGAACTGTTTTTGGTTTTATATTTTTTTTATAGGATTTTTGGTTATATATATTTTTCTCAAAAGATAACATCCATCTTATTGTTATCTCATCTGTTTCATCTGATTTATTTAGTCGTATAGTTTACTCGGCATAACTGTTATTTAGGCCATAAAATATTTGGCAGGCAAAACTTAATTAGATTTTGTTACTTTTTTCCATTTAACCATTTAGACTTTTGAATTTTTAATGTACGATCGTATTTTTTTTTCTCTAGCTAAATCACAAAATTAATGTTTAAATTAGAAACCTCAAAGGGTGGTGGATCGTAATTGGAAAAAGGAGGGTTCAATGAATATGTTTTTGACTATTGTACGACGAGATCGTACGGTCCTAGCACAAAGACAGTGGTACATAAAAACGAGTAAGTAATGACAAATTCCACATACAACTTTGAAATAGTAAATGCATAACATCAAATTGTCTTTTGAAATTTGGTAACGAAGGGAAGGACAATTTTAAAGAACGGAAAGGCAAAAACAAAATCACGAGCAAATAAATAAAGGTTTGATTTGATTTTTCAAACTTTCTCTAAAAGCATGATTCCAATGCGATGCGTCACTTCGTCTTGCATTATCATCACAACCATGCGATTTTTTACTGATAATAATTGAGAAAATTATGCCATAATTTTACAGAGTTTTATCATTCACACAATTGTACCGCGATATTTACTCATCTGAACCTTTATCATCATTGCATGTACCAATTATTTATTCAAATTTATATACATTTTTTTGTTCTAAAGTTACTCCATATAACATTTACCATCCAATATTTTGATGATAATCGATTGTACCTACCACATTTACCATATTGACCACACTTGTACCTACCACACCACTTCTAGCATCGTTACCATCGAAAGCTTACTGTCTACATCTTAGTTCTATCTCTTGTCGTTACAATTATTGATCTTTGTAGTCGATCGGTCGTGCGAACATCAAAATTATATAGAAGTACTGTTGGGTTTTATCCTTATCCTTGACTTTTTTGACATGTAACTATTAAAAGAAGAAACCCACTAAAACTAGGGCAAATAAAAAAACTCTTGCGATTGCACGAAGCTTTGACAAATTGAGGTTTTCCTTTAATTGTCCTCTCTTTACTCCTTTTTGTAGGACAATAAGATTTGCTCTGAGGTACATTTCATGCATTTTCAAATAGTGTTATTGGGTTTTGTGTCTTCATCAATCAAAATGTTTCATCGACGATATCTATCCGTTTGGGTGAGTAAAATAGTTCATGAAGAGATAAAATGTTGGGACAAAAAAAAATCAGCTTTATTCCAGCTTTCACTACATGCTTTTTTTCATACACATATATAACCAATATAAGATTTTTTTCCATTCATTTATTACCATTAAATTGTAACCACACAAGCTTTAGCTTACCAGTTTTCTTAGGGAATTTGTCTCTCAAGTGTTTCTATTTACATCTGCATATTGAGAATGTATGTTACTAGTAATCTGAGTTTAACAGTCGATTAATTGAGCTTAATTCTATATAGCTTCTAGATGCTTTTTTATATAATAGTATATTTAATTCTGGTTTTATCCCATGATTATAAAAAAAATTGCGTAGTGAACTAATATTGAATCCAATTAGTCTTTCGCAACACAATGAAATGATATAAATTATATAAATATCATTCTATCAAATATACTAGATTTTAATGGTGAAATGTTGGTGAAATAATTCGTGGAATGGTGTTAATTTCCATTCATAAACAGTCTTATAGACGAAAGTATGTGTAAAATGGTGTTATAGATGAATAAATTTTTGTTTCATCATTCATGTTGAATTGTCGTATGTATAAATATCATGTTAGAAATATCATTCTAGAAATAGTGATACGTCTCTTAAAACCAAAAAAAGAAAAAAATATAATAATGATAAGTACGTCATTTGGTGAATAACTGGTTAGGTTTTATCAAAACATGCTATCATATATTTTGGAAAATTTTCTTAAAAATAAAATAATATATATATATATTGGAAAATAGCATAACTTGTCTCTAATTGTATCTATTTAACAACGTTTAGGCAGATTCAAAGCAAATTGTATTCAATTACGCGCCGATAGTTAGACGATTAGGTTCGGACAAAGCTAGTTATCACTTACCACCAAAGAAACTAACTGAGTCCCAAGGAGTTCCTTTAACCTTTCATGATGGGTTTGCTCGCTTACGGTTCATAGTCAACACAATGGTGTATGTAAGTTAGAGATCATTTTTTTACTCGCTAATTAATTCCTTTCGGTTGTTTCATCTGAGTTTAATTTTTAATGGCTTCAAGTGATAATATATATTCAAACTCGTTAGTTTCTAATTATGGGGAAAGATTCCATTTACGGTATTATAGCAAAGACCGAATGATTTTAGAACACTTTAGGATATAACAAAGTCGATAACACAACGAACACTAAATGAAGAAAAATGGATGGTATGGACACAAATCACATGCTACTACAATTTTTTAAAAATGAGTGTGTCGGAGGTTTTGCCTTTGTAATGTTTCATTTGAATCAACTATTAGAATATTTTATATAATGCTTAATAGTTTTTATATAGTATTATATATTATCACACTGACTCCTATCATGGATTGTTGTAGACTTAGGCTTAGGTTTGGAATTAGTGGCACGATGAAAAGCACGGGTGATTAGCAATTTCGGAAAGGATAAACATTCATATGTATCCAAAAAGGTTTGACAAGATGGGTCGAACAAAATATAGCACACTTAAAACTCTAAAGATAGATCTCACGATTTGGTTAAGTTTATTTAGGCATAAATCAACCTTCTATTCTCCATCCACCAAAGTAAAAGAAATGCAATGGAAAGTTGTGACGGGTGGACGTGTTAATTGCGGTTGTTTCCAGGTAGTTGTAGCTAGTCTCGGCAATCGCAATGATCCTTGTTGTAATCTAAATGAAAAATTTGATTACTTTCTATCTCCATATCTTGTATTTTAAATTTTATAATGTGCGTAACCTTTTTCCTAGAAACGAGTTTTAATTTTGTTGTCAAAACAAAATTTAAAAAGCAATTTAGGCGTAAAATGGTTTTGTTTTTCGGGCATCAAACGATATCTTACTATATCAATTTTGTAATTTTTTAGTGAAACTGTTAAGAAAATTTCTGATAGTTTAGGCGTCAATTAGTTGTATCGAGTGATATGTAAGAAGTTAATTTTACTCAAAGGAAACATCAATTTATTGAAAAAATAAACAGCAAACTTTAATTAATAACATAGAAGACAAATTGAAAGTTGACAGGTGTAAATACTTTAGTTTAAAATGGAGACGACCAATCTTACCAATTTAACATGGAGTATGATGATAAGATTTTATATGGCAAAAAGTTATATTCTTATATTTAAGCAAAAGAAAAATAATAGCTTAGTTCATTGTTAGATTTACATACAAGTATATATGCAAAAAAAATTCTGTTACCAACTTCTATATTTTGATAATACCTTACAGATGAAATCTGAAGTAACGCACAAATAACACATGTTAATCTATTCTTTATCAGCTAGTTTACATTAAAGTTACTAAATTTAACATGTTATCAAAATTTAAACACACGTCTAATCCAAATAAAAATTGATCCAAACTGATCATATTGTTTCGATTGAACCAAAGTTTTTTTTTATCATATATATTATAGGATTCATTAAAAAAATGGCTAGAAAAAGTTATCATTTTCACGTGATGGATCAAAATGTGATAAGCAACCGACGAGGAACGATTTAGATCAATAAAATGAAATTTAGAATAATATATAATTAATATGAACCTATTCACTCATTTTTAGCTGAAAAATCATGTAGTTAACACATTTCATATAGAATAAGTTATAGTCTGTTACTTTTGGTCAATACGAACTAGAGAGGAAAAAACTTATAGTGGTATAGTAATTAAAATGTCAAAATTTTAAAGTTGTTATACGGTTTAAGACTCGAAGTCTCGAAAAGTGGAGTTATTGTAATGATGTGAAAAAAAATAAAAGCCTTTCTTTTCTTTTAGGCAGGGTGATGCTTGTTTTTTTCTTTTCTTAGAGAACTTAGAAGGTAGGGTCATGGTTAAGGAAATGACTAAGAATCTATTCAGGGAAACAATTAACAAAGCAAGTTGGTAGTTAATTAGTCTCCCTAATAAACAAATAAATACAAGGTGCATCAAAATGTCTTGAGACCCATGAAGCTGAAATGTTAAATATCCAATGAGAAGAGATTAAATTAATTAAGTCTTAAAGAACTTTTAAGCCCATCGGTTCATGTCTCCAATAACCCTAACTGGTGGGTCCATTTACCTATCGAACACTCGCTTGACACAAGTACTCTTTATATCATTTTCCTTGAAAAAAATATTCACGCCAATGTTACATGAAAATACTAATTTCATGTCATTCACTTCAATTTACATGCGTTTGTTTCACTCTATTTCACTTATCCATTATAATAGTTAGTTATATTTATACACTAAGGTTGATTGGTTAGAGCCGTAGTTCTATTTTTATTTGTGATTGTGAATTGTTTTTTTTTTCTTTTAACTTGGTACTCATTGAATGGTGAGATATTTTATATTTTTTTATTTAACTTATATATATATATATATATATATATATATGTATTCCACTACTCTGAAAGAATTGATAGTTTTGCTCATTTAAAAAGAAAAAGTAATAACGCCAATCTTTCTAGAGTATGATAATCTCTAGAAAAAATTGCTAAGTAATTGAAAGCCTGACTTACAATACACAAAATGAGAATAAATAAAGGAAACACAATTATGGATGTGACATTAGTGTAGGTTGTTAGTGAATAATGTAAATTGTCATCTCAGCCAATTATCCGTGAAAGAAAGATGTTCGGTGCGTCTAGAAAGTTGGACTGCTACCATTGATCAATTCCGTAGTTCAACTGATTACGTAGTATTCTATGACTTGGGTACCAACTCCGACCACACCAAAAAAAAGAAAAAAAAAAGGTTGAAGAAAAAATGATAATCTTTATTAGTCACTTTTCAATGTGAAAGATATGTTAATTTTTCACCGCTGCGCATTTCATTGTGATAAAAATTTGTGGGAGTTACAGTATTAATGACAAAATTAGGCTCCACAATCCGATGTAAACCTTTAAACCATCTTGGTATTACATGAGTTTGACAGAGTTAGTCCTAGCAATAATAATGCTGGTTCTTGTCGCATCATTGAAAAAACTTTAGACGTGTAGGGTCAGTATGGAAAATAATTTTGATGGTGATGTTTTGGATGATGCAATGAAGTTTTGTAGCTTTGAAATGGTTAGTGCCCTTTCTATTTTGCTTTTGGTTGACAATAATTTTTAGAGAAAAATATAGATTGTTATACTACAAGAAAGATGAAAAACAAAGTAAAAAAATAAAAAGAAAAAAGGAGAAGATCTTTTGTTGGAGACCAAAGAAGGTGGGGAACAAACTCAAGACATAAGTGGAAAACATAGAGTTGTATAGATGTAGGAATTATAGCTAGGCATATAGGGTGCATTAATATGTTTGCACAAAACTATATACAAAATATTAAAATGGGAGGTTAGGAATATAGTAAGGATAGTAGACGCATACACTCGACCCTTATCTGGAAAATTCCAATAGAATTATCTAAAAGATTACAAAAAATGGGAAATATACTAAAGAAACTATGAGAAAAGGGGGTTTGACTATGAAAATTGAAAAGTAGAGAGCGAAAACTACATATCCGGCAAACAAATCGGATCAAATCACATTTGACTATTATTTAGTACATCAATGTTGGACTAGGCATAGTTTTAGCTGGTTTTTAAAGTTAATTATATATGCGCATACGTCATGCACAAGTCGGTTTCTTTTGGAAAATTTGAATGTTTATTCTTTGACAATGAGATTAATTTTGTTTCCAAGGCTATTTGAAAAGACTTCATAAGTGTTAAAGATGATTATGTTTTTGAAGATTTAAACCACTTGAAAAGGGTTTTGTATTCATGAAAATTGTAAAGGGGTCGTTAAGAACCGATCCACATCAAGTTTTGATTTTTTGAGGTCCAAACAAAACAGTCAATTTTCGGCTTTGATCATAACTGTTTTTGGTATCTCAAAAATCGGCCGGACTTGTTAAAGCCATTCCATATCGAAATGTAACTTCAATACTACTATATCTTGGATCATGCCATTGTAAGGTTCGCATCATGCATATATACATGTTAATATGAGAGCTTTTGTAAAGGTAGAAATGAGGTCCAAAAAGACAAAAACGTTTGACCAAAAAAAGACAAAAACGAAAAATCGTATAATAAAATTTTTGAAATGTGACTTTCAAGACTTCTGAACATTCCGTGTAAATCAATTGAGTTGTATAACATCATAACTTGGTCATCTATAAATCTATATGGGAGAATAATATTTTCCAACATATATACGATATGTGCATTTGCATAATTAGTAGACACCTTACAAATTGAAAGATGAGGTAATTATTAGATTCATTCAATATAACTTATAAATTTTGTAGACAAACTTTACTAATGGAGAAACTTTAAGCTTTAAAGGGTTTGTGTTTGTGGACCAAGTAATGTCTTAGGGATGAACTGTTTAGCTGTCTACTTAGTGCGATCGAGAAGACAAAGAGGAAGACGAAGAAGAAGAAAATGGAGATGAATGATGATAAGATGGAGAAATTCGTTTTTTTAAAAATCAAAATGAATATGTTTTCTAAATTGGGTTTTCCTAAAGATAATTGTTTCCTCTTTTTGTTGACTTGTGTGTGTGTTTCGGTCATAGATGCATGATCCCTTTGTTTGGTTTATGTGTGAGTGGGTGTGAGAGATAAGGAGACTTTTCTTTTTGTTGTATCCCCCACTATCTTAAATTGCTCCCCGTGAAAATGTGTTGTGTTTCACCGTTCCATTATCCTTTTGTTTGCATGTTTTATAATTTTTATGATTTTATACTCTAAACCAAAATTATCATATTCTTTTTTAACTCAACATCAATATTTTAAATGTTTGTAGTTTACAACCAAAAACAAATTCTGTGATTTTTACTAGTACTGCAATGTTATTATTTAGTTGAGACTATTTTTAATTTTTGTGGTATTTATATATATTAATTTTTTTAATGCCCATTGTTCTTGGAACTTTTTTTACTATACAATTTGTGATTATACACCTATACTTGCTTTTATATTTTTCATAATTTTTTTTTTGTCATATAGTCTCTACGCTGGTACCCGCATATACGTATAAATGTTAAACGTACCGTCCAACTTACATATAATTTAGGTTCAAAAAAAAAAAAAAAAACCTTCCATATAATGTATTTGAAAACATTGCAAAATACATAGTTCTCTAATGAACTCCGCAAGTACCAAAAATGTGCATGTTTAGAAGTGTAGATGTATTACTTTATATCGCATATATAGTTATGATTATATCTGTGTACTTGTGTAAGAGGTAAGAACCACAATAATAGGTTTTTTTTGGATTTGTGGATTGTGCCACTCATTTACTTGCAAGCCAATATTTGTGTTAAAGCCCTTTACAAATAAGTGACGGTGGTAAATCAAAGTTGAGCTGACACACTTGTTAGTGGCCACATTGTTTCATACTTTTTGTTCCGAGAAAAAACATATCCGTTTTTCTCCAAAAAGAAAAAAACATATCCAACACATCTTCAACTATCTTTTTACGACAAAACAATATGAAAAAAGCTATTGCATAAAACATGTTTTGGTTATTCAAAGGGGACTTGTGGCGACTCGTAACATAGTAAACTGATACAACAGCTAAATACTAGGATAAGAATATTTTACCATTAAATTATTTAATTAGCTACAGAAAAACAGCAATCCCGACATTCTCATACTCAAGATTCAAGGCCGGTTATGTAGTACGAGTACCTCTATCCATTTATCTCCGTCTATTATACTATTAATTACTATACAAAGTAAAACAAATCAAAAGAAACTCCGCAAAACTTAATTTCAGCTTTCAGGTATATATATATTTTAGGGCAACATTTTTGTGTGTTTGCTTTGTTAAGTAATTCATCCACGAACGTCTCTGTGTAATCCCAATAGAGAGAGTTATCTATCCGATAAAAGCAAAAACAAAAACAAAAAAGTCAAAAGAAATTTCATAGTTATATCTGACAACATATTTGTGTGTCAGTCTCACGCTCACATTCACATATAAAGAAGACAAATAAACTCTGACACTACAAAATCCCATTCAAGTTAAACCCTTAAAATCTACATTTGAACGCAAATTCTGCCCTCGTCTATACATTTATAATACTCGACCACACACATATATATAGAGTAAAAACAACCAATGTACATTTTCCTGCAGTAATGATGTAAAATTGAATTTGTGGCAAAAAAAGTTACAAGATGTCCCTTTTATTGTCTTTTTCTTTCTGGTTTCTTGGAATCATACAATAATCGTAGACGAAATCAACAGGGATTTTTGTTATCATTATTGCTCCATTCTAACATCTCCTAGCTTCTAAAATTGTTATGATGAGACTGGGATTTGATGGGTACTAACCATAGCGGGATCACTCAAAAACAGAGACTTGTCCGTTCCAGCTACAAGACGCGACCACGTTAGGCAAAACGGGGTGGTATGCGACATCAACGCAGGGATGTTCATAAGCCTTGAGCTTCTTAATGAGCTCAGTGGATTTGTAGCTGTACATGTATATGGAACCATCAGATGAGCCAGAGACTAAGGTTTCTCCGTCCGTGCTGAAGTTGCATTTGATTGGGAAACCTGAGACCCAGTGACCTTCGTATCTCTTGTATTTGTTTAGCTTGAAAGGCGGGTTTGTTGAGAAGATTGCTGTGTAGTTCCCGTTTGATTGCGCGACAAAGACTGGGTCTTGCGGGTGACGTTTGATGCAGGGGCATGTGTATGCTTCAGTGTAGACCTGAGAGCGACCGGGAAAACAACAATAACAAAAAAAAACATTTATGTTAATATGTATGTTCTCAGTGATCGAGTCTTATATCTAACAATGAAGTCCAATCTACTGTCTAGTCATATTTGTAATGGACGTAGCTGCAGACTTAGTGTGAGAGCTATGAGTTGTTCCGGAGTGAAAGAAAGAAAAAGAACAATGTGATGGCAGTTACAGAAATACTCAAGAGAAACCTTCTGCAAGTTAACTATCCTGAAATTTATCAAATTTGAAGAGTTCAGTAAGTCTAAAATGGATTTTTCGAAAAAATTCGCTGAGACAATTCCGCCTCAGACTAGCTTGTTCAGGAAGTTAGTGATGATGAGAACACAATAAGCCCAGGGGAAAAATTATGCTTCTCTATGAAGCAGCTAGTAGAAACGTTTAAAGAACTATCTCCAAAACATTGAAAAGCTAAATTAGAAAGCACAGACTTCCAACGCACAATCACATGATTATAACCACAAATGCAACTCATTTCTGACTCCATATCTAAGCTTTGACTCCCTGAGCATCTAAATTCTATCTTTTCAATACTGACTTAGAAGAAGAAGAAGATGAGCATGGATATAGTTGGAGGAGGTGCTAGGAAGTGAAGCATGCTCAACTGACCTGGTTAGAAAGAGGAATCTCTCTCGAAATATCCCAAACTATAACAGCATTCTCGCTAATATTTCTGCCGGACACATCACTAGAAGAGATGAACCGCTTCCCACCCGAGATAAACTCGACATCAAGAATTGGACCAAGATCTCGGATGTATTCATGCACAACTTTGCTGGTCCTAATGTCCCATAATCTAAGACTGCCCTTTGATCCTCCTGAAAGAAACACGTTGTAATTATCTGGATGGAACTTAGCAACTCCAATAACCTGATCCTCCTTGAAAGTTTGTGTTTCTACCCCTCTTTCAACATCAAATAGTCTCGACGTGCAGTCATATCCACAAGATAGCAACGATAATCCTTGCTTTGACCACTTCACATATTTAACCGGCGCATTGTGATGGAAAAAAGCACGTACTTTCTTCTTACCGCTGCTCCACACATTCCACACGTAAGCAGCACCATCCAGCCCCGCTGAAGCAAGAAGATGAACTGCAAAATAACTCTAATGAACAAATGAATGAGGCAAAGGATACTGGCAATAGATATATAACAAATGACTGATACAAAGAGTTAACCAAATACTCAACACAACGATTACATAATTCAAGCGTCGCCAAGGATAATTCGCAAACTCTACAAATCTAAAGAAAACAAATTCAAGGATTAGAAAAAGGCACAACTAAGGGCAAGAACATACCATGACTAGTTGACCAATCAATAGCAGTAACAGCCTTTGTATGGGCGGTTAGCGAAATCGACATCCTACTGGGCATTTCGGTTCGACATAAGGATCCTTTAGGTCGATGTTTAAGCGAAGATAGAACATGGCCTGGCACTTCTGAATCTGAGATACTCCCAAGAACTGAGATTAAGAAAGCTTTATACATATTAGCAGAAGATAACATCACAATTTATAGCCATATACAACAAACACAAACCTAATTACACAAGGGTGCATCACAATTACAAAGCTAAAAACACAGAGACAAAACCCGAACACTAAATCCTAAAGTAGAGAGTAACAAGAAATTGATCAATCAAGTATAAGCGCAAGTACCAGTAGGAGAGGTAGAAGGGAGTTCCTGAATCAAATCCGAACCCTGATTTTGATTCTGATTCGGAACCGTTGAAAGAGAGGCTAGAAGCGATCTCTCTCTCTTGGAAACGTACCGACCTGGAACGGGAATCGGAACCGGAACCGAGACCGAAGAGCTCGTTTGAGGATCCGAATAGGAACCATATGGAGGATTGGGTCTACGAGTTAGTTTACACTGTCGCTCCTCCGTGTTCGGATATGGACGCTTCGAAGGAATAGACGGTGGGGATGCTAATTGTTGCTCATAGGTCAGTGGTTCAGGCTCGTCGTCGGAATCATTGGCATACGAATTGCATATAAGATCCATCGGAAACTGGGAATTAAAAGACTGAGTTCACGAATTTTTTGATTGCGTTGGAGATTTTCTTCCTAGTAGTAGCACCCGCGTACCACAGGGCCGGCTCTGAGGGTGTGCAAGTGGCGCAAACGCACAAGGCCCCAATTTTATGTGCTTTTCTTTGCTATTTTGACGGCCAAAATTTTTGATAGATAGTTAGCAGATCTAAAAATTAGGGTAATTGACGAGAATTCATCTCAAAAGGACACTTTTGAGATGAATTAATCTGAAAACTCCTCTCATTAAAATGATTTTCTGTTTCAATTAAATTTAATCCAAAAAATAAGTTAGTTACCTTCTTATCCTAGCCAAAACTAAAAAATTACACTTTATACCCAAATTTTATCCGCCCAACCCGCTCGAAATCGGATCGACCCGAGAATCTCAATCAATTCTAATCAAAATCATCAAATCCCTAAACACTCTTGGCGGCAAAATCATCTCCGAAATCAAAACCGTTCTTCGTACTCCTCTATTTCTAACTCGAGCCCTCTTGAATTGATATCTTCTCTCGATTGAATATGGTGCGAACGAAAACGTATTCGAGAAGGAAGAAAAAGAAAGATGGGGAAAGCTCTGTTCCGGCGGCAGAGGATGAAGGAGGAGAAGTTGGAAGGAATGAGGCGGAGAAAGTTGGTCTTCCGGAAGTTGAAAAAACGAATGAAGAAGGAGAGGAAGTTGCAAGGGTTCATCCGTGGATTGAGAGTGAAGAAGAAAAAGAAGACAACGAGTCTCCTAAGGTATTTCTCAAGAAAAAGAAGACGTATATTTGAATAGATAGGACTATATGTATTGGTAAACTGGTATTACTAGGTTGAACTATGTGTCTTGATAAAACTGGTACAAGTAGGTAGAACTATGGCTTATATAAATTGACGGCGGTTCTTGAATTATTTGTTGCAGGATGCCAATGATGAACCAATTGCAGTAAAACCTATGAATATGTACTTCCCTACGTCGGAGTATAACAGAAGATGAAGTTATCGGCGAAGTGTCATATTGAGGAAGTTTTGACAACGTTCAAGGAGTTGGAGCATCCTCTCACCGATGATGAGTGGGATTGGTTTAAGAACCATCGACAGTTCAAACACGTTTTCCACTTGCCAAGGGAGAAAAACCACAAGGCTACGGGCATGTGGTTGCTTTTTCTTCGAACCGCTATCATCGAAAAGAAAAAGGAGGTTTGGTTCGTTGTTAATGGAGTTCCCGTCCGATACAGTATTAGGGAGCATGCATTGATATCTGGATTTGATTGTCGAAACTATCCACTTGGTGTTGAAGCACTTGGAAGTAAGATGTTTGTAAAGAAGTATTTTAAAGAAAAGGTGATTAAACGTGAAGATGTGAGAGAAAAGCTGAAGGAAATGGTACCAAGGGGACGGTCTCAGGATAGGTTGAAGATGGCTATCCTCTATTTCTTATCCAGCATTGTTGTAGCACCGATAAAGGCTGGAGAAAAAGCTACAAGTATTGATGACTTATTTCAACGTTGTGAATGATCTTACAATTTGTGAGTCGTTTCCTTGGGGGAGATATTCATTTGATCGCATGCTCGGATCGATTGTGCACACGATGAGTCATTTTGACGGGGCTGTGACAAAAGAGAATGCAGTATGGCCGATCTCGGGTTTCTGCATGCCTATTGAGGTAAGTAAAATGTAAATGAGGTATTGGATGCGTTACTTTATCTTAATTGAAGCTAACTCTAACCATATGTTTGTTGTGTAGCTTTTACCATTTGAGGCCATTCCACATTTGAGGGATTAATTCGTAGTAGATAATCCAGGCGCAGACGTCTCTTGTCCTAGGATGTGCAAGAGAAAGTTCAAGAAATGCGATATGAGAGGATTTCCTCTTTCGAGACTAAATGATGCACTTGGTGTAACTGATGTTAGTGTTTCTTAATTATTCTACTTATCATAAGAATTATTTTTGGTTGAGGGTTGTTATGTATTTAATATTTCTGCTTTGTTATGTTCACAGAACATTGCTAGTATCATAGCAGCTGTAGCCGATGAAGAAGAGTCTCTCCTTTCTGGAATCACCGAACAAGAAGATGACGATGATGCACATGATGTTGTTATTGAAAGTTGGATGGAGCATCTTCGTCAAGGTTATACTGTGAGGTTTGAAAAGATGTTCAACCAAGATGTGCAGTCCCAAGGAGAACCTGAGAATGTGGTTAACGAGGGAGTCCTCCTTGAGAATGTGGTGAACGAGGAGATTCCACATAGAAACCCGAATTGGATGGATCTCTTTAACACCTTCAAAGATGAGATGCAAGAAAAGATGAATACGCTTGTGGGGAGGTTTGATGGGTTGGAAGAAAGAATCAAACCATTAGAAGCGTTTATGAAGACAAAGGTAAGTTTAGTAATACTGGTAATACTAGTAATACTACGCAGAACAGTCAGTTAGTAATTACTTGTTTACACAAGAGTATTCGATTGTAGGTTAATGCTGAGCCACAAGCGACGAACACTGAAGGTTTGACAGAGACAAAAGCTGAGCATGCTGATCAACAAGCGACAGACCCACAAGAGAAGGGTCCGTCTCTTGGTACTGCACATGCTGAACCAGCTGAACCATCTCCTGAACCACCACCAAAACGGGTGACACGGTCACAGACAAATGTTTAGTTGTACTTTAAACTTGTATTTTTGATTGAACTTGTTAGAGAAGCGGGTGACACGGATGTGTGAACTTGTACAAGTGTACTTTAAACTTGTACTTTTGTTTGTTTTTATGTTGTCTTAAAACTTAGTAATACTGGTAATATTTAGTAATACAGGTAATACTTAGTATACTAGTGATACGGGTAATACTAGTAATGCTGGTAATACTAGGATATATTAAACAACACAACAAAAGTCATACACAACCAAACTAAAGAGAAGCCAAAGCGAAGTCTTACACAAGCACAACCTTACACATCCAAAACAAAGACAAGTCGTACACAACCAAAACATAGAGAAGTACTAGATCTCACGGTGTAGGGAAAGGCTTACTCCACGTAAACCGTATAACCCACGTAACCCACGTAACTCATGTAACCCGTGTAACCCACGTAACCCATATAACCCACGTAACCCGTGTAACCCATGTAACCCACGTAACCCACATAACCCATGTAACCCACGTAACCCACGTAACCCGCGTACCCTGCGTAACCCCCGTAACCTGCGTACCCTGCGTAACCCCCGTAACCCACGTAACCCGTGTAACCCATGTAATCCACGTAACCCGCGTACCCTGCGTAACCCTCGTAACCCGCGTACCCTACGCAACCCACGTAACCCACTAACCCGCGTACCCTGCGTAACCCCCGTAACCCACGTAACCCTGCGTAACCCCCGTAACCCACGTAACACGTGTAACCCACGTAACCCACGTAACCCGCGTACCCTGCGTAACCCCTGTAACCCGTGTAACCCACGTAACCCAAAAATCTGGGGGGGAGGGGGGGGGGGAATTTCTCATTTCAAAATATGGTGGGGGGAACCCAAAAATCTCAAAAAATTGGGGCATTTTTGAATTAAATTCTCGTGTGTGGAGAGCGACCCACGTGTGCGCCGTCAATCACGTGTGCGCGCAGTCATTTTGAAGGGGGGAATTCCACATAGTTGTAACCAAGATACTAGTTGTACCAAAGTTCCACATAGTATTACTTTTGCTATTTTTCACTTTAATCAGTATTACTTAACCCTTTAATTCGTTTTTCTAGTTTTACAAATGAATTTAGTCGATAAACATGTAGTTATGAGTGTTTTATGTATTCATATGTTTAAAAAACAACAATTTGGAAAATTTTCATCATAATAGTATAAGTGAGCTTAAAAGTATAAGAGATATATTGTGTAGTTTGATATAGTTTGGAAATCTCTCATACTCTGATATAGTTTTTAAATTTCTTATTTTATAGTTAATTCATCCTTGTATCATTTATAAGTGGACTGTGTTCAGCTAAACATTGTAACTATTGGTTTCGAAAAAAAGGAAAACCAAAATCTCACGACCAATTTCTTTGTTAGTTATACCAGCTCTACCAGTTTTACCAAGTTCTTTGTAAGTTATACCACCTCTACCAGTATTACCAATTACCACAGAAACAAAGAATACATCATAATACATCAACACATAGTTTTACAGTAAGACATAATAATCAAACATTGGAGTTCCAAATAAGAAACATTGATGTATAAAGCCATAATAATCAAACACCAAATCGAGTTCCAAATGCTAACCAGTGGAGTTGTTGTCTCGGCCGCCTTTTGTTTTTCGTCCTCGGACGCCTTTCCCCAGCTGATAGTAACCTTTTGACTTTCTTTCTTCCTTTCTTTTTTTTCCGATCTGGAGGTATGATTTGTTTGCTTTTGACATCATCTGGGACATCCCATTGAGACCTATCCGGCACTAAATAGATTGTCCTGTTATATGCTTTTGCCCACCACTCGGTCAGATAATATTCTGAACACAACTCATGTAATTGGATATCACGACCTCTGTCTTCATGCCTTAGGAATTCAATGTAAGCGGCTAGTCCGTGCACACAAGGATACCTTTCAATATCAAACACCCTGCAACTGCAACTTTTTGAGAGCAAATTCACCAAATAAGGCTTTCCATCACTATCAATGACATGGTATTCAAGCTCAAAAGTGTTTAGCTCCGTCACATTCAATTTCTCAGCAATAACCCATAAGTCGTGCATGCAATTCTCCACAAGAGGCACCAGTTTATGTTCAATCGATCCAGCCACCGCCTCATTCCGGTGTTCATTAAACCACTTCAAAAATGTTTTAATGATCGCATCAAGCATGGGTATTAAGGAGTACTTCCTTGCATCCTTAAAAATACTATTCAACGATTCCACACAGTTGCTTGTGTCTAAGTTGTATCTTTCTCCTGGAAAACAACACCTTGCCCATTTTTCTTTCTTGGTACTCTCCTCTAGATACTTGGCAGCAGATGGATATCTCGTCTTAAAAGAAAGATAAGCATAGTTGAAATCAGCCACTGCGTACTGCCTACTAACCTCCATGAATCTCCATGCGACTACATCTTTGTTCACATTAGAAGCATGACCTTTCACATTTTGAGACAAATGCCATATACAATACCCACGATGAGCCTTGGGATACACATTAGCTATGGCGCCGATGAGCCTTGCATTTCTATCACTGATAAACACCAATTCAGAAGAGTTCGGTACAATAGTTTTAAGCATCTCCATAAACCAAGTCCAACTTGCATCATTCTCACCATCGAGTACACCAAACGCTATGGGATAATGGTGACGATTAGGATCTTGAGCTGAGGCAAATATTAGAACACCACCATATCCGTTCTTCAGAAACGTTGCATCCACAATTATCACTTTCCTCATTACTTTAAACCCTTCAATGCTAACTCCCAAAGCTATGAATAGGTACATGAATTTGGAGCTTTCCTTATCCAATTTCACATGTGTTATTGTACCATCATTTACCTTCTCTAACATGTGCAAATAGCAATACAACATCTTGTAGCTTTCTTCCGGGTTACCACGCAAATCACTAACAACTTGGTTTTTCCCTCTCAAAGTTGTTGAGTATGATATTATGATACCTAATTTTGTCTTCACAAGATCCATGATAATTTTAGGAGATAAAGTTTCCATTTGTCCTGGATAATCATCATGCAAAAGAGCTGCAACTAATTCTGGTGTGTCGTGCCTCTTCATGTTGTTGTTGCTTCTACTCTGAGTAGCCCGAGAGCATGTATGCATCTTCGTGTACTTTCTAACTGAGAAAATATCAGTCTTTGCAATCCTCGTGGCTCGTAAACCCCATTTACATATTTCTTTAGTACATTTTAGCACTAAACGGCTCCGATCCGACTTTTTAATAACAAAACCATAACTGTTAAGAAATGAGGCTTTATCCACCACAGATTGCAATGCCTTCTTATTTGGAAATTCTTGAAGTAGACTCAAACCCAAACCGTCTTCCCATTGCTCTATAAACGACTGGCTAGCTTCTACAACAGGTGAAGGCTCAACATATTGATCACCCATACCTCTATCTGATCTACATATACCTTCATCACTCATACCTTCATCACTCATAACTTCATCACTTGTTACAATTCCACCCTCTTTAGTATTAGAGACATTATCATCATCATCATCATCATCCTCCTCCTTCTCTAGTTGTTTTGCTTGTTCTTTTTCTACGTAGAGAGTAATGGCATTAGCTCCGATTTCATCATCAGTTGCCTTCTCATAGTTCATACCAAATGAACTTTTCCCCGCTCTCGACAGTTGCTCGGGAAGTCCCGAAGTAGTGATGACCTCCACAAACAAAATGCATCTACGGTTCTCGTTATCAATGGACGTTAGATAAACATACAGATCCTCATCATCACAAATAGCCTGCTGTTCCTCACATCGAACCAGTAGTGGAATGTAACTAAATTGCAATTTAACCTCACTTTCATCTAACACAAGCTTCTTGTATATCCTAGCTTCTACCATTGACAAAGTTATCTCCTCCACTGATTTCTTCAACAATATACTATACATGCGACCTTGCCATTTAAAATGTATGCTGACATTGTTGCTCATTGTTTCCTACCAAAACAATACACAAAACTCACTCATTCACTACAATCAGTTATACCAGTTGTACCCAGTTTTCTCTCCTATCGCAAGAACTCAAATTGGATCGTTTCGGGTTCTAATTTACAATTCATTACGATTCAACCACTGATATCCATTTCTTACCACTCCTAATCGACCCACAAACCATTCTCAAACACCCAATGTGCGTACCAAAATAATGTGCATAATGAAATCCAATTTTGCAAATCTAAAACTAAATCAATTGAAGAACGAACCTGGATCTTGGCTTAATGCAGATCCACGGAGGCAAAGAAACGGCGGCGGTTGAGTTGAGAGAGCTCGACGGCGACGGAAAACTCCTTTTCCGACGCGATTTTGCTGCCCTGTATTTTCGATTTTTTTTTCCGGCGGAGGCAAAGAAAACGGGAATGCGACCCCGATTATTATTTTTTTTTAATTTTTTTTGCATAAACAGATAAATAAGAGTAGGGCTATTTTTGTCTTCTCACATATGTTTAATCGAAAAAAGGACATGAAGATGAGAAAAGGAGATAAGAAATTTGTATCTGAGCAAAATGTCCTTTTCAGATCACGAAAAAGATGATAAGCACGTGATAACGTCATCACGTGATTTTATAATAGAATTCGGGCCTTTCGATGGGTAAATGAGACCCATTATCATTTTTTTTAAAAGAGTCATTATTTATTGTTTTTTAAATATTTACTATAGATTTTGTCTGATTTTCATTTTTTTACCTCTTTTAAAATGTCCCACTATTAATATATTGCGCATGACCCATTTTTATGTTGAGACGGCCCTGATCTACAGCTGTTGAAAATTGGTTTGGTTTTTGGTTAGTTCGGTTCGGTTATCAGGTAATCGATCAGTTTTTTGGGTTTTTTTAAATAAACCGATTTATACAAAAACCAAAATTTAATTTTTTTCCGACCCAGACAACCTGAATAATCCGAAATTATCCAATTTTATCCAATTTTGAATAAAAATTCAAAACTTTATGTTATTTTCCGTTATAAAACAAAATACTCGAACTAACCGATATCTAAATCAAACCAAAATTTGTTTCGGTTATTTTCGGGAGAATTATTGTTATTTGAACTACCCAAACTGAATTATCCGAAGTCGCAAGACTACCAGATAAAATCGAACTCAAGTCGAAAGATTTTAATTCTTCTCCCAAACTTTTTTACCATTAGGTCACCACCGCTTAATTCACGTAATATTTTATTTTCTCTTTATATATATATATGATATTTAATAGACCATTTATATTGATTTATAATGCTATATTTTTTTTCTTTTTTAAAAAACTTATAATGCTATATCACTTTCAATTTTTATTACAGTTGAGATTATTTAATTGCACCACCTAAGTTTTTACGGTTAAAAACTATTCAAAGTATTTTTTTATATATATTTTCATTGCATAGATTAAATTTTTTGGGATTTTTGGTTTTTCAATTAAAAAACAAGTACAAATCTCAAAACGTGCCTGGATTGGTATCCAAAACGAATAAATTAATGGGTTAAAGCCCGCTAAACCAAATGAACATTCAAGTATTTTCCGGTTAAGATTCACTCTTATCGCATCAGATCAACATTTTTCTTTGTCAAATTCCTCTTATCTTTTGAAATAATATATACTGAATTTTTATAATTATTTTAAAAGGAAAGTAGAAACCAAACTAGAAAATTAGTTCATATGATTTTATAATTTTATTTATGTTTTTAGTCGAATTTTGTTAAATCTATATTTACTTAAATTGATATTTATTTACACAAATATTTTTGATTTAGCTATTCAAGATTTTTAACAAAAAAAATAGGGGCAATTGCAAAAATGCTACTTTTGGTGCATACATTTGCAAAAATGTCACTGTGTACACATTTGCAAGAATGTCACTTAGAGGTGTCCATTTGCAAAAATACCACTAATTATGGATTTTTATAAAAAAAAATCTTAAAATTATAAACCCTTCAAAATATTTCGATTCTTAAAACCTCTTAAACCCTCAAAACTAAACCCTAATACAACATATTTAACTCAAACATAAATTATATAATGAAAAAATAATTTTTAAAAATGATATTTTTGCAAAATTTTTGAAAAAAGCATTTTTGAAATGTGGTACTTGAAAAATGACATTTTTAAAAATTTCTAAAAAAATATATATTATTTTGATCATTAAAAACTAAGATTTGTAAGACTTAGTTGCTTATTTTCCTTCAATGATTTTAAAATAAGTTGAATAAAATTATATTTTCTGACTAAAATATTTTTATAAATTGATAGTTGGACCTTTTTTGGTGGTTGAACTGCATTTCCAATAGATAAAACTAAAAAGTCCAATTATTTCAACAACAAAAAAAAGATATTTAATAGTTTTTTAATTCGTTGACAATAAACAGGAAGGTTTTGAATTTTTCGAATACATAGGCCCCATTGTTATAACTGAATTTATCTTTGTGTATCATAGGGTGCGTTATGATTTCTCCAATAAAAGACCCAATAATTACAGGGACCCATCGGACTAATTTAAAAGGAAATTTGTTTCTCTATATTTATTTATATATATATATATATAATTAAGAGCAAATGCTATCACAAGTATCATGCGTAGGGATGTCAAGATGGATTAAAATTCATGAATCATCCTAATCCAATTCAATCCATCAACCCTAGTGGATCAATGGACTAAATGGTTTAGTGAATCCCATGGTTTTGGATTGAAGTGAGTTCAAATAAATGGATTAATGAATAACCCATTTTTGATCCATCAACTTTTTTTAATATACAAAATTAAATTATAATTTTATTAATAGATTTTTTAATAACAAAAAAATTGAATTAAATCCCTTTTTTTTGTTCGAGATCTTCGATATCATTTCAGACCAAAAGAAAAAAAAATCTTCGATCTCATCATCTTTGATTTGGGAGATCTTCGTCTTCTCTTTACTTTCAATCTCACCCTCTTCGTTATCTCTTCATCTCCATCGGTCTTCTTCGATTTCTCCGAGTCCGACTCAAGTAAGACGCACTACCAAAACTTTCGTTGATCAATCATTGTCTGGTCTCGCATAGTTTCGTTGATTTCAAAGCTGGTTTCGAGTTAGCTCATCGCATGGTTCTATTGATTTTTAAGGAGTTTGTTTGATGTAATGTTTGATTTTGCTTTTGTATGATTTGCTTATTAATCTGGCATATACGCTTCTGTTTGAGATTGCATATGTATTGATTAGAAAGTTGGGAGAATGGGACCCGAATCATGCAGTTGAGAATCAATAGCTTGAGCTTGAGAATCAATAACTATTTTGTGTCTCTTTTCTATATTTGGGTTTTGGGAATTCGGACATATATTGTATCTCTTTTTTTAGTATTATATCTCTCCTTTTTGCTGAGTAATGTGTTATTTTGATGAAATCACAAGATGTTAAACTTGATGGACACTGAAGAAGAATTTCCTCGTGATGTTGTCGCGCATTCATCAATAGGTACATCACAATCTTTACTTTCTGTAAAAAGAAGAAAGACAACATCGTTAATATGGAATTACTTTAGAGTATAATATAAAGAGAATGGTGAAAAAATGGCACATTGTAAGAAATGTTCGAAGGACTATTTGTTGTTGCCTAATAGTGGAACATCAAATCTGATTCGTCATCAAGAGAAATGCTCAAATGGTTTGGAAGATGAAAGAAGAGTAACAAAGATTGATCATAAAGTTGCTAGGGAGAAGTTTAGTCGGGTCATTATTAGACATGATCTTTCTTTTCGTACTATCGAATAGGAAAAGCTTAGGGATTATCTTAAGTATTTGAATCCTGATTACAAGTACTATACAAGAAATATTGTTGTTGCTTATGTGATTAAGACGTGGGAGAAGGAAAAACAGAAATTGAAGGCTGAGCTAGAAAGGAGTCCTAGTAGAATACGTCTAACGTGTGATTGTTGGACTGTTGCTATCTCTGGAGATGGATATATAGTTGTGACTGCACACTATATTGATACAAAATGGGTCTTAAATAGTAAGATCTTGTCATTTTGTGATATGCTTCCGCTGCATAATGGTGATTCTTTGGCTAGTAAAATTCATGAATGCTTGAAAGCGTGGGGAATAGAGAAAAAGATCTTCACTTTAGCTTTGGACAATGCTACATCCACTGATTGTATGCAAGACATATTGAAAGATAGGCTTATTTAGATGAAAATTTTCTATGCAAAGGGGAGTTTTTTCATGTTCGATGTTGCGCACACATCCTAAACTGCATTGTTCAAGACGGTTTAGTCGTTATTAGTGATATTTTGTCTAAAATCAGAGATACCGTGAAATATATAAAGGCTTCAACATTAAGAAGGATTGCATTTGCAGAATGTGTGGAAGGTGATGGTGAGGTGGTCATGTCTCTGGATGTTCAAAACAGATGGAATTCAACCATTTTAATGCTTGAGAAAGTTTTAAAGTATCAGCGAGCGTTAAATAGGTTTAAAATAGTTGACAAGAACTACAAGCATTGTCCGTCGAGTTTAGAATGGAAGAGGACAAAGATAATCCACGAGATTCTAATGCCTTTTTACGGTATTTCCACTTTAATGTTAGGAAAAAGCTACTCAACTTCTAACTTGTATTTTGCGCATATATGGAAGATCCAGTGTTTGTTGGAAGTGCATAGAGACTAGCACGATGATGAAGTTATTCGAACAATGATTTAGAAGATGAGATTAAAATTCGACAAGTATTGGGAAGACTACGTCGTTATTCTTGCAATGGGGGTTGTTTTGGATCCTTGATTGAAAATGAAACTTTTGAAGCGTTGTTATGATGAGCTTGATCCGTTTACGTCACAAAAAAAAGTAGATCACATTGAGAGCAAGCTTTCTGATCTTTTTGAAGAATATAGAAAAAAATTTACCTTGACTCTTATTGTGAGCTCTACAAGCCAACACTCTCATGTTCGTGAACGAGGAAGAGAGAACTTAGGCGTGCTAGATGTAAGTATTATTTCTGATCTTTAATGATTTGTCTGGTCTATTATTATAGGGCCGAAAGCTTCTGTTCAAAATAGTTTATGATTTTACTGTAACATGTTTAAGTTTCAAATGTTACAGGATTTGTTTGAGCTAGATGATGTTCTAGACATTACGGAAGAAAGAAAATCGGCATTGCAAATGTATCTAGAAGATCCAAAACTAGAGATGAAAAATCATCCTAACTTAAATGTTTTGCAATATTGGAAACAAAACGGTCATCGATATGGTGCATTAACATACATGGCCATGGATGTGCTTAGCATTCCCATTACAACTGTTGCTTCAAAATCGTCTTTTAGTATTGGTTCTCGCGTATTAAATAAATACCGAAGTCGACTTCTCCCTAGCAATGTCCAAGCTTTACTATGTGCTCGTTCATGGTTACGTCGCTGATGATGAAGGTACGTACACTAGCTAGTATCATTTATAATACATTCCTAATTGATTTGTTTTATTTAGTTTGACTTATATAATTCAGTGAGACAATTCAATTGCAGATGATAATGGCGAGATGGTTATTATTCGACCGAAACCAAACACTTTGGAAGAACATGAAACTATCTGTAATATAATGTTGATTATGTCTTTTTTGTGATCATATTTATGTCTCTTTTCTAGATTTGGATTATTGCAAGCTTGTTTTCTGTTTGAGAGTTCTGATATTTTATTTGATTATGCCAGGAAAAATCACAGGATGTTGATGGATAATGAAGAGCACTTCGAAAGAAAACAATGACTAATGGATATGATTATTGTATTTGAATGGACAGTGGTGGACAAGAGAAGAGAAGAGTCATTGTTTGGAAGAGACAGAGAAATCTTTCAAGTTTTTTAGAGAGATTCTTTGTAATGTCCGTGAACCAAAAAGTGGATTTTTGGAGGGTGTCGATCGACACAGGGTGTGTGTGTCGATCGACACGTGAGTTATTGGACTTGTGAGAAGTCGGGTTGGACGTTGTGTCGATCGACACAGGGGTTGTGTGTCGATCGACACGAGTTAAAATCAGACCGACGGTTTCGGTTTCTGATTACCGATTTGGTGGGCCGGTTTAGGGAACCATGGGGTTCAGATAAAAGGCGAAAACAGGGATGTTTGGCCGCATTACATAGAAGAATTAGAGAGAGTAAGAGGTTTGAGAGAGAGAGAGACTTTCTTCTTGAGAGGATTTGTGTGTTGGAACAAATTCTGTTCGATAGTTTGAGAGGGCAAACGGCTCGGCTATTCGAGACGGATTGGGGTGAAACTTGGTGGGTAAGTTCTCCGTTCTCTTCTCTTGATATAGGCGAAAACAGTTCGTCATTTCGTTGATTATTCATCGAGTTATGGCTGTTTGAACTCGTTGGGTCTGTGCAGATTAGTTGTCTGCGATCAGTCGGCTTCGGGGTTGATTTACGATCGAACCAGAAGGATTCTGGAGGCGATCCGCATACCGACGCGTAGCTGTGTCTGGTTAGTTTCCAGAACAGTCGTCCGTTTTGGTTTTGGACCAGTGGTTCGTCGTGTGCAAATCTTTTTGTAACCGTTGTTCCCAATTTCATTCGATTCTTCGAGGTGAGTGCGTGATCGTGGATTGTGTGGGCATAGAAATTGATGGAATGCGGTTGTTTGTTGTTTTCGTGTGTTCTGTGATTGGAATTGTGCAGGTGACTCGATGAATCGCGACGGATTCGAGCCACGAGAGGATAGGCTCGATTCTGGGTTGTCGTGTCGATCGACACCATGGTTGTGTGTCGAACGACACGGGCAGAGTCATATCGATCGACACCAGGGTTGTGTGTCGATCGACACAGGACGGAGTCATGTCGATCGACACCTAGTGGTTGTGTGGATCGACACAAGGTCCCTGTACTTGTTCGTGTTGGTTGTTCTTGTTGTTTGCTTGTGTGCTCATCCTGGTATTGTATTGATTGTTATGTCTATACTTAAATAACCCGTAGATGGGATGACCGCGTCGCTGAATATTTGTGATAATACTCACGCAACTTTTTTTGCCATGTGTTGCAGGTAAAGAGAAAATGTGATCGTGGAATCATGGCCAGGAAGGAGAGATGATCTAGGGTCTCGTATGGCTGTGTGCTGTTGTAGAATTGCTAGGTTGCTGGTGAATTCTGAGTTGTAGTTTATTGGTTATTGGTCATTGGATTGTTGAATTGAACCGGCTAGATTTAATAAGTATAGGATTATTGAATTGATTGAATTGGTTTAATTGTTTTATGTTTTCCGCATGTTGTGTTGACCTAATTGAGGATTATTATCTGTGATGATAATAATCTGAAGGGAAAAATTTTAAATTTTTGGGTCGGGTCGTTTCATTCTTCCTCTGATATTGTTCAGATTCGATTCACAAACTCTTTGGCTCTCTCAATAGTCAATAATGCCTTTTGGGACATAAGTTTACACATGTTTGCTTGGAACATAAGTTTACACATGTTTGCTTGGGACAGAAGTTTCAATTTGTACTTTTGTCAATTTCCTTAGTCTCTCTCTTGGTCTTTGGAAACAGAGTTACTATCATTAATTTGGTTGAAGATTTAAAACCATTTTATATGGTAAAAAAGTATAGGGATACAATTTTATCAAAACGTGAATTTGTAAAAAAAATTATTAAAACATGTTTTTATAATTTTACATACAAATAATTAATTAATTTGATTATTTTAAATAGGTTGGATTAAAATCAATCCCACTCATTTAAATATGATGGGTTCATAGGTTGATATAATCCAATTAAAATATATATTGGGTTGATCGATGAATCATTAACACTCAATCCAGTAGGGTTATGAATTGGGTTGAAACATCTATTTTGACACTCCTAATCATGCGTGTGAGACTGCATGAGCCACACGTTGGCCAATCTAGTAACCGAAAACCTGCTGCGTCTGCCACAGGCACACGCCAAACGAACGACCGCTACGAGCCCAAGAGACAACTCATCCCCCAGGTAACCGGTGTTTTGGGAACCACAAATATCCACGTGTAACGCTTATATTAGCTACCGTCAACTAAAAAACGGTCCCTCATTGGTTAACGTAATCATTTTCTCAATTCTGGGTCCTACTCGTACTGAACCGCGTGACTCTCACAGTGGCATATTTCGTAATTTTACACATCGGACAAATTACCGTAATACTCTTCTTCTTTTTCTGTGATTTAATTTAAATTAATTATATTTAAATAAGATGAGATTTTGTAGTTCTTATTGATATAAAAATTATGATTTTTTAGATAAGATTTTATTTTGTTGTTAAAAAATTTTCAGTTTATTTTAAAATAATAATAGTAGATAAAATCGAAGTAGCCATAAAAAAACAAATTACCCTGGGAAGAGTGAGGATTTTTAACTGCCACACAATTTAACCGTTACTTGCGTTCCTTTCATGCAAAAGCTCTATGACTGGGAGCTTGCGTGGCATTGGGTAAAGACGAAAAGGCCATCCTCGTTGAACTTGGTTTTACTTAATTAAAGGCTCTCTAACTGAAAGTTGGACAATTTGTTTTTTCTAGTCAACTTCGTATATTTCAAAATTCAGGGAAATGTAAATTGTTATTTTTTAGTTTAATTTTGTTTGTTTTCTCTATTCTACTTAACAAATTTAAATAAACAGTTTTAGTGAACGGTTATTGCAGTACTAATACTAGCCAATTTTTAATGATAATTCCAAAGCTTTTGTTTATTAGTAGTATATATACATTGCAAAATTATTTGACGGATACTAGTTTTTTTTATGGGTCAAATATGCAATAAGTACATATTTTTCTACACCCAAAACTTTACTTATTCTATTTGCACTATGTACTTAATTACTTATGTGAAGATGTATTTAATAAGAAGCTTTCATCACCAACAAATGGAAAAATTAAAATAAAATAAATAACTCATATGATGAAGCATTCTGTAATACTCCTTAAACTATCAATTTCTAGCATCTAATTCATACTCATTAGGAGTTGAATTACCCTACAATCAAAGTTAATTATAAACATCGCACGTCCCTATATATATATTCCATTCTACAATACATTATAATACACATGTTTCTTCACATTACTATCTAAACACAAATCTAGAAGGATAAAATATCAATCTTAGGAAGATGAAAAAAAACTACTTTCCATGAAGTAATAAAAAAATGATAATACTAATTCAAATACATAAATTTGTATGTGCAACATTGAGAATACACTCTTCGTTATTTTCTACAATTTTATTGATAAAACTTTAAGAACCTTCATAGGTGTCTTAGTTGTTAATACACATTTGTATATACTTAATTATCAATGCATTTCCTTATACATCATTATTTTAATTTTTCTTTCCCACAGTTTTTAATATTTTTAAGCTAATTTTAGTGTGTCCAACCACTCTTTTTGTTATTATTTCTCCACATGGAATTTTTTCAAAAAACTTCTATCAATCACTAAATAATTTCCATTTTTTCTCAACAAATTCTTAAAACTATTATCTTAATCACATTAACCATATCTATAATACATGGTCCTACTCAACTCACCAACCAAGGGTAAATACGTCAATTGACATCCCCTCTCCTCCCTCCTTTAATAAGCAACCCTCTCACTTCAACTGAATCATCGCCGTAAAAAAAAATCTCTTTAATATCTCTCTCTGTCTCTCTCTCTCTAACCTCAGTGAGAAGCTATGATGAACAAACTCACTTCTCGTATGATCCTTTTCTCCACCACTCTCTTCCTTTCATTCTCTCTCTCCTCGCCGTCGTATCCGACGATCCACGAGGTTCTCCGATCAAAAGGTCTCCCGGCGGGATTATTACCGCAAGAGGTTGATTCTTACAAACTTCACAGAGACGGTCGTCTCGAGGTCTTCCTCGTGGCACCGTGTTACGCTGAATTAGAGACCAATGTGTACTTCGATTCGGTCGTGAGAGCGAATTTGAGCTACGGGAGCCTCGTCGGAGTAGAAGGGTTTAAACAAAAAGAGCTCTTTTTGTGGCTCTCGGTGATAGATATCGTCGTCGAGAATCCTAATTCCGGCGTCATTATGTTCGATATCGGAGTTGCTACTAAACAACTCTCCGTCTCTCTCTTTGAAGACCCTCCCAAGTGTAGTCCTCAACAAGATCAAGGTACACAACAAAGACTTAAATTAATGTTTTTAGTTTCTTTTTAATTATGTTTATTTGGATATGCTTAGTTAAATCTTCATGTTGAGTGCAGATTACCACGTATTTTTCTACAAATCTATCATCATTATCTATGGTGAAAATGTATATAGAAAAAATAATTATCTTATTTTTGTCAACATAGATTTTTTTAATATATAATTTTTTTGTCATTTGTGTTTATATAACTAACTAGTTAGATTCCAAGCTTATTCATTATTGGATTTGATTTTTGGTCTAATTTAAGTTCCGGGTATGGATATAACAGGTTTTGGAGTTTTGTTAAAAATCTGATTTACTAGACTATTTATAGCGCATATTGCAAACATTCTAGAAGGATACAATGTGAAGAAAATCATTTTGTATAAGTACTAATTTTAATCCCAACAAATTTCAGATATTTATTTTTTATCATAAGAAAAAATACTTAGTATGAGTGTAACTGTATTTTACAACTTTCAATGGTTATGGTTCAATCCTCTTTAGAAGCTTAATAAGTTGAATACTACTAATAAACACTGAGTTTTCGACCTAATGTTCATAAAATATGTTTTTTTGTTGTTGTTTTATCGAATTATCCAACGGGAGAAAAGTGTAATAACTGAATTATAAAATTTGTTCGTTTTCCAAAAATAAATTTTTCACTGTGGGAATATAAATGGTACATTGAAGTCATGGGCTTGAGTTGTGTCTCTTTTTTCCCAGTTTATGTTTCGAAGACTTTGAAAACTCTTTTGGATTTTATTGTCTGGTATTTTTGCCACTTTCAATACGAGTCTTGTCTCTGTAACTGCTGACATAACATTTCCTTTCCTTCTTTTGCTTTCTTGTTTTTTATTTGAATAAGGAGTATATTCGATCAGTAACTTTTACCAGATTTTATCATTTATTTTTATTTATCAAACATGACATAATAAAACATGTGAATATGTATTATATAATATTCTCTCTTTATTAGTTGAAATAACCCACTCAAGGAAATGGAAAGAACCCACAAAAAATAATTCATAGTTGTCACATTTGTAACAACATTTTTCATGTTAACTTTTTTGGATGGTATATTAATCAAAATCGAAGATTTTAAAAATGGATTTCTGTTTCAGGCGGTTTAAAGAAATTGATGAGAAGAGCCGCTAGAGGATTTGAAGCTCTAGGATGAAAAATTAGAAAGAAGAATGGAGATCTCGATTGTCCTTTTGAATTATCCCAAATTATGTACTAATCAGAAAATTAGTATGCTAATTATATGAGTAGGGTGGACTTTTGTTTGAGAGTTCTTGTAAAGATGAGAGTCCAAATGTTCAATGCATCTTTTGTTTTTAGTTCAAAATTTTATATTTCATTACCTTCGACCGTTTTGTTAGTGATTGTCTATCATTCGTTAATTAATTACTCATAGTCCAGTGGTTATATAGTTTGGTGGTTAGTTAGCGGCCTTTTATTGGTGTGTTTATTGAGTTTTCGTAATATTTTTTTTTGACTATTAATGACATATCGTCTTCGAAGCACTTTTTTGTTGTGTATAGAGAGGTTCTACCCTTTATAGTGTACACACTTCCAAAACTGCTTTTACAATTTATAGTGTACATACCCTTTTGGATTTAAATGAAATGTAATAATGAAGTTGCAAAAATTGAAGTTTTGTTGCTTATGTATTTGAGGAACCTCTGTTTCGTTTGGAAGTGAAGATAATACCAAACTACAGTATATATTTGGAGTTGTAAAGCCCTTTGGGCAAGACTGTGATTTATGTTATAGCGACAGAACAAGTTATGTAGTGGATTATTCAGATCCTTTTCAAACAATTAAGGAACTAAGTTTTCTAAGTAAAAAATTAAAGAATAAACTCAATGATGCAAAAATGCTTGTAAGAAATTCGGGTATTGATTAGAGTTGGATCCCTTTCAAGTCTAAATCGATCGAATAAACCCAAAAAATATATGTAAAATCTCCTAATTCCAAGTGGTTTTTCATTCTTCATGTTCATTCTTTCATTTTCTTTCTCGGGGTTGCATGGTCGGCCGAGCGCCATGAGCCTTTTTGTTGGTCGGCCGGATAGACCACCAAAAACTTAGCTCGTATTTTATCCAAGTAGAGATCCGAATCCACTCGATACCATTATTACGATTTTCTTTAGATTTTATTATCCAGTTGGATTTTTCCAATGTAAACAACTCCTTTACTGTGCAGCTATAATCAGCAACATGGAAAGACATATCAAATAATATTTTCTGTGACTTGTTATTTTACTATCATAAGGGCATATGCATCCCACCTTTATTTATTCCCTTAAAAATAGAGAAAAAATAGCAACCCACTTCTAAGAGATTGCTATTTGTTGCTTTGTATATAGAGAAAAAGGTGGAGAAATGCTACATTTTACTCTAAAATAGATGAAAATAGTATTCCCCTAAAATAGAGGATACATTGGAGAGAAAATAGAAAATTACTATTTTTACGCAATTTAAAGAGTAGAAAATAGAAAAATACATTGGAGATGGTCTAATATAGAAGTTTAACAAACCAAACTTTTTATTTCTTGTTCTTTTTATTATTTCCAGTTTAAATAGTCTTTTTATCTCATTAATGCTTATATGAAGAAAAAAAATTTAATGTTCAACTAATACAAGTTATAATACAAGTTGTGTTCCATGGTTGATTTCTCCCATTTTATAATTTTTAAAAAAAAAGTTTTCCACTGTGTTAAATAATAACTAGTATTCATCATTTGTAATTTTTATGATATACAACAGAAGTCTGTTAGATATTTAATATTGTTGGGGTTGGTTTTGCATCAACTAATGATTGTGTGTCAGTTAAACCGAGTGTCATGTTACTAGATCCAAGCAAATCTTAGTCTTATTAACAAGTAATGATGGCGGAACGGGTCTGCTCCAAATAGTCAGTAAGTATCTACAGCGACTTGAAACAAGAGCCACTACGATGGGAAAAAGATTATGGAACAAGACATGTGAGCTTAAATTGCATTAAGATTGGTTCTTCTATCCTATAATGAACGAGAGAAAGAAGAGGATGGAAGCAACAGAAGAATATGATAATAAAAGAGAACAATTTTTCGTAAGTCTCTTTCATTCGGTAAGACTTGAGAAGAGATCTATAAACAAAGAGCGGGCCCTGAGAATAATAGGCTGCAAACCAACAATTTTTTTGGGACAAATTGTAGTAATTGTTTTTGAAAAAATAAACAAAAGAAAGTATTGTTGAGGAAACTTGAATTCCTTTTCTCTAGTTTACATATGAACTACTTTGCCATTAGATTACAATGATTTTGTAAACAAAATTTATAGCTGATTTTATATATTATTTTTAGAAGACCATAGCTCCAAATTTGGTTGGTTTAAGAAAAAAGTTGGGTTGGGCCGCCCTGAAACATCAAACGACATGGTCAAACTAAATTATCACTAACTTCCTTATCGAACATGTTCTCGTATGATGTAATGATTTGGATGTTGAAAAGTTTTCGGGAGGATTTCCCATGTCACCCTCCCGAAGACATTCAGAACCTTGTTACATGTGTCTGATACGTCATTATGAATTCTCCAACATTTTTATAGCTCAACAACATTCTTTCACCCTCTAGAGAACGAAACTCATACCATATGTTCTGGAGTCTATTCCGAAAAGCTTACTATGTATGTCTAATCCATAAGATCTAAGACCCCTTCTCTTGTATAAAAGATCTAAAATCCGACCTCAACAGCCGATCTAAAGATCTTTTAAAGATACACTTTTTTTTTTTTTCAAACTATGTTTTGAAAAACATTTCTTTATATTGAATAATATTTTCATTACTGTACGAAAATTTAGTTATTTTTTATCGTTTCAATACTGCAAATTGTTTTTCTAAAATTGTGTTTAGATAGATAATAATATTAATATTTTAATTTAGAAAAATAATAAATTAAATGAAAATTTTAATTGGTATGCAAAAAAAAATGAAACATCACTTACATAATCACGGGCGGAGTATCAAATTTTTCATTTTTTAGATTATTAATTTTTTAAAGTATTTTTGTTCATAGTCTACTTTATAAACTTTTTTCTTTTTACTATCTTTGGATCGTTTTTAAAATATCCAAAACCAATTACATATATATATATATATATATAATAAGAATTTTAAAAATTCACATTTTTCCTAAGAACTTTTTTTTCACATTTTTCCTAAGAACAATTTTAAATTATAGTATTCGAATTGAAGATTGAAGAAAATAACCTTTGTCCAATTAACTATGTTACTATGTATGATAAATTATTTAATCTTTGTCCAAAAAGAGAAGAAGAAAATAACCTTAAACGAGTAAAAGTAAACGACTATACTTTAAATGCCATAAAAATATCCTTAAGTTATTTTTTCATGAATATTTAAAGGGTTAATTAGGTGAATATTATGTTTTGGACATGTAATTAGGTGAGTAACATTCGGTGATTAGAAATTAGGTGAGTAGCAAATTATTGTTTTTCTGGACAAAAATGCCCTTAATTAAGTTATAATGGAAAGTAGTTAAAAAATATATATACATTAAATCTAACATTCCTAAAAAAAACCATTGTCAATCAATGTATTATATTATTGGAAAAATGCCTTTAAATCTTTGCCATCTCTAAAAAGACAAAGTTAAACAAAAATAATTGGATTGCAAGAATACGTACGAGAAGAAGACGACAAAAACAAATATGTAGTAAATAGTTAACTATTCTTAGACCATAGTTTTTTTGATCGAATTCTTAGACCATAGTTAACTATTAGTATAGTTGACTATTAGGTTAGTTGACTATTAGTAGAACATAGTTAACTATGAGTAGAATATGGTTGACTAGACGATATAAATAGATCACTATTAGAAGAACTACATGATGTAAATAGTTAACTATTTGGAACATAATTAACTATTAGTAGAACATATATAGTTGACTATTAGTAGAACATAGTTAACTATGAGTAGAACATAGTTGACTACTCGATGTTAATAGATCATTATTAGAAGAACATTGTTGACTACATGATATAAATAGTTAACTATTTGGAACATAATTAACTATTAGTAGAACATATATAGTTGACTACATGGAATATGTTGTTGTAATAATAAGAATAAGATAATGTTACTAGGCGTTCTTTGTCTAGCTTTCTAAGCTAGAAGAAGATAAGAGAAAGAGGATACCGGCGAAAAGTATGACTGAGAACAAGAAGAAAGAGACGGAGAAGGAGAGGGAGGAGCAGACGGAGAAGGAGGAGGAGAATGAGAAGAAGAAGGAGACGAAGGAGGAGACGGAGGAGCAGACAAAGATGAAGGAAGAGAAGGAGATGAAAGAGAAATAGGAGAAGAATAAGAAGGATAATAGAAGAATAAGAAGAGAATTAAAAGAGAAAAAAAAAAAGTGAGTGAAATAATGAGAAGAAGAAGAATAAGAGAACACATCTAGAAAAGATGGAAACGAGAGAAGAGAGAGAGAAAGGATTATATTATAGTTTTTTTTAATGTAAAAAATTATATAGTATAAGGTTATTTTTGAAATTTTAACTAGGTTAGATGTTATTCACCTAATTATGATTTAGTGATGGTTAGATATTTAATTATGGTTAGAAAGTCTAATATACATGCTAATTATCCATATTTAAACCCGACGATTTATAGAATATTTAGAAATTAAGAAAATCTTCAAAGATCTTCCATAATATGGAAGAAAAACAACCTTAAACTAATATTTATATCGGAAGATTTATATAATATTTGGAATGATTTATGGAAGATATTAAAAGATCTTTATAATGTTAACCTACATTTTTTCGAATATACGTAGTACGGGCGGAAAAATATTAATATACTAATGGAATTTTGAAACAAAACAGAAATTTTGGGTGATCGTAATAAAAAAAATCAAGAAATGAACCTTGAAATTTTATTAATAACAAACAAAAAAATTAATGACAAAAGTTTTTTTCTTCTGTATCATCATTAAAATAATTCACTGAATAAATTCGGAAAATTATGATGAATGAACCGAATCTACTTAAACTACTATTAAGACTGATTACAGATTGAATTATAGAAATAAAATAACTTGGACGAAAGGGATTATTTACGTGAATTAAATTAAATATTAAATGTCGGCCATTTTCTTGCTGACGTCATCTTATTAACTTCGCGGATAAGGTATTTTCCCTTCTTCTTTAAAATTCAATCAATATCTTCTTCTTCACCGATCGCAACGAGAACTCAAAATCTCTGCAAATCGGAGAATATTCGTGCGATTGAACCATGGGAGGAGGAAGAGCTATGGCGACGGCAGCGAAGGTGGCTGGAATCGGAGTCGCGAAAGGAGGATTCAGATTCGCGGCGGCGGCGCCTTCTCCGGCGAGTGAGCAGTTTATGGTCAAAAGCACCGCCGTGTCTAAGCCGGTTACGGCTTCGATTTCATCGGTGGCTCATCCTTCCGTCGAAGAAGACTCGATGATTATGCATAGGCCGGTTTGGGACGATTGGGAATTCGCCGAAGAGGAGCCGATTCCTAGGGTTGTTTTCAGTAAACCTCCTTCTCTCCAAGAGGCAAAGGAAGCCACCGAAGATCTGAAAGAAGCAATCAATATGTAAGATTAACCCTAAATTTTCTTTTTCGACTCTCGAATTTCAATTATGCGATTTATAGTTCATCGATGGATCTAATTTGAGTTCTGTTTTCTAATTAGAGGAATCTTGATTGAGTTTGAGTTTCTATATTAGTTATAACCATTTCTGGGTTATGATTGAGTTTTCTCGAGAGAGTTATTGAAAATGAAAATCTGTTATTTTTGTTGCTATGTATATATATAAACTTGTGCTTATGTTTGTATATTGTTATTTATGGATTTATGAACATTTGTTAGGGTGTATATCAGATCTCCAATGGAAGATTCAAATGAAGGTGGTTCTGTTTCCAAGATGATCTCAAATTTTCAATCTTCTGAGAACAGAGCTATTGAATCAGCTGTTCCACAAGTTGCTCTTCAGGCATTTGCTTTTCTCAGTGAAAACACTGCTGCGCAGGTGTGTTGCCTTATAAACTAATAGAAGAAATTTTGTTGTTTTTGGTTAAGCTTCTCGCATGTGTGTGCGCAACACAAAAGTTTGAGAAGTCTGATTGTTTCCCTTTTTACAGACTGTTGTTGCTTCTATTGCATCTGACCCAAAGGTTTGGGATGCTGTAATGGAAAACAAGGATCTCATGAAATTTCTCGAGATCAAAAATACTGGTAAAAGAAGAACTAGTAAAATTCTTTGGTGTTTTTATGTCTTTATGGTAAAGCAACTTAACGGTTTTTTTTTTTCCGTTTGCAGTTGCTTCCTCTCAAGATGAAGCTGATAACGACGATCAATCCGAAGATTCGAGCACGACCCAGACTGAAGTCTGTGAAACAAAGCCGATTGAACTCTTAGAGATTCTGCAAGACATGAAGCTAAAAGCTGTTCGATTGATGGAGAATGTCTCTTCCTACTTTGGGGGTTTGTTTGGGTTAGGATCAGTTACAGAAGAAGATGGAGAAGTCAAGAAGACGTTTTTCAACGACCCTCGTTCTCTGTTTGGATTAGCTGTCGTCGTCATCTTCATGGTAGTTTTGAAACGTTCTTAAGATGAAGTTTTTAAATTTGCCGATATAGCGAAAAACAAGTACTATGATCTCTTTCTTCTACTTCGTTATCGTTTGAACTTCTTTTTTTTTTTTTTGAAATGATTTGGACCTGTCTTGGATCTTTTCATATTATATAAATAAGAAGATCTTTTGGTTGTGTTATTATTGATTCTAATCATTTTTTAAGTCTGTCTACAAAAAATTCTTTGAGGATCGGTGTTCTTGTCTCCCATGTCTGGTTCGTCAATCAGCCCATATTTTTGAAACTTTTGTAATAGATCTTTTCAAATCGGTCTAAACCAAAATTCACGCCCCATAGTAAGGAGATTCTTATCGGGGACTGTCAATTCTCGCCATGTACCACCATGCACAATAAGTAAAACAAACTGGATATAGCCCGATAAAATATTTTCTGTCAACATTTTCCTTACAGAGTTTCAAATCGAGAACGGTGGCAAAGCGCCTTGCATGACTCAAAATCCGGAGAACGCAAAGACAAGCAAGTGATTAATATTTCATATGAGAACCGTAACGAAATCTGAAATGGAAATGGTAGGATACTGTTGGGAAAGAACGCCACGAAGATGTGGTAGGATACTGTTAGGATACATGGATGTTGCAATACCAATGTCTATTTGCCGAATATTTCATCAAACCAACTTCCCGAATTCCCATACAGAGATGCGAAGACTTCAGTCCCAGATTTAGAAACACCGTCCTCTAGGACGACGCACTTATTTATTATTTGTACTTGAATAAACAATATGCAAAGTATATATATATATATTACTACTACAAATCATTTATGTTTTTTTTAATCGTATGAATTATTATTATAATATTACAAATTATGAGAACTGTTACATCGACGATTCTACAACAGAGAAGTCTTCCGTTTTGATCCATATCAAACGATTATATCTTGTCCCACGTTGAAAATCTCATGTAAGCTTGTCTTCATTAATCTGCATCGATATTAGTAAATCGCATCTTCTCGGGTTCGAACCCTATATCTCCTGGTGTAGTAGCATTAATGAACTTTAACCAAACCACCGAGGCAATGGGACTTCCACAATTATTTATGTTTGGGTTATGCGTAATAAAACTTAATATCATATATATTTTTAAAATTGTGTATATTTAAGTTTGTTGATTACGATAAATTTAATGCATATATAATTGTTTTAGTTATATGGTGCTACCGTCCAATCGAACCAAATCATAATTTTGTTAAACCAAATCATCCATCAACTGCTTTACGGAGATTAAATCAGATGTCAATTCTTCAATATAAGAAACACAATACAAGATGCGAACTTAGATAAACCGTTCTTTCTTTGTTAGAGGTTATTTATCTCCTGTGAGCTAATATAATCAAAACTAGAGCTATTTCTCGCATATCCCTTATGATATTGTATCTCCCACTGAAATGATGTGATGCTCTAGTGTACATATTCCAAAGAGGTTGAGAAATTTTACCTATAAGTTTTTCTGTGGCATTGCCATTTTTTCTCATGTTCAAAAGAGTCACAACTGATCGCCATTGTTCCTTTCTTATTCCACGGCATCTCTTTCCTCACTAGTGATGACATAATTAGCGTGTTCATGTTGGTTCTCCTAACTTCCACTGTCATTGCTATCGGGGTCGTGTTCGTTGGAATTGGATTCGTGTTATTGTTCATATTCATGTTTTTATTGTCTTTTCGTCAATCATGTTTCATCAATTTCGAGAAAAAAACTTTTGAAACTTATGTGTTTTACGTAACGAGTTTTTTTTCGTCCAACAAAATAATATAATCACATTCAAGTCTGCCATCGACTCTTCTATATCATTCATCAAAGAGTAACTACAAGAACTTTCACCAACTCACATGAGTTAGGGATTGGAAGCACACCATCAAGCTACTCACCCCTCCCCCAAATCTCATCTCCATCACACTTTTCAAGAGAAATCTCCGCTGCTCAAAACTTCTTCTTCTTACAGCCACCACTAGAAGGCGAATTCTTGTCCCAAAAAAACCATCATTTCTCCACCATAATCAGCCAATTTAATAAGAACATCATTAGAAAATCGTTAGTTAGAATTCTATGAAACTTTACACAGGTAATCATACCAAACCTTTCAATCTTTTCCACAATCTCAAATTAGTGTCATAAGATTGAACCCCTTATAAATTTTCCATTGAAACTTTCCCTTATCTATTGAAATTTTGTTGTTTGGGTAGAAGATTTATACTCTAGTGGTTTGACTGACAAAAAATTCCCTAAATACTATATATATATAAAGGAGAATTAATACAATAATTTAAAGATTACTAAAATAATTGTGATTAATGTTGCTGAAATCACGTTATTAGTATCATTATTGATATACATTTGATTATCTCATTTTAAGGGCATATGCATATGGAACATGACAACAACATGCATTGATAGTACACAAGCCATAAAAATTGTCATGATCTTTACAAAATTTTGTACAGACTTTGCCTAACTTACTTTCCTCTACAGTCTATAGTGAGATTCTCAACCAGATGCCTCTAATCGAGTTGATCTACGTAGAGACTATAATGAGATTATCAACTAGAGATTATCCTCTAACCGAGTTGATCTACATAGAGACTCTATACTGAGAATCTTAGCTAGAGATTGTCTCTAACCAAGTTGATCCACATATAGATATGTGGAAGCGAGTTGGAAAGGTGAAACAATGATTTACTCAAGGTGAACTATACTCATCCTCTTCCTCTAGGCTTATCCCAACTTCAACATTGTCTTCATGTTTATCTTATGATCTTTATGGTTTTTGGGAGTAACAATTCCTAGATTCTTAGGCATATGCCACAAATGCGGGTTTAGCATCAATATTTTTAAAAGTTTATTTTTTATGTTTTATTTGTTACCAGCGGCGAAGGGAAAATGGAGAGACGTTTAGAATGACATGTATCATTTGTGATCTGTTTGTTTGTTATGCGCCAGCGAAACATCTCGAAACAACGTCCTTTGTTTACATCGTGGATTGAGTACGTACTATATCTTTCTTGATCTTGCTTTTGTTCACGCATTTTGCAACCGACCTTACTCTTCGATCACATGTTTCTGTTCCATATAAGTATTGCGCATCGTATTGGTCTATTCTATAAACTATGTATAAATAAAAATCATTAAACCAATATACATATTCATTAAAAAGGACAAAATCATGTTCATGATTATAATTGTGGATATAAACAAATAGTTAGAGTATTAGCAAATGTGTTCAGTGCCGGTTTCACCTCATAAGTAGTGACCGCCAGTTCTTGGTACTTAGCCAATCACATAACGCCATTTCAAGGACTTATTCGTTTGAATTTGACGTTTTTGTAAGGTATATTTTTGTTGGGAAGCCATGAAATTCCTGTTGGACCGTAGATTTTGGTATATCACCGTTCTCAATGAAATTCTAGATGGGATCTATCATTCGATTACTCTAGATTTAATAATATAGTTTATTTAAATTCAAACAGATAATTCAAAAACCGAAAGTATCAAAACTAAAGTTGCAATTTCATTTCTTTGCCGTTCGTTTTGCAAATCCACTTTTCTCGTTGATTGAAGGGAAGAAATTAGGGGTTTTCGCCATGTATTTCGCATATCAGTTTATCTGCCGACTTATAGTCATATAGATGTCAGACAGGCCAGCCCGCGTTCAACTAGCCCAACCCGTAACGGACACAATTATTTTTCAACCCATACGGGCTGGTCCGTCGTGGATTGCGGGTTCGAAATATATGTCCAGGCCCATATTACTTGGACAAACGGGCTAACGGACTAGCCCGCGGGTTATGATAGTCTTGCTACAACGTACAAAAAAAAGTGTAACATTGAAAAACAAGACATGAATGAAACAAAACTAATGTGTATTCGAAACAAGCTCTCGTCTAAGGCTTTGTTGTGTACACATGTCAAACGCGAATACATTAACCAAGACCAGTGTTCTAAAATACGCTATACGCTAGTCGGGCGGCCGAGTACCGTATAGCGCCTGGACGTATATACGGACGTTTACGCGGGGTATATACGGTACATATAATAATGAATATATAACATATATATATATATACAAATTATATTAACATATATATTAAATAAAATACACATTTATAAGTACTGTAATTTATGACTTCTTAAATTAGAACCATGAAACAAATAAAAATCGTAATGAGTTCTTAAGCCTCCAACAAGAACGAGAAACATTAAAGCGAAAGTCTAATTCAAATGACAAATAATAATTTGAAAAGAAAAGAAAACTCTAATCTTCGTATTCTTCTTCGCCATCTACTTCTAGAACGATAAAGTTTTGGTCAATTTTTTTTTTAATAAAAAAAAAACCTCACAACATTTATACAGCAGCTGTATATACGTCGTATATTCGCCGTTTATACGGCCGTATACTTCAAACCGTATTTTACTAATGTATTCTATAAAAACGGTACGGCTCCTTACCGCCCAGCGTATATACGCCGTATATACGGCCAGTACGGCCGTATTTTTGAACACTGACCAAGACTAAAGAAATGAGTTTTAACTACTTCAAATATCTAGTATACAAAGCTTATGTGAATCAAAAAGAATCTCTTGTCTAAGGTCTTTTTTTTCCAATCCAGATCAAATTAGAAACATCAATAGCACATCAAAATATCAAATGTTAAAAATCCAAACTGAGTCATAGTCTTTAACTCAAAATTAAAACTCAAACACCTTAATGTCTGCTTGAAATTCAAAATAAAAGTTTAAACTAATATCCAAGAAGGCAACAAATAATTATAACAAATCAAACATGATTTTCAATGATTTGTCATAGTACCTTATCAATTTGTATTGTATATGTGTTTTTGGTTTAGTATGTACGTAAACTTTTATTTTTCACTTTTATGGTTAGGCTCACATTCACATCTATTATATACGTTGTATAATTAATATAACTTGATGATATTTTTTTGTTCTGTTTGCGATTAATAAATGGAAAAAAATTTCTTATTTAAATTTGGTTAGTGATATAAGTTATATGTTTTGTATTTATAATATAAACGTAAAGATATTGGTCGATAGAAATGATGTATTAATGGATTTTTCTGTTTGACTAAATTGTTTTATTCATATTTTAAATAAACATAGATTGAAACTAAACATGTATTCATGATTAAAGAAAAATCTTTTATTAAATTTTGTAACAAAAACTCAAATCATTAACAAGAAGAACACATAAAAACACTAAACTTAAAGTCATTTAGTCAAAACTAAAAATTTAGACGGCCAAATGGGTTAGCCCGTGTCCAAATGGGCCAACCCATTACGGACCAAAAAATTTTTCAACCCATACGGGTTGGCCCATCACGGGTTGCAGATTCTAAATATGTGTCCAAACCCGCCCCGTTGCAGTCTTACTTGGGCCTAACCCGCGGACTGCAGCCCATGTTGACATCTCTAGTCATATAGAAGAAATTAGGGTTTATTGTTGGAGCTTGGGTAACAATATAATTCATTTTGGGCTGGGGTAACATCATTTCATTTCTATATGTTCATAAAAAGACTAATGAAATCGAAATAAAAGAATTTTTTTTAATTGCAATAATCTTCAAAGATACCGGCATGAGTTATCTAGTTTCAAGAATGACACTAAATACCCAAAACCAAAAAATCGAATCCGATCCGAATTACTCGAATCAAACCAGAACCAATTTCTCTAAAATACTCGAATGGTTCCTCAACACTACGAGTGGAAAAAAAACCAAACCAAACTATAATTAGGTGTTTTCGTTCGGTTTCGGTTTTATCTATAAACCCATCTTATTGATATTTTAAAACTATTTTGGTTTCGGTTTAAAATCACAAAACCGTTCGGGTTTTTGGTTTAAAATCACAAAACCATTTGGGTTTTCGATTTTGTAATAAATATTTTTTACAAAACGAAAAACCAAAAAAGTGAACCGTAACCGAACCAAAATTCGGATGGAACATCTCTACAAAGAAATCATGGCTCTTTAAAACTTTAGAGGAATGTATTCAATCTTGTATATGTGAAGATTTCATGTGATTTGTATTAAAGAAACAAATCCTATGTTATTGAAACATGAATTTTAAAAAATCTATCAAAATCAAGTGTTGTTGAACTTGTGATTTCAAAATCTACTAAAAAAATCAACAACCACCGTAACCGTAGGATGAAGTTTAGGTCGATAATGAACCCTATTTTCTCATGGTTTGATAAAACGACATCGTTGGGGGTATTCTGGCCGGAACAAACGAAAGATGCGGTGGCGCTTACCGTGTGCATATCGGACTCATCGAAGGTCAGATCTTTACAAGACTTGAAAAAACATCAATCGCTTTATCAATTATAGATTTTGTATGAAAAAAATTCTGTATGTATCCCTACTCTATTTGTGGTCTTTGATCTATCATTTCTCTTGGAATTTGTACTCTTGTCGTGTGATACTATCTGATGAAGAAGAGCTAAGACCAATCTGTGTCGAATCAAGCAAGGTTCGAAACCATCGAGCAGAAGCTTTAGGAATCCTTGTGAGATTGTTCTTATAATCGACATAGTAGATCCCGAACCGAACTGTGTATCCCGAGTTCCACTCCCAGTTGTCGAGCAATGACCACACGAAATATCCTCTTACATCACAATCCTCGATCCTGCAAATGTCAATCAAAACAGTTAAACTTCATTTGCAGATTTGCATATCAATCAGTAATGGGTTTTGTAGTTAGTTAAACCTTATGGCAGCTGATAAGTTGGAGAGGTAATCTCTGTGGAAGCTAATCCTCTTGTCATCTTGTAATGCTTTCTCCATGTCTATGAATGGGTTGTTTTTCTCATCCATACCTGCAATATCATGTTCAATATCCGGTTTCTGATCGATGAATCGGATATGAGACACTTACTTACCGTTTTCTGTGATGATTACAGGTGGGTTTCCATACATGTCTTTAAGATACACTGCTAGTTTCCTGATTCCCCATGGGACTATGTGTAGCCAGCTTGACCCTGCCTGCTTCAAGTAAGCTTTTTTTTGTTAGATTAGTGAACCTATTTTGGTTTTTATTTCGGACAAGTAAGTACATACTCTTTCTCCAATTGGTACTCCTCCACGGTGAGCTACAACAATTAAGGAGCAAACATAGAGTAGAAAGATTAGACATTGTGAGATGTTTTCTAGCAGTAATGAGAAATGGTGTCTGATCCTACAGCTTGTGATAACGGCTGCATCAGATGTAGCGTCTTGCAGAATCAGTTTCCTTATCCGAGTTCTGTCGTTCCTCGCGTATAATGTGGTGTAGTGGTTGATTCCCAAGTAATCAAATGCCCCTTTTATGCCTTTGGACATCTCTGGTGTTATCTTTGGTAGTCTCTCTTCCACTAGACCCTTCATTGAAGCTGGATAGTCTCCATTGATTAGAGGATCCATAAACCTATTTTATATCTCATTCTATCACTTTGGTTTATTTTTTCCTTTGGCTTTTTCTATATATATTCAGGTAAAAGGATGTTATATTTACCATCCAATACTAAAATCCATCGCTCTACGAGCTGCATCTCTGTCCTCATCACAATCAGACATTGGCTCAAACCATTTTGCATCTAATGATATCCCGATTCGACCATGCTGTTTCTCCTGCATTTAGATTCCCACATTTTACTCTGGAACTTAGAATCATAAGATGATAATGTTCTGTTCAGTTTTCTTACCTTGAAGTTTCTCTGGTAGGTGTGGTAAGCAGCAGCATGAGACAGGAGAATGTTGTGAGCTACAACATATGGTTCAACAGATGACTTCCCCTTCTTACAGAACCAATGTCCCAGAAGTGAGCACCTCCCTGGAGCTTGTATCCCCGAGTCATAGCCTTGGATCGATAACCCGCGTGGCTCATTGAAAGTGATCCAGTACTTTACTCTATCTCCAAATGCTGTGAAACAGGTGAATGCATAATGCTCGAAATCATCCCTGCACAAATTTTTAAGCTTTATGTCTTCGTAATAATCATCCCGACTTTTAGCATTCATTTGTCCAAAGATCATATATACTTACACGACTTCTCTGCTTAGCCATCCTTCATATCTATCTTCTAAAGCTTGTGGGAGATCCCAGTGGTACAATGTCACATAAGGTTTGATTCCTTTGGCCAAAAGAGCATCTATGAGGCTGTTATAGTACTTAACTCCCTCTGGGTTTGCTTCCCCTGTTCCATCTGTTAAAACCCGAGTTCAACAAACCCGTCGAAATGCACAACATTACCCTTATCACACATGGAAATGCATCAGACTTACTAGGGAATATTCTTGACCAAGATATAGAGAATCTGTAAGCATCCATTCTGAGATCTTTCATGAGGTCTATGTCACTCTGTGAAAGGAAAATATCAGAAAAAGTTAAAAGGTTCTTGCTTGTTAGATTCTCTCACTTATGTTGTGTTGCGTGCAATCTCTTATCTCAGATTTGTTTGGACGAGGTTGCTCTGTGCAGAAGCAAACCCTACATATATCTTCAAGCTTAAGTCAAACATATTAGGTGAAACAACTTACATGAAATCTATGATATTGATCGACCGTAGTATCCGCATTGCTAAAATCCAATATCTTCCCTGTCGAATAAGAACAAATCACATTAAATTCTGATATTTTTCTCTGGGCTTGTTTGTTTCTTTGAAACCTGGTTTCTTGGTGAAAGTGTCCCATATGCTTTCTCCTTTGTTTCCTTCATTCACACCTCCTTCGAACTGATTTTCTTGCAAGAAAAGTGTTGCAGTTTATCAAAATCTTGATCTTTTCTTGGATCAGTTTGGAGAAGAAGAAGAATGTCACCTGGTAAGCTGAAGAAGCTGTACCGAACACAAACCCATCTGGAAAATTCGCTCTGCTGATAGATTCTGACGAAGCGTGATGATGAGAAACGAAGAAGATGAAGATGAAGAAGAACAGAACAAGAGCCATGACGAGTCGAGAATCGAGAGAGAGAGAGAGAGAGAGAGGGAGAGATGAAGTATTGTTTTTGTTTTCTGGTAAGAATGAAAGATTTGGAGGCAAGAAGAAATTGAAATGGAATGCTTTGGGTTTAGTTTCGTAAAGTTGAAGAAGAAAGAGGAAGAGTGCAAAGCTAAAAAGCTCTCTTCTTTAAAGGCTCTGATTTGGTGTTGACATTTGTTTCACTGTACACGTTTCTTTTACTTCTTCTTCTGCCAAAAAGTGTAATTTAACAAGAACTCAAATTTGTGAGTGAAACATTGATTCATTCACCTAATTAAATTCATATGTTTTTTAAATTATTTTTTGTCTATGGGATTAATGATTTTGTTATCTTTGTAACCCCAACTACAAAGATTAATCAAATCGAAGAAATTGAGATAAACTTGAGATTTTTTTAGATGAGTAGATAAATTATATGAATAGAAAACTAATTTAGATCTTTACGAACAGCATTTGTCACTTTGTCAGCATCCATATCCACTTGGCTATGTTGTTGTTTGCTTTTACACTTTGTTATGCATCAAAGGTTGTTTGTTGAGAGCAACTCCAACCTTAGCACTTAGGATTGAAATTACACCAAATTTGGTGTTTTAGTGTTGAATTTTATTTTTCATTTCCAATCACAACACCAAATTTTACATTAAAAAAATATTTTCTATTATCATATTATTAAATTTAATATTTTTAATAATTATAGAAAATATTAATTATACATAATTCATTAATTATAACTTAAATATAAAATTACAACTGATAATTAAAAATAAATAAAAATATATTACATTGTACTAATTCTAAGAATTAATATATTTGGACCACAAGTGTTCGATCAATATCTTATATTATTAATATTGAAAAAAATAAAAACTTTAACTAATTGATAATTAAACAAAATTATATTAGTTACAAGTATTGACTAATTAATAATATTGAATTAAATATATTATTAGATAAAAAATAAAAAAAATATTTTAAAGTTTAGTGTCGTGAACAATGTCACACTATATTTGATGTAACACTATTTACTATACACTAAATTTGATGTTTTAGTGTGAATTTTGGTGTCCCATTAGAGTTCATCTTACACCAAATTTGGTGTTTTAGTATCCCATTGGAGTTGACCTTAGTTTATCTCAATTTTTTATATATTTGAAATTATCAAAAAAAAAAAAAAAAACTCAATTATCCTTCTCAAAAGAAAATGTGAATATTTCATTTAAAAAAAAAGGAAAATGTGAGTATTGGATTGAATAAGAATAATGGCATGATCCTACCCGAAATGGACCGAGCCCAGCTAGCTATAAAAACAAAAGCACACACTTAGTAATTTTGAACTGATTTCGGGGTATATTCGTCATTTCTCTTACGTCATTTTGTTTTAGGTCTTCTCTTCTCTATTACTCCTTATCGCAAAACCCCACCCTTTTGTTTCTAAATCGATTGATCGGCTTTTTTTGTTTGTTTAGGGTTTTAGCCTTTTCAAGTTAAAACTCAATTATCCATACTCCGATCGGTCAATCGAAATCTATGGCGATGGCTATGAGACTCCCGGCGATAGCTAGAGCGGCGACGGAAATAGCTACGGCTCCGGTTGGATTGAGACGGCTGTTCTGTTCGAACCCTACTAAGTTTTCATTTCTTTCTCCTCAGTCTGGAACCGAAGCTCCGGCTCGTCCTCAGGCGGAACCCAGCACCAATCTCTTCGTCTCCGGTAAATACCCTCTTTCTTTCTCTCATTTCGTTACTGGGTTTTGAGGTTTATCGCCGGTCGTCGCTTTTGTATTTGATGCTTGTATTGATTGATGACTAGATTATAGAAATGAACAAAGATGAATTATTTTTTAGTTAATTCTTTTACTCTGCTCACGATTGAGAGCTCAGTGGATGTGTTAAGACTGAATTTGATCAAGTATTTGCAAAGAGAAATACTTGTGTGGTTTCTGAAGTATTAGAAATGTTTGGTTCGACTAGGAATGAATCGAAAGAATGAAAGATAACCATTTGCTTCGCTTAGAAATGGATTGAAAGAGTGAACATGAGCTTCGTTGGCAGTTCTATATTGCGCTTACCATTGTTTCTTAGATTCATTTCTTAAGAAATCAAGATTTCATTTGACCGGAATGCTAGCATTGTTTCTAAGAGTTGTGTGTACTGAATGTCTTGTTTCTTCAACATATGTAGAGTGTTTCTTGTCTTCTAGAGGCTACTTATTGTAAGTTCTGATTAGTTTCAAACAGTTTATACTAATAGTTAAGATTACTCTGTTTCATTTGCTCCTTGATAGAACCATGAGATATTTTGAAAACTCATGTATTGAGGAAAACTCTTATATACATGTTGTTAGGTCTGACTACTATCTATGCATGGATCCAAGACCTGTTCTGATGCTATTTCTCAGTTTCGTCGAGTGTCTTTTCATCATATTACCTTTGTTATATGAGGAATGACTTGCCCTTATTGCTTTTTTCGTTTCTCTATAAATGCATCCTACAAATCTAATGGGTTATTTTTGTGCCACCTGAATTTTTCAGGGCTTAATAAGCGCACTACTTCTGAAGGACTCAGGACAGCTTTTGCTCAGTTTGGAGAAGTTGCCGACGGTGAGTTTCCTTACTATATGACCCTTTGTGCGCATCAAGACTAACCGAACAAAAAACTAACCACAACTTTACTTTTCTCTCAAATTTGTTTCTATAGCTAAGGTTGTGACAGACAGACTATCAGGATTTTCCAAAGGGTTTGGATTTGTTAGATATGCCACTTTAGAAGATTCTGCAAAAGGCATAGCCGGAATGGATGGGAAGGTAATGATAATTTTCATTCTAAATACAACAGGAAATCAAAATCTATTAGGGGATTTACACTCACATCTATGGCTAATCTCTTCTCTGCGTTTCTGCAGTTTCTTGACGGTTGGGTCATATTCGCAGAGTACGCAAGACCAAGAGAGCAATCGCAGTCGTATCAACCTCAGAACAACATGTCTCGTCCTCCATATGGTAACCGCTATTGAAACAAGCTTGTCCATGAAATCTTTGAGCATTGGGTCTCGGCTTATCTTTATATTAGTATTACGCTTTATTCTATTATCTTCTGTGATCGAACTGTTGTCTTAGTGTCATATTATTATTACCTTGAGAAGATCAGAAGCTTGAAATTATATTTTCGAGTAATAACCAAAAACGTCTATTTTGCAAGACAAGTATCAAGTGTAATATCTATTTGAGAAAGAGATGGTAATCTTGCTTACATGGTTTGGTCTAAAACGTTTCATTTTGGTTATTTTTGGTTTCGATTGGTTAACCGGAATGGTTTTATATTAGCCGGTTTAAAATGAGATTAATTGGTCTTTAGAGCCATGGAAATTTCAGATCCGGTTCGGTATGTTGATTTTTGTATCCGTAAGATCTTTTAATATATACCCATTTGATATTAAAGAAAATGTTCCTTATTTTGTTTTACTTTAGTTATAATTTTTTCTGATTTTTCATTTTTTTTTGTGAACCGAAAAACTTTGAACCCAAGCTGATTGAACATTTTCATAAAACCCAATGGGTCCGTAGCCATTAGCCAATCACTAACTCACAATTTGTTGAGACGATTGAACATTTTCATAATGTAACCATTATGATGATTTTAACAAATGGGAATAAGTCATTGGTCCACAACAAAACTACATTTAGTTCTCAAAATTTCACGTGGAGCTGTCTGGAATCTACACGAAACATTTGATAATTTGTGGACCGAACAAAAACAAATAGAAACATCAAATATAGATTTATGCAATGAATGTTACAAAGACAAAAAAGGAAACAAAATGCAAAGAGATACCGTTCATACTATATAACATTCCTTCGCTGTCCAATTACGTTTGGTGAGACAATTCCCTCTTTCTCATGCAACCAAAATTTACCATATTACTCCAAAACCAAACGAGACCCATTACTCACTCTAATTATGTCTATTTCATGTAGAATTTTTGGAGTGTAGTTAGCTTATAATGGTGATGATGATATGTTTTGTTGTTTGATTGTCTAATCCTTGGACGCAAAAGTTGTTGTTATTAGAAATGTCGACCACAACGTGTACAAACGGCCTTCATTTGAAGTAGGCACAAGTTAAATTTAACTGCATAAACTAATCAAACGCGATTGCTTCAATTCGGATAACGTTTCTAGTTAAGTGCTTATCGATCGATAAGATCTTAGGTTCTATTCATTTTTGTTTGTTTCTCGTTAAATCAAGACGAGATATGTAATCTTGACCACATATTATGAGAATTTGATAAAATCACGTGTGTGTGTCCTCTTTATTCATTCGATCGTGTAGGTTAGGAACTTGAGAATATATAGATTCAAATCGCATAATTCGATCACGATATCCTACGGTATCATTGACCCGTGACACCTAACAAGTAGCAACATAACGTACTGATTAACTTCCATTATTCATAATCATAAACTATGTTACAATATAAACTTTTCGTATTATTAAATGAGAAAATGAGAGCATGCATATTTCTATTATTTTAATTAGTAAAAACAAATTAACAAGAGATGATGAGTCATCGTCGTTTTTGTTGCGCCACATGTGTGATTACTTTCAAATGTGACAGCAAATTAGATAAGTCGTTCTCAGTAGCTGAATTATGGTTTTAAACGTAGTTTTTTTATTAATCACGAATCCACGTCATTATCAATTAAATAAATACAAAATCTATATCAGTAAATCAATAAAGTATTAAAATGCTAATAAAAAAAAACTATTTCGCGTCTGCATCGTTCTTATAAACTGATCTGTTTTCGTATTATTCTCTCGTTGCAAGTAGATAAAATCAAATCCTAAAAATGATTTCCAAAAAACAGCCAAATCATGCAATTCCGGTTGAAAATCAGGCCAGTCTTGCGGTGTTGTCACCATCTTCACTAACTCTGTAGAATATGTGATGAACATAGAACAAAAATACATTTCTGAATGAGACTCTTCATTGCCCAGATAAAACTATGAAGCTCTAAGTGTAGAAGTGAGATACTACGGTGATTCCCTTAGAAGTCAAGTAGATCGGTAGTGCCATCCTAAAGCTGTAAGACCCAACCCATTCCGCTCGTGTGGTCCTCTGCTTTCTACGATCTGTCAATTTAGTATATGAATATACTATGTGTCTGTAGAGTTTCTTGAGGGGTTCTCTATTGTTATCCGATCCATGAATTAGTTTATTTACACATAATATTCAGTTGGACCATTTGGTTTTCTATATCGTTAGGAGATATGTGTCTGATATGATATATTTAATATAGTTCTTATCTACAGATGAGCTTATATATAAGTTCTTACTTTATATACATTTAGCAATGGCCACGTATAATAATAGCACATGTATTATGTATATAACATCACATCGCCTATTCATATAACATCATTTTGTTTTTTTGTAGTTCGTGACAACAAGGTGTTATTACGTATTTTTTAAAAGAAAATATTTTACGTACTTGAGAATACAAGCTAGACGAAAGTGCCCAAAGGGAGAAAAAAATGATATCTTGTGTTCAGTGACTTAGTTAGTAATATTAGATCAGTACGTAGTATTATAAATACGTTCATAATTAATTCAATATCCATTTTCTTAAGATCACCGTGCATGCATGTAAATTTTGTAACTCGAATTTTGTAAATAGATCTCCTTACAAAGAAAAAAATCAAATTTAAATTTTGTAAGCAAAACCTATCCGAACCAAATCAACAAAAATTACATCAAATATTTCAAAACCGCTTATTATATTATAGTTTGGATCTTAGTTGGTTTAATTTCTCCTACAAGGCTACGACCTCAAAAGATTCACCCGAAATTCAAACCCCATCTATCTTAAAGTTAAGACTGTCTACCCTCATAATTTGATGCAATTATCATTTGCTTCATGTCTATCTTGAAGCCGTAAAGCATAGCAACCAAAGTGAAAGACATGAATGCATCACCACTATCCTGTAAATACAAAATTAAATAGTTTCTGACTAGAAAAATATGTCGACAAATATTAGTAAGTGGTCCGCAATTATTCTCAATAAAAACAAAATACATTTTTTGTGTACTAAGAACAGAAGTTCCAATTTTAACCCAAAAAAAACAAAAATAGAAGGTTTTTTATTTATAAAAAAAAATTGTGCAAAAGACTAAAGTGAAGTTACGGAAAAAAATTGTGAAAAATTTTAGTTCCAGTTACGGAAACTACAGTGATTCATGTCGACAATACGATTCTACATTTGAAAAAGACTCACGCTAAAAATATTTCCATGATTTCAGATTACATGATAAGACGGGTCTCTAAACCAAATTCTAGTTGTACTTTGTTTATTTTTATTCACAAATTAGACCCAATATGAACATGCCTCCACAAGCTAACTAATTAATAAAGTGATTTTTGGCAAAAGAAAATGATTAAATAAAGTATTTATACGACTCTACCAGCAGAACCGATTAAAAACCATAAGTATCTATAGTTATAGAGTGGTTTATTTTTAAATTGCGTTTGAAACATACATGCCTGTGTGATTGGTAACTAAGCGTCTTATTGGTGTAGACGTAGTGGTTGCGGCTATGTGAGTTTGTGGAAACGGACGATTGTAGTTTGAAGCATTATTAAGCGATTCATACGATTGACGCGACGGTTAAAAATTGGTGCATTTGCGGGATATTTCTGACTGGTTGACTAGCATTCAAATATTAATTAAATTGTTTCAAATTGTCGATATATTTCGTAATTATAGTATCCAAATATTAATTTTTAATTTATTATATTTATTTTAATTTTTAAATAATTCTTTTTTCTTTAAAAAAAAAAATTTTATTTTTTAATTACCCAACCACAAATGTCCGCAACCGCAAACGCTCGAGGAAAGCAACTTTTAATTTTGAAAGGTTTGAAGTGATATAGAACAGTATAAAACATTTCTCATAATTGTTGTCAAACGCCAACAACTGCTACCATCCGTAAATTTTGTGTTTACGGGTGGTACCAGATGAACCAATCAAACTCTTAGTTTTTATTGTAAATATTTTCTCTCTTTTTTAAAAATACTAAAGTTGTAAATATGGTAATGAGTGCAGGCCAAATAGGTTACCAATAAAATTTGCAAATTAATGATAACTACAAATTAAAGATAAGTTGTCAAGGACAGTTTCGTAATAATGTCACATTGTCCAATGTCCACGTATTGAAATGAGTCTTAACATCCAGAATCTCGACTTGCTCCTATAAATTTGCCTCTCTTGTTTCGGAAGTCACAACTCCAATTACGGTCTTGTTAACATCTTCAAATATATATATATTTGCCCTTTTAAAGAATTTAATTCCAGATTTTTTTTAACTTTCCAGAGATAATTAGATTAAAATTATAAAAGAAAGAAAAAGCAAGTGATCAGGTGTGGTGTGGTGCAGGATATGAAATTCTTGTTGGAGCTGGTCGTGCCTTGTTTTGGTTCGCAGCAACAGTTTCACCACCAAACCGCCGATGATTCGATTTCCAACGAAACGCAGTCGCTAATGAAACAGCGAAGGCGGCGAAAACGCGTTAGGGTTTCGGGTCAACCGGGACACGTGGCGGAGTGGAGACCGTCCTTAGGCGTGATCTCGGAGCACAAGCCGGCGATAACGGAGAGATCAGAAAAAGAAGAAGAGAGGAAAGTCCGTCGGAAAAGTGAAGGCGGCGGCGGCGTAACGTCGTCTCCATACGGTGGCGGTCATGTTCGTTTCCGCAGTGACGATTTCGGGTAAAAACACAATTCTCCAACTTTTAAATAATTACCGCAGTGAGTATTTTAGTTGCTATATATATAAGAAATGCAAACATCGTCAATGTAATATGTAAATTGAAGTCTGAAAACTATAGATTTTTCTATGTTGGAGGATACATAACTTTAAGAGATAATCATGTTAGTTTTTCTATGTTGTCAACGGATAATCATGTTAGTTAAGTTTTGTGGATAAAGATTCGATATAGTTGACATTTCATAATCAGTATGTTTATTCGAGGAAACAAAACGTAAATGAAAAGCTAACCAAAATAACTTTTGTTTATTGTGACGTTTTTCTAATTTTTGTTTTGTGGGTTTTGCAGGAGACATGCATTCGAACCAGTAATTCCGGCATTCTCACCGACTCCGTTCATGTTTTGAGTTTTTTAATTTTCTTGTGAAGCGTATGTGTATGATAAAAATGTACCATTAATGTATATATTGCTTTAATATATAATAAACTTATGCAAATCTATATATTTCGTTTTTCTTTATTTCTACAAAATCAGGTTAGCTAGATATCAGAGTACACCATTGTTTTGTTCTATATCTTTTGAATGGAGAGCTTATGGTTTTTGGATTATGCTATGCAAAAATGTAGAATAACCATGTCATATATATACTATACGTTACCCGAACTTCAATTTGTTTTTCTTCAAAGGAAAGCGGAATTCAACAAACTATGAATGAAATGAATTCTGGTTACCCTTGGGTCTTTATCATTTCTTGGTTCTTACCATTTTTTGTATTGGGCTGATTAGAAATTGGGTCCAAAATGGACTTACATATGTATTTCTTCTTTCTCATGCTTTAATTTTTCAATAGAAATTTTTTTATAAAAAGGAAAAAAAAAAGCAAATGGATTTGGTTAATTAATTTATAAATCTATATGAGATTTGAAAATTTGTACTGGTTTTAAAACCAAACATGTAGATTGTGAAATAACAAGGTTTACTTTGGGATTTAACTTTTGTACTTTGAACCTTTTTTTTGTGTGCAAGTACTTTGAACTTATAAGACACAATTTTAAAAAACTTCAGAATCCGAAGAAAATCTAATGTTTGATTTTCTAATCGAATAATAAATCATTAATTAAATGAATAACATGGATTTCAACTAGTGTTTAGAAATCATTGAATGAATAATATATGATTGCGACAAAAAAATTAAAACCATTGATCCAATAACATATAATTTTACTTAGATTTCTCTACTAACCAATAAACCCATATACAGTAGAAATTCTATAAATTATTAATATTCGATAAATTAATACTCGATAAATTAATAAACTCCATAAATTAATAATTTTGCCGGTCCCGAGACAGGGCAATGCAAAATATAACACAATTCAAGAAGATAATAAGATAATAGATATTATAAGACCCCTATGTAAGTATATGATCCCAATAATATCATAAATTAATATTTGGTATATAAATTTTAAACATACACATCTAAGGTATATTATTTATATATGATTTTATTGTTGTTTGTTATTTTCTTAAGACTGAAATCTCTTTACAACTCAATCATTATTGTTGGATATAATAAACACAAATAAAATAAACTAATTTAAAAAATATCTAGTGGTAATATAAAAAATATTATTGTAAACAAAAATTTAGAAAATTATAAAAACTTTTTTTTAATAAATTAATAGCTCTCTAAGTTAATAAAATATCAGATCCCAATATTATTAGTTTATAGAGTTTCTACTCTATATGTCATATAAAAAACACTATTTCTATCATTTTATAATTCTTTAGACAAGTCTATATTTTGACCCAAAAAAGACAAGTCTATATAATCAATCTTAGTGGATTTTTTTTCCTTTTGTTTGATTAGGCATACTGGCCCAAATTGACTAATCTAATTTTATAAGAATGGCCATGCTGCTAAAAGAAATGGTAAGTCCTACTCGTGGAGATGAATGAGAGAGTAGTTAAATTTTTGATGAGATTATATAAGAAGGTCGGTTCAGAACATATATAAACAACTAGCGACTGCTTGGTATCTTATATGTTTATGTTTACATATTAATTTTTGGAGAAAAAAAAAATCATTAGCAAAAAAACATATTAAAAAACACAAATTTTATATCTTATGGCATTCGAAAACGTTTGACCAAAGAAATGATAATTCTTATCTTAGCAGGTTTGTTACTTTATTTCGTCGACAATTTTTTTTTCTTTCCATAAAGGCTAAAATATTGTAATAGACTTTAGACTCTTGAATCAAAATTTTAGGTGGCTGTGTTATGGGTCGACCAACCCCTAGCCCATTTAGTTTCATGTTATTTTTGAATGTCGCTCCAGAAAAACCAAATAGACTACTACATGAAATTATCATGATACATACGTCGTAGATCAAAGAAATGACTTGTTCCACAAATTCTCAACTCTTACATAAACGCGTTTTTGCATCTTTAATCACATTCTCACATGTAAGGTCGCTTACATGTTCTTTTTATAATATCAACAAAACAAATCTCAAGTTTAAAAAAAAAAAAAAAAATCTCCATATTAATGTGTGTACATCTAGGTACGACTATGTGAAATAATATATGTAGACATGAGAACGTGGGAGTGTAGAGTGCACGTGGAGAAGACATATCTTGCTTAGTGTTCATGCGACCATGGAACAAGTAAACTTTGAACTTTGGGAATATTTGCTCTCAAGTTATCAAATTCATTTCATCCTTCTAAATTAATGATGTCTTACTTTTTCTTCCCTTTTTATATATCTTCATATAAATCCAATAATTTGTTTACCATTTAAATCTTCTTAGATCTCGCTAGCGATATTGATTTGTTTATATATAACTGATTTTATGAAAATTTCATAATTTTAATGCATAAAACATTTCAAACTGACCTATTTCACTATTGCGGGGTTAGAAAAAAACATTACAGGTCATGTTAAAATTCCAAATATAAACCATATATATGTTTGTAAAATTTTCTTTTCAAAAACCTAAAATTTTGTTAAAAATATGACGGATCATAAAAGAAAGATAATATCGCACTGATCATGTAGTACATGCACTCATGACCTATTTGTTAGTGGGAAATGGTATGATAAAGAAATAACATTTTTTTCATATAAATTTTTGAACTTTTCATTTAGTTAATATTCAATAAAATCTCGTTTCTTATTAAAAATATGAGTTTGGACTTAAAAAGTAAATAAAAATAGATAAATACAAAGAAGAGAAAATGATAGTATCTTGTGTTGCGCCCCCATCTTCCATCTTCGCGACAATTGATGAAATCACAAAGCCCTTTGGAGGACGTACATTCTCTATATCACAGCTGTTCACCTCGAGTTCTCTTTCCTTTCTCTTGAGCACGATACATCCCAATTCACTGGTCCAAATTTTTCGTCGATTGAGAGAAAAGAGACAACAAAATTTAGGATTTCTTACTCTTTTTTGAAAATGTATTGGGTTTCATCCTCCCAAAAGTAAAACAAATTAACATGGTTCAATTTTTTTGTTTTGGAGTAAAAAATATCGATTTGATTTCACGGAACTATTAAAGATAGATAAATCAACAATTAATTCTTAGGTAATTTCGAATTGATTTCGTTTTTTTTTTTCTATAACAACATTTTTAGTTGAACAAATTATTTCAAGATTTGTTTTTGGGTTTTTTTTTTGATGAAAAGTAACTCCAACATATATTCTTGAATGTACAGTAGGTGAGTTAGGTGGATATATGTATCTGCTTGCTACTGGTTATAGACTTATAGTTTCACATTTTATCTTCTCACCTATTAACCTCCAAACTCTCAACTATATTGATATTATAAATCGGATATTTGTATAACATAATTTTTCTATAATCAATCTGCAACATAATTTACTTATTGCCTTTGAACTTCATGTATGTATAAGGAATCAAATGGTAACACACAAGAACAATTCAGCTACATTCAACTTAATTCAAACATTTCGCCAATACCATTTGATATTTTTAAAATTCTATCAACAATTCAATTAAACTCAATAATTCTTCAAACACACAGTGATACACAAATATATCAATCGGATAATAACGTATATGAGAAATAGGTGAAGATATTTATCAAAAAATTACATTTGAACTATTCTTTTAAAATTGACCAAAAAAACTATTCTCTTAAAATTAATCAGATAATACAAAAATGATATATATTATTCGGATATTTGAAATCACTACCAAACAAGTAAATCATGTTTGGGTGTTTCAAGTAAGTATGCATGATTTGGATAATTTCTTAAAAAAATTGTTTGAAAAACTTGATTGAATATATATTAAATATAAATTCATACTTTATTAGTTTATTTAACTACTTTTTGACACAAAATTGATTAACTAATTTTATTTGAGTTTATTTAACTAATTTGAAGAAAAAAAAATCAGCCAGATTCCTCTATATTTAGTCGTTACTATTTACCTTTAAGTTATTCAGCTAGATTCCACAAAAATTCATCCAGATTCCGCAATTCAGCTAGATTCAACCAAATTTTGTTGTTACCATTTAAACCTTAATTTTGCGGTGAGTTGGTGAGATTAAATGGTCAAGATAATCATGATATTGAATAAACATGTCCAGAATGAAGTGATCGGATATATTATAAGAATCACTACAAGAAAACAGACATTTAGCGTCAGCATAATTCGACGCTAATTCGACGCTAAAAGCCTTTAGCGTCAAATTAGCGTCGAAATAATTTTCGACGCTAAAACGTCGACGCTAAATTCATTTCGACGCTAATTCGACGCTTATTTGGCGTCGAAACAAATTACGACGCTAAATCGACGCTAATTCGACGCAAAATAGCATCGCTTTAGCGTCACAGTGTCTCGATGCAACGTATCGACGCTAAATCGATGCTATTTTGCGTCGAAGTAGCGTCATCACTTTCGACATGTTCGACGCTGCTTCGACGCTAAATAGCATCGATTTAGCGTCGTTTGTAATTTTTTTTTTTAAAAAAAAATTATAAAAATATATTAAAAATATTATAAAAATATATTAAAAATTAAAAACATTATAAAACAAAATATGCGATACAAATGAAATAAAAATCCTAATCTACTCTTGTTGTTGGGTTCTTAGGTTGATGACATCTTCCCGGATCATCTCTTCGGATTCTTGCTCGAATTGCGTAGGACCGTCAGGTGGAGGAGGCGGTGGAGGAAACTGAAGCCCTTGCAAGGCAGTTGCTAATGCCGGATTATCCACTGCAATGATGTTAAAGAGACTGGTCATTGCTGAAAGGTTAGTCTCTAGTTGCGAAATCCTAGAATTAGCAGTTTCCAAATGCCTGGTCAATTGCGGCTGAGACGGACCCGCGGTGTAAGAATATCGAGCCGACGAACAAGCTGCTGGAACATCTCTGATGGATCCAACACCCATCGTTCGTCCTTTCTTCTTCGGTGCAACCTATAAAATAAAAATGTTATAGAATAAAATTGTAATAAAAAATAATTTTAAATATATTAAAAAAATATAAAAAATTACCTCTTCGTAAAGTCGATCCAAATCTTGGACACCCATCGTAGACTGGACAGATTCGTCTAGCTCTGCTAGTCGTGCGTTGTACTCGTTGAACGTTCGTTCCGCTTGAGCGGTAACAAACGTCCCATCCTTCTTCCGATGAGTTTTCTCCATCACTTTAACCATCGGAGGAAGATCACCGCCATCAGCCTGTTAAACAAAAATAAACAAAAATAAAACTTAAATATAAATTATATAAATATTTAAAATACAAAGAAATCAAATAAATTACCATATTCAGTCGTACTGTGGCGTACGATGTTTGACCCGCACAATGCTTTGAAGGTCCATCTCCTTCGGCCACTGGCGTGAGACGGGCTATAGAACACTTCCCCGATTTAGCCACCGAATGGGGATCCTCCCAGAACTGCACTAGACCCGACCAAACATCAGGATCCATCCCTATCGGCTTCGCCTCATCGCCTTTCGCGCGCCACGCCTTCTTCAAGTTACCGACGTAACCGTTGAGACGCTTTGGCGCCTTATGCTCGAACTCTGCTCGCACTTCGAAAGTACGAGCTTCTTCCCAATGCCACCCTTGCTACAAAAAATACGAATAATATTATGAATATATTTAAAATAAAATATTTTAATAATTAAAAATAAATAATATAAAAAGACTTACCGCCCATGATTCGAACCAAATATCCCGCACATGCTGCGGCGTCTGGCTCCAATTAGCATGGGGCATAGTGAAATAGGCCGCGATGGCCTTGGTGACCGAACGCGATACCTTGTTATCGCTAAACCTGTTAAACAAGAATTTACAATGATCTAATTATAATTTGTAATTAAAAATTAAATAACCTATATTAGTAATATTGTAAAAGATATAATCATACCATAAAGTACCAGGAGGCCTCATCGGATGGAGAGTCCTAACCCGTGTCTCTCGTCCAGGTTGGCGGAGAAGCTCGATAATCCGCATCATGAGAGGCGCGTTTGCCGGTGGCGGCTCTTGGTGGTCATCAGAAGGGTCTGCTGTGTCTTCTTCTGTTTGTGTCTCTGGCTCTGGCTGAGGCGGTGGCGGTGGCGGAGCTTGTGGTGCAACACGTGGTGGACCTCGTGGTGGAGGTCGTGGACGATATGTCGCAGCTTGCGAACCCGACGCTGATCCTGATCCTGATCCGCGACGACCATCGTATCCAGGAATCGTAGCATCCTCGCCAAATAACTGTCCGTAGGAAGGTGGTGGATCCGCCTATAAAACCAAAAAAAATAATAAATAAAAATAGAAAACATATAAATTCATAAATAAATATAAAATTTGTAAAAATAATTCCAAAAATGCTAAAAAAATTTAAATTTTGTATATAAAATATGAACATAATTTGTAAACTTGTTTTGTTATAATGTTTTCAAAAATTTATTTTTATAAGTTCATAATTATAGAGTATAAATGTAAAATTACTTATAAAATCGTTTTTATTTAAAATAAATATTTATTTAAATTTCTAAATTATAGATCAAATGATTTTTATTATATTTTACACAAATGTATATGTTTTGAAAAATTAAAATTCTTAAAATCATTTATTAATAATTTTCATAAATTCATGACTTTATAAATTTTATAAATACAAACACATAATTCTATTTACTACAAATCCATTTCAATTCCTATAAATCCAATTCAATTCCTACAAATCCATTCAAATTCCTAAAAATCTATTCTATTTTCTACAAATTCCTAAATCAAACTTAACATAATATTATTAACAAAAAAAAAAAAAAATTACCATGTAGATCTCGAAGGTGGTGGAGAGGGAGAAGAATTTCGCGGGGAGGGAAGAGGTGGTCGCCGGCGGCGGAGAGAGAGAGAGAGAGGTCGCCGGAGTGTGAGAAGAGAGAGAGGAGATGGTGGCGGCGGGAGAGAGAGAGAGAGAGGTCGCCGGAGTGTGAGAAAGAGAGAGGAGATGGCGGCGGCGGGAGAGAGAGAGAGAGAGAGGTCGCCGGAAAGACGGGAGAGAGAGAGAGGTCGCCGAGAGAGAATGATGATGTGTTTGAGAAATCGAAAATGAGGAAGAAGAAGAAGTCTGCAGGTTTTGAGTTTTATTACAGTATCTGACGCTATTTCGACGCTAATTCGACGTAATTAGCGTCGAAATAGCGTCAGATTTAATTAAAAACCAAATTATTCATCTTTTCCGGATTCCCACGCACAATAAATGGTTACCGCGATTTTAGTGAAAGTTTTTAATTTAGCGTCGAATTAGCGTCGAATCTGAAATAGATTCGACGCTAATTCGACGCTAAATTGAATTGGTAAAACAAAACAAGTATAAAAATTTTTGGTTTGCCGCCTTCGGTTCAACCAAATTAATTGAATTTAGCGTCGTTTTTGCATCGGATTATACAAAATCCGACACCTTTACCGTTCTATACCCTAAACCCTAAAAACAGAAATTTTTAGATTTAGCGTCGAATTAGCATCGAATCAGAGGCTTTCGACGCTAAATCGACGCTATTTAGCATCGATTTAGCGTCGAAAGCCTCTGATTCGATGCTAATTCGACGCTAAATCTAAAAATTTCTGTTTTTAGGGTTTAGGGTATAGAAACCGCCACCTATACGAGACCTATCTTATCCTTTTCAATCTTTGTTACTACCGAATAATTAAAACTTTTGAAATTTTAAAAAACCTATTTAGTTCCGAAATTAGTTATGATAGTATATGTAAACCAATATAGTTTATAGAAATCTAAGACTTATATGCTGTTGTTTAAAAGTATAATTATATGAACTTAGTTGTTAGCAATTAAATTAATCAGTTTATATAATATATATGCTTCACTCGTAGTTGTTGACTTTTAAATGTTTTATTCTATACCCCAAACCCTAAAAACAGAATTTGGTAGATTTAGCGTCGAATTAGCGTCGAATTCATCTCGTTCGACGCTAATTCGACGCTAAATCTAACAAATTCTGTTTTTAGGGTTTAGGGTATAGAATAAAACATTTATACGAGAACTATCTTATCCTTTTCAATCTTTGTATATGCTTAAAAATTTAAAACTTTTGAAATTTTAAAATACCTATTTAGTTCCGAAATTAGTTATGATATTATATGTAAACTCGTAATTGTTGACTTTTAAATGTTTTATTCTATACCCTAAGCACCCAAAAATAAAATGTGTTAGATTTAGCGTCGAATTAGCATCGAATCAGATCAATTCGACGCTAATGCGATGCTATTTAGCGTCGAATTAGCGTCGAATTGATCTGATTCGACGCTAAATCGGCTTATTTTTCTGAAAAAAAAACTTAATAATAATTGAAAATATAGTATAATAACAAATTAAAATTATCCGAAACAAATGAAATCAAAACAAAAATCCAAATAAAACACATGCATATGCTTCACTCCGAATCGTCATTTGAGTCCTCGTCATTCTCATCGGTATTTTCGTCACTCTCGTTTGCGAACTCGTCTTCCGGGTTTTCAGCATCGGTAGCCTCCGAAAGAATTTCAGCTTCTCGATTTTGCGGATCTATAAGAATGATGTTGTCTATTTCTTGTTCTGGAGTTGTTAGATCCACGGCAGCTTCATATTGCATAGGAGCGTCGTCGGATTCAACTATCATTCCTCTGGGCGCTATTTTAAGCACAGATAACCATGAAATCCCTGTTTTTCTGACACGTGGATATGGTATGAAACAAACTTGATCCGCTTGTGATGCAAGGACAAATGGATCGTACTTTGCATAAGAACGGGATCCGTTAACATCGATGACACCAAACTTTCCTACTCGAATCCCTCGCCCGACAACTGGATCAAACCACTCGCATTTCAAAAGGGTGCACTTTAAGTTAACCAAACCAGGGAATTGCACTTGAACAATGTCTTGTATAATGCCATAAAAATCCGTGTCCCCCGCTCGAACTACCACACCATAGTTTGCAGTTGCTCTGTTTTTTCCACGTTCGAATGTATGAAACACATAACCTCGTGTAAAATACATTGGAGATGACGTAACTTTTCCCAATGGACCTTGGATTAACTCTCTAAACCATACAGGATATGACGTGTCTCCATAATCAACCTGGCAAATATAGTATGCACATTGTAAAAATAATAAACACAAATTGTATATATAGGTTTTAATGGAAACTAGATATATATAATTTTGTTTTTAACTTACTTGAGTTTTCAACCATTTAGCAAAGTGGAGATCTTTACGTTTTTCAATCTCATTGGCGGATGCATTTGGGAAAGCCTCGACAACTTGGCGAATGAATTCACTACGAGAAAATATAGTTATAATAAATGTTTTCAAAGCATATATAAGTACGAAGATAACTCTTTTGACATCAGTCCATAGTTGGTAATTATAATATGTACCTAAAAAATGGGGTAACTTCATCGCATTGTAAGAGAATATATGTGTGTGCACAATTGTAGTCTTCGTATGAGACCCAATCTTCTTCTCTTGTGATTCCGGCATGTCTACCAACTGCACAGAATATATCTGGGACATCTGAAACCGGATACGCTTGCGCGATGCCACCATCGTCGTACCTACGTGGAGCTCTTTTTCGTGTCCGGACAGTGGGAGAGAAGTAATATGAGCTGAAATGAGAGGTTTCTTCGGTTAAACTTCCCGCAACGATTGATCCCTCAACCCTAGCCAGGTTTTTTGCCTTTCCTTTTAAGTGTTTCATGAATCTCTCGAAAGGATACATCCAACGAAATTGAACGGGCCCTCCTAAATCGGCTTCGTGAGGAAGATGGACAGGAAGATGCTCCATAACATCAAAGAAAGATGGAGGAAATATCTTCTCTAAGTTGCACAACAATATTGCGATGTTATGTTTTAGTTGTTGAATTCCATCTTCAGTCAGAGTTCGCACACACAGATCTCGAAAAAATGCTCCAACACCTAAAACCGAAGTTGAATATCATAAAAAAATATATATAATTTTTCACACATCATTTGTTTAGATATTTATATATCATCATAGAAATTATACCTGCAAGTGATTCATGCACGTTTGTTGGCAAAAGCTCTGCAAAGGCGAAAGGTAATAATCTCTGCATAAACACATGACAATCATGACTCTTCATGCCAGAAATTTTTTTCCCTTGCTCTACCGACTTAGAGAGTTTTGACACTATCCATCTGGAAACTTTACGTCGGTGGAAACCCAGTTGAAGAATGTTGATTTGCATTCGTTTGATAATCTAAAGATAGGGACTGGAGCTCTACCATCTCCCGTGAGATGTAACTCAAATCTAGAGCATATAAGAGGCAAATCCAATCTAGACTTCACGTTGTCTTTAGACCTGCCTGAAACGTTTAAGATGGTATGCATGATGTTATCGAAAAAGTTTTTCTCAATGTGCATGACATCAAGATTGTGGCGCAATAGATGATCCTTCCAGTACGGTAGATCCCAGAAAATGCTCTTCTTATGCCAATTATGTTCAACAAGGTATCGATCTGGAAGATTGGCCGGGATATTAAGCCAGTTACCACCACGTTTTGCTGTATCCTGAGCTCCCCAAAAATCAAGTTGACCTTCAATTTGCTCTCCTGAAAGATATGGAGGTGGTGGGATACGTACACGTTTGTCCTTTGTGAATAGTCTCCTGTTCCCCCGGTACGGATGGTTCATAGGGAGAAACCTGCGGTGACAATCAAACCAACAAGATTTTCTACCATTTTTAAGTTGGAAGGCATTTGTTTCATTTTGGCAATACGGACATGATAACCGACCATGTGTTGTCCAACCAGATAACATTCCGTACGCTGGAAAATCGCTTATCGTCCACATAAGCACAGCTCGCATGGTAAAATTCTTTTTCCTGGAGTAATCAAAAGTCCGAACCCCATGAGACCACAACAAGTTCAACTCGTGAATCAGCGGCTGTAAAAACACATCAATAGATCTTCTTGGATGCTTCGGACCAGGGACTAAAATACTCAAAAATAAAAATTCCCTCTGCATGCACATATCAGGCGGAAGGTTATAAGGTGTCAATATAACCGGCCACAAAGAATATTGCCTGCCAGACATACCAAACGGACTAAAACCATCTGTATATAGGCCAAGATAAACATTGCGCTTCTCTTTAGCAAAATTAGAGTGTACCGATTTGAAGTGTTTCCAAGCTTTTGCATCAGAAGGATGATGAACTTCTCCTTCAATAGTTGAATGTTCCGCATGCCACCTCATTGATGCAGCTGTTCGTTCCGAATGATATAACCTTTGTAGCCTATCTGTTATGGGTAGGTACCACATTCGCTGGTACGACACTTTACTTCTACCAGCTCCTTGGGGCTTAAATCTTGGTTTGTGACAAAATCGACATTCCTGTAGATCTTCATCATCTTTCCAAAATATCATGCAATTGTCAATGCAAACATCTATCATCTGCGAAGGTAATCCTAAACTAGAGACTAGTTTTTGTATGTCGTAGTATGACTCAGCAGCTTGATTACCCTCTGGCAAATATTATTTTAGAAGAGCTGCCCAATCATCCATGCAACTCTCAGATTGATTATGATCAGACTTTATTGTCATCATCCTAGATGCCAATGATAATTTAGACAGACCTTCCCTACAACCTTCATAGATTGGTTGGTTTGCAGAATCAAGCATATCATAGAATTTTTTTGCATCTACATTGGGTTCCTCAACAACATCAGGAGTAGACATAACTCCAGGAAATGCATCGGTTACCATTTCTTCGAACCTATTATGCTCTAACCCGATATCATGATCATTTTCTATAACAAATTGATGCTAATCATATTGCTCATTCGAATAACCCTGATTCATAGGTTGGTAACTAGTACTACCCGAAGTTTCATCTTCATATCCCTCACCATGATAAAACCAAACATAATACTCAGGTGTAAACCCTCTATTAAATAAATGCGTACCAACTGTATCAATTGTCTGCGGTCTCGAATTTTTGCACTTCCGACACGGGCACACCATGAAACCGGTCCGTTGAATTGTAGGCACACTACTCGCTTGAGCCATGAAAATTTCAAGGCCGTTGAGAAACTCTTCTGAAAACCCTCCATTTTCATCTTTACGGTGATACATCCAGCGTCTGAGTTCGTATATATCGCCCATTTTTTTTTTTCAAAAATTAAAAATTTTGTTTTTCTAAAATTAAATTTTTTTTTATTTTAAAATTTTTTTTAAAATTTCTCGATGGTTTCTTGGTCTGAGGAAGGGAGGGTATATATATAGGAGATTATAGCAGCGATTTAGCGTCGATTTTGCATCGCAAATTTAGCATCGAATTAGCATCAAATAAAGTTGTGTCGAATTACCATCGACTTAGCCTCGTTTTTGCGATTAACAAAACCGTCGCTACATAAGTAGGTGAAAACGTTTTTAATATGGCACCTACCTACCAAATTCGATGCAATATTCGATGCTAATACGATGGTATATTTTCGACGCTAAATCGACGCTATTTTAGCGTCGATTTAGCGTCGAATGGAGCCTCTAGACGGCATTTCGACGCTAAATCGATGCTATATAGCATCGATTTAGCGTCGATTTTATTCGTCCCTATATAGCATCGAAATAACATCGAAAGTTTCAGGTCACACAATTATGACGCTAATCCGACGCTAATTTAGTGTCGAAATATGTTCGACGCTATATTTCGACGCTAAAATCGGGTTTTCTTGTAGTGAATACATTTGAAATCTACCTCATTTTGGTTAGAGAAAAATTGTGAAAGTGATCTAATATGATTCTTAGATTTGTAAATTAGTGGATTAAAATTCGCCAATTAGCTTCAAAACAACATATTTTATCCAACCATCTAGACAAGTTTTTGTTTGATTCAAGACAAGTTTAGTGTTTTTTCTTCTTCTTTGAGTTGATCAAATTTAATTAGTATGCATCTTATTGTAAAAAAACATTTATGGTTCTGACAACCAGTTAATCTGTGAGGTTGATAAACAAATCGATAAAATAAGGTCCAGTTTATAAATTTATTTAAAAGTTAAAACATACCTTTTGTTATTTATCTATAACCAAATGATGGATGAAATAAGTTGTTCTTAATGTTTGTATTTATACTCACAATGTCTTAGATCGAATCTACGCAAGTGAGATCCTCAATTGAGTGTTTATTTTTTTAATATTCTATTTTTATACAAAATAAAAATACATATTTATCAGGATAAATAGCGAGTGAATCTAACGCGTTGAAAATGTTATCTTTTAATTTAAAAACGTCTCTTTCTTTTTCTCTGATTAGAATATTTTTCGGTCTCGGCGTTTTTGTTGGTGTTGTGAAAAAAAACTTTTTTGTTTTTTTCTTTTAAAGTACAAATCTTATTGATGGTGTTGGTATGTAACGGTTAATCAGTAATGGTTTAATCCTCAGTAAGACTAACTTTGCAAAAGCTCGATCTGCTCAAATAAGGTCGTCGTATAGACTCTGGCCATGTCAATCTTGGTTCAAATGGCAAAGAGGCTTCTCTCAGTTTCTCACAGTGATTTTTGACCAGACCCGGTCCTATAGGATTGCATGGAGTGCTTATGCAAAGGTCCATTATGGGTCTCACAATTTTAGTTAAATTTTTTTTTGCAAAAAGGCCCTCAATTCTATAAGTTTTGTCAAAAATACCTTAAATATTTATAAACTTTACAAAAAGACCCTAATATTTTTTTTTAGCACAAGGTCTTTTAAACATTGGGCCAGACCACGAGTTCTGGAGAGAATTTCTTCTCGTTGAAGTCTCAAATTTGGTGGTGATGGGGCTGGTTTTTGACGGGATTGTTGGATCTTCATCTATTGCGGTGAGGTAGGGTTTTGTCAGGAGGGTGGGTAACCTCAAAATAGATATGTGTGTCGTATAAGGCTTAGTTATTCGTCGATGTGATCGTGGAGTTTATGTAGGGTTTGTGACGTGTCACCTCCAAAAGAAGGTGTAGGAATTCGTTTTTCATTCGTTGCGGCACAGATCAAAGATTTATACTTCAACAAGTTCTTTTATTGTGCCTCTCTTTTTATCTGCACAAAAGGAATGTGGGGAGGAATTAGTCTTGAAAAAAATTTAAATAGAATTATTTAATAATATTTATCTTGAAAAAAACACATATGTATAATTTTTTTTTTGCCGTCAACATACATGGAAAAGTATAAGGAACAGAGTTAGAGTAAATTGTCAAATTCTGATTACTTTTTTCTTTTCTTTCTTTTAACTCAAAAGTTTTGGTTATTTCATTGTTATTAATATTATTATGATTACTTTAACACATAAAACTTCATTCCATTTATGAGAAAAAACATTACGCAGATTCATTACAAGGTTTCGATGAATATAGAAATATGACATGAACAATAGAGATTGTGAAATATCTTTAGCTAATGTATCATCTACTTGGTTGTTATCTCGTGGAATCTAAACCACCTCTATTGTTTGGAAACGTTTTTGCCAACTTTAAATTTCACTTATCCAATTGTAGAGTTCAAAGTTCTTCTCATTGCCATTGATCAAAAAGCATATACCGTTTCGTTATCGCGTTCAAAAATGACTTTCTTGTAACTTTGAATCCAAGGCTGTTGAGTTGCTAGTATTATTTAATTGAAACAAAAAGACGTTAGTACAGTAACAAATTTCATTTTATCCCATAACAAAAAAAAAGTAATAATGATGGCACGCTTTTTAGTACGACGAACGAATGATATAATAGATTGTATAGAGAAATGCGTATAGACCGCGACGCAGATAATCAAAGCCTCATAAAGCTTCGTCGCAGAAAACGAAAAAATCTTTTAGAAAAGTACCATCCAGAAGGATAAATTCATCCAATCATAATATTAATGGGACCCATTAACCTACACGACACAAACACAATTTACATTTTCTATAGATTGTTTATTTACACCTACTATCCAGTATTTTTTTTATTTTTCTGTCTGCTCCAGTATCTCAAGCTATATACACTATCTTCTTTCTTTTTTTTTACATTTCTTTCAGATTAATCTAATGTTCAAATGTGAGTCAATATTCAAAACTATTATTCGATAATAGTCAAAATTAGTAGATATAGAATTATATTATTACCATGAGTTTGTTAGTTACCTTTGTCTCAATAAAAAAGAAGAATCATCAACTATTTTTTGTTGTTTCGAGATAAAATTCAAAACCTCAAAATTACAAAAGTAGATAAATATAAACACTTGCGTCTAGATATATCGTCTAGATATAAAATTAAACATGACTTAATATGTTGCATGTAATTATGATTTGGTCATTTTATTATATATTTACACATAAAGAAGCCAATATAATCCGTAGCATTTAGAGATGTTAACATGGGCTGCGGCTCACGGGTTATGTCTAAGTAAAACCACAACAAAGTGGGTTTGGACACGCATTTAAAATCCGTAACCCGTGACAGATCAACTCATATGGGTTAAAAACTTTTTTGGTCCGTTACGGGTTGGCCCACTTGGATGCGGACTAGTCCACTTGGCTAGTCTAAATTTTTAGTTTTGACTAAATGACTTTAAATTTAATGTTTTTATGTGTTGTTTTTGTTTATGAATTTGAGTTTTTTGTTATAAAATTTAATAAAATATTTTTTTAATCATATACATGTTTGGTTTCAATTTATGTTTATTTAAAATATGAATAAAACAAGTTAATAAAACAGAAAAATCCATTAATACATCATTTCTATCGTCCACTATTTTTACGTTTATATTATAAATACAAAACATATAACTTATATCACTAACCAAATTTAAACAACAAATTATTTTCTATTTATCAACTGCAAACTAAACAAAAAATTATCATCAAGTTATATTAATTATATAACATATATAATAGATGTGAATGTGAGTCTAACAATAAAAATGAAATATAAAAGTTTACGTACATACTAAGCCAAAAAAATATATACAATACAAATTGATATGGTATTATGACAAATCATTGAAAATTATGTTTGGTTTGTTTTTATTGCTTGTTGTCTTTTTGAATATCAGTTTAAATTTTTATTTTGAATTTCAAGCAAATATTGAGGTGTTTGAGTTTTAATTTTGAGTTAAAGACTATGATTCAGTTTGAATTTTTAAAATTTGATATTTTGATGTTTTATTGTTTTTTCTAATTTGATTGAAAGAAAAACATTAGACGAGAGTTTCCGTCTGATTCACATCAGCTTTGTATATTAGATATTTGAAATAGTTAAACCTTTTTTTTAGTGTTGGTTAATGTCTTCGCGTTTGACACAATAAAACCTTAGACGAGAGCTTGGTTCTAATACACATTAGTTTTGTTTTATTCATTTCTTGTGTTTCAATGTTACACTTTTTTTTTGTACGTTATAGCAAAACTATCATTAATCCGCGGGCCGACCCGTTAGTCCGTTTGACCATGTAATATGGATTTAGACATACATTTAAAATCCATAATCTGCGACAGACCGTGTATGGATTGAAAATAAATTGTATTTGTTATGGATTGGTTTACTTAGATGTAGGTTGGCCGTCTAACATCTCTAATAACATTCGTACATCTTTGGTGACTTATGATTGGAAATTATCGAAAACTCAAAAAACTATCGAATTAAATTACCAAGAGTAACGTCATTTCAATTAAAATAATAATTAGAGATTTTTTATTAAAATATTTAAAGAAGCTTTTACGTTTCGTCCCTTAAAAACAGACGTTGTTAAAAATGTAGAATTTTTTGAATTTTCCATAACCTATTTTTATTTACACGTTTACAACAACAACAAACAAAAAAAAGTCCAACAAAGCTTAATTTTGTTACCTTTTGTTATCGTTTGCTTCAAGTAGAACCTCTCTCTCTCTCTCTTGGGATTCTTTTCTCTGCAATCAAAGCAAAGCTCTGGAAAAATTTCTCTCCCTTTCTCGTCAAACTTTTCTTTCTTCCAAGTTTCTTTTATGTAACCGTGATCTTCTCCAACAATGCACCACTTGTCAATCATTCCACACATTACTACAGGTCCAATTCGATTCTCCTCTGATTTTTGTTTTCCATTTTAATGTCGAACCTCTGCGAGTTTCTCTTGGCTAGTAGGTGTGATTTTTCTCTGAATTTTGGCTGCTGAAGAAGACGAATACTGGGAAAATTTGGGGAAAGATAAGAATAAATAAAGAAATTTCTCAAGCGGCGTTTCAAAAGTTACGCGATTCTCGAGATTCATTTCAAATCCTTCTTCAACTTTTTGTCTGTTCATTTTTTAATCAGGATCTACAAAATTTTCCCGAGAAAATTCCCAACTGCTAAGAAACTTCAACTGGAATTTCCGTCGAAATTGAGCTTTTTCTTTGGGTATCTTTTGAAGCGATGTGTTTATTTGTTTTTGATTTCGCTGAATCTAGAATATGAATATTAGTCGCAAGCTTTTGTTGAAGAGTTGATGGTCATTGGTCAACATTTTAGCTATTTTGTTATTTGAGAAATTAGTTGTTGTCCTCCTCTTCGTCTGACATTGTGACCATTAAACAAATCATTCTTCAATCTCTGCTTCCATTTTTTTTTTTTTTTTTGCAGAGCTTGAGGAGGCTTGAGGGAAGGTTTTGAGGCATAATTGAGAAAATGGAAGGAGAGTCCTTTGGTTTGATCGTTGGGATCTCACTTGGTGTGGTGATTGGTGTGTTGTTAGCTATTTCAGCTTTGTTCTGCTTTAAGTACCATGGAAAGAGATCTCAGATTGTGAACAGCGGAGGATCAAGTAGGAGTGCAACGCTTCCCATTAGAGAGAATGGAGCTGATTCTTGCAATATAATGTCGGATTCTACGGTTGGTCCGGATTCGCCTGTGAAATCTTCAAGGAATGGGAGGTCTGTTTGGCTTGAAGGTTTTAGTAAGAGGAGTAATGTGATCTCTGCTTCTGGCATTTTGGAATATTCCTACAGGTTTGTCTCTCTGCTCCTGACAAGATCCAGGTTTTTAAAATGCAATATTAGTTTACTATCTCTTAAACTAAGGAGGACTAGACTTCTCTTGTTATGGTCATTATTGCCAAGTCTTAAAGTTCATATATCATGTTATAGAGTGTATAGTTGGATCTGAATCTTGGCGGATATGATAATATCTTGCATTCTTGGTCTTGTATACTGTTTCTTATATATGTTATGTGGTCGTTGATTCAGGGATTTGCAGAAAGCAACATGTAATTTCACGACTTTGATAGGCCAAGGAGCATTTGGACCTGTCTACAAAGCTCAAATGTCCACCGGTGAGATTGTTGCTGTGAAAGTCCTTGCCACTGATTCCAAACAAGGCGAAAAAGAGTTTCAGACAGAGGTAGATAGATATATCTACCAACTGTGCCTGATGATTTTGTATGAAGTTGACATCCAGAGAATAAATAAGTTTGGAAAACAATAAGACAGGCTATAAATCTTATTGTCTTCTTCAGTTCATTGCTAAACTCGCTCACTCGCCTTTTTTCCAGGTTATGTTATTGGGGAGGCTGCATCACCGTAATTTAGTGAACTTGATCGGCTATTGTGCAGAGAAAGGCCAACACATGCTTATATATGTTTACATGAGTAAAGGAAGCTTAGCTTCTCACTTGTACAGTAAGCAACTACTTTATTCTACATAATATATTAGTCTGCTTGTCAGTATATGAATGTTGACACAATGTAGAACTATTTGTTATTGGATCTTTACTGAATCCTTTAAGCATAGTCACTCACCTCTAATAGAAATTTGAAACACACTAAAATGCTTTCTTGAATACAGGCGAAAAACATGAACCGCTGAGCTGGGATTTGAGAGTGTATATTGCTTTAGACGTTGCACGCGGATTAGAGTATCTTCATGATGGGGTAAGCTAATTGCTGAAAGCATACACCATCTAAATGCATCTCTTAAGAAACACAACATCAAAAGCCATGTTCTATTCAATTTTTCCAGGCTGTTCCTCCAGTAATCCACAGAGATATCAAATCTTCCAACATTTTGTTGGATCAATCCATGAAAGCTCGGGTAAATATCTCCTCTGTCCACTTGAGATCTCATTACCGTCAAGATTCTCATTGCGATTTTCTTTTTAACTTACAGGTTGCTGACTTTGGCCTGTCTAGAGAAGAAATGGTAGACAAACATGCTGCTAACATTAGAGGAACGTTTGGTTATCTCGATCCAGAGTATATTTCCACAAGAACATTCACCAAGAAAAGCGATGTTTATGGCTTCGGTGTTCTGCTTTTCGAGCTTATAGCTGGAAGAAATCCTCAACAAGGTCTAATGGAATATGTTGAGCTGGTAAAAAAACTAACAAAACCAACATGATCCTCGATTCCAAGTTGTTTATTTTTGAAGAATTACTTAACATGAAAAAACTTTTCTTTGATGAAATAGGCCGCGATGAATGCAGAGGAAAAAGTCGGATGGGAAGAGATTGTGGATTCGAGATTAGATGGGAGATTTGATATACAAGAAGTGAATGAAGTTGCGGCTTTTGCATATAAATGTATCTCTCGTGCACCAAGAAAACGTCCCAACATGAGGGATATTGTGCAGGTTTTGACGCGTGTCATTAAGGTTAGACATAACAGAAAACGTCAGAGGAATTCTCCGTCTCCTTCTCCGCCTCCTCCTACAATGGAGGCCGGTGGTGAGCTAACCAGAAACAGATCAATTCGGTCGGAAAATCATCGGAGGGATAATTCTATTGACAGTACACTTGAAGACTAGTGATGTGTTGAAAAAAAAGTGTTAAGTTTATAATTATATAACATATATTATTTCAATTGGATTTCATTTATTTTTGGGGGTTTAGAATGATTTGTAGATTTTGATTCAAAAAAAAGAAAGAATGATTTGTAGATTTTTGGTTTATAGGAAGTAGTCTATAGCTTTCTTGTGAATGAATTTTTATTTTTTTAATCCTTGATTTTGTTTGTTGTAAAACGAGTTCATCGTTTATAAAATGAAGAACCATGATAAGGAACACAACAATTTTTTATTTGGTGTGTTTTTACTTTTTAGAAAGAAAAAAATGTAAAATGGATGATTTTTTGTTTGTTGTTGTCTGATTAAATGAGTTAAAAAACCAATAACTTAAAAACTGCTTGGGGGGTATTAAACCATTATAAGCCCAGGCCCAAATTAAGCCCATTGGTTAAATTAAGTACGGTTATGAAACGGTGTCGTTTCGGTGGTGTATCGATAATTGTTATCCTTGTTTTACCGTGGAACGGATAGGAAGAAGAAACAATTGTTGGCAGCGGAAGTTGCAGAGCGAGAACAATCAACAATGGCGACCATGTCTGCTCTTCAGAGCTCCTTTACTTCTCTTTCTGTATCCTCTAACTCTTCCTTCCTCGGCCAGCGTCTCCTTTCCCCGATTACCCTCTCCGTCACTTCTCCGGTAACTCCAGTTTTCCAATTCGGGTTCTAATTTGAGATTATGTACTTCCCTTGGGTGCGTTGTATAACCCTTTCTCTGTTTATCGCCTAACGGCTACTGGAACTGTACGTCCATTGTTTGATTTTGGTATGGGTAATTTCCATGCCCATTTGAAGAAAATTTGTTCTGTGTTTGATTGACTAGTGACCCCTTTGGAATCTATGAATGTCTCCTGCTACTAGTTGTTAGTACCTTATGGTTATTATACTCTATGAACGATACTTTTTGCAGAGGGAAGTGATTCCTTTTGCACATTTGGTTGATTAAGGTTTTGCTGGAAGTTATTGAATCAGAAGAATGCTTTTGAATTTTTTGCTTTGATGCTTTCATGTTGAGTGCAAATTTGCTGCAGTTGGATTGTTCCTTATCTGTTTACTCTGCTTATCTTTTGTATTCATTGCAGGTCAAGCCCACTGAGAACCCATGTCTTGTTTTTGCAAAGGTTAGTAAGCAAATTTCTTACTTCATCTCATTCCTTTGGTTCGTAAGTGCAATACCAGGATTACTGTTCGTATGTTGTGAGTGTTTGTTTTGTTTTTTCCTTTCAGCTTAAGCGTTGGGAACGAAAAAAGTGCAAACCAAACAGTCTTCCAATTCTGCACAAAATGCATGTCAAGTTTGGAGATACGGTCAAAGTAATATCTGGACGAGACAAGGGTAAAATTGGAGAAGTCACTAAGGTCTTTACCCACAACAGCACCGTAGTGATCAAAGATGTGAACCTCAAGACCAAACACATGAAGAGCCGAGAAGAGGGAGAACCTGGCCAAATTGTTAAGGTCAGTCCACTCGAATGACTCTCTTTCGTGAATTTGCAAAACAGAAACCATATTTTGTAGCTCCCTTCACTTTGTCTTTGGCGAAATTCGAGTGATGATTGAAGATTGAGTAAAATGTATGACGTTTTCCAGATCGAAGCACCGATCCACAGCTCAAATGTGATGTTGTATTCGAAAGATAAGGATGTGGTAAGCCGGGTGGGTCACAAGGTCCTTGATGATGGACAGAAAGTAAGATATCTGATCAAAACAGGGGAACTTCTTGACACCATTGAGAAGTGGAAGCAGCTTAAGGAGGCAAAGGATAAAGAAACAACCCAAGTTGCAGTTGCCTCAGCATCTTAGTATCTCACTTCTTTCTTCTTCACTGCACTTTTGATTCTTTGTTAGACTAATGGACCTATCACCTATGTATTTGATGGATGTATTGAGTACCTTTTAAGGTAAAGTGTAAAATTGCTACAAGATAAAACACCTTTTGACTTTCTTTAGTAAGCTTAGGATGATCCTAAACAGGTGATTTATTCAGAAGATACAATCTTGACAGAGTATTTTACAAAATGAGTGCACTTACAAAGCTATGGAATATGCTTACAAGAATCAAACAATCTACAAAATGCTTCATATGGCTAAACCTTAGTGTTCAAGCCTCCGGAAAGCAGCTCAGTTTTGGGATTTGGTACTTTCTTCTGCGTAGTCCGCTTCCACCTCATGTAGAATACAAATAGATATATGAAAAATCCGATGCCAACCATCATATACGTGAATTTGAATATCCCTGGGCAGCTATACTTCAGATACACTGAAAGTGTATAAGAACACATTAGAGGCCCGGAGATGGCGATATACCACAAAGTATATACTCTACCAACTGGTAAGAGTATAAATGTCAAGGCAATAGCCAAAAAAAAGGCTGCAGTATTAAGTCCCCATAGTAGTACAATCTCTAGTATGACTTTTTTGAGATAGAATTCTTCTTCTTTTTCTTGCGGTTGGGCTGCGGCCTGATAAGTAGCTGTGATAATCAGAGCCGTTATTACTAGAAGAGCGTTCCGTGTTCCGTCTGACACGCTACTTCTGTAACGTGCCATTCTCGTGGAGCAATATTCCATGAAAGTGACCGGTTTTCTCAGGAAGACCGATGTTTTCTTAACTTTGGATAGAGAAGCCGCGCTCTTACCACCAGCTTTTTGTATAATCTTCTCCGTTTCTATGTTCATGTGAGGTCCATTGGCTCGCAAGACATCAAGAGCTGTCATATCACTCTTGTTCTGGATGTTCCGGTTCAGGGACATGCATTTCAACAACTGTTTTACTGACTCTATACATGTTTCACCATAAATTTATATATTAGACACTTCTTAACATTAAAACCCAAAAAATATATTAGACAATTCTTTCCATAAGAAAAACTACTCTTTTGACAACTCGAACACAAATGATATAAAAAATAAACGTGTGTGTGTGAATTTAAAGGAGTTTCACTCTCAACTCGTATTCTATGTAAAAGTTGTAAGTTCCAAGTGTGGTAAAAAAACATAATATGCCAAATGTAAGTTGGTATAATAATGAATCTATATTATATAATAGGAGAGTTTTCTCTTCTCTTAAGATGTTCACATCATCACTTTAAAATTTCCACATTATTTAAAAAAAATAATTACATTAAAACTAAATTTAATGATTTAATAATTTTTTTTCATTTCTTCTATTAATTATCTTACATTAATTATCACACAACTAAAAAAATTTTAAAAACGAAATACAAGAAAATAAATAGATATTAGAAGAATTAAAAGTGAAATTCTGAATATATATAAAAAAATTATTGTATAAATTCTTCCAACTTTATTTGAATGTATTTAGTTGAATTGAAAAATTAATGATATATTATCACATCATTTAAGTAACCTTTTAGTTGTTTTTTAGTTCTTGATTTTTAAATTCAAGGCAAGTAATTTTTTAAAGATTCTTAACCCGCTTCTAATTTTATTTGGTTATTTTTTGGAAAAAAAATTGTCATTTGATTTCGTCGTATTCGGATACTTTCACAATTCATCTCGATTTTACAACTGCAAATAAGTCAATTAGTCAGATTTAGTTCTAATAGCCTTAAATATGTTTTTTAAGTTAATCAATATTTTAATCTATTTTTTTTGCTAAAGTTTAATAAACTAATAATTAAATATATGAAACACAAAAACTGTAAGAGAAAATATATAAGAAAATGAATTCTTTTCCAAAGATTAAAAATACATAAAATTTTGATCATACTAGAGAAGGAATTAGAAAATAATTGATAATTTTTACTTTCAAAATTTTAATTGGTTACTTGGATAATATGATTTATTTAATGATAAACTCTACGTAGTTAAAAAAAGTTTTAAACAAATATGTTTAAAACAATAACTATGGTATTTATATGATTGACAATTGCTATATATTTTCATGCAGTGTAAATATTTATTTTTTTAACATATTTCATATCAAATATTATTTTATATCTTTAAAGAATTGGTTGATTTCTTAAACATAAAAACTAAACTAATAAATAAATCAAAATTTTTGACACCAAATTTAATAAAATTGTAAAACAAAACTCGCGCGATCATATTGTTAGTATTAGGCTTAACAGTGATTGTGGATCAAATCACTTAAACAGCATAACAATAATGATTAAGGATCAACCATTTAAATAATTAGGATAAAAAATTCATCAGAAAAGGGCAATTAAGAACATGCCTGGTGATTATTTTTGTATGCGGCTAGGTGCAAGGCCGTGTTGCCTTCACGGTCACGTTTGTTCAGGACGTGATTCTCGGTGGATGAAGCATGAATATTGCGCATTAATTGCAACCACCCACTGAGAACTTTGAGCTCCTCGTATCTATCGTTCGCAACCGTGATGTGTAATGCGGTTTCGCCATTTACATTCACATCTCTAATGCTATCAGGACATAGCAGAAGAAACTCTGTAAGAAGATCTACGTCACCGTTTTTCGCCACAAGATGCAAGGGTGTCATACCTGTCATTATATGTTTTATATATATATATATATTTTGTTAAACAAATAGAAAAATATTCGAGACAATACAAAAAATTAAGATTTTGAAGCAAATATACCTCCTCTTCCATGAATACGAACAAGACTCGGATCAAACTTAACTAGCTCTAGTGCTAATTCAGCTTGGCGGTTTTCGATAGCGAGATGCAAAGAACTAAACCCATCTGAGTATAATTTCTTGGCAAAAGATGGTTTAAGAACCATCAGTTCCATCGCCATATCTATCATCCCCATACTTGAAGCTTCATGGAGAGGTGTGTGCATGATAGGTAAAACATCTGCGTTTTGAAGAATACATGGATGCTTTTGAATAAGAGAATATAAAGCATCGACACTACCCGATTGAGTAACCAAAAGCAATCTTGAATCCATACTAACAAACAAGGGAAAAAAATAAGTGTAAGAACCAACTCAAGTAGGAAATTAACTAAATTTTTAGGAAATATAAGAATTATGTAAGTTTACGAGTATTGAGTCTATTGACTTAATCTTCACCAAGTAAATTGTTGGCGTAGAAAGAAAAAACACAATAATGTACTTAGACAGTGAGTCCAAGCTAGGATACAAAATAATTGACTTAAACAGTCCACCATAGGATACAAAATAATTGACTTAGACTGTTATAAATATTTCAAGTTTTAATGAGAAGAACCGTATAAATTAATCATTTATTTACTTTCTAATCAAGGCCGTTGCAAACGTTAAATGAAGCTACTATATGAGTATCATCTCGATGGTAAAGAACAAAGCTTAATATATGTGATCATTTTATGTCTGATGATGGTGGTTGATAGTTGGGGTTAAATTGGATTTAATGTAACTAACCCTATAAGACCAACCCTAATTCAAATGTGGCATCTTTAACTTATTAATTTTTAATTTACTTGAACAAATTAACATGTAATAACAGTTTGTACTTCACTTTCTGTTTATCTCATAATAATTATCTTTTTCTAACAGTTAATTACATGAATCTTGGACCCATACTTAAAAACAAAGAAGAATAATTCCAAAGACCAACTCAACAAGAAACAAGTCGATGCATTGTCGTTATTTATAGAAACAAAAAAACAAACAAAAACTGACTATTGAGTATTGACTTAATTATGACCAATTAAACTGGCCAATCGGTATATATAGGTTGGCTAGAAAGGAAAAGATAAGGGCGGCTTCGCCTAATGGAGAATAAGTCAATTAGATATTTTTTTCTTGATTTCAAAGAACACAATCTAGACTATAGTCTAAACGTACGGTCTTTTATTACCAAGTTAGATGGTTGTACTTATACTTATGATTTATGGTTTATGTTTTGCTGAGTTTTTAACGCCAAACCGCACTTCTTTTTGTTAAATGAGAAGGTCTAAATAAGTAATATCATGTTCTTGCTTCGTAGACCACTCTTCATATTGAGTTCAAGCTAGCCTCTATTCATGCTATCCTGATCATGCAGTAAATATTTTATTTTTGAAAAATATATTTTTATTACGAAGTTAGATGGTTACTATATTTATGATTTATGGTTTCTATTTTGCAGAGTTTTAACGTCAAACTGCGGTTCGTTTTATTAAATGAGAGAGTCTAAATAGACCTAGTCCATGGGGTGTGCTTTTGCACAGAGCTCCATATTTTTGTTAAAATTTTTTTGGTAAAAATGCATTAAATTTTTGTAAAATTGATAAAAAATGCTTTAAATATATGCCAAATTTATTAAAAAAAACCCTAAAGTCACTATTTTTTTTTTTTTGGCACAGGACCACAAAGTCAGTGGGCCGAACCTGGGTCTAAATAAGTAAATATCATGTTCTTGCTTCGTAGACAAACCACTCTTCATGCTATCATGTTGTTTATTGTCTAACGGGTAATGGAATTATGCATCTATTGTTTTTGTTGAACAGTTCCACTTTTAAAATCGAATATGTAGTTGTGCGGATTTGATATTATTTCATTGGACCTGTAGATTGTCTATAAGCTGGATCAAGATCCAGATTGTGCTCTCTTGAGCAAATGGGGACACTTGTTCATGATACCGTAGACTTGTATGCCTTGTTCTCATGCTTACACTACCAGTCAAAGACCCAACTTTTGTGAAACCTATCAACTTTCTTAAGAAAATATTCAAGTAGAGATTTTTTCCCACGAGTACCCGTATTGTGACATTAAGAAAATAGGGTTATTAACACTATAAGACACTTTCTCAACTTTTCTTTTCGAATGAGGCACTGTATGAGGGAATGGACATTTTTTCACTATTTCATCTTTTTCGGATCAATACATCCCTAACAACAAAAGAAGAGACACGCTGATATTAATCTTTGGTTAGTGATTTGCAATCTGAACCCTTGATTGACAAAGTAATAGTTAACGATACTGGCGTGGCATGGCTCACATTTTGCAGAGTGAAGTGATTCTTTTTGAACATTTGGTTGATTAAGATTTTGCTGGAAGTTATTGAATCATAAGAATGCTTTTGCATTTTTGCTTTGATGCTTTCATGTTGAGTGCAAATTTGCTGCAGTTGGATTGTTCCTTGGATAGAGAAGCCGCGCTTGTACCACCAGCTTTTTGTATAATCTTCCCCGTTTCTATGTTCATGTGAGGTCCATTGGCTCGCAAGACATCAAGAGCTGTCATATCACTCTTGTTCTGGATGTTCCAGTTCAGGGACATGCATTTCACTGTTTTACTGACTGTATACATGTTTCACCATAACTTTATATATTAGACACTTCTTAATAGATGACAATGAAATTTTTTGATGGTACAAGTAGATGTACAAAGATGATAGTACAGTTGAAAGCAGTACAAATAGTTATTAGAGATAACTGTGCAATAACCTTTGTTTTGCAGGTTTTTATCGAGTCTTTTATTTTATTTGAATCATTTTATGTCTAAAGGTGGCTGAAATGGAGGATTGGAGCTCATGAAGAGACTTGGCGAAAATAGAAGGAAAGTGGAGCTTTTTGGAAAGTTTTGAAGAAAGGAGCACCTGCTCCTGCTCCGCGGAAGATCAATTTTTGGAAACTTTCATTAAACCTAATTTTTACCACCTAGGGTTTTTTCTAATTAATCCTAGCCGCCCCAGACCTCTTTTATCGATCATTATCGAACTCTTTTTCTAAGTTTTTTACAGAGAGAACTCGAGAGAGAATTTGAGATACATTGTTTTGAGTTTTTGTAAGATTTGAAGATTGTCTTCCACCATTTGGAGAAGATTTCTAAACTCTTTACCTCTTCATTATTTTATCCATGAATTCTCTTACCTCTCTTGTTGTTGTTCGATATGTCATGTATGAGTAGTTCTTCTAGTTAGGTTAAGGGGTTCGAAAGGATTAAGGATTCATGACCTAAGCATAAATAGGATTCTATATATATATATATTGATATCTTCATCTATTGTTGTTCTAAATGCCTAGACTAGCTTGATCACCTAGACTCTGATTTTAGGTTTAATTTACTCATCAAAAGTGTAGTGAATTGTTTGAAAGAACATAGATGGGCGATTTGTCCTTAGCCAACGACAGTTGATGCTAAGGCAAGTTGTGAACAAATCGATCCCATCCTCTATAATGCTTATCATTCTTTGTAAACTCAAACGACAGTTTAGGGTGTTAGCTTGATTGATAAAGTGGTTGATGTCACGACAGTGGATCCTCCTATTTATATGGTTGAGTTCTAGATTGATTCTGAATTGTTGTCCTGAATAATTGCTTGGTTCTAGATGATCTAATCCTTGAAATATTCTCCCTTAGCCTAACATTTTTATTAATATTTGTTTAAACCGATTTTACTTAATTTGCTTGCTATTTGTGACAACTGACACTTAAAACCAACTTGATCGCTTAGCTGAATTTGTATCTCAAAAGATTAGAGTGTATTGCTGGTCCCTTATATCGAACCTCACTATTCTACATCGACTTTCTGAGGTTTGACATTCATAGTAGAGGGAAACGCTTTTTATCAATTGGCGCCGTTGTGACGGGAACCAACTCGATACCTCTAGTTTTAATATACGTTTTCAGACTAAGTACTGACTTGTTCTTTTTCTTCTCTTGCGTATGTTTCAGGTGCATGAACTCAAGGTCAACATGGAGTGATCGTCAAATACCCCTTGTAACCTTGAGTAACACGGAACTTGCAAGACTTGAACGAGTCTACAGACGAACCAGGCCTAATCTCGTCGACATGGACGAACAGGGCAATGATGATATGGCGGCTGAGCTACAAAGGTTGCAAGAGCAGATGGCTTAGATGCAGCAGCAACATGCGCGCGAACAACAATAGCAATGTGAGCGTGAACAACAACGTGCTATTGGGAATATAGACAATCCTCATGCCTTCTACAGGAATAGAGCTGCTATTGTTCCACCTGCTGTTTGAGAGGCAAGACTATGAGATAAAGCCTCAGATGATATCGCTAGTCAAGCAGCACTTGTTCCATGGACTTCCCGCAGAGATTCCAATGGACCATATAGAGAACTTTGAGGAGATCTGCTCCACAACGAGTTCTAATGGGATGAACCCGGACTTCTTAAAGTGTAAGCTTTTCCCTTTCTCACTTGCGGACAAAACTTCTCGATGGCTCAAGTCTCTACCCGCTGGATCCATCACAAATTGGACATAATGTAGAGCAGCGTTCTTGGACCACTTCTACACCAAAACCAAGACCGCGAGCTTAAAGAACAAGATTTCCATGTTTCAGCAACATTCAGGAGAGTCCTTTTGTGAGGCATGGGAACGATTCAAAGAATACAGGAGAGAGTGTCCACTCCATGGGTTTACTAATGAGAACTTGCTGGGTATCTTCTATGATGGTGTTGATTGGGATTACAGAAATGTTTTGAATGCTGCAAGTGATGGTGATTTTATGACTAAGACCAGAGAACGTGCTTACAAGCTTATTGAAAACTTGGCTGCAAGTTCTAGCAGCAAGTCTCAAGAGTATGATAGAACCAAGAAACCTGGTGGTATGGATTCTCAAAAGATCGATGACCTTACAGCTAAGGTTAACTTGTTGCTCAAAGGGAACCAAAGGACGGTTCATTTTGTTGATGAGAATGGTGAACCATGATGAAAGTCCTTTTACCGGTTTTTAAAGATGAAACCTAGAATCACTAATTCAATGTAGAATAGGTAGGTTCGTTCAAGGGACCATCAATACACTATAATCCTAAGGGATACAAATTCAGCTAAGCAATCAAAGTAATTTAAAGTTGTCACGATTTATCAAGCAATTAAAGTAAATTCGATGTAAACAATTTATGAGAAAAGCGTTAGATCAAGGGAAAGTATCTCAGAGATTAGATCATCAAGAACCAAGCAATTATTCAGGTTATCAATTAGGAAACAATCTAGAACTCAACCATAAAATTAAGCGGACCCACTATCGTGGTATCAACTACTTCATCAATCAGTCTAACACCCTAAATTGTCGTTTGAGATTACAAAGAATGATGAGCATTAAAGGTATAAGATCGATTTGTTCACAAATCGCCTTAACTTCAACTGTCGTTGGCTAAAGACGAATCACCCATCTAGGTTTATTCAAGCATATCACAACACTTTTGAAGAGTAAATTAAACCTAAAATCAAAGGTTAGGTGATCAATCTAGTCTAGGCATTACGATTAACCATAGATAAAGATGTCAACTATCTATTTCAAAACCTATCTATGCATAGTTCATGAATCCCTAATCCCATCGAAACTCTAAATCTAAATTAGGAGATTACTCACACATGATGGGTCAAAACAAAGCAAGTGAGATAAAAGAATTCATAGATAAATAAATAGAAAAGATAAGAGTTTAGAAAACTTCAACAAAAGGTGGAAGACAGTCTTCAATCTTACAAACTCTAAAAACCAAGTATCGAATTCTCTCTTTCACTCGTGTTCTTATTTTTCTCTCTCGATCTTCTCTAAAGTCTGCCCCTCAAGTCTCGAAAATATCTCCTCTTTAAGGGCCTGCGGCGGCTGGAATCGATTAGGGCAACCTTAGGTGGCGAAAATAGGTTTAATGAAAATTCTAAAAAGTGGATCTTCTGGGGAGCAGGTCGGCCGATCAGGAGCGGGTGCTCCTTATCTTCAGAATATTCAAAAAGATCCAATTTCTTCTTTTTTCGCCAAGTCCAATTGCAAGTTCCAATCCTCTATTCCAGCTGCTTTTAGACCTAGAATGACTCAAAATAGAATGAAAGACTCGATAAAAACCATCAAAACAAAGGTTAGAATGCGTCAAAAATGCATTATATCAATTTCCCTAGACTTAGATCTTTGTTTGTCCTCAAACAAATTCAAGACCAAGTGAAGGAGAAAAGTTTGAAAACGCGGGAACTCTTTCATCCTCAGTGAACCGAGTTAATAACCTTCAATCTGCAGACCACATAATCCAGATTACGAGTTGCAAAGCTTTACCAAAACTCCTCAACACATTTCTCAACCAAATCTCATTTCCCAAACACAAACTCAACACATTCAAAGTTGCGTGAGGGTCTCGTTAAAGGCACCATTTAGGGTAGACAAAGCTAAAGGTTTTAAGGCCATTTAGAGGAGGAGTTTAAAGTGTTTAAAGTGTTTAAGGGTTACCCGATGTTTCGTAGAGAATGCAGGATATCGCACAAAATTGCAAAAGAGAATAGGTCCGTTGATATTTCACATTCTCTAAACCACTCTTTCTTCCTCAAAACTCTCCAACATCTAATTTAGCCAACGTCCACCTTGGGTATACTCGCTGTGCAGAGAGACATTTCCAATTTTACAGATTTACCACTCTTCATCATTTTTTTTTTAAGATAGATGATATGAAGAGGGTTTTGATTACAAGTGTATGTCTCTCAAACACGAAAATATCAGAGTTGTTGTATATACCCAAGTGGAGCTCATCATTGCCATTCCTTCCTTGTGGATTTTTGTTCCACCTTTCTATAAAACCATCTTCTGAAAATAGGAGCACGTGCCTTGTCACGGGAGCAGGTGCTCTTGTTCTTCAGAAAGAGTGATTTAAAGGCAGTGTCGACCCAATTCTCTCCGGTCCTTTTGCGCATATGCTGCACATATGACAATGAAGTAACAAGAATGCAAGGGGCTCGAAAAGAGGTAAGGTTTAAGGAGGGTACTAACTAAAAATGAGCTAGTTATTAAGGAATAACAAGAGTGATAAAAAGAATAAGGAGCCCTGAATATGATTCATTTCCCTAATCTAGTGCCAGTAGCGAGAAGGATTTTCGGTCAATATGAAACCTGGAAGATAGTGTATTGAAGTGTTCCAGCTGTTTCTTGTACCCACGCTCTGTAGAAATGGTCACTAGAGGGAAAGTTAAACACAAATAGTTCAAACATTATCATAAGATAAGGTCCTAATTCCCTACAAAGTTTTTTGACTCAATAAAACAAAACAAAAATTGACTCAAACAGGACATCAGAAAATAGAAAACAACCAAAATAAATGATATTAGTAGCAACTCCCCCCAGACTTACTTCACACCGTCTCGGTGTAAGAATAAGAAAAGAGAGAGTGAAAAAAATAAAATCATAAGGAAAAACATAAAATAAAAATGTTTGTGATGAATACACTGGTCGAATTTGTACCCTGGAGAGCAGGTGCTTTGTATGTTGAAGCAGGTGCTCCTTTCCTCGGTCTGATCTGGGGTGGTGGATCGATGTGCAGATCGATCCTGGTGTTGACCGCTGAAATGACTTTTGATCTTATCATCATGGATCAATCGATCTAACAGAAAGAATCGATCAATCTAGCTTGAGTATTCCACAAACTCTCTTCTCTTTTTTTTTTTCTTCGTAGAAACTAAAAACTCAACATTAAAAATCCAAAGTTAGTAATAAAAAAAATTAAATTCAAAAAGTTAGAAAATGTACCGGTGGGTTGCTTCCCACCAAGCGTTTGGTTAAAGTCTTTAGCTTGACTTGATTAGCCATTTAGGCTTTTGGTGCATCGCCTAAGGGGATGAATCCTCCTTCGGCTTCATTCGTCTCAGCAAGATACGGCTTTAGCCTCTGACCGTTGACTAAGAACTCGTTGCCTTTGGCGTCCAGCAACACCACGGCTCCATATGAACAGACCTCCTTAATGAGAAAGGGTTCGGACCACCTAGATCGTAACTTACCAGAAAAAGCTTAAGACGAGAATTAAAGAGAAGTACCTGGTCGTTCGGTTGGAAGTCTCGGGTGAGTATCCTCTTGTCGTGATACATCTTGGTCCTCTCTTTATAAATTTTCGAACTCTCATAGGCTAGGTGCCTAATTTCTTTCAATTCATTTAGTTGCATGGAACGCCTCTTCAAAGCTGGTTTGACATCGTAATTCATCAACTTAACAGCCCATGCCGTCTTGTATTCTAGTTCTACAGGGAGATGACAAGACTTCCCATACACTAAGTGAAAAGGCGTTGTCCCCAACAGTGTTTTATACGCGGTTCGGTAAGCCCACAACGTATCATCCAACTTAACAGTCCAATCCTTTCTAGTAGTTCCCATGGTCTTTTGAAGAATACTCGTAATTTCCCTGTTGGAAACTTCAACCTGACCACTAGTCTGCGGATGATATGGCGTTGCTATCTTGTGCTTTCCACCATTCTTTCTTAATAGGTTTTCAAAAACCTTGTTGATGAAGTGAATCCCTCCATTGCTAATAACCACTCGCGACACTCCAAACCTGGGGAATATGATGGACTTAAACATCGTCACCACTACACCCGAATCATTTCCTGGGGAAGCAATGGCCTCAACCCATTTGGACACATAATCAACGACCACAAGGATGTACTTGTTTCCATAGGAATATGGAAAAGGTCCCATAAAGTCTATCCCCCACACGTCAAACACTTCAACTTCCAGAATAAAGTGTTGAGGCATCTCATTCCTTCACGAGATGTTTCCTTGCCTCTAACATGTATCGCACTTCGAGATGAAGGCTTGTGCATCCCGGAACATTGTTGGCCACCAATACCCAGTTTGCAGCACTTTAGACACTGTCTTGAAGGTTGCAAAATGACCGGCATAGCTCGAACTATGGCAATGGAACAGAATCCCATGAATCTCCTCATCCGGAACACACCGCCTAAAAATACCATCCGAGCATTGCTTGTAAAGGTATGCCTCGTCCCAGAAATACCTCCTTATATCTCGCAAAAATTTTCTTTTCTTGTCTCCCACAAAGTCAGACGGTTCTTGCTCAGCAGCAAGGTATTTCGCTATCTCCCCAGACCACGGAAAACTGGGGGCAACTGCCTTGGAAACAACAACACAAAACTCTTCTGAAGTAGGTGCTTCCTCTGTTGGAGCAGGTGCTCCAGTCTGGACTAGGTGCTCTAGAACACAGATTCCAATTGCATACACATGTTCATCCGGGAGTGCATCATCAAGGGGCCCTGTATCATCAACTTTCATGCGGGATAGATGATCAGCAACTCCGTTCTCAGTCCCATTCTTATCAATAATTTGCAGATCAAACTCCTAGAGTAAAAGAATCCATCTCAAAAGCCTCGGCTTCGCATCCTTTTTTGTGAGTAAGTACTTCAAAGCCGCGTGGTCGGTATGCATAATCACCTTAGAACCGACAAGATACAATCTGAATTTCTCAAAGGCAAAGACTACTGCCAACAGCTCCTTCTTGGTTGTAGCGTACTTACATTGAGCTTCATCCAAAGTACAACTAGCGTAATAGATCACGTGGAGTTTCTTGTCTTTTCTTTGGCCCAAAACTGCCCCTACAGCGTAATCACTTGCATCCGTCATCACTTCAAATGGTAGATCCCAATCCGGTGGTTGAACGATGGGTGCGCTAACCAAGGCTCCCTTTATAGTGTGAAAAGCCTCAAGGCAAGCCCCATTTAACTCAAATTTGGTCTCCTTACACAACAGTTGAGTAAGCGGTCTCGCTATCTTTGAAAAATCCTTGATGAAACGTCTATAAAACCGAGCATGACCTAGGAAACTCCGTATTCCTCTGACTGAATCCGGCGGTTGCAAATTCATCATCACCTCAACCTTTGCTCGGTCAACCTCTATACCGTTCTCTAATATCTGATGACCCAAAACTATATCATCCCTAACCATGAAATGACACTTCGGAGAAATCGTCCATGAAAACTTCCATTATGTCCTCAATAAAATCAGTAAAAATAGACATCATGCACCTTTGAAAAGTCGCAGGGGCGTTGCATAATCCAAATGGCATTCTGCGATATGCAAAAGTGCCATAGGGACATGTGAATGTCGTCTTTTCCTAATCATCTGGGTGAATGAGAATCTGAAAGAAACCTGAATAACCATCTAAAAAGCAGTAGTAAGGGTGGTTAGCTAATCTTTCGAGCTTTTGATCAATGAATGGTAAGAGAAAATAATCCTTTCTAGTCGCGGCATTCAACTTTCTATAATCTATACACATCTTATGCCTTGTGACAGTCCTAGTTGGTATCAATTCATTCCTATCATTAGTGATCACAGTGATTCCTCCCTTCTTAGGCACTACATGAACAGGACTGAACCAATTACTATCAGAGATCGCATAAATAACGCCAGCTTCTAAGAGTTTCATTTTTTCTTTTCTTAACCACATCTTTTAAATTCGGATTCAACCTCCTTTGGTGCTCTACAGAAGTTCTCGATTCATCCTCTAGATGTATCCTATGCATGCATAAATCAGGTGAAATTCCAGGAATGTCATCTAGCAAATAACCTAAAGCCTTTCTATACTTCATAAGTTCGCATAAAAGTAAGGCGGTTTCCACATTATTCTATTAAGCATTTATGATAAACGGGTATGTAGAGTTAGGGCCTAGAAACGCGTATGTTGGGGTCGAATCTCCCCATGGAAAAACAACAACAGTCATAAAATGGCTAAGTGTGGAAACCGCGTTGGCGTACGAAAGAACGTCGTGCACAGCGCATGGGTGCCGATGTCGTATGCATCGCGAGCCGATGTCGTTCACATCGCTACAAGAGATTGCGGCGTACCGCGACCTAAGGCACCGGGGATGATCGCGTACCGCAATGCAAGCGGCGCCGAGGTCGATCCCAAACCACGACACGAGGATCGCGTACCGCGACACGAGGATTGCGTACCGCAATACAAGGATTGCGTACCGCGACACGAGGATTGCGTACCGCGACACGAGGATCGCGTACCGCGATGCAAATGGGACAGAAGTCAGTCATGAGGGGCTCCGAGGTCGGCACATCCTTGGACCGATGTCGGGGATAATTGGTGCCGATGTCGATCGCATATCACGACCCGATGTGGTACCGATATGGAGGACGATGCCGACGTCAAAGCGTGGCGCCGATGTCGGGGATAATTGGCTCCGATGTTGATCGCATATGGCACCGATGTCGACCACGTGCACAACCAATGTGGATCTCATGCAGTACCGAAGTCGGGCGCTTATGGGCCGAAGTAGCACGTGACAAAGCCCACGAAAGGTCCGACACAAGCAAATTGAGGAAGAATGGAAATCGCAAGAGAAGTGGGGATTTCCCATTATCACTTAGGAATAGACGAAACCGCCTGAGGTGACTATATATACATGTACATAACCCTTGACAAAGGGATCGAAAAATCAAGACAAAAACACTTGTATGCTAAAGCTTTCTAAATAGCAATAAAGCAATTTTCTTTCCGTTTGCGTTGGTTTAACCCTAGAATTTCAGTCCCCTACAAAAGTCTCTACAAGTTTTGATTGTGCGGGCTCTGACTCCCACAATTTGGCGCCGTCTAAGGGGACTCTTGAAATTTCTGACATGAAAAACCACCACAAATTCCATACAAAGGAAGATGTCTAGTGAAGAAACAAACTCTGCGGGTACTACCAGGGGAGGAGAAAAGCAGCAGTCACCACCAGTAACCATAGATACGACGCCCGAAGCCATGACCCAGATCAAGGCGATGCTTGAAATGTTGGTGAAGAGGATAGAAGATCACGATAAGCAACACGCGACCGCCAACGCCCGACTAGAAACCCTAGCGGCTGCCAACCGAAACCAGGCTGGGGGGTCGGGCCAAAATCGACCGAGGAGACCAGTACGACCAATCCCCCTCGAATTTACAACACCGCAGAGGGCAAAAACGGGGATACGTCCGACACGCTCTATAACCATGACCGGTGAGCAAAACCCTGAGGTTCAAAGGGGTGGCACCCGGAACGAAACTGATTCAGAACCCGTGATAGATCTGGATGTGGAAAATCCAGCGCAACAATTTGAGGATGAAATTAAGGAAGAAAAGAGTCGTCTTTTGGCACAACAAACCCGGTTCGAGAATGAACGAAGAGCCGCGATCAGGTCCCAGAGAGAGGAGATGGCCGCACTTCGAGCAGAGATGGATCGCACATCCGCCAACTTGAAAGTTGTTCAATCGCAGATGCATAGGGCCGTTAGCAAGGCACCAAAAATCGATCGCGTTTTGGAAGAGGCTCAAACTACTCCGTTCACCTCGCGTATGACAGGAGTGAAGATTACGGATCCCGAAAAGATTAAGGTCCTGATCTATGAAAGAAACAGTGATCCTAAAGACCACAGAACGTCGTTCGCAATTGCGATGGGTCGCGCTAACTTCCGGGAAGGCGAGAGAGATGCAGGAAAGTGCATTTTGTTCGTTGAACACCTGAAGGGGCCTGCCCTTCAGTGGTTTTCCAGACTTGATCGGAATTCTATTGACAACTTTGGTCAGCTGACCGCAGCATTCCTGAAGCACTACTCCATATTCATAAATCCTAGAGTATCTGATGCGGACTTATGGACGATGTCACAGGGGCAGAATGAGACGCTTCAGAGTTTTATCGGTAGATTTAAAACAGTTAAGTCTAAAGTAGAGCACGTTAGCGACAAAGCCGCTCTGCTCGCCCTGAGAAAAGCACTTTGGTACACTTCGGATTTTAAAAAGGAAATGACTGTGAATACCCCCTCAACAATAGAAGATGCTTTGCACCGGGCTTCCGGGTTCATTAATCAGGAGGAGGAGACTACACTGTGCCCTGAGAGGCACGGAAGCAAAGTAAACGAATCAGCAACTGCAAGCTCAACAACTTCAGAATACCAAGAAGGGCAATCACACGCCCGGTTTCGTCCAGCATGAAGGAGGATTCAAGGGGGCGCATAATTTCCAAGTGGAATCCGCCGGACGAGGTCAAGGACAAGGTCACGCACGAGGAAGAGGTCAGGTACGTGGCCGTGGCCGAGACCCATGGAATACGTGGGTAAGAAAGGAGAGTAGTTACGATGAAACGACATATTGCGACCATCATCGTGTCTTTGGAGGAAACGTTAGCATTGACGATTTTGCCATGGATGTTAACAATGATGGAACTGATCCGGTTGACAAGGAAGGTCAGAAACGTCTGAGACAAGAGAGCGAGGCCCCACCACCAGAACCGCGAAGGCGCATCAACATGATTATTGGTGGATCACATTACTGTGTAGACACTGTTTCCTCCATCAAAGCCTTCCAAAGGCGAGCTGACGTTAGTGTGAACCTCCAAATTCCATCTACTTTTCCGAACGATGTCATTACCTTTGAAAAAAATGAGACGGTTGGGATTGATAAGCCTCATGACGATCCTCTCGTGGTCGAAATAGTCGTGGCCAATTGTGACGTAGCCCGGGTGCTGATAGACACTGGAAGTACGATGGACATAATATTCAAGGAAACACTTAAGCGAATGGACATCGACTTAGCCGCGGTCAAACCGTTCCCGAAACCGGTAACAAATTTTTCTGGAGAAACGACGATGACAATGGGACTGATCACACTACCTGTTCAGGCCCGAGGAGTAACAAAAAACGTTGAGTTCTCTGTCTCTGATCATCCTGCTATCTATAATATGATATTGGAGACCCCTTGGCTGAATTCGATGAGGGCAGTTGCGTCGACCAATCATCTTTGCGTCAAGTTCCCAACGCCGGGCGGAGTGAAAACCATTTGGGGGAGTCAGAAGGAATCCCGAATGTGCTTCCTGACAGAGCACAAACTCAGGAAACCAGTTACATATAAAGTGTCGAAGCAGAAGAAGATGAAGACTGATAGAGAGCCAGTGAAAGGGCTCAGCAAACTCTTATAGCAATTACAGATAACTAAGGGTCGTGCAAAAGAAAACAGACCACTTTATGACCCCGTTATCATGGTCTGACGATGAACATCCGGAGCGATGCATGGAGATCGGTTCCACACTAAGCGAGGACATTAAAAAGGAACTTTTTTCGTGTCTTAAGGAGAACGTCAGTACTTTCGCGTGGGCCGCCGAAGATATGCCGGGTATCGATATCAGCGTGGCAAGCCACGAGTTGAACGTTGATCCGAGTTTCAAACCAGTCAAGCAGAAAATAAGGAAGCTCAGGCCGGAAAGGGCGAAAGCGGTCAATGACGAAGTAGAAAGACTTCTCAAGGTTGGGTCGATCAGAGAAGTCAAATATCTCGATTGGTTGGCAAATCTCGTCGTCATCAAAAAGAAGAACGGAAAATGGCGCGTTTGCGTGGACTTCACGGATTTGAACAAGGCATGCCCAAAGGACAGCTTTCCTTTGCCTCATATTGATCGCCTGGGCGAAGCAACAGCCGGCAATGAGCTACTATCATTCATGGACGCTTTTTCGGGATACAATCAAATCCTTATGAACCCGGAAGATCAGGATAAGACATCATTCATCAGGGACAGAGGAATTTACTGTTATAAAGTAATGCCATTCGGGCTAAAAAACGCGGGAGCAACTTATCAACGCCTAGTCAACAAGATGTTCGCTAACCAGTTGGGAAAGACGATGGAGGTGTATATTGATGATATGTTGATGAAATCATTGAACAAACAAGACCACGTCAAGCATCTACAGAAATGTTTCGAGCAGCTGAACTCGCACAATATGAAGTTGAATCTGACGAAATGTAGATTTGCGGTAACATCTGGGGAATTCCTGGGCTACTTAGTCACTCATCGTGGTATTGAGGCGAATCCAAAGCAAATCGAAGCACTTAAGAATATGGCTTCTCCGAAAACTAAACGAGAGGTGCAGCGGTTGACCGGAAGAGTTGCAGCGCTTAATCGTTTCATTTCTCGTTCAACCGATAGGTGTTTACCGTTTTATGATACTTTGAGGGGGAAGAAAGACTTCAGTTGGAACAAGAAGTTGAGTCAGCATTCAAGGAATTAAAGGAGTATTTGGCGAGTCCACCGATACTTGCAAAACCAGTGGATGGGGAGCCACTTTTTCTGTACATTGCGGTCTTTTTAGTGGCCGTTAGCGGAGTGCTTGTTCGAGAAGAAATGGGTGAGCAAAAGCCAATTTTTTACGTCAGCAAGAGTCTTGTCGCCGGTGAGATAAGGTACCCGCTAATGGAGAAGTTAGCATTAGCCGTGGTCATGTGCGCCAGAAAATTGAGACCTTACTTCCAATCGCACCCGATCGTGATTCTCAGCACTTTTCCCTTGAGGTCTGTTCTGCATAGACCGAGCCAATCGGGAAGAGTGGCGAAGTGGGCCATCGAACTTAGTGAGTACGATATTTAATACCGAGGCTGGACTTGTAAGAAGTCTCAAGTTTTAGCGGATTTCCTTATTGAGACCTCGGATGAAGGTCCCGAAGAAGACGAACCAAAGCCGACTTGGAGGCTCCACGTCGACCGGATCATCATAAAAAAATGGCTCAGGAATGGGAGTAAGGATGGCATCTCCGACAGGGGAGATACTGGAGCAGTCTTTTCGTTTAGGTTTTCATGCGTCAAACAATGAAGCGGAATATGAAGCTCTCATTGCTGGAATGAGGTTAGCCTTGGGATTGAAGATAGAAAACATACATGCGTTTTGTGATTCCCAGCTCATCGTAAACCAGTTCAGCGGTGACTACGCGGTAAAGGAGGATCGCATGGGGTTATATTTATAGATTGTGAAGGATTTGGATGGACAGTTTAAAGAATTCACCCTGACGAGAGTCCCTCAGGGCGAGAACGCTTCGACGGATGCATTAGCAGTCCTCGCTTCGACATCGGATCAGGATTTATGACGGATCATACCTGTCGAGTTTATCGAGCATCCAGCATCAGGACAATCGAAACCGTGAACATAGTAACTCGGTCCCAGGCTGCCAGGCACACAAAGAAAGTTTTGGCAAGGACGACATCGACTTCGGATCCGCGGGGGATAACTTCCATAGCTGATGGAACCGAGGTCGTGACGTCGGGAACAGCAGGATCCGATGTTGGCAAAAATAACATTCCCACTTCGGTGCAGGCTGCGAAGTCGAATGGAACCGGGACAGGCGCGTCCACTTCGGCGCCAGAATGCCCTTCCACTTCGGAACCAGGAATGAGTCTTGATTTACCCAGATCCGAAGTCACAATCTGCAGCGATCCCGGCTCGGGACAAGAAGATGCAGTTATGACGGAAGCTAGAAATGATCCGAGTAACAATCCACACGATAATCCTAACGAGTATCCCGATCCAACCGGTGACGAAGAGGAGATTCTGGGGAGCCATGATCACGTACCCAATCCGGAATACGGCTGCGTCAAACCGTGGCTTGGTAACGTTTGTAGTTACTTCTACGACGGAGAACGACCTTCTGGTAAATATGCAGCCCGCAAACTCAAAGCTCAGGCCGCGCGATATGTGCTGTTAGATGGAGAAGTCTCCATCCATCCCGGCAAAAACGTTTCATGCTGGTCTTAACCGATTACTTTTCTAAGTGGGTGGAGGCGGAGGCATACGCATCTATTAAGGATGCCCAAGTAGAGAGTTTCGTGTGGCGAAATATCATATGTTGTCATGGCGTGCCTTATGAAATTGTCACTGATAACGGATCGCAGTTCATCTCCGTTCGGTTTGGGGCATTCTGCGACAAATGGAAGATTAGGCTTAGCAAGTCAACGCCAAGGTATCCTCAAGGAAACGGACAGGACGAAGCAGCCAACAAGTCGATCCTTAAAGGGCTGAAAAAGTGGCTCAAGGCGAAGAAGGGGAGATGGGCAGACAAGTTGGAAGGAGTGCTATGGTCACACCGCACTACTCCAGGACGAGCAACAGGAGAGACTCCTTTTGCCTTAGTATACGGAACCGAATGCATCATCCCACCGGAAATGCAGTTCCCGGGCGTGCGGCGAAGACTCTTGCCAGAGCAGGAAGGATTGAACCATCTTCTGATGCTCGATACGTTGGACCTTGTCAACGAGAAGCGTGATCAAGCCCTTATTTGAATCCAGAACTATCAAAACGCAGCGGCAAGGTACTATAACTCGAAGGTTAAAATTCGCAGATTCCAGGAAAGAGAATTGGTGTTGCGGGAAGTCTTTCAGAATACAGCGGAACTAAACGCTGGCAAGCTTGGTGCTAACTGGGAAGGACCTTACTAAGTCACCACGATAGTCAAACCCGGAGTCTACAAATTAGCCAACGCGGTTGGGGATCCGGTTCCGCGTTCGTGAAACGCTCGACATTTGAAGAAATACTATCACTAACTCATTTCTAAATGAACTACGAGGTGGCTTGATCCCTGAAAAGGTACGTAGGCAGCCCATCCTCGAATGGGTTCAGCTGCCCCCTTCCCTAAAAAGGGGGGGGGGAATGGGGTACGTATACTCGTATACTCCCATCTCTAAAAAAAACTTGAACATCCATCACGGATCAACCAAGTCGATACTTGAACATCCATCACGGATCAACCAAGTCAATATTTGAACATCCGTAATGGATCAACCAAATCAAAACTAGACACTTAACTTTTTCTCGTTGCTGCTGGCCACAGTAACACATTGAATTCTTTTACTCACAGATCTGACTATCACATCCCAAGCGGGATATTAAGCGCGCAACGACCATTAACGGAGCAAGTTCGTTTTACGAAAACCAGCTTGTAAACCGAAAATGCTCATCATAACCCAACATACATAACGTTGGTCATAATGAGAATGTTATCGGAGCGGATATCCTAACATATCCATAGGCCGAGTTCAATCATATGTAAAAGGAAACCCAATAGACGAAACGTTGGTTGAAAATCAGAACATGTTACTAAGCACAATCGTCTTGCAGGAAACAGGGAAAACATCTTACAACTAAAAAAAAATAATGCCATCAAAGCACAAAGTCTGCATAAATAGAGGCCATATAGGCAATGAGACAAAGAAGAACTAAAGCACTGAGAAAACACAAAGGCAAGGAACCGCTCAAGGGAGATCGACTAGGATGCAGCGCCTCCATCACCGCCGTCATCATACTCATATTCCTCGACCTCGATTCCACCTCCGACAGCATCAGATCTGGCACAAACTTCATCAGCGCCGGTTTCAACAGCATTTCCATCGTCGAAGCCATAGCCTTCAGTACCACCGAGTTCGCCTTCGAACCCTGCACCGATATCTCGGGCATCACGCGGATCAAGCAAGCACACACCAAAAAGACCCCAATTTGACCCAGAGGGGAAGTGAACTCCGATCTCTGCTGCCTGATTCTCGGACGGATTGGCATCGAAGGTGGAAACATCATCGTAAAAGAAAGGAGAGACAACCAAACCTTGTTGAATCTCGGCAAAAAACGCATTGTAGTCCTTGTCCCCGCCAACAAATTCCCCCCTCCACTCGGAAATTTGTGCGGCTTCATCCTCAAAAGATGGAGCATCCTCGCGTTGAAGCTTCCGGATGAGCTCGAGATTTGCATCAACTTGGGTAAGGTCATTCATCTTATCCACCGACTTTCCGAGAGCCCTGAACTTTTCCTTGGTCCTCTCTATCTTCGACTTAAATTTGCTCATCAAAGAACACACATTCCTCTTCGTGGCAGTTTTGGCCTTAGAGTCGACAGAGCTTTTCTCCAGTGAAAGCTGGCCCTTGAGCGACTCGATTTCCGAATCTTTCTGGGCACCCGAGTGACGAAGTTCATCACGAGTTCTTTCCAATAACTCCATGTGAGCCTCCAAAACCTTCTCTGTGCCACTTCGGCTTCCCATTTGGCTCGAGCCTCTTCGGCCGCCTGTTCCACCCGTTCAGCCTCCCGCTTAGCGCGACAGTCGTACTTACGTGCTATCTTGGTTACAGAGTCAATGAACTGAGGGAATTGACAAGTATATGAGTTACAAAATCAGAAAGGATATAGGCAAGCTCATAAGGAGGAAAAGATCACCTTGGTTCCCTCGAGCAATATCCTACCCGTGACCGAAGCTTCCTTCGGAGGGGCAAAATGAGCCTTTTGCTCTGCAATATCGGGCGTCATCAGGCCTCCCTGTAAAGCTTTAACCGTGTATTGCATCACTCATTTTCCCTTCTCTGCAGCTGACAAGGTGCGCTTCCGGGGAACCATGTTTCTCCTTATTACAGGCTCGGTTACTTCGGCAATACTACGTTCCGTCGTCAAAGAGGCTATAGATAAGGAACGACACCCATGCCGATTTCCGGCGGGTGATTCGGAGCGACGTCCGGGACAATTTCCAGCAGAGGATTCGGAGCGACGCCCAGGACGAGGGGCGGCCGCGACATCGACTTCCATGTTCTGGACGCCGCCTTCGGATTCACCGGCCAAACGGCGTACCTCGGCCTCTTTCCTTTCACAAACTGATGGTCTCTTCTCCATGGTTGCTTGCGACGAAGTGTTTGATGAATCGGAACCGACGAAGTAGCAGGCTCGAGCGTCTTCGATTCGTTGGGGAGAAAAGTCTTCCTGCCAATCGCAACGCTCGGATGCAAGTAACTCTGCTAGCGTGAGAAAATCTAGTGGAACCTTCGGAAATGGATTGATAACTGCGTAAACAACAAAAAGAGATATCGTGTTAGATAACGCCCAACGGATCAACAAAACAAAGACATGAATTCGGCTCAACTACCCTTTCTTCTCCACTTTCTAACTATCTTATTGATCCACCGGAGACAGACTGATGCTTTAGTTATCGGGACAAAGAAGAAATAGTCAATCCAGTAGCTATCTTTACTGGGGAAACCACTGATGATTGAACGGTTCGCTTTAGCCGAAATTGAATAGATGAGTTTTTCCTTAGGACGAGACGCGCGGACATCTAGCTAGTTCAATAGATGGTAGACATTGATCTCTTCGTCACATTCGATGCCCCTCACGAAAATACCCATCAAGTGACGAAGACCGCGGGGACCTATCTGCGCTAGAGCAAGCTGATACATCCATAGAAATTCGTGGATGACCTCCGGAAATGGAAAGATATACAAGCACCAGTTCAAACAGCTCTCATACATTGTAAAGCAACCCGCAGGGGGATCCACGCTCGATCTGAAGACGAGGGGAGTATCAGTTCAACCTCCTCCGAGATATTGAACTTACGCCTCAACTTCCGCAAAGATTCTTCAGTGCACAGTGTGGAGTCCGGAGGGTCAAGAATGTCACGTCTAACCGTTACTCTGGGAGCCTTACGCTTTGGGGGTTTCGTAGCAGCACGCATCTCATTCTCCGTAGTTTGTCTAGCCATTTTCGCCAAGGAAACCGCAAATTCATCTTCGAGTTTTGCTCTCCTAAGGTTCATAGCATACACATCATGATGATCATCCATACCGCTGTCTCAGTTATATTCCACCTCGACTTCGGACACAGCACACCTTCGCTCCGGCACCACGTATGGATCTGAACTCGGCACGACCTCGGTACCGCGACCTCGGTACCGCGACCTCGGTACCGCGTCCTGATCTGACTTCGGTACGCGACCTCGGTACCGCGTCCTGATTCGACTTCGGCACGCGTCCTGATCCGACTTTGGCACGCGTCCTGATCCGACTTTGGCATGCGTCCTGATCCGACTTCGGCACGCATCCTGATCCGACTTCGGCCCGCGATCAACCTCGGCCCGCGGTCCACATCGGTCCCGATCCACTTCGACGTACGATCGACTTTGGTCCGCGATCCACTTCGGCCCGCGATCGACTTCGGTCCGTGATCCACTTCGGCCCCGATCCACTTCGGTCCCGATCGACTTTGATCCGCGATATTCCCGACTTCGGTCCGCGACTGACCTCAGCCCGCGTTCGGGTCGACTTCGGTACGGCCCGATGTCGGTGCAAAAAAAAAAAAAAAAACTTAAGCAAAAATGGAGAAGTTAGAGAGAGAATGAGGGGTTATGGAGAAGTGAAGAGTGAAAGAAGAGAGAGGGAGGGGTGGAGTATGTATAGGAGAAGGTGACTTTATTATTTTTTGGGAAACGTCCGGTGGCAGCGCAAGCGTCAGAAGATCAGTAACTTATGTCCAGAAGACACTGAATTAATTCAACAGACAAAAGCAAAAGGACTGTTCGCGGGGCCCAGCCATCGTTGGTCAGGAAGTCGACATAATTGAACAGCTGTTTTATGACTGATAATCACCTACTTGACACAAACCGCTTCGCCACTATTTTCATAGTAATGATCTGGGGGCCAAACTGTTGGGGTCGAATCTCCCCATGAAAAAACAACAACAGTCATAAAATGGCTAAGTGTGGAAACCGTGTTGGCGTACGAACGAACATCGTGCACAGTGCATGGGTGCCGATGTCGTACGCATCGCGAGCCGATGTCATTCACATCGCTACAAGAGATTGCGGCGTACCGCTACCTAAGGCGCCGGGGACGATCGCGTACCGCAACGCAAGCGGCGCTGAGGTCGATCCCAAACCACGACACGAGGATTGCGTATCGCGACACGAGAATTGCGTACCGCGACACGAGGATTGCGTACCGCGACACGAGGATCGCGTACCGCGATACAAATAGGACAGAAGTCAGTCGTGAGTGGCTCCGAGGTCGGCACATCCTTGGACCGATGTTGGGGATAATTGGTGCCGATGTCGATCGCATACCAAGACCCGATGTGGTACCGATGTGGAGGACGATGCCGATGTCAAAGCGTCGTGCCGATGTCGGGGATAATTGGCTCCGATGTCGATCGCGTATGGCACCGATGTCTACCACGTGCACAACCGATGTGGATCTCATGCAGTACCGAATTTGGGCGCTTATGGGCCGAAGTAGCACGTGACAAAGCCCACGAAAGGTCCGACACAAGCAAATTGAGGAAGAATGGAAATCGCAAGAGAAGTGGGGATTTCCCATTATCACTTAGGAATAGACGAAACCGCCTGAGGGGACTATATATACATGTACATAACCCTTGACAAAGGGATCGAAAAATTGAGACAAAAACACTTGTATGCTAAAGCTTTCTAAACAGCAATAAAGCAATTTTCTTTACGTTTGCGTTGGTTTAACCCTAGAATTTTAGTCCCCTACAAAAGTCTCTACAAGTTTTGATTGTGTGGGCTCTGACTCCTACAGCGTACCTTAGCCCGGTTGGTAGAGTTTTGAGCTCTAAGTTTGGAGCTTTCAGCTCGCTCCACGGACTGTCAATAGAGTTCCCAAGAGCAGGTGCTCTGTCAGCATCCTCTACTTCAAGTTTTAGAAACTCAGTTGATCTTTCCATTCGACCTGAATCTAGCATCCTCGCAAACCCAGTCGTGTCCTCGCTCAAATATGCATGCTCACCCTCAGCTTTAGTCAAGGCAAAATCCAAGGGATCATCAGCCAAAATCTCTTCAATCTCTCCCTCAGAGATTTCGAGATTGTCCTCTATGGCGAAGGTCTGGCCATCAATGGTCGGCTTCTTGAGCATCCGATCCATGTCAAACTCCATGATAATGTCTCCCAGGTGGAGACCAATTGTACCATTCCTTACATCTATAATCGCACCAGCTGTGTGCAGGAAAGGACGTCCCAGAATCAAGGGGTCCTTCGGTTCCTTATCGAGTTCCAACACTACAAAGTCTGCAAGAATCAAAGTGTTGCCAATCTGCACATGTAAATCCTCAAGGATCCCCATAGGTAACTTCACTGACCTGTAAGCAAACACCAATGAAATCCTTGTTGACTTGAATTTCGTGTACCCAAGCTTCCTTGCGACATAGTACGGCATTAGGTTCACACTTGAACCCAGATCGCATAAGGAACAGGTGAATCGCATATTACCAATCTGTACGGATAACACAAATTTCCCCGAATCCTCCTACTTCTTAGGCATCCTGTTTTGTAGCACAACACTACAATTCTTAGACACTATCATAGCGCTCTGCTCTGAAGAAACCTTCCCTTTAATCAAACCCTTGACGTACTTCTTCATCGTTGACATCATCTGAATCGCATCCGCCAGAGGTAACTTAACTGTCAAATCCTGCAATATCTCCTTACACTTTACCTCCTCTAAATCCTTCTGTGATTTCCTTGGAGGTACTGGGTAAGGGACTGGGGGTTTGTAGACACGAGATCGGACCCTATCAACAGTCTCATTCGGTCGGATTACCTTAGAAGTTGGTCCAGCAACTTCTTCATCCTTTTCAATTTCCGGAACAGGTGCTCCTTCTGTTGGAGCGGGTGCTCCGTCTGCTAGAGCAGGTGCTCCTTCTGCGCAATTTTTAGCTTCTGCCCTCACGACTGGTGGTAGAACTCTTCCACTTCTTAACTCTATTGAATTCACAAACTCTCTGGGGTTTGCATCTGGTTTGCCAGGCAACACTCCTTGTGGTTTCTTGATTGCATCAGCCATTTGAACAACCTGAGTGTCGAGATTCTTCACGTGGTTACAAACTGCTTCAAGTCGACCATTAAGATCTGAATACATAGCGTCTACCTTTGTGTTGATCTCAGTAGCAGACTTCTGTTGATTAGCCATCAGCTGCTGCATCATACCTTTTAACTCATCATGAGAAGTATTTCCACAGCTTGCAGGAGCCTAAAAGTTAGAAAACTGCGGCTTCTGACCCTGAAAAGCGAGGAACGTCTTGCATTGGAAACCTTGGGGGAAAGTTTTCTGGAAACCTTGATCTTGAGGTTTCGGGTTCTGGGGGCCGGTTTGCTGCGGATAAACCTGGTCCTATGGGTTCTCAACGTTCGTACTCCTATAGGAGAAATTTGGGTGACTCCTATAATTTTGGTTGAACCCTCGGTTTCGCACAAACCATTGGTCATTCACGTAACTGACCTTCTGCTGATCACTATCTTCTTCCTCAACCATCTCCTCTAAAAGTGGTTTACTATTCTCATCTACAAAGTGAACCGTCCTTTGGTTCCCTTTGAGCAACAAGTTGACCTTAGCCGTTAGATCATAATCTTTTGGGAATTCATTCCACTAGATTTCGTGGTCCTATCATACTCCTGAGACTTGTTGCTAGAACTCACAGCCAAGTTCTCTATAAGCTTATACGCGCCATCGCAGGTCTTAGTCATGAAGTCTCCATCACTCGCAGCATTCAAAGCATTCCTGTAATCCCAATCAACACCATCATAGAAGATACCCAGTAAATTCTCATCGATGAACTCATGGTGTGGACACTCTCTCTTGTACTCTTTCGACCGATCCCATGCCTCACAAAAGGACTCTCTTGAATGTTGCTGGAACAAGGAGATTTTGTTCCTTAGGCTCGCGGTCTTGGTTTTGGTGTAGAAGTGGTCCAAGAACGCTGCTTTACATTGTGTCCAGGTTATGATGGATCCAGCTGGTAGAGACTTAAGCCAACGGGAAGCTTTATCCGCAAGTGAAAAAGGGAAAAGTTTGCACTTTAAGAAATCCGGGTTCATCCCATTAGAACTCGTCGTGGAGCAGATCGCCTCAAAGTTTTGTATATGGTCCATCGGAATTTCTGCGGGCAATCCATGAAACAAATGCTGCTTGACCAGCGATATCATCTGAGGCTTGATCTCATAATCTTGTCTTTCAACAGCAGGTGGAACAATAGTAGCTCGGTTCCGGTAGAAAGCATGGGGATTGTCCATATCCCCTATGGCACGCTGCTGCTCATGAGTGCGCTGCTGCTGTTGTTCACTGGCAGGTTGCTACTGCATCTGAGCCATCTTTTCTTGCAATCTTTGCAGCTCAGCCGCCATATCATTATCACCTTGTCCGCCTATGTTGACGAGATTAGGTCTTGTTCGTCTGTTTTCTCGTTCTAGTCTTGCAAGTTCCGGGTTACTCAAAATCACAAGGGGAATTTCGCAATTACTCCTTGTTGTCCTTGAGTTCATGAATCCCTAATCCCATCGAAACTCTTAACCTAACTTAGGAGATTACTCACACATGATGGGTCGAAACAAAGCAAGTGAGATAAAGGAATTCATAGATAAATAAATAGAAAAGATAAGAGTTTAGAAAACTTCAACAAAAGGTGGAAGACAATCTTCAATATTACAAACTCTAAAAACCAAGTATCGAATTCTCTCTCTCACTCGTGTTATTGGTTTTCTCTCTCGATCGTCTCTAAAGTCTGCCCCTCAAGTCTCGAAAATATCTCCTCTTTAAGGGGCTGCGGCGGCTGGAATCGATTAGGGCAACCTTAGGTGGCGAAAATAGGTTTAATGAAAATTTCCAAAAATGGATATTCTGGGGAACAGGTCGGCCGGAGGAGCGGGTGCTCCTTATCTTCAGAATATTCAAAAAGATCCAATTTCCTTCTTTTTCGCCAAGTCCAATTGCAAGTTCCAATCCTCCATTCCAGCTGATTTTAGACCTAGAATGACTCAAAATAGAATGAAAGACTCGATAAAAACCATCAAAACAAAGGTTAGAATGCGCCAAAAACGCATTATATCAAACCACTTTCTGAGGAGATGGGTGAAGAAGGAGATTGTAATCAGCAAGAGGTCAGCTATGTGAATGGTCAAGGGTTTGTGCGAAACCGTGGGTTCAACCAGAACTATAGGAGTCACCCAAACTTCTCCTATAGGTGTACAAACGTTGAGAACCCGCAGGAGCAGGTCTATCCGCAGTAAACTAGTCTCCAAAACCAGAAACCTCAGGATCAAGGTTTTCAAAAGAGTTTTCCTCAGAGTTTCCAAGGCAAAACGTTCCTACCTTACCAAAGTCAGAATCAATTTCAAGGGGAGTTTAACAGAAACCACAGTTTACCAACTTTCGGGCTCCTGCAAGCTGTGGAAGTACTTCTCAGGATGAACTGAAAGGTATGATGCAGCAACTGATGGCTAATCAACATAAATCTGCCACTGAAATCAACACAAAGGTAGACACCATGTACTCGGATCTCAATGGTAGACTTGAAGCTGTTTGCAATCATGTGAAGAAACTTGATACTCAGGTTGCTCAAACTGCTGAGGCAATCAAGAGGCCACAAGGAGTATTTCCAGGTAAACCGGATGCAAACCCCAGAGAGTTTGTGAATGCAGTTGAGCTAAGGAGTGGAAGGGTTCTTCCACAGGTTCTAAGGGCAAACGCTAAAAGTTACCCAAGAAATTCTACAGAACACCCGCTCTCAAACGGAGCACCACCTTTAAAAAATGGAGCACCTGCTCCAGAAGAAGGAGCACCTGTTCCATACGAGGAAAAGAATGAAGAAGTTGCTGAACTGACTTCTAAGGTACTTCGACCGAATGAGCTTGCTGATAAGATTTTTTCTCGTGTCTACAAACCTCCAGTTCCTTACCCAGTCCCTCCATGGAAATCTCAAAAGGGTTTGGAAGAGGCAAAGTGTAAGGGAGATGTTAAAGGATTTTACTATTAAGCTCCCTTTGGCAGATGCAATTCAGATGATGCCAGCTATGAAGAAGTATGTTAAGGGTCTGGTTACAGGAAAGGTTTCTTCAGAACAGAGTGCTATGATGATATCTAAGAACTATAGTGTTGTGCGGCAAAACAAGATGTCTAAGAAGCAAGAGGACCCAGGGATGTTTATTCTATTCGTGCAAATTGGTCCTAAGCGATTTGCTTGTTCTCGATGCGATTTGGGTTCAAGTGTGAACCTCATGCCATATTCGATTGCTAGGAAACTTGGGTACACAAAGTTAAAGCCAACAAGAATTTCATTGGTGTTTACTGACAGGTCAGTAAAGTTACCCGTGGGTATTCTTGAGGATTTGCATGTTAGAATTGAAAATAATTTAATTCCATTAGATTTTGTGGTGTTGAAACTTGATGAGGATCCAAAGGATCCCTTGATTTTGGGATGTCCTTTCTTGCGCACAGCTGGTGCGATTATTGATGTGAGGAATGGTACAATCGGTCTCCACCTGTGGGACATTATCATGGAATTAGAGATGGATATAATGCTAAAAAAGCCAACCATTGGTGGGCAAACTTTTGCCATAGAAGATAATCTCGAAGTCTCTGAGGGAGAGATTGAGGAGATTTTGGCTGATGATCTGTTGGATGTAGCTTTGACAAAGGCTGAGGGTGAGCATGGGTACTTGAGTGAGGACACAGTTGGGTTTGCAAGGATGCTGGATTTGAGCCAAGCGATGGACAAATCAACTGGGTTCTTGAACCTCGAAACAGAAGATGCTGACAGAGCACCTGCTCCAGAAAAAGAACCTGCTCCTGAAAACTACGTTGACGGTCCTTGGAGCGAATTAAGAGCTCCTAAGCTCAAATTCAAAACCCTACCAGCTGGGCTAAAGTACACATTTCTATGTCCTAATTTTACTTATCCTGTGATCATAAATACTGATTTGAACAATGTAGAAACCGCTTTGCTTTTGTGTGAACTTAGGAAGTATAGAAAGGCTCTAGGATATTCACTAGATGATATTCCTGGAATTTCACCTAATCTTTGCATGCATAGAATACATCTAGAAGATGAATCAAGGAATTCTATAGAACATCAGAGGAGGTTAAACCCAAAATCTAAAAGATGTTGTAAAGAAGGAGATAATGAAACTTCTAGAAGCTGGTGTAATCTATGCAATCTCAGATAGTAATCGGGTAAGTCCAGTTCATGTGGTACATAAAAGAGGTGGAATTACTGTAACCATAAATGAAAAGAATGAGTTTATACCAACTAGTATAGTAACTGGTCATAGGATGTGTATTGATTACATGAAATTGAATGCTGCCACTAGAAATCACTTTCCTTTGCCTTTTATTAATCAAATGCTTGAGAGATTGGCTAACCGTCCATACCACAGTTTCTTAGATGGTCACTCAAGTTTTTTCCAGATTCTTATCCATCCAGACGATCAGGAGAAGATGACATTTACATGTTTTTATAGTACTTTTTCATATCGCAGAATGCCATTTGGTTTGTGTAACGACCCAGCAACATTCCAAAGGTGTATGATGTCAATTTTTACTGACTTATTGAGGATATAATGGAAGTATTCCTGGACGATTTCTCTGTTTGTGCAGAGTATTACAGCGATGTGAGGAGCAGCATCTCGTGCTGAACTGGGAAAAATGTCACTTCATGGTTTGAGATGGCATTGTATTGGGTCATTGGATATCTGAGAATGGTATTGAGGTTGACAAAGCAAAGGTGGAGGTCATGATGAGTCTTCAGCCAACAGATTCAGTTAGGGACATAAGGAGTTTTCTGGGTTATGCTGGTTTCTACAGGAGGTTCATCAAGAACTTCTTCAAAATAGCAAGACCGCTAACTCAGCTATTGTGCAAGGAGACTAAGTATGACTTCAATGGGGCTTGTCTAGAGGCTTTTCACACCATAAAAGGAGGCTTGATAAGCACGCCCATCGTTCAACCACCTGATTGGGACCTGCCATTTGAAGTAATGACAGATGCGAGTGACTATGCTGTAGGTGCAGTTTGGGTCAGAGGAAGGACAAAAAGCTCCATGTGATCTACTACGCCAGTCGTACCTTGGATGAGGCTCAGTGCAAATATGCTACAACCGAGAAGGAGCTTATTGCAGTGGTATTCGCTTTTGAGAAGTTTAGATCATACCTTGTCGGTTCCAAGGTGATTGTACACACCGACCACGCTGCTCAAAAGTACATGCTCACTAAAAAGGATGCAAAACCGAGGCTGCTGAGGTGGATCCTTTTGCTCCAGGAGTTTGATTTGAAGATTCTTAACTAGAAGGGGAACGACAATGGGGTTGCTGATCATCAATCTCGCATGAAAATTGCTGATTAGGTACCTCTTGATGCACACTTCCTGATGAACATGTCTATGGGGTTAGCATCTTTGTGCTGGAGCACCCGGTCCAGACAAGAGAACTTGCTCTAAAATTCAGAGCACTTGCTCCCGAGAAGTTTTGTGGTGCTACCTCCAAGACAACTGTTACGAATTTTCCATGGTTTGGGGAGATAGCAAACTACTTAGCTGCTGAACATGAACCATCTGATTTTGTGGGTGATAAGAAGAGGAAGTTTCTAAGAGACATAAGGAAGGTATTTTTGGGATGAGCCATACCTCTACAAGCAATGCTCAGATGGTATCTTTAGGCGATGTGTGCCTGATGAAGAGATTCCTGGGATTCTGTTCCATTGCCATAATTCGAACTATGCCGGTCACTTTGCAACATTCAAGACAATGTCTAAATGGCTACAAGCTGGGTTTTGGTGGCCGAAAATGTTTAGGGATGCACATGCTTTCATTTCAAAGGGTGATACATGCCAAAGGCAAGGAAACATCTCTCAGAAAAATGAGATGCCTCAACACTTAATTCTGGAAGTTGATGTGTTTGATGTGTGGGGAATCGATTTCATGGGACCTTTTCCATCTTCCTATGGAAACCAATACATCTTGGTGGCTGTTGATTATGTGTCTAAGTGGGCGGAAGCCATTGATTCACCAACGAATGATGCCAAGGTAATGGTGAAGATAATTAAGTCCTTGATATTCCCCAGGTTTGGAGTGCCACGAGTTGTCATAAGCGATGGAGGCACTCACTTCATCAACCAGGTCTTTGAGGGCCTATTGAGAAAGAATGGTGTGAAGCACAAGGTAGCAACACCATATCATCCACAAGCTAGTGGTCAGGTTGAGATTTCCAATAGAATAATAAAGAGTATTATGCAAAAGACAGTGGGGACCACTAGAAAGGATTGGGCTGCCAAGTTAGATGACGCTCTTTGGACCTATCGAACTGCGTATAAGACACCGTTGGGGACAACGCCTTTTCACTTAGTGTATGGGAAATCTTGTCATCTCCCTATGGAGCTTGAATACAAGGCAGCATGAGATGTCAAGATGATGAACTATGATGTCAAATCAGCCTTTAAGAGGGGATCTATGCAGCTCAACGAGTTGGAGGAAATTAGGCACCTGGCCTATGAGAATTCTAAAATCTACAAAGAAAGGACTAAGGTGTATCATGACAAAAGGATACTTACACGAAACTTTCAGCCAAACGACCACGTACTCCTTTTCAACTCTAGACTTAAACTTTTCCCAGGAAAGTTAAGATCAAGGTGGTCCGGACCTTTTATCATTAAAGAGGTCCGCTCCTCTAGAGCCATGGTGTTGCTGGACACCAAAGGCGATGAATTTGTGGTCAATGGTCAGCGGCTCAAGCCATATCTTGCTGACAAAAACCAAGCCGAAGGTGGATTTATCACGTTAGGCGATGCACCTCAAGCCTAAAATGGCTAAACAAGTCAAACTAGTGACTTTAACCAAGCGCTTGGTGGGAGGCAACCCACTGGTAAGTGTACTAACTCTTTGATTTTAATTTTTTTTTATTTCTAAATTTTAGTTTTAGTTGTTTTTGTTTCAAAGAAAAAAAAAGAAATAAAAAATAATAGGTGAACTCAAAGGAGACATAAATCAGAAGTTCCAAAGGAAGGGAGCATCTCTTACAAAAATAGGAGCACCTGCTCCTTAGGGCGAAAATTCGAATTTCGAATTAAGGCCCACCAAGAGGTTAGTCCAATAGAGAGACGCGAGTGGCTCGCGAAATAAGGCAAAAAGGGACTTTTCCAATTTTTTAGTGAAATAACTAACGTGTGAGACCCACCTAGTGCCTATATAGCTCTCGCCTCTCTCTCTCCTTTCCTCTTCATCTTCTTCCTTTTTCCATTTCTCCATTAAAACGGTTTTCAAACTTTTCTTGAAAGCACAACTCCTCGAAATCTTAACCGATTTGAGAGATTTTTGGCTTGAAATCGAAAGATTTTTCATCCTCTTTCCGAATATCCACTTTTTTCTTCACGACGAGCAAGGTAACACTTCGAAAACTCTTTTTTTAACTCGCGCTGTTTTGAGTAAAAAAAGGTAAAGTTAGGGCTTGAATCTTTCGATTTCTCATGCTATGTCTATTTGGGTAGTTTCTAGACTAGTTTGGTGTTGATTTCGGATGCTTAAACTTGAAGAATTTTGGACATGCACCAATTTTGAGAAAAACCTAATTTTGGATGAGAAATCGAAATTTAAGGGAATTGGATGCGAATTTGAACAAGATTCTTGTCTTAGGGATGTTTAGAGATCGGATTAAACTTGCTGGAATATAAACACAATCGATTTGAGGCTTATGAAAAATAGAGGAATTTTTCCTTTTTGATATCGATGTGTTTGTGTTGATTTTTAGAACCCGATCTATGTTGGATGGTTGTTGTTGTTGGTATTGCACGATGACAGATCCTAAAACCTCTTTTGGCAAGCCACCCAGATCCGCAAAAACAAAGGGAGAATCTTCTTCCTCAGGAGCCGAGTACAACCCGTTGCCGCTTGATGAAGGCCAATGGTTCGCTCTTCCTGATGCTCGCTAGCCCATGAGTTCTGAAGAAGTCTAGGACCAGTTTCGACGCCTACTACTACAACAACTAGCTGGAGATTGCTATTGAGCCAACCTGATTCTTGTGTGGGATCACTCTGAAGGAGTTGGGTTTGCTTCACGACGTGAGCAGTGTCCTCTCAGCTACGCAATTGACTGACATTGCTCTTCAGCCAAACGTGCTCTACCCAGACCTAGTCCGATAATGCCTAGCCACGGCTAAGTTGATCTATGCGAACCCAACTAAGCAGGTCGCTTCATAGGGTGTGTTCTCTTTCTTTGCTGGAGGAAAGAAGTATGCGATCTCCATCCTTGAGCTTTGCGATCTCTACGGTTTTGAGTCACAAGAGGCAAATGTGGCTCTTCCCAACCGGTTCACGATTGCCAACGCATTCTGGGACTTCATCACTAATGGCCATTACTTCTCCTACTCAGCCGCTCAGTTTGCAATCAGGAACTCGACACTTCGCATTGCTTCCAAGGCGATCAGCACCATCTTCTTCTCCAAGGATAATGCGAGCAAGCTCAGGACCGATGAGCTTATTCTGCTGTACAACGCAGTGAGAGACACCATTAGAGGCGAGAAAGGTATGAGCTGTGAGGATGACACGAGTGTCAAATTTAGGGTCGTGTTCGCCGAGGTGATTGCTGACAAGAGAACCAAGGTAGCTAAGGGGAAAAGTGCTCAGGGAACGGAGAAGATTGGTAGTCTCCTCACCGGACTGTTCATCCATTTAGGAGTTGATCTCAGCACCTTCACGTGCAACGAGGAGAACGAGTTCCTGGACACCAACTTCCTCATCACCTGCAAGATCCTCCATGATGAGAACACGTATCGGTTCACTTCCAAGGACAATCGTCCTCTGGTTTGCAGGTTGCCACAGTCGGCTTTCACGGAGTTAGGATATGCAGCTAACGTGGGGTTCACGCCAGGAACAGAGTATATTTGCTTTATCACAGGAGCGACCACCAGGACCACCCCACTGCGTAGAAAGAGCACCTGCTCCACCACCTCCTCCTCGCGCTCCCACTACTGCTGGTCCATCCACGCGTTCTGCTAAGCACAAGGAGAGCTCTGATAAGCACAAGGAGCGCTCCAAGAAGGACGACGCTCTACTGGTCCATCCATGGCTTTTCACACCATAAAAGGAGCCTTGATAAGCGTGTCTATAGTTTAACCACCTGATTGGGACCTGCCATTTGAAGTAATGACAGATGCGAGTGACTATGCTGTAGGTGCAGTTTTGGGTCAGAGGAAGTACCAAAAGCTCCACGTAATTTACTATGCCAGCCGTACCTTGGATGAGGCTCAGTGCAAACATGCTACAACCGAGAAGGAGCTACTGGCAGTGGTATCCGCTTTTGAGAAGTTTAGATCATACCTTGTCAGTTCCAAGGTGATTGTACACACCGACCACGCTGCTCTAAAGTACCTGCTCACTAAAAAGGATACAAAACCGAGGCAGTTGAGGTGGATCTTTTGCTCCAGGAGTTTGATTTGCAGATTTTTGACAAGAAAGAGAGCGAGAATGGGGTTGCTGATCATCAATCTCGCATGAAAATTGATGATGAGGTACCTCTTGATGACACACTTCCTGATGAACATGTCTATGCGGTTAGCATCTTTGTGCTGGAGCACCCGGTCCAGACAAGTTTTGTGGTGCTACCTCCAAGACAACTATTACGAATTTTCCATGGTTTGGGGAGATTGCAAACTACTTAGCTGCTGAATAGGAACCATCTGATTTTGTGGGTGATAAGAAGATGAAGTTTCTAAGAGACATAAAAAAGTATTTTTGGGATGAGCCATAACTCTACAAGCAATGCTCAGATGGTATCTTTAGGCGATGTGTGCCTGATGAAGAGATTCCTGGGATTCTGTTCCATTGCCATAATTCGAACTATGCCGGTCACTTTGTAACATTCAAGACAGTGTCTAAAGGGCTACAAGCTGGGTTTTGGTGGCCGACAATGTTTAGGGATGCACATGCTTTCATTTCAAAGTGCGATACATGTCAAAGGCAAGGAAACATCTCTCAGAAAAATGAGATGCCTCAACACTTAATTCTGGAAGTTGATGTGTTTGATGTGTGGGGAATCGATTTCATGGGACCTTTTCCATCTTCCTATGAAACCAATAAATCTTGGTGGCTGTTGATTATGTGTCTAAGTGGGCGGAAGCCATTGCTTCACCAAGGAATGATGCCAAGGTAGTGGTGAAGATGTTTAAGTCCTTGATATTCCCCAGGTTTGGAGTACCACGAGTTGTCATAAGCGATGGAGGCACTCACTTCATCCCACTCACTTCATCAACATGGTCTTTGAGGGCCTATTGACAAAGAATGGTGTGAAGAACAAGGTAGCAACACCATATCATCCACAAACTAGTGGTCAGGTTGAGATTTCCAATAGAGTAATAAAGAGTATTATGCAAAAAACCATGGGGACCACTAGAAAGGATTGGGCTTCCAAGTTAGATGACGCTCTTTGGACCTATCGAAGTGCGTATAAGACACCGTTGGGGACAACGCTTTTTCACTTAGTGTATGGGAAATCTTGTCATCTCCCTGTGGAGCTTGAATATAAAGCAGCATGGAATGTCAAGATGAAGAACTATGATGTCAAATCAGCCTTTGAGAGGCGATCTATGCAGCTCAACGAGTTGGAGGAAATTAGGCACCTGGCCTATGAGAGTTCTAAAATCTACAAAGAAAGGACTAAGGTGTATCATGACAAAAGGATACTTACACGAAACTTTCAGCCAATCGACCATGTACTCTTTTGCAACTCTAGACTTAAACTTTACTCAGGAAAGTTAAGATCAAGGTGGTCCGGACCCTTTATCATTAAAGAGGTCTGCTCCTATGGAGCCGTGGTGTTGCTGGACACCAAAGGCAATGAATTTGTGGTCAATGGTCAGCGGCTCAAGCCATATCTTGCTGACACAAACCAAGCCGAATGTGGATTTATCACCTTAGGTGATGCACCTCAAGCCTAAAATGGCTAAACAAGTCAAGCTAGTGACTTTAACCAAGCTCTTGGTGAGAGGTAACCCACTGGTAAGTGTACTAACTCTTTGATTTTGATTTCTTTTATTTCTAACTTTTAGTTTTAGTTGTTTTTGTTTCAAAGAAAAAGAAAGAAATAAAAAATAATAGGTGAACTCAAAGAAGACATAAATCGGAAGTTCCAAAGGAAGGGAGCACCTCTTACAAAAATAGGAGCACCTGCTCCTTAGGGCGAAAATTCGAATTTCGAATTAAGGCCCACCAAGTGGTTAGTCCAATAGAGAGACGCGAATGGCCCGCGAAATAAGGCAAAAAGGGACTTTTCCAATTTTTTAGTGAAATAACTAACGTGTGAGACCCACCTAGTGCCTATATAGCTCTCGCCTCTCTCTCTCCTTTCCTCTTCATCTTCTTCCTTTTTCCATTTCTCCATTAAAACGGTTTTCAAACTTTTCTTGAAAGCACAACTCCTCGAAATCTTAACCGATTTGAGAGATTTTTGGCTTGAAATCGAAAGATTTTTCATCCTCTTTCCGAATATCCACTTTTTTCTTCACGACGAGCAAGGTAACACTTCGAAAACTCTTTTTTTAACTCGCGCTGTTTTGAGTAAAAAAAGGTAAAGTTAGGGCTTGAATCTTTCGATTTCTCATGCTATGTCTATTTGGGTAGTTTCTAGACTAGTTTGGTGTTGATTTCGGATGCTTAAACTTGAAGAATTTTGGACATGCACCAATTTTGAGAAAAACCTAATTTTGGATGAGAAATCGAAATTTAAGGGAATTGGATGCGAATTTGAACAAGATTCTTGTCTTAGGGATGTTTAGAGATCGGATTAAACTTGCTAGAATATAAACACAATCGATCTGAGGCTTATGAAAAATAGAGGAATTTTTCCTTTTTGATATCGATGTGTTTGTGTTGATTTTTAGAACCCGATCTATGTTGGATGGTTGTTGTTGTTGGTATTACACGATGACAGATCCTAAAATCTCTTTTGGCAAGCCACCCAGATCCGCAAAATCGAAGGGAAAATCTTCTTACTTGGGAGTTGAGTACAACCCGTTGCCGCTTGATGAGGGCCAATGGTTCGCTCTTCCTGATGCTTGCTTGCCCATGAGTTCCGAAGAAGACTGGGACCAGTCCAACGCTTACTACTACAACAACTGGCTGGAGATTGCTATTGAGCCAACCCGATTCTTGTGTGGGACCACTCTGAAGGAGTTGGGTTTGCTTCACGACGTGAACAGCGTCCTCTCGGCTACGCATTTGACTGACATTGCTCTTCAGTCAAACGTGCTCTACCCAGACCTAGTCCGATAATGCCTAGCCATGGCTAAGTTGATCTATACAAACCCAACTAAGCCGGTCACTTCAGAGGGTGTGTTCTCTTTCTTTGTTGGAGGAAAGAAGTATGCGATCTCCATCCTTGAGCTTTGCGATCTCTACGGTTTTGAGTCAGGGGAGGCAAATGTTGCTCTTCCCAACCGGTTCACGATTGCCAACGCATTCTGGGACTTCATCGCTAATGGCCATTACTTCTCCCACTCAGCCGCTCAGTCAGCAATCAGGAACCCGACACTTCGCATTGCTGCCAAGGCGATCAGCACCATCTTCTTCTCCAAGGATAATGCGAGCAAGCTCAGGACCGATGAGCTTATTCTGCTGTACAACGCAGTGAGAGACACCATTGGAGGCGAGAGAGGTATGAGCTGTGAGGATGACACGAGTGTCAACTTTAAGGCTGTGTTCGCCGAGGTGATTGCTGACAAGAAAACCAAGGTAGCGAAGGGGAAAAGTGCTCAGGGAACGGAGAGGATTGGTAGTCTCCTCACCGGACTGTTCATCCATTTAGGAGTTGATCTCAACACCTCCACGTGGAACAAGGAGAACGAGTTCCTGGACACCAACTTCCTCATCACCTGCAAGATCCTCCATGACGAGAACACCTATCGGTTCACTTCCAAGGACAAGCGTCCTCTGTTTTGCATGTTGGCTCAGCCGGCTTTCACGGAGTTAGGATATGCAGCTAATGTGGGGTTCACGCCAGGAACAGAGTATCTTTGCTCTATCACAGGATCGACCACCTGGACCACCCCACTGCGCAGAAAGAGCACCTACTCCGCCACCTCCTGCTCGCGCTCCCACTACTGCTGGTGTATCCACGCGCTCTGCTAAGCACAAGGAGCGCTCCAAGAAGGACGGCGCTCTGCTGGTCTATCCATGGCTTTTCACACCATAAAAGGAGCCTTGATAAGCGCGCCCATCGTTCAACGACCTAATTGGGACCTGCCATTTGAAGTAATGACAGATGCGAGTGACAATGCTGTAGGTGCAGTTTTGGGTCAGAGGAAGGACAAAAAGCTCCATGTGATTTACTACGCCAGCCGTACCTTGGATGAGGCTCAGTGCAAATATGCTACAACCGAGAAGGAGCTACTGGCAGTGGTATTCGCATTTGAGAAGTTTAGATCATACCTTGTTGGTTCCAAGGTGATTGTACACACCGACCATACTGCTCTAAAGTACCTGCTCACTAAAAAGGATGCAAAACCGAGGCTGTTGAGGTGGATCCTTTTGCTCCAGGAGTTTGATTTGAAGATTCTTAACTAGAAGGAGAATGACAATGGGGTTGCTGATCATCAATCTTGCATGAAAATTGCTGATTAGGTACCTCTTGATGACACACTTCCTAATGAAAATGTCTATGCGGTTAGCATCTTTGTGCTGGAGCACCCGGTCCAGACAAGAGAACTTGCTCAAAAATTCAGAGCACTTGCTCCCGAGAAGTTTTGTGGTGCTACCGCCAAGACAACTGTTACGAATTTTCCATGGTTTGGGGAGATAGCAAACTACTTAGCTGCTGAACATGAACCATCTGATTTTGTGGGTGATAAGAAGAGAAAGTTTCTAAGAGACATAAGAAGGTATTTTTGGGATGAGTCATACCTCTACAAGCAATGCTCAGATGGTATCTTTAGGCGATGTGTGCCTGATGAAGAGATTCCTGGGATTCTGTTCCATTGCCATAATTCGAACTATGCCGGTCACTTTGCAACATTCAAGACAATGTCTAAAGGGCTACAAGCTGGGTTTTGGTGGCCGACAATGTTTAGGGATGCACATGCTTTCAGTTCAAAGTGCGATACATGCCAAAGGCAAGGAAACATCTCTCAGAGAAATGAGATGCCTCAACACTTAATTCTGGAAGTTGATGTGTTTGATGTGTGGGGAATCGATTTCATGGGACCTTTTCCATCTTCCTATGGAAACCAATACATCTTGGTGGCTGTTGATTATGTGTCTAAGTGGGCGGAAGCCATTACTTCACCAACGAATGATGCCAATGTAGTGGTGAAGATGTTTAAGTCCTTGATATTCCCCAGGTTTGGAGTGCCACAAGTTGTCATAAGCGATGGAGGCACTCACTTCATCAACCAGGTCTTTGAGGGCCTATTGAGAAAGAATGGTGTAAAGCACAAGGTAGCAACACCATATCATCCACAAGCTAGTGGTCAGGTTGAGATTTCTAATAGAATAATAAAGAGTATTATGCAAAAGACAGTGGGGACCACTAGAAAGGATTGGGCTGCTAAGTTAGATAACGCTCTTTGGACCTATCGAACTGCGTATAAGACACCGTTGGGGACAACGCCTTTTCACTTAGTGTATGGGAAATCTTGTCATCTCCCTATGGAGCTTGAATACAAGGCAGCATGAGATGTCAAGATGATGAACTATGATGTCAAATCAGCCTTTAAGAGGGGATCTATGCAGCTCAACGAGTTGGAGGAAATTAGGCACCTGGCCTATGAGAGTTCTAAAATCTACAAAGAAAGGACTAAGGTGTATCATGACAAAAGGATACTTACACGAAACTTTCAGCCAAACGACCACGTACTCCTTTTCAACTCTAGACTTAAACTTTTCCCAGGAAAGTTAAGATCAAGGTGGTCCGGACCTTTTATCATTAAAGAGGTCCGCTCCTCTAGAGCCATGGTGTTGCTGGACACCAAAGGCGATGAATTTGTGGTCAATGGTCAGCGGCTCAAGCCATATCTTGCTGACAAAAACCAAGCCGAAGGTGGATTTATCACGTTAGGTGATGCACCTCAAGCCTAAAATGGCTAAACAAGTCAAACTAGTGACTTTAACCAAGCGCTTGGTGGGAGGCAACCCACTGGTAAGTGTACTAACTCTTTGATTTTAATTTTTTTTTATTTCTAAATTTTAGTTTTAGTTGTTTTTGTTTCAAAGAAAAAGAAAGAAATAAAAAATAATAGGTGAACTCAAAAGAGACATAAATCAGAAGTTCCAAAGGAAGGGAGCATCTCTTACAAAAATAGGAGCACCTGCTCCTTAGGGCGAAAATTCGAATTTCGAATTAAGGCCCACCAAGAGGTTAGTCCAATAGAGAGACGCGAGTGGCCCGCGAAATAAGGCAAAAAGGGACTTTTCCAATTTTTTAGTGAAATAACTAACGTGTGAGACCCACCTAGTGCCTATATAGCTCTCGCCTCTCTCTCTCCTTTCCTCTTCATCTTCTTCCTTTTTCCATTTCTCCATTAAAACGGTTTTCAAACTTTTCTTGAAAGCACAACTCCTCGAAATCTTAACCGATTTGAGAGATTTTTGGCTTGAAATCGAAGGATTTTTCATCCTCTTTCTGAATATCCATTTTTTTTTTCACGACGAGCAAGGTAACACTTCGAAAACTCTTTTTTTAACTCGCGCTGTTTTGAGTAAAAAAAGGTGAAGTTAGGGCTTGAATCTTTCGATTTCTTATGCTATGTCTATTTGGGTAGTTTCTAGACTAGTTTGGTGTTGATTTCGGATGCTTAAACTTGTAGAATTTTGGACATGCACCGATTTTGCGAAAAACCTAATTTTTGGATGAGAAATCGAAATTTAAGGGAATTGGATGCGAATTGGAACAAGATTCTTGTCTTAGGGATGTTTAGAGATTGGATTAAACTTGCTAGAACATAAAAACAATCGATCTGAGGCTTATGAAAAATAGAGGAATTTTTCCTTTTTTATATCGATGTGTTTGTGTTGATTTTTAGAATCTGATCTATGTTGGATGGTTGTTGTTGTTGGTATTGTAGGATGACAGATCCTAAAACCTCTTTTGGCAAGCCATCCAGATCCGAAAAAGTTAAGGGAGAATCTTCTTCCTCAAGAGCCGAGTACAACCCGTTGCCGCTTGATGAAGGCCAACGGTTCGCTCTTCCTGATGCTCGCTAGCCCATGAGTTCCGAAGAAGTCTGGGACCAGTCCAACACCTACTAATACAACAACTGGCTGGAGATTGCTATTGAGCCAACCCGATTCTTGTGTGGGATCACTCTGAAGGAGTTGGGTTTGCTTCACGACGTGAGCAGCGTCCTCTCGGCTACGCAATTGACTGACATTGCTCTTCATCCAGACGTGCTCTACCCAGACCTAGTCCGATAATGCCTAGCCACGGCTAAGTTGATCTATGCGAACCCAACTAAGCAGGTCACTTCAGAGGGTGTGTTCTCTTTCTTTGCTGGAGGAAAGAAGTATGCGATCTCCATCCTTGAGCTTTGCGATCTATACGGTTTTGAGTCAAGGGAGGCACATGTGGCTCTTCCCAACCGGTTCACGATTGCCAACGCATTCTGGGACTTCATCGCTAATGGCCATTACTTCTCCCACTCAGCCGCTCAGTCTGCAATCAGGAACCCGACACTTCGCATTGCTGCCAAGGCGATCAACACCATCTTCTTCTCCAAGGATAATGCGAACAAGCTCAGGACCGATGAGCTTATTCTGCTGTACAACGCAGTGAGAGACACCATTGGAGGCGAGAGAGGTATGAGCTGTGAGGATGACACGAGTGTCAACTTTAAGGCTGTGTTCGCCGAGGTGATTGCTGACAAGAAAACCAAGGTAGCGAAGGGGAAAAGTGCTCAGGGAACGGAGAGGATTGGTAGTCTCCTCACCGGACTGTTCATCCATTTAGGAGTTGATCTCAACACCTCCACGTGGAACAAGGAGAACGAGTTCCTGGACACCAACTTCCTCATCACCTGCAAGATCCTCCATGACGAAAACATCTATCGGTTCACTTCCAAGGACAAGCGTCCTCTGGTTTGCAGGTTGCCTCAGCCGGCTTTCACGGAGTTAGGATATGCAGCTAACGTAGGGTTCACGCCAGTAATAGAGTATCTTTGCTCTATCACAGGAGCGACCACCAGGACCATCCCACTGCGCAGAAAGAGCACCTGCTCCACCACCTCCTCCTCGCGCTCCCACTACTGCTGGTCCATCCACGCGCTCTGCTAAGCACAAGGAGCGCTCCAAGAGGGACGATGCTCTGCTGGTCCATCCATGGCTTTTCACACCATAAAAGGAGCCTTGATAAGCGCGTCCATCGTTCAACCTCCTGATTGGGACCTGCCATTTAAAGTTATGACAGATGCGAGTGACTATGCTGTAGGTGCAGTTTTGGGTCACAAGAAGGACCAAAAGCTCCACGTAATTTACTATGCCAGCCGTACCTTGGATGAGGCTCAGTGCAAATATACTACAACCGAGAAGGAGCTACTGGCAGTGGTATTCGCTTTTGAGAAGTTTAGATCATACCTTGTCGGTTCCAAGGTGATTGTACACACCGACCACGCTGCTCTAAAGTACCTGCTCACTAAAAAAGATGCAAAACCGAGGCTGTTGAAGTGGATCCTTTTGCTCCAGCAGTTTGATTTGCAGATTGTTGACAAGAAAGGGAGCGAGAATAGGGTTGCTGATCATCAATCTCGCATGAAAATTGATGATGAGGTACCTCTTGATGACACACTTCCTGATGAACATGTCTATGCGGTTAGCATCTTTGTGCTGGAGCACCCAGTCCACACAAGAGAACCTGCTCTAAAATTCAGAACACTTGCTCCCGAGAATTTTTGTGGTGCTACCTCCAAGACAACTGTTACGAATTTTCCATGGTTTGGCGAGATAGCAAACTACTTAGCTGCTGAACAGGAACCATCTGATTTTGTTGGTGATAAAAAGAAGAAGTTCCTAAGAGACATAAGAAGGTATTTTTGGGATGAGTCATACCCCTACAAGCAATGCTCAGATGGTATCTTTAGGCGATGTGTGCCTGATGAAGAGATTCCTGGGATTCTGTTCCATTGCCATAATTCGAACTATGCCGGTCACTTTGCAACATTCAAGACAGTGTCTAAAGGGCTACAAGCTGGGTTTTGGTGGGCGACAATGTTTAGGGATGCAGAGGGTGGCCTAGACCAAGGAACACTGCCGAGATCAGAAGTTTTCTCGGGTTGGCAGGTTATTATAGGAGGTTCGTCAAGGGTTTTGCGAGTGTGGCGCAGTCGATGATGGAGCTGACGGGAAATGATGTCCCTTTTGTGTGGTCTCAGCTTGCGAGGAGAGTTTTGGGAAGCTGAAGGAGATGTTGACCAGTACACCAGTGTTGGCGTTACCCGAGCTGGGTGAACCTTACGTGGTTTATACAGACGCTTTTGGAGTTGCTTTGGGTTGTGTACTGATGCAGCAGGGGAAGGTTATTGCGTATGTTTCGAAGCACGAGTGCAATTACCCTACCCATGATATTTGGAGTTGGCTGCGGTGATTTTCGCTTTGAAGATTTGGAGGTCTTATCTTTATGGCGGGAAGGTGTAGGTGTTCACAGACCACAAGAGTCTGAAGTATTTCTTCACTCAGCCAGAGATGAACCAGAGACAGAGGCGCTGGATAGAGTTAGTAGCAGATTACGATCTGGAGATTGGATACCATCCGGGTAAGGCTAACCTGGTTGCAGATGCATTGAGTAGGAAGAGGGTTGCTTCGGCTCAGGAGCGGGATATGGAGGTCTTAGCGAGTGAGATTGGCACTTTGAGGTTGTGCGTTTTCTCACATGAGCCGTTAGGGTTAGAGGCAGCTAACCAGGCGGATTTGCTGAGCAGGATTCGAGTAGCTCAGGAGAGGAATCACGATTTGATTGATGCTTCCAAGGTTGTAGGTTCAGAGTATGTGGTCTCAGCGAACGGGACAATACTTGTGTACCCAAGGATGAGGATCTGAGGCAGGAGATCATGAGAGAGGCTCATGCGAGCATGTTGTCAATTCATCCGGGAGCGACCAAGATGTATCGTGATCTGAAGCAGTATTATCATTGGATCGGGATAAAGAGGGATGTCGCTTACTGGGTTGCAACGTGTGCCAGTTAGTGAAGGTTGAGCATCAGGTTCTGAGCGGATTGTTGCATAGTCTGCCCATTCTGGAGTGGAAGTGGGACATGATCACCATGGACTTTGTGATAGGGTTACCGGTTTCGCGGACGTATGATGCTATTTGGGTGATTGTGGGTCGTCTGACCAAGTTCACATATTTTCTTGCCATCAGGAAGACCGACGGAGCGGCGGTGTTGGCTAAGAAGTATGTGCGCGAGATAGTGAGGCTGCACGGAGTGCCAGCGAGTATTGTGTCAGACAGGGATCCGAGGTTTACCTCATAATTCTGGAGGGCGTTCCAGGCTGAGATGGGCACTAAGGTGCATATGAGCACAGCGTATCATCCTCAGACGGATGGGCAGTCCGAGTGGACGATTCAGACATTAGAGGATTTGTTGAGGATGTGTGTGCTGGATTATGGTGGTCATTGGGCGGATCATCTGAACCTGGTTGAGTTTGCATACAACAACAGTTACCAGACGAGTATTGGGATGGCTCCATCTGAGGCTGTGTATGGGAGGCCATATCGTACACCATTATGCTAGACTCAAGTGGGGGAGAGGAGCATGTTTGGTGCGGATTTTGTTCAGGAGACAACGAAGAAGATCTGTGTCTTGAGGCTGAACATGAGGGAGGCTCAGGATCGACAGAAGAGTTATGCCGATAAGAGACGGAAAGAGCTGGAGTTTGAGATGAGAGATTTGGTGTATCTCAAGGCAGCGATGTTGAGGGGTCCTAACAGATCCATTTCAAAGAATAAGCTAAGTCTTAGATTTATGGGTCCGTTCAAGGTTGTGGAACGAGTTGGACCAATAGCTTATCGGTTGGAGTTACCTTAGAGTATAAAGGCCTCTCACAAGGTCTTTCATGTGTTGATGCTATGGAAGTGTCTACATGAGTCTAAGGAGGTGTTGGATTGGATCCTGAAGGATCTTCAGCCCAACATGACGTTGGAGGCGAGATCTGTGAGGATTCTCGAGAGGAGGATCAAGGTTCTGCGCTGGAAGAGGATACCGTTGGTGAGGTCGTGTGGGACTGTGATGATATTGAGGAGGAGACATGGGAACCAGAAGCGAAGATAAAGACAAAGTCCTCGAAGTGGTTCGAGAAGCAAGTGGAGGCTTGAGTTGTCTTTTTCTGGTTTTCAGTGTCTATGATAGCATGTGGCTATGAGTTTTGGATGTATTTTTTCATTTGTGTTGTAACAATTATACATTGTTGAGATTTAATAAGATGGGTTTTCTTATTAAATGTGTTCTAAGACGTGTGCTCTTATGGTATGACTGGTGGGTCATGTGTAGTGATGACTGGTACGTCATGTGAAGGGCTAGCGATAGAAGTTTCATGGGAGTTAGAGCTTGTCTATCGGCTAAAGAGGCTATAAATAGAAGTTCTATGTGAGTTAGAGCTTGTCCATGTTCCAGGAGGATTGTCTAGGGATGGAGGTTCTATGTGAGTTAGGACTTGTCTATTCCCTAGATGCCCTGGGAAACAGAAGTTTTATGTGAGTTAGTTACTGTCTATTTCCTAGGTTGAGTCTGGAAACATAGGTCTTATGTGAGTTAGGACTATCTTTTCCAGGGACTCTGTGGAAACACCCTGGTGGGGGTTATTTCTGATAGCCTAGTGTGGGTCATGACTGGGAAATGGAGATTTTATGTGAGTTAGAACCTATCTATTTCCTAGGGTAGTCGGGAAACTGAAGTCTTATGTGAGTTAAGACTGTCTTTTCTAGGGATTATGTGGAAACACCCTAGTGATTGGGTTGTTTCGGATGACCACGAGAGGTGATTTCGGTCAACATGTGCTTATGATGCACGTTACAGAGTTGATTGCCCCAAGGGATAGTGGTTCTCCTGGGTATACTTGAAGGGACAGTGAGGTTCTCTCCGGGGGAAAGTGGTTCCCTTGCATATACTTTGAGGGACAGGGATCTCTCCAGAGGATGTGTGATTCCTCTGCAGTCGATAGCTTTACGGACTGTGTGTTCCGAGAGTGGGAGGGGCTGGAGCATACCGAGAGCTGGATGGACGGCGGTCCTGAAGGTGGGAGGGGTATGATATACATCGAGAGCTCAAAGGGTAATGATCCTGAGAGCGGGGTGTTGTACATAGATATGAGTATGAGCAATAGTATCTGTAGTGTAATTATAAGTATGAGACTGGATGAAATTTGGGGATCGGGAGTGGATCTCAGGTGGTGCTGACCTGGTTGGGTAAGGGTTGCATACGTGGCAAGATGGTGCAATGTGGCTAGTATGAGACTAGTGGAGCTCAGGAGACGAGTGTGTATGTAGATATCTAGTCTAGGGTTTTTACTTGAGTTTGGAACCTCGGTTAAGATGACCCTGGTAAACATATTTAGCCTCTTTGGTCGTGCATGTTCTTCTTTGATTGTTGCGCGATCAATTAGTCTAAATTCTGGGTCTACGGTTGGACGTGCATGTTCTTGTTTGATTGTTGTGCGATCAATCGGATAGCCCTAATCTGGATCAGCGAGCGTTGCATGGCTGATGTTTCTGGGAGAATCTGGTCGGGTTTCTGACGTAAGTGTCAACCTTAGTGGGACGGTGTTATGTGATTGAGATCAAGGGACAATCTTAAATGGTGATGACCGGGTTTTGTCAGGATTGCAGCCGTGGTAACGGTGCAATGTGACTGATATGGAACTAGTTGAGTTCTGAGATCGGGTGTAATCTCAGGTTATGCTAGCCGGGTGGGGCAAGGGGTGAGGATATTAGTAAAGCTGGCCGGGTTGGGCCGGAGGGCTGATATTTGATGTGTTGACCGTAGGGTGACGATTTCGCGTGATTCGAAGTCGAATCCGTGTTAGTGGGGGACAGTTGTAACGACCGTGAACCAAAATCGTGGATTTTGGGTCGTGTCGATCGACACAGGTAGTGTGTGTCGATCGACACAACACGAGTAAAAATCAACCAGGCCGGTTCGATTTAAGTGTCGATTTGCGACCCGATTTATGGCGTAACCCTAGGGTTTCCCTATAAATAGGGGATTGGCCGCATTTTCTGAGGTTTTTCAGTTTCATAAAGTTTTCAGAAAAGTTTCAGAGAGTTTCCAGAGAGATTTGTGAGAGGAGATTCGTTAGGGAGGCTTGGAAGATCGTTCTTGGAGTGATTTCTCGTGGGTGGAGTGTAGATCTCGGTGTTGGGGTTTTGTTCTTGGCATTTTTCATCCGTTTTCCTTCTTTCTTCTTCCAGATCTAAAGTGAGTGCGTGACCGTGGCTTATCTGGGTAAAAGAATTGATAGGATGCGTTTGTTTGTCGTTTGTTTGGTGGATTTCGTGGAGAAAATTGATATATGTGATTAGGAATCGATCCATGGAGGTTGAGTTCGATTTTTCTGGGTTTCTGCATTTCTGGGTTGCGTGTCGATCGACACGAGGAGGTTGTGTCGATCGACACACAATTTTGATTGCCGTCAGTTTGACGTATTGACTGTGTCTCGTTGTGATTGTTGTGTATACGTGTTGATTGTTCATCCTGGTATTTTATCATTCTCTTGTGCCTGTGTGTATAGCCTAGTAGATGGGATGACCGTCTCACTGAGTATTTATGATAATACTCACGCATCTCGTATAACCATGTGATGCAGGTAAAGACAAGGTGTGATCGTGGAATCGTGGCGAGGAAGAGGAGATGGTCTAGGGACTCGATTGTTTGCTCGTTATTGTAGAATTGCTAGGGTGTTAGTAATTCTGGAACTTGTTGGTTTGGTTATGGACTTGTGTTGTTGAATTGGATTGTTGTTTATGGGATTGACTTGGTATTGCTAGTGGTTTCAATAAAGTATGAGATTTATTGAATGTTGTTATGGGATATTAATCGTATTGTTTTCCGCAGTTGGTATTGTTGACCCGTTGAGGATCATTATTGTGATAATAATAATAATCCGGAAGGGAATTTTTTTAAAAATTACGGGTTGGTTTGTTTCATTCTAACCTTTGTTTTGTAAATCTTTATCGAGTCTTTTATTTTATTTTGAGTCATTTTAGGTCTAAAGGTGGCTAGAATGGAGGATTGGAGCTCATGAAGAGACTTGGCGAAAATAGAAGGAAAGTAGAGCTTTTTGGAAAGTTTTGAAGAAAAGAGCACCTGCTCCTGCTCCCAAAACATGCTCCGCGGAAGATCAATTTTTGAAAACTTTCATTAAACCTAGTTTTTGCCACCTAGGGTTTTCTCTAATTAGCCGCCCCAGACCTCTTTTATTGATCATTATCGAACTCTTTTTCTAAGTTTTTTACAGAGAGAACTCGAGAGAGAATTTGAGATACATTTTTTTGAGTTTTTGTAAGATTTGAAGATTGTCTTCCACCCTTTGGAGAAGATTTCTAAACTCTTTACCTCTTTCATTATTTTATCCATGAATTCTCTTATCTCTCTTGCTGTTGTTCGATATGTCATGTCTGAGTAGTTCTTCTAGTTAGGTTAAGAGGTTCGAATGGATTAGGGATTAATGAACTAAGCTTAAATAGGATTCTATATATATTGTTATCTTCATCTATTGTTGTTCTAAATGCCTTGACTAGCTTGATCACCTAGACTCTGATTTTAGGTTTAATTTACTCATCAAAAGTGTTGTGAATTACTTGAAAGAACATAGATGGGCGATTTGTCCTTAGCCAACGACAGTTGATGCCAAGGCAAGTTGTGAACAAATCGATCTCATCATCTATAATGCTTATCATTCTTTGTAAACTCAAACGACAGTTTAGGGTGTTAGATTGATTGATAAATGGTTGATGCCACGACAGTGGATCCTCCTAATTCTATGGTTGAGTTCTAGATTGGTTCTGAATTGTTGTCCTGAATAATTGCTTTGTTCTAGATGATCTAATCCTTGAGATATTCTCCCTTAGCCTAACATTTTTATTAATATTCGTTTCAACCGATTTTACTTAATTTTGCTTGCTATTTGTGACAGCTGACACCTAAAACCAACTTGATCGCTTAGCTGAATTTGTATCTCAAAAGATTAGAGTGTATTGTTGGTCCCTTGGATCGAACCTCACTATTCTACATCAATTTTCTGAGGTTTGAAATTCATAGTAGAGGGCAAACGCTTTTTATCATACAAGTAGATGTACAAAGATGATAGTAAAGTTGAAAGCAGTACAAATAGTGATTAGAGATAACGGTACAATAAAAATAGTGATATTATAGTGTTAGATCATCTCCATTGGTGCTTAACAATATAATACGGGTATTTCAACAATATAATACTCATATATTTAGTATATTTTAAGATAGGTTTCACTGAGACGGGTACGGGGACAAGAAACGGGGACGGGAACGGGGACGGAAAACAGAACACTAAAAATTTATGGATACGAGTACGGTAGAGATACGTCAATAAATATATAAGAAAAATACATGTAAATAAAAATATAAGAAAATTACATCATAAATCTCAATATAAAAGAACTCAATCAATATAATAATATAAATAGAGTTTTTTTATGTTAAAAATAGAGCTTAGATTACGAAGAAAGATGTATTAGAGATAGACAAATATAAGGTGATTGGAGTAACGTAATTTGAAGAGACAAACCTTATTGACTTGTAGAGAGTTGAGAATCGAGACATTTAAAGAGGTGGGTGTCGGTTATATATGAGATGTATTATAAATTTGAAACCTTATTCCATATAAGTTTTTTTTATACATTTTGTTTATATTTTTTCCAAAAAAAAATAATAATTAATATACATAACAAACAATGGAATCACTAATTTTTAGCCTAATACGTTTCAGAAACGTTTCAAAATTCGAAAGATCTCATCCTCGTTAACTGCCGATGTCCCTAACATGTTTGAGACATTTCCGAGACATTTCGGTGCCGTCTCCGAGCCGTACCCGTCTCCGGGACGTTTCTGATACGGGAGACGTCACCCAAATACCGTACATGTGCTTCGTAGATTTTTAAGTTGAGAGACTCATCACAATATACTATTTCCGTTGGTGAGATATCTATTGAGTATCTCATAAATAAAATATTAATATTTTTAATGTTATTTTAATTTTAGAAAGTTATATTTACTTTTTGTTATTGTTTTTAAACATATCAAATTACATCTCAAATATTATTTTAATTTTAAAATTTTTAATTTTTATTAGTTACTATAATATTTTATTAACTAAAATAATATTAATTCAATATTTTGTATTAATTTTATGTAATATCAATTAAAAATATATTAAATATGTCAAAATAATTTTTTTTTAATTCTAAATATCATGATTTGGTTTAATAATATATTACTGAATTAACTAAAATAATATTAATTTAATATTTTGTATTAACCTTAAATAATATCAATTAAAAATAATTTAAATATATAATTTAAATTTATGAATAATGGAGCTTGATATATAGATAATTTTATTTTATGATTTATAAAAACTTAAAAATAATTAAAATAAAAACATATAAACTATTTAATTAATATGTTAAACTATAAAAATATGATTTATCATAATAAATATGAGTCATTCATAGAATGACAAATGTCAAGTTTTTTAGAAAAAAGAAAATCTCTCATCGGTCTCTCAAATCAGATACTTTCTCATGAGCATCTCACCATTTTTGATTAAAAACTATTATTTATTTAATTTTTATTTATTTTTAGAGTGTCTCTCAAGAGACACCAATGAAAAGGCTCTTACTTTACTGATGGTCACAAAAAAAAAGAGTACACATTTGTAATACAGCTGTACAATATTATAAAAGTTACCATTCAATATATGACAATTCGGACACAAATGATATAAAGAACGAGCGTGTGTGAATTTAAAGGAGTTTCACTCAACTCGTATGCAGAGCCGTGCCATAATGTAAAAGTAAGAAACTTTGGCTTAGGGTATTTTTTACTAGGAAAATTAAAGGGCATATTTTTATTGTTTCATTTAGTTAAACTATCAAATAATAAAATTATAGAAACAACCTTAATAACTTTGTGATAATTAAAAAAAAACATGCGTCATCTACATAATAAAAATTACGGGTTTCTAATGGTCAAGTAACTAAAAAATGTAGAAACAATTTTTAATTGTTAAAGTAAAGTAAACATAGAATTAGATTGTTACATAACAGAGTGAATTAATGACTTGTCTGTTTTATTTTTGTTCAAGTACATTACATAAAAAAGATTAATTATTTTAACCATCAAAAAAGTTAGTTAAAAGTTTTGATTTTGAAAATTTAATTAACAATTTTGTTGAACAAAAAGAAAAAAATTAAGTTTATAATTAATATTTTGTTTGCTAGTTTTTTCTTTTTTTTTCTATATAAAGATGATATTTATTATTATGAATAATTTTTTTTTTTATGAATTGAGCCATCTTATTTTTCTAATCGTTTCGGTCATATCTTGGCACGGCTCTGCTCGTATTCTATGTAAAAGTTGTATGTTCCAAGTGTGTAAAAAAACATAACAGTGATTGTGCTTCAAATCACGTAAACAGCATAACAATTATGATTAAGGATCAACCGTTTTTCGCCACAAGATGCAATGGTGTCATACCTGTGTCATTATCTGTTTTACATATATTTTGTTAACCTAATAGACAAATATTCGAGACAATACAAAAAATTAAGGTTTTGAAGCAAATATACCTCCTCTTACGAACAAGACTGGGATCAAACTTAACTAGCTCTAGTACTAATTCAGCTTGGCGGTTTTCGATAGCGAGATGCAAAGGACTAAACCCATCTGAGTTTAATTTCTTGGCAAAAGATGGTTTAAGAACCATCAGTTCCATCGCCATATCTATCATCCCCATACTTGAAGCTTCATGGAGAGGTGTGTGCATGAGAGGTAAAACGTCTGCGTTTTCAAGAATACAAAGATGCTTTTGAATAAGAGAATATAAAGCATCAACACTACCCGATAGAGTAACACAAAGCAATCTTGTAACCATACTCACAAACAAGTAGGGGTGTCAAACGAGTCATTAGTTCATGAGCTGGCTCAGGTCAGTTTGGATTTTGACGAGCGCGAGCTATATTTTTTAAATTCATTTAATAAACGAATTAAATGATCGAGCTTAAATGAGTTGGTGAGTTATGCGAGCCAGCTCAGACGAGCCGCGAGCTAACTCACGAACAATTTTTTTTTAATAATTTAAAATATTATATTAATATATTGTATATATATCTTAGATTTAGCAACCAAAACATATATTTTCATTTTCTTATAACTAAAGCAAAAATAGAAATAATCCATTATACTTTATTAATAAAATAGAAATTAATTTTCGTTTTACATTTTAATTCTTTAGGATATATAGAAAATTTGCATTGTTTTATTTTACTTTTTTTATTATTAGAAACTGGTTTAACCAATGGTTTTGATTTAACATTCGATAACAATATTATTTGAATTTGTTTTTAATATTTAACATTTAAAGTTAATTTTGGATCTTATAATAGTTTAATTTTTTATTATTTTATTCTTATATTTATTTATTTTGTATCAGCTCATGAGATAACTCATTTAGATTACGACTAGATGATTTGAGTTCGAGTTTATGTTTATAAACTCATATAATAAATGAGCTGAGCCGTGAGATACTTTATTACATTATGAGCTGAGCCGAGCCGAGCGAGTTAGCTCAGATTGACACCCTTATAAACAATGGAAAAAATAACTGTAAGAACCAATTCAAGTATGAAATTAACCAAATTTATAGGAAATATAATTATGTAAGTTTCCAAGTAAATTGTTGGCGTAGAAAGTAAAGACACAATAATTTACTTAGACAATGAGTCCACGCTAGGATACAAAATAATTGACTTAAACAGTGAGTCCACGCTAGGATACAAAATAAGACTCTTATAAATATTTACCCTTAATGAGAATCATCTAATCAAGTAAATAAATTAATCATTTATTTACTTTCTAATCAAGGCCGTTGCAAAATTAATAGAGAATAAGTTTTAAAAAAAAAGTTAATAGGGAATATAATTGCAAAAAAAACAAAAAAAAAGACTAATTGAGTATTGACTTATTGACTTAATTGTCACCAATTAAACTGGCCAATCGAGCGGTTGGCCAAAAAGAAAAAACATACGGGCGGCTTCACGAAATGGAGAATTAGTGAGCTAGGTTGCATGGAATCATAAACAGTCACTTCAACTATCATAAAAGGTAATCCTTCCAATTCCTCTCAGTTCAGCCCTAAAGAAGTTCCAGTTAGGGCCATTCTTAGGGCATTTATTCCGAATTTTCTTTTCTGATACAGTTTTATGTAATTCAATTTCTTCTCTAAACATGTTCGTGTGCAAGTCGCTACGGCTGCGTCAGCCAGAAAGCAAACTAAATCTATGGTGAAGATAAAAGTAATTGAAACAGTTATTAAAAGTGGCCGCAGGTTTTGTCCGCGACGTCTTTCATGGCTGCTACAAATTCCGGCGGCAGCTTACGTGTGCAACATGAGCATAATACGAGACGCAGCGACACAAGTTTACCTCCGCCACCAGTGTCATTAAACTTGTCTTGCACTATCTTTGATTCAGACGCAGCGACTTGGAGAAGAACATGGCATCTGTCTCACTCTTAGCACACATAAGCCCTACCGAAACTATTCTTTTCAGCTCCTCTTCCATATACTTCCCATTTAGTCTTTGATCCATAAGTTCACCAAACCTTTTATCGTAAGCCAAAGGTAGAAAGACCTTGTTTTGTTATTTGGTTTAGCTTTTCTATAGGTTTCTTACCGGTATAACCAGCTCAGTAAAACATCATCAAAATATACACATCTCCCAAGTCTGTTCACTACAAGAAAAAAAGGTATTTTCCGACCGAATTTCCGACGGAGAACATTCGGTCCAAAATCGGTCGGAAATTTCCGACGGAAAAATTCCCGTCGCAATACGGTTGCAATATCGGTGGGAAAATAAATCGGTCGGAAATCCGTCGGAAAATTCGGTCGGAAAACGGTGGGAAATTCAATCCGTCGGAAATCGGTAGGAAAAATTGGAGTCATTTTTACCGTTTTAAAAATTTGAATTTCCGACCGAATTTCGGTGGGAAATCCGTCGGAAATTTCCCAGATTATTTTTAAAAACAGATCACACCTTCTTCCTCCTCCTCTTTCACTTACGAAAATTGGAAGAAAAACACATAAAAATGGCTCCTTCAAACCCCCCTCAATATTTTCGAGCGTGGATGGATAGACCTTCTCATGATCCAGAGACGGGTTTACTTACGGATGAGTTTGTCGATGGAGTTCAACAATTTATGAATCTTGCATTAAACCAACCGCAAACCATAGAAGATCAAGGTAAAATATCGTGCCCTTGTTCTAAATGTCGGAATTGTAAAAAGAAATTTGGACGTTTTGTATTACAACACCTTTATAGAGACGGATTTATGCCGGGGTATAAGATATGGTATTTGCATGGTGAAGATGGTTCAATGGGGAATTATGCTAGTACTAGTGCGGATATGATAGAGGAACCAATACCAGAAGTAGATGAAAATGTAGGTATGGAAGAAATGGTTAACGAAGCCTATCGGGACAATATACCTTCGTTTTTTCAGGATGGATCCGAAGGACCAACTTTAGATGCCCAAAGGTACTTTGATATGGTAGATGCATCAACTGGTCCGTTATATGCTGGTTGCAAAGAGGGTATTTCATCTTTATACTCTGCATACAGAATGATGAGTATAAAGACTGATTGGAATTTGTCAGAGGATTGTATGGATGCGATAGCTGATTATGTGAAAGATATTCTGCCCGAAGATAATCTTCACCCGGGTTCATACTACGAGATACAAAAACTTGTATCCGGGCTTGGTTTGTCGTATGAAATGATAGATGTGTGCATCAACAACTGTATGATATATTGGAGAGAGGATGGCGACCGGTTGAAATGTCGGTTTTGTCGCCAACCGCGGTTTCAAGACACAAGTGGTAGAGGTCGAGTACCGTTTAAGAGGATGTGGTATTTGCCGTTAGCCGAGCGGTTAAAGAGATTATATAAATCAGAGCGCACAGCCGGTCCTATGAGATGGCATGCAGAGCATACCTTTAATGGAGAAATTGCGCATCCCTCAGATGCAGGTGCATGGAAACATTTCCAATCATTGTATCCTAGTTTTGCAGAAGAGCCACGAAATGTATACCTTGGGTTATCAACGGATGGTTTCAATCCTTTTGGGAAGCATGGGAAGAAATATTCATTGTGGCCAGTCATTGTCACACCTTACAATTTGCCTCCAACTTTGTGCATGAAGCGAGAGCTTCTATTCCTCACAATCCTTGTTCCCGGTCCAGACCATCCGAAGCGTTCGCTTGATGTCTTCTTGCAACCATTGATTCATGAATTGCAAGAGTTATGGGAGCATGGTGTTCGAACAGCATCAAACTCGGAATCTAGAAGCACATTGCTTCCTCTCACATCTCCATGGACTATTCGAGGTGTTGCATGATGTTGTATGTAGATGTACAAAATGAAAATGCAAAATAACAGTCGATTGGTGGATATATCCAATTTATATGATCTATATCTTGATATTCTGAAGACTTACGTGATCCAATCAAGAAGCAACATAAACGAATGCTGACCATGATGATGAGAGACCAAGCTCAAATTTGGCATGTACTCATACACAATGAGTCGTTTTTGCTTAATCTCGTAGGCTCAATAGATTCATGTGTCAAATACACGAGCAAGAATTTGGACTTGTACAACAAAGTATATCTCTTCTCTGCTACATGCGCATGTCTTTAATCTCTTGACTGTAATCTATAAACAACAACAAACAAAGTCAAAAACTCATTACAAATGCATCAAGGAGACCAAATCTAGACATTGTCTACTAACTAAACCAAGTTATATGAACTAAATTGATACAATGCGCCTCTGCTATAACATGACTCTATATATCAAGCAAGTTTAACAATCATTACTTGAGAACCATCTCATAGTTGACCCCAATACACACTCCCAAATTGACTATTACCGAATTTGTTATCGTAACTAAAACAGTTTGTTGCTGCATGAAGTTCCTTTAGTGGAAAACTACTCCATGATAGCTCACTCTTCACCTTCTTTTTTCGATGTAAATTTGTGAAATCAAACAAATAATAATAAGTTTCTGTTTTCAACCTTCATTAGGTTATCAAAGCAGAAAATTTAAACTAATTCAACAGTAGTTTCTAAATTTCCAACAAAAGAACAAAATTTAACACTAGAGAACATATATATTTGAATATAAGAAGGCTCATGAATTTTAAGCATCATAAACTCAAAAATCTGATAGAAATCTGAAAACCCAAATTAAGAAGAAAAAAAAAAACAGTATAGGTGGTAAATCCAAGAACACATAAACCAAAAAATCCACCAACAAATTACTATTAAACATTACTTACCCATCAAATCGTTTTCCACAACACAAACCAACTAAAAATTGCATCTTTGAACAAAACCACAAACAAAAATCTCTTAGTTTTCAGCTGCTTTCGTTTCTAGACCCAGAGAGAGAAGAGAGAAAGATGATGCCTCTATTCCTGGAAAAATGTAACTAGGAAGAAAAGGAAAACAAAAGCTTTAATCCCTTTCAAGAAGAAGAGAACAACTTCCTTAGAATCTTCTTTCACAACTAATTCCCCTTTCAATTTAGTTCTCTTTACCTGTCTGCAATATGTTGATACGCCTTTTCTGCGGGAGTGTATCTTTGTTTCCCTCTTTCAGATACATTTAACCAAAAGTTAATATGTTAGTCTGTGGGAAATATCCGATTAAACCATTAAAACTTGAGTAGAACACCAAAGGAAGAAAAAACGAAGAAGAATAAACATCTATAAAAAAGGAGATCTCACATGCTGGGTAAGTTGAGAAGGGATAAAATGGTTTCCGGAAAATATAGCGAGAGAGAAATTGGGCAGAGCGAGAAGTAACGGCGGCGAAGCTATGACAACGGAAGAACTTTCTACACCTTTAGTTGAATGGATTCCATGTCAATATGCGGTGAAAAGAGAAGAAGTGGAAAGATGAAGAAGAGACGCGTTTTTGTTCATTTATCTTTTCTTCACATTTTTGGAGTCGAATGGGTTTGGAGAACACGGATCGGCAGAGAAAGAAAGAAAGAAAAGGTGATGTGTCGATGAAAGAGGCAGCCACGTGTTAGACTCTTAAGAGTGTTGGCCGCTTATTATATTATAGATTACCATTACATTAAAATCATAGAAAATACTAGCTTTTACACACCCAAAGGCCAAAGCTAGGATTAGAAATATAAAATTGCATAATAATAATAATAAGAATATGCACACACTTAGGAAAAGAAAAAAAGAAAAAAGTCTTGCTGCATTTGAACTTCGCCGCCGTTGAATTTTGAACATCAAACCTTGTCACTTGCCTCCGCTTCTGCAATAGCTTCGTTACTTTGCAGCTTGATATCCTAGTCTTGTTGCTTGTTCGCTTCGGACTTCTCCATCAACTTTTTAAAGCTAGCAAATCCTATCTTGGCAAGCTCAAAAAGCTCCGAATCTCCGGTCGCTTTTGCTAGTCACTACCCCGATCAAGTTTGTCTACTTTAATTAAACTACTTAGCTTTACACTCTCGTCATATTTATCAAATGGTTTGAACGTATATTTTCTATGCAAAAGGGTTGAAAACTTTGAGAAATTCTCTTTGAAAAAAAAAAATCTTTAGTGCAGATTCAGGCCAGTCCAACGATATGGATGTCCTAACCGAATTTTTTTTTGTTAACAACGTTTCTTTATGTTAATTTCAAACCATAAATAATACTCCATCTGTTCCTCAAAGAATGATGTTTTAAGTTTTTTTTTTGTTCCACAAAGATTGATATTATAGATTTTCAAATGTATTTTCTCTTAATTAATGTTAACCAATTGTAAAATTCAAGAGAAAATAGTTATTCATTACTTAAAATAGTTGTTTATTTATTTGTGTGAAAAGTATTTGTTATTATTGGTTAAAATTTTTGTATTAGTATTGGTTAATAGTTATTGAAAAGTATTTGTTAAAAAGTAATGCATTAATTACTTAAAATAATTATTTATTTATTTGTGTGAACAAGCTAAAACATCACTCTTTTATGAACAAATGGAGCAGCAACTAGTTTAGTCCAAAAAAACTAAGTAGTATTTAGCAGTTTTATGGTAATATAATATCTCAGATACACTACTAGTTTATTTTCATTGTGGAGGTTTTGGTCATATTTTCAAAATCTTTGCAAAACTGCCATTTTTTAAAAAAAAAAAAAAATTCATTATATCATTTATGTTTGGGTTAACTATGTTGTATTAGAGTTTAGTTTTGAGGGTTTAAGGGGTTGTAGGGGTTGTAGGGGTCAAAACATTTTTTAGGGTTTATAATTTTAAGATTTAGGTTTTAAAATTCCATAATTAGCGACATTTTTGCATATAGACACTCCTAAGTGGCATTTTTGCAAATGTACACATAAAAAATGGCATTTTTGCAATTGCCCCAAGTTAATATCTAATCAAATCAATCAATTATTTACACACTAATATTGATATCTATCATCAATAGCCACTAAATATGGTTAACAAAACATGACAAAGAAAAATAATTATGCATTGCACTACAAACTTTCGTGTTGGATACTTGCATCGCATATAAGTACATGTATAAAGACATTTTCCCTTAAAATAACAATGTATGGATACTGATGTTAAACCGAACTGCACCATACTTCATTGTGTGAGTACTATATTTTGAATATGAGTTAACAAAACGAATTATTTCAAGTTTTTTGATCGGTGAAATATAACCTTAGAATTAGATTTTCAGTTTCAGTCGAGTTAACTATTTTAGGTATGTGATAATTTTGCATTTGTTTTAGTTGTCTTTTACTCAAATTAACAGTTTTGTCACAGTTCGACAAAGACCGCCATTCCATTAATAATAATGGGGTTTACATCATTTTTTTTTTTGCATACTACTATGCATTATTTTTAAGGCTAATTTTTAATAATTAGGCAACTAACCAAAATTAACTTATGTGGTTTAATTATTTCTACTAAATTTAGGTTAATTGGCCTAATTATAAATTTAGGTTAGTTAGGTAGGTTTTCAATTATAATGTTTTTAGAATTATTTAATCCAATTCCCTTTGTTTCTAAAACAACTAGATACATTATTTTAAGAGAACTAAAAATATGTAGTCTTTTTTTTTTTTTGTTAACACTAAATAGAGGTTTTATTGATACCAAAGACGGTAGGTACGAGTTACAAAAATTCAAAGAAGAACACCAATAAGTATTATAGAAAATAAAACACTCAAAGATTCAGGTTTTGGAGCCTACAAGAGGTCCTCAAACATTAAAAAATATGTACTCATGTGAAGGATCATGGTTCGTATAGGTAGCAAAAATAAATTCTCTATATTTTAAAAGAGAAATATTTAATACCATTTAATACCATAACCAATTTTCTTAACATTTTTTTTTTACTTTTCAGTACTTACTAGGTGATTACCCGCATACGCGCGGGTTTTGTCGTATAATATTTTGCTAAATTTTATTTATTAATAATCTGAGATTTTTAAATTTAAAAAAAAAATTGAGATTTTTTTAATCTGTATGTGTCATTTAAAAAATATATATATATGTGGACTATATACTTTCTTGCATTTTATTGTTAATATGATTCCTTTTTTCTATTTTAAACTCTGCTTCCATCTATTTATCATAAACATCTGCTAGCACTACAAGAAAACAGACAACTTTCCGACGGTTTTGACCGGTCGGTTCTATCTCGTCGGAAATACAAATTCCGACGGAATTCCGTCGGAAATACTGACGGAATTCCGACGGAAAATAAATTACCGGAATCCGTCATAATTCCGTTGGAAATCCGTCAGTATGTCATTGTCCGACGGATTTCCGACGGTTACACATACCGACGGATTTCCGACGGATACATATACCGACGGATACATATACCGACGGATTTCCGACGGATATTTTATTTATTAAAAAAAAAATTTTTAATTTAATTATATTTAATGAAATTAAAATAAATTAAATTAAATTAAAATTAAATATAAATAAAAATTAAATTAAAATAAAAATAAAAAAACAACAGTTAAAATTAAGGTTGAATATTTTTAAAAGTGATTAAGAAAATTAAAATATTACATAATAAGTTATCTATCGGTTACGGAAGAACTCGTTCATCCTGTCTTCCATTTCCCGCATTCGTGCCATCTGCTCTTCCATTGCCTGCAACCGTGCCTGCTGTTCCTCGTAGCGAGCTTCATCTTGTGCGCGTTGGGACTCCAACCCGGTCACCCGCTCGAGAAGTTCGGCATTCTGTGCCCTCAACGCACTATCTGCAGGAATGCGGTAAGAGTTGATGGACGGGGATGAACTGTCTTCCGGTAGGCCAAACACACGACCTCTGTGCTTAGGCGCAACCTACGAAAAAAAATCAATAAATAAATGTTGTAAGTTGTTTATATTTAAATTTATTTAAAATTTAATAATAATTGACAGTGTTACTAACCTGATAGGTAAACTCGTTGATCATCTCCAGAGGAACTTCCGTGGCCGGGGGAGTTCCTTCGACGATCGATTGGGATTGGAGGTACTCCTCACCCAGCCTCTCCACGCTCTCCACGATTTCACGAGCAATGGGATCTTGAATTTCCCCCGTCTTTCTGTTGGTGTGCGCATCTTTGACCAAGTCAAGATGTGACGGACGCACACCGGTCGTCTCCATCTGTTAGCATAGATAATGAAATAAATATGAGAAGTGTTAGAAATAAAATTTTTGAGCATATTTATAAAATTACGTACCAGCTTCTGAAGACGTGACGCTTTGCTCGTCGCACCGAGGTTATGGGTCGCCGGTCCCTTCCCCTTCCGGTCGCTGTTCCGGTTAGACGAGTTCTTTCCGGAGCTTGCTTTTGTCTCCTCCAGTTCCCAATGGGCAAGTAGTCCACGCCATAATGTGGGGTTATCTTGCAATTTGCGCGGTACTTTTCCCTCTTTGTACCACGTGTCCTTCCATTCGTTTATCTTCAACGAATATTTCCGGGAGGCTTTTTTGTAGAACTCCCGTCGGACCCGGGCAGTCAACTGTGGGTCCCACGTAAATTCTTGCTGAAAAAAAAACGTACCCATATTAGTATTGACAATTTTAAAGAAAATAAAAATCTAAATTCTTAATAGGAAAAGAAAACATACCGCAAATTGCCGAAACCAGATCTCCTGGTCTGCCACCGGCATCGAAGAAAATGTGGGATACGGGGATTTGATCAACGAATTAGTCATTGCGTTGATCGAACTCGTAATCCCGTTTCTCGAAAATTGAAACCTAAACAATATTTAGTTAAATATTTTTTTAAGTTAATATAATAAAATACATTTTTAAATAAAACTTACCATGTCGTGTTAGGTGGCAAGTCAGGATCTAGGCGAGTCAACCTATCCCGTCCAGGTTGCGAAACAAACTCCTCAACCGACATGGCCGTGGGAGCTGAGGGCTGTGTATCCAGTGGAGGAGACGGGTGGTGGGGATCCGGAAAGATAGTATCTGGGATCTGCGACTGACTCCCTCCCCTACTGGAAGTACCGGATCCAGTAGCGTGATGAAATCGCCCATAGTCCCTACGAATTCCAAAATGTTTACATACCGGTGAAATTTACTTACATATATAAATATAAATGTTTACATACCGGTGAAATTTACTTACATATATAAAGAAAAATTTACAGATAATTTAATTTACTGTCCGATTTAGGGATTTTTTGTTTTTGAGAATTTGCCGACATCGAATTTTTGAGATTTTCGAATTATAAAATTTACGGGAATTGGAGACTTAGTGATTTTAGGATATTGATATTTTGAGAAGTAGGGAATTTGGAATTTAGGGATTAATTTATGGAATTTCGGGATTTCATAAATTAAGGTTTTAGGGAGTTAGGGATTGTGGAAAATTGAAATTTCTGTAAATAGGTATTTAGGGATATTTGGATTATGGAATTCAGATATGAACATTTAATATCCTACAGATTTAGAAATTTTTTGGAATTTCAGATGTGGTAATTTAAAGTTTTAGATATTTACGATTTTTCCAGAATTTGGGATTTTGTAATTTAAACAAATGGTGAAATTAGTAAAATTTCACAAATTTAGAATTTTACTAATATTTTTATATTATAAATATTTATAATTTTCTAAAAATAAATAATTTTATAAATACTTTTCTAAATTTTATAAACCCGAAATTTCCCTAAATCACAAAATTTACAAAATAAAAAACTTTTCAAACATCCTAAACCTAAACATTTCAACATTTCTATTAATTTTTAACAACCTAAATCTAACAAATTCACAAAATTCTCTAAATTCATAATTTACAACAAAAAAACTTCGAAAAACTTACATTGGATTGTTGATTTGTTGTTAGAGATCAAACTTGTGGATGGATATTTGATTTCCGGCCAGTTTCCGAACCGATCGATCGATTTCCGGCAAGGTTTGGTTTTTTTTTTAAGTTTCGTGAAGGTTTATGCGAAGAAGAAGGCTGATGGTTTTATTGCAGGTTACTGACGGATTTTCCCGGTTTTTTCGATGAGATCGAGGCTCTTAGGCGGCAGAAATTAGGGTTTCCGTCGGAAATCCGTCGGCATTTCCGACGGATTATAAACATTTATATATAAAACCGCGTAATACTTTGGTAACATAAACATTATTTAATAAATTGAATTTTTTTTATTAAATTAATTAAATCCGTCGGAAATCCGTCGGTATTTTTGACGGATTTCCGACGGATCATAAATTTTTTTAAATTAAATTTTTTTAAATCGGAAATTAATTAAATCCGTCGGAAATCCGTCGGTATTTTTGACGGATTTCCGACGGATCATAAATTTTTTTAAATTAAATTTTTTTAAATCGGAAATTAATAAAATCCGTCGGAAATCCGTCGGTATTTTTGACGGATTTCCGACAGATCATAAATTTTTTAAATTAAATTTTTTTAATTCGGAAATTAATAAAATCCGTCGGAAATCCGTCGGTATTTTTGACGGATTTCCGACGGATCATAAATTTTTTTAAATTAAATTTTTTTGTATTCGGAAAATTACAAATTAAAACTAAATTAAAAATTACAAATCCGTCGAAAAACTGTCAAAAATCTGTAAATTAAAAGTCCGCGTGGTGACCCGATTGCATAGTTAATTATAAAAATGTCCAAACATTTTTTCATACATAATTTTAAATATATCCGGGAATTGAATAAAAGATTTACATGGCGACATTTTATAACAGAGAAAAAACATAAGCCGAAAGGAAAATTATTTATTTTAAAGTTTGAAACACATATGTCTCTGTATCCGCTCCAAACTTATTTGTGTTTAGAACCTGAAACTTTTTTTTCCCTTTTTTTCTTTGGCGGAGAATCTACATATTCTTTGCAAAATTCCCTTTCGATTGCATCAACATCTATATTTAAGTTCGGACTTTCTGGTCTCTGGGCAAATTCATAATCATAGTAGTTATCCTTACATTCATTTGAAGTACTTCCACCGTATGTATCTGACGTTTCAATCAAGCGAGATGGTTGTACGTCTTCGAGAACACTCTTCTTGTCTGGATATTTGGCGCACTGCGATTTCGTTTCCCACGAGACGTTTGACAAGCACTGGCTCTCCGGCACTATTGTTGATGAAGAATCTCCGATTGAGATTGGTGAGACCGTATCAAATTCCCACGAGTAAGTGGGTATCTCTTCAGTGTGTGTGTCGCATTGGGTTTCGGTTTCCCACGAGTACTTTGGAAGTAGAAAGTGGTTTGCCACGATTTTTGAGTCTTCATTAGCAGAGTTAGAAGACATTATTTGTGTTGTTGAAAGGAATGAACGTCTGAGGAACCTTATATAGAACGGAAAACCGTCGGAAATCCGTCTGAAACCTCCGACATAATACCCCGCCAGTCCCATCGGCCGCGGATAACGCAATGGTAACCACTCAAACTTTGCCGACATCGGAATACCGACGGAAATCCGACGGAACTAATTCCGTCGTTATGTCGTACGAAAATTAGGTATGCTTTTATCCCGCGCGCGGAAATCCGGCGGCAAATTTAATAAATGATTCTGGCGAATATTACCATAAAGTACATTATATTAGAGGGAACGCATAGGGGTTATAGTACAAACCAGCTCCAAACAAACATTTACATTAAATTATTAATCTGACTCTTCTGATGAACCTTCACTAGGGATGGAGTCGGAATCGTCGTCAAATTCTTCACGTAGTTCATCTTCATCCGAATGCACTAGATCATCGCCGATATGTGTGACATCAGTGACAAGGTCAATGTTATCCGTCTCCTCAACATGTGACATTTGGTTGGTTCGCGATACTTGTAGAGCATCATGTTCCGGAACTCCATATATTTTTCCTCGCGGATAAATTGGAGTTACTGTCATCCAAGGATCTGTCCTCCGCCCAACTCGAGGATATGGAATGTAGCAAACCTATTCAGTAACGGTGGATGTTGTTTATATACAAAAATAACAAAACCTAACGTATAAATATAACGGAAAACCTATCAATATATTGATACCTGGTCTGCTTGAGATGCAAGGATAAATGGATCGTAATGATGTAATTTTCGGCTTGAATTTATCGAAATAACACCAAGACGGTCAATTCGAACCCCACTACCATTGGATGGATCATACCAATCGCACATAAACACAATGCACCTCAAGTCCAACATTCCTGGATAGTGGATTTCCAAGATTTCTTTTAAATGGCCATAGTATATGGTATCACCTGATTGCGCCGAAATACCATTGTCCGAAGTTGGCCTTTGACGTCCTTCGTCACGAATTCTGAACGAATATCCCCTAGTGCAAAATCTCGGATATGAAGTCGCGGTGCTGCGTAAACCATGCGAAAACTCCACTAACCATGTCGGGAGGGTTTGACCACTTGCTAAACCTTCGGAAACCTAAAAACAATATAAGTAAGCAATCAATAACATATGAACGTGAAAAACTTATAAAATAAGAGTGAGGAGTTATATTTAACGTACAAAAAATTTCAACCACTCCGGGAATTCTTCATCTTTTAATACAGCAAGTTCGGAATCTGTCTTATCAGCATGGTAAGTTTGTGCTAGGGACATGTATATCCTGTAACATAACAATTGTTATCAGATGAAGACAAATAATTGCACAAATTTAGTATGAGAAATGGTATACCTTTCATACTCTCCAAGTTCGTCACAATTTCTGAGGATATATGTATGCAAATGTGTGACCTCTTGTGGTGATAGTATGCGTTTCTTCCCTTTTCCACTTACGCGGCCCACTTGCGCAAACAACTCAGGTACAACCACGGGATACACTGCTTTCTCACCTCTATCATCATGTCGCGCCGGCCGTCTACCTTTAGTCCGGACATCCGAAGGAAAGTAATATTCGGCAAAGTGTGATACTTCTTCGTTTAGACTTTGTGCAACAATAGATCCCTCAACTTTGCTCAAATTTTTTACCTTTTTCTTCAGGTGGAACATGTAACGCTCGAACGGGTACATCCATCGGTATTGAACAGGGCCTCCTAATGCTGCTTCTCGTGGGAGGTGAATAGGAAGATGTTCCATAACATCAAAAAAAGACGGTGGAAATATCTTCTCAAGATTACAAAAGAGCACCGGGATGTTGGCCTCTAAAGACCGGATCCCGTCCGCTGTTAGTGTCCGTGAACATAAATCTCGAAAGAAAGCCCCAACTCCTACAAACGAAAAGTAATCAAGTTAGTACATATATAGTAACATTATATTAGTAATAAACTAAAGAAAATTATGAAATATACCTCCAATTGCTTGATGGATGTCTTGTGGAAGAAGATTAGAAAATGCAAATGGAAGAAGACGTTGCATCACAACATGGCAATCATGACTCTTCATTCCAATAAACTTCCCTTCCGTTGAATCCACGCAATTACGCAGATTAGATGCGTAGCCGTCAGGAAATTTAACAAAATTTTTAATCCATTCAAAGAAAACTTCCTTCTTACCCGCGTCTAACCGATACGCAGGCATCGGCAATCTACCATTAGGCAAAACATGAAGGGACTTCCTTGAACAAATCAATGGCAAGTCTAATCTAGATTTCCAGTTATCTTTTGTCTTTCCTGGTACATTTAAAATGGTGTTCATGATGTTGTCAAAGAAATTCTTTTCAACATGCATGACATCTAGATTATGCCGCAGTAGATGATCTTTCCAATAAGGTAAATCCCAAAAAATACTTTTCTTATGCCAATTGTGATATTCCCCACAGCCGTCGACGGGGTGATGGCCATTACCCCCACATTCAGGAGTTCGCTCTGCACCAAAATCTCGTAACTGTTCCAATATGCTGCGACCATCTATCTCTGGAGGTGGACCAGTAAACACTGGAAAATTCTTTCTAAAATGTCTTCTAGACCGACGATATGGATGATTTGCCGGCAAAAAACACCTATGGCAATCAAACCATGAAGTCTTCCTTCCGTTCTGCAATTGGAATGCTGAAGTATTGTCTTGGCAATAAGGACATGCCAATCTTCCATGCGTTGTCCATCCAGATAACATACCGTACGCCGGAAAATCGCTAATGGTCCACATAAGAACCGAACGCAAGTTGAAATTCTGCTGGATGGAAACATCAAATGCCTCAACACCATGCTCCCACAACATCTGCAACTCATAGATCAATGGTTGGAGGAATATATCGAGTGATCGTCTTGGATGATCTGGCCCAGGAACTAGAACTGAGAGAAACAGGAACTCTTGCCGCATGCACATAGAAGGAGGCAAATTGTAAGGTGTTACGATGACCGGCCACAATGAATATTTTCTTCCATGCTTTCCAAATGGGTTGAAACCATCAGTGGATAAGCCGAGGTATACATTTCGGCGTTCGTATGCGAAATCTGGATATACCGATTGAAAGTGTTTCCACGCTTCTGCGTCAGAAGGATGCGTAATATCTCCATCTTGATTATGCTCTGCATGCCATCTCATAGCCTTAGCAGTGCGTTCTGATTGATACAGCCTCTTCAACCTCTCTGTTAATGGTAAATACCACATCCGTTTGAAAGGAATCTTCACTCTGCCACTTGTGTCTTGGAACCGTGGTTTACGGCAAAATTTACATTTTTTCCTGTTCTCATCTTCCCTCCAGTATAGCATGCAGTTGTCGATGCACACATCTATTATCTGGTAGGGCAAACCAAGACCGGCAACAAGTTTCTGGACCTCGTAGTATGATGCTGGAGAAAGATTATCCTCTGGCAAAACATCTTTCACAAACTCGGCGAATGCATCAACACATTCTTCGGATAAATTGTAATCGGTCTTCATGTTCATCATCCTACTAGCAGAAGATAACGGTGAATGCCCTTCCCTACAATCGCTGTACAGTGGTTGCTTTGATGCGTCTAACATATCAAAAAACCTTCGAGCTTCTAAATTAGGTTCTTCAACCCTATCACCCTCATAACCACCCGACTGCAAATTCTCTCTAAACGCGTCGTTAACCATCGCAACCGTACTTACCCCAACATCTACTTCCGTTGTACGTTCTTCTACGCTATCCGGAAAATAAGGTGCATTACTACTACTACTACCATATTCGTAATTGCTTTCTCCATGTAAAAACCAAACCTTATATCCCGGCCTAAATCCATATCTATATAAGTGATTCCAAACAGTATGAACCGCAACACTAATTCTGTTACAGCAATTAGAACATGGACATTTGATATCCTGACCTTTTTTTGCTGCATCTTGGTTTCTGGGTAAATTCATGAACTCGCATATACCTGCAGCGTAAGCGGATGTTAATAAGTTCGAGCCCATATCCATCATTGGCTCGTCCATCCAAGACCGAAAATATGAACTCATCGCTAACAAATTTTTTTGATTTGTAAAATTGTGTTATGAATGAACGAAGAAACGAAGGAACTTATATAAAACGGATTTCCGTCGGAATTCCGTCAGAAATCCGTCACAAAACTCCGACATAACATCCCACCAATCCCATCGGCCACCGCTAACGAATGGTAACCACTCAAATTTGCCGACATCGAAAATATCGGATTTCCGTCGGTAGTCCGTCGGAAAGTCGTCAGAATATTACGATAGATTATTTTCCGACGGATTTCCGACGGTATACCGATAGTAGATACAGCCGTCAGAATTCCGTCGGAAATTTCCGACGGAATAGATGTTAGTCGGAATTCCGTCGGAAATTTCCGACGGAAATATTGGCCGTCGGAATTTCCGTCGGAATAGTAGCTGTTTTCTTGTAGTGTAGATAATTAGTTTTCATGTGGTTTCTCAACCTGATATGTTCTTTCCTCCTTTCTATTAAGGCGGCTAGTAGTTATATACGAGGTTTATGTAATTTCGAAATTACCTAATCATTAATGGAGCTTTGAACAAAATTAAAGGGTGTACTCAATCTATTATTTATGAGGATTTGAAAAGATTTGATTTTAAATGAGATTTTAGATGATTTAAGATGATTTAAGGGATTTTAATTAAATTACTGTAGAATCATATCTAAAACCATGAGATTTGTCTTACTATATTTTTCACTAAGAAATTTCACCAAAACACCTTAAAATCGCAACAAATCAATACAAATTCACTACTTAAAATATTTTCAATAACAATGGATTTCAATGTAAATTTTAAAATCACAAGTTCAATAGCACTGAATTTTGAAAGATTTTTAAAAATTTATATTTCAATAACATAGGATTTGTCACTTTAATACAAATCACTTCCTAAATTTCTTTGGTCAACTATATGCTCAGACAAAAGAATTTTAATTTTAACCAGCCCATCAAGCATAATCTCTTCAGTCTTACTATTCTCCTCCACTGACACATCTAATAGTTTTGGAGTGACCGTATAGTGTTATAATTTTTGTTCTCTTTGTATTTTCAATAATAACCTTGTTGGTGTTTATAAATACATGTGTATTAACGAATACAAATAGTCGATGCACAAGTCCTCTAGTGATTCCTTTATCACTTATTATTTGTTCTACAAAGCAATAGAACCATTTAGATAAGTTTATACATGATCCCTTAAACTGTTCCATATTACAAATACTTAATATGATGATAATGCATGTGACATTCGAACAAACTTGTTTTGAAATTCTTCTCAAAATCTCAAGCCTTGTACGTTGCCGCTATTTTACTCATTTCTTTAAATCATCTTATGATTTACTAAGAGCAATTCCGTCTCAGATTTTGTTAAGAAAAGTATCATCATCTAAGATCATACACTTTATCCCACAAACACATAACCCCAAGACTATACTATTCACAAGCTAATTAAAAAAGAGCCCGAAAGCCAAACAATAAAGGAGACAAATACCACAACACATAAGTTAATGGGAGTGAAACAATATTTCGAAGAGGTAATATTTTGTAAGAGAAACGCTTTGCTCATTCACGATGTGGCCATGTCAAATAATGTTGGTTCAGTGAGTCTTTGGTTATGTCATGGAAACATTTGAAAACTTACCGGATACCGTTTGCTCAACCGAACCAATGCCCACCCACTGATTTGGTTAAGAGTCCTCGGATCGGGTCGTGTCTTTGCTTGTGTACATGACTTCTGCTACGTTTGATGGGGCTTTGGTCTATGGGAGACGAGGCATGGAAGCTTTGCTACGAGAGAAGGGACTATTCGATTAAAACTTCTGTTATTTAAGCTTATGTTAAAGCTTCCTTTGTAGTTGTAGTGTATGTACCTTTTGAGATCATATATTGGAACATTATTCAATTTGTGTTCCATGGCACTTAGAAATTTAACTTACACTTGGAAATAAAAAATCTTAATTTTCAAGATAACACTCAAAATGTTAAAATGGGGGTATTTCACACATATTAATTTTTTACATGCATCAAAATTTCAAAATAAACAATTGTGCATATATTTTTTATAATTAATAATATCCGGTTATTAAATAATAAAATTAACTTATTTTGATTAAAAAAATTCATATCCGCACCGTGTCACCTAGTTATAGTTGATAGTGACGTCAATTTTGGTTTATTTTTATAATTTTATATTACTACTTATCAATAATTAATGAACTCGAATATGGATTTTGGATTCTTTAATGATATTCTGGGTAAGTAAACTTCTTTCATAAAGATGGATTTTGGAATTGATACAAGAAATTTCTTTTATTGATAAAAAAAAAACATATTGCTTAACCAGCCATATATAGCTGTGGAAGAGGTAAAGTTCTAAAGATCCATACACGCAACTTCCTACTCTTGTCTCCACTGAATAACAATTCTTCGGGACCAATTGCAAGTGTGTCGCTCACATGCGTTAAGAACATTTTCCCTTTCTCTTCGAGAATTGATGGTTAAGATTAAAGTACAATAAGTACTTTCTCTTGAATTGAGCTTCACTTATGATGGTAGATCCTATATGCCAACTGTTCCGTTTCGGTAAGAGGTTAATATAATCGGATTTGTCTCAGTGTTGTGTAATCCACGAAGAGGATGCATACTCGGTTTCTGATGTATTGCGATTTTAACGCATTCTAACATTTGTTTTCAGAGTTTTATCGAGTCTTTTCTTGGTTTTCAGAGTCTTTTCAGATAAAAACACGTTTGGGACAAGTCTAATGCAAAATGGAGCAAGGAATCGAAGAAAAAGGGCAAAAGAGCATGAAAACGGCGCAGATCGATCGATCCATTGGCGGATCGATCGATCCGAATATATTCAAAATATCGGTTCATCTCAGGATCGACCTGTCTGCTCGGATTGAAGATTTGAGGAGCAGATCGATCGATCCACTTACTAAAATCAAGAAAGAAAAGAGAAATTCAGATTTCCTTATTTTACTGGGCTTTTGCAAGAGATTTCGACCAAGACGTTTTTAGACCTATTTTATTCGAGTTTTTAACCATTGTTTTAAAAACACTTTATTTTTATCAGACTTTGAGCTTTTGCAATTTTGTAAGCACCAGGGAGACGAATCTCTAACTCGACGATTATTGAGAAGATTTCTGAACCTTATTGGATTTCTATTTTATTAATCATGAGTTTTTCTTCATCTGCTTGTTGTTTATTCATCTCCATGTCTGAGTAGATCTATAGTTAGGTTTTAGGGTTTCAAGGGATTTCATGAATCGATGAATTAGACATAGATAGGGATTTGTATTTGTCTTCATCTATCGTTGTTCTTATTGCTTGAATTAGATTGATCACCTAGTTCCTGATATTAGGATGTTTAATGCACCAAAAGTGTTCGATTAAATGCCTGAAAAAACGTAGATGAGCAAATTGTCCTTAGCCAACGAAAGCTGATGCTAAGGCGATTTGTGAACATATTAAACCTGCTCGTTAATGCTTGTCTAGAATTCTAAGTTCAAACGACAGTTTAGAATCTTAGGTTGCTAGATAAAGTGATTGATACCACGACGGTGGATTGGTTATAAATTTATGTTTAAGTTCGAGACTGCGCTGAATTGTTCCCTGAATAATTGTCTGATTCATGATTTCTGATTTCCTGCGAATATCTTTAAAGCCTGACGTTTTTAATTCATAAGTTCACATCGTTTATTTGTCATTCTTATTTTATTTTGCAAACAACCACATTTTGTCATCTTAGCTTAATTTCAATCTTATACTTTCGTAGTGTAACACTTGGTCCTTGTGGATTCGATCCCATAATTACCACTTCGATTGCTGTGCACTTGCAGTGTTATTTAGGGTTAAAACCTCTGATATCAGTTTCAAACCAGAAACACACTAAGAATGCTAATCAAGGCTTGTTGTAGTTGTTATTGTTGTTATGGATAATGGCAAAATTATTACAAGAATAACTTGTTCTTCTCTGCGTGTATAGACAACTTTCAAGTTGCCACAATCTAAAGATCCCAGACTTTTCTGGTCTCATCAAAGTAAGACGACAACAGACATTGATCCCAACATAAGTGCAACGTGACGGTGTTAGTATGATGCCTCAGTGTCATTATACATTGCACTGTATTGAGATCCCACACCTAGAAATTACAGGGAACAATCGTTGATTGGAATGTATTCTCTAACATGTTAACATTTGTCGGTTAAAGATTGTAATTGGATGCAACCATTTACCTTTATTGTTCTATATAGAACCTGACCTACCAGACCACTGAGATGAAATATTTGCCGGAACCAAGATGAAACTCACTGAATTTGGAAGTATGGTATTCAAATAAGAAAAAAGCCTCCTAAGTTCAAAGACGCCTTAGATTAACCTTGACACCATTACCTTTTTTTTTTTTGTTAAGTCTTACCGTTCCTGATTAAAAAAGGGAAGCAGAAACATGAAACAAACATTTTAAAAATATAATATCAGGAATTTGGTGACGAACACTAAAATTTATTTTTACGCGTTTTCGAGAAATTTTTTTATGGTTGATAAGCCTGGTACGATTTGTTCAAACTTATAACCAGGACCTAACATAAAAATGGTAAAGATATTGAGTTACCAGATCACCGCAAAAGTTCTCTATAAACTTTCCTTTAACAAAAACTTCTACAACAGCTTGCCGGTAACTCCTTCGAGCAACCTTTGAATTAGCACGTGAAGGATTTAAATACCTTATAGTGTATATATGCTTAGAATAGCAAACAACCAATAGCTCAGTATGCAGATAGTTATAGAAACTTGAGTTTTGAGTTCAAGACTCAAGATTAGAAAGGAACATATGTTACCTTAGGTAAGGGAAGCATCAATGATGCCTTTGTGGAGATATCTCCATCTAAAAGGCTGAAAATGTATCAGCTACTACTTCAGAACTATTCTGCTACTAGTTCAGAACACAAACACAACACAAGGGTTTTCTCAAAACTGTTTACTAGTATTGATGACTTGAATACTTACACGTATTGCTTACACTCAATCCTAGTCTACCCTGTTCACGAATCGTACCTGATACGTGAACTGTTTTGACCCCTTAGCCCCTTGATACAAGATTTCTTGTTTACCCGAAACCCTTATCCCTTTTGCTAAGTATGCTCTAGTTGTGTTAACCGTCTCTACGACTTAACACCCCTATTTATACAAGTGGCATGCGGCTTAACCTAGCCTTGGCCTCTACTCCATGCAAGATTCGTTATCTTCTTCAAATCTTCATGTGTAGATCCACTTTCCTTATCTTCTCCTAAGAATAAGGAAATCTTCTAGCTTGAGTAAATCTTCTCCAAGATATCCTCCAGCCTTCCTTGAGTGCAAGTCACGCCCTTTCTTTGCCTGGACTGACCCACTCCAAAAGCCCATCGGGCTCCAAGCCCACCAGCTGCCTCGCACCTCTTATGAAGTACTCCCATCTGGTGATGCTACAGAATCCTGCTTCAACGTTGCATCTTCAATCTCCCCCTTTTTAGCTTTGTGTGTCTCCCAAGTATCTGCAAAATAAACTCACCACAAGCACAGAGACAACCAACAACAAGCACAAGCAAATTCAAACTCATCCATACGAATTAAACTTGTAAATGTTATTACAAGCATGAATCCCCAAAAATAAAGTACTAGAGTTCGAAACGAGGAGTAGAAAAAAAATCAAAGGTAAAAACAAAACATCCCCCATGCTCCCCCATGAACCATGATCTACTTAGCCACTCACATCATCACTTTCTCCCCCTGCTTGGGAGCACACAAGTTAAAAACACAATCATTAGTGCAAAGCAGAATGAGAAGAGATCACGGAGACACACATTGATTGGCTCGGTGAACATCCTGAACTATCCCAGCCAACTGATGCAGAACATAGGTGATCTGGTAAAGTGCCTTGTTGACAACCCTTTGGCTCGAGTGTCCCTGAGGCACACTGATGTGACCAAGTGAAACATCAATTGGTGCAACAAAACGAGCTGAGCTGGATGGCTTTGAGCGTTCTGGCTCTCTCTTGGTCTTTTTTTTCGGTATAGACTGACTTGGAACTGGCTGAGCCCTCTTTTTAGATGGAGCCTCCTTTTTGACTATCTCGGCACCCTTGGCCCGAGTACGTAAAGACATCATGGGAGCTCATGTTTCCTTCTTCTCAATCCTGATGTCCATCTGGTAATACGAAGGAAGAACCACAACATCATCCTCACCAGTCACTGTACCACACTGTTCTTGAATCATCCCAGCAATCAAATGTGGAAACACCAACTTCCTTGCATCAGGCTGCTTATTATCCTCTCTCTCAATCTTGCTTATCGCAATAACTTGCTGAAACACCATTGCTCCAAAATCTACTCGAACTTTTTGAGCCAATTTGTAGAGAAGCAGGGCTCTGTACTGAGCAATGTGTGTCCGATGAGTCGTCGGATACCAGTTGTACCCAGCCAAAATAGCCAATGCAGAAAACTTTGGAGAGAGATGAACCGTAGTCAAGGCAGGTGCCTTCTTGTGACGCTTGCTTGTGGTCTGAACAACAGCCTCCTGAGTCTCATCACCTCTGAGGTACTTGGCAATGATATCAGGCTCTACTTTGTCAAGTGCTGCAGCCTCTTTCTTTTCTTTGGAACTCAACTCAGACAGATTCAGGAACTTGTTGATGCGAGCAGGACTGAACCTCACAATGTGACCTCTGACTAAGACAAGAAATCCCCCATCAACTAACACGGTATCTCCCAGATTAGCATAAAACTCATTGATTACTTCTCTATCATAACCCGACTTAATTGAAACAGTGGGAGAAAACGAGGCATCAGTAATCACAGAAGTATACTTACAATCCTTTGGTTCTCAAAATCAACAAGCTTCTCAGCAATAATCCCACGGGTTTTAAACACGAAATACCTCTGATATGCTCCGGCAGAGCAAAACTTGTTGTTTGGGAACGACAGATCTTCAGCAATGGAGTCTGCTCCAGCCGCAGATCCTGCTTCAGCCTCCTCTGACTCACCAGATTCAGAATCTTCTTGCTCTTTAACCTTTTTCCCTTTCTTCTTCTCCTGGTTCTTCTCCAGTTTCACAGCTTTCAGCCTCTGGGTTGAAGCATCTGCATCGACGACGTCATCAACCTCTTTTTCCGATTCCCACGCTGAACCGGAACCTTCCTCTGCTTCTGATTCGTCCTTCTCTTCAGATTTCTCACCGAAAACTGAAGATGGAGATCTACTCCGGTAGTCATCCGCAAGCTGCCCGATGATATTGGTTGATTCGTCGTTGCGAGCACCAGAAGGTGACAACTCCTTGACGCCTAATTCAGGACCCGGAGTCTTGTAGATGGTTTTCGCCTCATCTTCACTCGACCCGTCGTGTAGCTGAAGTTGATTCGCATCACCCGAAGGTAGAATCTTCTTGGATCCCTTCTTCTTAATAGCTCTTGAGCTCGATTCTTTTCCCATAGCAACAACTTGCGCTTCTTCTTCCTCCTTCTCTGATTTTCTACGGTTTGAAGTAAAAGACTCTTTGTTTTCCTCTTTCCTTCTCGCGGCCAACAAGGAGATTATTTAACCATCTTGACTTCTTTTGGACTATAACCTTACTGACCTTAGAGGCTCAACACACAACCTCAGACCAAGTTCTTTTGTTACCAAGCCCATATGAAAACGGAAGCCCACACTCTCGGATTTATCTGAACCAAGGCATCCTGCATCAACTCCAGAACACTGCAACAGCTTGTCACACTCATTAGATTTTTCACACACAAGGAACAACAACCACATTCATTTTAAGAATACAATGGGGATTAAGCTGATAATGGTGGTCCTTGTAAAGATTTAAAACTGGAATTTTTTTTTTTTTAAACTTTTGACACAAAATTAATTTACCGTTTTCGAGTGATGTTTCAGGAACTGAACTTTGACCAATTCGCAGCACATACTCAGCTCGTCCTGATTCAAAACATCTGGTCATCTTTAACTCCAATGAGTAGCTTTCACACTACCATGTCTTTATCTTGTCATGACCAGTTTTCAACCTTTATTCACTCGAGAAAATTGCTGAAGCATTCAAGGCATGAGGATTGCTTTTCTTGCATCTTTTGGTTTAGTTCACCTCGACACGCCTGCCCACTTTTCTGGGTTCTTTTATTTATTATTATTTTTATTTTTTTGAATGAGACATCTCCATCACTTGACTTCTCAGGATCTGTCTCTTGGCTTTTCTCCCTTTCAGCTTTTATTTTTTCTTTACTGTGAAACCTGTACTGATGTCAAGACAAGACGACATGATAGGTAGCTCTTTCTCAGTGATGTTTCAGACTCCAAACAAAATCTGAGCCTCATACACACCTTGAACCAGTACCTGTATCAGTTCTGCACACTACACAAAAGATTAAATTCCACAAACACCAATTGAGTTTCTTAAGGTGATAAAACGATTAAAATCCAGTGGTTTTGTGAATAAATCAGCCAGTTGTAAATTAGTAACAATATGTTCCACCACTACCTGTTTTTCCTCCACAAGTTCTCGAATGAAATGGTGTCGAATGTCGATATGTTTTGTTCTTGAGTGCTGCACCGGATTCTTGGAGATGCTAATCGCACTTTTGTTGTCGCAGTGAACCAAGAGTGATCCAGAATCCATCCCATAGTCCGCTGCCATTTTTTCATCCAGAGAAGTTGGGTACAACAGCTTCCCAAGGCTATGTACTCTGCTTCAGCTGTGGACAGAGATACAGAGTTCTGCTTCTTGCTCATCCATGAGATCAGATTGTTTCCCAAAAAGAAACAGCCACCACTAGTACTCTTCCGATCATCCATACTTCCAGCCTAGTCAGCATCACAATATCCAACCAGATTCTTATTCGAACCTTTGGAAAACCAAATTCCCAGATTGATTGTACCTTTCACGTATCTGATGGTTCTCTTGACTGCTTCAAGATGTGACTGTTTTGGCTTGGCTTGATGTCGAGCACAGATCCCAACACTTAGACACAAATCAGGTCTACTTGCAGTAATATACAATAAACTGCCAATCATACCTTTGTAAAGCTTAACATCCACATCGTTCCCATCACTATCACGAGTCATCTTGACTGTAGTACTCATGGGTGTCCTTGCTTCCTTGCATTGATCCATCTTGAACCTTGTCAACAAATTCTTTGCATAGGTACTTTGAGAGATAAACACAGCTTCTTCCGACTGAGTAATTTGGAGACCCAGAAAGTACTTCAGCTCTCCAACCATGCTCATCTCAAATTCCTGAGTCATGCTCTCAACAAACTTATCCACTAGCCGTTGTGACGTGCTTCCGAAAATGATATCATCCACATAGATCTGGACCATCATGATATCCTTCTCCTGATTAAGAATGAATAACGTCTTGTCCAGACTGCCTCTTACATATCCTTTTTCCATCAAGAACATCGTCAGCCTTTCATACCATGCTCGTGGAGCCTACTTCAGCCCATACAAAGCTTTCTTCAGTCTGTACACATGACCTGAATTAGCTGGATCCTCAAACCCTTTTGGTTGCTCAACATGGACCTCTTCCTGCAAAAATCCATTTAGAAAGGCACTTTTGACGTCCATCTGATAGACCTTAAAATTCAGAATGCACGACATGCCCAAAAAGAATCGAATGGACTCCAATCTTGCTACAGGTGCAAATGTCTCTTCAAAGTCCACTCTTTCAATCTGAGAGTAGCCTTGTGCAACCAACCTTGCTTTGTTCCGGACCACGACTCCAGTTTCATCGATCTTATTTTTGAAAATCCACTTGGTGCCCACGATATTGACACCTTCCGGTCGTGGGACTAACTCCCAAACATCGTTTCTCTCAAACTGCTCAAGCTCTTGTTCCATTGTAATGATCCAAAGTTCGTCTTCGAGAGCTTGGACATGATTCTGGGGCTCAACAGCTGACACAAAACATGCAAACTGTACCACTTCGTGATTTTTCTTCTTCAAGCCCATCATCTCTCGATAATCCTTCTTGACTCCCCTAGTTTTCCTCCCTTCATTCACATCACTGATGAGATCAGATGCTGAATGATTCCGAGGCACAAGAGGTTCTGTAGCTTGCTCTGTCTCAGATTCTTCTTCTGTGACAGATTGGAGTTCTGACTCAGTCTGCTCCTCTGTACCAGGCTGCTCTTCTTTTCTTCCTCCTGATGTATCTTCCGGTTCATTATCCATGTGAAATATTCTATCCTTGTTCTGCCTTGTACCAGCATAGTCGTCAAAGACCACGTTGGCTGACTCAACTATCACCCTTGTTCGTCTATTAAGTACTCGGAAAGCTGTACTATTTTCTTAATAGCCCAGAAAAACACCATCATCACTTCGAGAATCAAACTTCCCAAGATAATCCTTGTCATTGAGAATGTAACAATTGCATCCAAACACATGAAAGTAGCTGAGATTAGGCTTCTTTTCTTTCCATAGCTCGTAGGGTGTCTTGGTCAGCCCCTTCCGTACATATACTCTGTTGACAATGTAGCACGAGGTACTTACTGCTTCTGCCCAGTACTTCAGAGCAATGTTGTTCCCATGTATCATGGCTCTGGCCATTTCCTGTAGCGTTCGATTTTTCCTCTCTACTACACCATTTTGCTGTGGTGTCCATGGGGCTGAAAACTGGTGAGCAATACCATGATCTTCACAAAATTCCTTCATATACCCATTCTGAAACTCACCACCATGATCACTGCGTATTTTCTTGATTCCACCTCGCTCATTGATCAGTTGTAGAGCCCAGATTCTGAAGCTATCCGCTACTTCGGATTTCTCACGAAGAAATCTGACCCTAGTGTATCTTGTGTAATCGTCCACGAGAACAAATACATACTTTTTCCCAGCAACACTCTCCACTTGAGTAGGCCCCATCAAATCCATGTGAACCAGATCTAGTGCCGATTCATAATGAACATCCGCCACTTTCTTATGTTGAACCTTCACTTGCTTACCCTTACTACATGGTCCACACACAAATTTTTCTCCTCCCTTAAGCTGAGGTACTCCTCTGACCATCTCCTGATTGGTAAGAGAAGTGAGGCTTCTGATATTCATATGACTTAGGCGTTGGTGCCATAGGTTCAGATCATCTGTTGCACTGAAGCAGTTGGTGTCCTCTCGCTTCCACATGTAGCAGTTATTACCTGTTCTAACTCCCATAAGCACAGTCTTCCCTTTGTCATCAATTGCTTTGCAGTCATGTTTAGTGAAGCACACCATTAGACCTTCGTCACACAATTGACTCACACTGATGAGATTAGCTTTCAGTCCTTGTACCATATATACATTCGTTAGTTTGGGTAACCCTGCATCACATGTCTGTCCCTATGCTTGTATGCGACCATGTCCTCCATCACCAAACGTAACCTTGCCTTTATTAATTTTCTTGAAACTCTCCAGATTACCCAAGGTTCCGGTCATGTGTCGAGAACTGCCACTGTCAAAATACCACGGATCCGTATCTTCGTGTTCTTCTGTCACAATTGCCATGCTGCACCTAAACCCAAATTGGGAAGCACTATCTGATCTTTGTCTCGTAGCAGGAAACCTTAAATCCGATTTCTTTACCCAAATCTGATTATGACTTCCATTCCAAGTGAATTTTCCTTCATAGCGTAGACGTCTGACCCTCTCCCAGTACTTGTAGCAGTAGGCTCGGATGTGTCCATGTCTACCACAAAAGTAGCATCCAATCCTTTGTTTTGCCATGACTTTAGGTCTTCGTGCTTCAGTACCTTCAGTTCGATTTGCAGGCTGTGACTGACTACTGGCAGCTACGAACTTGATGATGTGAGATTTTGATCCTCCACTTCCATTGTATCCAAGGCCTCTGTGAACGGCTTCAGTCCTTCCATAAGACAGAATATGGTCTAGCTGTCTTGTACCAGCAAACATGCGAATCTTCTTATACTGCAGATCCAGTTGTGATTGAAGCTCGCAGAAGTCTTTTTCTCAGCATGCAGTTCCTTTTCTAGATTAGCTGCCTTGACTGCCAGATTGAGTTTCTCCTTTAATAGTGACACACTCTCCTGACTCAATTTTTGTTCATCCTGCAGTCTACTCTGTAGTGATTCAACTTGAGCTTCAAGTCGCTGCTTCTCCTTAGCCAGTGACAGATTCTCCTGTCCCAGTCTGATGAGAGTCTCTCGTACCTCCTTGTAGCTCTCAATCAGTTCATTCTCATCAGCTTCAGATTCAGACTGTTCTCCTTCAGCTTCTTCCATGATTCCCACGAATTATACCAAGTTGTTCAGAATTTCTTCATTCTCACTGTCAGCTTCAGAATCTTCTTCTTCAGCCATCATCGACCTTTCTTTCCTTTGTTTCAGATGACCAACACACTCCAGCTGAGTATGTCCGACTCCCTTACACACCGAGCATTTCATTTCCCTTCTCTTGATTGAAGGACATTCAGACTTGAAGTGACCATATCCCTTGCATTCGTGACATTGAAGTTCAGCCTTCTTTCCTTGCTTATCTCCTTCAGACTGGTTTCCACCTCCTCCTGTACTTTTCTGACCTTGACCCCGTTCGATTCTCCTTAGAGCTCGATCAAACCTTCTTACCAACAAACTCATCAGATCTCTGTCTTCTGTCTCTTCGGTTGTCTTACATGAGGTTAGAGCCAAGTTCTTGTTTTTCCTGGAGTAAGCTTCAGCACTGTCTAATTCCATCTCATGAGCCTGTAACATCCCAACAACTTCACCAAAACTCAGATCCTCAGTGTTGTGAGATACATTCAAAGCTGACTTATAATCCATGAATCGAACAGGAAGACACCTTAGGAACTTCTTTACCAACTTTTTATCCTTGTACTTCTTTCCCAGTGTAGCAGCCTCCTGCGCCAGTGACTTCAACCTTGAGCCAAAGTCTTAGATAGATTCATGCTCCTCCATCCTCATGTTCTCAAATCGAGACGCCATCATATCTCGTCTAGAACTCTGAACCTTAGTGGTTCCTTCGAAGTGAGTCTGAAGCAGATCCCAAGCTTCCTTTGCTGTTTCACATCCTTGAATCAGCTTGAAGGTCTTCTTAGTTACACAGGAGTGTATGGCAGACAAAGCTCTTGCATTGTACTTAGCTTTCTTCAATTCTTCCTCCGTCCATGTCTCTTCTAGTTTGGGAGTCCTGAATCCATTATCATCCACTATCACAAGTGCTTCCCACTGCACCAGAATAGATCTCCAGGCCAGTACGTCAATACCTACAATTATGAACTTCATCCTTGACTTCCAGAAGCCGTAGTTTCCACCATCGAGTATCACCTTCGAATGGTTAACCAAATCATCGTAGCTATCCATTTTCTCTTCAAGATCTCACTCGTAATAATATGAACAAGTGTCGCTCTGATACCAATTGAAAATGTATCAGCTACTACTTCAGAACTATTCTGCTACTAGTTCAGAACACGAACACAACACAAGGGTTTTCTCAAAACTGTTTACTAGTATTGATGACTTGAATACTTACACGTATTGCTTACACTCAATCCTAGTCTACCCTATTCACGAATCGTACCTGATACGTGAACTGTTTTGACCCCTTAGCCCCTTGATACAAGATTTCTTGTTTACCCGAAACCCTTATCCCTTTTGCTAAGTATGCTCTAGTTGTGTTAACCGTCTCTACCAATTAACACCCCTATTTATACAAGTGGCATGCGGCTTAACCTAGCCTTGGCCTCTACTCCATGCAAGATTCGCTATCTTCTTCAAATCTTCATGTGTAGATCCACTTTCCTTATCTTCTCCTAAGAATAAGGAAATCTTCTAGCTTGAGTAAATCTTCTCCAAGATATCCTCCAGCCTTCCTTGAGTGCAAGTCACGCCCTTTCTTTGCCTGGACTGACCCACTCCAAAAGCCCATCGGGCTCCAAGCCCACCAGCTGCCTCGCACCTCTTATGAAGTACTCCCATCTGGTGATGCTACAGAATCCTGCTTCAACGTTGCATCTTCAAAGGCGCCTGTAGAAAACTTAACAATAAGTTTAGTATATTCAATGAACAAAATAAGAGTTAACACAACTTAAAAAACATATATGATTTATCAGCTCTTAAATCCGAAGCAAATCATAGCTCTTTGGAGGTTTGAAAAATTAGGCAAACAATGTTGTTTGGGGCACTTTGCTAAGCTCTGAACAAATTTCTACAACATAGAACAACAATGGAAAGATAATGTTAGAACTGGGACCAATACGACATTGCACTATGATTAACCTTTTTTATGGGTTTACATAATGAAGCATACATACATGGCGTGGAACCAGCATGTAATAGGCAAAATTCACCTAGTAATAGTGCTAAAGTAAAAACAAAGTAATAGAGGATGATTCTGTCAATTCCTCTGACAAGAACAACTTGGAAAACTCTCTAGAAATAATGAGTGCATGATCCAACAACATTGTTATATAAGGCTTGACTATTTCTTTGTTTTATCACATGTATGACTCATACTCTGTAATGAAACCAACATATGGAGATTTGTAAGCGTAAGCATTCGAAAGCTGAACTCAGAACTTCCACACACATCATATAGACCTATCAAAAACACATAAAACGCATAACTAAGACCTATCACTATTTATTAGCACAGAGATAAAGAGACCTAAAAGGGATTCATCAAGCAAATCCTTTCTATTTGACATTCTTATAAGAGAAATATTGTTGAAGACCTCCATACCATGTATCTAAAAACAAGTGTTAGCCACATCCATCAAAATACCAAATAAACTGACAAGAGCTTGATCTTTGACTGACCTTTGTGAGAAGCTGGTTTACGAAACTATCAAGGACACCTGTGTCACCCATGGTTAAGCCTCTTAACTGAAAATCATAAAGCATACATTATTTAATTTATTGTGAAGACTCATATAACCCGCTGATCCATGAAAAATATCAATATCTAAACTCCAAAGCAAAATATAGTCAGACAAGAGAGTAAGGCCTTGTTCGTTTGCTCAGTTGGATGGTCCATCTGGATGGAACTGACTTTTGATGTTCGTTTGGTGCCAAAAATGAACACCATCCGGATAGACCATCCAACTGAGCTTTAGAAATTCAAGCAAAAATTTTAGGTCCATCCAGCTGAGTCAAATTGGTGCATCTGACTGGAGATGGATCCAGTCAAAAACTAAAATGACTATTTTGCCCCAGTTAATTAAAAGAATTACAATGAAAACCTAAACTTAACTTTTTTTTCCTTCGCTCGCCTCCATTCTTCGTCTCTTCTCTCTCGCCAAAATCACCATGAGAGTTTGAGTTTCTGCTAATCTTCGCCTCTCTCTCTCTCTTATGGGATTTGAGTTTCTGGGTTTGATACAGTTCCTCTGTCTCTGAGTTTCTGGGTTATGAGTTCGTCTCTCTCTCTCTAATCTTCGCCTATTGGGCTGCGTCACTTCGATCGAAACCCCTTCGACGAAGGAGAAGATATCAATATGTTTCTCTCAGCTTAAGGTATGTGTACTCTTCGATTTCGATTTCGAGTAGTGACCACTTTGGAATCTATGAATGTCTCCTGCTACTAGTTGTTAGTACCTTATGGTTAATATACTCTACGAACAATACTTTTTGCAGAGGGAAGTGATTCTTTTTGCACATTTGGTTGATTAAGGTTTTGCTGGAAGTTATTGAATCACAAGAATGCTTTTGCATTTTTTGCTTTGATGCTTTCATGTTGAGTTTTATGTTTGTTGTTCTTTTCTCGTTACCAAAAAGGTTGTGTGTTTACTTGAATTCCATTGATTTATTGCAAGTCATCGCTTAGCTTCTAGATTTTGAGTGTCTGCATATTGATTTATAGTCAATGCTAGTCATACTCCCTTTGTATGAGCATTTAAATTCTTTATTAAAAGTAATGTTTTGTGCCAAACATGAAGCTGTGAATATATTGATTTTGTTTATTGTTTCTTTAGAGAACAATGACAACCGTCCCTAATTTTGAAGTGAGTGTCTTTCCCTCTAAACAAATATTTTACTATGAGTTTTTGTGAGTTTTAGATTGAGTTTGTTTGTTTGTTTCTTCACCTAAGAATATTTCGTGGAGTGATGAGCAAACCCGTTTCTTTCTTCAACTAAGACTATATGAGAATCTGAAAGGAAATGTAAGGAAAGGAAGTGTGAATGATGCTGGTAGAGAGACAATCATTGAAAAATTCTATGAGGCATTTGGGGAAAAACTTCCTTGGAAGAAGTTTGGGATCAAGTTCACTCATTGCAAGAAGTTGTATGACTCTTGTAAGAGACTAACTCACAACAGAACAGGGCTCGGATATCATCAAGATGGCTCCATAGATATGATTGATGATTGGTGGAATCAGCGATGTCAGGTATATACTTTGTTCTCACTTGATGACAGATTTAAATTGTCTGCGTGTAGAGTGTTACATCTTTTAATGTTTTCTTACTTCTTATTGTTTGGTTTTGTTCTCATTCATCTCAGGAGTGGCCTGGAGCTAGAAAGTATAAGGATAAACCAGTGCTAAATATGGATTTGATGGAAAAAGTCTTTGGCACGGTTCATGTAACTGGAGGTGAAGGCTGGGCTGCTAAACAAGGTGAAGAGCATTTGGATACAATGAATTTGGATGATAATGATGGAGATGATGCCGATGATGAATCAAGGGCAATACCTCCTCCAACTCGAACTCGAGATGTTGATGCCGATGCTGAATCAAGGCAAATACCTCCTTCTACTCAGGCCAATATTGATGGACCCACATCTTCAAGCCGAAGCCGGACAAAGGGTACTAGAAAAAGACCAAGACCTGTACCTGGAAATGAGGTAGCTGAAGTTATTAAAAACAGTCTGACGTCTCGTGATAAGATTCTCTCCCATAAGAACAATCTGATAGAGAACCATCCTGAATTTAGCTGTAGTCAGCTTCGAGCCATGGAAGTTTTACACTCGCTACCTGCTATAAAGATTTGGTCTCCCTTATACAAAGCAGCAATTAACCATCTCAAGCAAGATCCTACCAATCGTCAGACCTTTCTATTTTATGAAGAAGATGAGAACAAAGTTATGTACTTGGAATTTGCAACTGGCGTAAACAGGGATGCATGAAGACTTTTGATATTAACTCTAGCTTTGTTTTTCTTATTTCAGTGTTTTGATTCTATTATGAACTCTATCTTGTGAACTAGTATGTTTCTATTATGAATGAAGTTGTTGGAAATGTTGAAATGTTTCTATTGTGAATTGTAATAGTATTTACAGTCTCAGCTTTTGGTCTTTACCGTATGTTCTTCTTCTTTCAGGTCAAGACTCGGTTCTGCTTCAAGACTCGGTTCTGCTTTTGGTCCAAGGGTTCTGCTTCAAGTCCAGCTTAAGATATGAACAGTGAGGTACATACTTTTGAACTGAACAGAAAGAGGGTTTCTTTACTTTTATGTTTATTCATAGCTGAAGTTTCTTTACTTTATTAAGAGATGAACAGAAAGAGGGTTTCTTTAGTTTAAGTTGAACAGGAAGAGGGTAGATGGTAATGTAATATTTGGACTGTATAGCAGTTACCATCTGGAGAATATCATAACTTTTACTTTTATGTTTATTCATAGCTGAATATCGTAGAATATCATATGAATTTTAGTCTTGGTTTAGTCTTGTCCATTCACTAATTTTACTATACTATGAATTTTCTATTGTAGGATACATTTAGATTTTTAGTTGAAGATGATGACATGGATTTAGTATTAGAGGATGAGCTACACATGTATGCTTTGCTAGAAGAAACGTATAGACAGACCAGTGGTGAGGACAGACAAGTAGTGAGGACAAACAGAGGTGGAGGCTGGCGTCGTGTTCAAAGGTTTATGTTCGACTCTGAGATACAATGTTATGATATTCTACGCATGAAGCAGGCAACATTTCACAGTTTATGCAAGATACTATCAGAAAAGTATCAACTAGAAGAATCATGCAATGTTTACCTCCAAGAGAGTGTTGCAATGTTCTTAGAAATGGTTGCTCAGGATCTAACCATACGTGCTATAGCTGAGAGATATCAACATTCACTCGACACAGTGAAAAGGAAGTTAGATGAGGTTCTAAGCTCTCTCTTAAAACTTGCCGCAGACATTGTGAAACCTAAAAGGGATGAATTCACAACTCCTAATCCTTTTCTAGTAGATCATACCCAATATTGGCCGTATTTTAAGGACTGCATCGGCGCCTTTGATGGTACTCACGTGTCAGTTCGTCCTCCTTCAGGTAATGTGGAGCCATATAGAGGTCAAAAATCAGAAGCAACTATTAATGTTCTTGCAATCTGCAATTTAAGTATGAGATTCATTTATGCTTATGTTGGTGTTCCGGGAAGAGCTCATGACACAAAGGTTCTAACATATTGTGCCAAACATGAAGCTTCTTTTCCTCAGCCTCCTCTTGGAAAGTACTACTTAGTCGACTCAGGTTACCCAACCAGAAATGGTTATTTAGGGCCTCATCGTAGAACTAGATACCACTTAGATCAGTTTAATAGAGGAGGACCACCGACTAATAGTAGAGAGTTGTTTAATAGTAAGCATTCTGGTTTGAGATCGGTAATTGAGAGAACCTTTGGTGTTTGGAAGGCTAAATGGAGAATCCTAGATAGAAAACATCCCAAGTATGAGTTGAACAAATGGATCAAGATTGTGACAGCAACAATGGCTCTCCATAACTTTATCCGGGATTCACAGCAGGAGGATAGTGATTTTCAGCATTGGAAAACGGTTGATTCTTATGAACATCATGGTGATGGTGATCAGAACCATGATCAAAATCATGTTCCATACATACCTGCTGGTGATAGATTTATGGAACATTTTCGTGATACAATCACTATGGAGATGGCCAATGGAACTCGACTTCCATTTTAAAAGGTATGTGATCATGTTCCATACATACCCATGACTTTTGTTTGGAAGCCAGTTTTTCGTACTAGAATCTTCTTCGGTTTCTTTGGAACTCCATTGTCAAATAAATGTTTTGATTTCATGACAATGACTTTTGATTGTACATCTTTCTTTAATTTATAAATTTTAGTATTTATATGAATTTTATATGATTAAAATTAAGTTATAAATTTTAAAAAATTATTATTTGAAATTTTTTACTTTTGAATATAATTTAAATAAAAATTAAAATTAATATGATTACAAGAATAATAAAAATATGAATAGATGAAAACATGGGTATTTTAGGTATTTATCTTTTTAGATGGAGATGGACTTTACAATTAAATGATCAAACAAACAACAACTTCATCTGGATGATTCAGTCAGATGGACAACATGAGGAAACGAACAACAGCCGAATGGACCATCCAGATGGACCATCAAAATAGACTAGTTGGATGGAGCTGAGAGATGGACAAACGAACAGGACCTAAGAAGCATCCTACAAGCTCCCTTTTTTTGCGAATAAGTTAAAGCAATAACAAACTGCAACATTAAAAATTGTTAGAAAACATTGAAATAGACCAAGTATTTAGGACATAATCAAGTATGTTTTGTGAGGTACCTCATCTTCTATATTCTTTTATACATAACTTGATTTCTCTCGAGTGTCTCCCTCGAAATCAGTATTGCAGCAAAAGAATCCAGAATATGAGCGTCAACAAAGTATTAAGCAAAAACCAGTCACATAATTAAAGTAACAAAGCATCAATATATCACATAGATCGAATACAAGATAACACTATTTTTGAAACTAAGAACAACTAAACACATAAATCGAATAGAGAAAGCTTTGAATAGTTGAAGAATACGACCTTAGGAGAGGACAATGATTCTGAACAGAGAAGAATATTGTTGGGATCAACGGTAAGAAGAAAAACGATCGAAGCATCCAATTCATCTCTGCTTGCTATCAAAATTTCGGCGTGTTTCATTAGATGATAATCAAGGGCAGTGTTCTCGGAGATATATGTGCTACTAAGGAACAATTTCGACATTAGTCGAGGACGTTTCAATCGTATTGTGTGTTTTGGAATCGTCTCGATCAACATCATATATGAGGTCTTAGTTGTAGAGATGGCTTCGACGATAACTTCTTAACCACAAGGAAGATATATGGTTTGGCGACATGGAGTGGATTGTGAAAGTGCGAGAGCTGCTGCTACAGAGGGTACTAGTACACGAAACGAACACAAATACACAAATACACCAGGAATTTGATATATCATGGTTTTTACCCGTTTTCGATCATGATATAAGTCTTTTTATCGAGTCTTTTCGGTATTTTTCGAGTCTTTTAAAGTCTTTACAGGTTAAAAGACGATTGGAGTTTACTGGAAGCTTTTAGAGTTTCGAGGAAAGAAGAGACGAAGTGATCAAGTCGGAGTCGAGTTTTCAAGGTTTGTGTCGATCGACACGGTCCTGTGTGTCGATCAACACGAACATATCTGACGAGAAGAGAATAATTTCCTCTTGGGCCCATGAAGCCCAAAAGTTTACAGAAAAGCCCAGTCCGAATTTTAGACACTATATATAGTTTTTATTTAGGTTTTCATATATATCCAGTTTTTAATTGAGACTTGAGAGAGGAGAGCTTGGAGGAGATTTCAGACTTTATCGATTTCAACTCTCTATATCTCTTACTCTATCTTTTCAATGCAATATTATTCATTCATAATGATTTTTTCATCCATGTCTGAGTAGTTTGCTTGTTAGGTTTTGGAAACTTTTAGGGTTTGATGAGAAATTGATAGGATTGGAAACCTGTTAAGATTTATCTTTATGTTCTTCATCTAGATTGATTTAACTCTGATTTTAGGATTGATCAACTGAAATTGGATATCCCAGGTTGCTTTAATAGATGCGAAAGTATTATTAACAACCTGATATAATATTAGATGAGCAAAATTATCTATTCACAAAGAAATTTGGCTTAGTAATTTTGTGAACAATTGAACTTGAATTTAATGCTTGATTTTATTCATTAAGTTTGCAAAAAAATTTGGAATTTAGAAATTTAGTCATAGATAATCTCTGCAACGAAAGTTGATTGGTTTTACATTCGTGTTTGAGTTCTAGAACTGCACTTAACAAATCCTAACGTTTTTCATCTTTGTGTCGATCGACACGATCGTATTTTGATTCATTCCTGCGAATTACCCATAGCCTAACTCTTTTATCCAATTGATTTCTAGATCCTTGACATCATTCACTGTTCACTTTAGCTTTATATTTTACATTAATACATTCTTACTTAGCATAATTTGAATTCTCTAATCGATTGTGTATTTAGATTCCTTGTGGATTCGATCCTTAAGTACTACATCGATCTCTTAATTTGAGAGAGTAGCTCAGGGCAAATTTGAGCATATCAAATTTTGGCGCCGTTGCCGGGGAATCAAAATCACCATTCGATTTTTGATTTTCGAGTTTTGTCTAAGTTTTTATTTTATTTTATTTTATTTTATTTTGATACTTGTTATTTTCTCTTTGTCTTGTGTATTTCAGGTTTATGCCTAATCGCATTACCAAGAGCAACCAGAACGAAAAGCTTGTTGATCTTAACCTCGAGATTGGAAAGATGGAGCGAGCTAACCGAGCAGCAAGAAAGGCAGCCACAATGAATCCGTTGATTCTTATCAGAGGTGAAGATGGGTTTTTTCAAGATGCTGAGGGTCGTAGACGCAATGCTCAGGGTCAGAGGCTGGATGAGAATGGAGTTGTAATTGTGGAGGAGCAGCATGTTATACATCGCCAAGAGCCAGCTGGGCGAGGGCGAACTCTGGGAGAGTACAACAGGCCTGACGAGTTCTATGCCAACAGGGCTGCAATTCGCCCTCCTGCGTTCTAGAGGAGCGATTTTGAGTTGAAGCCTGCTTTTTTCTCACTTGTGGCTCAGCACCCATTCCATGGCCTATCCTCTGAGCACCCCATGGACCACATCGAGCGGTTTGAGGACTTAGCATCTAGCATCAAGGCTAATGGAGTGTCCAGCGACTATCTCTACTGCAAGCTTTTCCCCTATTCTCTCAGTGGATAAGCAGCCGACTGGTTGAAGCAGCTGGAGCCGGGCTCGTTGACTACTTGGGAGGACACCAAGAATGCTTTCCTCAACAACTTCTTCGATGAGGCGAGATCAGAGGATCTGCGGACCAAGATCTCTACTTTCAAGCAGGGACCGACTGAGGCATTTAAGGCTTTCTGGGGAAGAGTTAAGTCCTACCAAAGAGATTGTCCTCACCATGGGTTCAGTGATGTTCAGTTGTTGGGTATCTTCTTCAGAGGTATTGATTGGAGGTATCAGATGGCTCTGGATTCTGCTAGCAATGGGAACTTCAACACTCGCTATCCGGAGGATGCACTGATTCTCATTGATAACTTGGCTTCTAGCAATAGTACCAAGAATACAGACTTCGAGAGGAAGAAGCTTGGTGGGAACATAGATGGAAGCCAGATAGCTGAGGTGAAAGCCAAGATTGACTCTGTGCATAACCTGCTAGTGGGTAAGAAAACTGTTCAGTTTGCTCAAGAGGTAGAGACCTTCATTCCAGAGGAAGAGCAGGATGATAAGGACTGCAACTACGTTGGTGGAGCTGGTTATCAAGGCCAGAGGTTTGGGAATCAACAAGGGTATCAGAAGAATGATTTCCAGAAGCCTTTCCAGAGCAACTACACAAGGAACTACGGTTCTTCTTCTTACCAGATGCCTCCTGCTCAGTCATCAGAGAGCAGCGAGATGAAATCTATGCTGGAGCAGCTCCTAGAGGGTCAACAGAAGATGACAATAAGCTTCAATGGAAAGATGGATGCAATGTACTCTGATCTGAATGGGAAAATTGAGGCCCTCAATCTCCATGTGAAGAAGCTAGACACCCAAATTGCGCAAACTGCGGAGAATGTTAGAAGGCAAGAGGGATTTCTCCCAGCCAAGACAGAAACAAACCCGAGACTACACGTCAATGCCATCACCTTGGGGAGTGAAGAGGAGGTTGAAGACGAAGAGATTTCCATTCCAGACCCCGTGTCGATCGACACGGAAGGCTCATGTCGATCGACACGGGTCGTAAATCGCAACACTGGAGTCTACGCAATCGGTGATTTTTCCACCCAAAATCGCATGACGATCGACACAACGACAGTGTCGATCGACACAGATCCCAGACGAGTCTAACCACTTCGCGACCTTCAGTTCAAACAGAGGAAAGGGTCTACAGGCCCAAGATTCCATACCCACGGGCTATCAGTGTCAAAACACCAGAGGAGAAAGGAGGACATGCTCAACCACAGCTGAGGAAGTTGCAGAAGATACCGAATCCAGGGATGTTCGTTGTTCCTTGTTCGATCAAAGGTATGGAATTCAACAACCCTCTTTGTGACACTGGAGCTAATGTGAATGTCATGTCTGAGTCTGTTGCAAGGAAGCTGAGGATTAAGGATCTGCAACTTTCGAAGATGTCTATCGCACTGGCTGACTTTTCTTCAACATCTTCGAAAGGGTTCATTCCTGATTTGATGCTTCAAGTAGGAGATTGTCTGGTTTCGGTGGATTTTCACATCATGGAGACGAAGAATGACAGTGAGAGACCATTGATTCTTGGGTCATCATTCCTTGCTACTGTTGGTGCGATTGTGAATTTTTCCAATCAAAGAATCTCCTTCTCCAAGATCAACGAGAGTGTTTTCTACCCCGCAATTCGGTTTAAGGAGAATTCTTGTCTAACCGTTACTAATGGAGGAAAGCCGAGTTCAGACCTTGGCGATATGAAAAGGATCCCATGTGCCCCACCTTTGACTCCACCTTTGAGATCTGCTGGAGACTTGACTGCCTGCAAGGTGAAGCGTAAAAAGACTTCCAAACCTTTCTCCAAGTTCAGAATCATCATCCCCTTAGAGTTAAGTGAGAAAGGAGAGGTAGGTTTTCAAGAGATGCTGCAAACTACCATGAAGCTTTTCCCTGGTATTGTTCCTTGGAAGTCTAGAGGTATAGATCGATCAAATGCAAGGCTATCAACGGATGAGGGAGACAGAAGGCCCCTCAAAGATCCACCAGAAGCCTGAGTCGTGACACAGTTAAGCTAACGACTGAAAACAAGCTCTTAGTGGGAGGCAACCCACTGGTAAGTCTACTTATTTTTGTTTTATTTTTGTTTTGTTTACTAACTTTTGGTTTTGGTTTTAAAGTGTTTCAGATAATAAAAAAAAATGACGAGACGAGGAAACAATAGTGTGTCGATCGACACATCCTGCAACAGGTAAGTTCTCGTTCTTTTCAATTGGTGTTTTCTTTTTCTTTTCTGTTCTTTCACCAACTCTAGACTTGATAACACTGGGGACAGTGTTGTTTAAGTCTGGGGGAGGTAGTTGCTAACATTGTTTTCGTTTTTGAGAGTGAGTCCAAAACATTTTATTGAGTCAAAATAGTCAGTTGGAAACAATGATCCTTCTTTTGGTTTAGTGGATTGTTCTTTTCAGTTGTGTGACCATTTTTCCAGGATCGATTTCAGAATCAGACTAATGGGAAATCCTAAGGCTGACCAGTTAACTAGAGACGTTTGTTACTTCCAGCATAATCTACCCAGGGTTCGAGCTAATTATGCGGCCTCCTCGGTGATTGGTGTTCATAGAGCTTGACTCTTCATTCATACCTGACAAGTGTAATCTCTGTTGAAAATAATGGTACTCCTCTTTTTCGATTATAAAAAAAATGGTAAAAAAAAAAGAATGATTTGGGGTGATATGATTGTTCTTGAGTATAAGATGAGGAAATGAAATTCCAGTGAGTCAGTACTCAAGAGATGATCACCTAGAGATCAAAAAGCAGCAGTCTGGATGTAGAGGACGAGCGATCTCACGACCCTGTCTCCTCACAAGGAACAATAGTAGTGAAAGCACTGTTTTTAAGTTTCTGAATCGAATAAGTCTGGGGGAGAGAAAGAGTACCAAAGGTTGTATGGTTCACTTGACATGGTATAGTATGGGAATGAGTCTAGAAGATTATTGGCATCGAGATCTGGGACGAGACCCAGCAATGAGGACTAGCGGTTATGTTGATAAGTCGTGTATGAATTTGGGAGGCTGCGAATGTCTATGGAGAAGTACATGGTGGTCTGGTTTTGAGTTGGTTATGCGTTATGTGGCTTACTAGTTGAAAGGGATCGGTCCGGTGCTCCAAGAGAAGGTAAGTTTCTGCGTTTTCAAACCTCTTTCACATTCTTAGTGTATATTTTGCTTGAGGGCAAGCAAATGCTAGTCTGGGGGAGTTGATATATCATGGTTTTTACCCGTTTTTGACCATGATATAAGTTCTTTTTATCGAGTCTTTTTGGTATGTTTCGAGTCTTTTAGAGTCTTTGCAGGTTAAAGGACGATTGGAGTTTACTGGAAGCTTTTGGAGCATTTTGGAGCATCGAGGAAAGAAGAGACGAAGTGATCAAGTCGGAGTCGAGTTTTCAAGGTTTGTGTCGATCGACACGGTCCTGTGTGTCGATCAACACGAACATATCTGACGAGAAGAGAATAATTTCCTCTTGGGCCCATGAAACCCAAAAGTTTACAGAAAAGCCCAGTCCGAATTTAAGACACTATATATAGTTTTTATTTAGGTTTTCATATATATCCAGTTTTTAATTGAGACTTGAGAGAGGAGAGCTTGGAGGAGATTTCAGACTTCTAGACTTTATCGATTTCAACTCTCTGTATCTCTTACTCTATCTTTTTAATGCAATATTATTCATTCATAATGATTTCTTCATCCATGTCTGAGTAGTTTGCTTGTTAGGTTTTGGAAACTTTTAGGGTTTGATGAGAAATTGATATGATTGAAACCCTGTTAGGATTTATCTTTATGTTCTTCATCTAGATTGATTTAACTCTGATTTTAGGATTGATCAACTGAAATTGGATATCCTAGGTTGCTTTAATAGATGCGAAAGTATTATTAACAACCTGATATAATCTTAGATGAGCAAAATCATCTATTCACAAAGAAATTTGGCTTAGTAATTTTGTGAACAATTGAACCTGAATTTAATGCTTGATTTTATTCACTAAGTTTGCAAAAAATTTGGAATCTAGGAATTTAGTCATAGATAATCTCTACAACGAAAGTTGATTGGTTTTACATTCGTGTTTGAGTTCTAGAACTGCACTTAACAAATCCTAACGTTTTTCATCTTTGTGTCGATCGACACATACCTATGTGTCGATCGACACGATCGTATTTTGATTCATTCCTGCGAATTACCCATAGCCTAACTCTTTTATCCAATTGATTTTTAGATCTTTGACATCATTCACTGTTCACTTTAGCTTTATATTTTACATTAATACATTCTTACTTAGCATAATTTGAATTCTCTAATCGATTGTGTGTTTAGATTCCCTGTGGATTCGATCCTTTAGTACTACATCGATCTCTTAATTTGAGAGAGTAGCTCAGGGCAAATTTGAGCATATCATAATTCTTTTCTCAAAACGATTTACTAGATCAAATGATAAGTGCACTTACAATTTTCACTCAGTCACTTCAATTCTAGCCTCACGTGTTCACAAATCATACACGATCTTGTGAACCTCTCACTACCCTTTAGCCTTTTTGATCAATATCTCTTTTTACTAGACAATCTTCAATCCCTTTGCTAAGAACTATGCTCTAATTGTGTTAAACGTCTCTCTAAGTTTTTATACTCCTATTTATACACAAAGGAATCCACGGCTAACCCTAGCCTTGGTCTTCAATTTTGGAAGATATCACATCTTTTTAGAATATCCTCCTTTCTTTAATCTTAGCCAAGATATAAGGAAATCTTTATGCTCCTTGATCCTCTCCAAGGAACGCCTCCAGCTCACCTAGAGCATCAAGTCACGACATACTAGCTTGGTCTAGCCCATCTCTTTAAGCCCACATATCATTAAGTTCACCGCAGTCTGCTCGTACAACTTCATGTAGTACGTCACAACTGGTACAAGTCACTGCTACAGCAGTTACATCTTCAAATTGAGGAGAGATCTAAAACCCTAACCGTGTGGAAGCAGAGGAGTCGCGGGGACAATTTTATTTTGTTTACATTAGCTTGAGATTAGTGAGCAATAAGACGTATCCATCAAGAAAATCGCCACATGTCAAATAGATGGAGAGTGTCCTTCCTCTTTTATATAGTAGATTAAAATTATTGATTAGTCGGTTCATATTCATTTCACAATAGAGTCCTAGTAGTTTCCCTTCATTTGATCCGTTAAAGAAAAAAGTGTTGATGGTAGATTTGGACAGATTGTTTTCTAGGAAACTTGTGGGAAGCTCCAATTCTTTGTTCATATATAGAAAAATATATTTTTTAAGCATATCATTTAATTTGGAAAAAACATATGTAATACAGCTCATAGAGATATTGAGATAAATTTATATTTTTGTATGTAGATCAAAATTAGTAGGATCTCTTTGTTCTTAATTCTATGTTGCATGTATTGGGGTTTTTAAATAATAAGGATGCGCTGAAAAAAAAAAGTAATTTTTTGTCTAAAATTGATTCGTTTCATTAAACCGGGTAGAAAACCGGATTGTTTGGTACAACAGTGAGAACTGATTTTGCCAAGTAATCAGCCTCTTCGTCAGATCTGGGTACAAAGACAAAAGCGATTTCTAAATCTTTAGCAATCTTCATTATATCCTGCATAATCCCATAGATCTCTAGTTGAAATTTCTCAACTTTGATTAGGTTGATTAATTGTAGGGAGTTTGATGCCATAGTGAGGCCGGTAAGGTTCCTCGCCGATACTTGCTTTAGAGTTTCTTTCATGTAAGGTGATTTAGTTTTGCAAATAATTTCGCATGATCAAAATATCCTATTGAACATAGAAGAGAGTTTTACCGACAATTTTATTTTTAGGGGCTATTCGTTTCCTCATCCAAATGCAACATCTAGATGCAGTAGTAACCAGTTGTTGTTCGTTTTTGTCAAATTAAGAGGTGCGTTTGGATACAAAAACTGGATGTAAAATGAAACTCATCAAAAAATTCTAGATATTTTAGATGAGTTTGAAAGTAGAGTTTGGATGCACTAAAGTGTGTCCAAAATTACAAACGTCAAAAATATTTTTATTTCTAAACATAATAAATAACGATTTTTGGCAAAACCACAAAAAATATATTTTCCATCAAAACCGCTCTTTTTCGTCAAAACAGCAAAAATAGCGTTTTCGCGCCAAAACCGCAAAATCTCGTTTTTCATCAAAACCCCAAAATCTCGTTTTTCCGCCAAAATTGTGTTTTCCGCGAAATATTGTTTTTCGCCAAAACCGCAAAATCACGTTTTTCATCAAAACCCAAAAATCTCGTTTTCCCGCCAAAATCGTAAAATTGTGTTTTTCCGCGGAAACCACGAAATATTGTTTTCCGCCAAAACCGCAAAATCGCGTTCTCCCGCCAAAACTGCAAAATCCGCATTTTTCCGCCAAAATCATAAAATCTCGTTTTCTGTCGATAACCGCAAAATCATGTTTTCCGCCAAAACCGCAAAATCCCGTTTTTCGCCAAAACCGTAAAATCTCATTTTCTGCCAAAACAAAAAAAAAATCACATTTTCCCACCAAAACAATAAAATCTCGTTCGCAAAATTACATTTTCCCGCTAAACACGCAAAATCTCGTTTTCCTGCCAATATTGCAAAACTGCATTTTTCCGCCAAAATTGTAAAATTTCATTTTCTGCCAAAATCGAAAAATCGCATTTTCCCGCGAAACCCGCAAAATTTTGTTTCTCGTCAAATTCCGTTTAATTTTTGTATATGACTTTATTTCTTAAAAGTATTTATTTTGTGAGATAATATTTATTAGAATTTTATTCAAATATTAATTTGGTAATTATTTAGTTATAATTATAATCTAAATCATTAATAATAGTATTAACCTCTTAACACAAAGTAAGGGATTTTTGTCATTTTACATTATATGCATCAATATATATAAGTACAAAAACACCAAACGAACATATTTGTTTCTAGATACAATTTCTAGATGCAGAAAGCAAAAACACAAACGAACATCATCTGGATACTTTGTCTAGATACCGTGTCTAGATACCGTATCTATATATTGCATGTAGCCACACAAACGAACAACACCGTAGTAAAAAATTAGTGATTATCTAAATCAAGACCTTTACTTGTATTGAAAAAATGTAAATTTGTGGGAAAATTATGGCAGTTGAATATATTACTAACTTAATTATAACTCTACAATTCTAGCTAGCAAGTAGCAACCATGGTAATATGAAAAGACAAAACAATAGTAGGAATGAGAATTCAACTATATAAAGTGTCTGTAATGATCTGGAGTTTTGTTTCGAAAGTCCCCATAATAATCTTTTGTTTTTCTAACACAACTTGTTACATGTGCTACGCTTCAAGAGTATCTTCCATGCTAGGTGTGGAATCAGTCGCGAGAACATAAAGTATGTACGTTCTGACTTCTTCGCAATTGTATTGTTTTTGCAAGTTCCGGCTATCCCAGTCAACCAAAGCAAAAGAGAGGTATATCATGCCATAAAAGATAAGTCAGTCTTGATTATAAAGGACTAAATGCGCATTTCTTCTCGCTTTGAAGCCTTAAAGAAACTAAAGACAAGATGAACATAAAATAAACTATCGTATGTAATTGAAGTGATCGGGCATGTTTGATGACAAGAAGATACTCAAAATCATGGATTTTGGAATTGATACAGGGAAATTCTCATCTAAAGTTGTGGGAAAGGTAAAGAGCAATGTATATATGATTACATTCAAATACTCATTTTCTCGACCAAATAAGAAGAGTTGGTAAAATGAAGATGTCTAAACTTTGCTGCCACTTAAACTCCATAGATGCAACTTCCCACTCTTTCTCCACTGAAGAACAATCTCACGGGACCAGTTGCAAGTGTGGCGATCACATGCGTTGAGTTCCTTTCTCTTGGAAACTGGGTGTATATCCAAAAAGAGATGAATTCTATTTGGATTAGTAGAGAGAATTCATGGTTAAGATTACAGGACATTAAGTAGAGACTTTTTCTTATATTGAGGTTCACTTATGATGGTCGATCGTATATACCAACAACTGTTCCGTTTTAGTAACAGCTGAATATAAAAAGATTTGCCTCATCTTCGTGTAATCCACAAAGAGCATGCCTACTCTGTTTCAAACCATAAACACAATAAGAATGCTATTTTGTACAAAACAAGGCCTTGTTGTTGTTGTTACGGATAAGGCAAAAGTATTACAAAAAAACTTTACTTGTTCTTGTTTGCACGTATAGATAAGTTTTAAGTTGACACATTCCAAACATATAACCAGGAACCAACATAAAAATGGTAATGATATTGAGGTACCTGATCACAGGCAAAAGTTCTCTAAAAAAATTTCTCTAACAAGATTTCTCCAGCAGCTTACCGGTAACTCTTTCGAGCCCCCTTTGAACTAAGCACGTGAAGAATTAAAATACTGAATAGTGTATATACGCATAGAGTAGCAAAGCACCAGTAGCTTAGTATGTACACAGACATAGTTATAGAAACCTGAGTTTTAAGTTCAAGACTCAATATTAGAAAAGAACATATGTTACCTTAGGTAAGGGAAGAATATGTGATGCCTTTGTGGACATATCTCCATATAATTGGCATCTGTAGGAAACACGACAATAGTTTTAGTATATTAAATGAAAAAATAAGAGTTAACACAAGTTGGAAAAACATATAAGATTTATAAAATTTCTTAAATCCGAAGAAAATTATAACTGTTTGGAGGTTTTAAAGATTATGCAGACCAAGAGTGGTTGAAGGAAAGGAGGTGTGTTCATGTCACTAAGAATTCAGGTAATAAAGATAAGCATAGATATGGGAGACGTGACCAAAAGGCTTGTCGAACAAAAGCCAATAACAAGAAACAGAGGTGAAGGCGAACAAAGAAATAAAAGTACAAGAAGTGAAGCTGAAGGCTGGCCAACAAAGGAAATATTTGTACATGAAAAGAGAGCTAAACAGGTTAGGGAGAAAAGAAAACAACAAAGTTAGAGTTTTTTCCCCCAATAGCATCCGTAAAACGCATAGTTACTTAAAGCTACTGAAGAGTTGAAGAAGGCTAAAAGAGTATGGGAGCTCGTTAATACCATTACTTGCCATCTCCAAACAGCGTCAGTTGCTTCAGGCACCTGATCTCAACGTATCCATCCACAATTAGGGTTCACAAAGCGATCTTGAGCACTGACGAGAGCTAAGAAAGATGACGAGATCGTCGGGATAATCAGAAAGGAAAAGCAATCGGCAGTGGTAGCAGTCATTTTATAGTTTCCAATATGCGTTCAAATTAGACTTGGAATGTGAGAAGACAGGCACTATGAAACCTCTCGAAGATGTATCGTTTTGGTTGTTCATATCTTAAGATGAGAAATTAAACGGAAAATTCAAGGACTGCTAACGTGTAAGAAGGTTGGAGAGAGTTAGTTATGCTTTCATATGGAGTATACGATTATCAAACACATTTATTGCAATTACTCTAATTCCAATTGTCACACATTTGAAATTCATAAACTTGCCAAAACAAATATTTCGAAATTTAATATTAAATCTCACCATTCTCGCGTTGGAGGAAATAGGACCCGTGCCCCAGTTCTGAGGCACTTGAAGACCTAAAAACAAAACTGGAAGAGGCCCTGAGCAGAGACTCAGCCTCTAGAGAGGAGATTGGGTCCCTCCAGGACCAGCTGAGAACGGCGTTGCTGGATGAGAAAATCTTTTGGCAACAAAAAAGTCGGGAACTTTGGTATCAGGTCGGAGACCAAAATACTAAATACTTCCAGGCATCAACAAAGCAACGGCGAGCTCGTAATCGGATTACCGGTATCCTCAAAGAGACGGGGGACTGGACCGAGAAGGAAAAGGAGATTGAGGCCACGGCTCTTGAATATTTCCACACTATGTTCTCCTCGTCCCCCAATTCTGATATGGAGACATCCTTGGAACACCTAGAGGGCTCGGTCACGGCAGAGATGAATTCCTATCTGACCCCCGTACGGTCTCAGTGTCGGAGGTCAAGGCGGCGGTCTTTTCGATACACCCCGAAAAGGCCCCAGGTCCGGATGGGATGACGGCACTTTTTTACCAGAAGTTCTGGCATGTCATTGGGCCCAGGTAGTTGGTATGGTACAAGAATTTCTGGATAATAGTACCTTGGATCCCAAGTGTAACGAGGTCAATATATGCTTAATCCCTAAAACGGAACGTCCGAGGAGGATGAAAGAGTTTCGGCCGATCAGCCTGTGTAATGTTAGTTACAAAATTATATCCAAAGTACTATGCCAACGGATCAAAAAATTTCTCCCAAAGATAATCTCAGAAACCCAGTCGGCATTTGTGGCAGGAAGACAAATAACGGACAACATTCTCATGGCCCAGGAAATCTTTCATGCACTGCAAACCAATAACCTGGCCAAGAAGGAGTGTATGGCGATTAAAACAGATATGAGCAAAGCATATGACAGGGTGGACTGAAGGTTTCTGCAGGCTCTTATGCAAAAGATGGGATTTGAAGGGAAATGGATATCATGGATTATGGCCTGTGTGAATTCAGTAACATATCATGTAATACTAAATGGCGACCCAAAAGGAGGGATTACCCCATCCCGGGGACTGCGACAGGGCGACCCGTTATCACCCTACCTATTCATATTCTGCATGGAAGTACTAATTACGAATTTACGAAGGGCTGAATCCACCGGGCATATCTCTGGTATTAGAGTAGCTCCGACGTCCCCTGCATTATCACATCTCCTCTTTGCAGATGACAACCTTTTTTTCTGCAAAGCTACAACACAGCAATGTGATAATATCCTGGAAATCCTCAGAATTTACGGTAATACGTCGGGGCAATGCATCAATTTTGACAAGTTAGTGATTACTTTTGGCAAGGAAGTCTCGGAGTCTACCCGAGTAGAGGTCAAGCAAAGATTGAATATTCCCACGGAGGGCGGGGCCGGTAAGTACCTTGGCATCCCGGAACAGCTCCAGGGGTCTAAATCACAACTCTTTGCTTACATCCAAGAATGTCTCCACCAGCGCACCAATGGTTGGTCTGCCAAATTCCTATCAAGAGGAGGCAAGGAGGTGATGATTAAGTCGGTAGCGCAAGCACTTCCGACATATGTGATGTCCAGCTTCTTACTACCCAAAAGTTTACACCGCAAGCTGGCAAGTGCTATAGCGGATTTCTGGTGGAGGAGTACGCAAAATTCAAGAGGGATGCACTGGATCTCTTGGCAGAAGTTATGTCTCCCTAAACAGGAAGGGGGTATTGGTTTCAAGTCTTTTGAAGAGTTCAACCAGGCTTTATTGGCCAAACAACTCTGGTGACTCCATCAATACCCCAACTCACTAGTAGCGCGGGTTCTCAAGGGGAAGTATTTCCGTTATTCACACCCTTTCAATGCTAAGAAGATATCCCGCCCATCATACGGGTGACGGAGCTTATGGAGCGCAAAATCCCTAATTAAACATGGTATACGACGTACAATCGGTAATGGGGCAAATACGTGGGTGTGGACAGATAGGTGGATTCCCGATTTGACCCCACGGCCAGCCAAAGCAGCATCACGAGGAGGCGTAGGCACCCCACCAAACCTGAACTTGAGGGTGTTAGACCTAATAGATGAAGCTACGCAAACGTGGAATGACAGGGCATTGTAACAACACATAGATGCAGAGGATATCCCGATAATCAAGTCCATGAGCCCCTCCCGGAGGAATACACCAGACGGCTACTGCTGGCATTTCACTAATTCTGGAATGTATACGGTAAGGTCCGGATATAAAGTTGCTCGGCAAAAGGAAGCGGAGGACATCCGATTCGGACAGCAGCTCTCGTCCCTCAACCCTCTAAGGGCGATGGTATGGAAAACGAAGACAACGAATAAAATACGACATTTCATGTGGCAAGCTCTTTTAGGGGCGGTAGCGATGAACGAGCGTCTGGCATATCGACACCTTCAACAGGACCTCTCCTGTCCAAAATGTCCGGATATGGAGGAGACAATTAAACATGTCCTATTTACATGCCTACCGGCCAGACAAAGCTGGGCAATGTCACAAATTCCGCATGGTAACTCAGCATTCCCGTCAGATAATCTTTGGTACAATTTCGATTTCCTTTTCTCCCGAGTACCTCTCCGCATTGAGTTAGAGAAGTATGTTAGATGCTACCCTTGGCTAATCTGGTATCTATGGAAGGCAAGGAATGACAAAGTGTTTAAGAACATTGATCGACTACCCCATGAAATTATAGACCTAGCCAGGAAGGAGTCTGAGGCCTGGTTCCTAGCAAATGAGAGGCCGGCAACGGAGAGTTACAGTACTCAGACCCCTCCTGCAATCCTGATACCAAGAGCCACATTCATATGCTCTATAGATGGATCATGGAAGGAGGGCGACCATACGAGTGGGTTAGGGTGGATTCTTCAACTGCAAGATGGAACAGCTGACTTGTTAGGATTACGAGGAGTTAGCAGGCGCCTTTCCCCGCTACACACAGAGCTGCACAGTCTGCTATGGGCTCTTCAGTGTCTGCATCAAAAAAGTCGGTATTGTGATATGTTCGTCACGGATTCACAGGAGTTGGCAGCAATGGTCATGGACCTGGACAGATGGCCGCGTTTCAGGACAGAGTTGGAGGAATACAAGACTCTTCGAGCGTGGTTCTCGGAATTTACTCTCCAGTATTGTCCCCGAGAACAGAATGAGAAGGCTGATTTATTGGCCCGAAACGCTCGAGCTCGAAACGATGTTTTCTCTTATGTTAACATGTCGACCCCATTTTGGTTCCCAGACAGTGTATCTGGTTAACCAAGTAGGGAAGTGTTTTGTGACAAAAAAAAAAAATTACCAAACACATTTATTTCTAAATATAAACCACAATCCCTTATACATTAATTGGGAAATAATTTTGGAGAAAAAGCTTATATGTCTTCTCTAAAATCATTCTCCCAAATTTTATTAGGACAAGGCATTGTATAAAATATGACATAAAAAAATATCTCTCTAATTTAGTCCACTAAGAACTAATTAAATTAGTCCATAATCAATAATGTTTTGTGACAATCGGTCACTATATAACTAACTAATTTAGCCCACAATTATACTGAGATGATCACGCCTCCTCCACTAATTAAATTAGCCCACAATCACATTAATTTATATTTCATAGCCTTTTCCAATATATATACAATGGTTTTGAGAGATAATCACGCACAACAAAAATTTATTTCAATTGGCCACATTTATCTCAACTTGTTTTCTTAAAAATGGTTTTGGGAGATGAGTATAATATTCACAATCAAACTAATCTTACGTATATACAGAAATTTTCATCAAAAGTAAAAAAACAATTTTTTCATTTTATCAAATGACTTTCTTTATATTTTTTTGTAGATTTGGTTTTTTTTAATATATTAATATCATTTCAGGGATCAACAACCAAATAATTTCTAAGAAGACAATTTTCAAATCTGATGATGTAGAGTGGTGCAACCAAACTGAAATAAATATGTAATTTTTTTTAAATTAAGTAAGTATTTATAAAATTTAACATACATAAAAGAGATCAAATAAGTATTCTTTAAATAAGTTATTTGAATAATTTATCTTTTACATATTAATTTTCTTATTTTATTTATAAAATATATAAAATTATACATAAGTGATTAAATATCACAATATCAATTGTCCCTTTATTTAACACGAAAAATTATATTTAGTCCCAAAAATCAAATTCGATGTTGAACCTAATAAAAAATTAAAATTTATATAAACCTAAATTTTTTGAACTAAAATATATTTGATTAAAATTTGAACACGAATTTAACCATACTTTATCGTCTTTATATATGTTTTTAATTTAAAAATTATTATTCATGAACCTAAGATTAAAAACCTACAAAATCAAACTGTAAGAAATCTCAATAAAACACTATTTAAATTTTTAATCATAAATGATAAATTTCTAATTTATATGATTTTAAGAAAATATTAATCCGCGTAAAACGCGGGGAATCATCTACTTACTATAAATCCAATTGCCAAACACATATGAGTATTCCTAAAATTGCCAAAAAATATATTTCAGAACTTAATATTAAATCTAAACAAAATGAATATATAATTTGACAAAATTAAAAAAATCATATTCATTTTTGATATCTATGAACACGTAAATTTTTGTTTTCATAATATATTTTAACAGTAATTGATATATAACCAAACACATTTAAAATATTCAATTTTAAAGATTTAATTTGGAGATTTAATATAAAATTTTGATTTTGTTTGGAAAAATATGGGTTAGTAATTAAAAATTTGGTTCATACATACATAAAAGAAAGTAAAACTGAAACTATGTGACCAACAATAGATCAAATACTAAAAGATAAAAATAAATTAATTAATTCAAAAATATAAAATATCGAAACTAAGTAATCATTATTAGTAATTTCCGGTTATTTTGGTTCAATTTTGTGTAGTTAGAATTCGTTCCGGGTAATTTAGTATGTAAATTTATGTACTCATTTGGATTGTTATATATTTTGGTTCGGGTTCGAACCAAATGAATTCTGTTTCAATTTGATTCGGTTTGGTTTATGCATTTTTCATAAAACACATTTCGATTCTTAGGTGGCACAAAATAATCGCATATTCTAATATACACAAGTAAATTTTGAATTATTTTGAATTATGTTTTGTGTATACTCATTTTATAGTATAATTTGTCCTAATGCATATCAATATATCCAACCAAACATTCATGTTCCAATTTTTTGAAGTATAATTTGTTCTTCTTTACTTCACTATGCATAACTTTCTTACATCCATAGACAAACCAAAAAAACTTTTCTTACACGAAGCAGAAATGAAATAAAAGTGTATACTCTCCTACTGGCGATATGCTATATATCAATGCTCTTGTTATCTCTTTTTCAAAACCTTTGAGTAGTGAGTGAAATTTGGCATGTAGTATCGTCACTTTTACCAACAGACCACCCGTGAAATTAAATCCACACTCTGACAACACGACCTCTATCTCTAACAACTCACATCAAACTAATACCCAAATATACAAAATTAACTTTATAACATAATATGAACAAATGTTCTCCTGTCTTTTCTACATAATTGAAAGTGGTAAAGAAACAATACACGAAGTTTAGATTCCAAATTCTCCTTTCAAATGTAAAAGGAGATATAATATTCTCCTGTTCAGAGCAACTCCGAGTGGACCAACATCAGAATCAAAAAACCATGCTTCTTCTCCTCCCGAGTCATGTTTTCCAAGAAAGATGACATGTTTCGTATTCTCGGATCTGGAGGTCACCTCATCGGGTCATGGGATCTCTGCAAACACATAACCAATCCCAAGTTTCAGAGGTTGCGATATAAAAACATTCCAAAGCTGGACAAGACCACACGCGACCTTATGGATTCGTGCTGCACGACCGAACACTTGGTGGAGTCAATAACCACCGGTGAGACTTTCTTGGTTAAGTGGTATAAGAAAACCGCCGAGATCGTGGACGGTATTGGCAGAATGAGATCAGAAGCTTTAATGGTGTTCAAACTAGACGAACAAGGAAACGCTCTTTGCACTAAAGACATTGGAGATCTCAGCATTTTCCTCTCAGAGTCTGTGTCCCTGCTAGCACCTTTCCCGGCATGTTCCCTAACTATGTCAACATCTTTGATTTCGACGAAACCGGCAGTGTCAATGTGGCTGGTTATCCCTTCGTTAGTACAGTTGGTTCATTCTCGGCCCCTTACCATATTCCACCTCAAAATGTAGACTAGTAGTTTTGGAATCGAGTCTGCGTCTATGCATCCACAATTATATCTTCACAAGTAGATTCCACTATTATCACAGTTGGTGTAACAGATCATAGCTAATTACCACATATTGTTTTTGTTTTTAAGTGTCTAAGTTGTATTTTTGTTTTTAAAAGAAAATCGTTTTGTTGATGTTGACTATTTGACTAAGAATTTAGTATGACAATCATCATATTGATCAACTTGTTAACTAAACCCATTCAAATGTACCTAGGCTTGACTAAATAAAGTGTACAAGAATCAAGAGAAGTTACTAAATGCATATTTACTTTTAAATAGAGGATAACAATACCAACAGGAAAGCTTATGATATTTTGTGTTTGGTGATTGAACCAACGTACTTGTCAAAGCCCCAAGTCAAGAGTATATCTTTCTTTAATCATGAGGAAATGAAAGAAATGATTCCATGTTCTACGATTTTAACATAGATTATGAAAAATTGAATACCTTATTTGTTCACATGTAGATAATAGATTGTACATATCAGGATGTTAGTAATACTTAGGGTTCATAACAGAAATGTATAAGATGAAACAATTATAATAAAAGTGATTATAGTGCAGAACAAACCAACTAAACGGAACATAAGAGGTGGAATACAAATATAACAATTATCAGATTTTGTCTATTTTAAAAAATTTCAAAGTTTTCAAATTAAAAAAATGTGAATCGCATTTGATCTGCTCTAGGGTGATTAATAACAGTATAAAAACAGTTAATAATGTACATATCAAGGAAAAACAATTATGCATCGCAGATAAATCAAACTGTGCCATACTTACTTTATTATGTGACTACTAGATTTTGAACATAGACTTAAAAGATTAGGTTGAGTTTTTCGGCCAGTGAAATATATGGTTTACAACTAATTAGATGTTAGTTTAGGTCAGTTAAATTTTGGGTTTGTGTTACTAGTTTTGCATTTGCTTTTATTATCTTTTACCCAAATTGATAGTTTTTGTCACAGTAGACCATAATTCCATGAATGAAAATGTAGTTTACATCATATTTTATTTTTTGTGCATATCACTATATTGTCTTTTATGTTAATACAACTAGACACGTTATTTTAATTAAAAATTTGTAGTCATGTGTGAAGGATTATGGTTCGTATGGGTAGCAAAAAAAAAATCAATATTCAGTATATTCTTTTTTTTTTTTTTAGTGGAAGCAATATTCAGTATATTCAATTCAATGAAACATTCTCATTTTCCACTTTTTGGAAGGATAATTTGGTATTCTTTATTTCTGTATGCAAAACTTTCTTACATCCATGAACAAACAAAATACCTTTTTCTTATACGAAGCAGAAACAAAAGTGAATACACTACTTGTGATATGCTAGATATTAATGCTCTTGTTATCTCTTTTTCAAAACCTTTTGATTACTGAGTGAAATTTGGCATCTAGTATCGTCACTTTTTACCAACAGACCACCCGTGAAATTAAATCCACACTCTGACAACACGACCTCTATCTCTTAACAATTCACATCAAATTAATACCCAAAATTACAAAATTAACTTTATAACATAATATGAACAAATGTTCTCCTGTCTTTTCTACATAATTGAAAGTGGTAAAGAAACAATTAGTACACGAAGTTTAGATTCCAAATTCTCCTTTCAAATGTAAACGGAGATATAATGGAAATAGCATGTTGTTAGCGAATGCAACAATCATATAGTAAAAAAAAAGGAGTTAATTAGGAAAATATAGAATATTTTTTATTTGGAATTGGAACTTTCTGTCTACCTAATTGCATATTACTAACCATGGCATAAAAAAAAAAAAAAAAACAGTTTCAAGAAGGAAAAAAAAAAAATCAAATCTGGATTCCAAATTCTATTGTCATCAATTCTCATAAAGCACAATTCAAAAATTTATTAACAAATAAAAATAATTGCTCTCATTTTCAGGATTTGCAAATTACAACAAAGCAAGGAAGCAAAGCTCTAGGATTAAGCAAATAAAGCTCTTCCACATTTGTATACAAACCAACTTTACCAGCCAAAGAATCAAACCCACTCATCAACCCATTCATCTCCTCCACATTCTCCACCGGCCGATGAACTCTTCCGGCGATAACCCTACACACAATCAACACTTTCCTCACCGTCCGATCAACATCTCCATCACTAATCATAATCGACTCAAAAGCTCTCCCACTCGTCGACGCCGTGAAAACCCCAATCCCGTTATTCTTCTCCCGTTTCGCCGAGAACCCGTTCCGTATAATCCGGCAAACACAGCATTTCTCCACCGTGCAGAGACTCGTGGACCCGTTTATCCCTAAACCACAAGCCACGGTAGTTCCATGGAATCTAAGAAGCTCGTTCCCGTCTGCGAGACATCTCGGGTGCTTCTTTTGAAGTTTGCTCGCTCTGATCTTCACCGTCTCTCTGTATTCCTCGAATCGAGCTAGAGTTTTCTGCATATTGTGTACTTTCAAGACTCTATCGATTCTTCCACATTGATTCTCTGCTTTTAACCAGCTCGTTCTACATATTATCTCCACGATTTTCCTCGACGAATCGCCTTCTACAAGCTCCGTCACTAAAATTTCATAAAGTTGAAAACTTTTAGACACAATTTGCATAATTCAAATTTCAAAATCCAAAGTTTGTGTAAATTTCAACACTTTTTTGCATATAAAGTTGAGATTTTTAAACCTAATCGATGAATTTCGAGATTTGAGAAAATGTTCCAAAAAGTTGAAATCTCTACATTCTGAGAAACCCTAATTGCATGATTTGATTGGTGAAAATTGAATAGTTTACCGGCGTGTTTAGAGAGATGATGAGCTTCTGCAGCTTCGAGTTTATTGAACTGTTCACCACATTTATGACAAGAAACAGAGGAATTGCCTCCGTTATTAATGGTTGAATCTCTGTTCATTTCCAGAGAGACTCTCCTGTTTATGTGAAACCCTTCTCCTCCTGCTCTGTCTCTCTCCGACAAACCAAACGACCCTTTTCTCGCCGTAGAAGAAGCTTGACTCCGGTAAGAAGCAGAATGATTCAGATAATGCATCGGCGTTCCTGGTCTCAACATCCCAACAAAAGTCGTCGACCGTCCATTTCCTCCTCCGCCGGATTCCGCTGCTCCGACGACGGGTGAAGACGCAATATCTCCGACGCCGGTGATCTTGAGCTCGCAAGTGGAGTTACTGAGTATAACTTCGTGAGTGATGGGATTGAGAAACTCGTTGCTTCCAATAGAACGTGGACTACTTATCGGAGGTTTCTCGAAATGACGTTTGCTTCCATGGATTACGTCTTTTAGATTCGCTATCGATCTTGAACATCCAGATAAACCACCGCCGCATCCTCCGACGGCTCCGGCGCCGGAGATTCTCTTGGTGGAGATTGAAGAGAGCTGTTTTGTGGATTTAGTAGGGTCGTAAACATCAGATGGCTCAGATTTACAGTGCAGAGATTTCTTCAGTGAGAACCAAACAGTTGGGATGTTCTTTTTGGTTTTGTTGTTGTTGTCTCTTTGAAGCTTCTTCTTCTTCTTTTGACTTCTTGTGCTTGAATCTTCCATTGTTGTTGTAATCTCTCTCTCTCTCTCTCTCTCTCTCTCTCTCTCTAAAATATCTTCTTCTGAAAAAAAAATTGGGAATTTATCGGAATCAATACGTTACATAAATAAAAATAAAATAAAGGAAGAAGAAGCAAAACTGGTAAGTGAATTTGAATTTTTGTTTTTTTAAATGAAGATACAGTAGAATTATTAAATGAGATAGTATAAAAATAATAATTTAAGAGGTAATAAAACAAAAAAATGTTTTTATAAGTAGGTATGTACGGGCAGTATGAATCGAAGGAGGTCTAAAATGTCTCAACTCACCGATGTAATAACACGAGAGAATGTTTCCTTCATTTACTATTTTGCGTATCTATAAAGTGTTAAAAGACTTTCACATGTTCATGAATCTTGACCATGGAAAAGTATTTACTCATTTTAAAACATGATTAGTATTTCCATTATTATTACATGAACTGAATATACTGATAACCTTGATTTCATGAACTTGCATTAGTTAAAGGAATTAGTATTATTCATAACCTCTTGGAGTATAACTCTAACCATAAATAGTACTACTACTAATTAACTCGTAATAATTTAGGTTCCAATACATCCCACGATTTGTTTCCCACAGTTACCGTGTAGAATCTTAAGTTCCAATCACACTTCCAAATTTTAATTACAGTATTTAATACGAACGTCAATCAACGAGATTGTGTGTGTGGGCACTGGGCAGGTTCACCGGTCTATAATACTAATCCCTATTTAATACAATAGTTGATTTTTAAAAATTTGATATATACAAATTAAAAAAATATTAAATTTTTTAATTTTCCTAAATTAAAACATTATTTATTTCTAATTAAAATACAATTCAACTAATACTCCATTTGTATCATACTCCCTCTGTTTCAAAATAGTTGTTATTCTAAGTTGTTTCACACATATTAAGAAAATATATTAAAAGTCTATTTTACCCCTAATTAATACAATGTTTTATTTGATATGAGTAATTAATAAGTTTAAAAGTAGGGATAAAAATGGAAAAATTAGTCATAAATGTGCATTGAAATTGCAGAATGACAACTAATTTGAAACAAAAAAATAAGACTAGAATGACAAGTATTGTGAAACGGAGGGAGTATTACTTAATTTTTAAGGTTGTTGCACATAGATTAAAAAATATTTACTTTTTTGTTTTTTAAAATAAATCATATTTTATCATCAATTTCAAAACAATTCAACCAATTAAAAAATAATTTACAGAATTTAAACAGTCAAAAACATAATTAATTTTACATAGAAAATTGAAAAATATCATCTATTATTAAACAAAAAAAATTCTCAAAAAGCATCATCTATTATAATACGGAAGGAGTAGTAAATAAATTTGCAGAATATAAAAAATCATATCAAATAAAATCATATTTAATTTTGTATTGAAAACTGAAAAAATCATCTAATTTAATACAAAAATTTTTTTTTCGAAAATCAATTAAAATGAGACAGACGGAGTAATAAGTATATTATTCACATTAAATTTTGATTAAGTGTAAGATTCTACGGATTAGACCATGAGTAGTCGTTTTGACCAAAAAAAAAAAAAAAAGACCATGAGTAATCGTCAAATACTGAATAAACAAATGCCATATTTCACGAATATGGGTCTATGAATGAGATTATATAAAGTCCGGAACTTAGTCGGAATCACTCACTATTCATAAATATGTTCAATCAAAATAATGATAACAAAATTGAGATTCAGTGAGAACAAAAAGAGAAGTACTAATCGATACTAGCAATATATAGGATCCAAATTTGAAATAAGTTGAAAAGGAACTTTGATTTCAAACTCCCTTCTTTCCGCTTGCATCTGTCAATTCACTCTTAAAAGGCCAGAGGAGCAAATGAAGCATTCTGACAATTCTTGGAATTATCGTATATACATAAATTATCGTATAATTTTAAAATCGTAATTAAAATGCACAACAGCCATTAATATTCGTAAAAGTTATGTAATCGTTGTCCTTTTACATTCAGCTTTAGGAGAAAATATTCCACTCAGCTTCTTTTAATCTCTTCAAAGTACTAACAAGTAACCAACTAAAAAAAGGACCATAATACTATACTGCGTTATTTAAGTTTATCTACTACTCCATGTTTGAAAAGTAATTTATTATAATTAGAAAACATCAATCTATATAAAAAAAGGAGAATTAAAAAAAAACTCATATTTTTTCAAAGTGTGAAATATAAGGTTTCTATGTTTATACGATATTAATTAAAATCGAAACAATTACATAAACAAGACCCTAATTTTATACATTGTTCTTTCCTACTTACATTATGAACTCTTCAAGTTCAAACATATAATACTAGTTTTGTAGGAATTTGTATTTTGACAAACTTTAAAAGTGCATTTAATATTTGATTGTAGATATCGCAAAGGGTAGATAGTGAAGTAGGTGTGTGTGTCGTTATAGCCTTACTGAATTCAAAGGAAAACATTAAATTAGAAATTGAATTTTGAAGCACATTGATAGATATGTCCTTATGGTTTTTCCCAGTTTTGCCTTAAACACTAATCCAACAGGACCATCATTTCGACCACACCACATTGACTGGTCTGCCCCAATCTTTGTTATCTTATCACTTGCATTAATAAATGTTGCTGATATAGAACATGCCAACAATTTTATTTTCGATAATGAGGATTCCTAGTTGAAATTAATATACTCTGTGAAAAAGTAGAATATTTTGAAATTTAAAACATATACAGTTCTTTTTTTTTTTTACTGAAAGCTGTTAAGAAAAACAAAACATATACTGTACCTATAGTCAATTATAAGATTTCTCAGTTTGTCAATTATTTAAACAAAACAAAGTTGCTAACTTTTATTTATAAATTTTCATATTTAGAGTATACATTTCTAGAGCTAGAGATTTTTATCATTGATTCTCCTACACAAGCATTTCATTTCAATGACAAAGTGGAACAAAGAAATCTAAAATGAAAAAAAAAAAAAGACGTATGTTTTTATCCGTGTATAAAACTTTCTCGATCTCAAGGTCCAAAATGTGTTTTTCGGCCTCCTTAGACCATGTTTATCCATGAATCTTTGTGGGTTTCTTTAAATATAAAATTATTAAAAACACACTCTCTCTTACTTTTACTCAACTTTATACCTTCTTTTTCAGTTTTTTACTCAACTTTATACCTTCTCTTTCATCCTTTTACTCAATTTTATTAATTTTATATTTAAACATACCCTAACTCAATCTCTAAAAGTTCATTCTATTGATACTTTTTTTCCAAAAATATCAACTATCTCCTCTTTTTACTCAAATTTTATTAATTTTATATTTCAATATACTCCATTATTTCAACCAAAAACACTCTCTTTCTTTCTTTTACTCAAATTTTAATAATTTTATATTTAAAGAAACTCATAAAAGTTCACCAATAAACATGCTCTTAGTCTTTTTGTTGATGAGACCATTTTCGTGAGAATTGTATTTGCTCTTTCCAATTTGTCACCACCATCTAAATAGTGATCAAATTTACCTCTAAGACTGAAACAAAAAGACCAAATAATTCTTTTTTGTTCTCTGCTTTGAGCTAAAAGTTGTCACCATTTGGATGATGGCAACGACCTAACAAAAACACTAAGACGACTGAATTGGCGATAATACTTCATTAATGAATAACTCATTTGTTAAAGTTGTCGACAAAAAATAATAATTCTTCTTCGCAAAGGGAGAAAACTTTGAATTTCCAATCGAGTCTCACTCGCGGTAATTCCTAATCCGCACAAGATGTATGATGATTTTGATGAAGTCGATCGAGATAATGAATACTTTGTTCTAGATAGAAGGTCATATATAACTAAAGATCAGAAGAGCATATCGTGACAATTCTTGGAAAATACTAGTAAACAACATTAATTGTATAAGTGCATTACAACTACATTACTAACCTAAACTATCTTTTCTACCAAAAAAAAAATCTAAACTATCTTTATGTGTAACCAATCAACAAAGCAGATTACGAACTACAACTACAATATCATAACTTTTTTTGTACAATCATTTTTAACAGTTTTTGTACTGCTTATAACTATTCTGTACTGCTATTTCGTACTATTAAAAAAATTATACTATCTCGTGTTATTAGTCGGACCCATACATGTATTGTACAAATACTATTTTGGCATTTCCTCTTTATTAACACGCTACATAACTTGATCGCTCTAATTAATAAACAACTGTATTTGTACATATCCCTTATACATTATTTGAAAGTAATTTTGTGAAATTTGTTTACATGTCAACTCCACAATCACTCTCCCAAATAAATGATTACATGTCATCCATTTTATTATGACATGCAATATTTTTTTTTTTGGTCAAACTCTTATTAATAATATTTTTATTATTATTCTTCTTATTGAGCTTTGTTTTGATAAGCTTAACTAAGAAAACGTCTCTAACCTATGTCGTTTCTAATAAATCTCTTATTAATATTTAGAGTAAATATTAAATAACTAAATTAATCTCCAATTAAATATTAAACAATTACATTAATCCAACAAGTCACACAGATCAACTTAAAGATTGTGATAAGGCTCAAACGACTCTAACAAATGTCGTTTACCAATTTAATTGAATTGATCAAGTTAAATTAAAACAAACAGCCTTAATAGATATGTCTTTCATTTAGTTTATTTATGCGATATTTTTAAAATTAAATAAGTATTTTTTAAATTGAACATATATAAAGGAGATGAAATTAGTATTCTTTAAATAACTTATTTTTGCCAAAAGAATTATAAATAATACATAAGTGATAAAATATTTCAATATTAGTTTTTGAAAATATTAATCCGCATATAACGCGAAAAATCACCTAGTGAAAATTTAAATATACAAGAAAACATCAAGGGGGTGCTTGATAAGTGTCTTTCAAATCTGTAACTGTAGACTTTTGGCTGTAGAGATTTTGGTTGTAAATGCTGTAATTGTTACTTTAAATATAAGTAGAAATCTGCTTGGTTATACAAACTGTAGAAATTGTAACTGTTACTTTAAATATAAGTAGAAATCTGTTTGGTTATACAAACCGTAGAAGTTGTAACTGTTATTTTAATAATTACATATAACATTTTGTCAATAATACAAATTATGAAAATATTTATATTAGTATCATAATTAATCAGTTCGAAAATAACTATCAACAAAAAATACAAAATCATAAAAATAAAAAGATTTGTATTATTAATATAATTAATCACTATCAAGCGACTAATAGATTAAAGTAATCTAAAATAAACAAATCTCATTTATATTTATTAGTTATGAAAATGATTGTTAATATTATAAGGAATAATTTGTTTTTGAAAAATATATAAATTATTTTCTTTGTTATTTCAGTTTTGATTTTTCAAGATTACATGTTGAACTACACACATATAAGTCTCCTTCGACACATATATATTATATTATTCGACTAAAATTTTTTTAATATCAAAATTAATCATTCTTTAGCAAAATTAAAAAAAAATATTTAAATATACTTAAAATGGATCTCAAAATAATAGATAAAAATAGATAATAATTAATCAATCAAAATATTATAGTAATAAACAATATATAAATCTACGAAAAAAACTAAATACATTTGGAAAAGAAGAAAGAGAATTAGAAAAAAAAGTAAAATAAAATTTAAAATTTAAAAAACAAACTTTAAAATGGATAAAGATTTTAAAGCATGTTTGGTAAAAAACAATCTTTAAAAATTGTAGAATTCTGTAAAACTCTAAAATATTATTGCCAAGCACCCCCCAAATTAGACCCAAAAAAAATCAAAAATCAAAAATATAATACACAATGATGATGCATGTACAACAAACTTTGAAATGTTTTATATACAAACACAGCCACACAAAGAATTACGAGAACCTATTTCTCGTTGGTATATCGGTATATCACATCATTTTGTTTAGTTGGATATACATTCCTTAATTCCTCTAATGCTCACCAATCACATCTAAATATTAATTGAAAATTCCGCCGGATGAGTTCAAAAGAAAAAGAAAACAAGTCAAGCGGTGGATTGGATCGTAGCCTTTGATTGATAAAAAATTGACGGTTTAAAAAGCTTCGATCCCCGTACTCTATTCTTATTGGACAATAACTTATTCTCCATATCTATCATATTCTACAATTCCTTCCTTGTCAGTTTTGTCAAGAGAAAATTTTCGATCCTTGGTTTGATTCGAAATGGCAGGTCGTGGGAAAACTCTTGGATCCGGTGCGGCGAAGAAAGCCACATCTCGGAGCAGCAAAGCCGGGCTTCAATTTCCGGTGGGTCGTATCGCTCGATTTCTCAAAGCCGGTAAATACGCCGAACGTGTCGGAGCTGGTGCTCCGGTTTATCTCGCCGCCGTCCTCGAGTATCTCGCCGCCGAGGTCAATCTTGAATTCCCGATTATATTGGTTTTTGAATGATTTGGTCCGTCGCGATCTAGGGTTCTTACATTTTGGGAATATGACATGCAAAATTCGGCAACTTTTTTTGTTTCTATCTATTCACAGTTTTGTTTAAATTTCCGTTTTCAGAATTGTTAATGGGAGCTTAATTTTTGATAATTAAAAATCATATCACCCACCATGGATGCATGTAATATGGTATCGTTAATATTGAAATTGTCTTTTTTAATCTAGTTCTTGATCATCTTCAGGCAAGATTCTTAATTTGGAAACTAATTTGATTGGTTAAAGTTTTCAATTTGATCATAAAGGTCTTAATTTGATACTGAAATCTCCTGTGTGGTTCAATCTTTCTGTAGGTTCTTGAACTGGCTGGAAACGCAGCGAGAGACAACAAGAAGACACGTATAGTTCCTCGTCACATTCAGCTCGCTGTGAGAAACGATGAAGAGCTAAGCAAGCTCCTTGGAGATGTGACTATTGCCAATGGAGGAGTGATGCCTAATATCCATAATCTCCTTCTCCCCAAGAAGTCTGGACCATCAAAGCCTCAGGAAGATTAGGTCTTTTTTTTTTAACACAAGCTTTTACAAGAAGAAGAAGGTGTCCTCTTGTCTTCTCTGTTTCGCTTCAGACAAAATAATAACCAATAACTCTAGTAGCTAGGACCATCCTGTTTTGCTCTTAGGGCTTTGTTTGTTTCTTTTGTTTGGACATCTTTTTGCTTGTTTCAGTTTGTGTGAATATATCATAGTAATTTACTAAAAACATGAAAGTCTCAACATAAACACAACCACATAATCCATTTTCCAGAGCCTGAGCATGAATCGAGTTACCATCAACCATATTCTCGCCAGCGATGAAATACTTATGAGATCATTTTCTATAACCATGGTCATATATTCTATAGTTTCTTGTGAATGATCTTTAGTACGGACCAGGCAGAGTGAGCTCCAGACCAGGTATAGTTTCTTTAGTATCACTAGAGACTATGTAGACTCACTACATCATGGAGGGTCAAGGCCAGAATGCTCTGGTAGCTGCAAGTCTTTCCCTTGTGTCGTTGTTTCAGTTCTTAAATCATAGTTTTTTCATTCTCTTTCTTGTCCTCATCACTATTTGTTGTTTGATCATGTCCCAAGAACTTGGTTATTACATAATACAGCCAACGCATTCTCTGTTTAATTTGTCCTATTTGCTTACGGACATGTTTGCGTTAATGTGTTGCAAAAGAATTCTCCTTAACAATCTCTAAATACAACTACTACAACAAACTGGATGTATTGCTTTAGAGAACCTATCTCCCTAAGGGCTTGTGATCTCTGTTCTCGATCCAACGGTCCAAAATTGGTCTCTGGAGGTCAAACATTTCAAGGTGACTTGTTTGGAGAGAAGGAAATTATAGTCATCGGAGTTGCTCTGAGCGGGTCTGAGCTGAGGTCCCAAGAACTTGACAGCCACAACACAGCCCTCATCCTCAGGAGAAGAAGAGGACATTGATACGGGTTTGGCAATGAGTCAGAGTTACAAGAGGAGGCAGAGGAATGCGTTTGGGATCTGTATACGATGCATTTGGGTTTAGATCGTCTTGGAGACGCAAGATGCCGTCTTCCTTGAGAGTAGCTACCCAGCCATGAGATGCCCCGATCGTTCCCATTTCTTCAGTAGCATTCCAAAAGGTGAGTTTTCTGAGATCCTCCTCTCCACCATACCGATCAGCGCTGAGGATGGAACAAGGAGGGGTTTGGAGCGAGGAAGAAGATGAGAAGCCATTAGAGAGAAGAAGAGGAAGAAGAGAGGATCTTCTCACCAACACAGGTTTCCTCGAGAGGCGGTTCAGAATAAGCAGAGACATGGATAGGAAGTTGTTAGTAAAAAAGCAAGAGAACTGAAGGATTTAGTCATCTTCTCCACTAAATAAAACACTCCATTAATACAGAGGAATTGCCTTGCCCACCAAGTTTCAGTTTCTTTCCATTTATGTCCTTTTTTGTGGGGCCGGATCTCATTCAAAATGGCAATAGAGACTATCAAAGACTACACCACATTATGGTTTCTTCTTTGTCTACACCACATTTTAGGAAATAATTCCCTCGTATCTTGAAAACATGCTTCTCTGTAAACTAGTTTTTGGTGAAAACCAATGCGACGAAGTTGCTTCTTTCTGCTACAAGCACTTTCGGATTCAAAAGTTGGGTTTCTTTTGTTTAAGTTCAAAATGAATGTACTAAAACGTAACTGATAGTAATGTTACAAAGATAAACACAAAGGGATTAATTTACTCTTCTATAGCCAACAAGAAGAAATGAAAATGTGTGTTTCTAAAACTAAATGTGAAATTGTCAGTGTAATCCCTTATGATTGTACTTCTAATGATCAATGACTAAAACCTGACATCTCTGCGAGGAATTGCCACTCCAGAAATGAAGATCATCACAAGTTCTCAGCAAAACCGCAGAGGATTTTATGTCCTAACTGGTAACAAAACCCAAGATTGTACTTTTTTAGTCTGAATCTGAACTAGACTGATCCACGCGTCTCTCGGTAATAGCTGGAAACAGTTTCTGTCTAGGATCTAATGAAGGCGGCTGTCTTGGAGTTTCCGAAGAAGCTGAAGCTGTTGAACCCTGTTTTCTGGCCATCTTTACGGGTCTTCCTCGTGCCTCTCTGACTTCTTTGCAGGACTTATCTAAGATTATCAGGAAATCGCGTACAATCACAAACAAACGCAGACCTTCGTCTTTTCCAGCTTTCCCATGGAAATAGTCCCCTGTACTTTTCACCAGAGCCATTATTCTCTTCTCTTCTCCAAGAATCGACATGATGCTTCCTTCAGCATTTTGAATGAAATCCTCAAGGGCTTCACGAAACCCACTTTCCTCCCCTGAACTCTTCATCTCTGAGTTGACAAAGTCTCTAGCTTTCGACAAAGCATGACCCATTTTAAGAACAGTCCCTGTTAAACTATCAGCATCGATGTTAGCAGATTTCTTCACATGTTCAAGCTCACTGCTCAAGCCTGAAACTTTTTGAAGCCCAAGATTGCGGTAATTCTCTTCCATCTCTTCAGAGGTTTCCTCTGCCATTAGATCCTCTGTTTTCACGCTAGAGAAGCTTTGGCTCTCTCTGATAGTACGTGCAGCTCTCATACCCTCAGTCCTAATTATCTCTTGAACAACAAAGTGGAGGAGAGTTGTTTTCCCATCAGTTCCCTTCACGTCCGCTAGTTTCAAAAGAGTGTCCAGCTTAAAAGCTTGAGCACCACCCCTAAATGTACCATCATTCATTCGGTTTCCGGTCTTAAGAACCGCTTCTAGGAGCTTCAGGAACAGCCGACTTCCCCTAAGTTCTTGACAAGCAACCTTCCGTATACAACAAAAGAGATGCATTTAGATCAGAGAAAAAGCAAGTAGAAGCTTAATATCAACAAGAAGTGGAAAAGCGAGAAAGATTCTTGAGAAAGACTAAAGAAACTTTTATCAGTTTTTTTAGAACAGAAGTTTTGTCAAAGATTAGCAAACGTACCTCCAAAGTCTGAAACGATTCTTTCACGAAGGTCATCTCTTCATGGTGTGTACACATAAATAGAAGTGCCTCTAGACGCTTGAAAGCGAAGGGGATATTAACTACTGCCTTAAGGAATCGTTCGGCCGATCCCAGCTGAGCTATTTCACCACAGTATAATCTAAGCTTTAGCTCTTCTTCCGGTGTTGGTGCCATCTTTAACAGGGTCTGAATGAATTCTACAGGAAGCTCATTTCCTGATTCAACGATGATTATGTTAGGGAACACAATGGAGAAAGTCGCTTGGACTTGAATTCTATCTATTCCACATTGGGGAAAAAAAGGTTTACCTTCACGAAGTGCATCACACACTTCTTCAGTTGTCGCATTCAAAGCACGCAAGAGAATCGACAGATTTTGTCCTTTCTTTGGTTCAAGAATCTGTACAAACTGAGGTAAAGCAGCTTGTCCATTGGATCCCTTCTTATCATTTTTGTTCTTATCTGCAGCTGCATATCCAAATAACGACTCTATCATCTCTTCATTGAACCTGGAAAGGAAGCAAAAATAAGTTCTATTCAGTAATTGCGCCAAAGTTAAATACTTTAAGAGGAATTAGAAGCTATCAACTCCAACGCTATGACTTACTGGAAAGATCCTGATCTTATATCATTCCAAACCATAGAATGTTCTGGGTTTGCTTGCACTTTATCCCAGAAAAATGGCTTCAGCTTTGTTTTGGGAGCATCATCGTCTGATGACTGTGCTGGCCCAGAAGAAGATCGAGGAGCTTTCGGGCCCAAATTCATTGGTGGAGGTGGGCGTGGTCCTTTTGGTCCAGGAGGAGGTGGTGGCTTAGGCCCACCAGAGCCAGGTGGAGGAGCTGGAGGAGGCGGCCGTGGAGGACCAGCAGAAGATGGCATTGGTGGTGCTGGAGCTGGCGGTGGAGGAGAAGCCTTCTTTGAGGATACCTTAAGAAATTTGGGTGGTTCCGGTGGAAGAGGCTCTACTTTTCCAGAAAAGGACTTCCCAGAAAGTGAAGAAGCTGTTCTTCCAGGTGGAGGCTTCAAAGGCGGAATCCCGTGACTGGTAATATTATTATTACGCATTCCTTCGTGTGACAGCCTTTCTTCTAATGAATCCGAATTGTCAGAATTACTTCCATCGAAAGACGACATTTTTCCTTGGTTTGAGTAAATGTTAAAAGATTGATGGCCAGCCTTTTCTCCTTTGAGAGAGCCACCATAGTTGAGGGAGGAACCTGAAAAGACAAAAATATTACAATCTTTCTATATGCAAGAAATTTTCTGTTAGATTAGTACAATCGTAAGAAAGTGGAGATATTATTACCAACAGAGTACTCGTTACTGCTTAAACTGAGAAGAGGCCTCTCATCATTTTTCCTGCCTCCTAAACTATTTCCACAAACCCTGGTGCAACACAAGAAGAATAATGCAGCAAACAAAAACGTAGACACTGCAGTCACAACAACGGCAATGATGATTGTTTTCTGATGGTCCTCTTTTCTTTTCGCAGGTGAAACGGATCCAGAAGTTGAATTTTTAGAACCATTTTTCTTAGCAGGAGGAGGAGGGGGAGATCTCGACGGTGGAAAAGATGAACTTCGTGGAGGTGGGGATCTTGATCGTGGAGGTGGTCTCCGACGCTTAGGAGGACGGGAACGGGAAGGGGAAGGAGAAGGGGAAGAGACTGGTCTAGAAGCTAGATTCCTCCTCGGAGTATTAAGCATAGATGGTAAGAGATCGAGATACATGAGGTTATGACCATTCCACTTTCCTTTTTCTTGGATACAATCAAGAAGAGCCTGCTTCAGATGGGAATGCTTCAAACCAAATAGTTCCCTATTATCCTTTGATCCTGGAAAACATAAATTGAATACCGCGACAGCCTCCTTCACACAATCTGAATCATGCCAACACCGTTGCGCCAATGATGTTTCTACCTGTCAAACATTGTACAGAAGACGAGACAAACATTATTTAAAGCTACAAAAATAAAATGAAAACCATAGCATTAACTTAGAGACAGCAAACTATAAATCCAATCATAACTGCAAATGGCGAATCCAAACTATCCTGCAAGAAGCACAAAATGTAGGCGTTTCGAGACAATCTAAATCTTCTGATAGGGAGAATGAATCAAAACCAAAACTGCAATCTTCTTTCAGCAAGCAACAGGCTAGACTCACACACTCTCTCTGGATAAAGTCTACTACAGAGCTGCTAGATCTGCTAGATTATACATTTTAGCTACCAAAAAAACAAATAGCGTAGCTACATACGGAGAGTTGAAAAATATTTTACAAGAAAGATTCTCAATAAAAAGCTGGAGCTTTCATTCAATTTGATACAAACAGAACATAAAAATGTCTTTATACAAACGAAACAACAAAAACAGGGACAAGCATGAACCAAAACTATGACAAGTTAAGAATACTACATGGCACACAAATTCGAAAACCATAGACTCTTTATAGCAGGGCAATACAAGTGTCTCATAATGATTCTTGCAGAAAACATAAATCAAAACAAAAAGCAATCTCAGTCTCTAAAACCCTAACAGGTAAATCCCAATACACACGACAGCTATAGCTATAATGCAAAAAAAGAATCAAACAAGCTTGTAAATCAAAAGACAATCTTTACCATTTGTTCATTGACCATATCTGTTGATGGGGCCTTGAATTGACTACGAAAAATCTCATCTTTTTCTGAATTCTCTTCCAATGTTATTACAAAGAACCCAGAAAGCAGAATCAACCAGAAAACTAAACGAGCCCAATTATGATTACACATTCCTCCTCCTCTTCGAATCATTCCAAGCATATCTATTGCTTCTCATTTCATCAGATACTCTAAAAGAATCCAACAATAAGGCCAATGCTCTCAAAATCAAAATTCCTAATATAATAGTAAGACGATTTCACAGCTTTTCTAATGCAAGACCCTTTAGCTGAAATTCGATCAAGATCGAAACTTTAACACAACCCTGATCGAAATTCTAGAAATTTGGAGCTGACTTCGATGCAATTTCCTTGAACGACCAATTCAATGAAACTTCAACAATGCACGTTTCGAGGAAACAAGAGCCAGCACAAAAGGGGGAGAGTTGGTGCTAATGATTGTGGCCAGATCCAATTTGACAAAAAGGCTTAATGCGTTTGTCGTCGGTGCGCTCAACCAAACCAAAATTTTGACCAGAGAGACCAAAAAAGTTTCAACCTTTTTTTTTTTTTTCCCCGAGAAAAGTCGACGAGAAAAAATCACGGAGAAATTAGCTCTGAAGCTTCATACAAAATTTCTCCCAAGCTTTTTCGTTCATTATTTTTTTTTCCTTAAAATCAAAACACGCGAGAATTACGCAGAGTTATTAGTATATTGGATTATTTGTTTTATTTTGCATCTCAATGTGAGAGTCAGGGCCGAAATAAATAACAAAATGTTTAGATTTGTTTCTTTTTTAAATCATGTCTTGTAAATTCAATGTAATGTATATTGTTAAAAGATCGAAATTTAAAACATCTTTTGTAACATTACAGTTTTTTTGTTAATATCTCATAACTTTAACTCTAAATCTTTTTTCATCTTAAGATAAATACCAATCATTAGTTACGGGTAACGAAGTCTTTCCATGACGATGACTATAATTTCGTTCTCTCCAATCGTAGTAAATGATTGACTGAAACACATACTTTATCAAGAATAGTGTGAGCTTCTCAAAATCTCACTCAACAAGAAGTCAAGTGAGTTGTGTCCAATCTGAAATGTAATATTTGTTACCCATTACTCTTTAGCGTGAGGCAGCTCCATATCTCTGATATCTAGCAATAGCTAAAGAAAAGGTGGTTTCATATTTCCTCTACTTTTGAGGCATAAAACAGTCTGGTTGAATTCTTGGAAAAATGAGGCATAATATTTACTCTACAATTTAGCTTCTTATAGGAAAGTAAAGATCGAGTATATATTATTTTAGGTGTGAAAGGAATAGCGTAAATGCAAGAGATCGAGATTCGAGACCGTTTGAATAAGGCTGTGAATGTGGTGAGCGTCTCAGGCGGGGCAATGGCGGGACGAAACTTTTGTCACCATTCATCAACAAAATCTTAACTGATTTTTGATAAAAATAAATTAAAAATTAAAAAGTTACAGTAAGTGCGTTTCTGATTTTAGCTTGGAACGCACATAGAAACCAAAGAAGACAAATAGGGTGTATTTGTTTTACTGTTCACGGGCGAGATCAAATGTTTTCATTATTATTATTATTTTTGTTACGATGAGCAACATTTTTAAACAATACACACCATACAAACACACATTACACACTATATCATTTTTCTGTTATAAAACAAGAGAACACATGTACTTTTTGTTAACAAGAGAACACATGTACTTTTTGTTTTGTCATCTTTCTTATCATTTACCTAATTTTGTATCATTTTTAATCTTTTTATTGTTTCTTAAAATAAAACTATCTAGCTTTCATTTTTTGATTTCTAAATTAAACACTAATTACTAAAATAACTATTTTATTAACTTATAACAACTAATATATATTATCCATAAATTAGTTACAAATTTTATTTTATGATAATACCGATATCATTTATGTATATTATTTTTGTAATTGATTTATCTAGACAAAATAATAATAACGATTTATTTTTACAAGAAATTTATTTTGAAAGATTTTAAATTGCTTTTAAAATTAAAATAAAGTTGTAATTATGGTTCGTAAATAAAAAAATGTTTATTATAGATATATACCAAAAGACGATTATATTTTAAAATTATATTAATATCATAAATACATTTTAATATGTACAATAATAATATAATATAAGTATCCCGCACCACTTGTTGCACTTTTCACCATTCAAAATATTATTCTCGTACCGCATGTTATTTTTTAACCATTCAAATATTGTTCCGCACCGCTTGTACCGCACAAACCGCATGTTGCGTTTCGCCAACCCGCACTGCAGTTAAACCGCACCGTACCATCTAATCCACTTGTCTCGCACCGCCCAATCTGTTGTCACCATTCGAAGCCTAAGTCTTTATTTAGTTTAACTATTGAGGAGGGATGGTCTATGCATGCATATCTTGACATATAACATGGAACAAAATATTTGTTTTGAGTATGTAAGCGATGATGTAATCGCTGAGTATGTAAGCATGATGTCATGATGACGTCATTAGTGCTTAGTGAGGTAAGTGCTTATGTCAGCGCGCACCATCCTCACCCTATAAATATGTGTGTAACCCCTTGGGAAATATCATCTCATAATTTCCATAAAAACCTCTCTCTAAGTTTCTCTCTCTAAATGTCTCTCTAAGTCCTTCAGTTTTCCGGAGCCTTTGAACTTTGGTTCATAAGTTCTGATTTCTATCTTCCATCTCGGAAGTCGGCGATTCTGTTCTGTTAGACTCAGATGAGCATAAGTGGTCTGTCAATACGACGGTCAATATGACTCACGGTGCGTGATAATAGTACAAAGAGTGGTTGAGTTCATAAATGGCCAGGAAATGCCGAGATTACTTCCAATACATGGAATTATCATCATCGTGTGTCAATACGGTTTTAAGTTGGGATAAACTTTGCTCATAAAGAGAATAACGACAGATGATTATGGGATATTAATTGTCAAGATAAAATGAAATTCAACTATTAGTTTTCGATTTCGAGTTTACATGTTCAAAAAGTGAAACTCATTTCGATTAAAAAAAAAAATTAAAACTTTTGTGTGTAAATATAGGGTTCCATTCATATCATAAATTAATACCTAAAATATAAAAATGTCTAATATTATAATTAAAACATATTTTTATGCGATTTTAGTGTTGTTTTTTTTCCTTCTAAAAATTGAAACTCAATTACTTAGAGCACAACTATTGTAAAAAAAAATAGACAAAAGCTAAATCTTTTCAGTTTAATCAGTATAAAAAAATGTGAAAAATGAGGAAATTTGTAGAAATATTACATAAAAACTAACCCAAGTTTTCAAAAGTTTGAAAAATAACTTTTTTTTTTCAATTGAGATTATCAAAATAATTTAAACAAATCAAATATAGAAAGTTTTTTTTAAAACAAGTTGTGTTATCATTGGATATTTATTTATATTATACAATAATTTACAAAAAAAAATATATATATATAGCTTTCATGTGATCAATTAAAAAAATATATATATATATATAAATTACACATAAGAAAATATTAAAAGTGGTCAACCGAGTAAAAGTTTTGGCTTGTGTTAAAGTCATGAAATGTTTAGCTCATTTAATTTAGTCTCTTATGAATAGTTGATTACAGAAAAATAAAACTTAACAATTTTTTGGGCCTACAATCATTTTTGTATTTTGCATAATATAAATGATTTGTTTTATGTTCTAGGATAAGAAATGATCTCGTGTTATTTACATGTTGAAAGAGGAAATTGTAGCTTTGGATCCCCAAAAATAATTAAAAAACGTTAGAACATGTGAAACATTAACCAACATAGAGTTAAAGTAATGGTGGAACTTATGCACAATAAAAAAAAGACATAAGTGAGTAGTAATTCTGGCAAATGCATCGGATCTTCTTCTACGGACAATTTATGTAATGCTTGTCAATGGAAAAACTTGTACCAACACTGTTATAGATTGCTCTAATATATTTTTTACCGGCTTGGCTAAAAATCATTTTTTCGTTTCTAATCTTTGCGACCACTTGAAACAACAACAAGAGTGATATAATTTGTGCTAGTTTAAGGTTCATTCGGAATAATAGTGGTCAACAGTTTATGCAATCTGTTTCAAAATATAATATTTGTAATTATAAATTCTAAAATTTTATGAAAGAATTATTGTCTTATTACATTAAAAACGTTAGTTTGCCAAAATTTGAAAATCTAGGTGAGTTTCCAAATTACATAATTTTTTTGGATTATTAAACCAAACCTCTCAAAGAAAATGTTACAAAACTTTGTTTATAGAACTTGTATACAATAAGACGATAAATAAATCAAAAAGAAAAAAGATCTCCTAAAATAATATGAAAAATGTAAACAATAAAAAAAAAATTCAATAAAAAAAATTTAGCCTAAAATTAAAATTAAAATACTATAACGTATTTTAAAATTTATGGATTTTAATTTCTTTTATTGATAAATCAATAACTCTATAAGTTAAAAATGTATTATGATTCCAAAATTATTATTTTGTTACTTTAGAAATCGAAAACTTTTGTCATTTAAGATGCTTACCTCACGGTTGAAATTGAAAACATATGAATTCCAATTGAGTTTCAAAATGAACTTTCAACTATTAGTTATCATGAATTGATTGACCATGTTTAAAACTACAACGGTTTTTAATTTACAAATTCTAAAACATCTTCAAATAGTAAATAAAGATTATGATACATGGACAACAACATAAATATTTTTATTATAAAATATCATTTATCATGATAGTGTAAGATGAAGAATCAAAATGGTATGGCTCAAAGCAAAGAAGGACACATATCTTTGTGACCCTTCGAGCAATTTCTACGTCAAGCGAACATATTCCTTTCTTTACTTTGAGCACGCTAAAGTATTGTCAAAAAGAAAGAAGAATCTCTCCCAACTTTCTCCTCTTATCATCAAATATTTTCGAACTCCCAATATTTTTCAATAATCTTCGTATTAATTTTCTTATTTAATCTAACTTTGGACCTATCATGTCAATCTAAGTATCATGATATTTAAATACGCTACAAATATACCTCCACACTGAAACAAGAAAATAAATATTCCTTTCATGTATCTTTAAATTCGCTTTGCAACATGCATGCACAATCATCCCATCTGAAACCTAAGTTATCGATCAGTATACTTAAACACTATATATAATGATAAAAAGGAGCAAATCGATTCCTAATTTGAATAGCGAGTAGACTACAATTGTGTGTTTACGACGATTACCTTGGGATGTTCGAATAAAACAATGATAATTTTGATAGTTTATAGATCATTTGAACATTTAATTTTCGTGAAAACCAAATTTCGCAACTTTGTCACTAGTTTACTTTAAAAAAAATTTGTCAAATTTGGGACCGCTAAATAATATACTAAATAATACATTGAAATTAATATATACTCCTTCCGTTTCAAAATTTAAGTTGTTTTAGCTAAAAACGCGGATATTAAAAAACTATTTTTTATTAAAAATATCATTTAATATATTTAATAAAAATAATTTGACCAATCACACAAAAGACTGCAAAATATTAGTGATCACACAATATTCAATAAAATTAAAAAAGTACCTAAAATTGTCAAAACAACTTACATTTTACAATTAAAAAAAACCTCCAAAAAACCTTACATTTTAAAAGGAAGGAAATATATATATATTATAACATTATTCAATTTGTCCAAATTTTCAATATATATTTATCTTAAAATATTTAGAGTTTTGATTTCATTCATTTCTCAAATATTGTTACGTGTCAAGCTTTCGTTATTGCATGCAGTAATACTTTAATATTCAACAAAATTTGTTAACAATCAAAATATTTAGTAAATATCTTTTTATGCCCCGTAAAATTTACTTCTGGATCCTCCCCTTAGTGCAAATTCTTTTTCTTTTTTTCTTTATTAGCCATCTCAAAACTCATACTATAAGAACAAACCTTGATTCCAAAACTCTCTCACACACACAATCACCAACTTTGCTTCTTTTTTATTCGTCTCTCTCTCTCATGACGAGTAGTAGTGGAAGCCTAAAACTAGAGATCCACACCGACGATAAGTCGCCGGGAAAGTGGAGCGTACCGCTCGGCGAGGAAGTTTTCCGGAGGTTTTTGAACGGCGGAGGAGGCTCGGAGAAGGCTGTGTTCGGCGAGGGATCTCTTTTCAGCCCGTTTTTGTTCGGGAAGTACTTTGATCCCTCAGATGCCTTTCCGTTGTGGGAATTTGAGTCCGAGGTTTTGCTTGCCAACCTCAGGAGCTTAGGACAGTGTAGAGTCGATTGGTCTCAAACCGATCAAGCTTATGTCCTTAAATCCGATCTACCGGGTACATATTTTTCTTACGATTCTTTTTTTTTTATTCTTCTTTATTTTAGCTTTATTAAGAGAAAAAATTGAAACAATGTTTTATAGTGTATTTGATATTAACGCCATGCATTGATCACAACGAGAAAACAAAAAAAAACTGATCTAAAAATCAAATGGAATTTAGTTTATAACCAAAACATCGAAATCTAATATGAATTGAATCGATAACGTAAACATCTGAATCATGAACCAAAATCAAAACATACCATATAATACATATTTTCGGTTTTGCTTTAATTAATTAATAGTAGTATATTATGTAAAAGTGTATGGAATCGTACAACTCTACCTATTAAAGTAATTATGACTAATAAGATACTATATGAAATGATTCGGACAATACCTTTTCTTGAGGGTTCAAGAAACACTGATTAAATTTTTTGGTACTTGTATTGTATATTAGCGGTGGGGAAAAATAACGTGCAGGTGTACGTGGACGTCAACGGGAAAGTGATGGAGATTAGTGGCCAATGGAACAACAACAAGAAAACGGCGGCCAACGGCGACTGGAGAAGCGGCCGGTGGTGGGAATACGGCTACGTCCGCCGTCTCGAGCTTCCCGGCGACGCAGACCCCAAAAACTCCGAAGCTTTCCTCTCCAACAAAGACGACTACTCTTTCTTAGAGATCAAAGTCCCTAAAATTAATTCTAAGAACAAGTTTTAACTAATCTGATCATGTGGCCTTGATGAATATTATTAACTTTAGTTTTTTTCCCCATTATATATGTAATGATTTTCTGTGGTGGACTCATATTGATTATGAATATTAACAAATGGCAAAATTGAGTTTACTTGCCTATGTAAGCGGTGAAACTAAAGAAAATCCAATACATGCGATTTTGAATAGGCTTGGATTGTTTTTCCTTATGTTTATGGGCTTTAACCAAACACCTAGTTTCGTTGCGCATAAAAATAGAGCTTATTTTAATGGCCCATATATATTATAACATTACTTACAACAAGAATTAAAGAAAAACAATTACATATTTTGCCTTTAACAGTTTAACTACTATTTTATCTTTGAACAATTACATATTTTGCCTTTAACAGTTTAACTACTATTTTATCTTTGAGTGCGAACAAAAGAATTAGTATTACTTTTGCATGAAAAATCTTACATTAATCTTTGCAAAAAAGACATTATTTTTATTTTATTTTAATTAGAGAATCTTTACGTATTATATTTACTGTTTCTCTTCTTCTCTATTTACTACTTTACCATTTAGATCAATATTAAAGCTAGTTAAATTAAAACATACTAATAATTTTATCAAACCTATTATATTTTATATCTAATTAAATTCAAACTTAAACTATACAACAAAAAGTCGGCGCAAATTTTTATGCTTGAATTTAAACAGATATTAAGACAGTAGATATCCAACTTAAGTTTAAAGCGGATACACTAAAAGTTTATCAATCTAGACAATACCAAAAAATCACTGTATCTTAAAAAAATTAGATTACGCGGAATTAGGTCCATCCCTAATAGTTAATTAGTATAATTATCACCAATGTAACCGACGCAAACATGAACTACATATGTCGCAAACTACAGATCCTTTGGCTAGACAACATTAATGTATATTATCATTGGATTCTAACTTCTCACTTTCTTGAAATATTATTTGAAAAAGTTAGTTACACATTATACACGTTACATCACCAATAGAAGCAATTCCCATCATGTACTGAATCCTTTGTTTCCTCAAAAATGTCATTACATTCAAATATACATCGGCATTTTTCATTCTTGCTTGAACATAAAACCAAATCCAAACGAATTATTGTCTCATATCAATAACTATTAGCTATAGTTTTATTTACAAATAGAAAAATTCAGTTTTTTATTAGTCTTAAATGTCAGTTTATCCAAATTTGTCGTTAAATTTAAAAACAAATATGTTCCACGAATTTTGTTTCCCCCGTATACACACATGCATAAAAAGTCATCGAGTCTAAACCAACTATACGCAGATGCAGAACAAGATTAAACTCTAGAAAACTCTAAAACTTGCGATAAAAAAATATTATAAAGAAGTAAACTATATCAATCCATTCCAAATTCAGAAAAATAAAATAAAATTATCCATGCCAGATCTGAACATTCTTTCTATTCTATAAATTCTCACTTTTTAGCATTTCCTTCTTACATCAGTAATTTCCAACGCGGTGGCCCAATTAAACATTTCTACCGTAAAACATATGGGTGAGGTCGATTTACTGATTAGGTGAAATAAGTTATAAGAGTAATAATTATTGTATAGGGTACAGAGAAAACCCCAAAGTGGACCACTTATTTGTTTTACATATATTAAAGCCTATTTAGGAATACTAATAGATTACTATACATTTTTATTTCTCTCTTTTTAAAAGAATGATTGAAATGTCCCCACAATTGAACTTTGAGATTTTGGTTTTTAAGAGATCTCAGAACTCTGAAATTTTTCCTCAATTATCAAATGGCTCGAATGGGAAATGAAAAACAAATTTTTTTTTTTTTTAATTTGTCATTTCTTTAATGGTTTTCATAGTGTGTTAGTGGAACAAGTTAAGTATATAACAGAACAGGAATAAACTATTCTTTTAACCGAGGAAGTGGGTCTAAGTTTGATGTGAGAAAATGACTTTAGGTGAAAACTTTGGAGCTCTCGACCATAAATTAAAAATAGATTTGCCAACAAACTTTTTCTTCATGTGAAGTGTTTGGTGCAATTCCTTGTATCTAACTTTTATCTAGAAAGTTTCATACGAAGAAAGTAAACTTTGTCTGAAAAATATCAATATCCAGTAGTTTTTTTATAGTGAAGAAGAGTTCGGACTTGAACTTAATCTTTCTCATGGTCTGGAACCACTTTTTGATAATATCTTATAACATAGCGTAAATCATTTTTCCATCGGAACTTGAACTAAAAGTATAACATGACCAATTTTTGCGCTTAACCACTAGTTCACGACATCCGGTGGTAAATATTTATAGAACATTATCTAGTAGTTGGTCAATAGATTAAACATATATACACCTATATTTTGGATTTAGTACTTTTAAAAATTTCTAAGAAATATCAGATTATGGAATTTAGATTTTCGAGACATCTTGTATGCTATATTATAGATTGGATCGCCTGTACATTAATTAATGGTGAAATTACTATGTTGCAAATAGTATATTGTTAATTACAATTCGATGGAAAAAATTTGGTAGAAAAAGATAATTTATTTTAGATTGTGTGAGATATAAACTCGAAAATATTGTATGAATTCCAAATTGTTTAGATTTAGTATATAAGTTGATTCAGTTAGATGAGAGGGAGTAAATAATCATGGCTTAACGCTGAAGTTTCCGATGAACTAATTCACGTTCCAATAAAGTTGTAAAGGAAAAAAAAAAAATACTTGGCACCCATTTGACGCAATTGAGGACTAAAATATATGAAACGGATTCTTGAACTAAGGATTAAAAAAAAAAAAAAACTAAGGATAAAAAGATTAAATTATATATATTAAAAAAACATGTTTACGACGTGGGAATTAGTATTCTAATTTCTATAAACAATCCGTATACACAACTTTGAGTCACAACTATATCGAATTTCAATAGTTTAACGTACGCTTCTAACATCAATATCGTTTTTTAAAATAATATTTGAACTATTTTAAGCCAGCGATCAAAAATAGGTTTCGGAGTTTATTTTTAATTTTTTTAATTTATGCATTACTTTTCTTAATCAATCGAAAAATCCACCGGAGACCATTTCGTCTAGCAATAAAAATTAAAATATAAGCTACATGCAGACCACATATCATAGAAATCATAATAATAAACTATGAAATGCGTTTTATATTACGTATTATACCATTTTGCTAACTCAGACTCGTTCAACTTGATATTCGACGCCACGATTTTTACAAAAACACATAATCCAATACAGTTTTACAATTATAATTTATATGATATAGTTTGACTATATCAGATTTGTCATGATCCCTTGCATCACCCTATCAATCACCTTTGCATAAAGTAGTATGTGCTTTATCCAGATATAATATATTTTTATATCTGAATGTTTATGCACAATGTTCAAAATCCGTCTCAACAATCAAAAAATTATTTAGTTAATGGTTAATTTAAAAAAAAATTAAAATGGTGAATCAAAAAGTTTTGCATTATTATGGAACTATACAGACTAAAATATGAGATGTTATTTCTTTTTGAGTATTCCATGATCCGATTTAGGAGTATATTTAGAGTGCATAAAGTTGAAAAATGATTAGTGCTCGAATGCACTAAATGTCTTCATGTCACCACCATTCACTAACCTCATAAAGAAAGAAAAACATTTTTTGACTTTTTTTTATTTGGTTTTGAATTGCGACTATATAAGGTGATATATAAACTTTGTACCTTTTTAACCCCTAAGTTATACAAATATAAATTTCCCAAATAAATGTATCTCACAAGTCGTTTAAATTCACTGGTTCATATTTTAATTTTTGTCAAATTCACAAACCACATCAACGACGATATTTCAACTGCCAATTCAGCTTCTTGGACCATTAGAATTTACAATGTTTTGTTCACATGAAATTTGACATCTCGTCAGGGTTTGAGACAGAATCTAAGAGTTGTTACACGACAAAAGACAATTTTTCATTCGGACAATTTTAGCCCATACCTTTTCAAACCAGAAACGTGACTGCTTTGAACAATTTTGGACCGATGGTAAGGGTAATTTCGGTAAAGGTAAAATATCCACTTTTTCTGAAAGGAATCTGTTGTCTAAAAATGCTGACGTATGGCATTTTACCGACACGTTATATTATTAGCTTTTCTTATTTTTTTATTAATCTTAATTTCTTTATTAAATACGTGAGATTACCGATACAACCTATGGTAAGATATTTTACATTATGTTTAAAACCTAACAAGAAGATTCCATCTAAAATTATGGGCCAATTATCAAAACCTATAATGTATCTTACACTTTCGAATTTGGTGGCATAGTTTTGAAAATTAAAACATAAAAAAACTCACATATTTAAAATTTTAGAATAGATATTTTCATTGGTATACTGTTTTTTGCCATTTCATGAATATGGTCTTTATTCGTATTATAATATTTAAACAGATTTGTAGACAATTTTAGCTGAAAAACATATACTCAACAATTCATCTTTTAATCCAGAAAATAACAGATTTTTTTGGTAAAACAGATTTTTCTTTTAAAATATGAAGCTACATTTTTTAATTAATTCAAATGATGTAGACCGCTTTATTTTTTAAACATATACCAAAATATTTCACATAAACTGCCAAAAACGTCACGAACGTCACAAAAACAATTGAAATACCATCTCCAACATAATGCTCATAAACTAGAATGTTTTGACCTTTTCCCACTAATTTAAAGTTGGTACCATATATAAAATATGTATGTTTAAAAATATAATAAAAAACTTTTAAAAAAATATCAGAAGAAAAATTAAAAACTACTATTCTTTATGTTTTATTTGTTATACTTCAACTACTAGTTAACTCTTGAGAACAAAACTAAATATAGGGGTATAATCAAAAAAAAAAATTGTTTAGACGCTTTAAGAACATTTCATAAATGATTTCCGATCATTTTCAAATGTTAAAAGATTTATGTTATATTTTTTGTTAAATTCAGATTTAACTAATTTTTGTTTTGTTGTAATGGATTAAAGTCATAATAAGTCCACCTTACCCCCACTGCCTCTACTCCGAACATAATTTTACTCTTTTTCCAAATTTCTTTGCTGCTTAATAAAGCAACGGCTGTGATTTCATTACCTCGGTGACTTCAGATCCAATCAACGGTCCCACGTTCCTCTCTCTCATCTCTCTCTCTCTCTGTCTGAACATTCAAACAACAAATATAGAAAAGAAAGTAACCAAGCAGCAAGAAGAGACTAGAAGAGGAACAAAACTGAAACGTGCCTCCATTTCTAAACTCCAAATCCTTTTAGTACAAAGGACACGAACCCTCTTAAATGCCCAAAGGTCCTCTTTTTCAACTTTTCGTGTTCTTCCACTCTTTACCACTTCCTTTCAAATCTGGGAAATGTTTCTTCTCTGAAATCCACCACATTCATTGATCGAATCACTTGGGTTTCTTTAACTCTTCCAAGTTCCAATCTTTAGGTTGTTTCTTCTTCTCAAAATCTTGTTTTTTCGTTTTTAGAACCTCTTCTTCACGGGTTTCCTTCTTTTATTTTCCTCATTTAATATTTTACTCAAATTTATCATTTTTGCTTTTGATAAAGA